>CM022544.1:7759757-9060055 GCA_012273795.1 Dendrolimus punctatus
CTACGTCACTAATCGTGTCAGAGTTTGAGAACCTATTATTACATTCTAGGAAGCAGTGTACATGTAAATTCAGGTATATATATAGCCTTTCTATGCTAATGAAGTTTTTCGGCAAGTACAGAAATACAAAGGGAATGCCCATGTCCCTCCTTCCATCAATATATCTGTCTTGTAAATTACTCTATCTATATGGATGAACATCAAAATATTTAGGAATCAATAAACTTATGCGTATAAATATTGTTTTTATTTGTTATATATGTTAAGTATATTTTATTTCAATTATTGTTAATTATTGTAAAGATGTTCTGAAAGATATTGCCGGCGGAATAAGACCTCCTATTGTATATGTAAGTTATGTATGCAATAAAGAATATTCATTAATTGAAGTTTGAGAATAAAATATATCATATAGTCTTCTTTTATTGCAAACCTGAAAGACTGCGCACTTAATGAAAGTGGTTACCCTCAACTATAGATGTTTAAAATGCTAGTAGCGATTTAGCGAACCTAATGGGTTGCCAGCCCTTAAGCTGGGATATCTTATACTTTCTATAAAATAAAGGGGATAGCATAGGGCAATGCAATAGGGAAGCTGGGAGAGGGGAAAATGTGTCATTGGAACTCTCACCCATCGCACGAAATCATTGCGTCAACGCCAAATACTTTACGAGGGCGTGGTATCATACTGATCGAGCCGGACCTCAGCGCTGTAAACAAGGTAATGATTCCAGCAAAGTTTTACCACGTCAAAAATAAGGATTTACTAACCATATGTGTCAATGAAAGCTGAAAATTTGTTTTGAAATATATTGTCTTGTAGGAGCTGCCTACGTCTAGTCGTCGCAGTGGTCGACGAACTAATGGCTAGCGTAAAGCGCACATATTAATAGTTGCTCTCTCTTGCTCATACATCATCCGTCCCGCTCATACGCTATATATTGTACTAACTGTATGACTTGTTAATATCTGTACTTAAGTACAGATATTAAGGTTAACCGTTTCCAAAATAAATTAGTTCACATCGGCACTCGATATTGAATACTATAGTAGAATTATTTTGTCCGTGCAGTTTGGGTCATAAATAGTCGGAGCGGTGAAGCGAGTATTTCGCTCTCTCTTCCACTCACGGGCCTTATGGGTGGGCATAGTGATGCACATTATTGTTGTTGATAAGCGTTATCGATAGTGTATTTAGTTTTGTGATTTTGTGGGATAGTTATATAATTGAAAGAAAAAAATTGATAAAACAACGTATTTATTAAAATAAGAATATTAATGATTTAAAATAAATTATTAATTAGGTATCTATTTATTAAAAAACTATAAGTACAAAAGTTAAGAATGTAACAAGTTATATTAAAAATAAATATAAATACTTATATCTAAGTTTAAAATTAACAGTAAAAAAGATAATAATGATCTTTATAAGAATGATAATATTTCTTTGATAAGAATGAGTTTTTATCGATAATGGCGTTGCGCCCGCGCAACATGCTCACCGCCCTAGCCGGGCTGAGGCCGAGCTTTGATTAAGACCCAAACTGCACGGACAAAATAATTCTACTATAGATACCCTCAGCCATCTGAAGTATCACTTAACCTTTACCTCTCGCTGCTACAGTCTCAACAGTACGATGTCCGCAAATGGATTTCACCTCAATAAAAAAACATAGGCAAGTGACAAAAAACAGTGGACACTTTAGAGGACTTTAATCCTCATTTCTCGCACGCAACGTCCCCCAACGTTATTACATTATTAATTATAAGCCTAACGAGATGCAGTCTTCATTGCTTGCCAGACGACGTAATTCAAATACAACATTGTCATGATGATGTGTCGCGAATGTAGACCCCAAAGCATTAGGGCGCCGCCAGTGACTTCATTGCAGCCGATGCAACTGCGGACTAAAAGTGGGATAGAGTTGCCTTCATCTTCGAAAATTCTAATAAGAATTCCTTTCTTTAGTGACAGCAGTTTGGGCATTTTGAAAAAGTTATAAAATTAACTTAAAAATAAAGTTTGCTACCTATACTACGTGCTACAGCGCTTCGCAACGTGTTATCGCTGTTTAAGACGAAAAAGTGACAAGAGCCTCCTCAACATTACCTTCAACACACAAAGAAGAAGACTTACAGATGCTTAATCCAATACTGACACTATCTAAAATTCTGCCAAATCTTACTTACTTCTTAATGCAATCTATCGTAAAACATAGAAATAAGTGTAATCGCGCTATCCCGGTTTAAAAGTTACAGAAATATGCACTAGGAAGGATTAAACAAGATATGTAATAGTACTGATGTTCATGCTTCAAAAAGTTTCTTAGCTAGGAACTACAGGAGTGTAGTTTCTTCTACTTCTTTTGTAGTCTTGTAGTAAGTATTTTCTTAATGTCAGTAGTAAGTGTACGTATGTTTTGTGCAAAGTTTGAATTTAGTCGTTGAACCTTGGCGAACTGTGGATCAATTATTTATTAAATGATTGACATTTGTTTTATTAGCAACGATTATTCAAATACAGTCATTTTATAATAATATTATGGGAAATAAACAAATTATTGCATGTCTTAAAGACATAATATGAATGTAATTACAAAAACGTAATTAATGCTTTACTTATGAAGGAATCTAGTTTGACTTGGTTTATAATGCTGTGCTACTGAGTAGCATATTACGTTTTGAATATGCATAAAATCGTGTTTGGGTTTCCTTAGAAATGGAATTTTCAAGTATTATTGATATTTAATATCCTTGACATCTTTCTCATAAAAATTATGAACATTTATTATATATGGTAATGTCTGAACATATTTCACACCAATTAGAGTAGGTGAATTTTTATTTTATGAAATATTGGTTTGACTTTAAAAATAGAAAATGTACAGACAACATAAATATGTATATAATGCTCTCTATTTTTTGAAAATTTACAAAATCATATACATACACGCTTCACAAGTTTACATTTCATTTAAAAACGAAAACATTTACTTATAAATAAACCACCACACAGTGGTATTTGGTACGCGAAGAATGAAAAAGAACGTAAAAGCAATCATATCTCGTCCTCTTTATAAGAAAATATTTTATTTTGCTCTACTGTGACTTTCAATGGGAACTATTTACATGCTAGATTTCCGTCGTATTTAAAGAGCTACACCAAATAAGAAACATCTTAAATCTTTAAAAAAAATTTCCATTACTTACTTAACACTATTACTACTATACTATATTAATATTATAATATTTCATAATAATATTCGTACACTGCTTATGAAAAATAAAAAGTGATACAATTTCGTTGAATGAAAATTACTTTTTCAAAAAAGCCGCCGTAGGTGGAGTATAATTCAGTGAATACTGGTGAACAACCTCGTTGTAAGTTGCGAAAATAGATATATTAAAACGCATCCAAATGATATATGTTGGATAAATCACACCATGTCTTTATAAATTATAGCCTATATGTTATTCTGATGTGTAAGCTATATTATTTTAAAGTTTCATCAAAATCCATTCACTAGTTTTTGCGCGAAAGAATAACAAACATACATACATTCTTACAAACTTTCGCGTTTATAATATTAGTAAGATTTGTAGTGTATTTTCTTATGCATATATTGGTTTTTTGGAATTATACATGGAACTGTACATGAAATATATATATTAACAGATAGAAACACATTTTTAATGAAAATACCTTATTTGCTTTTAGCTTAAGATCGCATCCTATTGTTACCTAAGTTGTCAAAAACTTAACAACGGGTGGCAAACTTAATACTATATGTAAGTGTCTACTGGCACTCATAAAATACATAAAATAATAATAATAATTAAAATTCTATAGGTTCATTACACTTTATATTTCTTATTACCACATCCAATCGATTGAATATGCTAATTAATTAAATACCAATAACTTTATTAATATCTCAATAACGCATTTAAATTAATCAAAATGGATTTTAATGTAATATTCGATGTGAATTCCTTAGTTCCTAAATTTTTTTTAATTAGATAAGTAGAGATCTATCTATTAAATATTTGTAGTAAGATTAGATCACTAAATAAAAAAAAACACAGTTTTATTTATTACTATATGTAAATTATGAAAACTACTGATTTAATTTACAATCCAATTCATTGATCTTCGGGTTCGTAAATGTGAAGAACAAATTGTTATCTAAAAATATATTGATCTGATTTTTGGTCAGTACCTTGGTTGGGTTGCATTGAAAATATGATATTTCTTTTGTTTCCGTTAAGCAGGCCGATTTCAGACAGTTCATGCATGTCTTTCGATTTTGACGAATCAACCAAAGTCATCTATATAAATACCGTCGTTTCTTTTCAGTTCTTTGCTTTTCAACAGGGAGCTTATGGAGCTCTTCATTCGTAACCTAAACTATTGGATATGCGAAATAAAATTATATCGGTAACCATAACCAAATCTGATATAAAAGTTTCAAATAATTTCGGATAGGGGCGGAGTCTAAATGAGATACGTTATGACAGGCTTTTATTTTTGATCGGCTGAACCGACGAATATTTATATTGCTTAAACATAGCCAAAGCTAATAGTCAGTCATTTAATATTATAGGATTACATTTACTTATTCATATATACATAAAATCCGTAACTGAAAAACGGATAATCCGTAATAATTTCATATCACCTCATTCACCTCACCAGGGTAATCATGGACTCTGTGGCCAGATTGCAGTCCCCTCTTTGAGACCAACAGCACACTGGCAACATATAATCTTCCAAACGTCGAAATGGTGTCGGTAGTCCCTTTTTATCTGGTGAGCCGTCCAGCTATCTTCTGTACCTATTTCAGCCATAAAAATATCATAAACGCGTAGATCGCACGTAATAAAATCATTCAGTTATCTACTTCTGGAATTTCTAATAATAGATATTTCGCCTACCATGCATATTCAAGGCGCTTTCCTGGTGCTACCGATCAGAAAACTCAGCAAAACGTCTACCGTATATGCCTTTGAAGCACTTTATATTTGTTATTAATATAATTGATTTTCTTATTTCTTCTTTTCTTTCTTCTTCTTCTTTTCTTACCTAGCAAATTAGAAACTTTTACAAATGATAGTTTCCCTTTAGCGCAATACATTTTATAATCCGACTTGTTCCACGATACATAAAGTGCAGTGGCGAAGATAGCTCATTGTCTCACAAGCGGGGTCACCACAAACCCGTTGGCGGCACATTAATTATAAAATCCACCGGCGTCTTCTCCCACTAGGTTTAGCTTGAAGCGCCATTAATTAATTCGCTGCAAAGAACTTACTTAAATATGTTTAAATCTCAGTTTTAGTTACGAGAGTATGACAGATTTTTACAACGTTATTATTTTCTCTCTAAATAATAATAAGAAAATAGATAACTCTTTATTATTCTTTTCTTGTTTCTATTTATTGTACTTTATAGAAGTTAGAATATAGTATTACGGGTAGCCTTATCGCTAAAAGCGATCTCTTCCAGGCAGCCCTTGGCAGGGATTAATAGATTTTTAATACTGACGGTGGTGGAAAATATTGAGTGTGGGTTATCAATCAACAATGAACGATACATTCGTTCATTTATTGAAAAAAATACAGGTCCTCAATAGTTGGTAAAAAATTTACAAGGCCTATTTATGATCTCATCTTTTGGACCCTATAAGCCGCAAATATGCTGTATTTATAATAAGTGTATAAATAATTATTTCTTAAAATACTTTAATTAGCCCACCGATCATCCCAGATACACTTATTATGCCTGTGTAAAATGATATAACTATTCATACGGATGATTCATAACAATGTGAACCTCTCCCAATATCATCAATACACGTACGATGACACATCTAGGGCTGCCCACTGTTTTTTGAGATAAATAACGTATACATTTTTTTAATAAGGGAAAATATAGTATTTTGAGAAAAGTATTTTTCCAAATTTTATTCTTTATTTCTTCTCTTGAAGACATATTTTATTATGTTTGCTTCTAGCACACGTTAAATTTTTTTTATTGTTTTTAAATTTTACATTTCCAATTGAAATAAACATGCCATTTTTTTAAATAAATTTAAAGATGTCCTGTTCTTCTCTTGTCGCCATTTTAGATTAATTTTATTTCCTACTGAAAAAACTCTCTCAGTGAAATCTGGATAGATAATAGTTCTGTAATTATCCATATGAGTTTCATTTTACGCATCACAGTAAATATTGAAAATAGAGTATTTCTACGTGATCTATTTGTATGCAAAAGAATAAACTATATTTACCAAAAATAAAGTAAAACACGTTATTATTAAATACGGTTGGCAACCCTTGTCTGCTAAACACGGTCCAATAATTTGGCACTCGATCTCATTCTACCATTTTTCGGGCACACCATTGTTTATAAAATTGTACAACAGTATATATAAAATGTCAACCTTAATTAAACCTGTTTATATTTATATCATTTTAATATCTTATATATAAAAGATTTTTTATTATATTTTTATTATTTATAACTCAAGAACGGCTGTATCGATTTGGCTGAAAATTGGTGGGGAGGTAGCTTAGAACCAGGACACGGACATAGGACTTTTTATGCCGACGGAACCGGTAGGTAGCGCTGAGATCGGGTTCTAGAATCCTCATAATCACCTGGACCAATATTAGTGATTGTGTTTTTGTGTGTTTGAGTGGGTCCCCGGATGGTTTAAATCCACAATTGGAAATGATAGGTGGCGCTGGGGTCGGGTACGAGATTTTTATTTTTTCACAGCAGGATAACGTCTGTCGGGGCTTTAATTATTGATATTATTTTATCTGTTCTCGAACGGAGAAAGAATACAATTTCTTTAGGCCCGGCGTCTTGTTAGAGGCGGTAAGAGACAAAACAGCCCACATCTAGATGATAGGGTATTTACTCGTCTGGAGGATTATCACTAGTGGTCTAGAGAATGCTGCCATAAAAACCTTGAGTTGTGTTAGTGGCCAGGTTCCAGTCTCCCTTTAGAGAGCGGCAGTCAGTACATTAGTACCACTTTTGGTTTAACAAATGTCCATCCAAATTATCTTAATTTCCAGCATTAAAATTATTCTATGTATATTCCGTATATAAGCCGTGGTAGCTTTATAATTAGCGCACGCGTCCCAAACTCAAAGGGCGCGGCTACGAATTCAGTCTGGAAAACATGCATGGCTTGAAAGTTTTCTGACCTACCGAGCATATTGTTATAATCACCACGTGTTAACGGTGGAGGGGAACATAGCGATGAAACCTACACATCGATATAAGCGATGTGTCATAACTGTCAAGCGGCCTAGGATAAGCGTGGCGGGTATACTATCCGTTCCCCTATAGTGGGAAGTTCGAGCTCAGCAATGTGACATTTATAGGCTGTGTTATTATAATGAGCTACTGTTAGCAGAATGGCTACATTGCTGGAATTTTGGACGCTTACACGCTGCTAATATGAACCCTCATATTACTTAATTATATCTACTAGAGTTCCTTAACATTCCTTTAGCTGTCATGGTTTGATAAATTTATAATACTTGTCTAATGACATCCACGTTTTCATTAAAAACAACTCAAGGGTCCTTGTTAACTTTGATAACTGTATTCGTGAAGGTTCAAACGAAGCATAACTCATTTCATTAAAGTTTTGTATACTTGCCTGCGGGTCCATCTAATTGTGACAGTCAACCATAACACAGAAATAGCTATTTAAACAAGACCCTTTATTAAATAAGTCTTACTCAGCCGAACAGCTCTTTCTACACTGGACTTGTGGCTTTTTGTCAAAGGATAAGGAGATTAGGGTAACACCGAGAAAGTATTAATCACATTTTAATATGACTAATTGCGACATTAATTGCCTATTTGTTTCGTTAAAGGTAATTCTTATGATTATGCAACTAAAAGCAATAATTAGGTAGGTTACGTGTTCTACGATGCATGCCTTTTAAGTTTTGTCGTTTAAAGAAAAAAATAATCTTCTTTCTATTCTGGCATGCCCCCTCCACCTCTCTAAGTACTTGAAATCAAGCTGCCTTATATGTATGCCCCATCCAGATTATATGTTTTCGTAATATGAAACTCCTTGGTGGAATTCTTATATATTTATTTCACCTAAGTACCTACCTACTTTACCGCATGTTTCGTAGAGTTTAACTTTCGAACCAATGTATACAGGCTTCGTAAATGCATTTTTTGACTAAAAGTTTTTAAAACACGAACAACTTTTTAATTTTATGATTGTGTCAGCTTATGTGTACAATAAACGTTTATTCTATTCTAAAATTATTTATTGTTTACTTTTAGTTACTTTTGAAGTCGGTTTTGTTTTTTGTTAAAAAAAATATCTTTAGAACAGAGCCTAAACAACAATTCAAACTTACTGTCACAACTCACGAGTGTATAACCAAAGTCACAATGGCTTGTAGACGTCGATATAATCAGAATACTTGAATAGTATATCGATTAAAGATCCCGTGGTGCACCGCCGTACCCTCATTGTGCTGTCTTCACCCCTATCAGTGGACTATGCTAAATCAGATGATTACATAACTAGCAGAAGGTTACTTTTACTTAACTCGGCAGTGGTTTTTTATATTCAGTACTAGAGTCCTAAGCGAACACGATATGCCAGGGTCAAAGCACTGTTTAGTTCACTAGGTACACTTCACTTACGACAATTACTTAATATGTTCTAATACATATTTTCTTATGTTAATTTATACCATTTTGACGATGGTATTGTTGGACGGGATAGTGCCGATCCAGGGGACTCAGCAGCGGTTTCATACTTAATCTTTGTATTTATATAAATTTTATATTATGTTTCCACCTTACAGCATAGACATATAGTAGTCGTTTCGGTAATAGTGGAATCCTAGTACAATTGTTCTTCCGCCTATCTATCTTTGACACATATCATATTTTTGTCATAAAAAATTGGATCTGTGTAATGAAATTGGGGAAAAAATCAAAAATACTTATGGTTGCTGGCGTAATTTAATGTTGTTTTTTTTAGAGTTATATGATGTTGAAACGACTTTTCATTATTAATCAATAAAACCTAAAATTTGTGTTCCCTTTTTGCATTTTTAAATTATAAAGTAGAAAACTTTGTCCAAAAAAGATTAAAAATTATAGTGCTTTAAATATGGCTTGGACAATATCCATCAATTAGTTTTTGATAATGTGGAATATTTTTGATTAAATATTTTTCGTTCCGTATCCATATAACGAACATAAACAACATATTTTTTCATTTCTATGAAATTCTCTATTGATTTGAATGGACTGCATTTTATTTTTGAATTGAGAATTTTTAGAATCGTTATAATTTGAAACTATATGATACGAAAAAGCGACACTAAAAAGAGATAAACACATTATTTTTTAGACTAAAACAGTGAACATTTGAAAGTGATACTAAAGAACATTATTTTGAATTATAATCTGTTGAGAGATGTAGGCTAAAGGAATTATATTTATATTAATAAAAGTTAGAGAAGAATTATCTGTGAGTATATTCTCTGAAGTTTCACTTGTACTGTGTGAACTGCAAACATACATACACAATATTTTTCTTATTTATTTAACAAAGATGACACAGCTAATAATGGATCTTGCTTTTCAGGCCAAACTTATACACAGAGAATAATTTAAGTTCAACTGAAATTATGTCATTAAAAAAAAACAAATAAATAAAATAACTGTAATCAACACAAAAAAAGTTACAATAGGTATGAAACTCGGTAGTAATAAAATATTTTCAATATCAAAAACATAGAAGTTGGCACTTAAAGAAGGAGCAAAGTGTAATGGCGTTGCGTGTATGTGTGTATGTATTTATGCCACTGTTTTATTGCACAGCATTAATATTCGTAATTTTACTTCCAAAGTTTTGACATTCCATACACAATGTATAGTATCGACTCTGTATGAGAGTGGTCTATATTCAGCTAAACTATGCGTAGACATAAATTGAACAATGCCCTTATAACACGCCTGTCGCCCAACGACATTACCCTATCTAAAGATTCTGGTCCGATAAAACGTTTCTTACGTCTGCCAGTTGAAATTTGAAATACCTTAGCTGTCTGTTCTTGATACATTGTATTATACTTCTGAAATGTAGCTTATTATTATATTTATAGTGTAATAAAAATACTTGGAATTAAAATAGCCTAATTAAAAACGTACCTTTTGAAATATACAATCCCTATCAAAATAATTCAGATATAATTAACTTAATAATACTTAGTTTAAAAATTAAATACGTTATGTAGGTAAAAATAAATCTCAAGTTTTCAGAATAATTTCTTCTTAGATTTGTTTTAATTTGTGTATTTCTTTGTTAACATAAATTGGGTAAAGAAGACTATTCTTCAATTATAACTACAATTTTGGAATGAATTTAAGTATAATGCGTTGAAGGTGTAAGTTAGATAAAATCAGAAACGAGGACATCTGTACGAGAACTAGAATAACCATAGCTCAAAAAATTAGCAAGCTGAAGTGGCAGTGGGCTGTCCACATTTGTTCAGGACCGATGACCGGTGGTGCAGATGTGTCCTGTAATGAAGACCACCAGTCGGCAAACTTACTGTACGATGAAAAGTGGAGGAAGAGAAAAAGTGAGACAAGAAAGTTTACTTTTATCTTTTAGCTGTTCTGTATTACATTTCATTTCATTTAATACTTTAGTTTCCTGATCTAGTACAAAACTAAAGAGATTTTTAGATGGAAGGATACAGCAGAGTAATTGAAATTGAGAAATACTATATTTTTTTACAACTCTACGGACTCGAGTTTCGTACCATTTGTACAACTTAATTTCTAAGAAAGTTTTTTATAGTTTACACACGCTTATTGGTTATTTTTGTTAACGTGTGTGACATTAATTTAGTGATTTTTGTTTTGTAGTGTACCTTACGCAAACTCATTTTATTAATTTATTTTAATTTTAATACTAAACTTATACTAATGTACAGTGTATCTGTTACATCCTGGTGTTGTGAGGAAGTGCATGGGACTGACGATGTAAATCCTGTGACCTCTTATTACTTCATTAATAGGCTTATTATAAATAGTCGCGTTAGATAAATATAGATATATAGATAAATAGAAAATGTTTTAGCGAAAGCAATGGTCCAGATTCTCAATAATGTATTGCAACCGTTATATGTAGTTTACCATTTCAAAGCTGATATAAGTATAGCCTTAGGTTTACTTGAGACACTTCTATCGTATTAAACGCTAGTCAAAGACGAGACAATGAGTCTCATTAGATAAGGCGAGTGTATCGAAGGCATGCTCCAACTTGACCGGTTGCGGTTTTGCTAAGATATATAAGTTCTATAGTTACCATGAGTAAGAAATATTGGAATTTCTAACGTGGAATATCTGTCCGACTTTTTTTTAATAATTGAAGTGAATTCATAGATGCTTTCATATAATAATATTAAGTAAGTATAACATGTAGTACCATTACTATTTGTTAGGTTATTAATTAACATATTACTAAAACGTGATTAATGAATTAATACTGTCCTTGCTGTTATCGTTTTTTTTTACTTCCATAGACATATCAATGGATAAGGAAAGGAATTTTGAAAGTATTCAATATATTTCAATTTAGCAAATTTGTTATAAATATATTTTCTTCAAGATACTGGTATTAAAAAAAAGTAGATAATACACAAACCTAAATTAAGTATAAAAACATGATTTCGTATTTTTATATAAGTACTTTAAAGCCTGGTCACAGAGACCTGTAAAACAAGTCTTATTTTAAAATTTCAGCCAAATTGTAGGTTTGTAGAACAGAGGTTAAACGGTAGCAGTTCTTTTGGAAATTCAAAAAGTATAATTTCCGTAAACTGTTAATACTTTTATTCGAAACATGTTTCTGCATAAACTCTATCAAAATGAATAGATTTTTTGAAATAAAAGTACACAACAAAACACCTTTTAAGTTCCCGCCGAGAGCTACAAAATGTCGCTCATTTGTAAACTACATTACATCCATTACAAAACGTGGGAAGTAATCTGAAAACACATACTTAAATATTTTAAATCTATCTTCCATAGAAGAACTATAAGGTTTTATCTCATAATTAATTATTCCGCTATAAATCTTACACTATCTACCTTTCTTTACTTGATCTCGTTATATTATATTACCAAGATAGTCAACAATACATATAACAACAGATGTACAAATAAATCACCTATTAACAATAGAGTGAACTAAAATTCATCAATAATATAGATATAGCTATCGCAGTGAGCTTGATAAACGAATTTTGAAGATTCAATGATCTTATTTGTTACAAGATAAGACTCAAATTCAAATGTACATTAAGTCGGTCAATGAAATATTTAATTTTGTATTTCGCACATAAATCGTCGGATGATGAAACTATTAACTACCGGAAGTGCAGATGCCAGCTTTGTATTTAAGTTCAATGAATTGTGGACAAATAAATGGCCGACGGGCTTCAATGAAAATGTTTTCATAATAAATCGTAAAGCAATTAGTTTTATTTACAAACACCGTTTGTGTAATGAATGTTTAAATAAGCCAACTAAATTGCAAGTGATAGTTTATGGGAATTGCGCACGCATTTTAATTACTATTTGAGAATTATTCCAACTTGACAATTGGTTATATTGTGGTGTGAATAATTCTTCTTCTTTTTTATATAAGACTAGTTTCTGCTCTCTACTTCGTTCGCATGGAAAGTTTTTAACTATCCCACGGGAACTCTTTAATTTTTCGATAACAAAAGTATCCTATATTTTGACCATTTAATTTCATTTAAATCGGTCCAGTCGTTTCGGAGATTAGCCCGTACAAAGAGACAAACCGTGAAACAAAAAAATTGAAAAAAATCTAAATTACTTCTATTTAAGTTCTTACATCCCTCGACTCGGTTTTTAGCATTTTTTTAATTGTACAGAAATTCCACCTCTACAGTTTTATTATAGAGTATAGATTTTCTGCGATTTGCGAATTATGTTTGTGTCAAAAAGTTGTTTTAGAATAATTTTTAGAACAAATAAGGACTAGATATACCAGTACCTAATTGCTGTGTCAGGGAGTGTGCGGATTTTATAGGCAGTTTTTTTGTAAAATTAAAAATATATAATCCTTGATTGATATTGATTCTTTTTAAGTAAGAATTGCGTTGTATTGAAAGTCTTAATTACTTAATGAAAGCTACTCAAGCTACCACATGAATTCCCACTTTCGGTATCAAAAGCAGTCTATAATCTGGAAGCTGCAGTTATACAGGTCCATTTTTGCTTACGCCTACATTGAGTGTAATGTAATGTAATAGTTAATGGGTGTATACATTTTGCTTAACTTTTTGTATAGGGAGAGCTTCGCTGCTTAGCAGACAATCAACCTCAGTCATATTTAAAAAATAAGCTTTTCTTTTTTTATTGGAGTATAGCAACCATTTTGATGGAAAGCTGTTACAGTCACTTATGGGCATTTGCAACCCACACATGGAATGTTGGGGTTTCGTCGGGCTACACCCGAGGGGCCTATGTCCATGTCTGTGGTGTCACCGCGGCTCTCACTAGCTTATCTGCATCTTTCGATGGCCTAGCTGGTCTTCGCGTTGGCATCTTCTGTGGCATGGTCTGCCTTCAAGGCGTCCGGCGGCGAACGCGGTTTTTTTTCAACTTCCGCAGCTTTAGTTCCTCGCATCATCTTTGTATCATTCTTATCCGATTGTACGAGATATTGTCTACACTGTTACAAGACGCGGGATGTTGGTTTCCAAGGATCTTTACAACCCTGAAGGTATTATCAATACCTATATTGAGTACGTTGAAGAAATTTAATGACACCGCTTTTTTATAAACTTCATATCGTAATACCTATCAAAAACCTCTGTAATAGAAGATTTTTACAATGTACCACCAGTTAATATGAATGAATTTAGTTCATGTCACCTAATACATTAGTTGTAACATAGATTAGTACAAAGATTTGATCCAATGTCGTGTGCTTGAGGTCAAACCGCGGGCTGCGGTCGTTGAATTGATTTATAGGCTGCGAGATGTAACGTGAGAGATTATGAATGTCTTAGATAAGAGTCATTTTGCAAAATTATTACCATTAATCAGTTGCGCACGGGCAAGATCTGGTTTGAGTTATCACGAATTTTGAATTCGTGTCATTATTCATGTTTTACTTTGATATTATGAGCGCACTTATTTCGAAATTTGTTTTTATTTTTCGGTCACGTGGTAATTTAAAATGTCTACTGTTAAAAAAATTAAGTCTATGATTGTGATTTCATAATAAATTCCAAAGTCGCAATGCCAGCAATCTAATTATTTTTTTTGGGAAGGATAACGTCTGTGTGCCCCGCTAGTCTACCCATAAACTTACAGTACTTACGCTCAACCGTTTTCAGAAGGAATAGACGTGAAATTGGGGGTTCTACGTCCATCACTGGATATTGATTAGCTATGCTTGTTGTCTTTCATTCTACTCAATAAAAAAACATTTATTCTGAACAAAAAACTTGATTCTACAAACCAAATCAATATCTTCAATAAACGGTACTTGTAAATTGATTGCTTACCTAAATAAATAAATATAAAAATGCATATTTACATTATTTTCTTAGTAAAACAATAGGTGGACTCAAAAGAGTTATGTTTCCTGAAGAGAGAATATATTACGTAGGTAACGTAACGATCTAAACATTTGTCTAAAATTATAAGTAAGTATTTTAATTATGGATCACATTTATCCAACTTTTACTGTTACAAATTTTTCACTGTACTCAAAAGAAAACTTAACAAAATATTGTACTTACATTCATTGAAATTAATAGAACTATACTACATTTACACAATTATAAAATTACATACTATTGAATACAATGTAAGAAAACTTAACTTATTTGTATTGTCTTCTACCCATAGTCCCTCAAGACTATAAGTAGAATACTGAGCCCAGATCACCGTCTTCTATGGGTAAGGTGCCCAGAAGGCTGGCTACGTTTCCTCGGTGGATCGCCATACTGATCCGTTGGCCGAGGTAGGCACCAGCCCTCTGATCACCTGAAGAGTCGATGAGTCGTTTTGATAAATTTTGGTAGAGGCTCATGGCCTCAGGACCCCACGGAAATTAAAAATAAGTAAATTAACGAGACATCTTTTGACTCTTAATTACCAAGTAACTGATAAAATACTTTAAAGGGGAAGAACGTCATTTTGCCAAAGGGTTATAAAAGAAAATGCTAATTGAGAAATTATCTTTCCACTTGACAGACTTTTAAATTTACGACGTTCCAAAAAAGCGTTTTCTTTATTAAACAACTACACAGTATAACTCTCTTTGAGTTTTCGTCATAAACTTTATGCTTCGTTTGCAGGGGTACTATCCCCCTTGCTCTTAATCAGGGTAGTGTAATAAGCATAAAAAGCTGAAATATCTACGCTATCGCTAACCTCCATACCGGGCAACTGCATACAGTGTACGGTAATAAAGGTTTGAAATTCCCATAATGACTTCGGATAGGAATTCTCGCGTAGTCCTTACCCAAATAAGCACGTTCTGCGATCAAAACAAATCGTATCAAACAATCCCGGAACACGAATCACGAGTTGTATTGCCAATTAAGCGAATCAGTGTTCCGATCATCGGCGCAAATAGCGTTTCTCGAAGTGACGATTGGTGTGAATTATTTCTTGCTATTGCTTTGACACTTCGCTCAGCCCGCCGACGCTCAAAATTCCATATCTTAGAACAATACTCACATCTAAATAAACATTCAAATATAAAGGTGGCTTTATTTAAGTTAGTGTTAGGATTAAAGCTGTTTCATGCAAATATGGCGCTACAGCTTTAATGCATTATTTGAGATATCACATTGTTAATGACTTTAAATATTGACAGATAACGTTTCTAAAATATATACGCTGATATGTATATATGGACAAATTTTCGTTAAAGATGCACAGCCTAAATCTTTACAAATAACGCGAATGAAGCTCCAGCACAGAACGAGCAAAATTGATACTACACGAAGGCTTATACGAGCAATCATTTTATGTGATAATTTTTATGGGAGTTCGAAAAATGGGTAATTTTATAGATTTGCTCTTTCCGAATTTCAACTGTGCCATATCTTTGTCGCTCGCGGCAACATATCGAAAAGATGGCGCCTAATAGCTAGTTTTTTTGACAATAACTCCTTTCCTACTCATAAATATATCACAAAATTAAACTGGACAAAAGTTCCTATAATTTTCGTTCATAGCGATTTACCGGGAACGACACTACCAGTCTTTATCATATTATTATACTTCTTTGGCAATTCGTCTTTCATTAATTATTTCTATACTTATACCCAAACCACCTTCACATTCCTTTTTCAACTCTTGACATTTATCTTCATCCTTTTCGTATCACTTGTTACTAAGACATATTTGTCATAAAGAACAAGTTCAAAAGACTATGACAAATATATTTAGATTGACCTACAACATGCTCATCTCATAAGAGATATGAATTTATTTGACATAACTTTAAATTATCATTGGTTGTTGTAAACATTATATGTCACTGATTTGTTCAGCGCGTCCTTCTTCATCTCGATGATAGTTCGCAGTAAAGACGCCGATCGCATAAATTATTTAAGAAAATAGACCGCACACGTTGACCGTTAAATTGGCGCTTGAAACAGTTCGCAGTTAGTATTTCTAGAATCTTGTTTATCGATGAATTAAGAATAAGTATTTCTATTCTATATCTACTTCCACGGTAGCAAGCAGTAAAGTGTACAAATATGTTGCGTTTATATATTCACGCTGCTCAGTTCCCTCGTCACTTTTCAGCTTGCTTGTCGTGGACATCATGTCAATGAGACAAAAAGTTTTTAACGAGAACTCAGAGAGTTTTGTCGTGTCGTTTTTTAGATATGAGCTATTATAAAAACAATATATTTTATCATCTTACAACTACTTGAAGTAATAAATTTATCGCGTCAAATTGCAAATTATTTATTGTTAAAAGAGTATTAAAACAAACATTTATTCCATGAGTTCACTAGAAAGCAGACGGCCCACCTAATGGAAAGCGATTACCATCGCCTATTAGTTACACACAAGGTGACACCAATGTGCTGCCGCTCTCTAAAGGGAGACTGGGACCTGGCCACTAATGCCGAGACACAACTCAAAGTTGTTATGGTGGCATCCTCTAGATCACGGATGGCAGCCATCCAGTCGGACTAGTACCTTACCACCGGGCTGTGAGTTGTTTTGACGTCTCTTATGATAGACCGCCTGGCCGCAGGAAATTGTATTCTTTCTCCGTTCCTGCACGAATACAAAAAATTACCATGATATTTTAAAAGTAAGATAATAAGCAAGGTATTTTAACACCCGCTCTTTCATATGAACATCTTTTTGAAATTTATTGTGTCATCTGCCCCATAAATAATAAAATAAAATTAATATAATTATTAATATCGTTTATAATTAAAAGCGAAATATTAACACACTTAGTGCCTAATTTAAAACGGCTATTGCTTTCTTGTATTTGTATCGCAATTACTCTACTTTGCCGATGCAGTTACTCCAGGGTTGTTTATGATGCGGTATTATCAAAGAGCAATGATAAGATTGTAGATTAACGGTGACAAGTGAGCCCAATTAATTTATAAGGAGTTAGGTTGAATTATAATTGACAGGACAATATCGATATTGTATCATTGGTTTGCTTGCAACATGGTACGGAAGTTAATTAAGGCTAGAATTACTATGCACACACATTATATAGGTGCCAAAGCTAATATCCCTGCTTCACCTGGGATAGTATGATTTACTATTGATTGTAGCTTAATGCGTGTCGTTTAAAGCGTTTAAAATAACGGCATTAAAAATTAATAATAATGTCGGATCACAAATAACGCATTATACGACATTTGCGTGACATCTCACTAACACTAACATCATCCCCGATGAAGCAGTAAAATAAGAATATGTTTATAATATTTTTAACATCCGTAGTCACTGTAACATACACTTTTCATAATCGTCATTTTTGCGAATTTTCTAATATGTTTAAGCATTTTTTTTTTAATAACTTTTTAGGTTTATCATCATGAAATTTGAAAAGAAGATGATTAATATTTTATCATTATCAAAAGAAACGGTTACAAAAATGCAATATTGTACTGCTGTGTTAAAATTTAATAACTGACACTTTTACGACACCGATTTTTTGTATTCTCGATTTTTACTATTACGAGTAAAGGAGTCAGTATATATTTAAAAATACATTGTATCGTTAAATTGGCGAGATGATTTATGATGTGACAGAGCACGTATGCCATAGAATAGATAGAAAGGAAAAGACATTGTGCCAACCCCGAGTAATATAACTGATTTTATAAAAGTGTAGTAAGATAACAAACGATTTTAAAATGAATGTTTCCATTCGCAAATACTAAACGCGTGCGCCAACAACTTCACGCAATAGAATTGTGAAATTAGCAAGTGTAGGTGGATCCTTTGCGCTGAATTCCTTTCTAATTGATGGTAAGGCTACTTCATGATTGGTCGTTACGGTACATTTTTTGGTATATTTCTATAGTACATAATAACATATTATACTAGTAGTCATAACTTTTTATAAAAAAATTAGAATTAATTTTATTCTGTTTAACGTCAGTTTCATGTTCTCATGCTGCGGTCGCCCCTGCGATAATGTTAAAATATATTGACTGTGAGGGACTGCATCTTTAAAAAAAATACGCCTTTAATATAAATAACGCATTAAGCCCATTCATATTTACGTGAGACGGCCTATAATTGACTGTAACATTGTTGTAGATGAAGCCCAGGAATAGAACTCTCTTTGTATCTATATAAATGATAAGATGTTAAACGACACATATATACGAAATTATCATGCTTAATTGCCATAAGAAGATCGAACTTAACTAGTCTTCTAGGTACAATGCCCAGCGACAGTAGCCGAGTGAAGCTGGGCGAGCTTTTGTGTAGGTTTTTATTTTTTTGTCATTGTATATTTTTAAGTTAGTTTAATTTATAGCATAGTTTTGATTTAAGCAGTTTAACGAATTAAAAGTTATTTTTACGGAAACAGCAGTGTATCAAATACAACTTAAATTGTCACGATATCTAGCATATACATTTTGCTTCATCTACTTTCACCAGATTCATACATGTTTGAATGTCATGAACCATATCAGGTTTACTACAAGGTATTCATAACGAAATAAACAAATTCACAAACATTCAATGATAGACAGATGTCCAGTTTTTTCTCGCTAAGATTAAATTGTACTTATAAGAAAAACTGCATGTACTAGATTCAATATTAATTTAAGGTTTAGGCGTATAAGTAGGATATACGTAAGACACCCCAGAGGTGACGACCAATCAATGTGCTGGTGGTTACAAAAACCTAGAACTTAGTCTTTTTTAAGATGCTTAAAGAAGCTTGCAAACTTACTCTAACTCAATGCGAATAAGAACGCATATAGATCTGCGAGAACAACGGACAAGGAAACGATTTTATATTGTAGTGTTCCCATAATGTATATAAATAATATATATATAAAATCTAATGAATAGTAGTTCCAACATGAAATACGGCCTATAGGATCAATATCAATATCAGCCCAATAAATGTCCCACTGCTGGGCTCGGGCCTCCCATTATAAGGGGGCCTGTAGGATATTATACACATAATGTATCGACAACATAAAAATTAAGTACATCATAAGTAGATATTTGCCTGCCATAGAATAAACACTAGATTTCCACTATGGGTTATTTGATAAAAATGTATTTCTCTAAAAAGCACTAGATCTAGCTCTCAAACTGCTAAGATGGCAGCCCCATGGAGTTGCAATACGTGCCTTACCAAACAATGAGAATAAAGATTATGCGATGATTGTTAATCAAATAATAATAAGTAGATACTACCCGACTAATCAAAAACTAGCTGTGTAGTTTTAATTAGAACGCGTAATAACAGAAATAGAATTCACAATCTTGGAATTTATCTAAATGGTTGGGTTTATTGGCAAAATTGTTTCGAACAAATAAGATAACAATTAAATCAATATTTAATATTAAAGGAGTGATATAACAATATTAACAAACTTAGAAAGGTTTTGTTAAGCTTGGTACGGTTTATAGAGGTATACGTTTGACATTAAGTCATATAAATTGGTCCTTACAAGTAACACTATGATTTGGTACAATAATACAGGTGTGTTTATTTTTTTCTAAATCAGTCGATTCCATTCACGACAAGGGTAAATAATTAATCTACCTAATAATTAATAATCTATTAACACCACTTTAGTTTTCGTCTTGACTTCAAGACTCCTTTGAGTAGCTTTTGCTATTTCGTAAAGTTAAAAGATTTGCCTCTTCAAAAAATCACCTGTTTATTAGAGTCGAATGCGGGATTAACTTATATGTGTAGTTTATTTCAGTACTTATTGAAATGTTCTATACATAAATGCTTTATTTACGGGGAAACTTCTGCTCTATCGGACTTAAAATATTACTTTCCAAATATATCTAAGGATTTTCTACCTTAGACAATGAACAATGTGCACGACCGCCACAGGCTAAGAAACGAACAATAGGGTACATATTCCTAGAAATAACCTACGGGACTGTTTTAGATATCTGCATTCTACTTTATGGTATGTTCGATTATCATTTATGGGACTATAAAGGTTGATGATGTTCATAACTAAATAACAATAGTCTAGTAGAGTGCAAGCGAAGGTACGCACTTGGGATCGGAAGCAAATACAAGTTTTTTTAACTAAATGCTTTTATTAACTTACACAGCCGTACGTGTTCTTCTCCGCAGGGTTGCCTCTACATGCACAACTAACGACGCACTGTCCCGACGATAAGATGTCCCACTCACAATACCGTCACCGATGTTGCGTAGACCACCTCCTGCTGCTGTGGTGCTCACCTCCGAATTTATCAGGTGTAGCTCGCTTCTGGGTCTCTTCTTAAATTACGCTAAACTCACACGGCGGTGCGGCAGATAGGCAGACGACCCATCTTACAGAAAGCGGTTACCATTGCCCATGGACATTTGAAACACCGGAGATATCATTAGATACCATCGCACTTTTGACCTCAAAGAAAGTTAATGACACCCTTTTTAAAAACAAACATCTCCTGGAAGTTCATTCCAAATCCTCATGGTTCTCAAGAGAAACGTTGTCGAGAATCGCTGCGTACATAATTAAAGCAGCTACTGAACTTAGTGAACTCTAAAATTTTAAATCTAACATGTTATTGAAGGCAGTAAAAAGTGTATCCTGTAAAAGAAGCAATGAACTATTCTTCATAGAATGTTTATAATATCAAGTGACATGTGTGTTTAGACATGTTTTAATTAGATATTATATTACGACTATAAATCAAAACAGAAATGACCTTTTATTAATATCCTGTTTGGTAAAGGGCTATGACATAATTAACGACGATAAATTAATAACTCCCTTAGACGAATAAAAGTACCTATCACCAATCTACTATAGGTGAAAGTGACCACAAGTTCCTGGTGTTAGTATTTTTCAAAAACCCCACGAGGCCTCGAGCCTTCCCTATTTTGGTGAGGTTACAAGTAGTATAAGTAACTAACTAACTCCGTTGGCTCAGCTTTCCAAAATATGTCTTGACCCTCGAAACGATAGCACGAAATTTCCTTCTGTCCTGTGCGATTTCTTGCCAATTATGGGCTTGAAGCTCTCACAGGTCAGCCTCTACTCTGCCTAAATAGGGTCTTTATGCTGCCATCCTTTCCTTCCACGTGGAGCGGACGTGACCGCACCAATGGAGGCATTGAGATTTGTATAGTAGGTATAAGTACTCACCATATTTGTTCAATGTAGATTAACAGGTTCCTGCGGCCAGGCGGCCTATCGTAAGAGGCGAGAAAACAACCTACAGTCAGGTGGTAGGGCATTTGCCCGACTAGATGGCTACCACTCCTGGTCTAGAGTATACCGCTATAAGAATTTTGAGTTGTGTTCCATCATCAGTGGCCAGGTTCCAGTTTCTCCTTCAAGGCCGGCAGCATAATGCTAGCATCTCTGGTATTGATAATGTCCATAGTCGACGGTAACCACTTTCCATCACAGTTGGGCCGTCAGTTTGTCTACTGTGCTTCAGCAATAAAAAATGCAGGTATCGTCTGATATTTTCCTTCACCGTCAACATGTCATAATCATAATAATTGTAAAATTCGGTCAGAAAACTAGGTAAATGGAGCCTATCTTGGCCAGGATCCGAACCGACGTCATTTGAAATTTCAAGATCTTGATTATGGAAAGCTAGCTTCTTCTTTTAGAAAATGACTTAGCAAGATTTATGTATCTAGAAATACAGGTAAAGTTAAATTAATATTCCAATTTTAGAATAAAAATAATCTTCAAGTAAACAAATACTATTCAAATTAATCATGTAATTAACTCTTCAGTATAACCTTAACTAAATTACAGTTCTTTGAGTGATGCTTAACAACGAAAAACCCTATAAGTATCGTGTTAAACAAAAGTCCAAAAAAGCAGCACACGGCTAAAATAAATCTTCAAATTCCCATCGGAAACTTCAAAGCTATAATCAAATAAAAATAGTGTCAATAACAGAACCTACTTTCGTAAATAAATCTCTTCATAATACGAGTTAAAGATGTAAACCGTGCTCGTGTGAAAACAACGAAAGAATAAATTATATGAATGAAATATTCAACGATCTTATCACCCAATTAAGACACAGTTAAACAAAACGATAAGTAAAGGGCGTAACGTGATAAGCAAACGGAACAGAATCATAATAATAATATGTTAAATTGACCAAATAATCGTAGTACGCGTGTGCCCTGCCCATTTTATTAGCATATTTTAGTAATAAATCCAGCCTTATATTATTACTATATCTAACTATAATATTATAAATTTCTAAACATGCCGTGTCTGTACATTGAAGCTTAACAGCTTTAGATAAGCTTTTTTAAAAAGGTTTTTAAATACAAGCTCTTGAAATCCTGGATATCATTTCGCAGAGTGCTAGCTAAGACAAGTAAGACGATCCCAAACACGACGGGTATATCTTGTTTAGTACAGGAGTTCCTGTGGCCACCTTCCGACTCTATCATCAGATCAGCTCCATGGCACCATATTATTGCACTGTCATGCGATATACATATGTGTGCCAAATTTCACCTCAATCGGAAATCGGAAAGTTGGTTAAATTTGACTTACAAGATTCCACACGGACTTACATACACCCATTGCAAGTTAAATAAAAGCTCGTAAAAACAACTGGAATAGACTATATACGCGATGAAGGACATAATGTAATTTTTTAGATTGTCTGTTTGTTCGGAATT
The DNA here is from genome assembly GCA_012273795.1 of Dendrolimus punctatus. Lineage (NCBI taxonomy): Eukaryota > Metazoa > Arthropoda > Insecta > Lepidoptera > Lasiocampidae > Dendrolimus > Dendrolimus punctatus. Next base: position 7,783,214 of record CM022544.1, read on the forward strand.
CACGTAAAAACTACTAGGCCGATTTCAATGCGGTTTTCGCTGCGGCATCGAATTCTTAAATTTAAAATCTGCGATACTTTTTGCAATGGGAATCCCGCGGAATTTATTCTAGGAATTATTTTAAATGGCCCGATTAAAAAAAAACGAATTCCAACATCATTTTTTCACCGGTTTACAGCTAATTTTATGTAATAAAATGTGTAATATCTTAGGAATCCATCGGAAATTTTCCCAAAGGCGGTTTGAAATTTTTCGGGTGCAATAAAGATGGCTTATTTATACAATTTTCACTAAAACTTACACTCTTTATAATGCTGAGGTACCTTTTTCCGGAAAAAAAAGAGGGAATTTCAAGTCAAACGTAGACGAAGTCGCGGGAATATTGTATTGTAGGTATTTGTATTTGAATATTAGAGATCGAAGCGGAATTTCATGAAAATTCTCTGTCGTTATAAAAGTCCAAATTGAACCACACATTTTTAACATGAATCTTAGGCCTTACTTGCAAACATTCTTCGTTGTTCATTTTGCTTGTGTTATTTTTTATATTTTCTATTGAATGTTCTATTTATTTTTTGAGTATTTTCTATATAAGACTATATTAGACTATATTATTGTATTTTTAAAGAAATCTTAGTTCTTTTTCCAATCTAGCTATATATACTTTACCTATCTAAAATTTCATTGACTCTTTCAGGCTGATCGGGCGAAAACTAACGCCGAAAGGCGTTTGAGAGTAAAGCTTCTTACAAGTAAACTATATAAATCTTTACACGACAATTATTATTTTTCGGATTAGACTAAAAATGAATGTCAAAAGCTATCAAAAACTTAAACACTTATTTCGCGAGTCTTCGCTTATAAATATTTGTAAGGATAGAGTGGCTTTCCATGTGCATGTCATTGAAATTAACAGAATACCGAAATCAAGCAAATTGAGACGATAGTGTCCGGTAATTTTGATGAGGTAGTACCTAATAGCAGAATTGAGCCCCTATCCGCCTGTAAGGAAACATATCCGTGCAGGAACGGAGCAATAATACAATTTCCTGCGGCTGGGCGGCCTATCGTAAGAGGCGACAAAACAACCCACAGCCAGGTGGTAGAGCATTTACCCGACTGAATGGCTACCACACCTGGTCTAAAGTATGTCGCCATAACCTTGAGTTGTTTTCTGGCATTGGTGACAAGGTTCCAGTCTCCCTTAAGAGAGCAGCAGCGCGTTTGTAGCACCTTTGGTGTTGCAAATGTCCATAGACGATGGTAACCGCTTTCCATCAAGTGGGCCGTCTGCCTGTAGTCCTGCAATAAAAAAATATAAAAACATAAAAATAAATATACAAGGACTGATTTGTATTGTGCCTTGTTTAAAGGTAGCGATACGTCTCGCCAGATTAGTGATCATGTTGCTCGATGTCCAGGGCAACACATTGTAAAGGATTATTTATTGTCTAATTAGGTGGTCGGTACTTTTAAACCAATTGTTGTTGTTATTTATTCTTATTTATGTTAATGTCGATATTAAGCATTTTAATGTAATTGGTTTATTAATTTCGTTAATTTATTGAGACATTACCCTTATTACCAATAAATGAATAGTATCTTGTCGTTATTCTTTCAGAGTTCCAGTTGAAGACAACAGCTAGATTTATTGGAACTGGTTTTGCCTTTTTTTCTTTTTTTATTGCAGAAGTTCAGCAGACAGGCAGACGACCCACTTGATGGAAAGCAGTTACCATCGCCTATGGACATTTGCAACACCAAAGGTGCTACAAATGCGCTGCTGCTCTCTTAAGGGAGACTGGAACCTGGACTGCCTACTACCTATTCATACCTAAATCAGGGCTCTCCCTGATTTCCATCTTTTCCAGCTAGAATAGTGTAGTAGTGCACCAAATAGAAAGCAGTCCTTACCCCCATTTTCTGTGAGAGCGTTGTATAATACTGATCGAGCCGGCCCTAAGAGTTGTAATTGAAACAATGACTCCATCATGGCTTTACCTCGTCATACATAATAAGGAAATAGCGAATTATAAATACATTGGCTAGATATAATCACCATCCTGCCGTCAAATCTAAGTTACATTTGAAGTGTCTGCTTCAAACCCTGGGGACCGCTTTTATGCTTTTCCTTCTCAATTTCGCAAGCAGTCTTCAGCATCCCTTATTATATGATCATCGGTAAGCACATCGTCTCATCTTAAGTCATCTTTTTTATAGTTATTATATATATAGTATAAGTTCACATTTGATAACTATCTTTTTTGAAGTGTAGAGGAGGTATGGCCTATGATGGCCGTACCTATTCACACGGGACTTGGAATACCCAGGTGTAAGGAACGTCTGGTTCGATGGTGGAAGGGAGACGGTGGGTTCAGACCGAAAAGCTCAGCTGCAGACTCTTCAAAGTGTCTCCAGTAGAAAACCGATTAGCTACAACTTTGATTTTCGAAAACCTAATCGTTGCCTACGAGTTTCCTAGTCCTTCGCTCAATCGACTCTAATGCTTTAACCACCGTAAATCATCGTCATTCGTCATCATCATCGTCGTCATTGTCTATAGACTTCTACACCTGTGTCTACCCTATCGTACTCAATATGTATAAGTTAACTTTTTATAGCAATCATAAAGCGAATGGACACCGTGACATGCTCAACGTCTACTAATATCATGACGTATGCAACAAACATTGTGTCTAATTGTAACACGTAACGCCTATTGAATCTTTGTATAGGGTGTTAATAACTTGCCCAATCGTTTATTGAGTTGTCTTAAAAAAATCGCCTTTGATACAGTCGTAATGTATCATATAGGACAATTGTACATTATTTATAGGGCTGCCACAGTAAGAACTCACAAAGTATACAAAAATTATAAAGAAGTTATTGTCTCTATTAACTTTCAACATTATCTTATTATTTTCACTGTACCACAACAAATAGGCCAGTTACTCACTAGGGGGAAAGTAGTTACTTACCGTTACTTATGGACATGTCGAGCCATTACAGGCGTTTTTATTGTATGCGTCATTTATGCCTAAATAGTTTTTGATTGCTAATTATAGATTAGATAACACTTTATTACTCACCTAAATAAATAATTGCAAAAACTAAATGCATATTTACAATACTGGTACACAATACCCTTATTGTTTAAAGAAATCTCTTTCAGGCATCCTAACTTAAAATAAATAATTAACTAATCTGGTGATATACTTGTAGGAAGAGCAGAAAAAAGTTGTTTTGGACTGTACAGTTTAAATATATATATATATATATATATATATATATATACACTAATTTATAAATTTAATGCGTACGTAAATCCTGACACATTTATGGAGTTTGGTACTCCTGTACGTATATACGAAATTATCTAAACAAATATATTTCAGTCATTAACATCATAATTCTAGATAAGCATTTTACATACATACATAAGTTCACGCCAGGTCCCTTGCGGGGTAGGCACGGACAACAGAGTGCCATTTAGGCTTATTCTTACACACCTCACTTGCTTCTTTGACATTCATAGCTCTTGTCATACACGCTCGTCTGTTCTTAAGGCTCCTGACATCACCTTCTGCTAGTACACGATCAATTTGATCATGGAAGGTGTGTCGTAGCCTTCCCCGATTTCTACATCCACCCACTTTTGCATTGTATATCTATTTATTCTTTCATCATACATTCTTTCCACATGCCCGAACCACAGGAGCATTCCTTTCCTTACCTTCACCCCGACACTCTCTTTCCGACCAAGTTTCTTTCTTAATTCGGTTTTATATAAGCATTTTATACTAACATATACTAAAATAGATATATAAGTAAATTTTTATTATATTAGACATATTTATTTTAAAAGTGATAGTATTTTCGTAGTGAGTTCCATAAAGTAGGTCATGTTTTGGCCTCTCTGACAATGAAAGGCAACGTATTCTAAAGTCTCACAGCCTGCACTGTAAAAGAGTTATAAATATTATAAAAGTATGCTCAAAAACGTCTTGTACCTCTACCCTAATTAGCCATGAAAATATAAGTATTTTTTGAGATTTTAATAAACTGGCAACACTGATATTCCTAGACACGAAGCGCACCCCGCTGTGCATTTGGCATTTACGACTAATAGCTGCATGTTAATCGACAGGCGATCATTGTCGGCGATCAATTTAGAATAAAAAAATACCTAAGTAAAAAATCTAGAGCGTCATACGATATCTGAGGAGATAAAATTCGTAATCCGTTCCACGTATTCAATGTCGAACGTTAGATGTAACATGATCGAATTATTGTTTTTTTTTTGTATTTGAAATTAAAACGCAAGATTGTTCAATTAGTAGATAGAGGTACCTACTTGATAATGCATATTGTATTTATTTACATACTTAATCATGTATGTGTATTGCTAATAGATATTAACTAAACTGGATACATGAAAGTCTTCAGCTATAACATTAATATTGTCATTAAGTATAAAACGTTTTTAGCTTTGACAACATCCGTGAAGTGAAGGAAGGAGTGGAATTAAAATTTTGCAAAATATCTTAATTTTTTCTAATACAGAATAGGGCTGAAGTTTCATATTGCTCTCGATGCCCTTTAAAAGGTCGCAACAATCTGCTGTTTAAACATTTTGTACTCGGTGGTTTATTATAGATGATCCGTTTTAAATTAACCTCGCGTACTTTGTCTATAGGTTATCAACTTTTCATACATACTGTGCCATCTAGCGACTAATAGTTAAACTCAATGGACTATGTCATACAACGTCATATTAAGCATTCTATTAAAAGAAAATTAAATGTTTATCGAAACGCAAAAACTGCACTTTTAACTATTTTTGATTAATGTTGAGTACCCATAGATGATATTTTACGATCATATTCTACTTATAACAGTGAATTAAATCTCTATACTCTATATTTGCAAACTAGCCACAGCAATTCATAAAGAAAATCTAAATGCCCCTAACTTCCAATACCTCACTTCCCGTAGAATTTATAGTATACCCTTACCAAAAATAAATACATCCTTTGCCAAGCGCCTTCCCCCATACGTCCATATATCCATTTATAATAAAGTATGCCAAAACACACCCTCTGCTGAAGAAATGTCAGCATCAAAGTTTAAACACCAAGTTAGTAAATGGTGGAAAACTTTAAATTACAGCGACACAGAATGTATACTACCAATACGACTATAACACTAGGGGCACATAGAACGAACACAAACACACACACACACACACACACACACACATAGTTTTAGGTTAAGTAATTAATTAATAATTCCATTATATTTAAGTTTCTATATTATAATGAAATTGTGTAGGTTGCCGCGATACAGACCACGAGTCTAGTGCAGCAACCGCCGCCTAAAAAAATAGTAGCCTTAATTTTAATTCAAAATATGTTATTACTATAAGTTTTAGATATAATTATATAAGGCCTAGAAATAAGTTTATATAAATAAATGAATTTGAATTTGAAATATTTCACAAGATTTTTAATATGTGAACTCTATATCGACGAAAATATGTGACAACTATGTCGATAAAAATGAAATCATAAATTCAGTCTGCAACAGTAATATATATATTGTGAAAAATCTATAAAATTTAACAAGCACTGCGCTATCTATTGATAAAATTCCTGTAACTATCAAGACACACTCTTTCTAAGCGTTGAATATTAAATTTTCTATTGAACAATAGATGACAGGCAGAGAAAATCTATCTATGTAAGATAAACAAAATTGAAGTGTCTGTTTGTAATGTCAAAATAACAGCTTTCTACTAATTGCATATGAAAGGATATAATACGATACTTATTTAAAAAAAAACATTTCTTTTTTGCCCGTCTGCCCGAAAATGTAATGTTTGAAAGTTTTTTTCTGTTTGTTAGCGCATCACGTGAAAACTACTGAACAAATTTAAATGAAAGTTCCAGCACTTAAGCACCCTCCACAGATTACCTACAATGTATTTGAGTAAGTCTGTTGGCTTCTTTAACGTTTTTATATTAGCTTACAAACTTACTGTTATTAATATGAATAACACTGCCAGACTATGGCGAATACGTCTTATTTAAAGTGTTTAAATATAGCTCCATTAATGCCTGGGCACATAGAATATGTTACACATACGTTATCTGTTAATATTTAACGTCATTAACAACGTCGCACTTCAAATAACGCACTAGAACCATCGCCATATTATATATGTGAAACGTAGGGATGCAAATAAAACATCGATGTATCGTTCATAAAAATCGATGTTTTAACATCGGTGTTGAACATCGACGCTACATCGTTGTTTAAGAACGATATTTTATGAACGATGTTTTATCTTACATAGTCATAACGCGCCATCTTGCGCTCTAACTGTGATCTACATAGATTTCCATAACATAATTTTTCAAAATATTTCTTATTGCCAATAATAACTTATTATGTAAAAGTTGATTATTATACTTATTTCTTACATTTCAATTAAAAATGAGTTGATACATATCAAACGTGCTTAAGTCCACTACAGTCATTACTGAATGTTTTTGGTAAACCTGATTTTGCGCGCGAAAATAAAGACTTCAGTACAGATCAAATCAAACAAAGTCCAATCTTACTCGTTGAAATAAGGGTTAAAATATTGGTTTTCTTTTCAATATTGCTTAAGTCACAATGTCAGTATAAATCAAACTCACCCAAGTCCGATTCGACCAATGACAGACAGCCTTACACAGTGTCATGGCCGCCATTGATTTCAAAAGCTGGTGTAGTTCGTAACGGATGATTTAATTTTTATTAAATTATGGTAACAAAAATAAGTGTTGTGAAATCAGAATTAGCTAAAAAGAAGTCACAGTCGAAGCACAATGAAAACCAGAAGAGAAGACAAAAGGATTTGTAAGTTTATACTGTTCTAATTTCACTTTGTTTGAGTTGTGTCATGGTAACGTGGTGATTCATACCATTCAAACACAGGACCGAACTGGACATTAGAAAACAGATATCAACCCCAGGTTCACTGTTGTATGTTTATAAGATAGAAAGTATATTAATATTAATCTACTCTACATAGAAATACTAATTAGGTAGTTACCTGAATGAACTCATTTTTTAGCGAAATTATTTCGTAACTTCCAAAAAATTTCATTTTGATCGTTTGCCAAAGTAGCAAACAAATAAAATAAATTCTTAAAATATGTAGGTACATTACCTACATATTGTAAGAAATAATTTATTTAATTTATATAATACTAGAGTTTACCCCGCGGCTGCGCCGCGGGTTAACCTCTAGTGCGTGTCTCTTGTTTATAGAGCAAGTGCTACAGGTTATATTATATTACATTTTTATGTATTTGCCCGGAAGATTCACTTCATTTTATATCGCTAATTATATATACCATCCCCCGTCTATCTGTAAACAAAAAAATTACAAAACTTGACCAAAAAGGCCAAAATGGTCTAAATGACCAAAAGACCACAGTGACCGACATGGTTAAAATGACGGAATAGGCAAAAAAGGCCAAAATGATCAAAGTGGTCAAAATGACCAGAGGCCAAAATGACCAAAAAGGCCAAAATGACCAAATAGGCCAAAATGACCAAATAGGCCAAAATGACCAAATAGGCCAAAATAACCAAATAGGCCAAAATGACCAAATAGGCCAAAATGACCAAAAAGGCCAAAATGATCAAAAAGGCCAAAATGACCAAAAAGGTCAAAATGATCAAAAAGGCCAAAATTACCAAATAGGCCAAAATTACCAAATAGGCCAAAATGACCAAAAAGGAAAAATTACCAAATAGGCCAAAATGACCAAAAAGGAAAAATTACCAAATAGGCCAAAATGACCAAAAAGGCCAAAATGACCAAAAAGGAAAAATTACCAAATAGGCCAAAATGACCAAAAAGGCCAAAATTACCAAATAGGCCAAAATTACCAAAAAGGCCAAAATGAAAATTATCCCTTGTCCATCCTCAGTATTTAATTTACATACCTACCGAATTTCAGCCAAATCGGTCCAGTAGTTTTTCCGTAAAAGCATAACAAACAAACAGACAAATATCATGTTATCCCGGAAACTATCCCATTTTTCGGGATAAAAAGTATCCTATGTTCATCCTCGGTATCGAAAATATATATATATATATACTGAGTTTCAGCCAAATCGGTCCAGTAGTTTTTACGTGAACGGAACAAACAGACAGACAGACAGACAGAGTTACTTTCCCATTTATAATATTAATAGGGATAATGTCATAAAGTTACAAAGATGTTGTCTGTCCTATATGCATACCACTTACGTTTTCCAGGTCGTCGTAAGTCTTAAATGAGGGTTGATAATAGTAGTTTCTGAAGTTAGTTTTTAATTGCTGCTTTCAGGTATTCTGCAAAAACCTTGCCAGAAAAACCGAAGTGTCAACACAACAAAAAGAGTGTACACAAATGTGTAACGTTGACTTCAAACGACATTTTTTACTTTCATAAAAGGTTTTACAATCATCCTAACAAAATTTGTCAAGATAATTATATTTTGCAACATTTAGTTTTGATCCCTGTTAAAAGGAGACGTGCAAGGACAAATTCTCGAAATGCACACACTTTTTCAAAGCAGTATTTTGTTAGTAGGCACAAAACTAAACAAAAAGTTTGTTTTCTTTATGTTTTTTTTATCCCTAGGATCTACTCACCCGAGTACGTCCCTTTATGAATTAGTTACATCAAAAAAGCCTAAGTCACATTGGGGTTTTTCATAGTCGCTTAAGTCCAGTATCAGTTCCTTGCAAATGAGCTTAAATCCATATTGTTATATCAAAGGTGCTTATGTCCAAAATTAAAACCGGTTTATTTAAAAACCTGATGGTGGTTTACCTTTGCTTTTCATAGTGCTGCCCATGGGTATTATTTTGAATGTTTTGGCAGTATTGCACTCTACTTTAAACCACAAGGTAAGTCAGACATCAGCAACACCGTTTTCTCAAAAGTTTACTAGCTGTGACTTAAGCGCATTTGATGTGTATCGACTCAAATGACCATTTTTCTTCGATGTAGTACATTTATTTGAAATGGTGATAAGGATGTGTTAGAGTGTGCCCACGCTGTTGAATAGTAAGTACTGTAGTGAATGTTAGATAAGGCAAAAGACATATAAATATAAACAGTATTTAGAATAAATTAGAGCATTGAGAAGTGAGTGTGGTGTTTCTTTGAAAGAGACTGACAGTGGTGTAAAAGGATGATGTTAGTGAAAGTAAGAAATAAGAAAAGTTTGCTAAAGTGGTTTGGGCGATGCATCGATGTAAAAAAAACTATTATTCATTTGCATCGCAGGAACAAGCGTCAAAAGTTTATGTAAACGGTGATAAAAAACACCGTTCATAAACATCGATATATCGTTCATAAACGTCGATATTTTTAACATCGATGTTTCACTTTTTAAAACATCGATATCCTAAAATCGATGTTTTTTTAAGAGCGATGTTTCATCCCTAGTGAAACGGCCCATATCTATAAATAACACTATCGCAGATGAAGCTCCACTGCTCCACCCATAATAACACTTATGACAAGTTGACAACCACAGCGTACTTTATATATATACTGGTATAGAGTCAACAGTCATAATGTACATACTAACGCACTCTGTCGGTATACGACACTATTCAACGGCAAAAACCGTCCAAGGGGTCTAGTATTGTTTTGATTTTTATATTAGACTTTTGGAAATTGCGGGAGTTAGTAATTTAACTCCTGCAATTCCCAAAAGCCTTCCCAAAAAATGATTATTTGTTAGTAAATAAAACAACAATTTAGCGGTAGTGTGATTTATTATGTTTCCTTTTATTAAAATATTCAAAGGCATACATTTTCATAACATCATTTGTATCCACATCTAATCTGGTGCCGTTACGATGATTTACTAAGAAGTTTTACCGCATCTGGGCACACAACAACCTCTTTCAGAAGAAGCCATATCAAAATCATCAGAGCAAAAATCGTTAGGCAAATCGATGTTCAGGGTACATGCGTAAGTCCGACGTGATCACAGAACACTAGTAAACGTGATAAGCGAAGTCTTCGGAGTCCAGGAATCAAACAAAGTTGTCGAAAAATAATCAAAACACAAACAAAGTACATACATTCACGAGTGTAACTCGTATCGATCGGAATGTCTTTTTGGTTTTGACATCTTTGAAATAAGTTTTTGTTAAATCGACAATTCATCAAAAATCTAGTAATTAAAGTTAAAAAGAGCTTTATAATTTGAAAAAGGTGAGGAATAGAATTAACCCAGTTTAAAATATATTTTTAAGCTGATATGGCTTGCAAAAACTTAAAAACATGTCAAATATTTCTTAATCAAGTATTAAAACAACTGGGTATAACGAAACATATTATTTTCTTTCATTTGGTGTTCAATTTGAGAACAGTGACATCTACTGCAATACGTACCTACTAATATAACGCAAAAAATCTCTAAGAAATAATAATTGTACTACTGACTGTTATGACACTGTTGACAACCAACTGGCTGTCAAGTGTTAACTATAGAAAGTAGTAAATATCGACGTCATACGTCAATTTCTATATTAATACTTCACAAATGCGATTTATTTTCTTATTGTAGTATATGTAGTTGTTATCATAATATAATTTCAAAATATTTGTACATATCACACAATAATGCAAACTAATATTTTAAGATTTTTGCTCTAGCAAGTGTACTTTTGATTTTAACAATAATGCCGACAGTGCTTAGATAAAAGTTCACGCAAGTATTGAATACATCCCCATCTATATAATAAAAATAAATAACATTAAACACCTGAATAAGTTGTATCTTATTGATAATACATAATCATGAATACAGTGATAATGCAAACTACTAGACAGCCATTTAACTATTTTAAGATGATATTCAATATTCTAAATATGAAAAGAATGGTTCCAACTGTGACTTTAAAGTACGCGACTAACATTGACGCTTTAGATGCGTTTACAAGAGATTTGATTCTAAAACACAAAGAAAACTTGTATACAAAGAATAATGCTGCTGGTACTCACTTATCTTTAGAAAATCTTGATTTAAAACACAAAGATATGACTGATGTGAATGGCGAAGAATTGGATAATTTAATTCATCACTTACTGTCAAAAAATAAGGACAAAAATATTGAACAAGTAGCAATAGATTGTCTTAATACTCGAAGATTTATCAACGAGGCAACTTTAAAGAAGCTCTTCAGGCATTACAGTTTATTGGGAAAGCCTGACATGGTGACAGTGTTGCAAAAATATTGCAGTAAGGTTGATCCAAATTTGTACAGACGAAATGCTGAATTCATGCATTATTTAGCTAAAGCACAATGTTTGAAAGGTAACTCAGAGAAAGGTCTGTCCATTCTCAAGTACTGTTACTTAAATTTTGAAAATAGAAGAAGCATGTATAGGCTTCTCTTTAGAGACTTAATACAGGACTCGGTATTAAATAGATCTGAGGCTTCTTTAGTAATATTCAGGAAGTATGTTAAAGAATTTAGTGATATGTGGGGTGACCATTACCCATTGGTTTGCTTTTGGCATATCTGTTGGTCCAGCAGCTGGTTCTCTGATCAGGTTTTAGCTGAAGAACTAATGGAATCATCGGAATGTCTTCGTGATATTGTTAAAGACAAGTACATAACTTTTATTTATAATATGTTTTACTAAATTTGTTTGCCTTATTTCTTTTATCTGCTCTGGTCTGAATGTTACTGGCAGCAGATTCAGAGTTGTTCTTTGTACATTGCCCACAAAATAAGGATAGTTTAATTAGGTTATAGAATATATGGTCATAGATAGTTAAATACTAGTATAAGCCACTGAGTGGCTTTTAAATAATTTTTTTAATTATTAATTTTATAATTTTTTATGTTATATAGTGGGTGCAGATTTATGTAATTTGTCTCTGCTTTGTAAGGTTGTAAAGCTACATAGCACAAATGGAATGGTCATCATGTTTTCTATACATCAGCACATTTCTCATAGTCGCCTCACTGTGAAAATATTGAACCTCCTCTTTGTATACAGACTACAAATGACACAATAATGAAAAACCTATTATATACACAGGCATGCTATAGGTATTCTTTGATAGGTCTTTATAAATAAGTATGATTTCAAAGATATAAGCACTTCTGTAGTAATACTCCTACTTCGAAGCCCCTAGTAAAATAACAAATTATTTATAAAATGGATCATTTTGTAAATTTTATGAGAAATGGAATAAAACTATGTTGAATTTGAAGTGTATGATATACAATTTATACATTTGTCAGATCTACAATTTATACATTTTATACAGTTTTCTTAATAAGAAGTATGTCTTTAATAGGCTTGTCAAGGATTACTACCTCAAAGTATAATTCATGTTGTTATTATAATACATATCTTTATGCTATATTTTATTGAATTATTATATAAAATGTATTGCTTTTAATAGATGTAATATATATGTATGTGTGTGTGTATATATATATATATATATATATATATATATATATATATATTCTAGCCTTAAGAACAGACGAGTGTGCATGACTAGAGCTATGAATGTCAAAGAAGCAAGTGAGGTGTGTAAGAATGGGCCTGTGTGGTGCTCTGTTGTTCGTGCCTACCCCGCAAGGGACCTGGCGTGAAGTTATGTATGTATATATATCCATGTGTAATAATAATAATAATATATAGAATATGTAACACTTAGAATATTGTGCAAACCCTACCCTAGGTTTGTGCCATATTTCTCTCTCCATCCCAAGGTTGTATGGAAGAGATCACTGTCAGCGATAAGACCGCCATTTGTACCTAATTCTAAGCTGTTCTTGTATATTATTTCATAATTTTTATTGTACAATATAGTATATTGTATTCTATTCTATTCTATTCTAAATGTATGCTTTTAATTGAACCTTAAACACTTTTCAGGGCTACAGCATTTAGCATAACAGTATTAAAAGACTACAATGAAGATGCAGTGGTGCGCCTTCTGCAAGGTCTACTTAAATATGCAATGATTGATGAATATGCAAAAGTATTGCAAATACTGTTCACATATAAATGTAAGTAGTGAATTTTGAGCTGATATTATGATTTGCTCTGAAGATAGAGTAGGGATATGCTATGATATTGTTTCTCTTATATTAATAATATAATCTTATACTAATATATTTAGCTGAAGAGTTTGTTTTTTGCTTGAACACACTAATCTCAGGTACTACTGGTATGATTTGAAAAATTCTTTCAGTATTGGATAGCCCATTTAACAAGGAAGGCTATAATATATCATCACACTAAGACCAATAGAAGCCGAGCTCCAAAGAAGAAAGTTTCAAAATGGTGGGGGGGGGTTTAACTATATAAAATATATCAGCTAGTCTTATATAATAAAAATCTTGTGTCACGATGATATTGCCAATAAACTTCAAAACTACTGAACCGATTTCAATCAAATTTGCACACCGTGTACAGTTTGATCCAACTTAAAAGATAGGATTCTTTTTATCCCGTTGGAACCGGTAGGTGGCGCTGAGATCGTGTTCTAGAATCCTCCTAATCACTTGGACCGATTTTGGTGTTTTTTTGTGTGTTTGATTGGGTCCCCGGATGGTTTAAATCCACAATTGGAACCGGTAGGTGGCGCTGGGATCGGGTCCTAGATTTTATTATCTATATACCTATATAAAAGAAATTCGTGTTAGTTACACTATTTATGACTCAAGGATGGCTGTATCGGTTTGGCTGAAAATTGTTATGGAGGTAGCTTAGAACCAGGAGACGGACATAGGATACTTTTTATCCCGTTGGAACCAGTAGGTGGCGCTGAAATCGGGTTCTACAATCCTCCTAATCACCGGGAGCGATTTTGGTGATTTTGTTTTTGTGCGTTTGAGTGGGTTCCCGAATGGTTTCGATTCGCAATTAGAACCGGTAGGTGGCGCTGAGATCGGGTTCTAGAATCCTCCTGATCACCTGAAGCGATTTTGTTTTTGTGTCATGGAATAAAGTCTTTTAGGAATTCAGAAAATAAGTGGTACAAAGTTAGCCGGGTCAGCTTGTACTATATAAAACCTCAGGCTAAAGTAGATTTTTACTGATAGTAATTGAAGTAGGTCTCATAACAGTTCTAAAGGCAATTCATATTACTTTACTAAATAATTGAGATTCCAGTGCAAATACTTTTATTGTAAAACATTAGTTTTACAGGATATTTATATTATATCCTATCATTATTTTTATTTTGACTTAATATTTTTTAAATGAAGTTGTAACAAAACTCCCAAGTTTGTGACAAAAATTCCTGGACACTAGATACATTTTTTTAATTTACAACAAGCACATAAACAAGTAAATGAAAATATAATTAAAATATGATGTATCTAAACTTTAGATTTCAAATTGTAACAAAGTGTAACTTGTAGTTAATTTAATTTTCTATAACAATAAAACCACCTCACCGAGAACTTTGACATCCAAATGTTTGTTTTCATATCTATTTGTAAATAACTTGTATATTTATAAAGATTGTTGATGTGCTTAATTAGTTAAAGGAGCAATACATAAGCAAAGAAAACTAATTTCAATTATCTTATTTGAAAAAAATGCCATCTATTGTTCAACAAAGATGAAAGCATAAACAATATCTTAATAGACAGTTCACTGATAAATAGTAAAACAGCACATTCTTGTGATAGGACTATCAACACTGCTTCCTAATTAGAATTGTTTATCAACATTCAGGCGATTTAAATAGGTTAGCGCACCCAATATCCTTATAATAATTAAACATAGATAGTAGTGAATTTAGTATTATTTTAATATTTTTAACCAGTAGACAATCATACATTGTATGATATCAAAGTAAGTTACTCTTGCTGCGTTATATCACATCAACTCCGAATTCTATTAAGTTACTACCAACATCAAAGTAAATAAATATAGGTTCTGAATTTTACGTCGTCACTGTTAAATTTGAAGCATAAATATGTTATTGATATATTATAAGGTGACCAACTGTACTCATTTACTGAGTTTTGTACTCTTTTTTCGCAAATCGTACTCTTTTCAAATCCTGTACTCTGAAAGTACTCATTTACATACATACATAAAATCAAGCCTGTTTCCCATGGGGGTAGGCAGAGACTATGGATCTCCACTTGCGACGATCCTGACAAACAACTTTTGCTTCACCTACTTTCATTAACCTCTTCATACATGCGCGTTTATTTGAAATGCTTTTTACCTGACCTTTTTTTAACAGTTCTGATATTTGTTCATGGTATGTTCGTCTCGGTCTACCGGCAACAGCTCTACCATTGACAATACTGTCATATACCTGTTTTGTGATTCTATTTTCAGCCATCCTCTCTGCATGCCCAAACCACCTTAACATTCCTTTTTCAACTCTTGTTATTACATCTTCTTTCAAACCACATCGTTCCCTTAGCACACTGTTTCTTATCCTATCATTCAAGCTAACCGCACATATACTTCTCAAAGCTCTCATTTCAACTGCGTTTATCCTACTTTCATGCTTCTTCTGCCATACCCAACTTTCACTACCATACATCAGGGTCGGCACCAACACTCCTTTATGGACAGCCAAGCGTGCCTTTACAGACACTTTCTGGCTATTCATAAAAGAATTTAGCGCTCCATTCACCCTATTACCTGCCATAACTCTCCTCCTTTTTCAAAATACTTATTTGTATATTAATTAAATATTTAAAATTATAATAGAAATAATAGAAATTTCCTTATGTCGTCCAGGCACTAATGCTGCTGTTAAAAGGGTATTTTCACTAGGGAATGAATATTGGAGCAGTGAGAAGTCGCAACTTTCTGTAAAAACATTATCTGCCGTCTTAACAGTCACATTTAATATGCAAAATGAAAGTTGTTCGGATGTAGCTACATTATTATACGAACATCCTCATTTAGCAAAAAAAAATCCACTCCGAAGAAAAGTATGTTTTAAAAGAAGATAAAGTTTTTATCGTTTTTTCTTCTTTTTTTTTCACCTGTGAAATACTTGCAGTGTACTCTTTTTGAACAAAAAATAGTTGGTCACCTTATATATTAGTTCATAGTTCTATTTAGTCAAGCTACCCCTTATTGGCCTTTGTTGTAACAAATGCATCAAAAAACATTGCATTGTCTTTGTTGGAATATATTAATTCCATACCACTTCGCCCGTCATGTTACAATAATAAAACATATTTCGGCAAGTTTCGTTCTTTGAATTTGCATCAAAGAGACTCATTTCGTATTTTGTTGAAATATTCGTAACCTTCGCCATCCAGCGTCAGTGCTGCATTCTTGTCGTGAGCGCTGTGAAAATTACTCGTTTTGAACTAAATTTGTGTCCACAAAGAAGGAGTCTTCGCAAAGTGAGTTGACTACTCTTTGTAACATTTGTTCTCACTGGCCAGCTCACCGTTTTTCGTATAGATTCGGACAAAATTCGCAGTTATACAGTCCACATTTTGCCGCAATCCCGACATTGGGGATTGTACAATTATCTACACGGATGCGGCTCGTGTTTGGCAATCGCAAATACAAGTTTTACGCGACATATCGTATCACTTTATGGAAAAAAAATTGCGTCAATTAATCTTTAACGTTGACGATTACTTGAAAATGAATAAATTGATGAAAACAAGCCTAAGTTAGTGTAAGCCGCTAATTCGTATGAAGTTATTTTCTATGAGTGAACGCACTACGAGCATACACACCTGTCGAGTCAACGCTGTTTTACTTGTCGCCAAAATATTTTAAAGGCAGTCCACAAATTAGAGATGCCGTATTTGACATTAACCGTGTTTGTTGGATAATTGTATGTATTTATTCCCTCTTATCGCCAATTTCTACACAAAGATTTACAAATTTGTTGTTCGCTTATAATAAGCTTACATAGTTAATCGCCCTAATGACTCCACTGTCTACTATGTGATATTGTTGAACTATTTACTGACCTCTAAAGATAAAATGTGGTAGTTTACACGTTATTAGGAACATATTTGATAATAATTATTTTATAATAGAATTTAGTTTTTATACTCAATAGAGGTTTTCAACGCCCAAGTATCAAGTGGAAAGTATTTTTCAGAGTAAAAGTATCCTGTTTCCTTGTTATCAAAATTACTTAGACGCTAAGTTCTTTTAGCTTTACTTAGGTAAAATTTAACGGTTTTTTTTTCATATTGACTTGAGTAAGTTTGGAGCATTCTTTAAATCGTAAAGAAGCCTGCAGACTTCAAATGAAATATTTACCGTTCTTTTTGTTTCAGTGAGAAACAGAGATATACGTGGATGCACGGAGATCATAAGGAATTGTGAGGTTCTTGGCATCTCTTTACCGTCCGACCAACAAGGGAAATATATAACAATGCTTATAACAGGACAAAAAGTTGATGACAAACCATATAAGCCCACAAAACCGGGGCTAAAGAATTTTAAGCTTAAGTTTTAAAAGTATATTCTATGTCCTCTTGTATATATTGTAACTAAAGATAAATCCAATTATATATCACTATTTTTTAAAATGTTGATTTTTTATTCTGTTATCGCGGGTTTTTAAATAAACTTAAGAAAACAACTCCAGTTTCCAAGATAATAAAATTGATAACTGGGAATATTGTCTAAGTGATTTAATATCGTTTAAAGATTGTAGTAAAATCCGTTTCGATCCGATGTAATGCGAAACATTTGGTGGAAATCCATCCTTAGTTTTAGTAAGACAATAAAAACACAGTTAACCTAAAAAGGTTAAAATTTGTATTTGCTGATTACAGATATATTACACTGTTCATCCAGACGACTGATATGATTTTACTATTTATATTATATTAATATTGACATGAATAGCCTTTGTCGACTGTGATACTATATAAATAGTAATTGATGTTCACCCACCGTATGATTTATTCGCTAGAGATTTTGTCATTTTCTTTTTTATTGCCTAAATCAGGTGCAGATTAGTGAGTACTGTTAATTAGGTATTGGATCTTGTATTTTTATAAATTTATAAGTGATACGATTTTTAGGATTCCTTAGGCATTTTTTGCAGAAACATCATCTCTGGGAAATCTTCATGTCCGTTCTTCCCTCCGTATGTCTCTGTATATCAGTTTTTAGACAAGCTTGGTTATGGTAGGTCTGCTTGAAATTTTCAGCAAGGTGTAGACTGTACAGAGTTGAGATGTTATATACTGAAATTCCGACAAAGGGGGGTGTTATGTATGTACGTATTAGGCTAAGAATATTTTAAAAATAAACCAGTGCATTATAAGCTCGAGTTTGACTCACACGCGCCCGCTCCGTACTTAGCAGTGGCGACGATTTACCCACATATTCGGCGTTAAAAAAAAAAAAATGTTCGGTCTGGCTTCAACTATTGGAGTTTTATCCAGTTTTGACCATCATGGACAAGACTGGAACACTTATAAAAGTCGTTTGGAGCAGTGGTTCATCGCGAACAACCTGAACGAAGAGTCGGACAAGGCAGGAGTCAAAAGGAAGGCGGTGTTACTCAGCGCACTCTCAGAGAGCACATACCAACTGGCTAGCAATCTAGTATTACCAGATGACCTGGTAACAAAAAATTATAGCAGCATAGTGGGAAAATTAACGGAGCATTTCACGACAAGGCGATGCGGCTTTGCGGAAAGGCATAAGTTTTACGAAGCCATACAATTAAATGGTGAAACCCACTCCCAATGGGCTGCTCGACTGAGAGGACTGGCTGCTCACTGCGGTTTTAAAAACATTGAAGATGCCCTTCTAGACAAGTTTGTCATGGGAATGCTACCAGGTCCCGAGAAGGAGAAACTGTTTGTGCAGGAGATCGGCGAGCTGACTCTAGGGAAGGCTGTGAACCTGGCGGAAGAAGTTCGCTGTGCACGCACTGCTGCTGCGGCAGGGTCTTCGTCGACAGCCGACGGCGTGTATAAAATGGAACGCGGAAGTTCTGTTGGGGTTGGTAGGAAAGTGCTACCAGTCGGTGAAAAGTGTTCAGTGTGCGGTTATAAAAATCATACGGCTAAAGAGTGTCGGTTTTCTAATTATAAATGTAAAAAGTGTAATCGTAAAGGTCATCTACGGAAAATGTGCCCCGGTAACCCACGAGTGAGGTACCTGGAGGAAGGTAACGGCGATGACGAAGGCGATGATGGTAAGTTTTTGCATAATATTAGTTGCCCCGACGGGGAGCCGTTAATTGAGTCGGTGTGTCTAAGTGGTAGGAATTTAAAATGTGAAATTGATAGCGGTTCTCCAGTATCCGTAATATCTGAGAAAACCTATAAAAATAATTTCTCAAATGTTCCATTATCACCACCCTCAAAGCGGCTTTTTTCTTACGATGGTGCTAACATGTCCGTTTTGGGAACGATTACCGTAACAGTTAAATACTTAAGTCGCACAGCCCCACTGTGTATTTATGTAATAAAAGATGGGGGTCCCCCCCTATTGGGTCGAGATTTCATGCGAGTATTTAAGTTACAACTAATCTCAACGCTTGCTTATTGTAAGAGCAATAAAGAAGTTTTGTCGGAGTTAATAAAATTATATCCAAAATTATTCTCAGATCAATTAGGCTGTTTTAATAAATATGAAATAGATTTGCCGTTGAAGTCGGATGCCAAACCCGTTTTTATGAAGTCGCGACCCGTACCATACGCCTTAAAAGAAAAAATAAATGCCGAATTGCATCGGTTGGAGTCGTTAGGCATCTTGGTACCGGTCAAACATTCCGATTACGCATCGCCGATAGTGCCCGTACTAAAAAGTGACGGTAGTGTTCGAATCTGTGCCGATTATTCACAAACAATTAACAAACAACTTCTTGTAGAGAAATATCCCCTACCATCGGTTCAAGATTTATTTACTAAACTCCACCACGGAATCCAGTACAGTAAATTAGATTTGTCGATGGCGTATAATCAATTTAAAATCAATGTCCCTTCACAGAAGTTAACATGTATTAATACGCCTCGCGGTCTATTTAATTATACACGACTAGTATTTGGGTTGTCGAGCGCTCCGGCTATTTTTCAACGAGCGATCGAGTCTATAGTAGGGGACATGGACGGCGTGTTTTGTTTCTTGGACGATTTGATTTTAACAGACGTTAGTAAAGACGGTCATGAGCAGAAACTTAACGAAGTCTTGCGTCGTCTCCAGGAGGCCGGCCTCACCTTACACAAGGATAAATGTGCGTTTTTTCAAGATCAAGTTACGTACTTGGGTTATGTTATCGACAAAAACGGTATCAGGAAAAATCCAGACAAAGTTTCAGCCATTTTAGAGGCCCCTATTCCAAAAAATGTACAAGAACTGCAATCCTTTTTAGGTCTTATAAACTATTATAGGAATTTTATTGCAAATGCATCCTCCATTTTAAGTCCCTTGCATTTTTTATTACAAAAGGGAGTTAAATGGAACTGGAATTACGAGCAGGATAAAGCGTTCGAAACAATAAAAAAACAAATGGCTTCCGATCAGGTTTTGGCACATTTTAATAGCCAAGCAAAAGTAATTTTAACTGTGGACGCATCTCCGGTCGGGTTAGGGGCCATTCTGTCACAAGTGGACAGCGACGGCGTCGAAAGGCCCGTGTCATACGCGTCGCGGTCGCTTACGCCGGCAGAGAGGAAGTACGCCCAAATACAAAAGGAGGCAACCGCTATTATATTTGGGGTTAGGAAGTTCCATCAATTTCTGTACGGCAGGTCAGATCCTTTCATATTAAGGACGGATCATAAACCGCTTACAGCGATTTTTAAGCCGGGCCGGGGCATACCAGAGGTGACTGCAAATAGGTTACAGCGTTATGCCATATTCTTGAGCGCCTATAATTACGTTATAGAATATGTAAATAGCGCAGCAAACACAGCTGATTTCTTATCACGAGCGATTCCGGTTCATAAATCAGAAGGTGGGGGGGCGAGCGACCATGATGCAGCAGCGTATGTAAATTTCGTAGTCGAAGGATGCTTGCCTGTTACGCTGCGGGACGTACGTTTGGAAACTGCTAGGGATCCGACACTGAAAAAAATTTTAGAGTTTGTTTTAAAAGGATGGCCGCGTAAAATATCAGATCCGACACTTAAACCGTTTCATCTTTGCAAAAGTGAGATTGCATTAGAAAATGGAGTCCTGATGCGCGGTTACAAAGTTATAATCCCACATGCCTTACGGAAGAAGGTATTAGAAGAACTGCACAGTTCCCATTTCGGAGTTGTAAAAATGAAATCCGAAGCCCGATCTAGGTTTTGGTTCCCGGGCATCGATGCGGAATTGGAAAAGCTCGTAGGGGCGTGCGCTGTGTGCGTGCAGCTAAAGCCCGCGCCACCACGGACGCACCTTGCGCCGTGGCCGTTCCCGCCATATGCATTCCATAGGATACATATCGACTTTTTTGGTCCAATTAATAATAAAACTTATTTAATAGTAGTCGATGCGTTTTCGAAATGGGTGGAATGCTACGACATGAAAGGCAATTTGACTGCTAAAGCTGTTATTGTGAAGCTGTGCGACTTCATGTCACGTTACGGAATGCCAGAAATTATGGTGAGTGATAATGGAACTTCATTTGCATCAAAAGAGATGTCCGAATTTTGTAAATTGAATAATATAAAACAACTGTTTTCCCCGGTATATCATCCCGCGAGTAATGGTCAAGCTGAATCATTCGTAAAAATTATAAAAAAAGGAATCAAGTCGATTCTATTATCAGAGTGCAAAGCAAACGATCTGCACATGCACTTATGTAAATTCCTTTTCGACTATCGGAACTCTAAAAATAGTACCACAGAGACATCACCGGCACAGTTAATTTTTGGTCGTAACTTGCGTTCGCGATTAGACTTAATCGTCCCTCACAATTCGCCATCGTCATCGGATTTATCTTCCCGGGTTAACCGTAAACAGTGTTTACAAGCGGAGTACTATGGAGGAGTGAATAATAAAAAATTTTTGGTCGATGACTTGGTCTGGGTAAAAGAGTACGTAAACAAAAATAAGCATTCTTGGTCCAAGGGTAGAATAGTGCGAAGAACAGGGAAAGTAACTTACGAAGTTCAGCTCATAAACCAGGATAAGGTGGTACAAAGACATAGAAACCAGTTATATATTTTCAAAGGGGAGAGGTCTTCACAGGAACATCGCAGCCCTGTGGTACAATGGGAAAAGGAGGCTTCGAAGGCAGCTGTCGTCGAAGCCGGCGATAGGACTTCAGTGGAAGAGGCAGAGGTGGAAGTGATTCAAAATGAATCTAGAGTTCCACAGAGTACCACAAGTCCTGAGCGGCGTGTTTCCACTGCTAGCCCACGGAGCCCGGAACAAGGACCACCACGCGTAGACGAAGCAGTAGCCGAGCCGAGCAGTGCCCAGCCTACTACCCTTGATCTCAGACCAGTTGAATCCGGCATTTCAAGGGAACGTTCTAGGAGAGATAAACCTCCAGTAGATTATAGGAAATACTTTTAGGGGAGGGGTGTTATGTATGTACGTATTAGGCTAAGAATATTTTAAAAATAAACCAGTGCATTATAAGCTCGAGTTTGACTCACACGCGCCCGCTCCGTACTTAGCAGGGGGTAACCACCTAACATGTAAGGGGCTATCCATACATTACGTCACACGTTTAAGGGGAGGGGGGTCAACAAGGTGTGACATTGTGTGACAAGAGTTAGGACGGGTCCTAATCCCATTTCAAAATCTATTATCTAATCTATATCTAGCAGTTCCGTTCTTAAATATATTTAAGAACGGAACTGCTGTTTTCATTTTATAATTCTTTGATGCTAAATTGCACAACATGTGATATCACAGTAGGGAGCGAGGAGTTTCACGAATGTGACCAGCTGTGACAAAGACTCGGAGGCAAAAAAAATGAGATTGTTGTGACGTAATTTGTGGAATTCCCTTAATTTCGGACTGAATTTTTTTTCACTGCACATATGTCATGTCATGCGCGATGTCGTTAGATAATAAAAAACTGAACAATGTTACGCAATGACCTCTTTATTTAAGTCAATAGATGGCGTTATATCAGCTCCCAAAGATGTAATAGTGTGCAGAGAGGAGGATCCTTTTAAACAGCAAGGTGGTGAATTCCGCAACACATCAATCTTTTAGAGCTTCATACTTTCCCCGGAAATTATTTTGAACAATATCCATGCTTGGTTCTAAAAGTATTATTAAGAAAGCAAGATCGCGTTATATAGTTTTTCTCATAAACTACGTGTGGGCTTTGACACAATGTCTTTAATCTCTAGGATCGAATATTGATTTGAGAAAAATAAAAGAATACAAACACAATTAAATGAAAAAGAAAAAATATGCCTTGTCTTAGCCATGGCCTTTGCCTCAGATAACTACTATAAAAATCCTAGGTTCATCTACTAGCGCGGATCCTGCCTCACTTTTAGCAAAAAGACTAGAATTGCATTGTACAGTTAGGTATTATAAGTATAATCATTTCAGCTGATTTTTAGTTAGGACTGCTTGAGTTTTTGATCTGGATTGTATGCCGTCATGTAACTTGCGATACATTTTCGACAAGTCAAATGTTATTTTTATAAAAAATAATTCATTACTGCTAGTTGGGCTTCCAACTTATTGGGCTGTTTATCAAGCCGAAAGCTACAATTAGACATTTTTTTTAATGCAAGAGTTATATGTATAGTCATTATCTTAGCGTTAAATGCTGGCTGCCTTTTGAACATCCGCTTCAGAGCCTGGAGTCCGCTTTCTTCCTTTTTCGTTTCTATTGTACAGTCTTTGCCATTCTCTATCGTCAGGTCATTCGTAAGCACGTCTTCCCTTATGACGTCAAGGCAGAATTTTTTGAAATCCCTTCACCTAAACGTCCATTGCGTATATAAGTGTCCACAATACTATGTTGTTATTACCAAGAACGAGGAAACTATTTAATTTTAATTATCATACGGTACACTGCTAACCACACATGAACATTGAAGTGGAGTTAGCGATAATACTGTTTGTGCGTTACTGTTGATATGGCCTAATTAATTTAAACATAATTTGAATTCTCAAACTTAATTAGGCTATTTAGATAATTACTGTTATTACAGGACCTAATTAGGCGTTTATGGTTCTTTGTTTCCGAATATAATCTCTTCTAGTCAACCTTTGGATTGTCAAGGATCTTAATAAAAATGATTTGTTGTATATAATATTGAATATTTACAATTAGTTAAGTTTCTATATCTATAACAGGAAATGAAAATAAAATAATATTTAATTATAAGTCCAAACGTAGCATAACAAAGAACCGTAAAACAGTTTACTTTTATTTACGCTGATAAGAAGAATTTTAGCTTATAAAAGCAAAAAGAACATGGTTATAAGATCTCCGGGGCCATTCAGGGTATTAATAAAACACACGATATAAATACAAACCTTAAATATATTGAGAATTTCATATTAATTATTGTTTTACAATAATTACAACTTAGGAATGAATTTTGTCAAAAACGCGTAACTTCATCCTCTTTACATTTGGTTTCAGCATTCTTCTCATTTCGGGCATCTGTCAATCGTAGCCAGAACAACAGCCTGTAAAAAAATAAAGGATAATAATTATTATTTGTATGTCTTTTAAGATTAAAATATTTTCACCCATACATTAGGTTTTGAAGAAAAGTTTCATAGTATGAATAAAAGAGGAACATTTTTTTTTTATTGCATGAGTCCAGCAGACAGGTAAACGGTCCACCTGATGGAAAGCGGTTACCATCGCATGTGGACATTTGCAACACCAAAGGTCATACAAATGCGCTGCTGCCCTCTTAGCCTGCCACTAATGGCAGAACACACCGGCGTGGTGGCCATCCAGGCAGGTAGATGCTTTGAGCGTAACAGATGATGATGACTTTTTATTGTTTACCTTTGACAGATAATCTAATATATATAAATCTCGTGTCACGATGTTTGTCCACGATGGATTCCTAAACTACTCAACCGATTTCAATCAAATTTGCACACCGTGTGCAGTTTGATCCAACTTAAAAGATAGGATAGTTTTTATCTCACAATTGGATCCAGTAGGTGGCTCTGCAATCGGGTTCAAAATTTTATTTCTTCAGGGCAGGACAACGTCTGCCGGGACAGCTAATAAAGATATATGTTAGTAGTAGGTCTTACTTGTGGGGCACATGGGGGCACAGAGTGCCCTTAAAAGAAATTTCGGAAATATCAAAAAATTGCCTTAAAAAGTGAATAAATGAAAGAAATCAATTTTGGTAACCTTTACCAAAAATTTGTTTTTTTTTATAAGTCAAAATTATCCAAATACAAAATCATAGATAATAGACAAACAAAAAAATATAAACTTTAAACTTAGAGAATTAGCGTGAACCCAAAAAGGAAATGACAAAAAAGGCCTGGTTAAAAGTAAGTAATAATTGTCAGATGTTGATGAATTTTAAAGTAATAATACCTACTTTTATGCAATAAATTTCATCCGCTTGTGTTACCTCAAAAGCGTTTAGCTTAGAAGTTATGTAGATATATAAAAATAAGGTGATTTTACTTTTAAGTTCATAACTTCTTGACACTGGCTACACAAATTTAATTTATATTTAACATTCAGTTGTATAATAATTACCTAATTAGTTACAAATGGATTGCACACAATTAGTAATAGGTTAGTTCTTCAGATATTCTATAAAATATGTGACGTATATTTCCTTTGTGTAATTAATTAGGCAATACAGATAATAAATGTAATAGGCCTTCATATGGACTCATTTTGTCCATTGATATGAATACTTACTTCCATTTTATTACGCTATATCTAATATTCCCAATCGCATTAGTGAACTAAAGTATCTACAACAGTCAATTGAGAAAATGTTGCTACAAATTGGATTAATGGTTTGTTTGAGCAATTTAGAACATTTATAAATTCAAGGTTAAATTCTATTCTGAGTTCAAATAAAACAATAATTATAGTCATTACAAAAAATGTGAGTAAACTATGGCGTTCATAGTTTTTCTATAGGTCTTTCAATGGTATTAAAATGAGATAAACATTAATAGAAAATAGCACTTCAAGGTTTTTCGTTAACGTTAGAAATCGAACTTGGCCGATGACAAAATATAAGGGCGAGCTCTCGAGCTGACCGCAAGGTCTCTTTTTGTTCGGATGTCGAAAGGTCTATTACGGCTGAAACTGATTTAGCAACGTGGAGATATGCGCTTTTTTAACAATAGCATTAGGTCGCGGACGATTCTGGAGCTTGTTTACTAACACTACGCTATTTGTGAGTTTTGTAAGGTACATTTAATAATCGAATTTGACTATATTGGAGTAGTACTTCTATGCAAAAATATAAATTAAATATATCTGTATATTTAACACGAAATGTAACTAAATATAATTCATCAAATAATAATAAATAGTAAAATTTACGTTAAACTTACATTAATTTTAATGTTTTTTTAATAATTAAACTTAATAAAACTATACATACAACTTAAACTATAAAATCTAGTGCCAGACCGTCCCCAGAAGACTGGCTACATTACTTCGCTGTATGGCAACGCTGATGCGTTATCCGAATTACAGACAAGTATTTTGGTCACGTGAGACGTCTACTAGGCGTTTAGCCAAGTCTCGATAAAGTTTGTGCACCTCTGGCCCCCATGGTCCCAGGGTCTCGACCCCAAAAGTCGCAAATTAGTAATAAAATAAAGTAAATTTTGCGCAATTTTGCGATATTTTAGCATTATGTTGAATTGACGCAACGCAAAATTAAGTATTGAATCGGTTAAAATGTCTTATTGTGCATAATATGTAATGCAACATAATAATTTGCATGTTATTTGTGTGCCATAAGTAAATAAATCCTTCACGAAGTCAAGCATTATTTCTTGGGCTTACTGCTTCTACAGGGATCTTGCGAACGCGACATCGACAGACGACTAGACATTTTGTTTACCACATAGGTACCTAGCCAAACCGTGGCCGTACCAACGAAATTCTCGTGTAGTTTGTCTGCTAAGCCACAGACATGAAAACTGCTGTGAATGTGGGAGTTTTTAATGCGTTCCTTCTGCGTCACTCCACCCTTTCTCTAAGAAATAAAAGGTATGTTATATGGATAGGTAAATATGCAGTTTTTACTGTTCGATTGCTTGACATGAGCCAGACACCGCCGCGTACGTTACGCAGGCGCTTCAATTTAATAGTTTTACACACATGGCAGAGCAATGGATATTTCGAGCCCTTTTAAAACTATTGATTAGTAATTTCTAAGTTTATAAGTATGCGTAACGGGCGAGTCCTGAAGCGTATGTTTTTGGATATAGAAAAGAGATAGGATAGATTTTGAATAAGGAATGATAAGAAGAGAAAAATGGATGAATGATGCGTACAATTCCCATGGCACGCAGTTCTTGTTACTCAAGTACAGGCCTCGCTTTTCTTGGAGGAGTAGTATTGTGAAATAGTACTGACAAATAACTTACAATAGTATAGCTATGGCTGGGAAGGCTAGTGCGGCACTTATAAGGTAGAAAGCACCAGTGAATGTAGTCATCGTTTTCTTATATACATAGCTATATATTGGTGAGTAGATCACGGGCACCAGAGCCTCTGATATGCTGATTAGAGAGCTTATTTTACCTGTAAAGAAGGAAACACGTATTAAAAGATAAGTCTTAATATTCAACTACTTTGGGAGTCTTTAGTAATGTTGATTATACTAAAATACGAATGGATGAAGGGGATATATTACATTGAGAAATAAGCGACCACATTTTGATTACTGTTTTGTCTTTATGTACAACTCTTTCACTTTTTGACTATTTACAAGAAGGTGTCGTTACTACTGATCATGATCTGATAAAGGACAGAGTAATAGTTTCTACCCGCAGTCACATGAATGAAGGTGACTCCTAATATTTGTCTTTCATGATTTCACCTAAGCATGGTGTAGCGGCATGTTCCCACAAAAGTTCATCTATATTGACCCATTAATTTCCGAGAAAGAGATCCATAATATACGATGACAGATAGGTTCCCTTCTTATTAACATAACTACGGAACCCTCAAAAAGAGAATATAATGAACATTTAAATTTCTTTTGTATATTGACCAGCATTTTTTAATTTACAACATGAAAAATTCCTTTAATATCGAAGTTTTAACCACAAGTACTCATACATATTATGCAATATTTGTTTTACGCCTAAAATTGTTTAACTCTTACAAATCGATTAAAGTAACAAAATTAATGAAGTAAAACTGATTAGTTTAATTGGTAATTATAATTCATACGCAATAACAATATCGAATGTAAAATACACGAATAATTCAGTATTATAATGTTTATTTAAAAAGAACAATAGCTTACTCAAACAAACCGCGAAATAGGTACATCTTACCTACATAAATATTGTTATGATCAATATATAAACCTATATATAATATAATAATTATGCAGGTTTGCCATTGATTTCCTCCTCTAACTTCGCCAATCAAACACTATTTCGACGGAATGGCAATTTAAAGTTTGTCGAAAACATTTTAGACCTAAAGTCGATTACTATATTTTTTGTTCTGTAATTTTTTAAAGTTTGTGTAGCAATTACCTTGAAATCTCTATTTGATAGTAAATAGTGAAGTTACCATGAAGCTATGAATGGGGACGACTTTGTCGCGTCTACGAAAATAACAAAAGATAGTGGCTGTCACTCAGATTGGTTGAATGTTTGTCTTTGGTGGCGTATTACGTTCATCGCGGATAATTAATCAAGACTTTTCCACAAGTGATGGTTTATATTTGGTTCCTATATCTTCATGGTATCATTTACCTTACCACTTGTTAAAATTTGAGATAACCTTCATACAAGTGAACCTGTGGTTGAGTGGGCTAAGCCTTTGCCGGCCTATTTCACTGCAATGCAGAGGCTCTAGGTTCGATTTCTGGTTTAGTAAATTTCGAAAAAGTATTTTCTTCATTATTTACTATGGTCTGGGTGTCTGGGAATGGCCCCAGAATAGTCCGTTGAATATTACCCATAACACAAGCGTAACTTGCTTAATTTGGGGATATACAATATGTGTGTTTGTCTGCCGATTATTATTATTATACAAGTTCTAATGTCAATTTTCTACCAATGGTAAGGGTTGTTAATAATAAAATACGTATTAAAACTAAACACCGCACGGGAAGAAACAAGAATATTATGAAATATAAAAAAATCGCTTTTCATTCAAAGGGCATGTGAATTTGAGTCATGGACGTGAACATTTTCTGATCCAATGTAAAATTGTGTACATTGTTATAATTACCACTTAAACGGTAAATGAAGAAATAATTATTAAAACAGATACATATGTCAACATTGTCAATTTTATTTTGAATAAATATGACTATAAGAAAAGCAGGTTTTTGAAACAATTGAACTACATTTCCAGTGGATGTTCAATGCACATTGTTTTCATTCATGTATCAATACGCAATCATTCGTTTTTGTTTATTCTTAAATAATTTTGATAGACAAAAAATATTTTGCATATTTGTTTACATATAAGAAAATGTACAAAAAATTAAGGAATACTTATTAGATGTGAAATTTAAATCTACTAGTTAGTAGTAAGTACGGAAGGTAGCTTTTGAAGTGGGCTGTTATAAACTTTGATTGACCATGATGAGCGACTGACTTATTACTTTATCTATATAAGGTATATAATACAGTATAATCCTAGATAGTATAATACAGTATCTGAAACACCATCAGAGTTTGGGCTGGGCTCTGTTATAAAACAAAAAGCAATACCTTGGAAGACACCGTATTATCAACAATAAATAATAACAGCTGTTAGCAGAAGGTGATGTTAGGAGCCTTAAGAACAGACGAGCGTGCATGACAAGAGCTATGAATGTCAAAGAAGCAAGTGAGGTGTGTAAGAATGGGCCTGTGTGGCGCTCTGTTGTTCGTGCCTACCCCGCAAGGGACCTGGCGTGAAGTTATGTATGTATGTAATAATAACAGCTTAACGAAACGCAATATATTTTATACATTCAAAGATAAAACTGCATTATGATTCTAATTGTTTTTTGATTTATGTACATAAATTAATATTTTATTATAAATCGTTACGGAAGATTACTGATTAGAGGTTATTTGAATACGTTCTGCTTAGTACGCATCGGAAAGATATTTATTTACATTGTCGTTATCCATAATGCCATATGACACTAATTTAAGATGTCAAATTGAAAGATAGTCTAGTAAGAAACTGTTCAACTGACATTGTTGGTTGCATTTCATATGTGGTAGGGCCATGCTGGAATCATTATCTGTTTTCAACTAATGGCCGGCGCGATCAGTGTGATATTATACTCTCAAAGTATAAGCTTGAAACGGTTACTCTTAAGCTAATTTTGTTTATTTTCTATTTATTTTTATTGCAGAGTTCAGAAGATAGGTGGACGGCCCACCTGATGGAAAGCGGTTACCATCGCATGTTGTAACACCAAAGGTGCTATAAATGCGCCGCTGCTCGCTTAAGGGACACTGGAACCTGGCCACTGATGCCGAACACAACCCAAGGCTATTTTGTTGGTATACTCTAGATCAGGCGTGGTAGCTATCCAGTCGGGTAAATACCTTCCCACCTGGCTGTGGGTTGTTTTGTCGCCTCTAACGCCATGCCGACCGACTCAATTATTCTCCAAACGCAAGCACAGAGTGGCTTGTTAAATTTGTCTATCTAAATATTTCTATCGGAATGGATCCAGGATTTTTAAGGATTGAGAACATTTTATTTTATATTCTTGCGTACTGTGATGTCTTAAAGGGTTTAAAGTATAGGAAAAATTTAAGACAGACACATTTTGCATATATATAATTTATTATTAAAATTAAATAGTCGTACTATATGTTGTATACCACTATCGTTTTTATCATCTTAATTCATTTTTGGGGATGTCTAGAACAGATCGCTTTTTAACGATATCACCGTCCTTTGCGTACAACCAGATATAGTTTTGGTCTTTCAGTATATTGGTGTACAATAAAGAGTTATCTATCTATAATCTGTGGGATATTATTTCGATTAGAATGTAGTGATATAACATAGTGATTACTTTTGGGAAAACTTATAACGAATCTGAACGTGTCCGAATATACTTTTAGCTGCATGATATAGTACAGAGCTCTTTGTCACTTTCACACGACGTTATTTAATACGAACATATAAGTGACAATTTTAATCCTGTTCATTTTGTATGAAAAAGCGCCAAGGCAGCCATCTGTTGCTCACTATACCATTTGTTTTGATCTATGGTATAGCGCGTAATGTCATAAATTGGGGTATTAAATATACCACACACTTGTTATGATCTAAATTTACACCAAGAGATTTAAATATCATCTCTTCTGTGCTCATTTGAATGTTTAATACATTTGCGGTACCTATCAGGAAAGAGACGTTTCACTTGATTGGTTCTAAAAACTATCAATCTTATGGACGTTATCTTCCGTCATTATACCGATTTAGTTAAGCAATGTATTTTTAGATAAATAGATATAGTGGCTAAGTTGTTTTCTATAGTACTGCTTGTAAATAAGAAAGTACTTACATAGACTGATTTTTTCTGCTTTTAATCATACCAGTCGAATTCTACATCAATAAATAGAATTGAAGTGTCTATTTCTGATTTTAAGTAAAAACCAAAATTTTAAGTGGAAAGTGCTGTTTTTTTTTTTATTGCAGGAGATCAGCAGACAGGCAGACGGCCCACTTGATGGACAGCGGTTACCATCGCCTATGGACATTTGCAACACCAAAGGTGCTACGAATGCGCTGCTGCTCTCTTTAGGGAGCCTGGAACCTGGTCACTAATGCCGGAACACAACACAGGGTTATTATGGCGGCATACTCTAGACCAGGGGTGGTAGCCATCCAGTCGGGCAAATGCCCTACCACCTGGCTGTGGGTTGTTTTGTCGCCTCTTACGACAGGCCGCCGGGCCGCAGGAAATTGTATTCTTTCTCCGTTCGTGCACGGATAAATTTATACTCTGTCTTAGTATAAGAGACCGTTTTAATTTTTTTCCCTCGATCTGAAGTTCATCTAAAATAGGTTTTAAAATGGCTTAACCGCAGTAAGTTGGAAATCTTGAAAACATTGACTATTTAATAACGTTTTAACATCAATATTTGTCAATTTAAATCTTCGTTCCAGATATTTACTTGAACAATGAACTATCGGGAAATATTGAGACAATAGTGTTGAAATACTGTCCATCGTTACAAGTCAAGTGTCACTAACCTTAATTTGATCACAAACAATTTACGGTAGCTGTTTAAATTTATTTATAAAGTAGAATATTTCACAAAACGTCGAAAAAAGTATTCTTATCTATCTCATGAAAATAATTCTAATTTAACAAGTGAAAGGAGAATGGTTGCGCCGAGGAACACCTCCTTGTAAATTCTTCCTCCCCATCCTCGCCATCAAGAATAAAATAAAAGTTTAAACGAAGAATGCGCTAAACAAGAGATGGACAGAAGTGTCACTGCTGTCACCGCTATAAAAATTACTTACATGTATATAATTTGTTATGTATATGTAAGTAATTTTAAAGGAAATAATAAAAATAAAGGAAATAAACCAAGATTTAATTTGAAGATAAAACCTCAGAATCCTAGTGAGAGTGTGAACCCCCGGGGGACGAACGCAGTGTGGCGAGGTGAGTTTTCCTTCCTTGCTTCTTCTTCCCGTCCCTTTGCCTTCTCCCGGCCATCGCATCGCGCCCGCAGAGAGGAAGAGATTTTACGAGTCGAAAAGTTTTTTAATTCCCTTTTTTCTTTCCTAATTGTTTGGGATTGAAGTAATGTGTGTACACCTTTCTATTGTAGCATATAGATATCCTCTGTGCACTATAAATTCAGGAGCCTAATTCTGCTATTGCTATATCGTTAAAACCGCCGGATAATATGGTCTCAATCGTAGGTTTGCCTGATGTCGGTATTCTTACGATACCAATATCCGTGGCACGCCACTCTATTAAAAAAAAATATAAGTGAACACTCGCGAAACAAAATGTTTACGATTTTTGGTAAATTTCAATAGTTATTCCGGCTTAAGCCATTTCTGCTAATGCTAATCCCAATTTGTGTTCTACTAATATTATACTGTTACGATATCGAAAAAATATTGCCGATTTAGAATACGATTTTTTATACTGTTGCAATAGAATTGTTCTTTGAATATCTTTGCAAGGTCAAGATGTTGAAATAGCATAATTGGAGACCAGGTCTTTTTTAATAAATCTAGGTATATACTCTTATGTCCTACGCTATGGAATTTCCTGATATTGGAATTTTCGATATGTAATTTTCAAGAGAAACATTCGAAACCATTTTAATTTAAAAATTATTTGTTATATATGTTTGTAAATTTACATATTTTTTTTATTTTTTTATTGCAGGAGTTCAGCAGACAGGCAGAGGGCCCACTTGATGGATAGCGGTTACCATCGCCTATGGACATTTGTAACACCAAAGGTACTACTAATGCGCTGCTGCTCTCTTGAAGGAGACTGGAGCCTGGTCACTAATGCCGGAACACAACTAAGGGTTGTTATGGCGACATACTTTAGACCAGGGGTGGTAGCCATCCAGTCGGGCAAATGCCCTACCACCTGGCTGTGGGTTGTTTGTCGCCTCTTACGACAGGCCGCCCGGCCGCAGGAATTTGTATTCTTTCTCCGTTCCTGCACGGATAAAAACTTATTACATATGTAAATTTTCACAAAAATCTGCTGCTGGTAATGTGTCTAATTAAGAAGTATTTAAAATACTTATATTTATATCTAGTAGTCATGGTTCTTTTTATGAAGACCTGGAGTAGGTATCAAACACATGTGTAGCAAACATGTTTAGCCAACACATTGTAGCGAGGTCAACAAACAAGAGTACGATTAACAACACTGTGCCAAAGTCGTGTATTTCATCTATTTTGGTATCTTTTATATACGGGAACTTCATGGAATGTGTTCCTCGTTATTTTCTACTTTGCTTCGTCTTTATTTCAGAAAATATATCTCAATATGACAAATGAAGTATGCACTTCCAAGCCGATTGGTAAAATCAATTCTAATAATGTTAAGTATCAAAACTCTTGAACCTTTCTTCAATATAATATTTGGACTTTACTCCGGTAAATTAAAAATTGGAACGAAGATGATTAAAGTGGTATGGGCATGATAAGAGATAAAAATAGCGCGACAAAAAGAATGCTAACATTAATGATTGTAATAATAACCAAATAAACCCGTAGGGGGGGTTTGTGGCGAAGCCTTAGGTGAGTGGCGACACCTCATACCTGACTCCGGGGGCCAAGACAAGGCCCCCGCCTCCGTGCTTGCCTTAACCAGCCGGCACGGAGTGGAGATCGCTAGAGCTAAGACTCAAGCTCCAGGGGTGGAAGTGATAAATGGCATCACGTCAGAAGTAGCTTCGGTGAATTTGCAGCCCACCTTTACACTCCTTAGCCACTCACACCCATGTTGCCCCTGCATTCTATGGCATTTTTTGGGGCCCATGCAGGGAGTGGCGAGTCACCGTTTGCCCCTTTTTTCCATGTTCCCTGAATACTGCGACGGGTAGACGCTATAGTCCCCATATTCCCAGACCGCTAGTACCATTAACAGTTCACCCCAATAGCCTGGTACTTTCTCTTCTCATTTCCCACAATAGTACTACAATGGCCGAGGCTTGTCCTTGGGTACATTATTATATGGTGTAGGCAGGGATAATCGCCGGTCAGTGTCAGGCTACATTTAGATTAAATTTGTCAAGAGAATAATCCGGGCTTCTACGTGTTGGCCTCCCCATAGCCCCACGCAAGCCCTACAAAAATCCGGGTCATTTTCATGGCCCGTGGCCTTGAAAGACATACAATAATAATAAAGCAAACCAAATAAAAAAAATTACAAGCAAGATTTTATATAATTATGATTACTGTATCACCTTTTAAACCATGTTTTATGCAAGTAAATAAATTTTTAATTTGTATTTCAATAGATATTTGAATATTATAATGGTACTCACCAATTTCATCTGCATCAACGAGTTTTGTAGCTATCGATCGCAGGGATGTAGCACAAGCGGAGCTGAACATGTCCAGCACTGGTCCAAGAAAGTACACTGTGCGATTTGGTGCTAACGAGTATAGGACGCTAGCAGCAATCCGGCTCAGGCAGGCTATCACGCTGATAATGCTATCTTCAATCTTCCATCGCTTGATGAACAAATATATCGTTATGAAGGAGCCTGGATGGAACAGAATAAAAAAGTCAAGCTCAGAAATACCTGATGATTATTCATAGTTTTTTATCTTCTCCTCTGTATAAATATATATACACATATATATAACTGACGGACTCATAAACTGCATCAAAGTTCAGGATTACTTTGAAATGATTTTTTTAAATAAGTATGCAAACTTTTTAGATTAAATTAAATAAATATGGAGAGACTGGCTCTTAATCTATAAAAAAAGGAAAATTTTATATATATTATATATATTATATTAGACCAGCAAATGGTCCAAAGTTGTCTGTAGCTCACAGACAAGCTCGCTTAACATTTGCGCGTGATCACCTGAATTGGACAGAAGAGCAATGGACCTCCGTATTGTTCACGGACGAGTGTAGGACATGTTTATATGGTGCAGATGGTCGTAGAAGAGTCTGTCGTCGACGTGGGGAGCGATATGCTCAAAGTTGCATTGAGGAGCGCGTTCCTTTTGAAGGCGGTTCGTGTATGGTCTGGGGTGGCATATCGATGAACGGGCAAACAGAACTTGTGTTCATAGACATGGTCCGTCAAAACGGTAATAGAGGGGGTTTGACTGCACATCGCTACATAACAGAGATCTTAGAAGATCACGTGGTGCCTTACATGGGATTCATAGGCGAAAATTTTACTTTAATGCAGGATAATGTCCGGCCGCACGCTGCTGCACAAGTTCGACAATATTGCGAAGAGGTTGGGATACGTACAATGAATTGGCCAGCACGCAGCCCGGATCTTAATCCCATTGAGCATGTTTGGGACAATTTAAAAAGCGCTGTATATGCGAGAAACACTTTGCCCACGACAGTGGCAGCACTAAGAACAGCACTTTCAGAAGAATGGGACAATATTCCGCAAGATCTTTTAATAACCCTAATAAAATCTATGCGGAACCGATTAGAATCCGTAATAAGGGCACGTGGAGGTAATACACCTTATTAAAACATAAATAAACCCTTGCATTAAGTTTGTCTTTTGTTAAAACCAATTTTTTAATTAAACCAATTTTCCTTAAATTTCTGTTTTTTCTTCAAAAAAGTCTTAAGGTCCTTTCCAGTACACAAACTTAAACTTAAGGATATGACCCGACGCTGTTTTAAAGTTCACGAACGAATCTAGAGGTTTCAATTTAAATCTGTATAGAAAGCTTGCATACTTGGTTAAAATATTTATTTCAAAGCTGTCTATTACTTTGATGCAGTTTATGAGTCCGTCAGTGTATATATAATTGAAATCCACGTATATAGTGACTCATCCCGATATCTCAGGAACTATAATAATACCTATAGACTTGAAACTTGGTATGGACCTTCTTAATAAAATAGTTTTATTGTCGTATTTAGTATGATTATATCGATTAGAGAATAGAAGATTACGATCAAGAAACATTAAAAATATTAATCGCCTAGTTAAATAACAGTGAGGGACACCTAAATCTTATTGTCTGAGTGAGAGGACAGTTTATATATAAGTATGGATTTTACACTCATCCAGTCTCAAAAAAGTCTTGAAACGATCAAGATTCTGCCTATGATTAAATACTTACTACTACTTATTCATAGTAGTTTCTAGAACCTATTTTAATTGAGTGCAATGAATGCTTCATACATATATCATATACTGCAGTAATCAAATTAAGAAAACATACGTAAAGTAGTTGTTTCATGGAAATGGTAGTAGAGTATGCAAGTGTGTTGAAAATAGTCGAGGCGGCGTGGAAAAAATTATATTTAACTTAATACATATACTTTATTTAAAAATCTTGAAATATAACTAACAATCTCACGATGTCATAATATTTATGCAAGATTTTTTTGCATTATCTCATACATACGTAGTTAGATTCTGCTAAATATGAAATCCGGTGACAATATACATTGTTATCAGTATATTAATTATTTATGAATAAGCACGAAAGAACTTGCTTGTGATTAATAATATCATTAGATAAATATTGCGACGGAAATGGTTGTTTGGGAACACTGTTGATTCGTTAGGTATGTTTTTGTAAAATTTCTCAAGATTTCAGTAAGGTCGCTTCGTATA
Source organism: Dendrolimus punctatus (assembly GCA_012273795.1). Classification (NCBI taxonomy): domain Eukaryota; kingdom Metazoa; phylum Arthropoda; class Insecta; order Lepidoptera; family Lasiocampidae; genus Dendrolimus; species Dendrolimus punctatus. Next base: position 7,820,647 of record CM022544.1, read on the forward strand.
TTTTATGCGGATGACATAAAAATATTTGATGAGATTAAAGTATTTGTTTCTTAATTGTTAACAACATATAGTTTATCATCGTTAAATAATACCATTGGTTTTAATTCAACAAGATAAGAATTAAATAACTAATTACTACGCAGCAGGCTAAAATGTTTAGATACACATAGGTATACCACTAATATTTAAAAATTACCGTGATTCTTAAAAGTCATAATTACAATAGTTTAATTGTGTAATTATGAACAATGAAAAATATAAACTGAAACAACTTTTTTACATGAGTTCAGCAGACACGCAGACGGCCCACTTGATAGATTGCTGTGACTATCGCCTATGGACATTTGCAATAACACAGGTGCTACAAATGCGCTGCTGCTCTCTTAAGGGAGACTGGTACCTGGTCAATAATGCCGGAACACAATTCAAGGTTGTTATGGCGGCATACTCTAGACCAGGGGTGGTAGCCATCCAGTCGAGTAAATGCCTTACCACCTAACATTATTATAATAATGAAAGTTGTTATGTCGTAATTATCTTGTATAGTAGAGAAAATAAATATTTCGAAATTTAAGTGAAAATAATTTTAAAAAGTATCTAACCATTACTGCACTTGATTAATTTTGAGACAGAAATTGAAGAGTTTAACAAAGTCCTGTGGTTTAAGATTAGGTACTTCCGAACCTTAGTACGTGTGTGTAACCCATACTAATAAATGTAAAAGTAATACTGCTTATTACCTACCCTTTCATGACTAAACGGATCTTAAAGCAACAAGGAAGTAGGTTGTACCCTGAGCAAGTGTTTATACCCTTACTCAGGGTACAACCTAATTCCCAACTGACTCAAAAAACAATCTTGAAAACAGGAAATTCATATTTTTTTTCCCAAGTCAAGTATGATATAAGATGTATGAAAAATTCACTTTAGGCTTTTGGTAAGAAATATGTATTTTTAGTTATTAATAAAGTAGATCTTAGATAATTACAGTTAGTTAAAAAGAAGTAAAGTTACTTACCTACACTACCGACTAGGATCGAGTATGTAAGGAACAAGCTGTAGTCCACTTCGGTGAATTTGAACTTGTAGCGTGTGAACCAGTACGTCATCTGCGCCTCACCTTTATCCCAAACGAAACAGGCATATTAGTCAAGGAAGCCACCTTGCGACGGCGATCTGCAAACATCGACCGTAATAGGCTCTACTATTCGTAGAATTCAACCTACTACTGATATTGCATGGGTTTTGAACTATCACAATTAAATATCAACTGATTATTGACTTAAAACTAAGCCCGATTTCACATTTATGGCATGATGCACAATTAAGTGAATGACTTTTCTTTGACTTGTAATGCGAGTGCATCGAAAGCAATTAATACAAGTATATTCAGCTTTCATTGATTAGTCTGGCGTGTAAAGAAAAATTGTGTGGTAGCAAATGTATATATAATACGGGGCAGACAAGGATTCTGTCGTAAAGTTCGTAATATTCAATTGACGTGTTTCTCTTAGCTAGATAAACAATATAGGAGAATTATGTAATTAACTCAATATGTATACTCGCAAACTGTCACTGTCCATACAAATTAGTGTACCGACAAATTGTTTGTCCATATTTGAGTATAATGAATCGTTGCGGTCAAGTGTATCTATTTCGAAGCATATAAAATATAAGTATACAATATCGCCATAATCGGTACTTATATTATGAAACTTGAATTCCTATCGCAGCGGCAATATTGACGAATGTGCATCTGGGCTTACGAACTTTTATTTTGTAGGGTTTCAATAGATTGAACGCTTTCTTATTCTTGTCTCTGCTGCACCTGGGATGACGGTAGTGTTAGTGATTGTGTCACGCAGATGACCCCAAGGGTTTAATGCGTTATATTGTTAATGACGTTAAACATTGACAGTGTCATGTATAGGTAGCTATACATTATTAACAGCGTTATTTTTGAACGATATAATTATGCAATTGGATACAGTAGTCACTAATACTACCACAAACGCTATACAGCAGGGACTGAATATAATGAGTTCCTTGTATCACCAAATACAGGGTTTCTTAGAAAGTCTAATAGTACTCTAGAAGTCAAACATCTATGACGTTGCATCAATGCCAATATAAATTAAATAATAACAATAATATCAAAACAATATGAATACTAATTTTTGAATACTTCAAACTAATAAAGTACAAAGATACATTATTAAAATTATTATTGACAACATTATTTCCTCTGGCGATATAGTTTTAATGATTAACAAAAGTAACTACTGTGTAAACAGAGAATACGGAAGTATTTTAATAATAAATAAAGAATTTAATTACGTCAACATCCCACTGCTAGGCTCCAACCTCGTCATTGTTTTAGAGGAATGGATGCCGCATCTGTCGTGTAGCATAAAACGGATTAGTTGGTTTCACACATCTGTAATATTCATTTATAGGTTTCCTCATTAGATATTCCTTTGTTTACATGTAGCAATTGTAACAAATCATATCAAAAACCTTGAAAAAGTGGTGCATGCTTTCGGTTAAGATTCAACTCTAAATGATTACTACTTGATTATTTGTAAAACATGTCAAATTACTACTGTTAAAAACAAGAGGGTAAATTTTTAGGCTGAAATTTGAACGGTGAATTATGCTGTATGCACTTTTTTATATATAAAAAAATGATAAAAAATACAATAAAAAACCAAAAAATGTAGGTAAGGGAGAAATAAATATATCCATTGGTAGAATCAACAATAACTACTTGTAGCAAATTGATTATTATTTTGAAGTAAGAATCATTATGCGATTGTTTTGAAAATCTAAACTACTAAGAAACATGACCTCTTTTGGACTGTTACAAGAAGACCAATGATCAGCGTCAGTCAAAGCCTTACAATTTGACTGAGACTATAACATGCATAGGTCTGTGTGATGACTAGTGTCTATTTGTATAATATTAAAAATAGTCATTATTAAAAGTTGATTATTACACACGACACTGGATAAATAGTAAAATCAAGCAAATCCATAATTTAAAAAATATTTACATGCTGATTGAGAGCCGACCTTTTTGCGATCGGTCCAAAGAGAAGAATAAACAAAACACTACATTATTAAATTTGCATTCAATTCAAAATATTAAAGTAGACAGCTTTGAAGTTTGGAAAAACCCTGTATAGAAAAGAGCAAATATGTATTTTGAAATATGTAAAGAAAATTATCTTTTATTTTATTAGCACTTTCAGTGAATTCTTTCCCACGAAAAGTAAATATAAATATTAAATATGATGTATCATACTGCTAGTATTATTGGCGTCATAAATTTGTTCAATGATAATATGATTATTGTACATAATATAGATGTGAGTATATTTTTATACATAAATAGGTCCGGCAGACGTTATACTGCGCTGAAAAATATCCTATCTGATTGCAGCGCCACCTGCCGGGTCCAATTGTGAACCGAAACCATCCGGGCACCCCACCAAACACACACAAAAATAACTTGAAAACCTGATTTCAGAGCCAGTTATCGGTTTAAAATGTAAATCTAAACCACCCCTGGATCTATATAAAAACACACAAAATTTCATCAAAATAAGTTTTAGTTTTAGCCGTGGTAGGGTAACGGCTAGCGCACGCGTTACAAACTTAAAGGGGTGCGATCCTGGCCGGAATGCACGGCACCTCATAGGTAGTTTTCTGACCTAATGTGCAATTACCACATGCTAAGAACGGTGAAGGAAAACATCCTGATACAACCTGCACATCCAGATAACCGATGTGTCAAACCTGCCAAGTCGCCTTGGACAAGCGTGGCGAGTACACTATCCGTTTGTCTATAATGAGAGACCGGAGCCCAGCAGTGGGAAATTTATAGGCTGTTTTTATATGTTTATTATTTATTTTATGGTATTTAAGAAAGAAATATGATAGATACCTATACACCTATATACTTTCTCACAAACAGTTGCTATTCTTCCGATTTCGGAGCAGCTCGTCTCGATCTGTGGGAGCTTCGTACAGTCGTACCATATACATACACGTTAAGCGAACGCTCGGCCGAACTACATGGTGGGTAGTGGGTGGTGAGTGGTGTTAGGTTTTATTTTCGTTACAGAATTTCTGTCGCCGCGCTCAAAGCCCGCGATAAAAGCTATGCAATAGCTTAAAAATAAATTGTATAGATAAATAAATGCTCAGCCAAACGTTTTCTGATATTATAATTAAGTTTGGTGAGTTTCACACTTCGATAATATTGTTGCGTAGGTATCATAACGATTCTATCCTTCAACGTCTGCACGCAATAGTTGTATCAATTGCCAGAACTCGAGCCTACCTCATTTGAGTGTCTGGCGCAAGATAACTAACCATTGAGCTATCATCTTTCTGAGATTACTCCTATTAAATTTAAAATTATCCTTCTATATTTTTTTATTCATTAATTTAAAAAAGTAATTATGCAAACTTGACTACCTTTTTTGTAGACACACGAAACATCTATAGATGTGTGTCAAATTCTAGTGTTAGTAATACTGAGAAGATAAGCCCTGATAGACAAACACCAGAGTAATACTATAGTTCCTTTTTGTCTATAGGTACTGGAACTATAAAATGAGGCAAAGAAGTTTGTATAGACTTGTATAATTACGTATAAACCTAAACAACGTGCGTTGTATAGAACCAGAAGCATGTTAGCAGCTCATTTTAATTACACGTCGCAATTTTCTTGTTAAATGATCGCTTATCGATTAAACATTCCAGTGGAATGGTTAGAATCGATTACAACAGAATGAACGTATTGTTACGAGCTACACGGGACTTGAAATAAATGCCGTTGGAATTACTACAGAGTTTATTAGAACTGTACAAATACGTATAAAACAGGTACAAATATGGCTGGACACAGCCAGTACAAACTGCACGATTCAATAACACGCGCAAATTCCGTCATTATATCATCGCTCATCGAATATACGTCTTACTCGTATCGTTGTCATCGTTTGACTGCCCCATCCCTCCGTTCGGGCATTATTTTATACTAAACTGTATAATACCGACAAAGGGCCGTGTTCACCGAATTAGTTCACACATCTGGCGAGCTTCGACGCGATGAAATAACAACAAGGATTAGTTCGGCACTAATGACGGCCATAAACCAAGTACGATAACAAAAGGATGTTTTTCTTAATTGTAAATTTTAAACACGAATTGAACAAAATAACTCCGAATGCAAGAAAGGTAATAAACTTCGTTTTTACGACAAGCAGGTGTACGCATTTCTTTGACGGCATGTAACAGTCTTATTTGAACCTTAGCCATGAAACTGTTGAGTTTTAACACTGGCAGCAAAGAATACGTACAACGCACGAGCATCTCCAATAAGTTTTTATTGTTATTACTAATACTGACCACGATATGTGATTTTTAAATTCAGAACAATATTCATATTCTCCTGTTTTTCAAGGGGTTCCATTAGTAGCTCACAACGCCCAAAATACTTCTTCAGCCGTTCTACAAGGCGACCGCTTTCGTTACGGTCGTGGCGAAAACATCACTAATTAAGTCATCATTTTCGATCACACAACGCTCACAATGACTCTTGTCAAGAGGTGGATCGAATAACCGTTCCACTTGGGTTTACGATTGTAATGGCGGAAAGCAAGTGGAACGGGAAAAACCGCGGTCGTGAACTTGGTCGTTGTGAGTCCCTAACGGTAGGTAGCCATTATAATATACATATATACACACCATACATCGCTATTTTAGCTAGAAAGTTTCTGTAACATAGGTTACCTGGGAAAGATCGTTATAAATGATAAAGCCGTCTTTTGTATTGCCTAGAAAAAATGTAAATTTGGATTTTTTTATACTTCTTTATTTTATGTTCAATAAAGTGATATATATCTAAAAATCATCACATTACGCACGTGTAGTTTAAATTGTTATATACAGTAAACAATGACGGTCTAATTCATATTGAGGCAGAGTTAGTTGAGAGTTAGTTTGTAGGCTTCTTTAAAACTCTTAAACTTACGCTAACTCAATAGGAATAAGACCGTAATATTTTTAAAGTGTTATAAAATATTTTAGTTTAAAATCCCTTAAAGATTTTATGTCGAGGCAAAATGTCCACGTATATCAGTATTTTTGAAAATTCAACCCCTGAGGTGGTGAAAAAGTTGTAAAAAGTTTTCTCAAACTATGACTATCTTTAATCTAGGCGAGAGGAGCCGTGGGCGTCAGCTAGTAATAAATAATTATAGGCTGATCATAGGTTAGCAACACCCAATACTGGATGGTAAAAACATGCGTTAGTAATACTTGTGGGCGTATGTTACAATGTGAGTCACTAAATTTGGGCAAATGTAGACACGCATACTATTCTGCCATTGACAATAAAACATTTGTAGTAAAATTTATAGAAAATAATTATGTCAAGTACCGATTTCATACAACTCAGTATTAATGTATCTGACCATTTATAACATTAATATCTACAATCTTTCTAATATATAAAATTCTCGTGTCACAGTTTTCGTTGCCATACTCCTCCGAAACGGCTTGACCGATTCTCATGAAATTTTGTATGCATATCGGGTAGGTCTGAGAATCGGCCAACATCTATTTTTCATCCCCCTAAAGGTAAGGGTAGGCCACCCCTAAATTTTTTATCTTTTATTTTTACCGGGCAGGACGTCGTCTGCCGGGACAGCTAGTATAATATAAAATTATAATATGCCTTGTCTGTACATTGAAGCTATTTAAAAAAACAATTACAATTTATTATATAAACGATGGAGAACAAACACTATGTATTTTTTTAGATTTCTTATCCGTTTACCATTTGCGCTATTTTTTTTCTGGGAATCCCGCGGGATTTTTTAGGAATGATTTAAAATGCCCGGATTAAAAAAATACTGTTCGATAGCAAATTTTACGTTTTAAGTGTGAAATTTTCTACCTCGGGAATCCCGCAAGAATTTCAACCCAAGCGTAGAGCAATATCCCGGCATATCCTAGTATGCAATTAATTAGGTAAGGTTTATTATTAAAATAATAATATACCTAAGGTATATTATTATTTTCAGATGGCACTTAGTTTTAAGACAAGAAATAGATTCTAGAAAATATTAGGATTCCTACAGGAATCAAAATAAATAAATTTAAAAAATGAAATAAAACACAAATTTTCGTAATCGCTATGTGCTCACGTTCATCACGTAACACGCACTTAGAAAATAATTGAAAAATTGATAAAACACGATTTCAATTATCGTATAGAGTTCCGAAATGGACATAAGATTTTGATAAAACCGATAGAAAATGTTAATCTTAACGCTTCCTTGTCCTTGGATTGCTTCATTGGATCTTGTTTTGTTAAATTCAATCCAGACCCTGTTCTAAAATTTAAAGACGTATACAGGTGTAACTCTCGTCATAATAATAAATAATAAAATCTTTATTGAAGTGAAACTTCTTTATCGGCGTTGGGAAAAAAATACCGTCACATTTAAACGTCACACTTTAGTATTTTGTATTTTTCAATACGGTCGGTTAAATAAATAAAGCGCCTATCATGGTTGATTCGACCGTGATAGGAGCTTTATTTATATAACTAATTTAAAGAAGTCTCACTTCTTACGTGTGTATACTAGTAAACGCAGACATTTTTTTTATATTCACTAAACCCTAAATTATAGTGGCCATGGCCATAAAGTAACATGCGCATTTTCTTGTAATGTTAATCATTATTTTACAATGTCACAACGAGTGAAAGAAAAAACAAAAAGCGTACGACAATGTCAAATAATAAAAGAGTTTTATTTTCTAAAATTGTGTAAAATCACTCTAAAATGAACAATAGTTGTAGGATATTGATAGTTTTTGAGTATTAGTTACGTGTTTTTATAAGAAATGTGAACTCTATAGTCAAATGTAGCCTTTCGAGTTTTTCCAAAAATTTTGTTGAATGGCGTTAGTTATAGCCTACAATACAACTGCACTACGATACGAAGACTTATGCATCAGAATTGGCTGTATGAACCAAAAATTCCTTTGTCTGCCTTGGTAGCAAATTCTACTATTTTAATAATAAAAAGTAAACTATCTAAAGAAGTTGTTTCCAATATAAAAGCTGGCCGTATTAACACGCTTTAACAATGCTCAATCACTGAATGAAATGTGAACCAGCTATCATTTCATGAAAACCATTAAAGAGTTTCGTGCTTCATTTGAAACCTCTTTGCAAATGGAACTATGGTTACCCTGTACCTACCTACCTAAGGCTTTAAACTGAGAAGGTACATATATACAAACCCATCCTGAGGTTATATTAATTTATAAAATCAATAACTCATTTATTCATTACAGTGTTGTTGCTCGTCAATGATCTGTATGTATTATTGAGAATTTTATAATTTACTAGGATAAGCCCGCTACTTAGTCCACTCTTGGCTTGAAATTCCCGGGACGCAAATTAGTGCAGAATTTAAAAAATAATGTAACCTATCATCTTAGTTAAAATTGGTTCAGAATAAGCTGTCAGGTGGTAGGGCTTTGGCCAGTGGCGGATTTGCAGTCTTGGCCGCCCTAGGCCCCAGGCAATATAGTAAGTACCAGGCACCCCTTTCTCAGCACCTATCATATTGAGTACATAATGAATTTACTTGAACGAAATAATTACTTTACATTACATTATCTATATTTTATTTCTAAAAAGTACAGAATTGGTCTAGGAAGCTTATTGTTATACGTTGCGGTGCAGTGCGGCCCACCATGATGTGCGCGAGCCTTTAGAATATTTACGTACTTTGAGTTATTTCTTGTTATCATCAGTGAATTTTTTATCACGATTGGCCGCCCTAGGCCCGGTCCTCCTGGGCCTTAAAGCAAATCCGTCACTGGCTATGGCCCATCTGGATGGCTATTACCCCTGGTCTAGAACATGCCGCCATAATCTTTACTTTTGTGGTCCGACATTAGTGGATAGATTCCTGCCCTATCAACGAGTCGGGCAGCACACTGGTAGCATCTTTAGTGTTGCAAATGTTTATAGGCAACGGTAACTACTTTCCATCACACTTGGGTTGGGTCGTCAGCCTGTCTGCTGTACTCTAGCAATAAAAAAAACTTATTTTTAGGCACTCCAATAAATAAAACCCATTCCCGGGCTAATTCCCGCGGGATTCCTGCAATAAAAAATATCACACGTTGGAATTCTTTTTTTTAATGTGACCATTTAAAATTATTACAATAATTTCCCGTGAGATTCTCAGAATAGAAAGTAGCGCAGATTTTAATTCTAAGAAGTAGTAGGCTATCAGCGAAAAACGCATCCAAAATTGGCCCTGTAGTTTTTACACGAATCCTGAACAAACACATCAAACCACAGACAAGAAATAAATAAAAATGCATCGTGTTCTCTATTTCAAGTTGTAGAAGGTGTGCTCGGTTTTCCACTATAGAAGGGAACCTTCATTTCAAATAGGACTCGTATACAACTACTTGATCTATAATTAAAGATTCACTCCGAGTAAAGTACTTAAGTAAGAACTTAATTAGCCCTCTCAGTTCAAAGGATTAGTGGCTAATGGAAACCGACTTTAAATAAATTGGGATAAATATGCTCGGTATTAATAATTTTGTTAATAGGTTGATAATATCTTCTTACGAGAGGAAATACGCATGTATTTTGTTTATTATAACTTAAACGTTAATTCGTTATTAGTGAAAATAAGTGTATATTTTGTTTATTGTCATTCCTGTATTATTTCTAAAAGATAATTTGTGACCGTTTTTAAAAGTACTGCGGCACGGAGTCTTTTCAAATATGACATAATTAAAGTTTGTATGGGAATTAATTTAACAAGAATATTTATTATATATGTGTTATAAAAACATTTACCACTTTATTCATAATAGTTATACGAGGTTTATCGGCTCGTCAAAAAAAGTGTTATTCATAATAGCACAAAACTACTATTATGAATAACAATTTGAAAAATATGAAAGTATCCCATACTATGATCATCTGAAATAGATTGCATATACCCTATGTTGACATTCGTTTTCAGCTGAAAAAATATTTACAAAATCTAGGAACTCAAAGGTTGGTTGGATTCCTGCCATGATAAATTTTGTAAACCAACTTTCCATTGTTTACTTGTCAAAACGAGTTACAAGTTAAAATTATACTATAAGATATTTACATATTTATAGTATGACTGTATCAGATTTAAAATGGTAATCCAAACAAGCGATGTTACACACGCTCATTTTATACTCCTGTGAGTACTTTCATGAATTGTACCCACACTGATGTGCTTATTTAACGTGATGCGTGGTTTTATCTGAAAATTATTATATCATAATAATATTTATTATGTTTTTTTATAACATAACAATCACTTATCGCTTGTATTACTCGTGTGCCCAATACTGTATAGTATAATTTAATAAGCACGTTCAAACTCGTAATTTAGTTTCCTATAATATACTTATGTAAGTTTTATGAATAAAGTAATATGAAATGTATAAAGCATTATGTACTTGAGCAAGCAATTGAATACGCATTGTTTTTCTTTATAAGATAATTTTAGTACAACACACTCGCAAGATTCTTGCAATCAATAACTATATTTAATGATGTTTAAATATCTCAATCAATTTAATAAACGCCTAAAGATATATATTTTAAAAAAAGATTAACCATCTAAACACACATAGCAGACCGTTACGCTTCCACACTTGCCATAGCCCCATATTGTAAAAAGATGCAAGTGATTTTAATATTTCTTCATTGTGTTATTTTGAATGAATTAATCGAGATGTATAAGAAGAGTTCTTATATTATTAATTGTTAAAATTTATTCCAATAAACTGGTAATTATTATCGATTACTTATTTTATTTTTGTCTATATTTTTAAGATTTCTCGTCTTTCAGATAGAACATGGGGCTGATATTTTTGTAATAGACAAATACAGTGTATAAGCAATCTCTCCTATGTTGCTGACCGAACAAGATATGTGCCGGGAATCATACGAAAAATCGTAGGGAGCAGTCATACATCCATGTAGCGGAATAGGGGTTTTTCAATGTAAATAAGTTAAGCGTCTAGGTTTTAAAAATGTTCCAATACCGGTTTTGAAAAGATGTAATATTTTTTTTTACTTTTTCGCTTCCAAAGTCTTAAAAAATTGTATCTACGTCTTTTAACAGAAATATAGGATGGATAGTTTAGAATAAATTCTGACGTTTAAAAATACATCCAATAGCTTGAAAGTTATAGTGTGTACTCCATTAAATATTTTTGTTAAGACTACATAACCTAATGAGAAAAACAGATTATTATTTAACTGAACTAATTGTATTTAAGGGCTGTTTTTATAGGCACGGCGTGAAATATAACTTGCGTGTATTGTTCTTAGCGAGTGGGGTGAAAGAGAGTGGGATATAATAGATATAGTGCAACCACAGAAATAATATCTAGAATTATTTCTGTGAGTGCAACAATGCGGGAGCGTGAGCGTACATTCTTGACGTGTCGGCACCGGAGGGCGGCTTCACTGTTAGCGGGTAGGGCTTTCCCACTAACTGTAATTCCGTCGAGAGGAGAGCGCGTTGTGTTTCACGTTTCATCTCTCCTCCTATGGGACGAGTTTTAAGCGCCCCACGCCAAGATTACAGCACGATGACCCCGGGGGCTATACTTCCTCTGGTAGTGGTAGAGTCGTTAGAGGCCGTCTTTTCTCGTAGCCCTAGCTTAAAAGCAAAGAGGTGACACCAAGAGGTTTTAGTGGGTATCCCTGCCCGTGGTGTGGTCCTAACACTTTTTCCGCAGTGCTAGTGGCACCTCGACTTCGCGAATCCCACACCGACCGCAATTCCCCGCGCGGCTGATGGCCCTCAAATTTCCCCTCGTAAAAAAGAGGGGTGCAACAATAGACGGGGTTTTTAGTGATGCATGAACAGAAAGAATATTGCAAGTATGTAATGATTTATGTAAATATAAAAAAATCCAAGATTTGGTTTATAAAATATGGTACAATGACAACAACTAAACCAGAAACGAGAGTAGAATGAACCGTGGACTATCTTGTTATGAAGGATCTAGAAGGTTATCAGTTTCGGTTTTTACTGTGCTATTTCTATTATATTATTCTTCACATTCTTATCAAATACAGTTCAATTCACATTTGCGTTAGTTCGCAATCAACAACTGTGTTTTATTATATTGTCAAATCAAAATGACGTCACATCGACTTCTTTGTGTTTCTGGATTAATTTTGTTCAAATATTGTATGTACAACAGACCGACGCGTCATTTATTCTATGAAATATAAAGACAATAGTGATTTATTAAACGAATAACATACTACACCAACATTGTAAACTTTACAACTTTTTTGTCTGTAGCATTGTAATTTTTAACATCCGATATTGTGTTATGGTAAGCTATTGGTAAGCCTCCAAAGATAAACGGGGACAATAGGAAATTAAAGCTACATAGATCTAAATTCAATGAACGGGTAATTCAGAATTCGAGTAAAATTTAATCAACTTTGCGTTTAGTGATGCTATACTATTAAAAATAGATATATATCGACCATCTTATTTAATTTATTAAATTTGAATTAATAAGAGTAAAAAATTGCATTCAGATGGACACATGTTTTACCACCTAGTTGTTGTTAATTTTTTCGCATCTATCGTCAAGGCGCCTGGCCACAGGAATTAGTATTCTTTCTCAGTTACTAGGCAAAAGAGAGCGACAGAGAGAGAGAGAGATAGAGAGAGATAGAGAGAGAGAGAGAGGGATCACACTTTACTGTACACCAAAATGTACAATTACAAAATAGACAATCTTTCTAGGCGACCTTATCGCCCAAAGCGATCTTTTCCAGGGAATCTAAATTAAATAATCTTCAAGAACCATAAAAAAGCCTTCAAACTTACTCTAAATCAAAGCGAATAAGATCTTTAATATTTATATGAGTTTAAGCAATGATCACTCTTCACACTCCTTTAAATTCTTTAAATATTGTTTTCTTGTGGACTGTAAATATTTTAATTATTAAAGAAAACTGCACGTGCGTGATATCATAACGATTTTAATAATTTTAGGGGGGGGAAGATGTACAGATAAAAAACAACAGAACATCTATGTTCTAAATTCAAATATTTAGTATACTTGGTAGCCAGTTCCATGCCACAACAAATTAATATAATCTTTTTGTTGGAGATTCCCATTGATGTAACAATATTCCTACATCAATTGAGATTCCAACAATCACTATGTAAATCTTTTTTGGTTTATTATTTCAACAGAACAATATTATTTTAGAATATGCCTATGAATTAATGACAAGCGATTAGCTGAACAAGTTTGAGTATTTTATTGTTCATTCGTCATCAAGATCCAAATAGGCTAGAAGTAAAGCCTTTTAAAATAGTTACAGACACATATTAATACATTCTGTTTAAGTATATTAGGCATATCGAATTAATCAAACCTAACAAGAATCAGCAGAAATTTAAATTTGTTTTAATTTTAAATTAATTAGATGTAATGCCGTATACACTGTAGGTACAATGTACTAAAACATGGGTTTTAATAAGGAACATATGTTGAAAAATATTTAATAGTTTAGTTTGTCAATGCAATTGAACACTGATGCGTCTATTAAAGGTTTAACGGAAGAAAAGCACTGTTTTTAACAGAGCAGCATTATGCCTGGGACTGATGCGACTTTTAGATTAACATTATATTACATAAGTTTTGAAATATGTTAGCAATTATACTATATCTGTTGTAATTCGTTCCGAATAAATTTATTTTCTTTATTTTTCTTTGTAATTGTAATAAAATAAAATTGTACGTAGATGATTATTACATAAATGCAAAAGTTTCGCTTAAGAATCGGTTGTCTTTTCCTAGCCTTTTGGTAAATCGGGACTTTAAGCATTAGTCATGTCCGCCCGTCTGTCACTGTTTGACATATCACACTCATTTGTCTAAGAAACTACTGGATTTATAGAAGGCATGGTAGCTCATTAGTAGGATTTTGGCGCGCATTCGAATCCTGAATGTACCACTTAGGCAAGTTCTCTAATGTGCATATTGTTATAATTACCACATGCTAACGCTGAAGGAAAACATCGTAATGTAACAATGTAACCTGCACATTGACAAAACCAATGTATCCAATCTAATCTAATCTGCTGAGCCTCCTTGGACAAGCGTGGGGGGTATGCGGTCCGTTCCCCTATAATGGGAGGCCCGTGACCAGCTGTGGGCCGTTTTTGGCCTGGTATTACATCATTATTATACTGAATCTATACACAGGGAAATATAGTTTATATCGCGCTACACATATGTATACTCGTATAGGGATGTTCATGTAGGTTCATAGTCAGATCTTGAATAAGCCAAGACGATGTTTTTCAATTTCTTTCTTTGTTGAACTTATTGACTTGCGCCCCATAGATCCCTGCGCCGGGGCGACGCACCCCTTGCACCCGCGGGTAAAGGCGGCCCTGGTACTGGTATAGTGGTACACGTAGGGTTTTGTACGCAACTTGGCAAACATAAACCAGCAACTCGCCGAATACACGACAATGACAGCAGTATTAATATTGGAAGTTCATTGCTTCTATAAAGCCTTTCAATGTGCTTGGTCCAATACGCAATTGGCATATTTGTTTATGTTTATTCGAGCATATATTTCGTTGAAAATATTATAATATTTTTTTTATAGTTCAGATCAGTATAGCTGTAAAGTTCCCCTTTAGTTTTAATAGTGATGGAATGAACTTTGAAGCCACATAACTGGTCTTTTCGACGACACACAGTACGAGTACGTAGACTGAGTCATTGTAATATTATGTCATATTATATAGACTCCCATTCATAATGAAATTAATTATATATATTACGGACCGCGGACCGCGTCTTTAAATAAAAATAGTCAATCATATTGAACTGCCTAAATTCGTTTTAAAAAAAACGTATTGACAGTTCTTTAAGCATATTTATATTATTATTATTTTCTTAATTCTGTAAATATATATTATTGTTATATTTCTTAAATATGTCATGTTCAATTGATTTTATGTAGTCATCGTTCTCTTTTTCACAAAGAATCCTTCGAAGATATATCCTTCCACTTAAACTGTATTTCTTGTATTTAACCGACTTTAAAAAGGAGGAGGTTCTCAATTTGATTGGTATTTTTTATGTATGTATACCAATTACCATAAGATTTATAATCCGATTTACGAAATTCTTTTTTAGTTTGATACGCAATAGTTGCCATTTGGTTCCCTAAAAATTTAACATAGTTTGGCCCAGTAGTTTTCATTTTATAAAACATTATGCAAAATTTCCGTTCCCGTATCTTGGGCCCTATATTTATTAAGGCGCGCGGCACCTTTCGTAAGCTTACCCATAGCTAGGCACTTAAAGTACCAAATAAAAAACCGACTTCAAAAACTAAAAAGTATACTACCATATACACTGTTGTAACAACAAAATGTTGCTAAATTTTGTAATTGCCATGGTTTGCTCGGCACCGACTTCAAGATGTAGAAAATTGTATATTATTTTGTCTCTTAATAAACTAAATAATTCTTAGTAAAAAATGTTTATTAAGTTATTTAATCCTTTTTACTTTTTGAAGTTAAGTTAATTTTGTGGTTTGTTTGTTTTTGAATTCTATAAATATATATTTTAATACAAATTGTTTTATTATTGTGGGATTCAAGATGAATGAATACAGACTAACTCATTGTCTATAAAAATATCTTTCAAATAGAACTCAATATCGAAAGAGGAAATTTATTGTCGACTATAAAATTACTATAAACTCAATGGTTTTGAACACATGCGCTGAATATTACATGTTTCACGTAACGCAATGCAGTGAGAGCAATGTTTGTAAACTTATAGAACGCACTTGTAATCATAATATACATTGAACAATTTTATACTTTATTTTTAGGCACAAGGGACCCAATTCTGCTATTACCAACCCTATCGCCTCAATCGTAAGTTTGTCTGATTTCGGTATTCTATTAATTCCAATGATGTGTACATGATACGCCATTATATCATCATCACTACATAGTATAAAATAAAGTCGCCTTTTCTGTCCCTATGTGCGCTTAAATCTTTAAAACTACCCAACGAATTTTGATGTGGTTTTTTCCAATGGATAGAGTGATTCAAGAGGAAGGTTTATATGTATAATACTAAGGCAACATTGCTAATTTTAGAGGTTTCTATGTAGTGATGCCCGTGCAAAGTCGGAGCGGGCCGCTATGTTTTTATATACAACGTTCATAGTTTTTCTGTAGTGTATTTAATTTTGTATCAGCATTGCACCCGTGCGAAGCCGGGGCGGATCGCTAGTCTTTATACATATTTTTAAGTGAAAGTGTAGTCGTGGTAATGGCTAGCGCACGCGCCCCGGACTCAGAGGGCACGGGTTCAATCCTGGCCAGAACTCATGCACCACTTAGTTTTCTGATCTAATGTGCAAATTGTTACAATTACCACGTGCTAACAACGGCGAAGGAAAACATCGTGATGCAACCTGCACATCGAGATAACCGATGTGTCAAACCTACCAAGCCGCCTTGGACAAGCGTGGCGGGTATACTGTCTGTTACCCCTATAATGGAAGGCCCGAGCCTAGCAGTGGGACGTTTATGGGATGATATTATATATAAGTGAAATCTCGCGAAATACATGTGTAAAATTTTTGATAGCTTTTCAATAGTCATTTAGGCGAACGCTATTTCTTCTAATGGTAGTACCAATTTTTTTCTACTATTATTCCTCCACGACGATACAGAGAAGCTATTTCGGATTTAGTAGAATATGAATTATTGATAGTGTCACAATGGAATCGTACTTTGAATATGTATGATGATAAATTTCATAGTAGCTATAAATATTTTAAAATATGCGACACAAGAATCATTTACAAATATGGCATATGGAGATAAATATCATAAGTTTTTTACCTAGAACCGGTCCAACGATGAATTTATATGCGAGGAGAATTAGTATTATTTGCAGCCGACGGTTCCCTTGTCTTCTCTTCAGTGCTACATTTGCAGTTGCCACTAAGTCCTGGATACAAAATACTGACCACAAATTCTTCTGTTTTTCACACGCTACCTTCTTACTTGTCTTTTCTTTAAGTCTAATCATAATATATACAAAACCCGACAAATAAAATGCACATGATACTGTGAACACACCATAATAACCTAATTGTTTAATCATTATACCACTGAGTGCAAGCCCTATTGGCCTGCATAATGTTAATATGGCTGTGACTATTCCTAACCTATAAGTCCTTTCGGATTCACTGGTTATGTCCGTAATGTAGCTGTACACTGCCATAGTCATTGCGACTCTACCGCCAGCCAGGGCTGGTGGTAAACCCTCTATCAGCGCTGTTTCATTCAAACCAACTTGAAAAAAGAAGGCAACTGACAGTATCAGACCAATAGTTGAAATTAATTTCCCGAGAATTGGCAGCACCATTAAGAACTTGCGGTTGCCAGTGCGATCACTCCACGCTCCTAGGAAGAGAATCAAGATCCCTGGTAGCGCTGTTTGTAACGGAAAACTCCAAGCGGTCATACCGGATACCATATTCTGTACATTCTTTTCTTCTCGTGTATAATTATAAGTGCGCCCTTGCATGATGTGATTGCAGGTAGTTTTGTTATAGTTTAAGTTAACGAGACACGCTTTTTCCATGCATAGATTCTGCACTGCCAAACCTGCAAGAACACTTGGGAGTATATAACAAATAACGAAGGGCTCTATCGTCATTTTTGATCTGAATGCCCATGATTCTTTGATTATTTCCTTTATGCGTCTGCTTAATTTCGTCTCGGTATTTTTAATTTCCGATCCATATTTATTACAACTGCACGAGTCCACTGTCACCACTTTTTCTCCGGGCACCTCGACCCGCAAAGTCATTTTGTCAACTTTTACACACTATGCAGCTCATCGGTTTTCTAACATACTGTTTATGGATTTTTTTTTATTATTTTTAGTTAAGATTTTTTTTATTTAATAAATCTTCTTATCACGGTATTGTGTATGCGATTTTGTAAATAGCGAGCGGTCGGTTGCGCGTGCGACGGTTGATTGCGTCTATGCGGCGGGCGCTACGATCGACCCTGCCTATATTACTACACATCAGCTCTCCGCTGGAACTGTTTAATTTGTACTTTATCATATTATCACGTAGCTACATGTGTATTTTGGAGGACATGGAAAAACAAGATTAAATTGAACCGCTACCAAAGTCCTGAAAAAAACTTTAATTGATATACCATTTTACATCTTACTTATATACACTCGGATTTCATGTGATATGTTTGGGGTAGGGTACAAAAATATTATATTGGAATTTGATATATTGTAAACAAATATTGCCTTTCTTTTTTTAATGGGCATTTCAAATACTACAACAATAATAATATTTCATATGTAGACAATAATATATGCCATTTTTTTATTTTTTTACATAACAATATTGATAGTAAAATATTTCATATAGTAAAACATTTTTAGTAATTAAAAAAACATATAAAATAAATTAATAAACTTTTATGTGATTTCAATTTGAAGGCAATTTTGGTTGGCATGGTTGAGAGATTAGTGAATTATTATAAATATTTATTTATTTTGAATTACCATAAGTTAGAAAGAAGAAAATCTTAAATTAATACTAAAACTACGTATTCATAAATCTCAAGATTATTCAAGAATCGAATAAATTTTCCACAAATCGTAATACATTAAATAGTGTGAAGAGACAATATAATTTCTTAAATAAACTTAACAATTTATTTTTCTTCTTAAAAGTTTATTTATCGTCGTAAAAGTGTTGCCTGAAATTCGGCAATGGGTTGGTTGTCTCGATTTTACACGCTTGCAAAATCGTTGCGAAACCTGTTGCAAGAGTTGTGAAATATTTATTGACTTAGGATTATGATCATTCATTAAAAATAAAGAAAATTGTAATAAATATAAAAATTCCATGAACAAAGTATATACTTTGTTTATGAAATTATATATATAGGTACATATGTATACAATTTACGTCTCCTTCTTAACAGTTATTTATCGTTGAAAAAGTATGTACCCATAAAAGAACATACTAAAGAATAGCATCCGCCCAATAGAATTTGTGCTCGGTACGTTAAGAAGAACAGCAAGAACACTGCATGGAATGGATCGCGCGATCCAAAATACATTGATAGTTCAGTAACCGGAATTCCCGGCTTTACAAAATTCAGTTTTCAATCCGATGTATGAAATTAGCTTTATCAAAGTGGTTTTCAATTAAATACTATCTGAATAATATCTCCATTCCACTCACTATTCATTTACAGTTAGTGCTGCCAGCCTTTTCTTATTTTAATAGAAATTCTCGATTAAAACTTTTAAGCATTTTTTTTGTTCTACTAACTAAGAAGTCAAGAATTATTTACAATTTGTATATATTTTTTTAAATTCGTTTATCTTTTTATAATGCTTTTTGTTTTATTTAGAAGAGTTTGTTATTATCTAGAAGAGTAGCAGAAAGTAATTTAAAATAAATTAAATAAAAAAATATATGTTGTGCCCCTCGGGACGCCCGACAGAAATGATAACTTGCGTGAGAGAAAGTGAAGCCAGATAGACTGGCACCGTAACGCGTTACGTAAAGAAGCAATTTAACCTCCCATATCACTTCAAAAAGCAAATTCACCCAAAGGCAAATTGAATAATATTTTGTTATCTGTGTGTTGTTGTACACCAGGTGTAGCTTTAATTTGCAAGAATGTACGCTTCTTGTAAAGCAAAATTACACCTGGCATTACCGATTAGAACCTCACGTATTTAATATAATAAATTCTTGCATGATTTTTCTGTGAACTCGGTCAACAGGTCGATTTCGTTGCGTAACGCTATTACATTAAATTGGATGTGATTATTAGTAACCGATATAGTATCAATGAGTTATTAAAGAATGAAAAACGTAATTCAAGGTTCTTATTTAACTAGTATCTAGTCCAATGTAAGAATATTTATATTCAATAGAAAAAAATATGTTTATACTCGTACCAGAATCAGTTGGTTATAAAAATATTATAATTTGAAAATAACAATCAAATTTAAATTAATAACTGTACCTTAAAATACATTAATTCAGAGTTGGTTCGGACCCTCCAGCTGCCATCTTCTTTCATTGCTGGACCCAAGATTTTTCAGAGAACCTTCCGCTCTGTGGCTAAAATGGTTCTCCTAACATCATTGGGGTCATAAAATCTCACCGTCTCTGCTGGCTCGGTCATGGAGGAGGATCGGGGAATGACGAAAGCATACCCGGGGCAACCAATCGGTCGGCGCCCGGTTGGTCGTCCCAAGTATCGCTAGAAGGATAGAGTGGAAGCTAACCTGACCGCACTACAAGCCCACAATTGGCATGACACTGCCCAGGACAGAGGAAAATGGCCTGCTCTCGTTTCGGAGGCCAAGACTCAGTTTGGGTCGCTGACCCAACGGAGTTAGTTAGTTACCTTAAAATACATAACTAAATATATTAAAACGGCTCGTGTTTAAACGCTTACCAGAAATGCACCTATTTTACTACCAATAAATTTGAAATACCTACCAGAAAGGATAAATGCTCACCAAATTGTGTTTCCAGAAGTATTGTAGAAATGAAGCTATTTCCCTTTTTATGCTATGCCATAAAAATATATAAACGCCTTTAAAGCTAATTTCAGACCAAATATTTTACATTATCGCTAAATAGATATTACCAATATTTTGTTTCTCTACTTCCAATTTAGTAATTTTTGCTGAGGCAAAAAAGCAAATGGTCGAACGTACGATTATTTTCAATACCAAATATAATATTGGGTATTCCAAACACATGTTGCTTGTTTATTGTTTTATGAATTTGATTAAAACAGGGTGTAGATTACATATATGTCTCCGGAATCATAAGTAATGAGCGGGGGAGGGGGGAGGGGTGGGGAGAAAAACTCACCCCTTCTGCAACTCCTATGTGCGGGAAATGTATAGTTCCTGAATTATTAATGTTTTTGTCAATCTAACCTCACTTCTGTTTTTCACTAATATATAAGATAAATAGTGAATGGTTACCAGTCGGTTCTGGCGCTTTGGTCTACACAAAACCTAACCTAACCGACTGTTTAAAACTCTAAAAATAAGTCTTAAATATATTCCTAAACACATTAAACTGCAATTTTCGGTTTGAATGTTAGTGTTTTAGTAAAACAATATTTGGTGGGCATTTATCCATTTTGATAAGCAAAAAGAATTTAAATACAAAATATACAATTGTTCTGATGAGTGTATATTTATTTTGGAACGTAAAACGTTGTTCTTTAGGCACCTCGGTATAGAGTGGATTAAATTTATATGAAGTAATATATTTTATTTGGTACTTAGTCTAAGGGACAAAAGATATTTTTGGTGAGCATTTAAATTGTACCCTATTAAAACTAAGAGAAAAATATTTAGTAGTTAAAACTATTTTAAACTACTAAATAATTTTAATTATTTAAAAAGTAAAATTATTTAGTAGTAGTGACAAAAACAAGTTTTAACTCCAAGATTAATTAATACAAATGCAAAGATAGAGCCAACAAGAGATTGATGGATTGTGTGAGGTTGATATAATGATGTATGGTGCGACAAAGAACGTATGTCAGAATAGAGGAGTATGGAAAGAAAAAACATATTGTGCCGACCCCAAATAAACTATTATTGAAAGACGGTGAAAGAAAAGAGAGAAAGAGTCAATTTACAGAATCCTGAAAAAACAGAAACTTATAATCATTTCGTTTTGAAACTACGTGTGGAATATCCCACGCGGGGAATTCGTGATGAGTTATTTGTAAGCCAGATAACAAGATTCTGTGTATCGTTGAATGTATTTATAGAAATTTGGCAAGCTAATAAAACATTTCCCGTAACCTATATTTTCGGTTTCCCGAGTTCAATGATCTGAAATTACTTTTTTATATCTTCAACGTATATATGTCAAATGTTATTTGTAAACATTCATGTTATTCAAATAGTATGTTTGCAATATTTGTAGGCAAAAAAAAGTGCGTGAAAAACCGCACAGTAAATGATTTTGTCGTGCTAAAGATCATCTGTCATTCACCATTTGAAAGAAAAAAAATGTTTGTTTGAAGAAATACCGAAATACAATGCTTTCATGTGATTTAAAAAAGCATGTTTAATTTTGCTGCGAATTTTCAGCCAACAAGATTGAACACAGCTTATTACCGTTCAGATATTATACCCTTTTTTTACATGAGGAAATGCGTTGTCGCATCGTCAGCCGCGCGGGGGATCATGCGCGGCCGGTATGTGGGGCTCCCCGACGCCGATTAATCAGTACGACCGGCGCCGGTATACCCATCAAAACCTCATGGGAGCCTTCTTCCGCCTAGCGCCGGGATCACGGTACATGCGCGAGCTTACCCCGTAACCCCGGCAGCGGCTGGCCGCCTCGTAAATAGAGGCGGCCTCTCCTGTGTGTGGCCTGGGGAATGACGTTTCCCCGGCCCTGAGAGGGACGCGCGGCTGCCTCTCGCGCCCTCTCGCGGCATTAGTGCGGGCGGAGGTCTTTCTGATCCCCCAGACCACGACGCCCGCTGCCGCCCGCCCGTGCCTGCCAGGAGTCACGGGCGCTATCCTCCTTCGGTGGGGGAGGGGGAGGCTGCGAGGATTGCTCCTGCGCCTTCACCCCTCCCTCTCCTTCCTCCCCTTTTCCCCGCCGCCTCGCGCTTACAGCAGCGTCAGCGGTCGGAGTCGGGGGAGGCCACCTAACTTCGGAAGGGAAGAGTGTTTTGGGAGGAGGTTTGGAAGGAAGGGAAGGCTTTTAGGATGAGGAGGCGGAAAGGTGGGACACCACTGTCACGGAGTGAAGGGGGGAATGTGACAGTGGCCGCTCGGGGCCCCGGGGATCCATCCCCTTGTACCGCTTCCTGGACGGAGGGGAGTCCAGGGCGGCACCCCCCTGGGGGGTCAGATATTATACCCAACATAACGCTCATTACTGAACCTTAAATAATATTGGACGGTTATATTTTTGTTCAAACCAATTCTGATCAAGAATTTTTAAGTTTTTATTTTTTTCTGATTTTTCACTTTAAGGTGTTAATAATAGATAGGTAAGGCGCTACGACACGCTTGTTACTACTGCCATGGAAGAAAAATACTAATCTCCTTTTATATTAACTCTGTGGTTACTACTTTGAAAACGTATATGAAGATTTTTATGAGTCATAGTAAAATGTTTCTAATATTATAATGTGATAGATTTATCTAGAGAGTCTAAATATCCGGGCATCTATCTTTTTTGTACCATTTCAATTTAACGTTGAAAAAATATGAAATATGACATATGTAAAGGTAGGTAAAATATTGCACAACTAATAATTCCTGTCGATGTATGTACCTGCGCAATAGAGCAATTTTACTAACGCGCACAGTGTACGAATCCTGTAACCGGGAAAGCGCTAAGAATGCATAGTAAGTATACACTCTGCCTTTTACGCTTTTGAATATAATTCAATACAGATTATTTACATGTTAAAAACGAATGTGCCTTATCTGCGCAAACGAAAACTGCCTCTCGGTATTTGTGTAAAAGTGAAGTTCTGTCAATTGATTATTCCATTTAATTCCGCGCTTGATGAAATTAACTTTTCCGTTTGGGCAGGGGCATTTCAGCAGTTTCAGCCGTATAAGGGGCTCCCAAGCTACAGGGGCCCCAAAAGTGTGTAAGCAAAAATTCATAAAAGGTTATCCATAATCTTTTATAGTTTTTATAACATTTTTTAGAACAACTGCTGAGCCAACAGGAACGGCTTTCAGACTTGTCTTCATTGTCTATAGAAGCAAAAAATCTTCAAAAACTGAAATCGTCTTCAGCTACAGATGATTTGGTAAATAAATTTGCCGAAAAAAGGCGAGAAAGGTGTATCTTTGATTTAAACTGTTTGTCTGACTTAACACTTAGGAGCTTAGGTATAAGCAATAACTTATAATCAATGTATAATTGCTTTAATTGAATTCGATATTTTTTTGTTTCTTTTGTAAAAATCTCTACCTTTCCTTTGCTCCAAAGACATGTTGATACAGGACCCGTCTAAAACAAGCTACGCCACTGTGTTTGGGCCCGTCTTTTACACAAGACTTCTGTAAGTGTAATATATATATATATAATACATACATACATAACTTCACGCCAGGTCCTTTGCGGGGTAGGCACGAACAACAGAGCGCCATTTAGGCTTATTCTTACACACCTCACTTGCTTCTTTGACATTCATAGTTCTTGTCATGCACTCTCGTCTGTTCTTAAGGCTCCTGACATCACATTCTGCTAGTAAACGATCAATTTGATCATGGAAGGTGTGTCGTGGCCTTCCGCGACTTCTGCATCCATCCACTTTTGCATTGTATATCTGTTTAGTCATCATATATATATATATATATATATATATATATATATATATATATATATATATATATATATATATATATATATATATATATATATATATATCCAGGCCGTCTTTTGCCTTTTCTCTATTGGGGGACGCTAATTCTCGAAAGTTGTAAGTTATTATCAAAATTTCCTTTAAGGGCACTGCATGCCCTCAAAAAAAGGCCAGTATATAAGTATAAAAGATGTGTACATTTTCAAAGTTAGTTTAAATAGGAATTCCTACAAGCCTCTGACAACAGCCTATCCGCTAACCCTGGCAGGGTAGGCATGTACCTACATACCTACTTATCATGCGTAATCTGCTACTTTTGAAAATTACAAAATATTCGTTAGGTATATTTCGTAGTTAGGTAACTACGAAATATATCAGCACCAACTTTAGATATTATTGCCACCAACATTGATTTTAAATTTTGAATAAATATATGCACCAAATTAAAAAGTTACGAGAGGGTGTTTTTTTTTGCACCGCGCTACCTTAAATGGTTAAGATGGCCCTGAACTTTAGTATGGACTATATTTAGTTACACAACGAATTACAAAAACAAGCGTTCCAAGAGTAAGAAGTCGACGTTAATCAGAGTCAATTGAATACAAAATCCGACTTTTCATTATAATAATTGATAAGCGAAATAGTAAAGGTGCGTATAGACACGTACGTCGTAATCAGTAATGTATTGCAATACGAACGATTGGTTTGTTTCCATAAAGGCGCACGCAGGCGGTGTATATGCTAACTAGTAACCTTAGGTAGTGTTTCACCATACTGATAAAATAATTACTGCAAGCATGTTACTGCCCTTATTCTATTTTGAAACGATGGAAATTTATATAACAAATAATTATTATATAATTACAATATGAAATGTCACATTGTGCAATAATTAAATCTATTTGTTTGAATTTATTGTAATCCATACATTCCATTTTCTTCTAGCGGGTGGTTTCCGAAATTCAACTTTCTATTCGAAATAGTTCGATATTTCACTTTTACTGTTCGGAAAACTACATAATTCACTTTTTATTTTTCTTCTCACAATGTATATAGAGTAAACAAACATTTGATTATTAGGTGTTTTTTTTAAAATTTAAATTGCCGTTAAAATAAAAAAATAACAGAAATGTATTAATTACATAAATCAAGGGATTTGAAAGAAATTTTTAACCTTACACCTTAATTTTTAACTTTACACCTTTTTCTCAATTTATACGTATATTTAATACTCGTGTTATGCGATTTTACAATAAATACTTGGCTACGTGTATAAAGGCTCGTTTTGCGTTCCGTACAGAATTTTGGGTGGTTGGCCGTAGAGAAAGAGTTTATCACAGTAATGATAATGCGCGCACACGCCGGCGCGAACATACTGTTCGAGTCCGGCTAGACCGGTGTGTACCTTCTTTGTTTAATCTTGCGGCGACAGGATTGTTATAATATATTGTGCGGGCGCGATGCGATTGCCGGGAGAAGGCAAAGGGACGGGAAGAAGAAGCAAAGAAAGACTCACCTCGTCACCAGTCCGTCACCACACTGCACTCATCCCCCGGGTTCACACTCTCACTAGAATTGTGGCTAATGTTCACTAACTGCAATTGTAGCAGTTTATTTTTTCATTATTTCGTGTTCCAACAAATTTATATGTTGTAGGGTTTTATTGCGATGACAGCAGTGACAGTTCACTGTCTGGCTCTTGTTTAGCGCATTCTTCATTTAAAGTTTTATTCTCTTCTTGATGGCGGAGATGAGGAGGAAGAATTTACAAGGAGTTGTTCCTCGACGCAACCATATTGCTTTTAATTGAAATAGAAAATTGACACCTGAATATTAAGTGTTACGGAGCTTATTATAATTATGTCTAACAATATATACTTATGTAAGAAAAAAATAAAAAAATAAATGTACCTAAATAGTGACTAACTCACATAAACTTAATACCCTTGGGGTAAGAAACCAGATGATATATGTATATAGTGCATAATACACGACATTAATATATACAAGATATTAATATTTGTGCCGTTTGCTGTCGAGACGCTTGGACCGTGGGGTCCTGAGGCCATGAGACTATTTGGTAGAGTCAAAGCCACTTACTTATTGACTCTTCGGTTGATCAGAAAGCTGGTGCTTACCTCGGGCAACGGATTAGTATAGCGATCCAACGAGGAAACATAGTCAGCCTTCTGCCCAGAGGCATCCATAGAAGCATCTTCTTATCCATAGAAGACGGTGATCTAAGCTCAGCATTCTATCTCTAAGGTCCCTGACAATTTAGTTTTATATAATCATTAAGGTAAGTCAAAAATGTAAAAATATATAAAGAATACGTCGACTTATGATATATGTTTTATCTATGTTACGACATTTTAAAAACGTGCAGCGCCATCTAGTTTTTTTTGACATAATTAATCAGTATCAAGAAGTGTAATACTTGCAACAACTCAGAAGGGTTTTTGGTAATAAAACAGCAACTGGTCACTATACTTATAATCAGAGAACCTTACATATATTTCACAGACTGACTCTTCAAACTTGACAAGCATTTTTAGAACATCTTGCCATCCTTCTAACAATTTTACAGTAGGTATGTGAAACTTAGCAAATTGGCACAACCGATAGCGGATTGAAGTCATTGATAAAATACTTTAATTAAAGGGTTATGCATGACAAGAATTCAATACTTATTGTTTGGAAATTTTGTATAAGATATTATATAAAATACTAGCTGACCCGGCGGACTTCGTACCGCCTATTTTCTGAATTCCTAAAAGACTGAAAAGAATTCCATGACACAAAAACAAAATCACTCCAGGTGATCAGGAGGATTCTAGAACCCGATCCCAGCGCCACCTACCGGTTCCAATTGTGGATTTAAACCATCCGGGGGTCCCCGGTCCCCGAATCAAACACACAAAAAAAAAACCACCAAAATCGGTCCAGGTGATTAGGAGGATTCTAGAACACGATCTCAGCGCCACCTACCGGTTCCAACGGGATAAAAAGTATCCTATCCTTTAAGTTGGATCAAACTGCACACGGTGTGCAAATTTCATTGAAATTGGTTCAGTAGTTTTGAAGTTTTTAGGTAACATCACCGTGACACAAGATTTTTATATATATAAGATTATACTTAAAGGTTTACTGTTTACATGTAATGAAATGTAGAGAATACCGTCTATATACAATTGAGAGATTTTGAATTATAATCTGTACACGATTACCACATATTAGAGGTAAATGTACATAAAATTATGTTAAATTATAGAGAACTACTAACTCTATACAAAACAGGGCTAAAGACCGAATAAATAAGAATATAACATTATTATTCAATTAAAGAAATGGCCGATTGTATCGTTAGAAATAAGAGGGCACATAACAAAATTAATTATCAACTTTAAAAAGAAACATGAAAAAACAACTATGCTACTAAATAACTGCAACAAAAGTTAAAATTATGATGTTATGATCGAATAGTGCATTTTTTCGTAGTCGGGTGGCATGACTACTCAAGCCAGCCCAGTTGCCCGAAGTCTTTCATGTTTTTGACGTTGCTGAAGACCTATATAAGACTATCTTTTGTATATATTTTACCTGTAAGTTGCCACCTCTTAGCAGGCTAGCAGGATATGATATGGATATGGAAGGCTAGCTCCTTTGCCCCCATGCGAGTTATTTATATGTATGGCTCTCTGTGACGGTGTTTTGAATAGCACACGTTAAAATTACTATGATCCGTGTCTGTACTAATTTTTACAGTGTATTAAGATGTTACCACCTTAGAAATCGTTCTTAGTATAAAGAAAATAAAATTTTGTTTGAAAATATATAATGTATTGCGCTGACTGGTATTTATGTATGCAAATCAAAAGGATTAATACCTATATAATTATCATTAGGATTTTTTTAAAAAGTAGTAAGTTGCCGCCCCGGTATTTTGTACATAGCCATGAACGGTATCGTTAGATGAAATAGCAACAATGTTTTTCAATTAAATAATCACATAACTAGATATTGTCTTTAGAAGTTGTGAGCATTGGGTTCCGTCATAGACGCGTTGTTCAATATTTCGTCAATTGATCAGTAGTTTTTTATTTATCGAATGTATATGCATTAAATGCTTTTATTATGGTAGCGGCGTGCTAGGTCAAAATGGTCAATTAATAGAGCGCAAATTTTTAAAAACAGGAACTAGAATTTTTGTCATTAAATGGAATTACTTACAACGCCTGTAGTTTTTAAAACGTATATATAAACGTATACGTTATGCAAGAAATTTGTTTTTTTTTTATCAGGCGCTTAGTGATTTTAATGTGTATAGTTAGTTGTAACCGCCTTATCAATAAAAAGACACTAATACAAGTTTCAAACATTCTTCAATTAAAATGTATTACGTAAGTACGTATACATTTAGGTCCGATTCTTATATCTTACGGTCCGTTCATTTGTCCTGGTATCTGTTGACATTTGATATAAGCTCTACACAAGAAATGTCAAACTTCAACCGATGGTTGGGCAAGTGAATAAATATTAAGATATAGAAACTAGCTCTAATCGCCTGTTCGTAGATCTTACTACTCATTTACTTTATTTTGATTTTTTTTAATGCCCGAAGCAGGCAAACCGTCACCTATGGACGTTTTCGACACCAGGGGCGTTCGTTGCCAACGCGTTACCGACCTCTAAGAAATATTGTAACGCCCTTCTTACACGACCCCATGTCGTAGCGCAGAGGGAAAACCTCGCCGGTAAAGTTCTCTCCAGATCATTGTTGTACGCAAAATAAACGATCTGGAGAACCGTTGCGTAGTTGAGCGTGGGAGCTCTAGTATATGGGGGTAAACAAAGTGTCGATGGCGAGCGGTGCGTTTGTAAAAATGAGGCGTTGGCACCTGATCAAACAGTTCCTCAGAACACTCTCCGTTGTATATGCGGTAGAATACGCAAAGTGACGCAAGTCTCTCTAAGGCTAAGCGATTCTAAGCCCTCTGATCCAACGTTGCCGAACGACGGGACGTTGGATGTAGTCGAAAGGGTTAGTCTGGTAAGCGGGTGCTCCAGCCCATAAGTGTGAGTATTCCATATGCAGTCTAACTCATACTTTGTATAGTGAAATACTGCTTAGACCGGTTTAGCACACCAAGCTTTTTTGAAGAAAGTTTCGCCTTGCCCTGCCCTATCATCGGTTAAATTTTGACATTAGTTGTAGCGAGTTTGTGTAAATTTTTAACCGATAGCAAGGCAAATGAACGGTCGATAAGATATAAGAACCGGGCCTAAACCGATATAACGTTCGTTATGAAAAGTGATTCATAATGGTAAACCTCCAATGTTGAATTTCGCTATTTTGTTAAAATTCAAAATAAACCAAGAATTTTTTGAGAAAAATTACATTACTAACACCAAAGGAGAAAACCACCCATTTTGTTAATGCGTGTGCATTTTTTTCAAATCGTTTGAGGTCGACACACAACGCTTTATTCTTCCATAGTCCTTAAGCTGATAAGATAGCCAGACTACAAATCGTCAGGACGTAGCGTTTTGGCGGGAACTTAATGATCAGTGTGTATACATGCAATGATGCGTTACTTGTTAATGATCACGTTGAACATTGACAGATGACGCATGTATATATACTGATGTGGCTGATAACAACGTTATTTTTCACCGCTTTAAATAACACGCGTTCGGCCACAACCTACATCTTTAACTCTAAGGCGTCGTACAGACGAGCAGCACTTTGCTGTCGACAGAGGCAGTTGCAGCTGTCGGCGTTTGCTGTCCACAATCCGACAGCAAACGCCGACCAATGGCGGCAGCTGCAGTAGGAGCGCAGCGCGCGCGCTACCTTGTCAGTCGACTTCGAATACGATGAACTATTTCGTCTTTTTTTACGTTTACGTCTACGGAGCAGAAGATGCAGCAACAGTGTTTCTTCCTCGAAATTCATTTTGTTACTGTCTGTATCTCTCTCCCTACTACAATATCGATCACGGCGCACTAAAACAATGCTGTCGACATAGTGGGCAGCAGTCGGCGTGTCGTCTGCAGCAGTTGCTCTTGTCGACAGTAGCAGTTGTTTCTGTCGACAGCTGAAGTTGGTTCTGTTGACAGCAAAGTGCTGCTCGTCTGTTTGATGTCTAACGAAGATTAAACCCCAGTATAAAAGTACTTTTCTAAAACACATGCCATTACTTTCATATACTCTAGACAGGTTTTAACAATAAAATTTTCTTTTTTATGAGGGTAAATCTGATTAAAGACTTATCAACTAAATATATTTTTTTATATTTACCCATCTATGTTTATTAAGTATATGTAACTTCTTATTTATTATAAATACTAAAAACGTTAACATTTTTGTCTTGATTTTTCTCGGCCGCTCGATGTCCGCCCTCGCATATGAAATTCGCCATGTTTAGGTGGCACTAGCATTCTCGAAGAAGTACTATTGCAACTCGAATTGAGGGTACTTAGTAAAACCTCTCGGTTTTCCATCTTTCGCTTTTTTTAGTCACTGCATAGGGCTCTGCTTCTGGGGGAACAAGGCCTCCGGCGTTTACATTCTATTTTATTGCATACAGCGGTGTGTGACATGCTTCACAGGGATGGAGGTGAACTCGCCAGAAGCACCGATGCGTCCCCATCTCGACGAAGTTTTATCCCTTAGTATATCCTCTTAGGAGTGAAATTGCCCAAAACCTATATTTTGATGTTTCTTTTAAATTTTCATTTTCAATTTCACTCCTTATTTACCCTGTTAGATTTAAAAAAGTGTCCCTATTTGTTTTACGCTTCTACTGTAACACATTTTATCGATTTGTTTTGTCGTAAAAGTGTAACAGACAGAGTTACTTTCTCATTTAAAGTATGGATTATGCCCATATAGAAAGAAGTGTTAACTTTCAAAATGAAACCTGTATGCTAGACACATTCATTTATATATCCTTGTGGCAATTATAGTGAAAGGAATGTAGTGCAACTCGTTCCGATAAAGCAAAAATGTATGCTAATCCGTGAATATAATATTTACATATATTATAAGTATTAGGTATTACTGAAAACAGACGTCACCTATCTTGGTATACATTATATTTTTTCTAATGTCGAGTCGTGACTTTGGCAAAAGGCATGTATTGTTTAGACAAATTTAATGTCTTAATCCGCTATTAGACGATTCACCTCTGTAGTTCAATTTGGATGGAGCAACAAAAATGATCCATGTAAACATAAACTAGAATCATTCAATGACATAGTATACCGACATGTCTGTCAGTTCTGTATCTTCCAACCAAATTGATTCAATTCGTTTCGTAGACTGATTCGTCTAATATCAACATTATGAACATTTTCTTATATTCTGCAGTATACAATTATTGTATATGTGATGATATAATGTAAATTATAGAAATTTAGCCTTAGAAGAGTTATAATCGTCTGTTCTGTTTATAGTTTATTGAATTTATATTACTGAGTACACGCGTGACAGGCAGTGTCCCTCACAGGAGCCTTTCGCAGGTCATTACCCCATCGACTGCACTCAAGAACTCGCCAACCGTTCTCGGGCTGATAAAACCAGTCATTTACCACTTGGCTTGCTAACGGATATTTGTATTAAGGGTCTACGTAAAAGGAATTCACTAAGCCACTCCCGCATATGTAACACATTGTTGACGATATAAATACACAAAATTTATTGGTATAAACTTCCTTATCGCACGTTGCTTGGCGTAAGTGAACTAGATTATAATAAGTATATCAGGAACGAAAAATGCTGACCACTATGTATTATTACACAATCTCGAACTATATCCACCGTCTATCTATCTGTAAACTACTTAAATGTAAAAATGGCAATAATGACCAAAATAAAAAAAATTATTAAATTACCAAAATGTCTATAATGTGCAAAATGTCCAAAATATCCAAAATAACCAAAATGACAAAATATCCATGATGACAATAATGACAAAAATAACAAAAATGAGCAAAATATCCGATATTGGACATATACAAAAGCGCTGCTGCTCTCTTAAGGTAGACTAGATAGAACCTGGTCACTAATGCTGGAACACAACACAAGGTTGTTATGGTGGCATACTTTAGACCAGGGATGGTCGCCATCCAATCGAGCAAATACCCTGCTACCTGTCTGTGGGTTGTTTTGTCACTTCTTACGACAGGCCACCCGGTTGTAGGAAATTATATTCTTTCTCCGTTCCTGCATCGATAAAAAAAATCCCTAAAAGTATAACAAACAATACACAAATATATTTTTATCTGGGAAACTATCCCATTTTTCGGGATAATAAGTATCTTATGTTCATCCTCGGCATTGAAAATATATATTATATACTGAGTTTCAACCAAATCGGTCCTGTAGGATTTCCACGAAGACAGAACAGCCAGACAGAGTTACTTTCCCATTTATAATATTAATAATCCCTATGGATTATTTTGTAAAAATTGTGTAATACGGACATATCGTGAGTAAATTATGTGAAAAATGTAGTAGATACTGTGTGGACAAAACAACGAACTTAATTAAGATAGTTCCTTAATACGGCGTATTAAATCTAGATCCAGATATACCCCATGTTTAAGCATAATATTAGTCATTTCAAATATACCCATTACGTCAATATATTGCTTACGTTATTTGCCTGTTACCTACAGATTGACTGCACATTTCCTTAACACTCTATTTACACCTAGTTTTGTTTTAGATCTCCAATTGCAGCCAATAGGAATTTAGGTATCGGTTTCATAGATGAATTAGAAGTTAATAATAATTGACCAAATAACTAGATATTTTAAGATCGAAATTACTCTTGAATCATAAAACTGCGGCTCTAGTTGATTTTTGGAGTTCTGTAGATTTTTGTAAAATAAGAACCCTTACCTTTTTATCATGTTCGTATTGTCTTATATGTCCTTTGTATGTCACAGTTACTTCTGTAGAAAGTTACTGAATGTACTTGAATGAACATTGACAAGGAGGTATATGTACGCTAAATGTGTGGTCCTATACAATGGTCTAGTAAAACTGAAACAATCAAAATTGGCATTATTTGCCATACATGTGTCTTAGAGTCGAAATCTTTGTTTTTATACATAGTCATAGCATATATGGAAGCCATTAAAATACGTTCAACACACAAGTTGGTTTGAACACTATCTCTTGTGTAGTTTTTGAGGTGTGGTATATTCTCGAAAAACTGTTTTTTTTATAGTTCCGTTTTCAAATTACAGAAATAGTGGATGTTTGCCATCTATACAAAGCACTTAATTTATGAGCAGGTTATCGAGTTGTTATTTAGCTATAGTTAGCCTCACAAGAAACAAGTTTATAATAGGCCTGCGGGCCTCGAATGTTATTCAGTGATCATACGTGTTTGCTTACAAACAGACTCATGTGTCAGTTATTTTTTGTGTATTTACAAGTGCTTATAACATAATTTAAAATTATGAAGGACAACATTGAAAATAGCGTTGAGGATGGCAACAAAAAGGATAAGGAAACAACAGTTCCGGAAAATGGAACACAAGTAGAAGTATCGCCGCTAACACTTGCAGATAAATTACGAAAGTTTTTTCATTTTTTTACTGTAGAACCTTTCTTGTTATGTTACATATTGCCAATAACTATATCTGCCTTAGCGGTACAAAAATTAAACACTGAAAAAGCATGTCGCGTAGATTTGAATTATACTGAAGAGATATGTCGACATGTTGTTGACGCTGATGAAAGCGATAATACAACAGAAGAAGCTAAGTTAGCAGCGATCACAATGGTTTCGGACATGACGTCGTGGCAACAACCCCTACAAAGCAGCATACCAGCCATTGTCATATTATTCGTTGGTGCATGGAGTGACAAAACAGGAAATCGGAAAGCATTAATGCTTGTACCTGTTATTGGTGAAATTGTATCAAATTTTGGTATGCTTTGGGCGACCTACTTCTTCCTGGAATGGCCTTTATGGGTTACGGCATTAATCGAAGCAGTACCAACAGCTTTAAGTGGCGGATTCTCTATTGCTTTGATGGGAGCTTACAGTTTTCTGGCTGATGTTACTACTGAAGAGTCGCGCACGTTTCGATTCGGTATATTATCAGTAATTGTGACCCTTGGAATGCCATTTGGAACATCAATAAGTGGAGTCTTATTGGATCAAGTGGGATACTTTGGGATATTTAGTATATCACTAGCTATTTATATAATTGGATTCATCCACACATGTTTGAGGGTTCACGACGTAAGAAAAAGCAATACTGAAGGGTCAATTACCAAAAAATTAATAACATTTTTTAATCCTCACCATATAATAAATCTGCTCTCTTTATTTTTTAAATCTCCCTCCAAGGTGGTTTTTAAGATTATTCTTGTGTTATGTGCTCACATCGTCATCATGGGTCCAGTAATAGGTAATGCATACATATTTTTTTTGTAAATTAACTTAAAAATTTTATAAGTAGGTATATTTATTAAATATCTATGTTTGTGTTTAGAAAGTTTCTTGGGTCAGTCTTAATAAAACCTGGTACAATAATTTCTCTTTTAAACACGATTTAGTAATATATTATATACTTTGTAGAAACTTAATGATTTGTCTGCTATAGCTTCTTTAAGGGTTCCGTAAAGAAAAACCCAATAACAAAACCCTTGTAGTTTCTTACTGCCTGGTCGTCTACAATTAAATTAAAGAATATTATGCATACATACATACATAACTTCACGCCAGGTCCCTTGCGGGGTAGGCACGAACAACAGAGCGCCACACAGGCCCATTCTTACACACCTCACTTGCTTCTTTGACATTCATAGCTCTTGTCATGCAAGATGCAATAAATGAAATTTGGTGGAAAACATTCTCTGAAAATCTAATATATAAAATTCTCGTGTCGTGGTGTTTGTAGTTAAACTCCTCCGAAACAGCTTGACCGATTCTCATGAAATTTTGTGTGCATATTGGGTAGTTCTGAGAATCAGACAACATCTATTTTTCATCCCCCTAAATGTTAAGGGTAGTCCAGCCGTATTTTTTTAATTTTTAAATATTTTTTTATGATATAGCATTAAAAAATACATACAACCCTAAATTTTTAACCCTCTACGATCAACCCCTATTTATTTGTTAGTTATAAACCTTAATGCTGTCGTCATATCGATTGAAGCTCTTCCGGGCAGGACGACGTCTGCCGGGACAGCTAGTTGTACAATAAAATTGATTGAACAATATACAAACACAACTTAGAATTAGGTACAAATGGTATTATCGCTTACAGTAACAGCTTTTGAATAAGTTAAATATCTGGTGAGATATGCGCTAATGTAATTTGTTTCTTAATTCGTATCAGTTACTTTCAGCATTCTTCTTTATATCGAATATACAATAAACAAACTTAAAATAACTTCTTAAATGTAAAAAATCTTAAAATTGTTATTTAACGAAGATCCACAAGTAATATTCGTATAATTTTCAATTGAATACGCCACAGAGATAATATGCCATCATAATTACGAGGTCATATAATACTGATGCTGTTCTAACCATTCGAACATAAAAACAGGTAGTTACATAAAAACATCTGACTTAATCATGTTTTTGAATATCCTTATCTTCTTTATCTTGTACATAAAAATGAATGTTTGTCTGTATGTCCTTTATAGAATCGTAAACTATACATTTAATCATGTGATGATGTTCAGCATAGTTGTTGTGCATGAACCACAGAAGGTTTCTGATTTGGTTCACAATGGACCCGGTAGGTGGCGCTGCTATCGGCATATTGATTGAAGCTTTATTCCGGGCAGGACGACGTCTTCCAGTATAGCTAGTTAATAATAAATTTGTTATTTATATTAATTATTATAAGTGCAAAAATAACTCAGTCTATCTGTTTATTACGCTATCACGGAAAAACTACTGCACTGATTTGGCTAAAACTCAGTATATATATTTTTGATGCCGAATATGATCATAAGGTACTTTCTATCTCGAAGAATTCGATAGTTTCCGGGATATAAATTTTTACGGAAAAAAACCATTGGTCCAATTTGACTGAAATTCGGTACACATGTCATTTTAATACCGAGCGCGGCGAGGCATACTTTTCCTGGATAATGAGATAGATTTATCCCAGAAAGTAGGATAGGTTTTACTTTTTTGTTATTTTCCGTCATTTTGGTCATATATATATTTTTTACTAATACATAAACCAGAGCTAAATTAAACTAGAACGAATTTCAATTCAAAGTTTGTATGGGACACCAATAATTTCTCAAGTTTATAGATATAAACATTTATCATCTATAAAAAAATGAGATAGTTACCCGATTTGTCTGTTTGTTAAGCTTTCACGGAAATCCTACTAACAGTACTGGGTTCGGTACTCGGTTTTGCTGTAATTTTGTTTATTTGTAGTTTTAATACCGAAAATGGACATAAATACATATTTTTAGACCGGGGGACGGGATAGTTTGCTATACAAAATAAAGTGAATCTTCCGGGCTTCCGGTCAAATATCACTAACGTAAAAACTTTATACAATGAGGTTACATTGTAATAACGCCTGCTCTTTAAACAAGAGATACGCACTGGAGATTGACCCGCGCCGACACTGCGGGGTAAACTGTACTATAAATATATACGAAAAATCATAAAAAGGTCACTCGTGACCAACTCGAAAGTTGCAGAGGCAAATTAAAATGAAAAGTTTCGTTATAATATTTTAGATGATATTATATGTGGCGAATGATAGGTCTATTATTCACCACATATTTACAAGTATTCTTTGATATAGAGTGTAATATAACTTCGAAATGAATTATAAAACTTACAACTGGAATGCTAAAGCTTGCTCCATACTCAAAGAATGTTGTTTGTATTCAGTCAGATACTCCTGCCAACCTTCTAAGTACTTGAAACACTTTAATAAATAAAAAAATAGTTGGATTAGGGTAGATAGAAAGCGGAACCGCTTACTTCGACTATGGAAGGATAAAAAGTAAATTAGTAATGTTAATTAAAAAGTATTGGATGGAAGCAAATTTTTTCATGCAATATTCGGCGAAACTTCGGTAATTAGTTGGCAAATATATCTAAATATATAATATGTTTGTTTCAATTTGTATGTATAGTTTACTCTTAGGGTTCAATTAGTTTTATGCAGTTAAGTTTAAAACTAAAGTGTACTGTTGTACTATGCTAACTTAATAAAGACAATAAGAAAAGTGCGAATGGACACTTTCGTAGACTGATTACTTTTTAGTTAATTTAGGTTATATTTACTTATTAGTCCATTTAGATTAGATGGTAATATTAATGTAGTATTTTAAATAAAACAAATTTTTAAGTTATTATGAACACTAAACATTATTTTTCTTATTTCAGGTGAAGCATCTATAACATACCTATATACTTTACAAAGGTACAACATGACAGCGGTGGTTTATAGTCTTTTTAACACCTATTCCATATTAATGGGGACGATCGGTGAGAATTAAAACTTAATAAGTTTACAATTTAATAGATAGCTAAATATTTTTTATTATACACTAACAAATACACACATACACTAATACTTACGATCTTATTCATATAAAGTTAAAGTTTGAACGCTTCTTTATGGTTCTTAAAGAATCTTTCAAACTTTCTGTAACTCAATTATGAATAAAACCGTTAATGTTCTTTTAAAATTGTTCTTGATGTTCATAGTAATAATTTTCTTTCTGTAAAGTCACAGCTTCATCTGCGATAATATTATAGATAGGCTACACGCATATTATGCCGACGGGTTTATGCGTTATTTGAGATATGACATTGTTAATAACATTATATATTGACAGATATTCTTTCTAACGATATTGTTTTAAATAAGATACATGCGGCAATAGTCTAAATCTTTAATACTAACGCAGGTGTAGCAGCAGTAATATCTAACGGTCTGAGTTAGAGTAAGTTTGTAGGCTTCTATGAGAACCATAAAGAAGCCTACATACTGACTGTAACGCAATATAAATAGGACCGTGGGTTTTTTAACAACTTCAATGATGATATGTTAGGTATGACTTAAGTTTACTTATAGATTTACCATACAGTTTCATATGCAGCTTAAAAATGTTTATTATAGACACTTTTTAATTTAGAAACACCATTGTTTTTTTTTTATTTTTTATAATGAATAGGTTTGCGTTTGACCGACATTGCACCTTATCTCAGGCGGAAATGCAGTCTAAGGTGGAGCACGCTTACCTAGAAGATACCTGTTCACGCGAGACTTAAAGACACTTAGATTGTATTTTTCGGGTAAAACAGACGAAGGTAAAGAGTTCCATTCTTCAGCGGTCCGTATGATGAATGTAGAAGCATAGCGTTTCGTCCGCTTCGTCGGTATTTCCACCATATAACGGTGGCGTAAATGCGTACGTCTGCTTGTCCGGTGGTAGAATGGTGAGGGTGGAACCAGCTCATGCAATTCTGAGGCACACTCACCGAAGTGTATCCTATAGAATACCGACAAACTAGCAACTTTACGTCGATGACTTAGGCTCTGAAGCCTTTCGTCGAATAGTCGGTTGTTGCCTATCAATTTCCTAGCTCTTTTCTCTATCGACTCGAGTGTCTCCAACTGGTATTTAGCTGAGCCATCCCAAAGATGAGAGCAGTACTCCATGCAAGACCGTACTTGTGCTTGATACAGATTCAGCAACTGAAGTGGTGTGAAGTACTGCCTCACCCTTGAGAGAACCCCCAACTTTTTGCCAGACAGCTGAGCAACAGACTCTATATAGGAGCCAAAATTTAGAGATTGTGTTAAGGAGATGCCAAGAAGCTGAAGGCTGTCGGCTATCGGTATGGATACACCTCGGAAAGTAGGAGTTAAGGTAAAAGAACTCCTTTTGGCAGAGAAGAGACACGCCTGGGTTTTGGAGGCATTGAACTTGACTAGGTTAGATTCACCCCAATCGGAGACTGCCTTCAAGGTCAAGTTTATCCTAGTAATCATTGACTCTCTCAGTTGTATTTGTTTGTCGCCATTTCATTTTATCAACTTCAATATTTAGAGATCGTAAAATAAGCGATACAATATTAAAAGGCATTTTGTTTGTATCAAAACAAACGTTTTATAAAGTTATAATTAATACATGTAATAATTACCTATGACACAAAATAATTAAAAAATTAAAATGTTAATAAATACACATATAAAAGAAAAACTGTAAAAAATATAAAATAAGACGTGCACAAAATTATTTAAAATAAAAAAGGACAGCCAGAATAGAAATTTAGTTAAATTATCTGACTAGCATTGTAAGGTTATATAAAGATAACATGCGATTAGTACAACATTTATTATAATTGTACAAAAACTCCACATAGCACACAAAAGAGGATATTAACAAAATTAAAAAATCACTATACAAATCATAACAAGTTTGGTGTAAACGTGTGTTCTTTAGACTTGATGACAAAAAAATACTGTTTTTGTGTTATGCGATTAATGTTAATACAGAGAATGTTATACGAGGGTATTTCCCGCAGCCTTGTCATACGAGTATATTGATACTTTCAATTGAACGGTAAAAGTAACTTGATGCTGATAGAAACCTTAGGAGAAAGAAGTCTATAACTAGGCCATACTCTTAGTAGTAGATAGTTAGATACACTTTATTGCTAACCTAAATAAACAATTATGAAATTGTAATAATTACAATAGGGCTGTGAGGCCTGGACACTGGCACTTAAGGAGGAGAACCAATTGTTAATCACAGAGAGGAAGGTTCTCACGACAACCTTAGACCCAACAATAAATATGGTAGCTGAAGGGTTCGAACCAACTCCGAAATAAAAGATCTCATGGCCGATCTCAACATAACTGGAGAGATAAAATCTTATCGTCTCTTGGGGCGATCAGTTGCTTGGCAACCGGTTGGTCGTCCCAAGTATTGCTGGAAGGATAGAGTGAAAGCTTACCTGACCGCTTTACAAGCCCACAACTGGCAAGACACTGCGCAGGGCAGAGGGAAGTGGCGTGCTGGCCTGTCAAGACTCACTTTGGCTCGCTGACCTAACAGAGTTAGTTAGTTAGTTAATAATTACAATACTATCTTGGTAAAAAGAAAAAGCGGCTTTATCGCTTAAAGCGATCTCTTCCAAAAAACCTAATTTAAAGTAAAATCGTAACTAATCTGGACATGTAGATAGAACAGATAATGGATAAATAGTAGGTGCTAGTTATAAAGTACCTAGTAAAACTACATACATACATACATAAAATCACGCCTGTTTCCCATGGGGGTAGGCAGAGACTATGGATCTCCACTTGCGACGATCCTGACAAACAACTTTCGCTTCGTCTACTTTCATTAACCTCTTTATACATGCGCGTTTATTTGAATTTTTTTTTTACCTGACCTTTTTTTTAACAGTTCTGATATTTGTTCATGGTATGTTCGTCTCGGTCTACCGGCAACAGCTCTACCATTGACAATACTGTCATATATAAATATGTCATATAAAACTACATAGATATCTTTATTGCAGGTACGGCAGTCGCAGTTACGATATTTAGCAAGTATCTCAAAATGCATGACTCGTTCCTTGGAATGATTGCGACGGCGTGTAAGATTGTTTCAAGCTTCATTTATGGATTGGCACCTACTCAGGCTTGGTTCTTCGCTGGACCGGTGTTTGACTTTTTTGGAACTTCCGGAACAACGGCTATTCGATCAATAGGCACCAAGATAGTAGCACCTGATCAAGTTGGTGAGTTGTCCTGCTTATTGTTTTCAGAAAATAACGTGAGTGTTAACTAGGGAAGGACGATGGGAAAGAGAGAGAGGGAAGTAGGTCATTGAAACTCTGAATCCCATACGAAACACGGTTGACTCAAGGTTCAGCCCTTTCATTTTTTAGTTAACCTATGAATGTAGTTCCTTTGCCTGTTATGATACATTCTTTAAACCATAAAAATGCCTGTTTAGTTTACGAAGTATTTTAGCTTATGCCACTTTTTCGTCTGGGATAATGTTATAGTTATTGACCCTTTCAGATAGGTACCTACCTACCTACAGATGTAGCGATAAGTTTAATGCGTTGTTTATGATGTGATATTGTTATTAATTGTTAATGACGTTAAATATTGATAAATAACGTATGTGCATACAATAATGTCGTTAAGATTTTTAATTGATTTTCGCCGTCAGACAAATTTTAATTAAAGGTTTATACATAGTTATATATAATGGAAAGAAAGAAAAGAAAGAATTATTTTATTTAGGACAAATAAACAATTTAACAACACTGAGTAAAGTAAAAGATAACAGTATCAATATAAGTTCTAAAATTGGACCCAGACTCAGCGTAATGCTAGCTACTAAGGCCAGCGCTGTTCTTCCGCCTGGGACCAGCAGGTGGAGTCACGGAGGACAATACAACACAATTAATATAACGGTACAGTTTAATATTTATATAAATGAAACGGATAATTAGACATATTTACATCAAATGATAATAATAAACACACATATATATATATATATATATATATATATATATATATATATAGATAAATAAACAGTGAGGTACGTGAACAAAATACAAGTATGTAAATAAAATAAACAGGTTATTGTTAATTTTATCTATCAAAGGTATTAGTAAAAGTGGTCATAAAGCACTTGTATCATGCCTTAAGTCACTTTGTGCGTTTTGGTGTTCACAAAGGAATTTCTTTAGTGTGACCCTAAAGAGTGACACTGATGAGGCGTTTCTTATAGGTGGAGGAATGTTATTCCAGCACTTTGTTGCTGCATAACGGAAACTACCTCTGAATACAGCTGTTCTGTGACGTTCCATTGTAAGCTGTATTGCACACTGACGACTTTCAATTTTCCTTCTATTGGACGCCCATGAGAGCTTCTCGTATAAGTAAGCCGGAGATTTGTGCTTTATAACTCCAAAGAGGAGGAGTAATAAACTTAATTCAGTTTTTATGTATGCAACAAAGAGCTTCTCCAACCAATAATTTTGCACGCGGCGTAGTCGTGGGGAAATCGCTAGTAATAAATAAAAGACTTAACATGTATGAGAAATCATTGGGATGAAGCATTAAATAATAACAATGTAATGACCAT
Source organism: Dendrolimus punctatus (assembly GCA_012273795.1). Lineage (NCBI taxonomy): Eukaryota > Metazoa > Arthropoda > Insecta > Lepidoptera > Lasiocampidae > Dendrolimus > Dendrolimus punctatus. The sequence goes on from CM022544.1 coordinate 7,863,370, forward strand.
GACATGACATTTGTATGCCAGACAACAACAGATATGAAACTTAAGATATAATTCATTGCATAATCTTCTAATATATAAAATTCTCGTGTCACAGTTTTCGTTGCCATACTCCTCCGAAAGGGCTTGACCGATTTTGATGAAATTTTTTGTGCTTATCCGGTATCTATGAGAATCGGCCAACATCTATTTTTCATCCCCCTAAATGTTAGGGGTAGTCCACCCCTAATTTTTTTTATTTATTTTTAGACAAAATTTTTAATTTCTATTTTTTTATAATACAGCATTAAAAAATACATACAACCCTAAATTTTCAACCCTCTACGACCAACCCCTATTTTTTTTACCGGGCAGGACGACGTCTGCTGGGACAGCTAGTCATTATATAATAATAGTCCAAAAATGTGCCACTGCTGGGCTCGGATTTTACACCCGCCACGCTTGTCCAAGGCTGATTGGTGGATTTGACACATCGATTATTTCGATGTTTTGCTTCACCGTTGGGGATATGGTAATTATAATAGTATGCACATTACATAAGAAGTGTGCTCAAGTGGGATGCTCTCCGGCCAGGTTTGGAACCAACGTCCTTTGAGTCTGGGACACGTGAGCTAGCCAGTCAATCACAGTCCTCTGTTAGATGTAGGCCTCCTCAAGTCACCACTCATCCCTGTCGTCCGCCCTCCTCACCCAGCGCCTACTGGTGACTTTAAGTAGGTCGTTGTTAGGCTAGAGGGCGTCTGACACTACGTTTAATGAGACGGGGCCTGCACTCTAGGAGTCATCTGGTCCATCGGCTGTCGGTCCTGCAACACACGTGATCGACCCACTGTCACTTGCTAATTTTGCGAGCTACGTCGGTGACGTTGGTTCTCTCACGGATACACTCAGTTTTATATACAAGAGAAACACGCAACATAGCCCGTAGCTCCATAGCCCGGTCAACGACGTGACATTTGTAGACAAATTGTAAAAAGTCAGGCGTCAGTGTCGATGTCTCAGCCTCGTAGATTAGGACGGAGACGAAGCACTGCTCGAAGGCTTTCGTCTTCAAGCATTGGGGTATGGTCGACGAGTTAAGTAATAATCATATAATATTTAAATTCATTTATATTACAAGAACTGTGGCGATAAATTATGGTAAAAGTATTTGATAGAACATGCTTCCACTTTATACACACATCCGACACAGGCTCATTAAAAAATGTACAAGCACCAAAACAATTTGGTTGGAACCCCTCATAGTTCCTGGTACAAACCAGAAACTATGAGGGGTTCCGTAGACGTGAGAAACGAGCCTTGATTTCGTTATTTGAACATACATTCCATGTTATTTTACCATCCACCCTTAAAAATAACTTAATTGAACAAATTTTGTTTAAATGTATGTTAGCAGCTCCAGCATAAGATTTTTTTTTTCAGAAATTTACTTTGGAAACTGTAGCATATGCGAGGGTGGAATTGAAACTTTTCTTGTTTATATATATAAAATCAGTTACTGTTCATAACTCATGCTCAAACTCAAAAACGGCTTGACTTATTTCAAAAGAATTATTGTGCCGTTTTAAGTGCGTCCCTGGATTTTCTTTTATATTTTTTTAAATAAAACTACATCCTTTTTTTAAAATAATTAGTTTATTGACAAAAATAACATTTTAAATTGTTACATTAATTATGTTTGGCTAAGTAATAATTAATATTTACCTTAATGATTACTTAGCCAAATGTTTATAGTAACTGACACCGAAACTAAGAGTAAATAATCTCGTTTCATCAGCTTACAGCACATCCTCTCATAGTTTTCAAATAATTTGTCTATTTAGAAAATATTTCACAAAATATTGAGTTATTGTTTCCAATAATAAAAAGTTTATAAGAGTTAAGAAGTGTCCTCGGGATGATTTAGATTTATAATTGAATCAAGTAAATAGCGCGTTAAATCGTATTTTGTGCATGTTTGAGTGGACCACGGGATTGTTTAGATTCACAATTGGCGCTGAAATCGGGTTTCAGATGTTTCTTCAGTTCAGGACAACATGTGACTAGTTTTCTATAAAGGTAAACTTGAAAGTATCAATCAATACACGACCACCAGGATAGTAGTAAATCATGGTACGCTGGGGCGACGTCCTACGGGTAGAATTACTAATGACTTTGACTTAATTAAAAAGTAATTAAACAAAGTTGGTTTTTTAAGATCTAAATGATGACTGCGTATGTAGGTAATCTAGTAAACAACCCCTAGTTACATGTTCAGCAACTATTGCCATTTTTACTTAACGTAATTTTTGTACAGTATTGTTAGGCGCCATGTAGATTAAGTACATTTCGTTAACATTTTTGTCTAAGTAGTTTTCGAGAAAATTACTGTAACAAATACTGTAACAAATGTTCGTCTGTCTTACGAACGTGCGGATATGAGTATTGAATTTTATAAGGAGTTCCATTATTGATAATATCACTAGGGAATCCTAAAAAAGTGAACTTTAGTACACTAAGATCTGAAAACGAATATTTAACGCCAATATAATACTTACCGTAAATGCCTATTATGGCAATTACATTACATTTTGGATTTATTTAGGATGGGATAAAGAAGGTGAAATAAAAAGGTAAAGGGGACGCGATCTGGGATTGAAATAGGGGAAGGATATACAACATTGGATAATCCCCTCCATATCCCTTACCCGTGTATGTAAATTTATGTATATTTTTAATTTTCTAGTAATATATGTATAAATATATATTAACTTCTGTATATATGGACACTCATACACTCACACGCACACACACACTTAAATATTTGCACCAGAAGGTTGTCTGGAAGAAATCGCAATTGTTGGCGATAAGACCGCCGATTGTACTAGTTATATGGTAGTTACCTCATGAGTACTTAGATACTTACTGTTTTATATGTGTGCACTAAGAATTCTATTTTATTCTAAGGTGGGGAGTAGGGAGGTGGGCCATCGGGACTCACTCATCGCACAAAACACGCCAATATTCTGCGAGAGCGTGGTATCACACCGACGTTATTCTATACTTCTTACTATATCTACGTAATGGCCCATTCCTATCTCAAACCGACCGTTCATTTTCATTGCTATCGGTTAAAATTTAACGCACGCTCCATACAACTAATGTCAAAGTTCTACCGAGATGGTAAGTCGAGTTAATGTTAATAGTATGATATAAAAACGATACATACATAACTTCACGACAGGTCCCTTTTGGGGTAGGCACTAACAGCAGAGCGCCATTTAGGCTTATTGTTACACACCTCACTTACTTCTTTGACATTCATAGCTCTTCTCATGCAAACTCGTCTGTTCTTAAGGCTCCTGACATCACCTTCTGCTAATACACGATCAATTTGATCATGGAAGGTGTGTCGTGGCCTTCCGCGACTTCTGCATCCATCCACTTTTGCATAGTATATCTGTTTAGTCTTTTTTCCATCATAAATTCTTTCCACATGCCCGAACCACCGGAGCATTCCTTTCCTTACCTTCACCCCGACACTCATAGAAACGATATGTGATTATATTGCGATACTAAGCTTCGTATCAGACCTGTTGAGAGGCTTGCAACCGGATTTCATTTAAATATAGAAATGTCTGCTACAAAACATTCAAATGATGCGCAGTTTCCTAAAATTTGCAAATAATGTTTCAAAATATCAATTCAATGCCCATGTTTTCGTATTAAAACACAAATGCGAAAGTGACTAGATTTGTTGGTATGTTAATAATGACCAGTTTGTTCTTTTTCAAGGTCTTACTGAGACGAGTCATTAAGAGGGTATAGCCGGTTTCCAAAGAGTCATCGTTTTTTTATTCTCGTTTTGTTATCAAATAAGAATAATTTACTTAAAGTTTATGTCACACTTTGTTTAGTTTTTTTACATGTTCCATTCCATTTTTTTTTCCGCAGTAAAATTACAAAATAATTAATGTCATTTTTTACCTACACATAAACATATATATACGGATAAAAAGTGAATTTAAAACTAAAACATTTTTTGAGCGATCAAATTTTTTGTAATTGTATTGAAACGAACTGTTACTCTTTTGATTTTAACTCAAAATACGTATATACCTATATGTTATTACATACGTTTGACACCGGAGATGAACTAAGTTCTTTTATGCCAGATAAGAATAAGTCAGTCAATTTTCACGGATACATGTTCGAAAAATAATTTAAAAAAAAAAACTAAAAAAACACGCTTTCATAAAAAATCCAACTAAAAAACAGAAAATAAAATGTAATAAATTTGGTTTCTGATGAATGGGGTCTTATAAAAAAGCGTGGGATGTATTCAAAGCGCTTTTTCTTCTTCTTTAATATCTTAAAAAACGCTTTGAATACACCCCACGCTTTTTCTTCTTCTTTAATATCTTAAAAAACGCTTTGAATACACCCCACGCTTTTTTTAAGACCCCATTCATTAGAAACCAAATTTATTAAATTTTATTTTCTGTTTTTTAGTTGGATTTTTTATGAAAGCGTGTTTTTTTAGTTTTTTTTAAACTATTATTTATTTTTCATTTTTTAGTTGTTTTTTTTAATGTTTTTAAATACAAGATTTTGAGATTCTGCATATCATGTAGCAGCAGAGTGCTAGCCAAGACAAGTAAAAAGAGCCCAAACACGACGGGTCTATCTTGTTTAGTACAGGAGTTCCTATGGCCATCTTCCGACTCCATCATCAGATCAGCTCCATGGTACTATATTACTGCATTGTCATTGACCTTTGACAGGTGTGGAAAGTTTGAATTAAATCTGATCGTTCAAAGTAGGACAAAACCGAGCTCAAAGGGGTGGGTTACAAACATACATACATACATACAGGTGAAGCTAATAAAAGCGTGTTAAAAAAAGGTCAAAGCCGCGCAAAAAATTTCCCAGCGATTTAAATGTCACAAATGTAAATTATATTATTATCCAACCAGGTAGTAGATCTATGTTACTCACATAAAAACTAAATTAGTTTTTTATATAACTACATATTAAATCTAAAACATTACTGTTTCTTGATCAATTCACTACAGTAATAACTACAACAAAACAGCTGCCCAGCAAAACATCGAGATAAACCGAATCTAACCCGATTTGAAGAAATACAATGAACGACTTGTTTTTTATGACCTATTAGTTAGTGAATTGAAAAACGCGATTGCAGCGCCGTCTGTCTATTTTATAGAAACAGCATCATTTAGCGGGATAAAATATATCCCAAGTGTTAACTCGGATTATAAACCAGCGCTATACTGAGTTTCATTTATATACGTGCAGAAAAGATCCAAAAAAGATGCAATCGCAGTGCCAACTTTTTGACCAATTTCGTCTATCCCACGTAAACCACATCTATTTATTTGTGATGCCTCCTTAGACACCGGGTTGGCTGGAAGAGATCACTATAAGCGATACGGCCACCCATTGTTCTAATGGAAATGTATTTATATTAAATGTCTCGGTTTAAATTATGATGAACCATAAACAGTTTTCATTCATCTATTATCGGAATCAAAAGTCCAAGTTACGCCGCAGGATAAATCCTAGCTCTATGTCTAGTTTCATTTAGATCCGTTCAGTAGTTTTCATCTCTAACATTCAACCTCATTCAATCTCTAACAGACAGACGTGTAGAAAGCAAGACAGACAAAAAATCTAAAAATTGGATTTTTTTGTAATCTCCTGGTCTGAATTATCCCTCCTGATTTTTTTCATATTTTTAAACGCATTGTATAAACTTGAACCATTTACATAAAATATTTTTTTATAGAATAGATAGATTCCAGTTGAATTTATAGAATTTTATCTGTCTGTCTGTTATAGCATCAATCTACTGAACGGATTCCCGCGGGAATTTTTCTGGAGTGATTTAAAATGCCCAGATTAAAAAGAATTTATATTCCAATTGTATTTTTTTACTGATCAATAGCAAATTTAAAGATATAACGTGTGTAATATTTTTCTTATCTCGGGAATCCCGGGAGCGAATATTCCTGGGAGCGGTTTGAAGTTGTTCGGATGCATAAAAATTAGCTTATTCCAATATAGTTTCCACTGAAACGATAGCTTACATTCTTCTTTTAAATGCTGTAATTCTTTGTATCCCGGGAATCCCGCGGGAAGTTAAGCGTGGACGAAATCGCAAGTCTGTCTTAGTTTGATAATTAAAACTAAAGAACCTCAATATATCTCTTTGTTTAAATATTATATTTCGTAGCTAGTACTCGGTTATATCAAACATAATTGAAAACACGAGTGGATGAAGGTGATAAGTCGCATAATTCCAATTCTGAGTAAATCGAGATAAAAGTTTTACTTTTTTTTTAACTGAACTGAACTAACACCTTTTCAAGTCTTTATTTTTTTAAATATTCCTTATGTCTATGGGCTAAGGTCTGTAGTCATCTGGTATCGACTTATAACATTCATCCACGCAAAAAAAAGCAAAAAACCGAATATGCGACATATCGCCTTCATCCACTCACGTGTTCAATTATAAAACTTTTTGTTGATTATACTGATTCATGATAATCAAAAAAACAATGTTTTGATTCAAGGTGCAAAAAGTCACAGCCGGGATATATACATGGACGCAAACATAATTGTACATAATTAATTATAATTGCATACTATTAAGATAAACACGTTTCGGTATCGACGTTTAAAAAACATAATTCAAACTATTTTTAAGGTATATCAAATGTTGGTTTATAATTAAATAATCAATTACTTTTGATTCGTTAAGTAACTAAACATATTTCTTATTATCTCATTATTCATTACTATTTTTAATTTTAACGTTATACGTTTTAAGGTAAATTATAGGACAATCATCAAATAAAAGTTACCTATGGAATAAATTATAACCTGAATGAATTCAAAAGCAAAACTATTCAATTGTTTTATTCATGTTATTTACATTTTGAATTTTTCCGTGTTATACCTTATTTTATGATATCTGGTAATTGAAATATTAGCTCTTACAGTAATAACAATATCAAAAATTGAATCACGTTTAGAGGTATCTTTTAATTTTTTTTCTATCGAGAAAATTGATCAAAAAATGCGTTCTGACCAAAACGAAACCCCCAGAAATATGGTCATGACTGACATATATTTGTTTCATAAGTAATTTTGTATTGTAACATTTCACATAAAGGCTTATTGTGAGTATACATTCTGTTAACCCCACGAAATCCCGCATCTACAGCTGGCTTCATATCTGTGACATAATAGATAGCATAACTGCACCGTAGTTTTCTACGTCGGTACAGGAAGTTGGCAAGTTACGTGGAGAATAAATGTACAGGGTTCGAATCCTGGCTGAAAATCATGCACATCTTAATCTCGCTTTAGATAAGCGTAGTGGATATCACACCTGTTCCCCTAAAATTCGGAGAACTAAGCCCAGCAATAGGATGTTTATGGGCTGTCATTATTGTTACGAGTTAGCGGGACTCGAATTAAAGTGTCTTTAGTTTTATTATTACAGAGTTAGAGATAGAGTATACAAACACGCATAATACAGGTACAAATATAACCGAACACAACAAATCCCAACGTAATGCAGATAGTCGTAATTCAACAAAAAGCACAAAGCCCGTCACTGTTAAATTCGCGAATGTACACACGTCACGTCCGTGTCGTATTCGTAGCTCAACTAACTCCTCTCTCAACCAGGCCATCGTTTTATACTTCACAAATGCGAATGTGCCCGCCCGGCAACGTACACACAATTTCCTAGTAATCGTAATCCCCAACATCTGGCTAATGATGCAGCCGCAAGCGGCCGTAAACGAGTGCAATAGAACAATGAGCCGTTCTCTACAATAACTAGAAACGTATGCCAATAAATAAGTGAACAAAAGTAGACGATCATAAAAGGATTACAATTAGTTCAAATGCCGCCAGGTAATAAAATGTGCTTGTACAGATTTATACGTGAAATTTGTCTTTATCGGGACCTAGGTTGTAACATTATTATTATTGAACAAAGCGAGTATCAACGAAGAAAATGTGTAACGGTTATACATTCAAGTTTCTTATGCATTTCCTCATATAAGCGTTTTTACGCGTGGCATTAATATTTTTTTTAATAATTTACTTCATTACAGGAAAAATGTGTTCTTTGATTGGCTTCGCTGAATCTCTATTGCCCGTAATGTACACGCCCATTTACGCGCAAGTGTTTACCAATACTGTTGAGACTGTCCCTGGAGCGTTTTTCTTTGTAGGAGGAAGTATGACTGTACCAGCTTTCTTCATATTCTTGTAAGTATCCAGGATTATCTTATATATAAAATTCTCGTGTCTCAGTGCTCGTTTCCATACTCCTCCGAAACGGCTTGACCGATTCTCATGAAATTTTCTATGCATATTCAGTAAGTCTGAGAATCGGCTACTATCTATTTTTCAAACCCTTAAATGATAATATATTTTATTTTATAGATATTTTTTTTATTTTTTTTATTATACAGCATGAAAAAATACATACAACCCTAAATTTAACCCTCTACTATCAACCCCTATTTTTTATTTGTTACATATCGATTGAAGCTTTCCCGGGCAGGACGACGTCTGCCGGGACAGCTAGTATTTTGTATAATATTTGGTGTGTACAGTTCCGTAGTTGGTCCTAAATAGGCATTATATCTTGATTAATTAGGGGGTCCGAAAGATGGGGAGGCTTCATACCATAAACTCATAAATGTCTCAATGAATTCCAATGAATTAGAGAAACTCACGAAAATTGTTAACCAATTTCTTTGTGACACGATATCTCCGTGAAATATAAAGCGATTTTCAAATTTTTACTTTACTCGTAAGTGTATACTCCCAAGGTAGTATTCCCATGTCCACCCAGTCAGAATCTGATGATTGGATCGGCTACCAAAGAAATCGAGAATAACCCTTATTAAATTCAAGAACGCTGCGTGCCTAAATTCTTGGAAAATAACTTGTGTAAGCATGTGTCTGTGGATCGATCTTAAATATTTTTCTTTATTGATATGTATGTATACTCCAGAGGCGGTTCTATGCTCACCAAGTCAGGATTTGATGAGTGGACCCCAGAGAAATCGAGAGTAACCCTTACCCTCTTGTATACCTTTGTCAGTACTCTTTCTACAGCTACTTAATTTTTTGTAAGCATGTTACGCGATTTTGTGGACCGATTTTCAAATTGTTTTTGAAGTAATAACTTCTTATGGGAGGGCACCATTTGGTCTGGCTTCCCTTTCTCTCACGCATACGGCAGCGGTAGGCAGGCTCCACCTCTCCCACTCTAACCCGCAGAGCTAGCCGTATTTCGGTAATTAGATTAAATAAAAAATTTACAATGTACATACACAAAATTCTAATATACATAATATACAAGAATAATTGTAACTAAGAATAAAATATATTTTATAATCAATAAAATATTTAATTAATAAAAATCTTTCCTTACGTTATCATATTAGCATAAAATTGAAGTAATAACCCACGCTTTTGTCAAGTTAAACAATTTCAATATTAAATAGTTCAACTTAGAATAGTTTAAGTCGCGCGAAGTGGAGAAAAAAAGTAGGAAAGCGGACCCTGGGCGTCAAAGTGATCGCAACCGGGATTTAACGCTCGGATGATGATGAGTTCAACTTAGAATAGTTTAAGTCGTCACTTCTGTCAGGCGTCGGGAGACGCACACATTGTTTTAACTCCCAAGGTGGTCCCATAGTCACCGAGTCAGGAACTGATTTCTGGATCGCAAGGAAATAGAGAGCAAACCTTGTTGAAAGACACACCGAAGAGTGACATGGCAAATTTGTATACGCGTACCAATTGTACAATTTCTACAGGTGCTTAATATATTATTTCCAAAGCTATTCAAGTATTCGCGCAACTAAAGAGTTTCTTTTTTAAATCAATATTTAACCGACATCTTTCTGCAACATCTTGAAGTCGGTGCCAATCAAAACATAAAAGAACAATAACAAATTGACAAAATATATAATTTTTTATGTTTTACTTGACACCAACTTCAAGTATTCTAGGAAGAAATCGGTTAAATATTTCTTTTTGGTTTTTAGTGTGAAGTCTGTTTAGTTTTTATTAATGTTACAACCTGAATGCCGACAAAAGATAAATTCACACCTACTTTTTATTATCTTTTCGGCATTTGGACTTCTTTTGTTTACTTTGTGTTTAGTTTTTTGTAATTAGAAAAATGGCCCAAAATGCATTGCCTTTTATCTTTTATGGTAGTCATTAGCCAGGTGTGATTCTAAGAAATTCAGAATCAATCAAATCAAATTGTTTTGTGCAGTATAAAGCAATACCCCAATGGAGAGTTGGGCTGTCGAGCGATAAGCACAAGCGAAGCAAGACGTGTGTACGACATCCGGTCATCTATTTAGGGATAGACTTTGCGCGTGTGATTGAATCGTGCATAACGTTTGGACTGGAGGCGTACAGTTATATTTGTACCTGTGTTATATGTGTTTGTATAGTTCTAATAAATTCTATAATAAATCTAACGGCATTTTAATTCGAGTCCTGCAACTCTTAACATTTAGAAAAATAAATGTACTAGAAAAATATAACTTTCTTAAGGCCTCAACATTGCTAGTCCCCATCTCCTTTTAGGCTACAAATATTAAACCATCATTCTCTTTTTTCAGAACACTCTACATCCAAAACAAGAGAGAGCAAACAGACATCGTACAGAACCCAGAATCTAAGGAAATGCATGCGTATGATAACGCATTTGAAATTAAAAATGAAATATAATTATCGTTGTTCTTACAGTAAATTGATTTTATATTTATATTCAAAAATTTCGCCCAAATGTAGTACTTACCTACTTCTAAATAAAGTATTAATTTAATATTAAAATGACTTTATCTTATATACAAGACTGTTTATCAACGAAATAAAAAGTTTTACGACGGGATTTTACGTCGCATAGTATTTGCAAAGAAGGATTGGGGACCTGCGGTGAAATCCGTTTGAGCACTATCCACGTGGGAAACGCGGTGGCGAGTGTGGGATTTGTTACATTGTAGTGACACTAGCACAGCAAGTAAGAATTGCTATTGCCACGCCACGGTCGATAAGCACTAAGACCCCTTGGTGTTCCTTCCTGCGCCTTAAGCCAGGGCTATGGGAATGCGGAAACTCGACCAAAACCCATGTGCCTAAGCAGGCGGAGTCTCCAGAGCCACTTTCACTACCGGGATGAAGCATGATCCATGGTATCGTCAATCTCTATACGAGTCGCCCTCCGACGGCATTATTCACTGATGGGACTTCATGTGTGTATTTGTTTCTTTGAATCATAAAAAGATACCTATGAATAATATAAGAAATCAGTAAATGGTTCGAGTTTGTACATTGCGTTTCGAAATGCGATAAAAAAATATTCATTTAAAAAAACCGACTTGAAAATCTAAAAAGTATAAAATATCTTATTTCTAAAGTTATTATTATTAATACTATATATTATCTAAAACATCTTAAAGTCAGTGCAAAGTAAAACATAAAAATTACTATATTTTGAAAATTACTAAGTAAAAAGTTTTGTTTATTTATTTGTTACTTTTTAGTGACTAGCTATGGGTACGTCTACGAAAGGTGCCGCGCGGAATGGAAATTTATTCATAAAATGAAAATAACTGGGCCAAACTGTGTCAAATTTTTAGGGGACCAAATGGCAGCTATTGCGTGTCGAAAAAAAATCATGTAAATCGGGTCATAAATCTCAGAGTATTCGGTGAACATATATTTTAAAAAAAATATTCCGACGAATTGACCACCTCAAACCGACCTCCTCCTTTTTTTGAACTCGGTTAAAAAAATTAATGGGATAATTCGTACTAGGAGATTACGACAGTACAATTTTAAAAATTGTTGTCAGTCTGTCTGTCTATGAGAGCATCACGTGAAAACTGTTGAACGGATTCAAATAAAACTTGATACAAAGCTAGCTTACATCCCGGATGGTAACTTAGGATACTTTTATCCCAAAAATGATGTCGTTTCCGTGGGATAAACGCAAATAGCGAAAAAGATGGCACTGAGGTCGCATATTTTTTTAAACTGCAGAACTTATGTGGATGAAACTCGACGGGGCTGTCTTATATCCCATATCAACACATAATTTTTATCCCGGGAATCCTGCAGGAATTTCAAGTCAAGCGTGGAAAAACGTCGCGAATATCCTAGTTTTTTTAATATTATTATATATAGATAAACTGCGTAATCATTTTTTTTCTAGTCCTTTACTTGCTTCAGCGAATAAGACAATATCGTCCGCAAATCTGAGGTGAGTAAGCCGATTTCAATTAACACTAATCCCTTCTGACTGCCAGTTAAGATTTTCAAAAATGTGTTGTATTACCATTATGAACAAATTGGGTGAAAAAGGGTCTCTTTGTCTTACTTCTCTACAAATCGGTATATCAGCACTTTAAATGAAGAAAGCGAAAAGTGGGCCTCAAAATGAACGAAAATGAAACTAAAATACTGACAAACAGCCGCTTTACTATATTAGAATAAACATGTAATAACAATTGTAGATTGGAAATAAAGGGCTTTCTTATTATGTCTTTTACGACCACGGGCCATAAAAATGGCCCGGACTTTTCGAGGGCTTGCGCGGGGCCATGGAAAGGCCAACACGTAGAGGTCCTTTGACAAATTTAATGTAAATGTGGCTTGACACTGACCGGCGATTATCCCTGTCTACACCATATAATAATGCACCCAAGGACAAACCCCGGCCAGTGTAGGACTATTGTAGAAAATGAGGACAACAAGTACCGGGCTATTGGGGTGAACTGCTAGTGGTACTGGGGTTCTGGGAATATGGGGACTATGGCATCTGCCCGTCGCAATTTTCGGGGAACATGGAAAAATAGGCAGACGGTGACTCGCCACTCCCTGCATGGGCCCCATAAAAGGCAGGGGCAACATGGGTATGAGTGGCTAAGGGGTGTAGAGAGGTGGGCTGCACGTTCACCGAAGCTACTTCTGACGTTAGGCTATTTATCACTTCCACCCCTAGAGCTTGAGTCTTAGCTGTAGCGATCTCCACTTCGTGCCGGCTGGTTAAAGCAAGCACGGAGGCGGAGGCCTTGCCTTGGCCCCGGACACAGGTACGAGGTGTCGCTACTCACCTAAGGCTTCGCCACAAAGACCCCTGAGGGATTATTATTATTATTAAACTGCGTAATATGCGGGCCATGCAATATATTCGCTTTTAACTTGTTTGCACTTAGCTCAGGAAGTTTAATAAATAAGCATAACATTTACCATCTTTGTAACGGGTTTTAAAGAATTGTTATATAATATAATACCAACGTAGCAATATGATTAGTTTTAGCATTTAGCTATTAATATGTCGCATAAGAAACAAGTTTGGTTTATGTCTGCAGCGGTTGAATGTCGCTCAGTGGTAATCCGTGTTTTGTAACAAACACACCTAAGTATTAGTTTTGTTCTTTTGTACATTTACGTGTGTATTATATAATATAAAATTATTGCGAAATTATGAAGGACAGCATTGATAACGGCCTTGAGGGTGGCGACAAAAAGGAAAATAAGACAAAAGTTAATGAAAGTGCAACAGAAGTGCAAACACCGCTAACTCTTAAAGAGAAAATACGGAAGTTTTTGGGTGCTATTACCGTGGAACCTTTCTTAGTATGTTACATATTAGGGTATACGGTTGGTGCCTTAGCGGTACAAGTAATAAATACGGAAAAAGCATGCCGCGTAGCTTTGAATTATACCAAGGAGTTATGTCGACATGTTATTGATGCTGATAATAGCGATAATATGACAGAAGAAGCTAAATCAGCTACAATCGAAGTGGTTGCGAATATGACGTCGTGGCAATTGCCTCTACAATACGGCGTATCGGCTTTTTTCATATTATTTCTTGGTGTATGGAGTGACAAAACTGGTAATCGGAAAGCACTAATGCTTATACCAACCGTTGGTGAAATTGTATCAAATTTTGGTATGCTTTGGTCGTCTTACTTTTTTATGGAGGTGCCTTTGTGGGCTACTGCATTAATTGAAGCTCTACCATCAGCTTTTAGCGGTGGATACTCTGTTGCTGTGATGGGAGCTTACAGTTTTCTGTCTGATATCACTACTGAAGAGTCTCGGACATTTAGATTTGGTGTCAATTCAGTGATTATGGCACTTGGGTTTCCAATTGGATTATCAATAAGTGGAATCGTATTGAAGACGATAGGCTACCTTGGCGCGTTCAGTATAACAATAGTTGCTTATATAATTGGATTTATCTATACATATTTAAATATTCACAACGTAAGGAATGACAAAACTGAAGGAACACTGACTCAAAAGATTATAGATTTCTTTCACCCTAAGCACTTCTGGGAACTGATCTGTTTAATTTTTATGTCTTCCCGCAAACAGAGTATTAAGATTATTCTTGTGATATGTGCTTTCATCGTCATCCAGGGGCCATCAAATGGTAATTCACACATAACAGACGTAATTGATAATAAAACGAATAATGTATATATATCTAATAATATATTAATTATATATGCGTTTCAAACTTGTAGAACTGGTAGTGTGTCATGGCATGCGCACGCGTCTCATACTTAAAGGGCGCTCGTTCGAATTCTGGCCGGAACGCATGTACCACTAAGGCAGTTTTCTGAGGTATTGTACAATCGAACCAACTGAATTATGAACCACTTTGCTAATAATTCCCTTAAAACCGTCCAAATAGTAAGGTTTAATGTGTGTGTTGCACTCAGGACGTTTTAAACATTAATAAAAATGGGTCGCTAGGCACAAAGAACTACGCAATTTTAGGCCCGACTGCACAACAATCGTCTTTAAATAAAATTAGTTAATTTTATTTAACTTTCTAAACGCGTTTAACAGTAAATGCATTTACGTTGTTTTGCACGAGGCACTCTCCCATGTCATTTAGTAAAATGTATTTATGCCATCGGTAAAACAGCCAGATGTGTTTCATTTCACGTGACGGTACGTTTTATCGAACAAACACACGAAATTTAGCTTAAATGTTAGTTATTTCCTGCGTAAAAAGGATTTTACTTGGCCAATCTCAAATTGACATTTGAAATTTTGTTCCTTTGGTTAAGTTTATTTCGGGATTTTTTGCGGCAACCTGAAGAATGATCTTTTGCTGTGCGATTTTATTTTCGATTTTATGGGTATTTAGCATTGAGATAAATAAAGCAAATAAAATACGAGTGACGATCTGTAATTGACTTTTTGATACCTTACAATTTCATAAAGAATAATGAATATTAATTTACGAAAAGATTTGTTGAAAATGTTCTTTAATGCAGAAGATATATGCTTTCCAGTCAGGGTCCTTTTTATAATCAAAGAATTGTAGACAAAGATCATAAGTTTGTCTTCGCTGCTTCCATTATATAGGCGTTCTAGCTCACCCAATACTTCTTTAGCGCTTATATATCGCATAACTTGTTTTAGAATCTCATCCTTCGCGTTTATCGTCATCAGAGTTAAAAAGGCTTAGAATTTTTTTAGAAATTGTTGTTAATTTATGTCATATTTGGCTTTAGCATCTGCACCATCAGATGCTGCAGGCTCATCGGATTTTGAAGTTTTCCTTGTAAAATTTCTTCATAACCGGGTTTTGCCCTGCACGCTGTCTCAATACGATACCGCCAAGGCTTATAATTTTTACCATCTAGCTGTATTATTTTTACCTTGAAGCCTCTGCGATCGCCTTATCAATTGTAAACGTCAGGTCGAGTACAATACTACAATATTGTATTGGCTGAGTCTATTCGTACGGGCACCGTACGAATAAATATAATTTATTCGTCCAGTTCCCGTACAAATAGTCACGTCGAATGGCGGAGTCTATTAATACGGGTACTGAAAATGTTCTTAAAAAAGCTCGGTCAGAAAAAAACTTAACCTAACCTAATTAAAGATTGAAAATAAGTATTTTACGAAGTTCTTCCAATCCATACAAGAGCAATACGCAAATACTCGCGTATACTTTGTAGTAACATATAAGCAGATCTTGTTCCGTAATGTACAGCGCCAGTACACATAGGGACTAATCCTGTATTTGTCAGAAAATTGTTTTTGGGTGGTTATAAAAAAAATAGCCACGAAGGGTAAGGCGAGTGCTCCGCTTCGCTTCACACCCACCTTAGCCTTCTAACCTATATTAAACATGTTCCAATTGGTTCATAATAAATAAATGTGCAGTGTATCTATACCCCACCCTCATTTTAGAATTTATTTATTTTTATTTCCATGTTTTCAATCATTCTTTAAAACATGTAATTAAAAAACCTAACCTAACCTAATTAAAAAAAAAGCTAATCATCCAATTCATTCTTAATTTTAAAAAATTAATTGAATGTCTGTACGAATAAATATAATTTATTCGTCCAGTACCCGTACAAATAGTCACACCGTATTGTATTTATTCTTTCCTATTTAAAATATCTTGAATGGATCCAATTCCTTAACTTTATTACTCTGCTACCATGTTAGTTTGTACGAATAATGGGTATTTAGAATTGAAATAAATAATTAAATCAAATAATATACGATTGACAATCTGTAATTGACTTTTTATAAGTGACATTTTCATAAAGACTTTCGAGTGACAATGTTTAAACGCGTTTAAGGCGTTAAATAGCCATTTTTGGATGATTAACTTTGACAGTTCTGTAAACGTATTTACCGATAAATTTATCGTTATGCAAGACGCTTATCTTATTTAAGGGTGGTAAATGCGTTTAGTGTTTCTTAAATAAAATTAAGGAACGTCATGGAAGCCGTCCTTAAACTTTGTTATCAATGTACTAGACAGTAATGATTTGAAATAATTTGAATCTCGAACTGAAATCTGTCTTGTCAGATGTTCCACACGAATATAGTCCGTTCCCTTTGACCTGTTTAATACAACGTAGTCAGAGTTACTGACTAATGTCAATGTCTAATAAAGTGATAACAAGTTCGTTACCAACAAAGAGTATATTGAATATATGGAGAGTTAGCAAGGAAATGTATGTTCTAATTGTATTTCACAAATGTAAGAAAATGATCTTATGATGGGTTATGATTCAGTTGGTTCGATTGTACATAATGTATCAATTCCCATGTGCTAACGAAGATGAAGGAAAAACATCGCGATGAAACCTGGACATTGAGTTAACCGATGAGTCAAACCTACCAGCCTTAGACTAGCGTGTCGAGTTTACTGCCCGTTCGTCCATAGTGAGAGGGCCAAGCCCAGTTGTGGGACGTGTAAGGGCTTTTATTAATATGCTTGTATGTCTCGGCAGACTACGGGCCATAGTAATGGTCCGGACTTTTGGAAGGTCATGGGCCCCGTGAGGCCATGGGAAGGCCAGCACATAGAGGCCCCTTGGCGTATTTGATGTAAATGTGGCCTAACACTGACCGGCAATTATCCCTGTCTACACCATAGAAAAATGCACTCAAGGACAAGCCCCGGCCAGAGTAGGACTATTGTGGGAAATGAGAACAAAAGGTACCGAACTATTGGGGTGAACTGTTAGTGGTACTAGAGGTCTGGGACTGTGGGGACTATAGCGATTGCCGGTGGCAATTTTCGGAGAACGTCAATAAACTGGCAGACGGTGAAACCACTCCTTGCATGGGTCTCAGAAAATGTCATATAAAATTAGCGAGGGACAACATGGGGGTGAGTAGCTAAGGGGTGTCGAGAAGTGGGCTGCAGGTTCACCGAAGCCACTTACGACGTTATGCCATTTATCAATTCCGCCCCTGGAGCTTGAGTCTTAGATTTAGTGATCTCTACTCCATGCCGGCTGGCTAAGGCAAGTACGGAGGCAGGGCCTTGTCTTGGCCCCCTGGAGTGAGGTACGAGGTGTCCCTACTCATCTAAGGCTTTACCACAAAGCCAAAAGTATAATGATAATTATCATCATTGATTATCTTATTATACTTTTAATAATAATCGATGTTTCAAAAATCTAATAAGGCCTCAAGGTTTTATTAAAACTGGCCCCGAGATTTCTTTGAGTATTTTTCATTATTTTTTATAGTTTCGAATTTAGCTAAAGGCTAACTAAAAAATTCTTTATATTTTTCTGTACGTGTGTGTCACAGAACTCTAAATCGCTGGACTGATTCTGGTTAGATTTTTTGTGTGTATCTGAGTGAAGGATTCCGGGATGGCTTAGATTCACAATTAAATCCGTTAGATGGCGCTGAAATCGGGTTCTATGATTTAATGATTTTTTGTGTATGTTGGAGAGGGCTTCTTGGATGGTTTAAATTCACAATTGGATTCGGCAAGCACTGCAGTCGGGTTCTGGATTTTATTTTTTGGGGCAGGACAAGGTCTGCGCGGCCACTTGTGCTACATAATAAAAAGTTGCACATTATGGTAATATTTCTTTGATAAATTTGTGCACTATTTTATGTATGTGCTTAATAAAAGGTCGAATAATATTTAATGATCGATATCGAGCCTGTCTTGACTTTAGGATCAAGTATAAGTTGATTACATTTTTTTTTATTTCAGGTGAAGGTGCTGTGTTATACCTATATACATTACATAGGTACAACATGACAGAGGTGGATTACAGTTTTTTTCTCACCTATTCATTGTTAATGGGTATAACTGGTGAGGATTAACACGTTTTAACAATCTCTGAAACGTACTTACATAGCTACATCATAAAGCCGTATGATTTTTTTAACATAGCATTCATATTTTTCTATTTATTCCAGTATAACAGGTGTTTTCCCATTTTGTCAAATAAAAACCTGTATAGTTGAACCATTCTAAAAAGTCTCAATGAAAGTTTCATATCAACAAACTTTATAATAGTATCAAAATGATGTATGTACTATAAAGTACTCAAATTATTTTGATATCCTTAAATAGTATTGTTTGCTAACTAAACATTGTAATTGATCTACCCATTTTCCAGATAGTTTTTATTAGGTTTCCAAATGAGGTGCGCTCTAATAACCGGCTCAATTTGATGTCTAATGAATGTATGGAAAGTATAACAATTATTTAAAATAAATCATCCTTTCTCTTGGTTTGCCGTTTGATATTCCTTCACAGAAATTAATTCTCGCAGGCTACACAGATTTGGTATAACAATGGAGGAAGTGTTTGGTTTTCGTCAAAGTCACTCTCGGGACTCCTTTCAGTGTTTTTCACTATTTTGTATAGTTCAGGACTTGCTTCGGAAGGACCGCTTGAAAAATTCATAATACGTCACCTATTAATATATACATACCTACATAGCCTTTATAAGAAGTTAAGTCTACAACTGGACCAAACTCTTAGTTGTAGGTACTTGTTATGAAAGAACAAATAAAATAAAATAAATATTTATTGCAGGCACGGTTGTTGCAGTTACAGTTTTTAGCAAGTACCTCAAAATGCATGACACGTTCCTTGGAATTATTGCGACAACATGTAAAATTGTTTCAAGCATCGTATACGGGATGGCACCTACGAGGGCATGGTTCTACGCTGGCCCAGCCTTTGACTTCTTTGGAGGTTCTGGCTTAACGGCTATTCGCTCATTAGGCACAAAAGTGGTAACACTTGAACAAGTTGGTGAGTTGTTCTAAATATTATTAGCTTGAAAAAATACTGTATTAACATTTGGTCGAATAAAATAATAAAGTGTCTTTATGCTATTTAGTCAATTGTTAGTTCAATATGTATTGCTTTTATACACACATGTATACATATATATAGTTTTTGTGCCATATTTCTCTCTTCATCCCAAGGTTAATCGCTGTCAGTGATAAGACCGTCATTTGTACATAATTCTAATTTATTGTTAAATATATTCTATTCTAAGTATTTTGTAGATTATATATTCTGTATTTTGGCCCTCAACTACACTTTGCGTCTAAAACGACGCACTTATTACAGTTACCCTCAAAGAACAATGTATTATTTGCAACCCCTAGTTACATGTATGGTAGCCATCTCCAATCTTATTTTTGTGATTGCACTTCAGTTCAGCAGACTGCCCGCCTGATGGAAAGCAGGTTACCATCACCTATGGATATTTGTAACAAACAGCAAAGGTGCTGTCAGTGTCCTGCCGCTCTTTAAACGGGAAGTGAAACCTGACCACTCATGTCGAAACACAACTCAAGCTTGTTATAGCGGCATGCTCTAGCCCGGAGGTGGTAGTCATCCAGACGGCAAATACCTTCCCACCTGGCTGTGGGTTATTTTGTCGCCTCTTACGACAGGCCACCCGGATGCAGAGAATTGTGTTCTCCGTTCTTGCAGGGACACAAATATCGCATATATATATATATATATATATACATCGTAAGAATCTTAAATGTTTACCTATTCGCCGTTGCTGGAACGTTCATTTACTCTTCCTTTTGTACAATGTCTTTTTTAAACCTCGTTCTCCTTATTATGTTAATGAACGTTTAGATTTTTATATATTTCTCATTCCCATTTTTTGCGCTCTAGTAATAATAATCTCTCCTTAAAGACACCTGTACAGATTTCTTCCTTCGATGATTAATCCGTCACAATAGAGGCTGTCCGTTCATGGAATTCACTTCCTCTCAACATCAGACAAGCTGAGTCACACTGAGGTCTTGGTTGCTAATTATTTTTGGTCCTCTCAGGTATGATAGTGCTGCTTTTTCTGTATGTTTCATGTTTGTAGAGTATATGAAGTATAATATTTATTTATTTATGTTTTATATTACTTTTATCTTCACCGCCATTTTTATGTTTTAAGTTTTGCCTTGTTTTAAGGGTTGCCTGGAAGAGATCGCTTTAAGCAATAAGACCGTCCTTTGTCCAACATTTATTGTACCTAGTTTGTAAGAAAAATGGTTTTAATTTTTGGTGATTAATGAAGTGTTTTCACTGATTCATTATTCAGTTTCAACAATATGGGTATAATCGTTTTTAAGATATGGTGTATTTTTATATAAATCCTTTATATAGTTTCGTAGCCAAATAATAATTACAGTGGACGGTTTTCACCTCTACAGAGCTCTTCATAGTTCGGGTACTACAAAGCACTTGTCAGATTAATTTAAAATTAGCAAACCCGTGCCCTCTTTACTAGGTGTCATAAATAATGTTACAACCTAGGCCCCGACAAAGACCAATTCCACGTACAGATCTGTAGAAGCACATTTTATTAACTGTCGGCATTTGAACTAATTGTAGTCCTTTTATTATCGTCTTCTTTTGTTCACTTATTATATAGTGGAGAACAGCCTATTGTCCTATTGTACTCGCTCATAGGCATCATTAGCCTGTTGTTACAAGCTTATTCTAGGAAACTGTGGCCACGTTGCTGGGCGGGCGCTTTTGCATTTGTGGAGCATAAAACGACGGCCTGATGGGGAGAGGAGGTAGTTGAGCTATGACTACGATACGAGCGCGACGTGTGTACATTAGGGAATCTAATAGTGACGGACTTTGCGCGTTTTATTGAATTACGATCTTCTGCATTGCGTTTGGATTTGTTGTGTTCGGTTATATTTGTACCTGTGTGATACGTGTGTGTATAGTTCTAACAAACTCTATAATAATTCTGACGGCATTTTAATTCGAGTTCTGTTAACTCGTAACAATAAATAAAAAATATTATTAATCACAATGAATTATAGCCTAAATGTCATTTAGGCGTAATGTAGCTTTCTACTGGTATAAGAAGTTTCAAAATATGTTCAGAAGTTCAAGAGATTACTACCTAAAAACAGACATCCTCACAAAATTTACCGCTGTATAATATTAGCATATATAATAATGTAATGTATCTGTTACAGGCAAAATATGCTCATTGATTGGCCTTGTTGAATCTCTGGTGCCCGTAATATACGTACCGCTTTACACTCAACTGTTTAGTAATACTTCTGACACTTTGCCTGGAGCGTTTTATTTAGTGGGAGGAGCTATGACTGTGCCAGCTTTGTTCATATTCTTGTAAGTATCTTACATTCTAAACTGTCCAATAGTTTACTTTACTTTTGACAGATCGATCTCTGATCAATTAAGCGTTGCCGATTCAATCAAGAATCTTTGTGAGAATCGAGATTTTTCATTGATTTAGTACCTGTACCTATGTCTTGCAAAAAATACTGTATTGCATTCTAAAAACACGCATACTCGTATAACTCAAATATTTTTACTTAATTCTTATTTATATTATAAATGCGAAAGTAACTCTTCCATCTGTCTGTCTTCCGTTCAGTTTTAACGGAAAAACTACTGAGCCGATTTGGTTGAAACTCAGTATGTATATTTTCGATGCCGAGAATGAACATAAAATACTGTTATCCCGAAAAATGGGATAGTTTCCCGGATAAAATTATATTTGTCTCTGTTTGTCATACTTTTACGGAAAAAGTACTGGACCGATTTGGCTACCATTCGGTGTATATATAATATTAATACCGAGGGTGGACTTTTCATCACGGATAATGGGATAAGTTTGAGGATAGGTTTATGTAAAGATTATCCCAGAAATTAGAATAGGTTTTTATTTTGAGATTTGCCATATTCGTCATTTTTGATATTTGGTAGATGTGGTCGGTGTGGTCAATGTGGTCGATGTGGTCGATGTGGTCACTGTGGTGTACCTACATGTAGAGGTGCCCCGTAAAGGGTGGAGGAGCGATATGGGATACTGGATTGCTCCTTCGTCTCAAAGGATGATCTTCCAGCGAGGCTAATGTTGTTCCTCGCAGGACTAGGCACATCTGTTATAGTTTATAATTTGTATATATTCTTTGTATGTTTCGTGAAACGTTTGTGATACCAATTATTGTACAGCGCCATCAATTGACTTGTAAGTGTCCCACTGCATAACATATGTAGTTTTAATACCGAATATTGGCATAGATACTTTTCATCTGGGAGGAGGAATAGTTTAAGATATAAAATGAAGTGAATCCTCCTGAGCAAATAGCAGTAACAAAAAAATAATATAATGTTACCTGTGTTGTTACCTCTTTAAACACGAGGCACGCACTAGAAGTTGACTCTAGTTTAATATAAACGTTGATACTTAACGCTCGTAACAGATCTAGGCGACTTTCTTCATTTTGATAGATGATATAAATTGTAGAACTGGCACGCATGTACAAATTCACCGTCCCACTATTCGGTGTATATGCTCTTTTACAAGGGTTGCTCTCGTTTTTTTTATTGCTGAAGCACAGCAGACAGGCTGACGAATCAACTGTGATGGAAAGTACCGGCGTAAAGGGGAAACTGGAAACTGGCCACCGATGCCAGGACACAACTTAAAGTTCTTATGGTATGGTGGCATACTACCACCATACCAAGGGTGGTAGCCACCCAGTCGGGCAAGTGCCCTACCACCTAGCTGTGGGTTTTTTTGTCGCCTTTTACGACAGGCCTCTTGACCTCAGAAATTAGAATTCTTTTCTCGTTCCTGCACGGAGAGAGTATACATACTTACGAATATAGAAAAAAAACGATCCACAATTAACGAAGGACTTGCTTAACGTGCGTTAAAAAAATTTTGTGCTTGTAGAAAACGTAATAGACGCGTGTAGAAGTTTTTTTCTAGAATTTAGGAGCTTGGCTTTCTTTAATAAAGGTTATGCTCGATAGCCCTGGAATCCGATCCGCTCATCAGAACCTGAATGTGTGACCAAGGTACTACCTTAGGATTGTAAACTTACGAGTAAAGGGAACAATTTGCAAATAGGTTTACGATTGACGGAGACATCGTGTTACGAAGAAGTTGAGTAAACATTTTCGTGAGTTTCTCAAATTCCTTGGAATCCACTCATTTGATCCTGACGTGGTAACGATGAGACCAATTCGGGAGTATATATAACCTTTCGATTAAAAGAAAAAAAATCAGTTCACAATTAACGGAGAAATCGAGTAAGAGACATACACAAAACATGTATCGAATTGAGTACGTTCTCTTTATCTAAGTCGGTTAAAATGTTCTACAAGTTTAACATAGTCTTTCCTTTTTTCAGAGCATTGTTCATCTTACACAAGAAAGAGCAAAGAGACATCGTACAGAATCCGGAATCTAAGGAAATGTATACTTACGATAATGAATTTTTAAATACAAATCTATAACATAATAACTCTATATAAGGTTTGACTTCAGCTACATGTTTTGTTAATATATGAAATTAAAAAGTCTGTGTCGATTTCAGATGTATATTTTATGTTTTACAGCTTTTTATGCACTTAGATTTACAGTAATATTTAGATGTAGTGAATAGTGATGTAGGTAATATTTAAGTTAGGGCGCATTACCACTTTGTCGTGACGTCAGATAATCGTGTAGTTTTAAGTGTCGTGACTTATATGTTTAAATGGAGGTGTTCACATATATAACGACACGATTTACTGTCGTCTACGACATTTTTTGCAGTGACGACAGATTGTCATGACAGTGGGAACAGCTAGCATGACAGTCGTAAAACGATAAATATATCGAGACGGCAAATCTATCGTAGCCACGATAAAAATATTGTCTTGTTGTTTACACGTGTTTTCCGTTCCCCCTCGCGACTGTAGATTTGTAGCTTGCTAATGATGTATAAACGACAAAGCGACTGCCGCGAAACGATAAAATGTCGTCGCGATCCAGTGGGAACAGCTAGAGACGACAGTTGTCCAACGATAAATTAATCATTACGACATAGTGGGAACGCGCCCTTAGACGTATGTAAGGCGAGTGACATGTGTGATTTATAATAATAATATGTAATAATAAAATGAGATTGTAATGATTGAAACGGTTCTGTTTATCGCAGACACTGGCTACACTACTATAGACAGCAATAAAGTAACAAATATATGATAATAATATGTCGCATCATAGTACCTTTTTAAATTTCTTTTCGATGTGTTTGCATTAGTAAACAACCAAAAGTATTTTATTGTGGAACAGAAACCTGATGAAAATCTCTTCGTGCGACAGAGCATCGTGTTAAATAATAAATATATAAAATAACTTATTTCTAAAGCTATTATTATTAATATATATTATCTAAAGCATATTTAAGTCGCTGTAAAGTAAATCATAAAAATTACTATATTTTGAAAATTACAAAGTAAGAAATTTTTTGTTTTATTTATTTGTCACTTTTTAGTGTCTAGCTATTATGGGTACGCCAACGAAAGGTGCCGCTTGGAATGGATTTTTTTCATAAAAATATTCATAAAAACAAAACTACTGGGCCAAACTATGTCAGATTTTTAGCGGATCAAATGAGAGCTATTCCGCATAGAACAAAAGAAGAATCACGAAAACGGATCATGAATCTTGGAGTAATCGGTGAACATACATAAAAAACCGACGAATTGAGAAGCTCCTCCTTTATTTGAAGTTGGTTAATAAAAATCAACACAATCGGTCCCACTGCTTAGGAGCTCACCGGCACATTCTACCAGGTCCAATTGTGTATCTCATCAGCAAACCATCCCGAGACCCCCTTGAACACGCACAAAAAATTCATCAAAATCAGTTAAATCGCTTAAGAAGAGTTTAGTGACATACACACAAACAGAAGAATTTTATGCATAAAGATTTTTGAATCTCAAACCATCGTACCAGAGCACCATACTGAAATTTCATCAGAATATAATCAATGCTTTAGGATCACATTGAGGACAACCATACAAATATTGATTTTATTTTAACAATATAGATTTTTAAGCCAGACGTAATTTTCAGGCGTCTTCACACAGGCGTCAACACTTTGCCAAAGTTTTATCACAAACTTATCAATGGCCTAGGAACACATATTAGATAAACATACATTGAGTTTTATTTATAGAGATTTATTTGACCCAGAAACCCTTTTCGCCGTCCTCAAAATGCCCTACCAAAGTTTCATTATAATCTGATCGTTTAGGAGCGCATCGAGGACAAACATGAGTGAGAAAAAGTTTATTGTATGAGAAAGACAGGAGACCGGCTTCGTTCTCAGCCGCATTCTGTGCTGTTTAAGGGCTGAGAAGTGACACAAGTAGACGCCTGGCAGCAATAACACGTCGAGTGGTAACTGGACAATTATCGATCCCTAATATATATATATATATATATATATATATATATATATATATATATATATATATATAACTCAAATAATACTTATATTAATGACAAGAAATGAAATTCACATGAAATTTATAAATTGAATTGAAATTTTTCGAATATCTCATCAAATACTTTTAAAATCCATACACATGAAAGTTTGATGATGAATATCTTTTGAACGGTTAATTTCATCGCCAAAACATAAGAAACCATTTTTATAGAGCAGTTAATTTATAACAAAAATTTGTATTGCGCATTTTGTAAAAGTCATTTATTGTCGAGTTATAAAATTTATAAACAAAAATGAAATTTATCTTAAAATAATCAAAATTAAATCCTTAATATCTTTCAAGGTTTACGGAAAAATATAAGATACCTTTTTGTAGAGTATTAAATTTCCTAAAAAATTCTCTCGGAACATTTTTCTGATCAATCGTAAAATGATGACGTATGATTTTTTTTCTCTTGGACTAAAGAAAAAAATATAAAACTGCGATGCGGAGGATCTTCGTATTAAAATAAAGAGCTCATGCTTGGTGAGAATTTTTTTAAGGTGTCTAGCAACCGATTTTTCCGTGTCACTTTTAAAAAAAAAATTTTTTTGATCCACCCTAACATATATATAGCGATGGGCGTTTTCGTTAAATTTTGTCATCCGATACGCATCGTTAATTGTAAACCGCATCCGATGCCGGCATCGTTATTTCTGGCATCGATACGATTTGCCAAAATTAGTTGCCGGCTAAAGTATCTGCAACTCTGCGTATGCATAGGATGCCTGTTATCTAGTAGTTATGTAATTTATTTAGATACGATATTCAACATTACGACTTCTACTGGTGTATTGTTTTAAAAGTGTGGAAGTTAAAAATAAACATAAGTTAACTAAGTTAATTAATATTACTCTTTATTTTTAACAAAATTAGAGTTTACATTAAGAAAAACCATTTTTTATAATTTGGAACTTGTAAGAAGAGTTCTTTGTTCATTCAAAATATGGCTTTGGAGAATATCTGTTCGCATGGCACAGAAGTTATAATAATACTGCACCTCGAACGGTATATTTCTGCCAGCGCCAAGTATATTTTGGAATGACGAAGCCACCATTAAGTTGGATTGTTAAAAAATACATGAGATACTTTAAATAATAAATAAGTACCTATATTATTATAAAATTTTCTAACAGTTACGCACGCTCCTTGGTATCGCCAAGTAACCTCCTTTCGGCACATATAAACTTTTCTTCTATTAATTTAAATTTTTCCTTTAAATCTGACGGCGCGTTCCCCTTTTCGCACGTCACGTCGTTCATGTCATATCATTAAATTAAGTAAATCGCCTCGCTTCGTATATAAATAAAATAACTTGAATATATCGCGCCCGCAAAACATATATATCATATAAATAACCCGCTCCGCATCGTAAATGTAAAATAAAATAAACAAACACAATATAAAATACTGTAAATATAAAAGTAAAATAAAGTGTGTGTGAAGTGGATAGAGAAGAAGAGGAGCCGCATTTCATTCCCATTAACCAGGTAAGTGCGTGCTCGTTCTCGAATTCCCATCTAAACTGTCCCACACTTCTTATCCCGCGATTTGACACGGTTCGCTTATCACAAAATCCAGCGCCGCCGCAACACTCCTAGTGTTGTATTACGTTGATTGTTTGCCTTGCACAACCACCGATCGTACCGAGAGCACCCGAGAGTTAGTGAGCGAGCGATACGTCGAGTCTTCGGTACCTTTTTGTTTAAGGATCACCAATTGTTAACAATGTCATATCCCAAATGACGCATTAATCTCATCGCTACCTACATCTTCGTGAAATAGTCTATAACTATAAAATTATATCAAAGAAAAATTATTAGGATCAGTTATGTGACATACTCTTGTTTGCCCGTACATTCGAATTCATAATGACACGAATGCCATACGTATTGTTATCCATATTATTAATTGAAATAATATTATTTAAAAGAATATTTCAAAGCTATACTAAATTAATTTCACCGTAGAAAATTAACCTAACGCCTTTGTCCTAAAAAGCGATTGGCTTTCGATGGCAAATTATATTATGGCATATGACAATTATTCCATATAATAATTATAACAAATGATGTTATTGAAATTGACTTTATGGGAAACAAAGTTTCTAGCACATGACTAACATGTAAACAATGAGTATGACATATAAAATTATGAGAAACAATATTATGTCTGTTGACCAGTATAGCAGATGAAATTATGGTAAATGAAATTCTGGCAAGTGGGTTATCCGGTGCAGGGACATTATACTGTTACATGCCGACAAAAAGTGAATGCACATCTGCTTGCCATAAACATGTTTTATTACCTTTCCCGCATTATAACTTCTTTTGATCACTTTGTGTTTAAAATTTGTAAGTAAGAAAAACATTCTATTATTATTTTACTTGTTTTATGGCGGTCACTAGGCAGGTGTGTCGAACTAATTCTTGGAAATCATTGTTTTGCGTCGAGGCATATTGTATTTGTACAGAATAAAAGGAATCCCCGAACGAAGAGTTGAGGCAGTCAAGAGAAGATTATGATACGAGCAAGACGTACATTCGATTAGCTATTAGAGACGGACTTGCGCATGTTATTGAATCTTGCAGTTTGTACTGGTTGCGTCCAGTTATATTTGTACCTGTCTTATACGTGTTTGTATAGTTCTAATAAATTCTATAGTAATTCCAACGGCATTTTAATTCCAGTCCCGCTCTCGTAATAATATGATAATTAACATAATTTCATTAACTGTTTTAACAACTATGTCTAAAGCAAATACCATTAAAAAAAATTTTTAAAGAAACTATAATATGAGACGTTTTTATTTAATTCTTATCACAATGTTTTAAGGAAATAAAATTCAAAGTGTGTTTTATTTTGGTGGATCTAATCTTCAATCGCATATAATATACGAGTACTCCAATTATGGTCCATAGTACCGTAAAATGTCTTATGGACGGGTCTTAGAACTTGCTAACCGTTATTTTTTTTATGAGTGGTTAAAATTTAAGGGAGCTCCTTACAGCCAATGTCAAATTTGTACCGACGGTAAGGCAAATGAAAGGTTGGTAAGACATATGATCTGGCTACTAAAGAATATTGTAAAATAGTAGGATATACCCTTAACTTCGTCCACGCTTGAATTAAAATTCCCCGGCATTCCCAGGACACAAAGTACCCAAACATTTAAAAAAGATTGTAAGCTAGCATTGTAGTGGAAACTGCGTCAGAATAAGATAATTTTTATGCACCTATAGAACTATAAACTACTACCGGAAAAATTCCCGCAGGATTCCCCGGATAAAAAATATCACATATTTTGTTATATAAAATGTGCTATCGGTCAATGAAAAAATCGCTTTGAAATTCAATTTTTTTTTATCAGATCATTTTTAATCACACCTAGAAAAATTTCCGCGGGATTTTAGTCTAAAAAAATTTGCTGTCGAACAGCGAAAACCACATCGAAATAAACCCAAGAGTTTTTACATGAATCCCGAATAAACAGAAAAAACGACCAACAGATCAGTAATTATTTATTTTATTTTGTATGTTTGAAGATCTTTGCATAGCTATATTAAAATACATCGCATACGAAACAAGTTTGTTTTTTGCCTACAGCGGCTGAATGTCAGTTGTAATTCGTGTTTTGTAACAAACACACCTAAGTATTAGTTCTTTTGTACATTTACGTGTGTATTATATAATATAAAATAATTGCGAAATTATGAAGGACAGCATTGATAACAGCCTTGAGGGTGGCGACAAAAAGGAAAATAAGACAAAAGTTAATGAAAGTGCAACAGAAGTGCAAACACCGCTAACTCTTAAAGAGAAAATACGGAAGTTTTTGGATGCTATTACCGTGGAACCTTTCTTAGTATGTTACATATTAGGGTATACTGTTGGTGCCTTAGCGGTACAAGTAATAAATACGGAAAAAGCATGCCGCGTAGCTTTAAATTATACCCAGGAGTTATGTCGACATGTCATTGATGCTGATAATAGCGATAATATGACAGAAGAAGCTAAATCAGCTACAATCGAAGTGGTTGCGAATATGACGTCATGGGTGTTGCCTCTACAATACGGCGTATCGGCTTTTTTCATATTATTTCTTGGTGTATGGAGTGACAAAACTGGTAATCGGAAAGCACTAATGCTTATACCGACCGTTGGTGAAATTGTATCAAATTTTGGTATGCTTTGGTCGTTTTACTTTTTCATGGAAGTGCCTTTATGGGCTACTGCATTAATTGAAGCCCTACCATCAGCTTTAAGCGGTGGATACTCTGTTGCTGTGATGGGAGCTTACAGTTTTCTGTCTGATATCACTACTGAAGAGACTCGGACCTTTAGATTTGGTGTGAATTCAGTGATTATGGCACTTGGGTTTCCACTTGGATTATCAATAAGTGGAATCGTATTGAAGACGATAGGCTACCTTGGCGCGTTCAGTATAACAATAGTTGCTTATATAATTGGATTTATCTATACATATTTAAATATTCACAACGTAAGGAATGACAAAACTGAAGGAACACTGACTCAAAAGATTATAGATTTCTTTCACCCTAAGCACTTCTGGGAACTGATCTGTTTAATTTTTATGTCTTCCCGCAAACAGAGTATTAAGATTATTCTTGTGATATGTGCTTTCATCGTCATCCAGGGGCCATCATATGGTAATTCACACATAATAGACGTAATTGAAAATAAAACTAGTAATGTATATATATCTAATAATATATTACTTAATATACTTTTCAAACTTGTAGTCATGGTAGTGTATAATGGCTTGCGCGCGCGTCCCATACTCAAAATCAAAGAGTGCGGGTTCGAATCCTGGCCGGAACGCATGCACCACTTAGGCAGTTTCCTGAGCTAATAATCATGGCATATTGTTACAATTACCATTTGCTAACAAAGGTGAAGGAAAAACATCGCGATGAAACCTGCACATCGTTTTAACCGATGTATAAAACCTGTCAAGCTGCCTTGGGCAAGCGTGTTGATTGTGTACATTCCGTTTATAGTTTGAGGCCCAAGCCCAGTAGTGGGACGTGTATGGGCTATTGTTATTATTTTCCTTGTCTATGTCTCTGCAGACCACGGGCCATAGAAATGGTACAGAATTTTGGAGGTCCATGGGTACCGTGAGACTAACAAAACATGAATAAATGGGAAGACCGTGACTCACCACTCCCTGCATGGCGAGGGGCAACATGGGTGTGAGTGGCTAAGGGATGTCGAGATGTGGGCTGCACGTTCAACAAAGCCACTTCCGACGTCATGTCCATCCGTGCAGGAACGGAGAAAGAATACTATTTTCTGCGGCCGGGCGGCCTGTCGTAAGAGGCGACAAAACAACCCACAGCCAGGTGGTAAGGCATTTGCCCGACTGGATGGCTACCACCCCTGTTCTAAAGTATGTCGTCATAGCAACGTTGAGTTGTGTTTCGGCATTAGTGACCAGGTTCCAGTCTCCCTTAAGAGTACAGCAGCGCGTTTGTAGCACCTTTGGTGTTGCAAATGTTTATAAGCAATGGTTACCGCTTTCCATCATGTGGGCTATCTGCCTGTCTGCTGAACTCCTGCAATAAAACAAATGTCATTTCACTTCCACCCCTAGAGCTTGAGTCTTAGATGTAGCGGTCTCCACTCTGTGCCGGCTGGCTTAGGCAAGCACGGAGGCGGGGCCTTCTCTTAGCCCCCCAGAAGCGGGTACGAGGATTCACTACTCATCTAAGACTTCGCCACAAAGCCGAATGGGTGACGGAGGTATATTATAATAGTGTAACACGGAGGCTTTACACCTTAGCAGCAACCTCCACCAAAGTAATATAAATAAAATGTCATGTCACGTAAGGGCGACTTGACTTATGTCTACGATATAAGACGTTTTCTAGCTATCTAACGAATCCAAATTTATCCTTATCATCATTAGTTATTAATTGTAGTAGTCTATACATTTAAACTACTATAATAGTAATATAGTAATCAAACGTATAATAATAATAATCATCATTGATAATTCTTATTATATATTTAATAATAATTGATGTTTCAAAAATCTAATGATACCGCCTTAGTTTTCATTAAAAGCGGCCCCGAGACTTTGTAAGTATTTTTCACATAGTTTCAGATTTAACTAAAGAGGCAAACTTAATTATTCTTCTGTCTATATTTTATATGCGTTAGGGTGGTCGTTAAAAATTACATTTCTTGCGGCGGCTTCTTTTTAATGAATAAACACTGGGATTTTTTTAATAATTTTTTCAAGTCAAGACAACACGTGCGTCAAGACGTTTCAAGTCAATTTTTGGGTAATATCATGTTTTTAGGAAACTTCTTATTAACTATGAAGTAATAATTGAAGACGTGAGTGGATGAAGGTGATATGTCGCATATTCGGTTTTTTGCTTTTTTTTCGTAGATGAAGGTTATAAGTCGATACCAAATGACTACAGTCCTTAGACCATAGATATAAGGCATAAAAGAGTTGCAAAGGTGTTAAGTTCAGTTCAGTTTAAAATAAAATTAAAACTTTGATCTCGATTTATTCAGAATTGGAATTATGCGACTTATCACCTTCATCCACTCATGTCTTCAATTATTTTAAGATTGGAAAAGTTTTAACAATGAAATACCTTCCGTATTCTCAGTGATGAAATTCAAATTATAGTTACAGAAAAAAGTTTAAAATTCTTCGTGATTTAAGCTTTTCAAGGCACGTGTGGTCTTGACTTGAAAAAATTATAAAAAAAATCCCAGTGTTTTTTCATTAAAAGGAAGCTTTTTAGGGGGCGCCGCAAGAAATTTAATTTTTAACGACCACCCTAATATGCGTGTTTCTCAGAACTTCTACACCGCTGCCTGTATTGTATGTTTAATTAATTTTGATTAAAATTTTTGTGTGTGTCCGAGTGGGTCCCGGGATGGCATAGATTCACAATTAAATACGGTATGTGCCGCTGAAATCGGGTTCTAGGATTTCATAATTATTTTGTGTATGTTGGAGAGAGCTTTCTCGATGGTTTAGATTCACAATTGGACCCGGCAAGCACTGCAATCGGGTTCTAAATTTTAATTTTTCGGGGCAGGACAAGGTCTGGCGGGACATTATGGTAATATTTCCTTGCTACATTGTGCGTTATTTCATCTATGTGCTTAATAAAATGTCGAATAAATTTTAATGATTGATATCGAGCCTGTCTTGACTTCAGAATCAAGTATAAGACGATTATTACATTATTTTTTATTTCAGGTGAAGGTGCTGTGTTATACCTGTATATTTTAGATAGATACAACATGACAGAGGTGGACCTCAGTTTTTTTCTCACCTATTCATTGTTAATGGGTATAACTGGTGAGAATAAACTCGTTTTAGCAGTCTCTGGAACGGCTTTAATTTACTTACATACCTACATCATAAAGCCGTATGATTTCTTTTAACGAATCATTCATACGTTACAAGTTGGGCCACTTACATATCTATTGTTACATACCGACAAATAAATGCGCACACCTGTCGTAAAACGAAGTTTATTATTAGCTTTTCTGTGAAATTTTAAATACTTCGTGTTTAAAATTTGAAATAAAAAAAACATCCTATTGTTATCGTACTTGTTTTATGGTCGTCATTAGTGTCAAACTAATCCTTGTTTGATATTGCATTGCGTTGAAGCTTGCCAGATGTGCGGATTAACTCAGTGAACGCCGTCCTTTGTCAGTATTATACAGTTTAGTATAAAACAATGCCGGAATGGAGGGGTGTGGCAGTCAAGCGACGACTACGATACGAGTAAGACGTGTGTAGTACATAGTACATTCGATGAGCGATATAGTAACGGACTTTGCGCGTGTTATTGAATTGTGTATTACATTTGGACTTATTGCGTCTAGTTATATTTGTAGCTATGTTATACATGTTGTTATAGTTTTAATAAATTCTACAGTAATTCCAACGGCGTCGATTCGAGTCCTGTAGCTCGTAACAATATTTTTCTATGATTGCCGGTCTAACAGGTGTTTTTCTAATAAAAACTCGTATAGTTGAACTGTTCTAAAAAAGCATCAACTAAAGTTTCATATCAACAAACTTTATAACAGTATTAAAATAATGTATGTTCTATGAAGTACTGAAATTATTTTGATATCCTTTGACACTAAAGAAAGAAACCTTTATTTGCTTTGCCTTTTTATACACAGAGCATATTTTGAAAATTTATACGCCGCATTTTCAGCAAACAAACAAGGTTTGCAATCAGCATATTGCTGTGCCGGAATTACATCCGATTTGTGATGATTTCCAGTGCAAACCATCCTTGTAGCGTAAGATGAAAACGACCCAATTTTGTTTAAATCATTCCTCTCTCTTGGTTTGCCGTTTGACACACCTTCACATCAATAATTGATCGTCGCATGCTACACTATTAATTGCTATAATAATACAGGTGCTTATTTTTCGAAATCAAGATTTTTCAAAAATGTAACGATACCACTTTGGATTTCGTCACTGAGTGGTCGGTTCGAGATTGACTAGTCTCGGGACTCCTTTGAGTATTTTTCGCTATTTTATACAGTTCAGGACTTGACCCTGAAAGCTCACTTAAAATAATAGTAATAATAATATAGGCATATGTCACATATTTATGTATACATACCCTTTATAAGAAATCAAATCTACAACTGGATCATACTTAGTAGCAGGCACTTGTTGTAAAAGTACAGAATAAAATAAGATATCTATTTATTGCAGGCACTGTTGTTGCAGTTGCATTTTTTAGCAAGTACCTCAAAATGCACGACGCGTGCCTGGGAATTATTGCCACAACATGTAAAATTATTTCAAGCATTGTATACGGGTTGGCACCTACCAGGGGATGGTTCTACGCTGGACCAGCCTTTGACTTCTTTGGAGGTTCTGGCTCAACGGTTATTCGATCATTAAGCACAAAAATGGTAACACTTGAACAAGTTGGTGAGTTGTTTTATTTATTATTAGCTTCAAAAAAATGTATATGAAAATCTATTGACCAAATAAAATAATTAATTACTATTAAATCCTTAATTTAATTTTATTGATAATATTATTGATATATAAAATGTTACATTTTGAAAAATATTATGTAGCAAACTCTGTCTTAGCTTTTC
Source organism: Dendrolimus punctatus (assembly GCA_012273795.1). Classification (NCBI taxonomy): domain Eukaryota; kingdom Metazoa; phylum Arthropoda; class Insecta; order Lepidoptera; family Lasiocampidae; genus Dendrolimus; species Dendrolimus punctatus. The sequence goes on from CM022544.1 coordinate 7,898,675, forward strand.
TACCATATTTCTCGCTTCATTCCAAGGTTGTCTGGAAGAGACCGTTGTCAGTGATAAGACCGTCATTTGTACCTGATTCTAATCTGTTTTTGTGTATTTTCTCATTATTCTTATTGTAAAATAAAGTATATTATATTAAGTATAGTATATTATATTAAAATAATAAAACATGTTCAAAATCAACTCTGAAAATAGGCTAGGTTCAGGCAAAAATTAAGTAAATTATACGGGGGTGAATGGTGCCTATTACTCTAACTACTAACTGTTAATGACAAATTTGTGTCTTTTGATGATCTTTGGTACTTTTGGTATCTTCCAGTGACTATTGTTGAGTTTGGGTGTCTTTTGTGCTTTTGGTGACCTTTGATGACATTTGATGATCTTTAACTACTTTTGGTGACTCGTTGACTTTTGAACAGACTTCGTTGACTTATTTAATATCTTCTTCATAGGTGTAGTAGTATAAAGCATTATGTATTAAACGGGGGAAACTGCGACAGGTATTCTGTATTATGGTCTTCAACTGCACTTCGCGTCTAAAATGACTCACCTATTACAGTTGCCCTCATTCACCCCTCATAGAACAATGTATTATTTTCAAGCTCTAGTTACATGTATAGTAGCCATCTCCAATCTTATTTTTTGTACTTTTACTACATAGTTTTATAGCGCAGACTACACTTTTCTATAAAATATCAACCGTATAGACATACACAGACAGACGTATAGACATGAAGATTTAAAAAGAGATGCTTTTTTGTCAAAATAGCTACGCGACCTGAAATATCATTTTTGTGGAGTTTCAAGTATACTTTTAACGAAAATCAGTTTCATGTATACATTTTTTTTATTGCATGAGTTCAGCAGACCTGATGGGAAGCCGTTACCATCGCCTATGGACATTTATAACAACAAAGGCGCTGTCGAATTCTTTAAAATGAAACTGGAACCTGACCACTCATGCCGAAACACAACTCAAGGTTGTTATAGCGGCATGTTCTAGACTAGGGTGGTAGTCATTCTAACGGGCAAATACCCTCCCATCTGGATGTAGGTTATTTTGTCGCCTCTTACGACAGGCTGCCCGGCCGCAGGGAATTGTATTCTTTCTCCATTCCTGCACGAACACAAATATCGCATATATATATATATATATATATATATATATATATCGTAAGAAGCTTCAATGGTTACTGTTTCGCCTTTGCTGGAATGTTTATTCACTCTCCCTTTTGTAAAATGCCCATTTTAATATACGATGCTTCTTATTATGTAAACGCACTGTTTATTATTTAAGCGGGAATTTTGAGCATGGTTGCCAGACATACACTTTCATTCATTACATAGTATAACTCTTCTCCTTCTACTATGGTAATGTATATATATATATATATATATATATATATATAAATATACATCTATCTCCTTCCCCCCAAAACACCGAATACGCGCGAAATGCAGCGGCGACGGCGCGGCTGCACCACTTCTCTTCGAACCCTGGGACACTTAACTTCTAAACATACTTTAAAACAAATACAATATCAAAGGCCGGCCCAGTGAACTTTCAACTTGTTTTCTGTGATTGTGCAAAGTGCATCGTGCTAGCGGACGTAAACTACGTGCTATGTAAGTTATATGTACTCATATTTATTACTTTTTAAATACACAGCAACGGACGCACAAAGTTGAGCTATTTGCTAACCAGCGGTTTTTATGCGGATGCCCGGATACGTTCATAAAGTACTCTTTTGAAATTCGGGCATATACACTGGTCCTTCGATACGGATTGCTTTAAAATTGGCTAAAAACATACAATTTCATAGCAAATAGTTTAATTTTGTTGTTGAAAGTTGTAAGTTGTTACAATGACGAGTTTACGCGGCAGTTTTGGGCGGTAAAACTGCATTGCACACTATACACTTTACTCATTCTTTGTAATATATCTCAACATTATTTATGTATTAAACTTCCCCAAATTTATATTAACTTTCTATATTGATACAATTATTTATGTACGATGACAAGCATAATTCAATTCACTTTCATTCATTAAGCGGCCATCTTGAGATTCATTGTTCGCGCGTCGCGCGCTCTGATATTGTTATAATTTATTCGGGATCGGGCCACCTAGCGAATATTTGCGGAAATTCGACCATTTTGTTTACCTCAGGGTTCATGGTTCAATAATTTGCGCGGGCATTTATTGTACTTGTAATTACCACCTAGCGGATTTATTCGGAACTATTTATCCAGTTTGTTATCTTTGGCGGTTGATACGAATTGGATAAAAGCGGTTAGTTTCGTTTAGAAATAAAAGGTGGAATTATATTATTCACTTACTTTCGTTTGTTTAGGTAATTAGATAAACTGTAACTTAAAATAGCGCCTACTCATAAAGGTGTTAAGGGAAGTTCGATGAATAAATTGCGATATGATACGGTTATTAATTATTTGGAAACCGGTTATACCCTTTGTCAGGGTGAATTAGTGACATTTGAACAAAAACAAATGTTTAAATTGCGGTGTACGGATTTAGACAGTAATTATGAGCAGTTTGTCGAATTGCATCTTTTAATGGAGGCAGAGTCGTCGGATGACTTTAATTCCGATGAACATAAAGTAAAGTTTAATTCGGTTACGGATATTTATTATGCCGTAAAATTTAAATATTTGTCATTATTTCCACAAAATGTTATTAAACAGGAATGCCCAGAGATGTCTGTCAATTTTAACCATCATGCTTTATTACCAAAGGTGCAAATACCTACTTTTACTGGAAAAATAGAGGACTATGCACACTTTATCGATTTGTTTGAATCGATTCATATTCATAATTCATAGCACCTTGTCCGATACTCAAAAAATTTATTATTTATTTGGTGCATTAGGTGGGGAGGCAAAAACATTGAGACAACACTTATCAATTGCTGGGGATAATTATTCGGTACTTTTGGACATTCTCAAGTCCAGATATGGTAATAAACGATTACAGGCTGATCGTTTATTGAATACTCTGTTAGCGATTACGAGTGTAAACAGATCTTTAACTTCTTTAAAAAACTTTAAATATCTTGCTTGAAACTACCAAAGGGTTAGAAAAATTACAGTTTCCGGTACAACATTGGTCTTATTTGTTATTACACATTAATTTAAATAAATTGGATACCTCTTTAAAACGAGACTTTGAAGATAAATATAGTGAAAATGATCTTCCAACTTTTGATGATTTCATTGCCTTTTTAACACGTCTTGTTCAAATTTTGGACACTGCAAATATCAATAAACCAACCGTTTCAACTAAGTTGCACTCGCATGTAACCACCACGAACCAGGGTGACCATGCGTTTGGGGGTAAATGTTTTTATTGTAAAAACTTACAACATCATTTAAGTAAATGTGATAAATTTATTAAATTAAAACCTTTTTATAGAAAGCAGTTAGTAAGTAGTAACCATTTATGTTTTCGATGTTTAAATAGACATAATATTAACGAATGTCGGAGTACTATGGTTTGTAATAAATGTCAATCGGATAAACATCACTTTCTTTTACATTTTGATTTTCGCCAATCCGAAAATCAAGTTAGACCTCAGGCAAGAGGTCACGCGGAGGTCACACCGGTATTAGTGCCAGCGGTAGCGGGTCCATCGGGACAAAGTAGTGCGAGTGGTTTTAGCACTCAACCGCCTAACGTGTTGCATGCGGTTTCGGCAACTACGGCCAGGCGCGCGGTTTTATTGTCAACAGCGGTAGTGTGTGTTCTTGATAATAGCGGGAACTATCAAGAAGCGCGTGCTTTGATTGATGGCGGCAGTCAGAGCACATTTATTACTAAAGAATGCGTTACCAGATTAGGTTGACGTGTTAAGCGGTTAAATAATACTTTTAATATTAGCGCAATTGGTGGAAAAAGGCAAGCGTGTGACAGCAGCGTCATTTTGCGTTTTAGTCCTCGCCATGTAGATCAGGGATTAATAACAAGCGGTTTAGTTATTAATAAAATTTCTCGTGATTTACCAAGTTGCTCTTTACCTTCCAACTTACTTGAATATTATAGCGGTCTTAATTTAGCGGATAACCAATTTTATAAAAGCCGTAAAATTGACATATTGGGTGCGGATATTATAAATGAAATTTTACTTAATGGTGATATAGTACGGGTTCAGGGTATGCCTTTAGCTATGAACACAATTTTCGGTTATATCCTTATGGGGCCGGTGTCACACACTGAAACTAATAATACACAAGCGGATATTTCCCAGTCGTTTCATGTAATTACAAAAACACTGTTGGAAAAAAATCGGGTAGTTGAGGAAATACCGGGTAATGTTGCAAACCCAAAAGATGTTAATGTTAGTGATATTCCAGGTATGCGAAAGCAATGTATTACGTCACATGCGGTACAAAGAACGTCAAGTGTGGATGTTTCGTTATTTTCTAAACATAGTTCTTTGTCTAAATTAATAGCGGTTGTTGGATATTGTTTGCGTTTTGTACACGATATCCAATAAATAAACTTAAAGGAGTTCTGTCAGTGGCGGAACGTCAGGGTGCCTTGAATAGGCTTATTAAATTAGCTCAATTAGAAAAGTTCCCTCGGGAACTAGAACTTTTGAAGGCTCAAAAACCGTGCTCAGTTAGGTTACGGAGGCTTATGCCATTTATTGATGAGGATGGACTGATTCGTGTAGGCGGTCGTCTTGAATTATCTAATTTACCTTTTGCCGCAAAAAATCCTGTACTTTTACCCAAGTCACATAAATTAACTTCGCTAATTATAGATTATCATCACAAGTTACATTGCCATGTAGGTGCGACTGCACTTCAAGCTATACTTCAACAGAAGTATTGGATAATTTCGGCCCGTCAAGCTATTCGTAGTCACATTTATAAATGTATATTTTGTTTTCGGGTGAAAGCTAAACCAGTAAATCCGGTGATGGCTGACTTGCCAGCGGATAGGGTAAATGCTACAGGAGTGTTTCATACCGTTCAAACGGATTTTGCGGGTCCTTTTAATATTCGTGCATCACGATTACGTAATGCAAAAATTATGAAAGCATATCTTTGCATTTTCATTTCTTCCACCACTAAAGCGGTACATTTAGAAGTGGTTGGAGATCTGTCAACGGAAGGGTTTTTGGCTACTTTTTCACGATTTGTGTCTAGACGCGGCTTACCCAGTTTGATTAGATCAGACTGTGGTACAAACTACGTAGGAAGCAATAGGTACTTAACGGAAGTGCAAAAATTCTTAGGGCCTCGTGAAACACAATTTTCGATATGCGGTAAAGCTGCCGAACAAGGGGTTACGTGGATATTTAATCCACCATCTGCGCCTCATTTTGGCGGATTGTTTGAGGCAGCAGTGAAATCGGCAAAGACTTTAATGAAACGTGTTATCGGGGAGCAAATTTTACCGTTTGAAGAAATTACAACAGTCTTCACACGGATCGAAGCTGTTTTAAACTCAAGGCCTTTGTGTCCAATTTCCCATGACCCACAAAATTATGAGGTGTTAACACCGGGACATTTTCTTATTGGCAGACCTCTCGTGGCAGCGCCTGTAAAGACTTGGGATAATATATCCATTTCGCGGTTGTCCCGTTATCAATTACTACATGCGATGACTCAACGCTTCTGGAAAAAGTGAAGTGAGCAATATCTGCACTTTCTTCAGATGCGTATTAAATGGACCTCGCCAACTGAGCCACCGAAAATTGGAGACTTAGTTCTCATTAAAGAGAATAAATAATCTGCCTCCACTAAAATGGGCACGCGGAAGAATTACTGGGTTACTGCCTGGAAAAGATGGTGTAACTCGAGTAGTAACTTTAAAGACTTCGTCAGGTTCTTTCATACGGCCTGTCGTTAAAATTTTTCGACTTCCTATAGATTCGCATTAGTGATACTTTTTATTTTTAAATTTAGCGGTTAAGGATTACAATTTTACTTTTGTTTTATTACTTTATATTTTCGGGTACTTTGACTTACTTTTCATACTTGCTCTTTACTTTAGTTGATAAAGGCTTTAGCCTTTCTCGGGCGGGGGATGTTTATTATTTAAGCGGGAATTTTGAGCATGGTTGCCAGACATACACTTTCATTCATTACATAGTATAACTCTTCTCCTTCTACTATGGTAATGTATATATATATATATATATATATATATATATATATATATATATATATATATATATATATATATATATATCTATCTCCTTCCCCCCAAAACACCGAAAACGCGCGAAATGCACCGGCGACGGCGCGGCTGCACCACTTCTCTTCGAACCCTGGGACACTTAACTTCTAAACATACTTTAAAACAAATACAATATCAAAGGCCGGCCCAGTGAACTTTCGACTTGTTTTCTGTGATTGTGCAAAGTGCATCGTGCTAGCGGACGTAAACTACGTGCTATGTAAGTTACATGTACTCATATTTATTACTTTTTAAATACACAGCAACGGACGCACAAAGTTGAGCTATTTGCTAACCAGCAGTTTTTATGCGGATGCCCGGATACGTTCATAAAGTACTCTTTTGAAATTCGGGCATATACACGAACGTTTAGGTTTTTATATCTTTCTCATTCCCGTTATTTGCGCTCTAGTAATAATCTCTCCTTAAATTCAAATTCAAAAGTTTATATACAAAATAAGTTCCACTGGAGAATACTTTTTGAAGGTTATATATATAGGTTAAAATTTAATTTTACTCGTACTTCAGTTAAGGAGAAGAAGCGGCAAGAAACTCCCCAGCACTACGTCTAACTAAAAAATATTTTCTTTTCTTGTTCTATTTATATTTCAAGTTATTTTTTTAAAGTTTTATACAGAAGTATGAATGAAATACAGAATGACTTTTGAAGAATTAATGGAGTTGTAGCAAGACACCTGTACACACTTCTGCCTTCGTTGATAACTCCGTCACTATACAGGCTGTCCGTTTATGGAATTCACTGTTTTTCATGTTACAGTTATTTAGTAGCATAGTTGTTCTTTACATGTTTCAAAAAGTTAGTTTAAAGTTAATAATGGTTTTTTTTTGTATACCCTCTTATTTCTAAACGATATAATCGGCCAATTCCTTAATTGAATCATAATCAGTATCAAGCGATTACTTCCTACAAACAGATATCCTCACAAAATTTACCGCTTTATAATATTGTTTATATAATGATATATTAATGTATCTGTTACAGGCAAAATATGCTCATTGATTGGCCTTCTTGAATCTCTGGTGCCCGTAATATACGTACCGCTTTACACTCAACTGTTTAGTAATACTTCTGACACTTTGCCTGGAGCGTTTTATTTAGTGGGAGGAGCTATGACTGTGCCAGCTTTGTTCATATTCTTGTAAGTATCTTACATTCTAAACTGTCCAATAGTTTACTTTGCTTTTGACAGATCGATCACAAGAAATTACCACAGTGAATAGAAATTATTAAGATGTACCAAATAATCTTTTATATAAAATTCTCGTGTCACAATGTTCGTTCCCATACTCCTCCTAAACGGCTGGACCGATTCTCATGAAATTTTGTGTGCATATCCTTTTTTTATTTTTTTACATGGGGAAATGCGTTACCGCACCGTCAGCCGCGCGGGGGATCATGCGCGGCCGGTGTGTGGGGCTACCCGACGCCGGTTCAAGGGTAGGTCGCCGGTCAGGCGGGCGGTGGTGGGGTGGACTTCACCACCGCCGTCCTCGACGGCCAGCGGAGAAAATCTCGACGCTGGCGGTCGCAACGGAAGGGATGGGTGTTTGGGGAGGAGGTTTGGGAAGGAGGGGAAGGCATTAGGATTTGGAGGCGGAAAGGTGGGACACCACTGTCACGGAGTGAAAGGGGGAATGTGACAGTGGCCGCTCGGGGCCCCGGGGACGCATCCCCTTGTACCGCTACCTGGACGGGGGGGGGAGTCCAGGGCGGCACCCCCTGGGGATGTGTGCATATCCTATATATACCTATCCAAGGTTTGAGAATCGGACATCTATTTTTCATCTCCCTGGATGTTAAGGGTAGTCCACCCATAAATATATTTTTTTAATTTATAAATTAAAATGATTTTTTTTGATGCAGCATTAAAAATACATACAACATTAAATTTTCAACCCTTTACGATCAACCCCAATTTTTAATAGCAATATTAGTATTTTTATAATTTTCTACTGGGATGATTTAGATTTTAATTTGAACCAGGTAGATGGCGTTGCAATCGGGTACCAGAATTTAGGTGTTCTTTTCGTTGTTGTATGTGTTGAAGTTTCTTCCGGAATAGTTTAAATAAACGATTGGACCCAGTAGGTGGCGCCGCGATACTTCTTCTAAACGCTGGGCTGGATTTTGATGTTTTTTTTTTGTTCAAGTGGATTTGAGGATAGTTTAACATTTGGTCCCGCATTTCGCATTGGCATGCTGGAATTGGGTTCTAGATTTTTTTATTTTTGTAACGTCTGCCGGGTACAGCTAGTATGCTTATAAAAATTAACAAAAAAACAAGACCAACTTCAAAAATATCTACAAAGCAAAGTAAATTTGTTGCTGTGCTTTTATGTTTTACTTGGCACCGACTTCTATAGTTGTAGAAAGAAGTCGGTTAAATATTTATGTTTTGGTTTCGAAGTGTGAAGTTGGTTTTGTTTTTTTTTATATTTTTTACATTTTAGTTGCGCAAATACTTCAATAGCTTTAGAAATAAAATATTAAGCACCTGTAGAAATTATATAATTGGAACGCACATACAAATTTACCATCTCACTCTTCTGTGTAGCATATACAAGGTAGCTTTAACAAGGGTTGCTCTCGTTATTGCTGAAGCCCAGCAGGAAGGCTCACGGCTCAACTATGATGAAAAGTGGTTACCGTCGCCTATGGACATTAGCAATACCAGAGGTGCTGTTAATGTACTGCCGGCCTTGAAGGGGATACTGGCACCTGGCCACTGATGATTGATGGAAAATTCGTATAAAAGATATACAAAAAAAAAACTCCTTGTGGCACTCGGGGACTGCCGCGGTAAAGCTATTGCATAGCATTTTTTATCAACTTATACAATTATAATTATTTATTTTTTATGCAGTACTTTTTTTTCTTTGATATTAATTCAAGTTACACAGTTTTTGAGCGCGGTGACCGATAAGAAAACAAATCACCTATGTATACATATATACTTACATGTATACTTACGGGGCGCGCATGTGGTGCGTGTGACATTATAAAGATATCATAGATACCTATACACCTATATACTATCTCACAAATAGCTCAAAACGTATTCGTCCGATTTCAGAGCAGCTCGTCGTCCATAATTTGCATTATCTGACATACTTCGAACCGCTGCGAGAGCTCGCGGCTTACTGTGGCCACCGCACGCCTCCGCTCGCCGCGCCCACTTCAGGCCCCAATCACCGCGCATTTAGTGTGGACGCACACATACACGTTAAGCGAACGCTCATGGTAGGCAAAGTGGGGGGTGTTAGGTTTATTTTCGTTACGGAATTTCTTGATTCGGTCGCCGCGCTTAAAGCCCGCGATAAAAGCTATGCAATAGCTTATACATCGAATTGAGAACATCCTCCTTTTTAAATTCGGTTAAAAAGTTATATAAGTGTAACATCACCTCTCCCTTTTTCAGAGCACTGTTCATCTTGCACAAACAAGAGCAAAAAGACATCCTACAAAATTCGGAGTATATGGAAACGTATACTTACGATAGTGAATTTATGGATACATATCTATAACATAATGAATATATAGGTAGGGTTTGAATTCAACTATATAATCAGCATAACAAATACATGATTATAATAATATGTCGCATCATAGTCCAATTTTAATTTACTTTTCTATGTATTTGCATGAATAAACAAACAAAAGTATTTAATTGAAGAACAGAATCCTGATGAAAACCAATTCGTGCCGCAGAGCGTCGTGTAATATGAATATGTATCTATGTATGTACCTATGGGTGACACTTTGATAATGTTATTATTGTGATATCTATGAAGGTATAATATATCTATGTAGATTTGTCACTAAAATGCTATGGAACATAATAAATAATGTACGCAATTTAGCACTGCTATTTCTAAAAAATTACGAATTTAGTCGCCGTCTTTGACAATGACCAAGGGCGCAGTTCTGCTGTTGCAATGTCTTGGCATTGCGAAAATATTCAAAATACGATTTCATTGCGATAACATCTCCACAATATTTTGTCGATATCATCGCGGCCGAATAATAGAACCATTAGCAGAAATGAAGCTAGCAAAACCTAGACATTTATTTCGGGAGTTTTCATTTATAAATATTTATAAAGATAGAGTAGCGTGCTAGTGGCACGCCATTGGGATTAACAGAATACCAAAATCAGGCAAGCCTACGATTGAGATGATAGTGTCTTGGGCAATTTTAACTAGATAGTATTAGTAGAAATTGGTTTGCTTGGAGCACAACTGTCGTGTCTTCAGTATCAAATTTACCTATTTGCAAAAGGCACGTTTTAGAAAGTGTTAAAATAGTGATAATTATGGCACGATTTTTGGCAGATTGGTGCCCAAATCTATCACACACAATTAGTTTTAGTGTAAACGAAATAGTTGCTATTACTACACTATTAATAACACGTCAATAGATTATTATTATTAAATGAATTTAAGTACTTACCTGAAAGATATCGCTTTTTAGTAATGAGATCGCCCGCTGTACTGTCTTTCATCTATTTCTATTTGTTTGTTTATGATTTGATGGGCAATTACAAAACTATCAGTATTGAATAAATTAAAGATGCTATTTTTATTATTGTTTTGTTGTTTCACCGACGTTGTTTTTACTATTTATAATTATGTTTTATTCATGTACATTGTACAGTCATGTTATAAAAAGGTTGGTCACCCTTTTACCCTTTTTGCTCGAATACAAGAAACAGACTGAAGCAGTTTGAACTAAATGTTACATCTATTAAAATATAGAATCGCGAAAAAAGTAAATTAAAATTTTAACTATGATAGAAACTGAGATTAACAATAGTTTTATCATTAGGAACAAAGAGGACATAATCACTACACTTATCATAAATATGTAAACCAATAAAAAGGTTTTACATCTCTAAACAATATTTTTTTTAGACAAGACAGACAATCAAACAAATTTGATACAAGTAATTTTAAACTATATTAGTCAATCAGTTAAACAGATTTCTTCGTGGAATATTCTGTGATTTAGTTTGAATAGGTAACTTGTGCTTACGGAACGTTAAATTAATCAATTTGAAAACTGGTGAACCTTTTCATACCACAGCTGTCTTGAGGCACGTGATGTCTTGACTTGAAAAAATTATAAAAAAATCCCAGTGTTTTTTTATTAAAAGGAAGCTTTTTAGGGGGCGTCGCAAGAAATTTAATTTTTAACGACCACCCTATTATATATAAAAGGTATTATATACCGCAAATAGCCAGTGACTCCTAAAGAAATCTTGTATGCTGTCTTGATTTCATAATTGACTCTAGATGAGTATTATATTGTGCTATTAAATAAAAGACTTTTGCCAGACCTGTTGAACTGCTTGCAATCTAACCGGATTTTGTCTAAGGTTACGTATAATTTTGCAAAAAATGATTCAAATGATGCGCAGTTTCGTATATACCTAATTTGCAAATAAATTATTAAAAACCTAACATATATTTCCATATGAATGCACAAAATATAAAGGTAACTTGATTTTGTATTAATAATTTTCGTTTAATTTATTAATAATTTTTATTTGTTTTCGTTTTGCCTTTGCGACTATCACAAATTTAGTATGTATTGTATCATTATAATATTGTATTTTATCCCCTATAGTGGGAAGCCTGAACCCAGCAGTGGCGCGTTTTTGGACTGTTATTATAATATTATAATAAAGTTTACCCTCAAACTTATATTGCGTGCCTCTTGTTTAAAGAGCTGTCGTTAATAAAGGTTTCATTTTTGTCAAACACTTCTTTAAATATTAATTTGTTTGTGGACTGTAGATATTTTAGTTGTAAAAGAAAACTGCACGTGCGTAATATATGACGATTTTACATAATTTTAATAGCAATAAGCGGGAAAAAATATATACAGACAAAACAAAAACATCTACGTTCTAAATTCAAATATTTAGTATTGGTGGCCAGTACAATGCCACACAAAAGTAATAAATACTTTTTGTTGGAGATTCCAACAATTTTACAAAATTTTTAAGTTAGTGCTATTTGCACCCGAAAATATCACTACATTTTGTATCCCGGCATGAAAAGTATTTGTTCTATTTTTGGTACTATTACAAGAAACGCGAACAAAAAAATGTTCATAAAATGAATACTACTGTGCCAAACTATATTAAATTTTTAAGGGAACAAATGGCAACTATTCCGCATCGAACTAAAAAAGAATCACGCAAATCGGATCATAACTCTCAGAGTGATCGGTGTACATACATAAAAAAACATACCAGCCAAGTTGAGAACCTCCTCCTTTAGGAAGTCGGTTAAAAACTACATATAAACAAAATTACAGCAAACCCGATCAAGTATCCCGTGTTGTTTTTCCATGAAAGTTTAACAGATAGACATATCGAGTTATTATCGCATTTTTATAGATGATGAATTTTCTGATTTTAACTTGAGAATTATTGGTCTCATACAAACGTTGGTCCTCTATTTCAAACCATTCTAGTTCTATTTATCTTTACCCTGTCTGTCTGTATATATATATATGTAAGCTCGTCAGAGCCGTATAAGCTCATGACGAGCCTATTCATCAGAAGTTATCATGGCATGGCATAATGTATATGGGTATATTCATGGAATTGACATCTTTCGTGATCTTCGCCAATATAGTGTTTAAATAACAATCATCTTTTCTAAATCACAATGCACTTTGATAATAGCGATTTGTTGCACACTCGATGCCCTAGCGACCACACCACCTCGTATCCAATATCAAATGTACTATTTTGATCAACAACGCCCAAAAACATGTCTCGACCCGTCTCTGTTATTATTGTGGTCGCCTGCAACCATAGATATGCAACACTCCGCTAAAGTGTCATTGCAAGTGTCAACATAAATCATCCTTGGCGATGGCTCGCCGACACGGCCAGACTGACAAGCGACCGTCCTCGGGCGTTACTGTATTTCTGAAACAAACAAATTCCAATCACCAGGACATCCGCTCGTCCATCCTGCCACTACTGGATGACTCTACTTGAATTAACTTTGTAATGTTCAATAATATAAGATTTTTTTGAACTCTTGCAAGACTCTTTATTTCAAATATGATATCATAATTTAATGATTTATGCATGACAACTCTTAAGTGCTAGAAATTTGACAAATGATGAATACTCAAATTACTCAAATTATTATTCTGTGCTATAAAAATCATTAGTCAGAACCCAAAGAAAAATAAACCAGAACCACAAAATTATTTGCCAGAGCCATGTATCACAGTCCTTTCTTTTCTCTATAAAACCAATACAATATAACTTTTAGAACTTCTTAATTTTAAACCTCTCAAGGTAGGACCTCTATTGCCACGACCAATCAAAAATTGCAATTACTCTCACTTGAGTCCAGCTGCTTCTGACTCAATGCTCATACTGTCTGTTAAGACTACACCCCAAACCAGACCTCTGACACTCTTTTCTCAAGATGGCCAATAAAGTACTTCACTAGAGATCACACCGAAATTTCATCTCATTATCATCATTATTAACATTGACTTCGACTGATACATGACTGACAGGAATTATATCATTCTATATGGATCATTTAAATTTGCTTTCATGAGCAACTAACAATAACTACATTTAGCGAGTGCAGCAAGCGTAATCCCGACCCCAACCACGAAGACCCCCGGAATAAAGTGGTCAAACTGGGTAAATGATTCTTTCAACCAGTCCGCAATGTGTCTGGGCCCCGATCTGGGCTCCTCTCAGTTGGTCTGTCGCACCAACGTCTGAACCGTACGAGTGAATCCTTCCAACCATCCCCCCCGGGGCATGGCGCGGATGTCACTATCCCTTTGGTCTATCGAACCAACATCTGGACCGAACGAGTGAATCCTTCCAACCAACCCCTCAGGGTGTGGCCCGGATGACACTGTAACCCGGCGAAGTGTATTCTTCAAACTAACCCTGATAGGTATAGCGTCTTGAATTAGCACGGCGCGGTGTATTCTTCAAACTAACCTTGTTAGGTATAGCGTCTTGAATAGCACGGCGGGTGTATTCTTCAAACTAACCTTGTTAGGTATAGCGTCTTGAATAGCACGGCACGGTGTATTCTTCAAACTAACCTTGTTAGGTATAGCGTCTTGAATAGCACAGCGGGTGTATTCTTCAAACTAACCTTGTTGGGTGTAGCGTCTTGAATGTCACTTGCCTCTGAATGTGGCGGAGTGTATCCTTCAAACTAACCTTGTAGGGTGTAGCGTCTTGGATGAATCTCCCCACAGACTTCTTAACCGGTCCAGTTCACTTTCCCCTTCCACTTGGTGGAATGCGTTCATCATACTGACTCCGCTGCGTATAGCGCCCAATGCCACTCCCCAAAACTTTCTGGACGGGACGAGTGCATTCATCAAACTAACCCTATTGGGTGTAGCGTCCGAATGACACCCTCCGCGACCAGAACCGACCAGTTCGTTTTCGGATTGTCCAGCGAATGCAATCAGTAACCACGCTTGTTGCTATACAGTTGTTATATATGGTGACATACTTCTGATTGCAGAGTATCTTGTTCATTAATTATAATTACATCACTTTTCATTTGAGTAGTGAATCGAATATTTCTACCACCTGTACCACTTGGATAAACAAGGTTTGTCGGCACCGTAGTTGCCAGTTTGTCGAATTACCCTTTTTTTTTTTTTTAAAGAACAAGATCATCCACTACCAAATAAAAAGGAATCTGCTCACCAGATGTCTGCGAGGTACTCCTGGTAGGTCGGCATGGACACCGATGAACATTCTTGACCGCTGCTCTGCCACATCCCTTCTTGCCTGGGCCAGTAGTCCCCCAGTCCCGGAACTGACAACAGGTGTAGCAAGTTGTGGTTGCCTTTTCCTCCATAGTGCGGGTTGGATTTCACTTCAATCATGTGACTTTAATCTTGTCATTTCAGGTTGCGCTTGTTGTGCCACTAAAACTCAATCAAAACAATGTTTCCATGTTATTCACCACTTAGGTATGTGCTCCATTCAATCTCCAATCAGAATACCGATGGAATACATCCTACGGGAATTTATGTGTCAAGGACATAAGCCAAATTCTAAATACCTAAATCTTTGTAATATCAGAAAGCATTTTTTTTTTAATTAAGTTAAATTTAAGTTTAATTTCTTTTTGTATTTTTTTTTTCAAATACCTATTCTAATAATAATTGACAGACTAACAATCATACACCATATATATCCCCAAATTAAGCAAGCTATGGGTAATATACCGCGGGCCACTCCAGAGCCAACTCCAGACATCGAAGCCGCAGCAAATAACGGAAAAGTTTTTTTAAAAAAATTTACCAAATCAGGAATTGAACACGGAGCCCCTGAATCACATAGAGCTCGATCGGTAGAGGCTTAGCCCACTCAACCATAGAAGCCGTCGAAGTAAACCTGATATTCATGTCAAATCTCTTGAAAGATAAACTTGAAAAATAAAATGTATACACATCCATGATATTCGCTTACATCGTCTATTACAAACACAAATTTCTGTAAATTATTAGTGATGGAAAATACAGTCATTCTCATATATCGATACCATGAAATTATTACACATTATTATTGCCATTTCACTAGTGACAAAGCACTACCTGATATTCTAGAGGTGAGGAAACCAATATTTTAGAAATGACAAGAAGTAGCAACAACACTATGTGTCACAATGAAACTAACTAGAACTGCAGAGCAGTCTTTGAGTAGCAATTATGCATTCCGTGAAAAATGTGAACTGTACAGCCAAATGTGGCCCCCTAAGCTGCCACAAGAACTCCGTCGAAAGGCACCAGTCGACCACCCACAGGTCAGCTGTGCTAGAGATAGGCTTACGAAAATCAAGAAACCATATTGTAAACTAAGATCTGGCCCAAAGGCCTAGTTGCCAAGCCGTAGACCTGTACAAATAATAAATAACTAAAACTGCAAGTGATTAGTGGAACTGTTAAATGAAATTATACATTGTACCCTCTCTCAACATTATCTCATGGCATTCTAAATAATTCAAGCAAAGGAATGCTTAACTTATTGAGGAATAGAGTTTAATTTTACTGAAATAAATTTGCTCCTTCATTATTGTCACTATCTACTTTAGGTATTCTGTACTATGCTCTGATGAAATTTATGTTATTTCATGCTCTTTCTGATCAGTGAAATGTGCCATCAATACAAGTTACATAACTTTGGAAAATAACATTTAAGAAGAAAAAAAATAACAATACTCCATTTGGTAATTATTTTCTAATGAAAACTAAATTATTCACTTCTTTTTTTTTATTTCCTAATATGGGTCATAGTGGTCTTTGCAAGATATCCTAATTTATTTTTACACAAAGATTAATGTTACTCGACCATGAGGATAGTATGACCTATGACAACAATAAAGCATAAATTTTTACTTGCCAAACAACTATAACGATGCCATCATTTGCAGCCACTATAACTATGCTTGTTTTATATTGGAATCTTGCAATAAATCCGCTTCCATTAAACTGGATCGCATTCAAGCCAAGAGCCTACAGGGGATCGCTGTAGCGACAATGAAATCTTCTCTAAGTAAAAGTCTCCAGGTTGTGTGTATTGATTGGGATATTATTCTCCGCAGCCAGCTCCCATCCAAGGCAGCTTCTATCGGACAGATTTTTATAAAGAGATAAAGTTTTTCAGATTATTTCCTTTAAGACATCATAGGCCAGAGATTCCCAAACTATTCTGTGCAAGAGACCCCTTTCTCTGAAATAAACTGATACCTCAGATTACTAACTTATTAAAAAAAAATCCTATTCCCAGTTTATTTTTATTTTTTTTTAAATTATGCAACAATGATACTTAAAAACTGGGTGCATGTAACACATCTTAACAGTAACTTGTTTTTTTTTTATAATAAGAACTTATGCTAATTAATAGGGGTTTTTGGACCTCATTGATTTACAAAATCAGTTCTTGTTTATGTTGACCCCAGGGAAACTGAACTTTGGGAATCTCTGTCTTAGCGCAATTCTTTCAAATTTAATACACATCTAGTTATGAGATGTACAAATGTTTTCCACTTCCTGAAAGCAAGTACCTAGTATCAGTTATCTTTGATCTGACATTTTTTTTATAATTATAAATATTTTATTTTTTTTATGAGTTCTTATTTGAAAGTCTTATCTATAAAACTATTGTTTTTCTAAAACTAGATATTCATGAAAAAATTGCGGATGCTAATCAATTGCTCTGTAAACTTATGCAAGACCGTTGGCCAGACCACCTTCAGTTTTTCACCAATGTATCAAGACTATCTTAAAGTGGTCCTGTTGGTTCAGCTATTAGGATTTCCAATTACAAAAAATATTTAAAATTTTAAGATTGCTCCCCTCTACAGTATCTTACACAAAGATTTTTCCCAACTGGTCAATGTGGATTTTCTCCAGTCCCAGCTCATAGTAGGCATGTCATACTATATACCTAGACATATATCATTACATTTTTTTCTTTAACAATAAGTAAAATTTATCTATTGTGTAGTTAGTGTAACTTTCCATATCTTGTGTTGTCTGTGGAAGCTCAGAAAGTGATTTGGCAGATTACCAGTCAAATTTTCGTTTTGTCTTTATATTTTTATATGCACCTGACATTTTACCACGGACTGTGATATTGGGCAAAACTATTCAGATTAAGTTGGGCCATAACTCCTTCAAAAAAGGAAAGAAGAACTCATTATATTACTTAGCATTGTTATGTTCTGAGGTCCTTAGCATATTAATGAAAGAATTAACTCAATTATGAATGTTTAATATTGAAATACTTTATGTGAACTCAGTTTTCTACATGAAGCCATTTGTGCAAGAGAACTAGTGACATCGACATATATTAGTGATGTGCATTGTATCATAATTATCGAATAGATTCGATTTCCAACAAGCATAATGCTCACTAAAATAATAATAATAAATAATTACATACCATCTGTGCCTGGTGGAACAAGCACATAATTTGTAGCTTACCATGATCCATAAAAAAATCGCTCTTCTACTCACAGTACTAGCATCAGTATGAATCCTTTGTAATCATACCTTGCGCCAATGATACCGACGGCATTATTACCACGTGCAGGCAAATAGTTGTCGCGCCACAGGCACCGTCAAAACGCCAGCCTCAACAATTCGGCAAGCCAGCTTGCCGTCCGGCATTTCATAACCTCAACGCATCACCACTATGCCGCTGCTGATCCCGCCTACGGCCACTACAAGCCAATCGTCCTCCATTGTTATCGCTATCGGCAGCTTCCGATAATATATCGGCACGTCTCGATCACATTGGCATACTTTCTATCGAGAGCATAAACTATTATGTTTAGCATGGCCTTCATTGTGGGTGTGATGTCACATCCCACTTCTGATGTAAGCTCGTCAGAGCCGTATAAGCTCATGACGAGCCTATTCATCAGAAGTTATCATGGCATGGCATAATGTATATGGGTATATTCATGGAATTGACATCTTTCGTGATCTTCGCCAATATAGTGTTTAAATAACAATCATCTTTTCTAAATCACAATGCACTTTGATAATAGCGATTTGTTGCACACTCGATGCCCTAGCGACCACACCACCTCGTATCCAATATCAAATGTACTATTTTGATCAACAACGCCCAAAAACATGTCTCGACCCGTCTCTGTTATTATTGTGGTCGCCTGCAACCATAGATATGCAACACTCCGCTAAAGTGTCATTGCAAGTGTCAACATAAATCATCCTTGGCGATGGCTCGCCGACATATATATATATGTCGCAGAACGGCCTCGTTCTCACGACATCTCTTTTAGTTATTGCAAGTTTCGTGGGGGTCATCAGGATAAAATGCGAGCATAAAACAAGGGCCACGGTTTATACACTTTTCATTTAAATTCGATCAATTCGATTCGATTCGATATATATATATATATATATATATATATATATATATATATGTATATATATATATATATATAATATATGTATACCCGTCTCCGACTAGGGGATTTCTATAGACCGGCTTTCTTGCGATGGTTATACCGCTATCGATCGGTTGGTGGTACATAAAGTGGGTCCCGCATGGTTTAGATTCAAATTTAAACCAGGTAGGAGGCGATGCAATCAGGTGTCAAGATTTAGTTGAATTATTTTTGTATATGTATCTGTACACTGAGCAATGGCACCGATGCATCACTTCTCCCTCCTTCCTATCACACAGTCCTATTCGACCTATCCCATTGCCTTATCCAGCCCTAAAAGGTGGCAGGTGTTGGCATTACTCCTACTGTTACACACATCTATAGCCATTGCCAGCCTCACGCGATAACCAAACGGGATGGTTTAATCTATTTGATCTTCTATCGACGCAATATTAGCCGCTTACGCTATGGCCATCTAAGCAGCGATTCTCTAAACCACATTGTCGCCTACGTTGTACTTTTTCTATACCAAAACCGTCTCCATTGGGTCCCGGTAAAAAGGATAAGGCAAAGAAATGGATAAAGTGAAAAGACAAAAAAAGTATCTTAACAGACTCCAAGCTGCGCAGCGTATGTTTTGAAAGCAACCGGGATTTAAAGTTAGGAGGATAGTGGTTCATTTATTTATTCATGTCGAGGACAACTAGATATCTTTAGGGCTTACGCGCATTGAAGAAGGGCGCAAGGAATGACAATTACCTAGTATTATCTTTAAAGTTAGTGATCAACATATGGACCATATACATAAAGACCGTGGTTTTAAGGAATGACGGTTTTACTCGCGGCTCGTAGACGGCGAGCGACTAGCGAGCAACTTACTTTAGTATCAAACAAAATGTCATGTTCGGAGTCTTTGAAAGAAATCAAACTGGCCCTGAACTTTGAAAATAGGTTCATGATCGGAAATCATCCGACTGCGTCCTAGTGTCCTCATATACGTTCGGTAGAGGCGACCTTACACTTTTACATTTTAACTCACACAAAAGTTACTTTATATGTTAGATTTTATAGCTTCTTCTTGTATGTGATAATTTGTTTTTCTCACAATATTTTCAGTTATCAAACAGTTACTGTACCGTCTGTCTAGTAAAGTTTATTCTAAAGACTTCATCGGGAAGATATCAACTCTACAATAGCATAGCAGCACTCTATTGTAGAGTTCGCGCCATAATAAAAATCCCACAGACGCGGCGCCGCAATCTAATTTATTTGCTAATCCGCTATTTTATGTAGGTAGTTACTGAATAGTAATATCAAAATCCATAAATATATAAACAAAATTATATTAAATTGCGGAGCTGCCACTTTTAGTTCCTTTATTTTCCGTGGGACTTCTTTCGTGACATGCACTCTAGAGAAAACCTTCATCCGTTATTTGAACGAAGTAATTCAACTAACTACATAACTATTCTCTAGAACGTTTTTCTCGTGTGCTATAAAAATTACTGAAATAATTTTATAAACAACGCCTGATTATTTTAATGCAACAAAGTTTTACATTACATAAAATATTAATGTTACAATTTGTTAAGGAAACTATTTTTTTCTTATTTATTAGCGTATGACATTGCTGCGTTGCTGACCTTCCGGCATAATTATGAAAAGGTTACCCGATATGACTCGATGTAAGCGGGCTAAGCCTATCTTGCGTCCTAGGTTCATGTGCACGCCTCAATAACGCTTCGATAACTATTAGAGCTTTACAAAAATCACATTTGCCCCCAAGACAAAAGGCATTACCGCTAAATAAATAAAACAGAAAGTGTATTACTACGCTAATTACCTATTATGTCATTGACTCACATTTTCGTTACCTATATTCGTTTAGCACTTATGACACTTGTGTAGGGGATCAGGCCACATGTAAAGTATTGCTCGCACCTGTGATTTGGAGAACCACCCTACGAGCTTAAACCCCGCACTATGATTAAAAATAATATATAGGTATGTCACGCTCACAGACTGCCTAGATACACTTAGACTTCAGAAAGACTTTCCCTTTGCGTATTCTATCCACTGTATGGCAGTGTTCTAAGGAATATAATAGAATATAGATTATTGCACACAAATTTACAAAACATATTCATATATACAATCGTAATAATAAGTACAATGGGAGGTCTTATCATTGGGTGCGATTTCTTCCAGATATCATCTTTGTATGGATAAACACTTGGTAAGGATAGGGGTAAGGATGGGGGGGTAGGTATGCAATAGATATAATATACCTAAATATATAGGAAAATAATACTTAAATTTACTTGAATTACAATATAAATATACATATTTTTTTGCAGGAATTCAGCAGACAATCAGACGGCCCACTTGATGGAAAACGGTTTGTTAAGAAGCGCCTGCATAATTTCAAATACCAATGGTGGACTACATGTGATTTTATAGGCGTTTAGTATTATCGACCGTTTTTCACATCCACCGTCATAATAAATATCACTCAAATCCAGCGATTACAAGGAAGAACAGTCTCTTTCAAATTTCGTCTTTTTATTTTATCCTGTCTCCGCAACACGGTTACCATCGGCTATGGACATTTGCAACACCAAAGGTGCTACAAATGCGCTACTGCTCTTGTAAGGGAGACTGGAACCTGGTCACTAATGCTGAAACACAACTCAAGGTTGTTATGGCGACGTACTTTAGACTAGGGGTGGTAGCCATCCAGTCGGGCAAATGCCCTAACACCTGGCTGTGGGTTGTTTGGTCGCCTCTCACGACAGGCCGCCGGCCGCAGGAAATTGCATTCTTTCTCCGTTCCTGGACGGATAAAAAAATCTTTATCTAAATGTATATATGTTGTGTGTCGGGGAACACCACCAACCCAATCATGTAATGTTATTTAGTTAGTTATAATGTTAATATAAGTAAATAACATTATTATTTTGTTTCAAATTTGAAGGAAAGGAATAATTTAGAATGATGCCCTCTTTTTATTTTTCCACCTCACCGCCCGCCATCTAGTGAATGTTAATTCAAACCTCCTTGAGCCACTTCGCTCATGTAAGCTACTGTTCTCAAGAATTGTACGTATAAACATTATATTCTGTTGTTTTACTGACACACTGTAGGGATTTGGAATGTATAGCCAGGTAGGGTTTTTCCATCATTACGATCCAGCATTAGAATATGGGGGCCTTGTGGAAAAAGTTGTTATAATATTCCTCTATAGCCGAGAGTACATTCGTAACACTTCGGATGCTGCAGTTGGCCACAGGCGATGGTAACCACTTTTCATCAGGTGAGCTGTTAACCTGTATGTTTCAGTTATGAAAAAAAAGGTTGTTGGAAGAATATTGGGGCGGTTTTAGTGAATTTCCGGTAGTCGCCGCGATTTCATAAGTAGGCACATAACTCTTTGTCCTTAGGCAGTAAAGTGGGCATATAACATTTCCATCTTGACTTACTGTAATATGAAAACAAATTAGTTTTGAAAATAACCGAAAAACTCAAAAGTAACATAACTAAGTAAAAAACTCCAGAAATATAGGTTTTTCAAACTAGTTAAAAAATTATTTACATTTTGCTTAGCACCGACTTTACAAGTTATGTAATGCGATTAAAAATAAAACAGGACGACAAACAGGTAATAATAATCATAATAAACATTTCTTTTTTGTTTTAAAATAGGCAGACATACACATACATTGTATATATCCAAGATAAACAAGCTCCGCTAAATCTACGGAAAATTGAACATTTTGTTCAAAAACAACCCTTTCTTTGATTGGTCTTGTGACAATTCCTGCTCACAAATTGATCCTTGCAAGCTACACTATGTATTGGTATAATAATACAGAATGTCTTATTTTTTTCAAAATCAGCTGGTTCGATTCCTGAGAAAGGTAATGGATCTTTCTTTAAATCTAATAATATATAATAGTTTAGTTTTCGTCAAAATCGGCCTCGAGACGAGTGTATTTTATCTTTTGTGTGTATTACTATTTAGGATAGTTTAGGATTTGGCTCTGAAAAATTAACCTATATGTAATTCAACCTACAGGGTTTCTAGATTCGTAGTAGGTATATTTTGAAGTTCAAGATTTAATACAAATGTAAATGAAATGTGACCACCTTGGAGCGGATACGGAACACAATGTAAACAAGTGTAATGTGACATTGAAATGCCAACGCCTCATTTCTACAACGATCGCCATCGACGGGAAGTTTACCCTCATTTCCTTGAGCTCACACGCTTAACTACGCAACGGTTCTTTACAACGTTTATACCGCGTACAACAGTTATCTGAAGAACTTCCCGCCGAGGTTTTCCCTCTGCGCTAAGACATGGGGTCGTTTAAGAAGGGCGTCAAAAAATTTCTTAGAGGCCGGCAACGCGTTGACAACACCCCTGGTGTTGCAAACGTCCATAGGCGACGGTAACCACCTTCCATCAAGTAGGCCGTGCGCCTGTTTGCCTATAAAAAAATATAACAAAAATTATTTGAACAGAACTTCTTACTCCTTCAAAGTCGGTTATAAACAAACGACCTTAAATTCTATTTATTACTATAATACGAAAACATTCGTTCATGAGAATTTTGATGTATCATTGTTTTCGATTCATTGAGATCCCGTCCCAGAATATTTAAATAATAATACAAAAATTAAGAGGAACATTAATAACACCGGCTCGCAAAAAAGTGGTTTAAATGTTTGACCAAATCCTTCTATCCATATGTTTCGATTCGGGGGGATGCATTCTGGGGTCAGTTTGGGCCTTACACCCTGTATGGATCAAACTGATCCCAGATTCAGATTCAGCGCAGACGTTTCTTTGTGGATCAGTGTTATATTTCTATAATAAATTTGAATACTACTACTGTTCGATCAAAACCTTTATTATACTAAGCTAATTTAGGCACTTTCTTAAATAATAGGGGTGTCATTAGATACTTATAATTTACTGCAGCCGGGCAGCTTGTCGTAAGAGGCGACAAAACAACCCATAGCCAGATGGTAGGGCACTTGCCCGACTGGATGGCTACCACCCCTGGTCTAAAGCATGTCGCCATAATAACCCTGAGTTGTGTTCCGGCATTAGTGACCAGGTTATAGTCTCCCTTAAGAGAGCAGCAGCGCATTTGTAGCACCTTTGCACATTTGTAGTACCACGTCTGTCTGTCAGCCGTCTGCCTGCCTGCTGAACTCCTACAATAAAAAAAAGATACAGAGACTCGGCATCTCCTAATTAGGTCACCAGTTTCCCGAAACCTTAAATCAGTGTAGTGTATGTAATAAGAGCTAATGTAGTATTATCTAAAATTCATTCTCAAGGCAAAAACGAGGCCATCACACACACTAAAGCATAAACAAACAACGGTCTGACTAATAATGAAGTTATTTAAAATCTTAAATACTTGGTTAATCACCTTTTTCAAGGATGTCTAAAAAAAATTTTTAAAGGACTTATTTACTTTTTGTTTTTTTACCTCATTCTCTTTATTATTATAATGTTCTTGTACATAAAAATTATTTGCAGTTCGTTATCTTCGTTAAAACCCAAAGCGGTGTGACCGATTTGAAATTTTTTTTGCGTATCTGAGTGGGTCTCGTATTGGTTTATATTCACAAAAGAAAGAATAAGATACGGTAGGTGGCGCTAAAATCAGGTAAGAAATTTTTATTTTTTCAGGACAGGACATCTGCCGTACCTGCTAGTATAATAATATTTGTTATAACGCCGCACTGAGCGTGTCTCCCCGTCTGTGTTTGTATATCACTTTTTTTTAAACTACTAGGTCTATTATATGAATGAAATTTAACCTAACGATATTACATATGCTGCCACGGACTGGTGTAAATTAACAATTGGTTGTAGCCTTGAAATCTTCATACCCTTAGAAATTGCCACTTGTAGGCTCCGTGAATATTACAATAGTTTCCTGGGACAAAGTATAATAAATACTTTTTAACAAAATGCTGAAAAATATTTAAGAGCTCTCTGTAAACAACTTAGTTTTTTGTTATTAAAACAACGTGTGTGCGACAAGGCTTAATAAAGCGATTGCTGCTAAGGTCTTTCAGGAATTTCACAAACATAACTTTTGGAATTATCACTAAAGGTAAACGGAAATGTAAAAAAGTATATTAGTTCAACAGGGCCCCAATTCTGCTATTACAATATTGTCCAAATGACCGACCACTGACGTCGTAATGGCTGTTATTTTTATACAAACAAACAATTCCAACGACATTGTAATAGCAGAATTGGGGCCCAGTTTGACGGTCTCTATAGTTGGGTGCGCTAAACCTTAGCCAGCTTATGTCACTGTAACGCAGAGGCCCCAATTCCTGGCATGGTAGATGTAAAGAAACTTGCCGTTATTTACTATACTCTGGATGTCTTGAATCGGCCCCAGGTGATTACGTAAGCGTTACTTGTGTTGCTTACAGGTAACCAATATGCACAAATATCGGTTACTTAGAATTGGTTTCTCTGCCAACTTTTTTTAAAGCTGACTACCAGGGAGACTGCCTAGATTATGGGTAGTGGTTGCCTATAGGCATTGGCAACACCAATGGCCAAGCCAACGTGTTGCCAGCCTTTAAGGTGGGATAAGGAGGATAAAATACGGGACGAGATAGAGGGATCAGATAGGAGGATATGGGATTGGAATAAGAGGATGGGATAGGAAAGGTTATATTGAGTCATTAATAATTAATTTAATATGGGTATTTTATTGCCTGCAATAAAGACATTATTATTATTATACTGTATGTCTTTCAAGTCATAAAAATGGCCCGGACTTTTGGAGGGCTTGTGTGGGGCCATGGAAAGGCCACTTAGAGGCCTCTTGATAAATTTAATGTAAATGTGGCGTGACACTTGCCGGCGATTATCCCAGTCTACACCATATAATTTATTATTATTAAATTCAGTTAAAAATCTTAAGTAATAGTAAAAAGCCCAATGCAACGTTAATCGGCGTCGAGGTTAACTGTAATTTACTGCATTTGCCGTGGAATACATTTGTAATGAATAAAGATGAGCGTATTATGAACTGTTTGATTCCAAGATTCTCATGTCTTCAAAGCATCATAATCATCATGAGAATTGCTACTTGGCGTGGAATTATTTCTCAAACCAAGTATATATAACATTCATCTACAAAACTATAATACGGCCAGCGTAACTTGGCAAATGTGAACATAGACTCTGCGAACTTTAGAGCATGTACACTCGTATGATACGACTCGTCAGTGAATACAATTGGTCGCCCTTCATCCCTGTATTTGTTCATTGCTTTGTACTAGTTGGTCACTGTATTTTCTTCACGAGTTTACATGCGCTAAAGTTCGCAGAGCCTATGTTCACATTCGCCAAGATACGCCGGTTAATAGAGGAGATTTTTAGTTTTGCCGGCCCTATTATATGTAGATCGATAGACAACGCTTTATTGTTTACCAACAATAAACACTTATAGAAAAAAAAAGCTTATTATATCTAGTATATTTACTTGGAGACTCTATTCTTGGAATCTCGAGCAAAAAATTGTCTAATTCGCTGGGGTAATAGAAAATAATTATTTTTCTTAATACTAGAACAGTATTAAGAAAAATAATTATTTTGTCGTGCATTTGTCTTGTTCAATGCTATATTAAATGCAGTATTTCTTTAAAATGTTATCATCACGTTGATAACAAACCGGTTCTTATTATTATAGATACAACATTGTATTTAGCAAGCTATAATCATAAGTATTTTCTTAAATTTTCGCGACTAGTACACATAATAAAATTACGTTTTAAAGGCTTTAGGCGCGGTATTTTATTTGGTTTTTATTATTCCGACGTTTCATCAAATCGTCATTATCAAATAAAGTACCGCGCTTAAAACTTTTAAAACGTATTTTTTATCTTTGCCAGTTTTTTTTTTGAAAAGTATAACGCCCTCTAGCGTTTAGTGCGGTCTTCAAAATGTAACAAACACATCGCATCGCTTCTGTAATTTTGAGATAGGTGGCTTTATAACGCTTACATTTAGTAACATAAAAAACAGAAAACTGCCTAATTGCTGCATATGCATACTTCCTGGCATTAAAATTCTAATAATTGAAATTAACACAACCATAGCCATTAAGGGCCGCTTGCAAAGGTTGCTTAAATTTATTTAAGAAACATAAAATGTATTTACCACCCCTTAAATACAATTAGCGTCTTGCACAACGCAAAACTTGCCGTTAAATATGTTTAAAGAACTGTCAGTACGTTTTGTGTAAAACGTATTTAGGCAGTTTAATATGATTAATTAATTTTATTTAATGACGATCGTTATGTAAGCGGGCCTTAGTAACCTACCAAGTTTAAATGTTGAGTAAATATGGGTGCACATTACTGCAAATATAAAACAATATGTGTTTTATTTCTCTTAACCCAACTATCAGGATTTTTTAGATAATAATGTGCACATAATATATATTTACTCATTTTTGTTAATAATAATTTTTATTTCTGGTAACAGACCCATAGTTATTTACAAAAATATGAAAGATATTATTATGTATATAAAAATAAAATAACAATATATTGTCATTTCTTACGACGGCTTTGGAGAATTGCTTAGTGAAATTGAAACGTGACTAGATATACTGGTAGTTGTAAGACAGAACATAAAGTTCTACTCTATTTTGTTCGTTGTTATGTTTAGCATACTCACCTGCGAAAACAACCTTTTTAGGCCCTGTGATTCGGGTGAACATGTACAGTACATTTCCAAAACATGGGTTCTTCCGGATTATGCGAAACATAATAATATTAGGATGTCTAATTTTTGTCCAAAAGGAGATAACTAGCTTCGGCATTTTTTCACTCATTAAAGCGAAACAGTCCGGCACCCTTGCTTCGGAAAACCTATCTAACACACTACAACACCTTGGAAGGCGCATTAGGATTCTATTTAAGGTTAAGTATAAAATATAATAACTCTGTCCTCGTCGTCCTCCCACTTTAAGGTAACGGACAATATACCCGTCACGCTTGACCAAGGATGCTTGGATAAGCGCGATTGGTTGGACGCATCGGTTATGTCGATATGCAGGTTTCATCACGGTGATTCCCTTCACAGTTGTTAGCACATGGTTATTGTAGTTAGGTTAATGTACATACATACATAACTTCCCGCCATGTCCTTTGCGGGGTAGGCACGAACAAAAGAGCGCCATTCAGGCTTATTCTTACACACCTCACTTGCTTCTTTGACATTCAGAGCTCTTGTCATGCACGCTCGTCTGTTCTTAAGGCTCCTGACATCACCTTCTGCTAGTACACGATCAATTTGATCATGGAAGGTGTGTCGTGGCCTTCCGCGACTTCTGCATCCATCCACTTTTACATTGTATATCTATTGAGTCATTCTTTCATCATACATTCTTTCCACATGCCCGAACCATCGGAGCATTCCTTTCCTTACCTTCACCCGGACACTCTTTTTCAGACCAATTCTCTTTCTTACTTCGGTATTACGAACGTGGTCCGCAAGCGTCGCTCCGCAGGTTAATGTAGACATCTATTTAATTAATAGATAGATAGATAACTCTTTATTGTACACCAATACAAACATGAACTTAAGACTAAAATTATATCTAGTTATGTACAAAGGGCGGTCTTATCGCTAAAAAGCGATCTCTTCCAGACAACCCCATTAATAATTAATAAAGGTAATAAATATTATTAATTAATAAATAAATTTAATAAACACGACTTAAGTTGGATTAAAGATACTTAATAAAATAACTAATTAAATAATGACGATTAAGATCCTGCTTACTTGCACACCAGTGAAACTGGTAAAATGTACTGAACCATGTATTTCTTGAAATAACATCTGAAGGTATACAACTACATTTATGCAAGAATAAATATTTCATTTCATTTCAACAATATGCACTTTAGATCGGCTGCCTAAGTGTTGCATGCGTTTCAAACCCGCGCCCTCTGAATTTGGGACGCTGGCGCAAGCCATTGCGCTACCACGACCGAGGTAAAGATTAAGTATTATATTATTTAACAATGAACAACATTTTTATCCGTGCAGGAACAGAGAAAGAATACAATTTCCTGCGGCCCGGCGGCCTGTCGTTAGAGGCGACAAAACAACCCACAGCCAGGTGGTAGGGCATTTGCCCGACTGGATGGCTACCACCCCTGGTCTAGAGTATGTCGCCATAACAACCTTGTGTTGTGTTCCGGCATTAGTGACCAGGTTCCAGGCTCCCTAAAGAGAGCAGCAGCGCATTCGTAGCACTTTTGGTGTTGCAAATGTCCATAGGCGATAGTAACCGCTGTCCATCAAGTGGGCCGTCTGCCTGTCTGCTGATCTCCTGCAATAAAAAAAAGAACATTTTACGTTCTTATTTATTTACTCTTTGGCTAGTGAAAGTACAGGTGTTTTAATTCTATAAATTTGTATAAGCTGTTGTCTTTGTATAATCGGCAAACAAACACATCTTGTATATCGCCAAATTGTTCAAGTTACTCTTGTGTTGATACACAAAAGACTACCTAGTAAACAAGATCATATTAAATAACGGAGCAAATACGTTTCCGAAATTTACCATGCCAGGCATCGAACACGGAGCCTCTGCGTTGCAGTGAGGTAGGCCGGTAAAGACTTACCCCGCTAAACCACAGAGGCCGTCGTAATTGTATTACTTACATCAATCTTATTGACAACCTAATTCGTACAATTGATTAATTACCTATCTATATACCAATATTATGTATTATTTATTTATGTTCCACATTAAAAGGCCTTAAAAATTGGATATACTTACAAAAATTGATATCACCATAAGGTATATGAAAGTGCATTAGTCCGGACACACTTGTACACATATAGAATTATGAACATTTGCATAAATTATCCCTTGGCTTCCCATCTCTCTAATGTACAAACTTATTCATACGTTTTCTATGCAAAAAGTAGAAATACGTGAAGTTATAATATAAACTGTGAGAACTGCCTTCTAGATACAAACTAAATCGCAAGAAAGGTTAACAACCTCACTACACGTCAAATAAGACATTTTCAGTGTTCCTTAAGTAAATGATAACAACCGAAATTATATTGTTTCTTTATATTCGTAAGTATATCTGTTAATCTAAGTATGCACGTTCCAACTACATCACTCGTATATCATTGTCTTTATATTGAAAGACCGAAAAAAAGGTACCTTTAATATACATATTTTTATTGCATGAGTTCTGCAGACAGGCACACGGACCATCTGATGGGAAGCGGTTACCATCGCCCATGAACATTTTTAAAACCCAAAGTGCTATGAATACTGAGTCCGGAATACAACTCAAGGTAGTTATGGCGCCATACTCTCTGACCAGGGTAGGTAACCATACAGACAGGAAAATACCCTACCACCTGGCTGTGGATTGTTTTGTCGCGTGCGACCAGCCGCCCGGCTGTAAAATATTTTATTCCTTGTTCATTCCTACACGAATAAATATATCGTTAGACAAATATTGTTGAACCAAATCATATAATCCACAAGTGTTACATACGTTATAACAATAGTAAACATGGAAACAATTTCAAAGACATACATTGAAGTAGTTAGAATAATTTAACAGTTTGAAGTATTAAGTAGTTAGAAAAATTATATTGTTTAATCATGACTCCTCCAAGTTCATCAAAGTGCCTCCCATTGAATTTTCACAATACGTAATTAAATTCTGAAAAATAGTGCTGGAAGAACTTAAATTAATTTGAACGTAAAATATTATTTCTTATTATATTATTTACTTTCAAAGCGATTTTTGCCTTTCTGTGACAGGGGATAGTTTCGGATAAATTTTTTTAAATGTTTTTATATTGAATGACAAGAACGGTCAACATTACATATTTATGTCATCTTTGCGGAACCCTTTACAAAGTGAGGTGAGATAGACACTGAGCGGCTTTCTTACTTTACTTACTTAGATAGTTTACAACGTCCCAGCATATCACTAGCCGTGTAAATAACGTGATTAAAACTGACAGTAAATAGTCATCCACTGATATAATGTTAAACATCGTTAACTTTTACTCAAAGCAAATTGTTCTCATTGGTAAATAAAAACACATAAATTAAAAAGAAGCGTGATGTTTCGCCACAAGCAGTGTTTGAGCAGTTGTTAACTAATTGTTATTTAAACGAGGGACAATACACGCATACAGTCGCGCAAGTATCGACGAACAATGTTGTTTGATGCGTAACTCAAGGTACAAGATAAATGAGCCACATATTTATTAAAAGTGGTGTCGTCGACAGTGAGACTTGTGTTATCGTAGGAGGCGAGATGCGAGCGTCTTGTGTGCGCCGACGCACTCTCATATCGCGCTTCGTTTTACAACCTGACATTTACTGCTCAGGTTTTGGAAACGACAGTCAAAAAGTCACGGATTAAGTATATAGTCAGCATCGAGTGCCGGCAACGACGCACAGTGCCGCGTGTGCCGCGCTCCCTTACTCCGACGCAGAGCTTTAACTGACTCTCACTTTTTATCGCTGTAATCATGATTGCGAGTATGGAAAACATAAACAGTGTCAACGACCTAACAAACTCAAATATTCACCTCACAGAAAGTTTAAGGGAAGAAACATGGAAAGAGAAGACAAAGAGCGTCCTGAAGAATATAAAATATTGTTTCCGAGAGACCACAGTTGAGCCGTGCCTTTTTATGTACATGATGTGCACAGCGATATCTTCGTTAGCAGTTCAAAATATGCATTTAGAAAAAGCATGCAGAGTGAATTTGCAGTTTAGCGATCATGTTTGCGATTTAATTAGAGATCGGAACACAACCGACTTGGAAGAAGAATTAAAAGAGATTCACTCTTTAGTAGCGAAAGTAGTGGCTTGGAAATTTCCTTTACAGACTGCGATACCTGCAGTCATGGTGATTTTCGTAGGAGCTTGGAGTGATAAATATAAAAAAAGAAAAATATGCATATTGTTTCCATTTATTGGGGAAGTGATCTCGAACATAGGATTGCTTGTAGCCACTTATTATTTTAAAGAGTTATCTTTGACTGTGACGGCGTTGATAGAGGCTCTACCGGCAGCGTTCACTGGCAGCTACGTCATAATTTTTATGGGAATGTATAGTTTTATGGCAGACAGAACAACTCTTGAAAACAGGACTTTCCGTTTGGGACTGGTCACGATATGCGTCACTTTAGGAACACCCACAGGGACTGTACTTAGTGGTATTTTATTACGTGCTTTAGGATATTACGGTGTTTTCACATTACTGCTTGGGTTTTATCTCTTTTCGCTTATATACGGTCTGTTTAGACTTGAAGATGTTCTGCCGGTCGCAGAGGTGAGGAGTGAAAATGTTATCGTACAAAACAGGTTTAGAATGATAACTTTGGAAGTTGTAAGTTTAGTGGGTAATACTGTGATGGTGGCTTTGAAACCTCGCGCTACGGGAGGAAGGATACAGATATTTTGTGTATTAGTACTATATCTCCTTATGGTTGGACCGTTGTATGGTAAGTAATGTAATTTTTCTAAGTATATGTAAGTGTCAATGGAAGAATTTGTGTTGGTAGAGCACATCAGATTTAATAATATCAGATTAAGAAGCTACTACCCTAGAGCCTGGGAGTCGCCATATTTAGGGAACAGATGGTATACCCACCACAAACAACGACGACAACTAAGGCCGTTGGGCGGGTTTCATCACACATTCAGCAAGTGGTAATTACAAAAATATCCAAATTAGGTCCGAAATCTGTCTAAGTAATGTATATTATTTTTCGGTTAGGCTTGGAATCCATGCCATTTGAAACATAAATTCATTAACCACTAAGCTCATGTGATCACAATTTATCATATGAACACCAAATTTCCGGCATTATGAGAAAACGCCTAACCGACATGTGTGTATAAAATAAAGGTAAATGTATAGCTTTCCGGTATACGAATTTTAAGTAGCGGGGTGGTGAAATGGGGAGGGGGAGAGGCATACTTACCTTTACTTCAACCTTTAAGGTCCAGCGATCTTGAAATATTTTTTCTTTTAATAAACATAACCTCACTTATTTTCACTGATTTTTTCGCTAATGTTGCACTTCTATCATAGGTCCGAAATCGAAAAATCCTTTCAAAGTTCCAAAAAAGCCAGTAATCAACATAAAAACAGCCAAAATAACCCAAAAACCAGCTTAATTGGAGAAAAATGAAGAAAAAACACAATAGAGCACATTTGTATACAATACAAGAGTAACCATTCAAAATGGCGACCAATAAAGACGATTTTTTTTACGTAATCGCATTAATTTATATTTAACCAATATAAAAAAAAACAGCAGTGTATTGAAATAGAAATAAAATTGATATCATTAATATATTGATTCATTGTCATATTAAAAGCCAACTTGCTAGTCGTCCACTAAATTGATAAATAAAACAAATGTTTCATATGAGACTTTCAAGGTGTCGTAACTGTCTGTATGTACCAAAAAATAGTAAATGGTTACCAGTCAGTTCTGGCGCCTTTTTTGCCCAATAAAGGCGGCAAACAAAAATATTTATGAATATTTTTTTTCATAGAAATATATCGATTTCCGAAAATTATATAAAACAATATGTTAATTAATTGTAAATCTTGACCTACAAGATTTCGAATTTCTTAATTACAAATCGATAAGTATTAATGACATATTCATTAATTTATTTTTATAATCACACCTTGATAGCCAAGCCATTAAAAACAAAGTGACACTAAAAAATGACACTTTTTAATCAATCGATTATATATGTCTAACATGAATTTGTATTTATGCGTCAATTAAATTTGAAAGTTTATTTCTACATTAAAAACAGTTTTAGTGTTACAAAAAGTTATAGTGGTTATATGTCATTCATCAGTACAATCATAAACAATTCGTGAGTACATTCATAAACTCAAATCACGGTTTTTTATTATCAAAAGTGGCACAATTTTACAACATAAATAAGTGAGTTTATGATTATAAACTAAAAAAATTTTAAACCCTCCTGACCTTAGGGGTTGTCGTAGGGGTGAGTATACCTCCCCCCTATTCACTTCGCCCACCCACAACTTAACATTTGTGTACCGGATTGTTAAGTCGCAGCCAAAATAAATAACAAATGCTGAAAAGTGGTGCCGAAATCATAACCAGTAAAGATCCATTGACTCTGCTTACCCCTATGAAATACAGACGATAATTTTAATATGTTTTACGAGTATATTGTAAATTAATAACTAAAAATAATTGCAAAGAATAGTGCAGTCAATCGACAATGTAAACCTTGTTATTTACAAATTTACAAAATTCTCGTTACACAACGTTACGTTGCATCAATAAGTAATTATTTCTTTAGATATCTTGAATTAAATATATCTATATATGTACATAAAATTGAAGTGTCTGTTTGTAATGTCAATATAACAGCTTTATACTAAATGCATATGAAAATATATACGGTACTATATCAAAAAACCATTTCTTAAAAGTTTTTAGTCTGTCTGTCTGGATGTTCCGGCTAGTTTCTGAAACGGCTTGACCGATTTTGACAGGATTTTGGTAGATAAATATTATAATTTCATTGGCAGCAGATGTTATAAAGATTAACTTAGGCTTCATTTTTAAGTCCGCGAAAAAAAATCTATGCGAACAAAGTCGCGGGCATAGCTGTAAATAATATAATTTAAATGCATTCTACCATCTAAACCATGATAATAAGTGCTGAGTTATCTTTAAATTTAAACTTCAAACTAGATAATACTATAAACCTCTTTACGAGTGAATCAGAAGTTCCTCGTATTAATTTGAAGGATAGAAATGTTTATTTTTATTCGACCTCGATCTTATTGTTTTATATAAAAAGTTAGCTTTAGTATGTCTGTGGCCGCAAATATAATTATTATACTATAATTAATTTGTATACTACTAATATATAGTCCTCCTTGACGTATCCGTCCACTGGCAGTTTTCTGACCTAATGTGCATATTGTTACAATTACCACGTGCTAACAAAGATGAAAAAAAACATCGCGATGAAACCTGCACATCGAGTTAACCGATGTGTAAAGCCTATCAAGCCGCCTTGAGCAAGCGTGCTGAGTAAACATTCCGTTCGTCTATAATGGGAAGCCCAAGCCCAGTAGTGGGACAGTTATGGGTTGTTAATATATATGGGAGATTTTAGGACTGTTTATTTTTGATACCAATTGTACAGGAACGGAGAAAGAATACAATTCCCTGCGGCCGAGCGGTCTGTCATGAGAGGCGACAAAGCAACCCACAGCCAGGTGGTAGGGCATTTCCCCGACTGGATGGATACCACCCCTGGTATAGAGTATGCCGCCATAACAACCTTGAATTGTGTTCTGGCATTAGTGACCAGGTTACAGCCTCCCCTAAGAGAGCAGCAGCGCATTTGTAGTGCCTTTGGTGTTGCAAATGTCCATAGGTGATGGTAACCGCTTTCCATGAAGTGGGCCGTCTGCCTGTTTGCTGAACTCGTGAATTTTTATTTACTTATTAATTACTTAAATAACTTTGCCTAAAGGAAATATCATGAATAAAACGCTTTGTTCTTGAAGAACCGATAACAATTGAACAGTGTTGTTATTTAGTTTTTATCAGTGTTTTAAGGAAAGACTCACAAAACACAAAGTGTGTTGGCCTCTGTGGTTGAGTGGGCTAAGCCTTTGTCAGCCTACCTCACTGCATCGCAGAGGTTGCGGGTTCGATTTCTGGCATAGTAAAATTCGAAAATGAATTTTTCATTATTTATTGTGGTCTGGGTGTCTGGTACGACCCCAGAGTAGTCCGTTGTATATTAATTACCCCTTAACGCAAACGTGACTTGCTTAATTAGTGTTTGTCTGTCGATTATGATTATTTTATTTTGGGTCTGATTTTTAATTGCATATAATATACTCAATTATATCTCATCGTACCTTTAACTGCCTTATAGTCGGTTCGTATATCTTATGAACCGTTCTTATGCCTTACCACCAACAATTAAAGTATATTACAAAAAGCAGTCCCTAATGAGATACCAATAATATTATTATAATAACCAGCCATCGGCAAATTTCAAAAGTGGACCAGACAAAACAAATAATTCTAAATTCAAGTAAATGATGCAAGACTACCTTCCTTTAATTTTGCTTTTATTTTAAAATGAATTCATGACGCATTAAAAATTACACTTGAGAGTAACTTCGACAAGAGTTTCCTTTGTGCCTTTTTACAATTTCTTTTTTAAAACAAAGAAATAAAGGCCTAAAGGGTCTTCTTTAAAGAATCGGTTAGTGAAATTGACACGTATCTAGATATACCGGTAATTGTAAGATAAAGCTTAAATTTCCACTTTATGTTGATACTTGTTACGTGATCATACGAATCTGCGAAAATTACGTCTTCAAGCCCTCAGCCCTCCAGCCCTTATCTTAACAAGAGACACAAAGAAAGACTGATTAGGCCATAGGTGGTTCGCTTCGGTTAATTAATTAACTGATTTTATCATGAATACTGAGTGGATATTTGATACTTTATAATCGGAAATAAGCAAAGTTGATGGTTCAAAGATTACATAAGCGAAGCACTCTGGAAAGTTCAGGTAGCCAATAAACATCAATAAACGCCTTAAAATCAACAAAATAATGATAATATTGGTTAATTTTCATGTCCATTTATTTACTAACAACTAGCGAAGCAAACCTGTTTATGTAACTTGTAATCCTTGACTTCAATATTGCCAACTTTCAATCTTTAATTATTCATAGTATTAACTAGAAGTAATGATATCGCAATAGACTGGTACCTTGGTAAGTAAGCATGATACCCCTAATTTTTAAAATTATTCTATATCGAATCTGATTGGATAAGTGACACAAGAAATGTTTAATAAATTCTGAAATTAATTTCATATAATTTAGGCCTTTAATAATAAAGGAGGAGGTTCTCAACTTGATTAGTATTTTCTTTTTTATGTATGTACACCGATTACTCTGAAATTTATGATCCGATTTACGTGATTCTTCTTTAGTTTGGTGCGGAATAGTGGCCATTTAGTCCCTTAAAAATAATTTGGCCCAGTAGTTTTCATTTTATGAACATTTTTTTTATAAAAAAATTTCCGTTCCTGTTTCTTTCGACCTATATTTTTTAAGGCGCGTAAGTAAGTTTTTTATGTAACAAATAAAAAAAACTTCGTTTAAAAAAAACCGACCTCAAAAACTAAAAAGTATAAAATAACTCATTTCTTAAGCCATCTTTAATTATAATATCTTATTTTTAAAAGATATTATCTTAAACACTGTGTAGTCGATGCAAAGTAAAATATAAATTACTATATTTTGAAAATAACTAAGCACCGACTTTAAGATGTTTATGATAATATATATTCTGTTAAAAATAAGATATTTTAATTAAAAATAGCTTTAGAAATAACTTATTTTATACTTTTTAGTTTTTGAAGTCGGTTTTTTATATATTAAAATAAACATAAAAATAATAACATACTTTAAAAAAATGTTTTTTACTTTTACATTGTATGTACTTTTTATATATTTAATACGGTATTTGGCTCGTTTAAATAATGACGGACTGTCTGCTACTCTTGTATTAAATCTATGAGACTTCAGTATTTTGTAAGAATAATAAAGAATAGAATATTCTGCATTGCACACAATGTTATAAACATACAATCATAACGATAAGCACAATGGGAGCCTTATCGCTGCAAGCGAAATTAAATTTAAATTAAATTAAATTAAATTAAATTATAGTATAAACCTACATAATATTTAATTTAGTTAAACGTCGTGAAACAACACTATCCCAAATATAATGTATCTAACTAAATAATTTTATTAATCAGTTACAAATTTAAGATAGTGTTGTTTCACGAGGTCATTAAACGAATGTACAGACTTGTTTCTTTTATATTACGAGGCAATGAGTCCCTTACAGCTTGCGTAGTAAATGATTTGTCATAGAACCGTGTAGTATGTATTCTTAATCGGTAATTGAAAGATAATTTCTTTGAGGTGGTAATAAAAATCGGTTCATTCCTAAAGCGGTAAAGGTCAAAATTTGAGATTTAATTCTGACGGACATTGCTCAAATCCACTTTGTATGCTATGGTATTATTTAACTACTTAGTATCTTAATTTAAAATCGAGATAAACATATTGACAATATAATAAATAACCTTTTAAAAGTCAAGTCGAGTTTATCTGTTTAAAAATATTGTGGCAACCGAGGTTAGAACTTTCTGGCAGCGTAAGTCAGTCTCAAGACTTTTAGGAAAAGATGGAAGATTCTAGAAGAAAAGACAAGGACTGACACATTTTAAAAAGGGCTAGATGATGAACAAAAGAATTACGAAAAAATTATCGAAATTCTAGAATAGAATGAACTTTCTATTCTGGAAGGAAAAGTGAAGTAAGCAAATAAAAGAATCACGAAAAGAAGATCGAAATTATGGGTACCAGAAGATTTTTCCGGGTATACCAGCAATGTCAGGCGCGCCTACGGAGTAGTTCAGTTGAAGACAGCAATGCGACAAGTTGGAAACGGAAGTTTCGGAAGAAGAATTAAGTAGGAGACAGTGGTGAGTTTAGTGGGCAGTTCCCTGAAGGAGGAGTTTACGTAGTTTAAGAGGAGATCCAAAAGCTAGCTACTCGCGGTTAATTCGGACGTGAGCACTGGAGTAGCAGGAGCTGGTCTACGCAATATCGGCGCCGGTATTGTGAGTGAGATATATCCTCGGGGCAGAGCGTCGTTAGTTGTGTGAAGGGGCAACCCTGCAGAGAAGAATCACGTACGGCTTTGTAAGTCAATAAAAGCATTTAGTTGAAAAAACTGGTGCTTACTTTCAATTCCAAGGACGTACCTCGCACGTAATATTATGCTAAAAGTCGTATATGATGAAATTTTTAAGTACTGGTGCTGGTTGAAAAACGGTGCATGTATCTCATACGAACAAAATCGATAGATTGAGCTCCAAACACTCATAAAGAAGCTGGCTAAAGTAAACCAATCTTGGAATAGCAGCTGATCACGCCACGGTGAGTTAAGAGAACTAAGTTTTAACCACTCAGACGCAAACCAAGTGTAAACTACATACATATACGATCTAAAGTTTATAAAAGAAATGATTGAGAAAAAACAAAAGCAATTTTAAATTAGAAAGTAAACAAAAATGCAATTGTTGTTTTTTATATTTTTGTTGAGACACTCCTCGAGATGTCGTAGAAATTATTTGTTAATACGATACTATACTTTATTTTTCTTTTATAGTTTAAAATTGGTGATGTTTTTCTTAAGAAAATGTACTTTTTAGTTGTACAAATGATTGAATGGTTTTACATACATACATACATAACTTCACGCCAGGTCCCTTGCGGGGTAGGCACGAACAACAGAGTGCCATACAGGCTTAATGGAATGAAGCTTGAATGGTTTTAGAAATAATATATTGACCACCTGTAGACATCGCATTACTAGCACGTGTACAAGTTTACCTTTCGGTTATTGTAGTCCCTCTTCAACATGGGTGCACTCGATTTACCTCATTTAATCCTGACTTGGGACTGTTATGTATTGAAACCACGTTAGTACATTTTATTCAAAACTACATACATTTAAAGTATTATAAATAACCACCATAACATCTTGCCCTCAAAATTAAAAGTAATAACCTATATCCTTAATATATATTATATTATACCAATTAACTTATACTTATTTAACTATGTTTTTAGTTCTATTCCGAATAGTAGGATGGCGTGTACTTACCAACAAATTGACTGAAGGCACATATTCTTCATCCTCCTCACCCGAATCGAACCTGTCGTCCTCGCCATCAAACTCCTTCTGTACCCGAAACGAAACATCTTACATCTTTAAAGTATGCTCTTTCGAAAAAAAAACCACAAGTCCACAATTAACGGAGAAATCGCGTGTCAAATACAAAAAAGGCTGAACTGAGAACCTCCTTTTGGAAGTCGGTTAAAAGTTCTTCACATCATTTCACACTTTGTTGAAGTAGGCTCCGTCTATACTTTTATTGGTTCGACTGGGATTAAACTTAAAAAGTTGTAACTGATAATTTTTAAGTGCAGATGGTGATTGAACTATGTATAGATAGAATTTATTTATTACCATCACTTCCGTTCACCTTGGGCAAGCGTGTAGGCTATGTCGTCTGTCTCCACTAATGAAAGGCCCAAGCCCAACAGTGGTACGTTTATGGATTGATATTGTTATTTATTTCTAATTAAGCTCCTCAAAACGATTCTTAGTATTTTTTAAAATATTTTTCGGAGAATATAAGTAAATAACGATAATAAGACCCAAATTTACGTTATCATAAATTATCAAGGGAAGTAATTATTTTTTTAATGACAAATTAATTGGTTTTTAATGACAAATTAATTTCACAATTACCTGCATGGGCGCCGGCAGAGAATTCGTATCGATGAGGCGTACTCATCCTGGTGTGGTTTAACTGCCGGTGTTCCTCAGGGCGGCGTTTTATCTCCTCTTTTATTCGCTGTTTTCATAAATTCTATCTCCGACCAATTGTCTTCTTCCTACCACCTATATGCTGACGATTTACAAATTTACGTACAAAGTGATACTGATTCACTAAATACTGCAATCAATAAAATCAACACTGACCTAGATCACATTCTAAGATGGAGCAAAAAGTTTGGACTTGCCGTAAACCCACAGAAAACTCAGTTGATAATCGTCGGTAGCCCTAGGATGAATGCCAAAGTTAACTGGTCCTCCTTACCACAGGTTGTTTTTGACGGGACACATAGCGACTCTGAGCGATACTGTCAAAAATCTCGGCATAATCATCGATAGAGAGTTGTCTTGGCGGCCTCACATCACCGATTTAAGTCGCAGAGTCTTCTTATCTTCTAGATCCCTCAGAAGATTAAGAAACTTTCTACCCACTGCTACCAAGATTACGCTTGCTGAGTCTCTATTGCTTCCCATACTTGATTACGCTGACGCCTGCTATCTAGATTTAACCTTAGAACAGCTGAACAAGCTTGAGCGGCTTCAGAATTTTTGTATAAGGTTCATATTTGGTTTGCGTAAATATGACCATGTTTCCGAATATCGTAAAAGACTCAAGTGGCTTCCTATTCATTTTCGCCGGAATACTCACATTCTCACTCTCCTTTATAACATATTATATACTCCTAATAGTCCCCAATACTTTAAGGAACGTTTTAAATTCCTTCGCCTATCCACTGCCCACAATTTGCGCCATGATACATATCGAAAACTTATGACGCCTGCACACACTTCATCCTATTATGATAATTCTTTTACGGTGCAGACTGTCAAACTTTGGAATATGCTGCCTCTTACTGTCAGAGAGGCCAAATCCTTACCTATATTTAGAAATTTACTTAGAAAACACTATTTGTCCATAAATAGCTATTTCTGATTTACGGAATATAATCATGCTAAGACATTTATTTATTATAATAACTTATGTGTTATTGTATATATATATGTATGTATATGACTATGTATATATATATATGTATTTGTATATTTATTTCTTAAATTAGTTTGAGTATTTGTGCATTGTGTATCTATTGCCTTTTTCCTGCACCACCTATTTCGCCTGATTCAATCTCTGTTATTTAGGTTGCCTGGAAGAGATCGCTTTGAGCGATAAGGCCGCCTGTTGTATTGCCTAAAAATATTGTAAACATGGACTGTTTTTGTAATTGTATATTTTGGTGTGCAATAAAGTGTTATCTATCTATCTATCTTAATTGGGTGCGGAGGTTAAAAAATTGCAACTTAATGTTTCCTTAGCTTTTCACGTATGGTAATGACATATATAAAAGTCATTTTATTTAAAATTATAATAAATACCATCAATTTCAAGCAGAAAATGTTGACTTTATTTGAGCAATTTAAAATGACTAGAATTATCCACATATATATATATATATATATATATATATATGTATATATATATATATAATACATGCAACTTGTAACAATGTATATTACTTTATTTAAGACACCTTACACACACAAAGGTTCCGGGTTGCCTGGATGAGATCGCTATAAGCGATAAGGCCGCCCATTGTTCTAATGGAAATGTATTTAAGTACATTAAGGGCCTTACTTATAATAATCTCGTTAAGAAATGATTAGACATCTCTTAAATAATAAATAGATCCTTACGCCTCTAATCAATGGCTGTTTCAAATAAAACTTGCCATCTTGCCTCTTAACAGTCACTTAAACTACCGCTCGATATTTGTTATTTTTGACAGTTATTTATGAATTGCTTTACCACCACCTCTAATCCTTAAGAGAAGTTTATGGGTAAGATTCTCGTTAATCAGTTGCTGAGCAGTTTCTTAAAATTTAACCAACGATTATAAGTAAGGCCATTAATGTCTAGGTTTAAGTTATAATGAACAATAAAGAGTTTTCATTCATTCATTCATATTATGTTTATTTGAATGTTTTACTGTAGTGTGATTTAACCTTTGTAGATTTTATTGATAAAAAGCCAATTTTTGAAAGAAATGACTATTAAAGACATATGACGAAAAATTTAATGGGGCTTCATCTGTATTAGGGTTAAAGATAAACGGTACGTTAAGACTGTGTTAGGCTGCGGCCGAATGCGTCTTCTTAAAAGTGTTGAAAAGTTAAGCCGTTAACGCATTAGGGTATAAACGTTAACGTATAAGTTAACTGTCATTAACAATAAATCCACGGCCCTATTTATGTGGGACGAGCTAAATATTAATGGCCTTAGTTATAATCGATTGTTAAATTTTAAGAAACTGCTCAGCAACTGATTATTGAAAATCTTACCCATAAACTCCTCTTAAGGAAAATTTACCAACATGGTTATTAAAACTTAAACTACCTAGTTTAAGTGACTGCCAAGACGCAAGCAAGATGGTAAGATTAATGTGAAACAGTCATTGATTAGGGGCTTAAGAGTCTGTTATTTAAGAGATGGCTAATCCTCTCTTAACGAGATTATTATAAGTAAGGCCCTAAATCTTTAACATTATCCCATATGAAGCCCACCTTAAGACTAAGACGTATTGTAACAGAAATAAGATTAGGAACTTGTCATAGATTATTTATTCCGCTTGTAATCAAATCTACTTTCCCACATATATTTTCACTAGCTGCGCCCGCGGCTTCTTCCTCGTGGTAATGTAAAATCGTTATATTTTGGATATTTCACGCTATATCTTTATAAATTATAGCCTATGTGTTATTCTAATGTGCAAGCTATATTACTATAAATTTTCATCAAAATCGATTCAGTAGTTTTACGGTGAAAGAGTAACAAGAATACATCCATACATACATTCTTACAAACTTTCGCGTTTATAATATTTATATAGGAACATTATAAAATATTTAGTTCCGTGACCATAAAATTAGTTCATTGTTTCATATTAAACCCACATTACACGATTTGAGTAGTATTCACGTACATATATGAGATAAAAATTTAAAATTAATTGGTTTCCTAATGCTGATAATACAAGGTTTACTTCTCATTCAATTTAGATAAAACATCCAAGTTAAATCAAGTAAACAAAATAAAGTGATTCAGTGTCATAGAATAATGTCGTCTTATTCTTACATTATATACACAACAAAAATAACAGTCATAATAAACAGAATGTTTATTAAAAAATATTATTTATATACTAATGACTAAACAGATATACAATGCAAAAGTGGATGGATGCAGAAGTCGCGGAAGGCCACGACACACCTTCCATGATCAAATTGATCGTGTACTAGCAGAAGGTGATGTCAGGAGCCTTAAGAACAGACGAGCGTGCAAGACAAGAACTATGAATGTCAAAGAAGCAAGTGAGGTGTGTACGAATAAGCCTAAATGGCGCTCTGTTGTTCGTGCCTACCCCGCAAGGGACCTGGCGTGAAGTTATGTATGTATGTATTATTTATATAATAATACAAATGACGGGCAGACGCCATAGCCCCCCTAACCCTGATCCCTAGTCCCACTAGCAGTTCATTCCAATAACCCGGTACCTTTTGTTCACATTCTGTTTTTGCCCTCGTCCTTG
This sequence comes from Dendrolimus punctatus, assembly GCA_012273795.1. Classification (NCBI taxonomy): domain Eukaryota; kingdom Metazoa; phylum Arthropoda; class Insecta; order Lepidoptera; family Lasiocampidae; genus Dendrolimus; species Dendrolimus punctatus. The sequence continues at coordinate 7,943,026 of CM022544.1, forward strand.
ACTACTACTGTAATTATAATTTTACTTCATTTTCACATTGATCCAACGCTATAGAAAATACTAATTAAAAAGCAGTTCAGTATTATTAAAACGCTAAGTTAAAATGCATTCGCAAACACAGTTTTAAAAAATTACGAGTACCTTTCCTCCAAGTAGAGCAACGAATAGGTTTTGTTTTCTTTGCTCTACAAAGAAAACAAAACCTATTCAAAGCTGACCTTAAACTTCGATGAAGTTATAATGTCTACTGAAAGGAAACAGGTTTACAATTCAAAGACGTCACGATACGAGTTCAATAAAATTAATATTGGAAAGGAATCGACGATGTTTTAAAGTTATAACAACATATTATATATATTCTCCACTTAGTTTTTGCATGTTAGATCTTTCCTTTGATTATTTTTTCCCCCTTTTTAATTAGATTATATTATTATTTTATCTTTGCTTAAGAGTTTTGCAGCAGTATATTCGTTTATGTGTTACAAAATGGTTAAATTTAATGGGAAGGTGCTGAGACCGAAGACACAAGTTTATTCTTAGTTTCGGTCTTAGTCACAAACATATTTATGTTGTACTACATGTAACATTTTTGTAATGTTACCTTGCTGTAATTTTATTTTTGGAAATAAAGTTTATTAGTATGTCTTTGACGACTACGGGCCATAAAATGGCCCGGACTTTTGGAGGGCTTGCGCGGGGCCATAGATAGGCCAACACGCAGAGGCCCTTTGACATACTTAATGTAAATATGTGGCGTGACACTGACCGGCGATTATCCCTGTCTACACCATATAATAATGTACCCAAGGACAAGCCCCGGCCAGTGTAGGACTATTGTGGGAAATGAGGACAAAAAGCACCGGGCTATTGGGGTGAACTGTTAGTGGTACTGGTGGTTTGGGAATATGGGGACTATGGCGTCTGCCCGTCGCAATGTTCGGGGAACATGGAAAAATGGGCAGACGTTGACTCGCCACTCCCTGCATGGGCCCTTAAAAATGCCATAAAAGGCAGGGGCAACATGGGTATGAGTGGCTAAGGGGTGTAGAGAGGTGGGCTGCAGGTTCACCGAAGCTACTTCCGACATTAGGCCGTTTATCACTTCCACCCCTGGAGCTTGAGTCTTAGCTCTAGCGATCTCCACTCCGTGCCGCCTGGCTAAGGCAAGCACGGAGGCGGGGGCCTTGTCTTGGCCCCCGGAGTCAGGTACGAGGTGTCGCCACTCACCTAAGGCTTCGCCACAAACCCCCCTGCGGGTTATTATTATTATTATTCTATACTATCATAAGTCATAAATGGGAATGTAATAAGGAAGAATGAGTCACGTGACAAAAATAATGGTTACTATAAGATTGACAAATGTAAAGGTGGACCAAAAAAGAGACGGACGGATTTTGTGAAGGATGACATGATGATTTGTGGTGTGACTGTATGGATGTATGTAACAGTATGGAAGGAAAAAACATATAGAGACTATTGTGCCAAACCCAAATTATTGGGAGATGGTAAAAGAAAAGAACAGATTTACTGTTGAGCAGGGTCAGTTTTCTACGCTGCATTTGGACCTTCCCCCGAAGGACCCGAAGACGAAAGACATTCCCCCTGCGATATCAAAAAAAAAAGACAGCCATCTGTAGGCTATTCAAATTTTGCCGCACGTATCGACCTCTACAAATCGATACCCTAGTTCACAACCATATTAATTGCATATTTATCAATGAAATTTTAACTTTATGACGCACTATCGTCTTAATTACTCAACTTTTTAAACCTTAATTAGTAGATTGTAAAGCAAGGAATCGATGGGTTTGTTTCTCCCGTCGCCAATAGGGAGTAGGTAATTAATTGAAGCGAAAATGATCTAATTTGTGAAATACAGTGCATGTTGAATTGTTTGTGTAGACTTAAGAAGACTTATCTTTTTAAATAAGATTGTAAGACATCAAAATCTATTTGCCTCCAATTTGTTGGCCCTGTAAAATCTGCGGCCCTAGAGTCCAGCCTACTCAGCCTATCGGTAAATCTGCCACTGGTTGGGAGTGTCGGGTTTGTACATTGAATTTATTCGGAGCTATGCTGGAATCATTTTAGTTACAGCTCTTAAGGCCAGCTCGATGGGTGTGACACCATGCTGTCAGAGAATATTGGCGTGCAATGGTTGGTCTTGAGCTAATCGTGTTACCTACGATGGGTGAGAGTTCCAATGATTCCCATCGCCATACATACAACTTCAGGAAAAAAGCAACAGAGAATTAAATATCATATCCCGGGCCATCGCGTAGAAAGTCTTTCATCCCGATAAATGTATTTCCGTGGGATAGATGAATATAGCCAAAAAGCTGCTTATGTGGTCGCCTTTTCTTTCAGAGCGGCCGCTGTATTTCATTAACAGTACGACGCCGTCACAGCAACGCGAACAAAGTTCAATTGGCGCTGTGACTGTAAAAAAAATCTGGTTTCTTGATCAACTTTTACTTTTGACTAAAAGGCGAATACCAGCGGATTAAAAGTTTCACTTTGAATTGACTTGATTAATTAAAATCTGCCGATTTTACACTGTGTAACAAAAACCCCGTTGTTTTTTACAAGGACTAAAAGATATATATGACTAGACGTAGGCGTTCCATTAATGTCTATGTTAATTTATGTAAACCATTCAGCTGACAATTTAGATATAAACAACTCACTTTCTCTTTATATATAATAAGTTACTCGCGACTTCGTCCGTATTTATTCTTTACTTTCTCCATGAATGAAACACGACGCTGCATTTTTAAAATTATAATCCTCTACTTTACCCTCTTCAGGAACAAGGATCTCCAATGTGGAGAACATTGGCGATTTTTTTACAAAACCATTTGAAAAAAATTGAGGAGTTCTAACATTTTGCCTCTAGAATGTAATAATTGGAAGAATGTCTAATAATGACTACTTTCTGGATGACATGTTACTTCTGGCATAATAAATTGGGTAAATGTTCAAAACGCAATTAGGAAACCCAGTTTAGAGATATTTTGAAAATTGAAATGTTTTGTTTCTTATTTACTAAATAGGATTGAAGAAAAAATATACCTGTCGAAGATACTTCAAAGGCCAATACCCAATCCTTAAAAAATCTTACCCCATAATAATAATTCATTTTATAACTTTTTACTAAATTTTATTAATGTAGCATTAATACTTTTTGAGAAAAATGTCTGTGACTTCCTTAGCCAAACGGATTGGTGCACGAAATGACATAAACATTTAATTTCCAGTGTCGTCATATTTATCAAAATGGCTACGGACGACAGTGGTGGATTTACACATTTGCCCGCAATCTATTTATTGTTCGATAGCGTATTTTTAGTTTACAATTATATTTAATACAATTTTTTATCAATGAAAATTGTAATATTATGATTTGTGTACTCTCGTCCTAATCAACGTCCTAACAAGAATCCACGAAAACAACCTCACTTAAGTCGTGAAACATATTAGATACGTGTTCAAATAATAGTTAGGTATATTTTAATTTCTACCGAACGTAAGAAAGATTTAACCCAATATGTGCCTGGGCCTAGACTTGTTCAAGTCGGTTTCTATCCTAATTCAATTCTACTACTGAAAAACCTTAAAATCAACTAGTTATAACATATGAACGCACTTGTTTTAAAACTATTTCTTAATCAAGTTTTGAGTCAAGTTGAGTTTTCAACAGATAAAATCCCATTTATTTGTAAACAGATGCCTCTTTTGTAGACCAGTTATTTTGCCCTTGCGCTGTCTTTTGTATTATAATAAAAGCTTGTAGAAAGCAACTTATATTTATTCAAGTCGCTTTGAAAAATAATTAATAGGCTCTTTAGCGCACGAAAATAGGAATGGTCTGTCTTATTATCCTCATACGCATAATTAGGTTCTTACCTACTTCGGGCTGTCCAAATAAAAAGCAAAGAGATTTCAATCTTTATTCACATATATTTTCTGAGTTACTATTTTTCTGCCTTTTTACTTGTATTCTTTGAAACTAGTTTAGCATATACAATTATACTGGGTAATGACATGGCAAAAGTATAACTTGGCCCGACAATCGCTCTATAAAAAAGGTACTCTAAAAATTTCCGAAATCGAACGTAACATACCTAAGTCATTTAAAATTTATATTGCAAATTAAAGTTAGGGGAGGCTAAAATGCACTTGCGCGTATCCTTGGGGCTCAAGGGGCCTCCCTGAGGGGGATGACTGAGAGGGATTGTGGGACTCCCGACGGCCGATGCTACACACAAGTTTCTGGTTATAGAAAAAAATGCAGACACGGACCACCAGACTACCGTCTAAACGTTCCAGCAATCCTCCGCACCATAATGAGACGCCATGGAAGCATAATCATAGGTATGGCTGCCGTAACGCCTCGATCTTCTTCACGCAGTCTTATGCCCCTGCTATCTCTTCCAGACTACCCTATACAATTATTATCCGACTACATTATTTAGTGACTTAATAATTATTAAATGTAAGATCATCATATGATCAAATGAAGTTTACGATTCTATAGAGGACATACAGACAAACATTAATTTTTATATATAAGAAGAAGATTATTTGAGATGCGACACTGTTAATGACGTACTTCTTTGAAAGATAACAGTCTTGTATACATTAATATAGCTTGTCGCTAATGTCACTTTTTTTAACGTAATGAGTCGCATTTGGCTACACTTGGTGGGGTTGAAACCAGTGGCGTGGCTTGCCTTACACGGGCCCTGTATCAAAATGTGATCGCAAAGGAAAGAGTTATCTGTCAAAGTAGTACGTCATGAATATTATATATTGAATATAAGTTATTACTTATACTATTGCTCCTAGGTGCAAAGTGAGACAAACCATCAATATCAAAGATACAGTCTTCTCGTCTTTTTATCGGCAAACTTATTTATCAAATCATCTAACGTTGAAAACGATTTCAGTCTTTTAAAATTTTCTGCCTCTATAAATAATAATCAGAAGTCTGATAGCCGTTTCTGTTGACCCAGCAGTTGTTCTCAAAAATGTGAGTAATTTATATAAGATTGTGGATAATATTTTGAGAATTTATGCTTTCACACTTTCGGGGCCCCTGTAGCCTGGGGACCCCGTATCATTGATACGGCTGATACCGTGGTAGCTCCGTCCCTGGTTTCATCTGTGATAATGTACAGACAGGCTGTTTTACCTATATGTGTCGATGGATGTAATGTGTTGCGACGAGATGCGACATTATTAATGACCTTAAATATTGACAGATGATGTATGAACACACTAATAGGGCTATTCGTTAACTGTATTATTTTTAACGCTTTAATTAAGACGCGTTCCGCCTTAGTCTATTGTTCTTATTCATAGAAGGTTAGAGTAAGTTTGAACTCTTCTTTATGGTTCTTAAAGAAGTGTTCAAGCTAACTATAACTGTCTATGGATGAGACCGTAAACTTTTAACATTATCGCAAATGAAATCGCACCATGACTAATAGTAATTTGAACCCTAAATAGCTTTTGCAGGGTTATTGAACAGTTTCTTATTCATTTCTGGCTCATTTGTTTTTGGAACGAAGTTCCTTATCGCGCGTTGCGAAATAGCCCCCTTTCGCCGGAAAAAATTATGACCAAAAGTTGTAACGACACTTTTTGCAATAGTTGTAAGCCGTGCGGCGTGCGCGCGTTTCTCTGTCTGTCTCTCTCTCATTATTTCTAAAATTGAGCCTACTGATTAAGTTTATATTACATTATATTTGTTAATAATAATAAAAATTCCCGCAGGGGGGTTTTGTGGCGAAGCCTTAAGTGAGTAGCGACACCTCGTACCTGACTCCGAGGGCCAAGGCATGGCCTCCGCCTCCGTGCTTGCCTTAACCAGCCGGCACGGAGTGGAGATCGCTAGAGCTAAGACTCAAACTCCAGGGGTGGAAGTGATAAATGGCCTAACATCAGAAGTAGCTTCGGTGAACCTGCATCCCACTTCTCTACATCCCTTAGCCACTCGTACCTATGTTGCCCCTGCCTTTTATGGCATTTTTTGGGGCCCATGCAGGGAGTGGCGAGTCACCCTCTGCCCATTTTTCCATGTTCCCCGAACATTGCGACGGGCAGACGCCATAGTTCCCATATTTTCAGAACCCCAGTGCCACTAGCAATTCACCCCAATACTTTACACCCGGTACTTTTTGTCCTCATTTTCCACAATAGTCCTACACTGGGGCTTGTCCTTGGGTGCATTATTATATGGTGTAGACAGGGATAATCGCCGGTTAGTATCACGCCACATTTACATTAAGTTTGTCAAAGGGCCTCTACGTGTTGGCCTTTCTATGGCCCCGCGCAAGCCCTCCAAAAGTCCGGGCCATTTTATGGCCTGTAGTCGTCAAAGATATAGAATAAAATATTATTATAACTTTTAAAAAAATATTACAATTCCTTCACTAATTAATCGAAAGGAACTTTGTTCCATCTGGGTGTCCCTTGACACCTCTCAAGTTTTTTTTTTACTAAAATGGCCAAGTAAACGTAAGAAGCATAGTCGTATTAGATATTGTATTAAAAGCAGCTTTCACTTCAAATTTGGTAATTGTTTTTAAATTAGAAACATAATACTTACATCAATTGTATTTATTAATATACCTAGTTAGATATATTAGGTATTTTTAAGTATGTTTAGGATTGCATTTGATCACTGTCTCATGAGTGATGGATCGACTCTATTTGATTCGTGACTTGTAGACTTCAAGACTATACTTATGTGTGCTGTGTAGGTACATAACTATCCGACAATCTATGCATTTTTGTGGCAGTTTACTGAGAAAAATTACACTTTCTGATTTGGGCTTCACATAGTAATTTCAATTTATTTCTAGATGTGTCATGTGTCATAAAATATTTTTTTTTTATAATAATTATAAAACCATATCAATTGGACTGTTGCAACTAACGTTATCTGTTCGAAAACTAAAAAACTAATATCGATGTAAACAGAATGTTATGTGGTTGAATATACGTCGAATTTTTTGGTTATGCATAAATAAACAATCAGTAATTAATTAATTATTACTAGGTAGAAAACTTCGCGAGCCCTCCTAAAGGAGCGCTTTTCTCTAGTGTAAATAAATTTATTAAACAAGTGTACATAACTGTATTGGTGGTAATTGTTCACGTTTAGCACGTAAATCGGTGGTGAGGTGGCCGTGACCAAACTCATTCGAGACACCACGTCTGGTTAGCAATACAAAAGATGACCTTACACGTAATTCAAAGTCACAAGTATATATAGTACACACGTTTAAGTAACGCTTGTAATCGACGTAGAAAAAATTGGCTTTCTATTAATTTAAATAACTATTTTATTTTGTTCGTGAATGAAATCTTAATTTATTGATTTAAATTAAATTTATTAAAAGCTTGTGGGCACGGCAGACGTTGACCTGTCCTGAAAAAAATAAAATCTTGAACTCGATTGTAACACCACCTAACGATTTCAACTGTGAATTTAAAACACCCCGAAGCTCATTCCTATTGTATGTATGTAACTTATATATGCAATAAAGAAAGTTCATTCATTCAGACACACAAAATTTCATCAAAATCGGTTAAGCCTATATATCTATATTTTATGTAGCCAGATTAACCAACAGCAATTGATTTTTATTTATAACAACGAAATGTTATTTTAATCGTTAAAATACAATTTTAATATTAATTAATTTTTAATATTCAAATAACATTTTGTGCCAACCCCCAAATAACTGGCAGATGGTGAAAGAAAAAAGATTTAATAAATAAAACAATGGGAATGTAGTTCTTTTAATAACCGTTATATATGAACGTTGTGTTAAAATTGGTTATAAAACATATCACTTTCCTAACTTTTTCTTATTCGTGAAATCAGCAGATAGGCCCACCGGATAGAAAGCAGTTACCATGGTCAATAGTCATTTGTAACACATGTAGGTGATAACCATTGAGCTGCCGCTCTCTAAAGGGAGACTGGAATCTGGTCACTAATGCCGGAACACAAATCAAGGTTGTTATGGCGACATACTTTAAACCAGGGGTGGTAGCCATCCAGTTGGGCAAATGCCCTACCACCTTGCCGTGGGTTGTTTTGTCTCTTCTTACGACAGGCCGCCCGGCCGCAGGAAATTGCATTCTTTCTCCGTTCCTGCACGGATAACACGGATAACGACATAACATAATATCAGCGTGAAACAGTTTACATTGAGCTAATCGTTTTGTACGATCAGTGAGAGATTCGATTACCCATTTCTTCTCCGCCCTCATCCTCTCTATCTTTTTCCCCTTATCTCATCTTTATTTTGCCCCCCTATCTCATCCTTTGTATCCTTGTCTAAAGGCTGGCAACGCGTTAGCCTACTCTCCTGGTGTTGCAAACGTCTATAGAGGACGGTAATCACTTCCCATTATGTGGGCCATCTGCCATTTTGCCCGCTTCACAATAAAAAAAAACGCTAATTATGTCGATGAACTGAACAGTCATCGGCTACTCAACAAAGGATGTTGATTCGAGTTTTTTTCTTTTTTCAGGGGACTCGCAAGTCAGTTATTTGTACATGATACGTAAATTCAACTTCACGGAAATCGAATACAGTGTTTATGGCACAATTAACATCGTCCTGGGACTCCTTGGTAAGTTGATTTTTATTATTTCTTCGAATAAACTTCTGAATGCTGAACTAATTCTAAAAGTGTTCAGTATAAAGTTTAAAAATCAAACAAGGACGTGGCTGCAAGCGAACAAGGTTCCGTAGCAAGGTCTTTGGATTTAATTTTGGAAAATACTCAATATCTCAAAAATAACATGACAGTAAGATCTTCATCGTTATTAGATACATAATATTAGTCCTTAACTCGACATTTTTACATCTCATAGACAACTTCCCCGATCTTCGTTCGTAAAAATCATCATCCATTTGTGTCCTCATTTACCTTCGGACCCATAAAAAAGCGTTTTAATAAATAATATCTAAAAAACTACTTGACGAATATTGTTCAAATCAAGTTTCTTTGAACTTGTTTCTGCAGCTCTACCAATTTTTGTTTTAAAGTTGTTCACTTTGTGATTTTGTGATATAACGCCACCTATAGACTTAGATCATATACTAAAAATATTGGTATATTGTTTTGAAAGACCTAATAAAGTCCCACGCATCAATGTAGACTAGAAAAGTCTTTCATTCCTCCACATATAACGCGCCTATATATCATGAAAAGAAACTACAGTAAAATGAAAGTTCCAACTAAATAAAACGTCGGAAGAAGTAGGTGGAATATATACCATGTAAACGGCTATATTTCATTTTTACACGATTAATCTACACCATTATGAAATGGGATATATAAAAGAGATATTTTTTCATCTACAAAGCCTCTTTAATTTTTGCGAAAAATAACGGTGACAGACAAAGACATAAAAGAACGAACAAATATAATGGATTCTATTTTTATCATTTCAGTCAAATGGCAAAGAAACCCAAAGCAATGTAATTTTCTAATCAAAACTTGTTTTTAGGATAAATATTCAAAGATACTCGAATTGTGCTACCTTAATACATAATCACTATATTACTAGTTTTATGTAATCAGGAATATTACATAACTAGTCTATGAACACGTTCATTGCGAAAGTATGTCATTGCATAACTAAGCGACAATTCTTTGCAAAAAATATTGAATTATTCATCTTTGACAAAAATATTTTCATAGAATGAAAGTCAATAAGAAGACAGTTATCCTGGTGGTAGGTGGTCATCATCGCCTATAGGAATCAACGACAGTAGGGATTCTAATAATCTCAAAACAAAATATTTCGTTTAAAATTCCTTTTTAGTATAAGCTAAATTTAAATATTACCTGCAATATCCTTTAAAATTACCTACCACTGATTTAAGATAAAACCGAAAAATAAGAAAACACTACATTTTATATGCAAACATATTTTGATTTTATTATCGCGAATAATATGTTTTCCTCAAAATATTAATTGACCTTAAGTTTTGTATTTATTGATAAAGGTTATCTTGTTTGAAAATAAATGGTTTCACCTGATCGCTTTCGGATTTTGTTTGACAGTCAGTTGCAATCTATTGCTGGAAGTAGGCTTTTTCAAATTGGTCTAAGACTGTTCAATAGATCTTTGGGTTGCGGGGGTAGTTACTGAAGTATATAAGGTATCCCATCAGACATGCCAGACTACCCATCAGACATACTAGTGTCCCTCCACATCTTAATGAGGCGCTAGACGACCCCTGTCTTAAATATTCTACCGTGACGCCATGACTCACATCATCCATTGGAGTGCGCTTTGAATTAGGGCACCCTCAGTTATTGATGCGGGTCTCAGGAGAGGTCTCTAGAACTCTCCGATCTACTACATCATGTGGAGGAGATGTGCATAGGGACAACTTCAAGCTCTTCCTTTGTCTCTCAGACTTCTTCTTCTGCGACATAAGTCTCGCAGAATAGGATCTCTACTTCTATTTGCTCTCGGAATACTGCATTTTACCAACCGTAGTGAGAACATGTTTCATTTGTTTATTCATCCAATGTCAATCGACAACATAAAGTAAGTCAGTCTCACGCTACACAATGACATATTTTAATAGCGAAATAATATTCAACTGAACGTCATACATGCGCTTTGACAGCACGAAAAATGTGTCCATCTTTTAAATAACTTTCCACCATTAGCTCTAAAAATACTTAAAATTAAAATTGGTCTTAATTTAGCCACTGCATAGGTTTAGAGATATACTATTGGTCGCCTATGGTCGAAATTTGACCATAATAATTAATTTCAAAGACTTATACTTTTGTAGGATAGTGGGTACGTAGCAACTAGTTGTTGATAGATGGATTGTCAGACGAGCATTGTAATATTTCTTTACTTTATTGTGTTTTAATTAATATACGAGTTTGAATATTTATAAATCAATTATTTAGTATCCTACACTTCTATAATCACAGATTTCGCCAAGGCTACACTGTTAATTGAATTTGAACAATAAACAAAAGAGTACCTATATATTCGTGTGTGTCAAATACATGGTTGTGTGTAATGATTTTTTTTTATTGATTTAATGTATTTTTCATGTATAACTAAAAAAAAATCTTCTCTGTATACATTATAGTGAGAAATTTCATATTCCTCCGTCCGCGCAGTTTACTTAAAAAGGGGCGCAAAGTTTTTGCTTCACGTATATAGATGAAGTATTTTTGGGACGAGATATGATACTTCTACGCAACCTTGCAACGTCCGTCCATATCACGAACTTAATATTTTTTGTAATTTCTTAACAGTCTTTGATTATTCTTATTTCTTCAATCGGAATAAACGTTACTACTTATTACATCACGTTTGTATTGAATGTGTAAGATAAACATACAACGCCATCAGGGCAATGTGATTTACTCAATATTATCAACCTAGGTCAAGGTTTGTGATAATGAAATGCATTCATTATCTATAATAGGCAATTCGAATACATTTTTGTAATCATTGTGACTTTAAAGCCCGTTGATATTGCATTCGAAATTTTATTACAATCCTTATCTTAAATTTATTTTAAAACTAGTATCATTTTGATTTACGAGGAAATTATCGTTGAAGTTCTTAAGAGTTCAGATTGTACTGAACTAAGCTTTGTCCGGGTGATCTTTAGATCTGTAGTATCCTGTGGAGCTATCCCATTTTCAGAGATAAAAATTATAGTAGCATGTACATCTCCGTTATGACCTCTTAATCTACTTGGTGTCCTCTTGGAGCCGTGTATCGCAGCCACGGGATGTACGCGAGCTTTTTTCCGCGACTCCCACTAGCATGCGTACCTAGATAATATGAACTCATATTCACAAGAGACTTGAAGATACCCGGATTGTATTTTTTCGGGAAACACGGACAGTGGTAGTGCGTACCACAACCCTGCCGTACGCAGGAGGAACTTAGAGGCGAAGCGTGTCCTTCGCACTACCTACTACTACACTACATACTATTACGTACTATGTACACCTTTTTTGGTTTCAGGTACAGTTTTCTGTATTTACGTGCTAAGCCGACAGCTATGTGTGCAGGATAGCGCTATTGGAGCTCTTGCTGGTGCGAGTAGGATAGCTGGATGTTTTATGTTCGCCTTCTCTCCAGACAGAGCATGGTTCTATTCCGCTCCCCTTTTTAATATCTTCAGTCATACCGGCCTCACAGCTGTCAGGTCTATTGCAACTAAAAGCGTACCAACAGAGGAAGTCGGTAAGTTATTTACAATTATTTCTGTTCTATTTGCTTGAATTTTAAAATTATATTTATTTCTGCCCCCCCCCCCCCCCTTTCGTTATCTATTGTGTCCATAATTATGATAATGTTACGAGTTGCGACACTCGAATACAATGCCGAGGGAATTATTATAGACTTTATTAGAACTATACAAACAGGTACAAATATAACCGAACACAACAAATCCAAACGTAATACAGAAGGTCGTAATTCAATAAAACGCGCAAATTTCGTCACTATTAGAATCCCAATTGTACACACGTCACGCCTTGATCGTAGTTGTCGCTGAACTGCTGTCTCTCTCCACGAGGCCGTTGTTTTATACTTCATATGGACCCGTATCGTAGTCGACGTAGTCCCCAACACCTGGCTAATGATTACAGCTGCAAGCGGCCGTAAACGAGTACAATAGAACAATAGACTGGTTGCTAGAAACGTATGCCAATAAATAAGTAAGTAAGAAAAAGAAGACGATCATAAAAGAATTACAACCGATTCAAATACTGACAGGTAATAAAATATGCTTCTATAGATCTGTACGTGGAATTTGTCTTTGTCGGAGTCTAGGTTGTAACCATAAAAGAGAAAAATAATAATACAAAAAATCGTATCGTACCTTAGTAATTTATAAGATAATCGGCAGTGAAACCCTTATACACTGATATGAGACTATAATGCTTAATATTAGATGGATCATCCAAATTGGATCAATTTGGGTTGAAAGACAAAGAACTGAAAGGATACGGCGGTATTCAATGATATTGTAGGATTAAAGTACAGTGGCGGAATAACTAGGTAGGTAGTAACTTTTCAAATTGATTCATTTAACGTTCCGCGCGCACATGTTACGTTTTTAAATTAAGTCACAGAATCTGTTCTGTGACTTAATTTAAAAACGTATAAAAATATTCAATAGCAAATTTATATTGAACTGTTTGACAATAGAGTTTAAAATGACTGATCAAATTTGTTTAAATTTCTATCAAGAAGATTGTTTAGAGATGTGAAACCTATTTATTGGTTTTAATATTTATAAGCGTAGTGATGTAGTATTAGCAGGTGATGTCAGGGGCCTTAAGAACAGACGAGCGTGCATGACAAGAGCTATGAATGTCAAAGAAGCAAGTGAGGGTGTATGAATAAGCCTGTATGGCGCTCTGTTGTTCGTGACTACCCCGCAAGGGACCTGGCGTGAAGTTATGTATGTAAGTGTAATGATTATTTGCTCTTTGTGTCTTATTGTTAATCTCAGCATCTGTCACTATCAACATCGCAATTATGTATTTTCACGTTAAACATACAGATAAATAAAATTAAATGTCAGTTTGCAATATCAGAATAACAGAGTCTTACTAAATCCATATCAAAGTATATACGATACCCATATCAACAAATTAATTATCAAAATATTTATCTGTCTGGATGGATGTTCTGGATAATCTCTGAACCTGGATCGATTTTGACAGAACGTTCACTGGCAGATAGCTGATGTTATAAGGAGTAACTTATAATACTCACAAAATAAGAATTCCGATTTGACAGTTCTCATTGCAACATATTTAGCAATTGAAACCTCTAAATCGTTAACCATGTTAAGTGATTTTCATGCCAAAACAATTAAAACTTATACGACTTTGTGATCGATTGATGAAGTGATGATTGAAGTGCACCCTTTTAGTAGCAACACTAAAATTAAAAATAAGACGCTTTAGAACGTTACTTTTTTTGTATTTTGCCACAGATTAGTTAGAATTATTAAAATTTAATGTCATTTCGTTACTTGAAGATAAATAATAATATAATGTCTCTTCTTCGCAACATTTTGCTTAATCCTAAGTTTCCAGTTATCCCTGATTATCTCAAGGAACATTTTTAGTTCCTTAATGACAGTGATTCAAGATTTTTAGATTGTTAAATAATTTGAAACTGAAAACGCCTGTCAACAGAACAAGTTTTTACAACAAGTCTTTTATCGTCCAGGCCATTCAACTCTGGAATGCACTACCACTAAACATCAAGCAGACACAATTATTACCTTTTTACAGATTAGATAAAAATTACTACTTAAGCTTAAAGTATTATTGTTTACTTTTGTATGTATATAATATAATGTGTATATATAATGTCTATTATAGTAGGTACATAATTATGTATCATTGTTTGTAATTATTAAATTATCTTTTGTATTACTATTAATTAGTTAATTAATAAACTAAATAATTGTATTAATGCTGCTCGTTTAGCAACTAGCGATGTTTGTTGTCCTTCTTATTCTACATCTAAAGGTTATCTGGAAAAATCACAATGGGCGACAAGACCGCTGTTGTATTTGTATTTAATGTTTTTGATTTTATGCTGCATTTTTTTACAATAATGTATACTATTTTTTTCTATTTTATTCTTTTCTATAATGCACCAGTAAAATAATATCTTTATTATCAACTAAATAAATTAATTGTTATTGAATTTGAGATTAGATTTTACTGATTTCATGTAAAGTTACGTTCTATTGACTTTCTAAAGTGTCGAATCGGACTTCTTGTTTTTTGATTATTATAAATTATTTTTTATTAGAATCACAAGAAAAAATCCACGCATATCAAGTCACGGGCACAGCTAGGATTTTATAAACGCAATATTTATTAAAATGTTGTTAGTACCGTTCCGTATACTCGTCCAAGCAAATGTCGACTTTAAGCCTTTAAAGTGACGAACATTTTCATTCCGCTACTGTACATTAATGGCTTCAAGTTCAAACTGAAATGGATGCTATAATGTTTTGTGAAAGCTAGTATATTATTAGTATAGTATTATCAATGTAACGTTTTGCAGCCCAATAAATCTATAATACTATAAAATTCTAAAAATGCCGTGTACATTGAAGCTTAAAAAACAACTGGAACACACTATACAAATGATGAAGAGCACGGTGCATTTTTTAAAGTTTCTTTCTGCTTGTTTGTTGGTTTTTTTCATTCGGGATTCCTGTAAAAACTGCTGGACAGATTCAGTGCAATTCTTACTGATCGACGGCAAATTCATAGACTTGAATTCTACACTACTTTTTATCCTGGGAATCCCATAAAAATCGAAATCGAATGTTATCATATACTTTCCGCATGAATTTTCTCAGGAGCAATTTGTAGCTATTCTGGTACATAAAAATTATTTTATTCCTGTACAGTTCAGTACAAGCGTGGACAAAGTCGCGGGTACATCCTAGTTTAATATAATTTTAAAATGGAAAGTCCAAAGTATTGATACCTCCATAGAAATCGACAAAATAGGATTTACTAATACATCTCTACCAAAGACGCTGAATCATCATCATCCGAGCATTAAATCCCGGTTGCATTCGGAGCGATCACTTCGACGCCCATTGTATTGAGACCATTGATACGCATGTCATCCCTTACAACGTCAAGCCAGCATTTCTTGGGCGTACTCCTTAGACCTGGCGGAGGCGGCATGGCTAGATATTTGTTCCCCACGTAACTAGCCGGTTTCCGTAAAACGTGGCCGTAAGTACCAGCGTAAGCGGCTCTCCTGCAGTTTGTCTGCTACATCACGGACGTGAAGGCTGCCGCGGATGAGGGAGTTCCAGACGCGCTCCTTTCGCGTGACTCCACACATCCACCGAAGCACATTCATTTCCGTGACACGCAGCTCTTGCTTGTGTCGCTCAAGTACAGGCCACGCTTCACTGCCATATAAAAGAACAGGTCTAATAATGGATGTAGACCTAGCCTTTTAACTTGTACCCTGAATGTATAAACGTAAACTAATTTGATAACATTAATTCGAGGCATCTCAGTTGCATGAACATTAATCATTATGTTATTTTGACATTGACATATTCCCCACTGTAACTTGAATACTAAGTTGTAGACGAGACGGGTCAAGACATTGGCACTCTAATGATTAATGTCACTTTATATCTTAAGATAGGTCAAGATCAAAACATAAACATGTAGGAGTAATGAGAGGTAATCTTTCTAAATTCCCTTGAAATGTGTTGCATTAAATCTTCCTATTTATAAGCTAACGATTCGAATGTGTCACCACTGAATACCTCACTAAAATAAAAACGAACATAATATTATTGTTTTCGAACTATTTTCTGACATGACACCTCTACCTCTGATAATAAGAATTCATTTATTCATTCATAAATATGTTTAACAATTGCATATTTTAGTTTATTATTGAGGCTTAAAACTTGTTCTTGCTAATTTCACCCGCATGGTGATGGAAAATCGTTATATTTGAATAATTCACACTATATCTTTATAAATTACTAGCTGACCCGGCGAACTCCGTACCGCCATATTTTATGAATTCTTAAAAGCCTGTGAATCAAAACATTCTAAACCATCCGGGAACCCACTCAAACACACAAAAACAAAATCACCAAAATTGGTCCAGGTGATTAGGAGGATTCAAGAACCCGATCTCAGCGCCAACTACCGGTTCCAATTGTGGCTATAAACCATCTCGGGACACAAAAAAACACACGCAAATTGATTCTTTAGCGTTAGGAACACACCTACATTGCTTAGACAACAGCGAAACCTTGTAATTTAATATGAACTTTATTAAATAGTAATAAAGATCAAATTGAATCTACATTTTAGTTAGAAAACGTTTGTATGGGTAAAAGAAAAGGGCTGTTTTAGGGGTTTACCTGCAATTATTCGAATTTTTCTCGCCGTAAAAACCATCCTTGGATTTCAACGAACATTTAAAAAAAAGAATTGGCCATACTGGTCCAGGCGTTGTTGAGTTATGCGCTTGCCAACACATTTTGTGCTTCATTTTTATATTATAGATAACACATGTGTTATTCTGATGTGTGAACTATATTATTGTAGTTTCATCAAAATCCATGCAGTAGTTTTTATCGTGAAAGAGTGACAAACTTACATCCATATATTCTTTCAACAAACTTTCGCGTTTATAATATTTATAGAGATTTCAATCAGTTCTTTATTAGTTGTCAGTAAATTATGATAAAACTTACACACATACATACATACATAACTTCACGCCAGGTCCCTTGCGGGGTAGGCACGAACAACAGAGCGCCATTTAGGCTTATTCTTACACACCTCACTTGCTTCTTTGACATTCATAGTTCTTGTCATGCACGCTCGTCTGTTCTTAAGGCTCCTGACATCACCTTCTGCTAGTACACGATCAATTTGATCATGGAAGGTGTGTCGTGGCCTTCCGCGACTTCTGCATCCATCCACTTTTGCATTGTATATCTGTTTAGTCATTCTTTCATCATACATTCTTTCCACATGCCCGAACCACCGGAGCATTCCTTTCCTTACCTTCACCCCGACACTCTCTTTCAGACCAACTCTCTTTCTTACTTCGGTATTACGAACACGGTCCGCGAGCGTCACTCCGCAGATTTTGCGCAGTGCTCGCATCTCGACCGCGTTTACTCTACTTTCGTGCTCTCTATTCCATACCCAACTCTCGCTTCCATACGTGAGCGTAGGTACCAGCACCGCGTTGTGTATGGCAAGCTGGGCCTTCTGGCTGAGGTTCTTAGCGCCTAGAAGTTTACCTAACGCTCCATTCACACTATTCCCCAATTCACTCTTCTTTCTATATCAGCGGTGTATCTTCCATCCCTGCTAAAAGCACATCCGAGATATACAAACTCATTCACTTGTTCCAGCATAACATCATCGACCATTATCCTTGCATTCGTTCTGGTTGTTTCTCTTTCAAACACCATCACCTTTGTTTTCTTCGCATTCAAACGTAAGCCTCTCGCCTGACAGTCATCTTTCATCATTGTGACTAGTGTTTGCAGTTCTGATGGCGATTCGGCTAAAAGCACGGCATCATCCGCATAAAGCAAGCTGCTAACAACTAGATCACCCATCCGCACCCCAACATCCATCAATCTTAATCTCTGGAGACAATTATTTTTTAGTTTATTGAGGTGCATCAGAAACAGAGATAAAATGCACGCAAAATTGAGAAAAACACCTGATAACGATATATTAAAAGCAACCTATAAAAGATATCGAAATTTCTGCAATAATCTTCTAAGAAAATTAAAACATATATATGAACGGTCAGAACTAGAAAAAATAAAGATAATCCTAAAAAGATATGGGAAGTGATCAATTCTATTACTAATCTAAAACATAAAAACAGTGTACCATGTGAATTACTCATGTCGCCTTTTCCGTTGGATACCGCGAATAAATTAAACCACCATTTTGTTAATGTAGGGAAAAACTTATCTCAAAATATTATAACAGACACAAATTACAAATACCATAATATTAAATCCACATGTTCATCACTTGTACTTTTAGAAACCAATTTGACTGAAGTAGTATCACTAATCAACTCGTTAAAAAACACAAATTCTGTAGGCTGTGACAATATATCAGCAAACATTGTAAAACAAAACAAGGAAGTATTAGCAGGACTACTTGTCCATATCTGTAACTTGTCTATTAATAATGGTTGCTTTCCTGTAGCGTTCAAAAAATCTATAATCACACCAATATTCAAAAGCGGGGACAAAACTAACTTCAACAATTATCGACCAATTTCAATATTGCCTACTTTTTCAAAAATACTTGAAAGAATACTAAATAATAGACTCGTAGAATATTTGGAGAAGAATAATTTGCTCTCCATAAATCAATTTGGTTTCCGGAAATCCAAATCAACCTCAGAAGCAGTTGATAATTTAACCGAAACTATTGCTAGGAACCTGGATAGTGGTCAAAGGGTGTTGGCAATCTTTTTAGATCTAGCCAAGGCCTTTGACACTATACCGGTTTCCTTACTAATATCTAAGCTGGAACACATTGGAGTTCGAGGAAAACAGCGGTCTCTCTTCGAAGACTATCTTCAAAACCGCTCTCAATGTGTTAGACTAGGAGATTATATTAGTGAACAACTTCCTATCACATACGGCGTGCCTCAAGGCAGCATCCTAGGGCCCACCCTCTTCTTGGTCTATATAAATCAACTTTGTGATATGCCAATAGAAAATGGTAAAGTTTTTACGTTCGCTGACGATACTGCACTTGTTTTTTGGGGTGAATCCTGGAACGCTGCCTTTAGAAATGCCCAATTAGGTTTCAATCATACGTGTAATTGGCTTCGAAATAATTTGCTTAGTCTTAATACAGCTAAAACTAACTATGTCACTTTTTCAATTACAGTAAGAACGCAACCACATACAGAGTCACTCAATATTTATGCACACTCTTTATTGTGTAAAAACAATGATCCTACTATTAATTGCCAATGTCCATGTCTTATAAGTCAACCGAAAGTAAAATACTTAGGAATAGTCATTGATCCTTTTCTACGTTTTGACTCCCACATTACAGCTGTCTCAAATCGCATTCGTAGGTTAATGGCAATTTTCAGAAATATAAGACATGTTGCTGACTCAAAACTCTTAAGGACTCTGTACCTCGCTCTATGTCAGTCCTTGTTAACGTATTGTATAAATTCCTGGGGAGGCGCAGCAAAGTCTCATATGCTTATACTGGAACGCACTCAAAGGGCGTTACTAAAAGTCAGTCAATTCAAATCATTTTTGTACTCAACTGAACTCCTATTCTATGAAAATAATTTACTCACAGTACGTCAACTTTTTATTCATTCATTATTATTAAAACAACACAAGTCAAAACATATTTATAACACACTTGACATAACAGACAAACGTAACAAATATATTATTTTTAAATTAGAAAATTTTAAAACCGTTTTTATCAATAGATTTCCTTGTTACTTAGGCAAATATTTATATAATAAAATAAATAAAATACTGGCTTTTGATTCGTTAACTAATCATACATTTAAATCTAAAGTTCATAGTTGGCTGCAAACTCAAAATTACAATGAGACTGAAAATTTACTGAAAATGGTAATTTAAGTTATAATTATATAAACACATACACAAACACACACACACACACACACACACACACACACACACACAACATACAAAAATAAATAATTTGAGCATTGGAAGAGCATCAACACCTAATTAATACAGGTTTTTACCTAGTTTTAGGTGTTGAAGCCCCCATTTATTAGTTTTGGATCAAAGTTTATTTGTCTTTTATATTGTTACTTTTTCATGTCTTTCTTTTTACTGAATAAATTATTATTATTATTATTATTATATATAATTGTCCAGATATAGGACAAACAGCAAAGCCGACAGCACGCAGCCCTGCCGGACGCCAATATTGACGTCAAACCAGGGCGACAGGCTGCCGTCCACCCGCACGCATGCCATACAGTCCTCGTAAGTGGACTGTACAGCACGCAGCAAATGGCCATCAATCCCATATCCGGGCAATATGTCCCAGAGGTCCTTCCGCACAACCCTGTCAAATGCTTTCTCTAGATCCACAAAACCGCAGAAAACCTTCCGGCCCGTAGCCAGCTGCTTCTCCACGATATTGCGGAGCGAGAAAACTTGATCCATACATCCCCTTCCATTTCTAAAGCCTCCTTATATAAATATAATATAAGATATATTCCTTATATAAGATAAAACTTAATTTTGATAATATTTAAATTTGGCATTAAATTAAACACTATAAAATGTACTTTAATAAAACAAACAAATCAAATTCATGTTGTAATTTTTAAATGCTTACGCGACCGAAACATTGACGTTAGATACTAACATTGTGCATTTTAAAGATTATAAAAAATGCCATTTTATGCGCTGTCGTTGACAATCTAAACCTGATGTCACGATACAATTAGCGCATTTTAACAGCGGAAACTTAGTTGATAGCCTAATATACCTATAACCTTACGAAGGGCGCTTGCCAACGTACCGACTCTTTTAAAGCCAAACAGTATTCAACATAACGATGGTAGGCGTGTTGACGAAATGAATTTAATTCCCTGACGACAGAGCAAGCCTCTGGTATAGGATGAGACCTGCTTGGACAGGTCGGCGGTATCCCATTTAGCAAACACATCTAGATCAGCTGCTTCGGCGGCGAAACAACCGAATCACTCAAGCGGCGCAAATGTGCGACCCTTGGTGAGAGTTATAATAATCTTACATATCGACAAAGAAATGCGTACCTGGTTTATTACCCTTTCTTCATTTGGAATTATTTTGTTTACTTTGTGTTTAAAATTTGCAATAAGACAAAAGCCAATTGTTATTGTTTTCGACTTTGTTGGCCGTTCGCTGGAATAAGTAAACAGGTGTGCAGATTACGTTTTCTCGGAAGAACCCAGTCAAGGCAGTCGATTGTGTATTGTACAGTTTACTATTAAACAGTGCCCGAACGGAGGGGGGGGGCGGGAAGTCAAGCGAGGATTACGATACGAGCAAGAAGTAGATTCGATGAGGATATAGTCACAGACTTTGCGCGTGTTATTGGATCGTGCAGTTTGTAGTAGTAGTGTCTAGTTATATTTGTATGTAATTATGTTATACGTGTTTGTACAGTTTTAATAAACTCTATAGTAATTCCAACGGCATGTTTGCACCGCTTGCTGTTGACACGCTTGGACCGTGTGGTCCTGAGGCCATAAACCTCTACAAAGATTTTTCAAACGATTTATTGACCTTGTTGTTCGTTATCGTCGTTGACATTCCTTCCTCGATCGGGTCCTATCAGTATGGTGACCCAGCGACGTATCGCAGCCAGCTTTCTGGGAACCTTACCCATTTAACTGCGACCTAAACTCAATATTATAGTCTTTAGTTATTATAGATACAATACGATATAAATTAAATTTCCCTCGTTGTTCTAGTTTCTAATTTATTGTGTTAAAATAGGAATATTATTCTTAGGGCCGCTTGCATAAGATTGCTTAAATTTATGTAAGAAACACAAAACGTATTAAATACAATTAGCGTCTTGCACAATGCAAAATTTGCCACTAAATATGTTTAAAGAACTGTCAATACGTTTAATATGATTAACTTATTTATTTAAAGGCGATCGTTATGCAAGCGGCCCTTAAAATAGGTAAGTTATAATCAACTAACATAAATTATTTATTAAACTTGTGAAGGATTATTATAGCTCAAATAGCTCAAATTAAAGATGCAGCAGTCATTGACATATTTTTGTCTTATATTGATTTATGTAAGTGTATTTTATAATATTTTATTTACATATATCGTGTTAGTATAATATTTATATTTTTATTAATGTATGTATATTATATCGTGTATGTATTTATAAGACATGTATATTTATAAGATACTGATTCGATAGTGAGAATAATGCAACATACCACTGTTCTTATCATTTTTTTTGTCCATCCAAAGGTTGTCTGGAGGAAATCGCTAATAGCGATAAGACCGCCTATTGTATTGTAAAATTTTTTTTCTGTTAACTGTATCTTTAAAATACAATAAAGCATATTCATTCATTCATTCATTCATTAATATTATTGCATCATGTATGCACTCCAATTCAAATACAAGCTCCCTGAATCAGCATACCTAGTATAATAACCGTTTTAACTTTCTAATAAAATGCACATAAAACTAGAGACCTAAACCTATTAGAGCATTACCCAAGCATCAGGTTAAAAATAGTCTATTATATTCTTTTACAGCGAAACTAAGTGCTTTAATGGGTGTCACAGAAGCCTTAGCACCGTCGATATACATGCCGGCTTCTAGTTACATCTACATGATGACAATTGACACCTTCCCTGGAGCTTTCTATATGTTTGATGCAGCCCTCACGGTGGTTGCACTGAGTTTATTCGCGTAAGTATAATTCTTAAGTCAAACATTTCTAAGGGGCACTTTATGTCGCTGAGAATACTGCGCTACGAAATGGTATTGGTCTGATGTCCACCCTATTCAATCGTGGTGATCTTTAATAATAGATGTTATAGCTATAAGTATAATATTATATTAGCGGTGCAGGAATGGACAAACAACACAATTTCCTGCAGCCGGGTCGCCTGTCATAAGCGGTGAAAAAACAATCCACAGCCAGATGATGAGGCATTTCTCCGACTGGGTGGATATCAGGTCCTATACCCCAGGTCTAGAGTATGCCGCCATAACAACCTTAAGTTGTGCTCCGGTAATAGTGGCCAGGTTCCAGTCTCCCTTGAGAGAGAAGCAGCACCTTTGGTGTTACGAATATCCATAGACGACGGGTAACCGGTTTTCATCAGGTGGGCCGTCTGCTGAATGCTGCGATAAAAACAAAATTAAAATTTTGGTAGAAATCAACTTTAATATCTAACACTTACCGAACGTAATTTAATATAATATATAACTCCTTTAGTTCGTCGATTAGAATAAAATTATAAAAAAAGTAAAAATATGCTTGCGACTGGCTTGTTTTATAGCGTACGATATTCAAGTTAACGATGCTTAAAAAATGCTTCGTTTCTGTGTAAATATAATATGTTCAGAATATCAAAGCAATAATGTTTCCACATGTGTTTTGAGGTAATTTTTAAAATTGAGTGATTCTGAGAATTGCAATCATCTACTAAACCACGCAATATCATCAACTCTTCGAAAAATATGTCAAAATTAGTCCAAAGTAGTCTAAGTCAATGCGCGTGTTTGATCAGTGTGTAGGGTAGACTCTTATAACAAAATTAAATTGCTTCAAGGCTGATAATGTAATGGCCACACCCCTAGTGTTGCCATAAATGCGCTGCTGCTCAATCTGGAACCTGGCCACTAATGCCGAAACACAACTCAAGGTTGTTATGGCGACATACCCTAGACTAGGGGTCGTAGTTATGCCGAACGGGCCATGGAACGAAGTTTTGATTACGAACCTCAACACCAGTTTTTCTAATTCCCTATCTGCGCGTTTTTTAAGATTTTTCATTGCAAGCATATCAAATATCAAAGCATATATCAATAAAGTCCCATATGACAACAAAGCAGTTTTTCTTTGGTCTACCCATATAACTTGTGGGCCCAAAAACTGCAGTCATATCAATTTAGACTTTACGGCAAACCTCTTT
Organism: Dendrolimus punctatus; assembly: GCA_012273795.1. Lineage (NCBI taxonomy): Eukaryota > Metazoa > Arthropoda > Insecta > Lepidoptera > Lasiocampidae > Dendrolimus > Dendrolimus punctatus. The sequence continues at coordinate 7,967,318 of CM022544.1, forward strand.
CATTATTAAAATCTGAGCTTTAATATAAGGGCACATTATTTAATAAAATACCTAGCTACATTTTCAACAGTATTTATACTTTTATCCCCTCAGATTTATTTATATTCATATGTCTAGACTTTATTTTTTAGGTTAATGAGTTTGAATTGCGTATATATTATTAAATATTTAAACTTATTTTAGCTATAAATTTAGAGAAATAGTCTCACATGTGTATACCACATGGATGTGTGCCGCGTGCACGAAACAAAAGCCGTCGTTGACGGTTCTTCTTGTTGCAAATTTTTAGGATGGCAGACTGATGGCCAATTCCAATACTATACTAATTATTCACTTTTCCTGCTGTCGGTTGAATTTTGACCTTAGTTGGTCGGAGCTTATGTATTTTTTTTTGCCACGCGTAAGGGTAACTTGTGTGAGGATTTGCCAGGTCGGGGTAGCACTAACACCTCTAAGAAGAACTAAAGATGCTATTGTCTCACCACAGTTAGGGATACCCACTAAAACTCCTCGGTATTCTGTCTTTCGCCCTTAATGCTAGAGCCACGGGTATATAGCCTAGCTCCCCCGCTGGCCCTGGTAGGCGATGGCGCATCGGCCTCATCCACTGCCGAGGAACTGCTTTTGTCCCCCGACATGCTCTCATTGTGTGGGACGGTCTGTAACGCGTCCCATAGAAAAAAATGTGAGCACGCGCGTTATACGTCGCACCCCCATCTTGACGGCATAACCACCCGCGCCCCTCGCTCACGGCGGCCGAAGGTCCAGACTGGGCCTCCGCCGCCGATGCGTCCTCCTATGATGAGAGCGGAGCAAGGATGTCCGCTCACGGACTCTCGTTCCGTCTCTTCCTTCCCAAGCATAACACGCTTGCAGAAGGAGGAGACAGCGTCACATCCGATACAGCTGCCAATCATGGTGCGAACCACGGCCGGAAGGGAGTATCAAATTTGAACCAATCAATACTACCAATCAAACCAATAATAGTAAGGCAAATTAGCAAATGGGTAACATACAAGAAACGTATCTTTTATTGCACAGTTGGCAAGCAGGCACACAGCCCAGGTAATATGAATTGCTACCGTCGCCTATAAACGTTTGCAACTTCTGTGGGGGGGGGGTCCAAACGAGTTACCAGCCTTAGGATGGAATAGGATGCGATAGGAGGATGGGATAAAGGAAATAAGAAAGAAGGATCAGATAAGACGATTGAGATTAGAAGGGGTCAAATAGGGTTATGAAATAGAACTCGACCAAACTCTCATTTGTTATACGAAAACCTAATTGGTTAAAATCCGACTGTTTTACGCCGATATTCTGCTGCTTCCCCAGCGAGCTGTAGTCGAGATAATGATCCAGAGTGGTTCTATCACCTCTCTATAGCATATATTGTAAGTATTATTTAACATAATAAAATATTTAATTATTTTCACAGATTAATTTATGTGCTCGTCCGAAGAAAAAACCGCATCCTGGTCAGTGATCTAAACAGAAAAGAAGAATTTGCTAGGAGTAATGAAATATCTAAATTTTAGATTTAATCTATAAGGAAGACTGGTTTTGTTATATTTTTATTAAACTATGTTTTAGACTTATGACGTTTTTGATATTGACTAATAAACAGGAACAGGTTTAACAATATATATACTCTGCTTTTAGGGTTCCGTTAATCGTTTTCGTAAAATCGGAACTCTTACGATGTTGAATCATCACAATTTATAACAATGCGGGTAGTTTTATAAATGCCGGTGGCTTATGTTTGCACCGCCATTGTGTGGTGGGGACAGTGTCTCCAACGCATGAGATGTCAGTCCGGATGTCCCGCATATTCCATGCAAAGACCAGAGTGTACGTTTCACTTCTAATTCAATATCTCATTAAACTTTACATAGAAACTGTGCTTGCTTTTTGTGTGAGTGTGTGCCATTAATCGAAGATTTAAAGCGCCATCTGAGGACTTGTTATTCTCATGCACTGACAGGAACTGTTCTAACTGCCCCATTGAAGATGGATTAGAGGGTACTGGTGCTTATTACCTCATCGCTTTTTGTGCAGAATTTGACATACGTCTCACTCCTACATATTCATTAAATAATATCACAGTCCACTAAAACAAAAGTAATGCCATCTCCGTAACCCACCATTGCATGTACAAAATATTCATATCTGTCAGTCTGTCTTTGCAGGTCACAATGATTTTTATAAGAGAGTATTGGGTCTATATGTGTGATATTCAATAGAAATATGTAATATGTATGCTGCTGTACAATACCTACTCTAGAGCATCATTTACCAACATGGGGGTTACGACACTTGCTGGCGTCTCGTTTATTAAAAAATAAAAGCTATGTACAAAAGATTTCAATCAAACGTTTAAGTAAATTGTTAATTATAATATTAATATAAATTTCAGTGCAGTAGAATCCTCGTAAGACTTTTGACTAACTTCTTGGTTTTTTCGTGGACATAAAAATCGTTGAGAAATAATGCTCTAGAGGATTGGCAAAATAAAAGGATATCAGTGGCTGCTATACATATAACTTGACAAGAAAAGACGGGCTCTGTAACTCTGTTGGCTAAGACTGTCGGCCTAGATCACTGGAACGAGAGGTCCCATACTCAATTACTGGCATAGAAAATTTTTATATATGAACGTTCCATTATACCATACATTATGGGTATTTGAAATTGACTCCAGAATGGTCCGTTGTAAATTACTTATAACAGAAGCGTGACTTCCTTAGTTAATTATATAGATGATGCTGTAATTGTTAATTGCTACTTGCACTTAAGTTAGATTTTTTTATTGCACGAGTTCATCAGACAGGTAGACGGCCCACCTCACGGAAAACAGTTATCATCGCCTATGGACATTTGTAACATCAAAAGTGCAACAAATGCGCTGCCGCTCTCTAAATGGAGACTGGAACTCGGCCACTAATGCCGAAACACAACTCAAGCTTGCTATGGCGGCTTGCTATGGCGGCGTACTCTAGACCAGGTAATCTAGCCCTCCAGATGGGAAATTGCTTTACCAACTGGTATATATTGTCGCCTCTTACGACAGGCCGCCTGGCCGCAGGAAATTGTATTCTTTCTTCGTTCCTGTAGGGATAAAAGTCGGATCTCGAAAAACCATAATGATGATTTTAACGAGTATTTTTTAAATTAAGGCAATGAGTGGAGACACACGAGTTTCCAAAATCGTAAAAAATATATTCCCCGTAGCTTTTGAACTATATATAGTATATAACTATAGAGTTGGTAAAATTTGAAAAATATTTTAATGAAAATTATTTCGAACAAAATCTTTTTTTTTTCATTTTTGAGATATACAGTGATGTAAATAAAATGTTTTTTATGACTCCCAATAGCGACAACAGTATACATATCATGTATACAGAACCTTCCCAGCTCGTAACGACCATTTACTTGTTAGGTTTTTACCGTTTTTTTTATTTCCATTTTTAAACACGTTCTATACGCGAATTAAGTATATTTGAATTTGACTATGATTAATGGAATAATTTGACGGTTTTTTTACCCGACTTTGTATATGAAAACTCCAGGGAGAAAGCCGAACTTGTCAAGCAACATTGGTTTTGACAGCATTTTTAAGTTTGGAACCTTATGCTCTGGAAACCCATAAGTTTCACAATGAAACAAAAATATAAGTTGAATCACTGAAAAATCAAAAAGGTTTCAAGCATAAACATATTAAAAACTATCTGAAGTCCGATTTACCAGGGAAAAGTGACACATTATGTCACTGACAAGCCCAAAGAGTACATTGAATATAATAAAGAGACAAACCGGAGACAAATTGTTACATTAAAGGTATTTATTTTAACATTCAAGTAACAAAGAATTTTATTGTTGGTTTTTATAAATTAATTTGATTTACTATCTATTTAGATATATATTCACAAGTAGAATTATTTTTATGATTTGTATATATTTATTCTCAAAAAATTTACATTGATTAAAATATATATTAATGTTTATAAAAAAATTGACAGCATTATTTTTTTTATAAAAATACATCGAAAATAAAATAAATATTCAATAAAAGTATATAAAATCTTGCCGCTCACGGCCAGCGTTGGAGCTCTAGAAACCGGATCCTCCTCACAATTCGTGCCGTCTGCAAGAGTGCCAGCTTCCCAGCGAAAGCCTCTGCAGGTGACGGTCGAGGCGTTTCGCTAATTATTATTATTATTTAACAAAATTGGGTCGTTTCGGTCTTACGCCAAAAGAAAGGTTTACAATGAAAATCAGCGTTGCTTCGGATATATAGTTATTGCTGAAAATGCGGCGTACAAATTCTCAAAATATGCTGTGTATAATTTATGTATAAGAAATGTAATTACGCTATCTTTTCCAATAATGTCTTTCATTCTTTGTCTTTTGCCTTAGACTTTTTAGGTATCTATGTTACTTTTCCGTGGATGCGATTTTTAAACGTCAAGAACTGAGCCGCTTGCACAAGGTTGCTTAAATTTATTTAAGAAACACAAAACTTATTTAACACCCTTAAATACAATTAGCGTCTTACACACGTTGAATTTGCCGGTAAATATGTTTAAATAACTGTCAATACGTTTTGTATAAAGTATTTAGGCAGTTTAATTTGACTAAGTAATTTTATTTAAAAGCGATCGTCATGCAAGCGACCCTAAGATCAATTCGTGATTTACCCTATTCAGTTTGTTATCATATAGTAGGTACTGAAAATTCCCTACATAATCACACTCACAGATTAATTTTAATAAAAGTTTAAGTTCGTCTTTCTTACCCTGGAGTATATATTTATATGTATAGTGTATACACAAATTAAGTTTGGCAATTGCTTGGCTGCCTGCACAAAAATACGAATTCCTTTTTTGGATCTTCAAAAGGACCTCTGAGTACTAAATGTCCCATGGCCCGTCAATTAAGGAAAACGTGATGTAACCTTAGGGATATCCGATGTGTGAAACCCGCTAATCCGCCTTGAACAACCGTGGAAATACATTATGCATTCCTTTAAAATATAGCGAGTCAAACAACGAGAATTTTATGGATTGATGTTATTATTTTATGATTCGATATTCCTAAGTGTCCATCAAACAAAACATTATAAAATATAATCAAAGTAGATATTATCTGTACGTTTAACTGAGGATTTAAGTTCAATGTTCCTTTATCTTAAAACAAATACAATAAAAGAGAGGTATAATTAGATTTATCAAAGAAATTTGTAGTGGATGTCTTATAGCTAGACACATTCTTTACAAAAACAACATTCAAATAAAAATTTTAATCCAAAAACAAACCGACTTCAAGAGTAACTGAAAAATAATGTATATACATTTTCTATAACATTTTGATGTTGCTCAGTGCGAAGTAGTTTTATGTTTTAATTGACACCGACCTCGTAGAACGTAGAAAATATTTATTGTTGCTAGTTTTTTTCAGTTTGAAAAAAACTAGCAACTATAATATAAAAAAATAATTATAATAACAATTAAATTTATACAAAACTATCCTGAAGATATACAGAATCCATATAAAAGAATCATCAAAATCGATTTAGAAACAACAAGTTATAATAAAACTTCTGTTAACGGTTTTAAGCGCAGTAATTTATTTGATCATATTATTCCGACGTTACGGCCACTCTTCATCGACATCTTTGGCGTCCGTTATCACGGCTCTTGAAAAGTGACCGAAACGTCGAAATAATAAATATTCCGCGATTGAAACCGTTAAAACTTAATTTTATTATGTATTAGTAATTTAGAAGAAAGAAAAATATTTTATTTAGGACAAAAACTAAGTTAGTATAAAAAGATCAATCAATATAAGTCAAATATCAAAATAAGTCCTAAATTGGACCTAGTCTCAGCAAAATGATAGCCAACAAGGACTAGCGATTTTCTTCCGTCTGGGACCATAAAGTGAAGTTACGGTGGACAATACAACATAACAACAACAAAATATATAGTATAATCCTGTTTGTTTTTCTGTTTTATAGTATAATTTAGTACGTATTAGTCGCGAAAACTAAGAAGTTTTTACAAAAAGTTATATCTAATCACACGTATAAAATATATATATATATTTACCGAATTGAGAACGTTCTCTTTTTCTGAAGTCGGTTAAAAATTGCTAACAACGCGCGTATATCTGCTAGTTTACTATATATGATTCTAATGTACGTGTCTCCGTCACTGGATTCCTAAGCCGTTGGACCAATTTCAATGAAATTTGGTGTATGTGTCTTTGAGTGACTTCCAACTGATTTAAATTCACAATAAGATCGGTAGGTGGCGCTGGAATCGGGTTCTAAATTTAGATATTTCTAGGCAGGACAACATCTGTCGGGCCCACTAGAAATAATAATATGAAAATCTTGCCGTCCCTTTGCGTGTGCCTCATTTTATACCCGCACAAGCTATTCCCCTAAGAACGCCATGCATTATGAAAAGTGACTTTCCTTATTACGGAAATTACGGTCGCATTATAAGGCGATTTCCTTCTAGATCATATTAATCTATTTCAAAATAGCAAAGGGGTCGCTTCTATATATTTAAATTGGTATTTCTATAATATTTGTTTTTGTTTATATCTAAAGTACCTACCAAGTAATTTTCCACATTGTTGGAAAGGAAAACTACACAGCACAACGTCCCCTTTCAGTTCTCGCCAAAAACTCTCCAAAGAGGTTTAAGCTAAAAGCTCGTGAACTAAACTGTAATTTTCATGTTTTAAAAAATTTATAGTTTGTTCGGAAAGTAAGTTCGTTTTTTTGTGGAAATGAAAAAAGTTTTCGTATAATAAGCAAATACTTTTAATTATATATTTGCCATTCTGGTCCAACACCTTTTGCCATCTTTCTGGTAGTAGCATAGTTCCACGTGTTGTTATTCGCCGGTTCGCATCGACTAATGCCTTTATCGCGTCTTTATCAGCTTCAACCAGCCTTCCCGAACGTGGTGCATCTTCGAGATCAAAATTGCCGGATCTGGAACTGGCGTACTGTCAACACACCTTCTCCATACACATCATCAATTTATTTCTGGCTTGCACATAATTTTTACCCTTTTTGTAGTAAAACAGTAAGATATGTCGAAAATGTTGCTTATCGCTCTCCATTTTTATAAGGCACCAACCAAAAACTACTGCGTAGAATTAATTGGAATTTTTCACACACAAGCCTTGCTATATGAGCTCTCAAAGCAGATAAAAATTATACGGCTTAAGTGTGAAGTTGGGTGCAAAACATACAATTAAATCCTTTGTCGGGAAAAAACCAAATTACTTTCCGAACAATCCAATATAATCGTAATAACAACAAAATCTAAAAATTTCGTTTTCAGAATCTGGTGGTCCAAATTCCCCCCCTTGTTTTTTTACATAATCAAACGCATTGTATAAACACGAACCATTTACAGATTTATTATAGTATAGTCATACGTACTATTACCCTTCACGTATTTGGACTTCTTTTGTTTACTTCGTTTTATAGTTTGCAATTACACAATAGCCTATTGTTATTACTTTCGTTTATGGCCATTCGTAGTAATAATTAACCAGGTGTGCAGATACATTTTCTTGAAAAAAAGTCAGTCCACGCAGTCGATTGTTGTATTGTACAGTTTACTATAAAACAATGGCGAAGGGAGGGGTGGGACAGTCAAGCGATGATTACGATCAAATCAAGACGAGTACATTCGATAAGCGATGTAGTGACGGATTATGCGCGTGTTATTGAATCGTGCAGTTTGTACTAATAGTGTCTAGTTATATATTATATACCTATGTTATACATGTTCGCATAGTTCTAATAAATTCTATAGTTATTTCAAGGGCATTTTAATTCGAGTCCTGCGTAATTCGTAGCAATATGATTAAAAAATAAAAATGTATCTTGATTTTTTACCGAAGAATTACGTACTTATCTTAGAAAATTCTACTGATTCGAGAAATGTGCTTTTTTGAGCTATTGCAAGAATTCCTTCATTAAGAATCAGTCTAATACCTACTACCTACAATTTTGCGGAAGTTTTTCCTCAAAGACAATTCTAATGTAGATTTTTATGAATACTTGGCACAAGTTTAATAAACAAACTATGCAGAGTACGTACATAAAAATTCCTAAATGACGATTATTGTTATATCAGAAGAGAAAGTATAAAGCAGTATTAAACCAGAGGTCATAGGTGTTTTGAATATATGTTGAAATAACATTTTATTTTATATCATTCTATATTGTTCAATAAACTTTCTTTTCCTTAACCTAATCTATACATACAGTTAAATAAAATCAAAGTATCTGTTTGTTATTTCAAAATAAGAACTTTTCATTAAATGCATAAAAAGTATTTATATACTGCAGTTATAATAAAAAAATCTTTTAATTTTTGTCTATTTTTCTGTTTATTCCGGGCTAATCTCTGAAACCGCTGAACCGTTTTGAAGGGGACTTTCACGAGCAGATAGCTGATGGAGGAGCAACTTCGGATACTTTTAAAATTAGGGTTCCGCGACAAGAAAATCCACGCAGACGAAGTCGCGGGCACAGCTAGAGTTTATACAAAATTATTTAATTTTAATTATTATGAAGTGATTAAACGGCAAGACAGTTTCCAAAGTGATTAATTTAGTATGCAATAGTTAATAATAGGTCCTCCTCGCATATAATCATATAGGAAAACGGATTGGACCGTCCTTACAATCCTGAGCTTGTAACATTTATATGAATATTTCAAGTTAATTCAAAGTATATTATTATACTTCCTACTTCGTAAGCTTAAAATACATTATTAACAAGGGAAATTTAAACATTTTGTATTGATAAGGTCAAATTGTAATAGCTATTCAAAATCACAAACCTTGTTGAAGACAATTTTTTGGAACTCAAAAATTTTTTATAGCAGGAGTTCAGCAGACAGACAGACGACCACTTGATGGAAAGCGTTTACCATCGCCTATGGACATTTGTTACACCAAAGGTGCTACAAATGCGCTGCTGCTCTCTTAAGGGAGACTGGAATTTGGTAACTAATGCCGGAACACAACTCAAGCTGTTATGGCGACATACTCTAGACCAGGAGTGGTAGCCATCCAGTCGGACAAATGCCCTACCAGCTGGCTGAGGATTGTTCTGTCACCTCTTACGACAGGCCGAGCGACCGCAGGAAATTGTATTCTTTCTCCGTTCCTGCACGATATTGTATGTTTATTATTATTATTTTGTATGTGGGAAAGATACGCTTTCAAAGTCGCTTCTAAAGACACTGTATGTTCGCCACCTGTAACTCCTGAACTATACAGAACCCTTCACAGACCGTACACAGAAATAGCACTTGGCCGATGCTAAATTTAATATTTCATAAAGAACCTAATAAATGAAGTAATACTAAAAATATAATCTTGAATTCAAATTCAGTAACCTCAATTTGTCAACAGCAGATTTGGGGCCATCGGGTCGGATGATACTACTAAATTATATTTGGTTGAATCACCCTGTTTGCTCCGACGAGCAATAAGTGGCTTTTGCTGGTCGGATTAAACTGGCAGGCGCTTATCGTAAACCGGTTTAAAAAACATTTCATTTTATACCTTCTGTTGGATCAGTACCTATAAATCTAAAGCTGGGTTTCTATTCTTGTTATACGCGAGAGGTAAACAAAACGCTTTTTCAAGCATACTGTAAGACGTTCTACATGTGCAGCCTGTGGGCCAGTTATACACAATAAGTAGATAGCGACCTACGTGTCCAGTATAACGCAGTTCGCAGAAGCGCGAATCGATGGCTTTGCGGCCATTATTAAGAAAATATGCGCATCCCTACTATCCCACGTTCGCAGCAGCACCAACACTATGCTCAGAGCTATTGCAGACAGATGGGACTCGTTGCTGTTACATAAATGGGTGCAACTCCACACCCAGTTAAATATGTAAGTGAGTTTGTTTGTATCGTTTCTACTTCGAACCGGCGGCTAAGATTTTTTTAATACTTTTTTTTGTATAGGTATATGTACTTTCGATTCTGGTGGTTAAAAATGCCACGTCATTAAAGGTCAACGAGGGTTCCCGTAAAAGTATTGGGCCCATTTCGATGCGGTTTTCAACAGTTCAACAGTTAATTATTAGTCTTAAACGCTGCGCTGCCTTTTGCCCTGGGTAGCTGCAGGATTTTTCTGGAAATGATTTCAAATGGTCCAACTAAAAAAATCAAATTACAATGGGATTTATTACTGAACGATTGCAAATTTAATGTAGTAAGTACAAAATGTGTAATATTTTTACCCGGGATTCCGTGGGAATTTTCTCGGGAGCGGTTTGTAGTTGTTCCGGTGCGTAAATATTAGTTCCGACATAGTTTTCACTAAAACAAAAGCTTACATTCTTTTTTAAATGCTGCGGTATTTTGTGTCCTGGGAATCCCGCGAGAATTTCAATTCAAGCTTAAACGAAATATGGACATGTCCTAGATAGCTTGTAATAATTTAATTTATGTTTTGAAATTATAACTTTAATTGTTTATGGGAATGTGTTTTCGAAAGAAACCATTCGACGGTTAAAAGGTAATAGGGTATAAGCGACAAAAACTAAATTGTTCAGGAGAGCAGTTTAAAGTTTAAAATTTCAGAAAAATGGAGATAACTTTTTTATTTCTTGTCATATCGTGAAAATGGAAACAGCTCTAGAATAAAAAAAATAAAAGCATTAAATTGTAGTTTTATTTATTTGATTCCACGTTGTTTTATGTGGTTTAATGTCGCTTAAATCAATTGATCTTATTTTCTTTATTGAGTAACTCAGCATAAGTTACATCTACATTGAAAAAAAAACGAAGGGTAGAGTAGACTTAGCTACATTTGACATCCTTATATCAAGAGGTAATAGGGTGTAAGTCACATGACTGCAGAATAACATAAAAGGGTAAAAAGTATAGGTGGTAATTCTCATTATTATACCAAAAGGTAATGCAGCATAAGAAACAGTGTTTAGAAAAAAAAATAGTAGACTGTTTGTAAACTTAAACTTGTAAATGGTAGTAGGGTATAACCGACGCTTAATGTCTTTGACGACAATGGTAAAGAGGCATTAGTTCCAGCTTCAAAACAGGTACTAATGGTAAACAGTAGTATACGCCTGGAGCCTTTACGGCAGTAAAAAGTAAAAATGTATTACCGACTATAACCCAAAAGTGATGCCTTTTTACAGAGGTACAAGTGCCTTTAGAGTAAAAAAGGCCCAAAATTCGGTTAAATGAAATGACACTTCAAAAACGCAGTTTTTTGCTTGGGCATAAACGACACGAAAGTCATCGTATAGCCATGGGAGTGACCGCATTCGAAGGAGCGAAAAATTTTAAGTAGGATGGCATTCATAACTCATTTTCGACCAAAATGTCGCTTAAGCCCTATTACCTTTTAACCGTCGAATTATTATTATATCCTAATATCTATTCAATTATATCTTAAGATTTATAGACAGTTGATATTGCTGGCATGGAATCGATGCCAAATTTTAATCAGATTCCGACAAGGTTTGATAAATATACATCGTTTTCACAAAATTGTTGTTTATGAATAGAAATGTGTATGCAATAACAATCTCTGTGAAATACTCGTATTTTTTTAAGATTTGTAGAATACAAACGTTTCATAAGTAAATTCTGCCAATTTATCATTATTAATTTTCTTCAGAAATATGGTCGGTACTACACGAGTGATATTGCGAACTTCATTTATGTTTCCTCTTAAGTACTCCTGTCAATGCGGTTAGTAAATTATTACCACACGGTCACCCATCAATTTTAATTTCATCATTGAATTTCGCAGATGAAAGATTAACACTCACGAACTTTCAAAATACGGATGAGTAATAGAACGTCACTCTAACAAGGCCCGTGAAAGATTTGAAATTACGTTTCCGTCCAATTTGGCGTGTCCATTAGCACCCTTTGCCTGTACTCGCACAGGCGTCAGATACCCCTGCACCCGAGCAAAAGGAGGAAACCGACGAAAATAACGTTACTCTTACCAATTGTGAGTTGAATTGGCAGCCGAAAGCATTCTTATACAGTGATAAACATATTCAGCAGGGAAAGTTTACACAAGGTGAGTATCTATCTCTTACTATCCTCTTTATTATACTGTTACGAGTTGCAGGACTAGAATTAAAATGTCGTTGGAATTATTGTAGAGTTTATTAGAACTAACCAACAGAACCAACACGTATAACACGGGTACAAATATAACAGAACACAAAAAATCCAAACGTAATGCAGAAGGTCGTAATTCAATAAAACGCGCAAAGTCCGTTTAAGGTTCCCGATTGTAATACACAAATCTCGCGTCGATCGTGGTTTTATACTTTATTTTTATACTGCACAAATGCAATACGTCCACCAGGCAACGTGGACCGAATTTCCTAGAATCCGCTTTTACTTTAAAATCGTAACACCTGGTTAATGATTACAATACAACAATAGGCCGTATGCCAATAAGTAAACAAAAGAAGACGACCATAAAAGAATTTTAATGTTATTAATTCAAAAGGGCAATAAATGTGCTTTGCTTCAGATATGCAGATGGATTTTGTTTTTGTCGGCGCCTAGGTTGTAACAATACTAAGGTTATAAGAGGACAGATTTTTATTTTTGTATGTTTGTAACAAATAAACTCAAAAGCTTCTGGACATATTCTTAAAATTATTTCACCATTATAATGGTACGTTATCCCATATTAATATAGGCTATATTTGTTAGTAGAAAAAAATTAGGGATGTCTGCTCTCATTTTAATAATGTAGCCCAAGGTGTTAATAAAAATGTATTTGAGTGGGTCCTGAGATGGTTTAGATTCACAATTAGACCCGGGTAGGATAGGTGACGCTGAAATCGGGTTCTAGATTTGTATTTTTTCAAGGCAGGATAACATCTATCGGAACCGCTAGTATAAAACAAAGTCGCTTTTTGCATCTGTCTATTTGTATATCTACAAATGTGTCGCGTGGCTTAGGAGGAGCCTAAACCACGCAACGGATTTTAAACGGTTTTCATCATCAGTTACATAATATTTTTTCATAAAAGTCAAAGGTCAAAAACTTACAACATCAATTTTTTTCAACTACCTTCAAAATATCAAAAATGAAATTAAACTTAAAGGCCAATTTAATAATCTTAATAAACAAACAATTCCTTTAAAATTAATACAAACAGTTATTTTATTATTATTTATTTAAAACATTCGAAACAATCATGATAGTCCTGATTAACCCAAAGGTCTATTAAAAGGTATTAAACTATGAATTAAGATACATTTTACTATATCTCCGATCCTTATAATGTTTTTAGGTAAACAGCAAATATATAAACGCCTATATGTAATAAGCATATCCCATATAAGACAAATCTTAAAGATTTCATGAACAAATTAAGATTTACTGACAAAATCTTTATTGTAAGGATCATTACGGAGTGGCTCGTTTCTTGGCTTTTTGCTATTCTACTACATTTTACAACGTTACCTTTGAATTTTAATAATGCTTTAGAAGCTTTTAGAAAACATATTTATAATAAACTAGTTGACCCGGCGAACTTCGTAACGCCATATTTTCTGAATTCCTGAAAGACTTTGTTTCATGACACAAACAAATTAACCAAAATCGGTAGGGGATTAGAAGGATTTTAGAACCCGATCCAAGCGCCACCTATTGCTTCCAATTGTGAATCTAAACCATCCGGGAACCCACTAATACACAAAAACACAAATCTTAAAGATTTCATGAACAAATTAATATTTTTTCACACTTTAAGATCTTGTTTGATGATAAGTCAAGAAATACAAATTTTTTGCTTGCTCGTACACAAACAAAATCCTCGAAAATACGTTCGAAATTATCATTTTATAACAAGATTTGAAATTAGTAGCAATGGTTAAAGTTGGGGTACTTTGAATTTGGATTTGATGTTGGGCTTTATTCACTATTTGATTGAAGTACTTTTTTAAGGACCGTGGGCCGCTATGGTATATACAGACTTAAAGATATTTTCTACATTAATTATGGATAGAGTAAAACGTATTCTCTGAAATAGGATGTTTTTTGTCAGTTCCAGATCCAAAATATGAGCAAACGAGACCACGTAGAAATCTCTAGTCCTTATATAAAAAATATTTTTACCTACCACTCTATTCGTGCTATACTTGAATCCTTAAACGAAAGTATTTTACCCAATTCTGAAGTACAATGAAACATCGCGATCGAGTTAAACCTATAAAAAGACTTTATTTAGTGGCTGCTACATAAGTAGATATTTTCGAAGCTTCGTTATGTCACTTTGGTTCCTAATATTCAAGGTTTAAGAATTTGTTCTACTTTTAGGTTTTCATCACGTATTCTATTAACTACTTAATTTTATGTTCAAATGTTTAGCAAGTGCTATAAAAAGCTGACGATGCTAGACGGACATGTAATTGAAATATAATTAGTAAGTAGGTAGGTAGTTCACTTTTATAATACACCAAAATCAAAATGATTGTCTGAATGTTTTATGAACCAGTTTATTACGTGAAGGCTATTAAAATAATCCAATCAAAAAATACATACTTTATTTAATAACTTAAAACAGGAAATTATCTTCTATGTATATAAAAATGAATCATAGAAATTCATGTACGCGCATAACTTGTAACAACTTTAACGATTTTGATGATTTTGTTTTTGTGTGTATATGGGTTCCCGGATGGTTTAGATTCACAATTGGAACCGCTAGGTGGCGCTTGGATCGGGTTCTAAAATCCTCCTAATCCCCTACCGATTTTGGTTAATTTGTTTGTGTCATGAAATTAAATCTTTAGGAATTCAGAAAATATGGCGGTACCAAGTTCGCCGGGTCAACTAGTTTATTATAAATACGCTTTTTACAAAGCTTCCAAAGCATTATTGAAATTCAAAGGTAACTTTGTAAAATGAATGTAGTAGGACAGCAAAAATCCAAGAAGCCAGCCACTCCGTAATGATCCTTACCAATAAAGATTTTAACAGTAAATGAGAGCGGCTTTCGTAATCCGAGCTTCATTTTCCTCAATTTATGAAGACTCTACACAAAGTCTTCAAACAAAGAACGAGTGACAAAATTTAGCCTTGACAAGACGCCGTCGAGGTCTGATTTCTATTTGAAGTAATCTTATTCAAGAGCACGAGGCTTTATATGTATGGCTGATATAAACGTATAATTATATCGTCGACAACAGGGCAGGACGTTATAATTTTTTTTGGTAATCTTATTATTTTCGTTAAATTACTAACTAGTGCACTTACATTATATACTATGTGTAAAGAATTTGACAAATTTAATTGTTAAAATAGGTAGTTGACATTGACACTGACTATATTCTAATTTCTAAACAGAATTCCTATATAAGAAGAATAGTTAATACATCCTTTTCGACAATGTCAT
The DNA here is from genome assembly GCA_012273795.1 of Dendrolimus punctatus. Taxonomy (NCBI): domain Eukaryota; kingdom Metazoa; phylum Arthropoda; class Insecta; order Lepidoptera; family Lasiocampidae; genus Dendrolimus; species Dendrolimus punctatus. The sequence continues at coordinate 7,982,777 of CM022544.1, forward strand.
TTCGGCTGAGTGGAGGTTTTGGAACTTATATAACAAGGGTAGCCTTTATTATAGATTAATATATGTCATTTATCTTGTAATGGGGGTATTACTTCTTCCTCAGAAGATTATTAAAGCTATAAAAACCGTACAAAACAAAAGCTTTCGTAACTTTCTTAATCATACACAATATATATTTTTTTGTCCAAAATTCTAAAAATGCCGTCTCTGTGCATTGAAGCTGTTTAAAAACAACTGGAATAATAGACTATATAACCGATTGAGAATTTCTTCGAGATTTCGTGAAATTGAGATTTCAGGTCTGTTTGTTCGGGATTCGTGTAAGAACCGATTTCGATTTCGATTGATTTATTCCGACACAGTTTTCACTAATACGAAAGCTTGCATTCTTTTTTAAAGGTTGCGATACTTTGTGTTCCGGGAATCCCGCCGGAATTTTCCCGGGAGTTTTTTAGAGTGGGTTTTATACATAAAAGTTAGCGGATTCGGATCCGGTTGATACTAAAACAATGTAATCCGGAACTTTTTATTCCCCGTGTTTTCCTAACTTGGAAACCACCTGATATTTCAGACTTGCTGGATACGACAGTCTCTATGTTTATTAGTTTTTCGACATCTTTAGTAGAACAGATTTAGTTGTGTATGCATTTCATAACATCACTTAGCCCGGGTTTTTCAGAACTCATTTCTTTTCACACTAAAACATCCGTTGCCCTGCTGAAAATACCCTTTGATTTATAAATACTGTCAAAATAACTGTAATCTACGTTACTCGTCAAGCGGGGACGAAGTCACGGGAAATATTAGTATATTATATGAATGGACCTAAAACGAAAAATACCCAAGTTTCATGAAGTAGCATATTCTAACTTATAACATTTGTTTCTACTCGTATTTCTGCTACCAAACTAAAAAAAATATACCTACTTTCAATCTTTGTTTATAAAGTTAAATTAACTTAATAGTTATGGTTTTTGTCTTATGCTAATATATAAAGCTAAATAGTTTGTTTGTTTGATTGAACGCGCTATTCTCAAGAACTACTGGTCTGATTTAAAAAAATATTTCAGTGTTAGATAGCCCATTTATCAAGGATGGCTATAGGCTATATATCATCACGCTAAGACCAATAGGAGCGGAGCACCAATTAAGAATATTTCAAAATCGGGGGATTTTGAAAACAAATTCCCCGCGGACGACGTCACGGGCACAGCGAGTTATTAAATAAGAACAGTGATATATCATTGCCTTGCTTTAAAATAGTAACAACTTCGTAAATAACGAACGTGTGATTCTATAGGCATCCTTTTCTAACACGCTTTTAAAGCCATAAGTGGAGATAATTTAAATTTATTTATTCTGTGGCTGTTTTAATACGGTTTCTATGTCTGGATTTTTTTTATTGCATGAGTTCAGAAGTCAGGCAGACTACCCACTTGACGAAAAGTGGTTACCATCGCCTATGGACATTTGCAACACCAAAGGTGCTATAACTGCGTTGCTGCTCTCTTAGACGAGACTGGAACCTGGTCACTAATACCGGAACACATTTCAGGTTGTTATGGCGGCATACTCTAGACCAGCAGTGGTAGCCATTCAGTCGGGCGAATACCTTGTCACCTGGCAAAGAGTTGTTATTCTCAGAAATATTCATAGGCCCCACTAGTTAGGTAATTGTCTCCATTTGTACTTTGAAAAGAATATTTTATACTCCTTTGCAAATCTTTCTTTTAATAGAAAAACGTGTTCTAAAGAAGACTTGAAGAGGAAGAAGAGGAGGCTCTAGCGAAATTAACTCAATCAGGGCGACGACATACAAAGTTGTGAGGGTTGAAGTCATTTCATCCAACCCTGAATACAAAAACATGCCTATTTCGGGAATAAACATGCCAGTAATTGGATATAGAGATTTTAATTTGGATAGGTACATATTTTTATGAAGAAATGGGACTTTCCAGAACATTTCGCTAGCATAATTGTGGTCTCGTAACTCACAATATTTTATACTTTTTTTCCTTAGGGACCTTTACTGTACGTAAAAGTAAGTATAAAATATAATATTTTCTTAAGTTTTCGCGATTTGTATACATTTTAAAAATACGTTTTAACGGTTTTAAGCGCGGTAATTTATTTGAATTTGGTTATTCAGACGTTCCGGCAGCTTTTCAGTTGCCGATAACAAAGATGACAATTGTCAACGAGTATTCTTGAATAACCAAAATCAAATAAATTACTACGCTTAAAACCGTTAAAACCTTAGTTTTATAAAGTATAAAATATTTATATCATAGTAATACTAAGGTAATGAAGGTAAAATAATTATTTATTACCTTTTCACGACTTTAAAAATTTACGTTGGATAAAAACAGTCTACGTTTATATCAAAAACAATTTTGAAGAGGATTAAATAGGGGATGAAAATTTAAATGTCAAAAATCATAACTCCACAACTTAGGGTTATAAAAATAATCTACACTTTTCTACTAACATTATAAATGCGAACGTTTCGGTGGATGTTTGTTGCTCAGTCACGCCAGAACGGCTGAAGGGATTTTGATAAAATTTGACACAAGGATAATTTATAGTCTTGAATAGCATAGACTACTTTTATCCCAGATTTTTTGACATAAGCGAAGCCGCCGGCAAAAGCTAGTAGTAATATATAAATGCAAAAAGATTTTTGTTTTTTATGTTTTAACGACTAAACACGTTATAAACTTCTTTATGCTATTAAGGTAGGTTAGTGTCAATTTTTTTCTCAATAAACAAATTGAATGGGGGCTGAAATCTCTTATTATTCTTCTATGATGCGCGGTTAAAACTGGCGGCTTTTTTCTACGACTTCCTGTCGTACAAACGCAGGACTTCGTGCCCCAATGTACCAACTCGTCAACAACTACAATATATATTTTGAAAACATCGACATATTTGCACTTTCCTTGGGTGCTTTTAAAAAACATGTCATTAACGCCATTAAGGGCCAAACACTGTAATTAACTGTTTTTTTTTTTTGTTTTCTCTGTCAAATTGTATATCTGTTATTTTTATCCTCCACACATAATTAAATGTAAATTATGTATATAAGCGTGCTGATTTGTTTCTTTTGATTGAGAGTGTGAAAGTGTGTGTGTGTGTGAAAGTGTGTGTGTGTGTGAAAGTGTGTGTGTGTGTGTGTGTGTGTGTGTGTGTGTGTGCGTGCGTGCGTGTGTGTGTGTGCGCGCGTGTGCGCGCGCGTGTTTGTGTGTGTATGTGCGTGTGTGTATATGTATGTGTGTGTGTGTGTGCGTTTGAGTTGTATTTGTTCCGTTTTCCTTTAAAAATTGTACACTACCAAATTGTTATTCGTGGATAATGTAGTAGGATATCACTGACATTGTACCATTTACTTTTTTCTTTTTTATTGTAACTTTAGTGTATATCTGTTTATTGTCCTTAATAAATAAAATAAAATAAAAAAAAAATGATACATAAACCCCATGTTTATTTGACTAAGAGCGATCAGTCATTGAACAAAGCAGTATTTAAACAAACTCTTGTGAATTACGTAAAAATATATTTCAAGTCCTTTAGAGGTTTTCCTTCCCACGTTTAGCAATTTTCAGGCTTCTTACAAAGGACGAAACGTAATTCCAATACGCAAATTCAAAAAACTTGTATTACATTAAATCTCTCTGACTTTTGCTACTTATTTGTATTGATTATAAGAAATTCTGATTATTTGTTGTTTAACTCCATTGTTCTTATTACGTTCAATAACTTATAACATCCTAGTTACCTATAGTCGGATCAAATATCTTACTATCAACACACTTGCCTTATAAACGGTATAAACATATTACGTGGTTTGTAACGTACAGAGAAGAAGAAGTCGCGGAAGGCCACGACACACCTTCCATGATCAAATTGATCGTGTACTAGCAGAAGGTGATGTCAGGAGCCTTAAGAACAGACGAGCGTGCATGACAAGAACTATGAATGTCAAAGAAGCAAGTGAGGTGTGTATTAATAAGCCTAAATGGCGCTCTGTTGTTCGTGCCTACCCCGCAAGGGACCTGGCGTGAAGTTATGTATGTATGTATGTATGTAACATACAGAAACCGGACATTAGCCTATTGGCTCAGCGACCCAAATTGTGTCTTGGCTACTGAAATAAAAACATAAACCACGTAGATAAAGGAAATTACGTTTAATTAAGTAAGTAGAACAATTCATAAATAAGCTTAGCTACCTATCATTGTGCGATCAGTCAATGTAACCGAGATAGATCTTATAACTTTTATTATCAAACAAAACTTCGCAAATTTTGTACTAGCGTACAAACTTCTGGCATTATAACTTTTGAAAATAATAGGAGCTAAATAGCGCACAAATTATTGTTTAAAGAGTAATAAAAATAATTTCAAACGCGATATTTAAAATTAAGATGACTTATTTTATACTGTGTAAATAATGATAATTATTGTAACACGTTATGTCCCACATCTTTCCTATTAGTCTGAAATTTATTTTGTACTAAAATTTTCCCCGCGGTTTTGCCACGGGTCAAACCCTAGTACGTAATCCTTGTTTATTTAGCCACCAACCCTTACTCGTGTTACATTGATTTCCAATTCGCTCCTGGAAGATTTACTTAATTATATATCGCAAAATATAATCATTTGCCAGTATAAAAAGTGTTTAATGTACATTCTGGATACTGAAGCAAAAAAAATGTATAGTCGTTTTCCGTGAAATCGTAACATACTTACTTTTGCATTTACAATATTACAATATGGAAGTAGAAGTAAAATCATTAAAAACTAATAAAGTCGTGAGTAAGTAAGTAAAGTTATCTTAAAAGTATTAAACATTCTTCAAAATCTAAGAACGTGTAAAAAGCTAAAAAGTAACAAAAAATATCAAAAAGTACGCAAGGGTAACAAACACTGCCAAAAAGTATGAAAAATCTATCCAATATCTAAGAAGTATCTTTTTTAGATACTTCTTAGATATAGAAAAAGTAGTACCTACTTAAAAAGTATCAAAAAGGAACTAAAAAGTATTTATAAGTCTAATAGTATGTAAAAAACACAAAAAGAACCAAAAATACAAAAGTACCGGTGAGTACAAAAAAATATAAAAGGCCCAAAAGGTACAAAAGCCCAAAAAATCCAAACTTTCAGAAGGTCCCAAAGCTCCAATGTAGTGGAACACTTACAAACCAAGCAAAAATGGTACAATATTTTTTCCGTGAAAGCATAACATATAGAAGATTGTTATCCCGGGAACTATCCCATTTTTCGACATTAAAGGATCCTATTTCCATCCTCGATAATAAAAATAGATATAAATAAAATAATATATATCGAACCAAATCGGTCAAGTAGTTTTTCCTTGAAAGCGTAAAAGGCAGTTAGACAGAGTTACTTTTGCATTTATTATATTAAATAATAAGGATTTGTAAATAAAGGGTTATTTAATTGAAATATTAAATTTTTATTTGAAAGTCTTGTTTTAAATTAATTAGCTACACATTGGTTGCTATTCGCAATCATTTTTCATTAGTAATAAAGATAAAATGACATGTAAACATATACTTCGCCGTTTAATGTTTAACGGGTGTTGTGAACGGGTGAGGGGCTTATATCATCCCTCACTTCTTGCACTTTAAGCTTAATGGACCAAGACATGATATATGGTAAGTACTCCATGAAAATTTACTGGAATTTAACAAATAATGTTGTTCTTTTAGAAACTGACTACGTTTAGTAAAGGGCGTTCGATGTCTCCTATTATATTTAAGCACTCTGTGGACAACTTATTCAATTTCATAGAGCTGTCAATTTACATTTAGAATTTGAAGCAAATAAAAATAATGTAGTTGACAGTAAAATTGATCAAACACTTTCTCTATGCTTCTTTTAAAATTCTCTAGCTCGATTCTAGTATTCATGTTTAAGAATAACCTTCAAGCTACTTTTTTAGGTTTTATTAAATAAGAAAATGAATATATTTAATTCAAAATTAAATCTTGCAGACTACTAACTGAAAGTTATGAGTCTACCACCGCTTCAAAAGCAATTTTGCTACTGTTAAAGGTTCTTCTCAACCGGGGCATCGAACTTCTCAATAACTTATTTAGTTTATATTCTATATACTCGCGTGTAAAATTATCTGAACGCTAGTAAAAACTCCAAAAATGCAAAATAATGTAAACTTTTAAAAAACTGGCTGGTTATATTTTTAATATTTTCTTAAGTTTTCGCGACTTGTATATATAATAAAACTACGTTTTAACGGTTTTAAGCGCTGTAATTTATTTGATTTTTGTTATGCCGACGTTTCGGCTACTTTTCAGTGGCCGTGATCACGGAATAACAAATATCAATAAATTACCGCGCATAAATCCGTTAAAACGTAGTTGTATTATGGTTATATTCTTATTTTATTTGTCTCTCATCTGAAAAAAGAAAAATCTGACAGCCTTTTTTCTATGCATTTGTTCTTAGTCAACATCACCAACAGCATACAGCATTTATTTATTTGAAATTATATACTGAAAAGTGACCGAGACGTCCAAATAAAAGTCAAACAAAATACCGCACTGAAAACCTAAATACTTCAACTTTTCTAATTTCACATGAAATCTGCTAAAAAGTGTCCTCTGCTATATTTGTTTTTTTTACTTCAAAAGTTATTTTAAACTGAAAAAATACCTTATTTAGGACCGATTTCTCAATCATCTGATAAAATGTATCTGTCGAATAAATTATAACCTGACTGAGTTTAAAAGTGAAACGATTCAACTATTTTATTTGCGCAACTGTAATGTTTAATGTGTTCATATTGTATTTTATCCTCTGAATAACTTTTATCTATGATAGAAAAGTCAGCCCTAAACCGTTGTCCTAGGTGAGCGACGGGACGCGACACGTAGCGACGTAGGACGTGTGTCCTATTTTATAGTCATTCGTGAGCGACAAACGCGGCAATCTGTTCATTATTATTTTTATCATGGGCATGTATATTGTGTTGTTACTCGAAAATTCATATTTAAAATACTTATTTCCACAAAAACTTCGTAAACAAATAAGGATAATAAAAAATATCGTATATTTAGAATGAAGTCAGTATGGAGAGTTTCATCATTTATATCTGTAAGTAAGAAAAATCTACGTTTGCTTAAGAGCTTTGTGGCACTTTCGATTATATTGTTACACCTGTTAAACATATTATAATCCATTGAAATTTTACACGAGCTTTGCATTTCTTAGAGGACGCAATTTAATTTTTGGGACATGTGTGGGGGGTCAATAGAAGCTTAACCTCAAGTTTGTCGGATCGCCACCCTTGTCCCCCGGCCGCCATCTTGGAAAAAGATGTGAAAACACTTTTTTCGTGATATCTCGGAAACTATGCGTCTTACAAAAAAATTGCAAAGTCACAATTTGTAGCAAATTGTTTTGCCTACAAATATGTATATATAATTTTTTGCCCTAAAGTAAAAATTAAAGAAGTCATAAGCAAAAAAGTGAGATTTTTTTTATTCATTCCTAACTCGTTTCTTTAACATAGAACTTACCAAATTTTACTTATCGAATGTTAAGCAGGTAGAAAAGGTCCCCCGTTTTCCCCGCCACCTATGAGGTAGAATCCGTAGGCGCGTTTCTAAGCATTTCTTCTAAAAATACTCCACTGTACTAAAACATCCATTCTGAGCTATGTGGCGGATGCAATATCCTCCGGCCAACTTAGTTAACGTATCGATTGTTAACTCACTGTAGTTAGTTTACGCACAGGCTGTATATTGAATTATTGTGGATGAAATTACATGCAACTTGCTACCAAGGAGCTCTAGCGGAAGTTTCCCCTGGGGTTACTTAGTGAAGCATATCGATTATATACGAATTAATATACGAATACTATCATCACCCCACCCACCCATAATACTAAATATCTAGCAACTCTTCCATGGAAGAGATCATTTTTAGCAATAAAGTCGCTCGTTATTTCTTATATTTCTGTTGGTCTATGCTTTAAGTTTCTTTTTTGTTTTATTTCCTGATTTTCCTGATTTAAGTTTAAATCAGGATTGAAGTGTCTAAAATAAAAATTTACAAAAATTATTACAATTATATTCGCTCCCTTAAATTTCGAATTAGAATCCTGCAGAAACTAACTGAATCATATTGCCTGGGACAGAACGTAACATCTGTACATTTCTGGTGTCGCTAGGGCCCAAGCGATGGTTGGGTTAATTCTTCATCATTGTTCAAACAAAAACTCTTGACCATTATCCCAGCCGACGTGGAGCGTAGATCTGGTCTTGGATGGAGCTTACTTAGAAGACACTTATTCACACGGCACTTGAAGATACTCAGATTGTACGCATCGGGAAAAACAGACTCCAGAAATGAATTCCACTTTTTCGCGGTGCACACGACGAAAATAGACGCTAAGCGCTTCGTTAGCATACGTAGAAAATCCATCATATATCGTTGCGGCATGCCAGCGAGACTAGCTGTCCGATAATAGAAGGAAAATCTTATTTAAGTAATGTATTTTTATTTAAATTTTATTTCAATCGACGATTTTAGTAAACATGTTAAAACTGTAGTTAAATAAACCCTTTAAGGTAACCAGCCTGTAGACAAGTGAAAATATCCCTAAACGAATAGAATATAAAATATATATGAGAATGACATATTTTTACGCAAAGCACGAGTATAATGTCACTCACATGTCGGAACTCACATAGATAACTCTTTTTAAATAAATATGTCTAATGTAATAAACATTTACTTATTTATCTATTGTAATATATGTTAATATAAAATGCTTGACATACAATGTTAATAAAATAAATGTATTTATTTAGATAATTTCGTATGTACTGATTTAATATAAATGTGCCTAAATTTATGTATTACATTTATTAATTACTGTACTTAAATTTAAATTGTACATTTCCATATTTTCCTGCTATACGTATATCGCCAGATTAGTTAAGGATTTCTTTTAAGGTAGGTTGCCTGGAAGAGTTCGATTTTAGCGATAAGGCCGCCTTTTTTGCCTAGGAGTAACTATTTATTGTTGTTATCTAATCCAATGTAACTTAATCTATGTCATTTCCATACATTTTCTATTCGTTCAGCGCTAATGCCACTTGTTTACAAGACTTGGACAGATAAAGTTACCTGGTTGGATTGCCATACTTGCCTGGGGTCCAATTCTGCTATTACAATCTCATCAAAATTACCGGATGCTATCGTATCAATCATAGGTTTGCCAGATTTCGGTACCCTGTTAATCTCTATGGCGTACCCGTGGCACGCCACTCTACTTTTATATATATTTATAAGCGAATACTCGCGAAAAAATGGTTAAAATTTTGGTTGATTTTTAATAGTCATGTTTTGAGCTAACGCCATTTCTGCTATTGGTGCTATTAATGTTTTTTACTATAATAATGGTAGGTGCAAAACAACCATGAAGATATCGAGAAGATATTGTGGATTTAATAGAATACGAATTTAACTAGAATCGTACTTTGATTATCTTCGCAACGCCAGGATATTAGGATATAGAAGAAGTGGGCCCCTGTAGTCATATCATAACACGAGGTGTCGATGAGATACTCGGAAAACTCTTTACAGAGTCAAAGCCGTGGGATCCGACGGTCTACATCTTATCAAGCTACGTAAAAATTCTTATAATCAATCGAATAAAGCACACCCCAAGTTTCAAAGTAAATAAAAACAAAGACAGCAAAAGTCCATTAGAATGTTAGCAAATGGGCATGTACTGTTCGGGTTTAGATGTAATATTAGTTGAATAGTTGGTTGATTTATTAATTACTTTAGGCACTGATGTGGAATTATGTTGAAGGGTTCTTACCCTTCAACTTCTATTCATATAACTAAAGAATAAAAACAGGTAATATATTTACTTTTTAAAGATGACTTTATAAATTTTCCCAGGTGGTAGGGCATTTGCCCGACTGGATGGCTACCACCCCTGATCTTAAGTATGTCGCCATAACAACCTTGAGTTGTGTTCCAGCATTAGTGGCCAGGTTCCAGTCTCCTTTAAGACTCCAGCAGCGCATTTGTAGCACCTTTGGTTTTGCAAATGTCTATAAGCGATGGTAACCGCTCTTCATCAAGTGGGCCATCTGCCTGTCTGCTGAAAGCCTGCATTAAAAAAACGAATACAATAAAAGAAAACATAACCTAGATATACTGTATTCTACCCATAGTTCGTCAAGACTATAAGTAGAAAAATGAGTCTAGGTCACCGTCTTCTGTGGGTAAAGTAACCCAAGCAGTCTACATTTCCTCGCTGAATCGCCATATTGGTCCGTTGTTCGAGGCACGTGTTTACTTATCCAACACTGGAGCAATGCAACAGCGGCCCCACCTATCGACTTCCTACTTCCCTTCTCTTTTTACTTGTCTAATACTGCACAGTGCTCTCCCATTCTAAAATCATATTTAATTTCAAAAAACAAGTGTGTGTCCTTATATAAAAGGAATATCCTTTGACATTTTTAAAAAATTATTACAAAATGATGGTACATACATATATACATACATAACTTCACGCCAGGTCCCTTGCGGTGAAGGCACGAACAACATAGCGCCATTTAGGCTTATTCTTACACACCTCACTTGCTTCTTTGACATTTATAGTTCTTGTCATGCACGCTCGTCTGTTCTTAAGGCTCCTGACATCACCTTCTGCTAGTACACGATCAATTTGATCATGGAAGGTGTGTCGTGGCCTTCCGCGACTTCTGCATCCATCCACTTTTGCATTGTATATCTGTTTAGTCATTCTTTCATCATACATTCTTTCCACATGCCCGAACCACCGGAGCATTCCTTTCCTTACCTTCACCCCGACAAAATGATGGTGTCACTTCTTTAAATATTTTATTCCAAATAAAACATCCAAGCTAGAATTTAACTCGTATTATTCAATTTATGCCTTTACTACTTTTACTTTAATAGTGCAGAGTATCAAACAGGATTTAAATATACTTTATTATATTTATATACATATATATATATATATATATATATATATATATATATATATATATATATATGTGTGTGTGTGTACTTAAACTCCTTTTTTTCTATATGAGATTGAAATAGTAATCTATCTAGTTTATTTAAATTATGTTACAAATTAAACACATACAATCATAAATTAAGATATAATTTTTATTATTTATAGGTAACAGTATTTATAAGAATTAGTTATATTAAAGAAAATGTAGTTAACGTTACTTTTTAGCGGTTGTAAGAGTGACATTTTTTAATTGTTTTTTTTGAAGTGAAACTTCTTTATCGGCGTTGGAAAAAAAGTACTGTCACATTTTTCGGTTACGCGTCACATTTTTCCACAATCCTCCGGATTGTGAGACGTGCATTGTAATATTTCTTTACTTTATTGTGTTTCAATTAATATACGAGTTTGATGATTTATAAATCATTTATTTAGGCTGGTGTGCACCGGAATTTAACCGACGGTTAACTAAAAATAATCACTGTTTTTCCATACATTATGGGCAATTATCTTATTTTAACCATCGGTTAAAAGTCGGTGCACACCAGCCTTAGTATCCTACATATATATATTAAAGTGATCAGCAAAATCATAATTTAACTTTATTTTACCAATTTCTGTAAAGCTGCATATGCATGCATACTAGATCATTTTTCGAAAAATAAGGTCATAAATTAGTTTCACTTCTTACTTGGGTACACTAGTACAGGCACACATGTTTTTCGTTGTTTTGTTCACTTTACAGTAGCCGTGATCCCGGATTTTTTTCCGCTTCTGTTTGTCTTTGCTTTGATCTACAATATACAGCGATATATCTATCCATCTATGTACAAGGGCTGCAGAATGCCGGAACTCGAGATAAATGCTTTACCCGGACTTAGCAGACCGTCGGCCATCAACTGAGAACAGAGATTTATTTCATAGCTAATTCTCACTTACAATGTACACAAAAACAGACATATCTCAAGTGTCATGACACTTGTATAGACAGATGTTTATATATTTTCTGGATATGCTTTAAGAAATGATTTTAATGGTTCCACAGCTGTTTTGATGAAGTCAGAACCCTTATACAATGCTAATACGTCTGAAGCATGCCTTTGTATATCTCTGCTGTTTGACTCAAAAGTAACGGGGTCAATGTGCGTGAAATTTGGTACAAAAGTGGAATCTTCATACCTATACACTGATATACAGAAATCGTAAAAAAAATACGAGAGGCAGCTATTTATATAACGAAGGAGTAAATAATTTTTCAGAGTTCATCCCTATGTATTTGTCATACAAGTCTTGAAAAGTCATAATGTTATTAACTTGTCATAGTTCACAAGAAAAACAATATTGTTAAGTTAGTGTTTCACTGTACTGTATCGTCCGTCTCTGTTTGTTGTTTTAATATTACTAAATTTAATGCAAAATTTTATTTTTTTTACATACATACATATCATCACGCCCTTTTCCCGTGGGGTAAGCAGAGACTATCTTGACAAACAACTTTCGCTACATCTTCTTTCATTGACCTCTTCATACATGCACGTTTATTTGATATGCTTTTTACTTGACCTCGTTTTAACACTTCTGATATTTGATAATGGTGTGTATGTCGTGGTCTAACGGTACCAACTCTACCATTCACAATACTGTCTTACACTTGGTTTGTGATTCTATTCGCATCCATCCTCTCTACATGCCCAAACTACCTTAACATTCCTTTTTCACCTCTTATTATTACATATTCTTTCAGTCCACAACGTTCCCACATATATACTTCTCAAAGCTCACATTTCAACTGCATTTATTCTACTTTCATGCTTCTTCTGGCACACCCAACTTTCACTGCCGTACATTATTGTTGGCATCAACACTGCCCTGGAATATACACTTGAATTAATAATATTTTTATCAACCATTAAATATAGAACGACATACCATGTGATATCTTTTCGTCTTTTTACTAATTAAAATAATTGAATAAACATATAAAATTAAAACCTAAGAATTAAATATTGTTCATTGGAATATTTGTCCAACTAGATCATATTGCACATTATTATAGATATAGGTTCTTTTTCATAGAGAGTTAGAGAGTTTGAACGCTTCTTGAAGAACCCTAAAGAAGCGTTCAAACTTACTGTAACTCTCTGAATAAGACCGGTAGCACTTTTCGGACCATCTGAAAGAAAAAATCATTCACGACCAGGAAATGAAAAGCCCTTTTTGTGAAGAACCTTTAAAAATAGATTACGGAAAATAAATCTCGTTTCTTTCAGCGCTTGACATTTGCGTTTATATACCATTAGTAAATGTTATTCTTTGAGAATTTTTATTATTCTTTAATCTATTAACTGCTCAAGATGTGGTTGATAGCTAGTAACTAAGGGAATAGCGTCTCATCGCAATGTCGTGCGATCAAATACAAGCTAGGAAAGTAACTTTGCTTTTTCATTTATCTGACTAAGTCAGGTTTTAATTTATTCGAATGATAATTTTAATTTGATTATTGATTGACAAACAAATAGAAATATAGTACAACGGGCTATTTATCGCTAATAAGCAGGCAGATATTGGAGTTTTAATACAGATAGTGATGCTTAATCTAAATAATGATACTACAACGTGATCACTGTGAAATAAAACTTAGTGAGGAAAACTGCCAACCGAAATTAGCGATGTATGAACCCTGCTGATTCACCTTGGACAGGTGTAGCGGGTATACCACCCATTTTCCTATGGAGAAACTTGAACACAACATTAAGACGATTATGGGCTAATATTAAATATATAAAGTTGATAAAAATATTTTAATGACACTGAAATTGAGTACAAATTTCACCTTAGAACTAATATTATTTGGATACTAACACTTAACTAGTTGAAGCCTGATCTTAGATGTTAGAAGTAGGTGTGATCTTAGATGCTTTTCCAGGTGGTAGGGCATTTGCCCGACTGGATAGCGACCACCCCTGGTCTAATATATATCGCCATAACAACCTTGAGTTGTGTTCCGGTATTAATGACTAGGTTCCAGTCTCCTTAAGAGAGCAGCAGCGCATTTGTAGCACCTTTGGTGTTTCAAATCTCCATAGGCGATGGTAACCGCTTTCCATCAAGTGGGCCGTCTGCCTGTCTGCTGAACTCCTGCAATAAAAACAATAAAAAAAGATGTTTGTAGATGTATATAATTTGCCTGTAATTATGATGTATGCTTGCTCGTATAATCCTAAAGGCATAAAACATTGCCTCCTATTTTTGCGCAAATAACCAAATTGTTTCGTATCAAAATTATTACAATACCGAGTATTAGTTAACAAGTAGTGTATCTAATTTTGCCCAAATATTCTAAAGTATTAAAGAAACACATAAGAATTATTTCTTATTAAAGAGACACACAAGATTGTTATCAATCTTATGTGTCATAAAACGTAACTCTGAATATTTCTTAAAGCCTATTCCACTAGATAACGACACAAGTTATTGTTCTCTTGGTTTTTAACAATTATTCAAAACAAACATTCTTTCACCGCGTATGTTTATTTAATTTCTTCGTATTTAAGCAGCGTAGCAGAACTACCTATCTTTTTTTGTATTACGAACCTGGCAAGTAGGCTGACGGCCCAACTATGATGGAAAGTGCTTACCGTCGCCTATTGACATTAACAATACGAGAAGTGCTGCCAGCCTTGAAGGCGAAACTGGAACCTCAGTAAACAATTCGAAGTTGTTATGGCGGTATATTCTAGATCGGGGTGGTAGCCATCCCAGTCGGGTAAATGCCATACCACCTGGTTTTTTTGGGTACAGGGAAGGTTGGAGGGGAAGTGGACCATCGAAACTCTCACTCATCGCATGAAACGCGAATAGCTCGAGGCTAATTGTTTCACACCGATACTCTGTGAAATCGTGGTATCACACCGATTGAGCCGGCTAGGAGCTGTATCCAAAAAAGTAATTCCAAAATGGCTGTAATACTTTGAAGTTTCCACAGATGTTATTTACGTAATATAATGGGAATTAACAACATCTAGCGAACATTGACACTAACCATCAAGGCATTACCGATATAATGAATGAATGAAACGTGCTTAGTACTTTTCTTCTTTGCTTATAATGATGAAACTTGAAACATTTGCTTCAAAGACTAGATTTTCTGAGAATAAAATTTAAGTATCGTTGGAATATACATAAAACGTCCATCAGTTCAGTCTGAGTGGATTGCGATAAAATAAAAACTTTTATTTCAAACTTCGACTACAACGCCCGTAGGACGAGACACTTTATATTCTTAAACAATATTATTCTAAAAATTATAATTTTATTGAGATGCGGAAGATAAGGTTATTTCATTGAATCTCTGAACGTCATAAGAAAATATAAATGGGTAATTTGAAAACACTACATTTTCACAACTGCAAAATGTGTAGATAAGTAAAATACAATAACAAAAATATGACAAGGCGCTCATAAATGTGCAAAAGGCGCTAATAACATTTATGAAACGCTACTCAGATATTAAATACATTTTTTAGCTAGTAGTTTATTTAACTGTCCCAAGAACCGTGTTATATAGCGGAATAAGAATTATCCTTTGCTATTCTCTATGTCCAGGACTTGAAATACATATATTTCAAGATCCATTAAAGTACGTTTAGTATATTTCGAATGATGCAGAAACAGTCAAATAGTTAAAACCCTTAAAAATATAATAGATAACAAAAGGTGCCTACCACCTAACAAATACATAGTAACACTTACTTTTATAGTAAGAAAATAATAACTGTCAGTTTAATTTCATTTAGTGCCTAACGAAAAATGTAACAATTGGCAAAGAATAAACAAATAAATAATCCCTAGAAAACACATTTATCGTAAGTAGCTGAGTAAGTAATGGGAAATACAGAGCACACACCCTTAGCCTTGATCCCAGACAAGACAAACAAGACAAGAGAAAACGTAACAAATAACAATGGATTATATTACAATGTCAAAGAACGAACCCAAGACCTATACAACCAGTTAACTAGGCGTGTAGTTAAGTCTGCCACTCAACTGGAAAAGTCATCAATACAAAATCTAGTTAAAGATTTAAAAGGAAATCCATCTATCTATATATATATATATATATATATATATATATGTATGTGTCTGTATGTATATGTATATATATATATACATACATATATATATATATATATATATATATATATATATATATATATATGTATATGTATATATAAGCAAAGTTTGTTTTCTTTGTCCGAGGTAAACTCAAAAACTACTGGACCGATCAGCATGAAACCACAACCATTCGACGCGGAATTAATCGTAGATGGTTATAGGCTATATTTTTCCATGTTTTCTCAATTTGTTTGTTTGTTTGTCATTCGCCGGGCGAAGCGGGCGGGAACGGCTAGTGTTAGAATAAAACTCCATTACTTCAATTGCATATCTAAAGATTTAATACAATATCTATATGATTCTCGGAGCTAAGATTATTCAAACTTCTAATATTTTCTCAGTTGCATTATAAGAAATTCTCATTGTGGAGACAAGTTGAGCCGCCCTCGCAATTTAACCAGTTATATTCCACAATGATTAATGGAATCGTGACGACACAGGACTTAAGTTCAGTTTTATTTCATCTTAAATGAGAGGAGCGTGGTTTCTAACAATGTACTTATATGGTCTTTGAAGTCACTTGTTTTAGTCTATATTATATATTATACGTATAATATTTGAACTGAAATTTATATATTGTTTTATAAATATACATTCTAATGCCTCTGCGCTACCTGTAGTGACTTTGACTGCGTTAAAAATATCGCAGTTAAAGATTAAGGTACACAATGTCGCATCTCAAATAACGCTTCACACCCTTGGCTATATCTACGGGACACAATCAGTAACTTTAAGATTATTCCAGGAGTATCAATAGCATGATACTAAAATATCATACATACATACATAATACCACGCTTGTTTCCCATGAGGGTAGTCAGAGACTATGGATCTCCACTTGAGACGATACTGACAAACAACTACTTTGCTTCACCTATTTTCATTAACCTCTTCATATATGCACGTTTATTTGAAATGCTTTTTACCTGACCTATACATACATCAGAGTCGGCACCAACACTCCTTTATGGACAGCCAAACATGCCTTTACAGATACTTTCTGGCTATTCATAAAAGAATTTAGCGCTTCATTCATCCTATTGCCATGACTCTCCTTTCAATATCCCTTTCATGCTTTCCTTCTCTGGTAAACATGCAGCCTAAGTAATATCAATAAGTAAGTAAGAGATTATTTTATTGTTGAAGTACAGCACACAGACTGACGGCACAAAAGGAAAGTGGTTACTGTCGCTTCCGGACATTGGTAATACCAGAGCTGCTACCAATCTTCTGCACGCTTCCAAGTAGGTTTATAACACTATTGAAATACACCCATATCGTACCACTGTGCAAATACCTCGAGCAGGAGCTCATTGCAAATTCTTAAAGTATGTAAGAGGACCGAAGATCTGCTGTGCGATTTATGCACAATTTTTTCCATTATTTAATTTTTATGGTTCTATAACTATTTTGGCAAAACCTATTATGAAATCATCATGTGCGACCATCCGTAGTAACAGCTCGTTATTATCGATAATAGTGTCATTGTTCCCAACAGCCCACATTCTAAAATTAGGGTCAAGTTCTCAGTCAATATTGGGTCAAATAGGAACCAATAAAGCCAGACCCGCCCACGACTAATGTAATTGGCAGCGCGAGTATGCACGGCATGTCACAGATTGTTTATAGTTTGGAACTTATTGTAAATAAAGGTTCAGGGGGTTATAAAAGTAACACGTTACTATGAATATAATTTTTTGAAAATAGTTATTCATCATACTAGTGCAGCAAATTGGTTTTAACAAACAAGCAGACGCATGTAATCCCCAGACGAAGTCGAGAGCTTACCATAATCACGAGCTTGTAAAAATCAACAACTATACTAGAGTCTTACAACGTTCTACATCACATTTGAGAGAAAACAGTACAATAGGTAATGAAGCAAACATAAATATCAGTCTAAAAGTCGTAACAATCTTTGACGTTTTTAATATGAAAAAAGCGCCACGCGCACGTGCTGAAAGTGCGAAGTACATCTTTTATCACATTTTCTCTATAGTATTAAAGTGAGACAAATGACTTGATCAATAGCACTTTCAAGGAGGTTTGAAAATTCAGCTTATTTATTTCGTAATACAAAACTCCTCGGGGAATTCTTTTATAATTTTTTCACCTAAATACGCCGTGCGGTGAAATAAGTACTTATTGAAAGTTACCTATATTACCGCACTTTCGATAGTGTGGCGCGTAGTTTTTAACTTTCGAACTATGTATGTATTCTTCGGAAATAATTTTTTTGCGCAAATGTGTTGAAAGGTTTTTTTATTTTTTTATTGGTATAATAAGAGAGTCATTCTGGGATCAGTATCTTCATCACATCGCTTAAGACTGGCTTGATAAGTGTGATATCAAGCTTTCATAAAATATCGCCTTGAAATCATATTTCATAAGTGATTGAGAGTACCATTTTCCTCGCCCCCATCCCACTTTCTTATTCTATTTCCTTATTGTTCTATCTCACCTATCACAAAATCACCTGCCTGTGTCTGTTTATCAACTTCACGTAATAAAATAAAAAAATAAAGATTTTAAAATAAAGTAATAGTTCAACCGTCCAAAACCACTTTGAATGATAAACACTGAAATGTTGAGAGAAAATGACTTTATCGAATGTAAGATTTAGGAGCTGTTCAATGATAGGTACGTCGCCCACAGATGCCTTACACAACGCCTGATAATACTCCTCGGCGTTTTGTATGGTTCGCTGCAATATTTTGGATGTACACTAGTACAGTGTTGTGGATATAGCTTTTTCAGAACCTGAGTGTTTGGAACGATTCAAGTTTTTTGGAGATAAATTCGTGATGACCTTCGAAATCAATTTATTATAGACCTGGCTCAACAGTGAGATTGAGTAAGAATTTATTTACAAGATGATTGTCACACCTATCTGCAGCTTCTTTCTGTGTTCATATGCTTTACTTTTACTCTATGACCATCGTATATTTTTCTAAAAGCTTATGTGAATACATTATTAGATCCTTTGAAGTTATTTGTATTATTTATTCCGCATCTAAAGAATACAAGATGCTCACTGATAAAAACCTTCTGGTACGGCATCCTTTTAGTATATTTTGTTTCGTCTTTATGTTTTGGGTGAGACTCTTAACAAAGGGATCACATACGAAATCTTATCGATAAGGTCTGATATTTTATGGATGCGTGGACTTTGCCTACTTAAAAAGTTTTTCAAATAGCCACCGGATATTCACCGACAAACCAGCCTAAATTCACAAATGGCTACCAACCTCATTGCGGTTATTGTTTATGCCTAAAATTCGATAATATTGTTACATGCCGACAAAGGTGAAGGCCTGCGTGCCTGTCATAAAACGCAGTTTACTACCTTTGTCGCATTTGGACGTCTTTTGTTTACTTTGTGTTTAAAAGTTCTAACTAAGAAAAACATCATATTGTATTGAACCCGTTTATGGTCGGACCGCAGGCATAATTATGCAGGTGTACGCATTATGTTTTCTGGGAAATAAATATAGTTATAGCACGTATAAAACTTAAAAAAAAGAACTTATATATAAATAGAACCACAGATATAAAAAAAACAATGTTTAACTAGACGTGTTGCTGGGGAGTTTCTTGCCGCTTCTTCTCCTTAGCAGCAATAACACGTTGCGAAGCGGTGTCCATAGACTAGGAAGTAAAATTAAATTTTAATCTATATGTATGACCTTCAAAAACTGTGTTCTCCAGTGAAACTTATTTTGAATAAAAACTTTTGAGTTTTGAATTTCGTAACAATATTTTAGCGGTAAAATAATAAATAAATCAACTGAGATACTTTTTATCATTTAACAAAACGTCGCAGCCTCACTGATTGTAAACGACGTCATAAGTACATATGTATACCAGTGACGCGGGTTGTAAATTCGGCTAGGGTAAGCCGATTGACATAATATACATTTGTAAATGCAAATTACACTTTTAAATAAAAACGTTTAATTCTCGATGAATTTCCTTGTTACAATTTGTATTTTTAATTTGCAATCTTACCGCATATTTTGAAACAAAAGCCGGTGCCCGGTCAGGTTATGAGTTGCTATTGCATCCAATACTTGTGGAAAACTGAGCGTAAGAGATAGTAATACAATAATAATAATATATGAACGAATAAAAACGTAAGCGCCAATAAATTCATGGCACTTCCGACCCTTTGGTTTCTAATTTATTTAGCAACCCTCAGTGAGAGTTATATGTTTGTGCCGTTTGTTGTCGAGACGGTTGGACCGCGGGGTCTTGAGGCCATGAGCCTCTATCAAATTTTATCGAAACCACTCATTGACTCTTCAGGTGATCAGAAGGCTGGTGCTTCCCTCGGCCAACGGATCAATATGGCGATCCAGCGAGGAAACGTAGCCAGCCCAGTATCCATAGAAGACGGTGATCTGGGCTCAGTATTCTACTTATAGTCTTGAGGGACTATGGGTAGAAAACAATACAAATACGTTAAGTTTTCTTACATTGTATGTAATTATATAATTGTTCATTAATTTATAGATTCTGTTGGAGATGCAGTGGACTGTTGGTTGGTTGGTTGTGGTTCTGGTGCGAGAAGGATGCCGAAATAAAACGATGAAATATTTGCTACGGGCGGCTTCCAACTTCGTTGGCGTGGTCGGCGGGAGGGAGCTTCTTTCTTGTTGCTTAGCGCGAACTGCTGCTTGTCACGAACTACGACGGGCCTCGCAAGGCGTCCCATATTTATACAATGCCGCCTCCGCCGACCCCCCACTTCGTTGTAACACCCCCTTTGTTTTATTTATTTAATTGCACTTTACATAAGCCTTATTTTACCTTATCGCTATTACAATATTTACAACATCATAGATCCTAGCCTATCCTGTGGGTTCCTACATACATATGATCCATAGTCTCGAAACGCGGGACATTGTTATGGGCACATTCTTCGCCCCCCGCTTCATGAGTATAAATATAAAGCGTCGAGCGCGCGAGCGATTACCGGGCTGATATACAAACTATATCAGCTCGGTGTGCCGGACCGACTCGTCCTCATTCTACGGGACTTCCTCAAAGACCGTAAATTCAGATTCCGAGTGGAGGGCACCCGCTCCTCCTCTCATACCATCTCAGCGGGAGTCCCCCACGGGGTCCGCGCTCTCCCCCCTACTTTTCACGCTGTTCACCAGCGACATGCCACGGCACCCCCATATCCAGCTAGCCCTATATGCGGATGACACCGCCATTTTCAGTAGCGACCCCAGCAGATACAGAATCTGCAAACAGCTCAACACCGCCGTCAAAGAACTAGGCGACTGGTTCCGTAGATGGCGGATTGAGCTGAATCCCGAGAAGAGTGCAGCCATCATGTTCTCCCGCAGCTGCCTCTCACCCAATACCCGCCCCTCCAACCAACTTATGCCCATCAAGTTATTCGACCAAGTTATCCCCTGGGCTAAGAAGTCAAATATCTTGGGGTAATCCTAGACAGAGGCTTGTACTTCCACAAACATACCAGAGCGGTCGGGAACAGAGCATACTGGATCCTCGGCCGACTCTATCCGATGATAGGCAAGAAGAGTAAGATGAGCCTTAGAAATAAGATGACTCTTTACAAAACTTGCATCCGCCCCATCCTGACCTATGCGAGTGTGGTCTTTGGCCACGCCAGCGACGTTAACATCTGGAGACTGCAAAGAATCCAGAATCACTTTTTACGCGCTGCAGTCGACGGCCCGCGCTATATGCGACTCGCCGACTTGCATCGCGACCTGGAGCTTCCCTCCATCAAAGACTATATAACTTCACTATCGCGCAAATTCTTTGACCTCGCCCCCCATCACCCGAACCCTCTGGTGACGGAAACGGTCAACTATAAACCCACCCCAAACGCTCCCACGAGCAAACGCAGGCCTCGCAATATACTAATTGACGAGCCTGACGAAATCACACGTCAAATCGCGATTATGAACCCCCCGAGGCTCAGAACATCAGCCTGGCATAACAGACGCAGACACAACAGACGCCGGAGAGCCCCCGGCTCGAATCCTCTTACACAATAGTAAGAACCCCACCAATCCATACTCATTACAGACACAAGTAGCCATACAAGATTAGCTTAGTCGTGTTGCTGGAGAGTTTCTTCCGCCGCTTCTTCTCCTCCAGCTATAACACGTTGCGAAGCGGTAGTAATGATAGACTAGGATCGGCTCCGCCGGCGGAGTCGATAACAAGTCCCCAAATTTTCACTTCAGCCTGTTGGCCTAGCTCATTCAGCCCTTTGCGGCCTGTTTCCAATATAGAGTCAATCCCCCGCAGCGGTCGAGCCGAGGTCGAACCTCACAGGAGGTGCCTCCTCGAGCGTGCTGCTTCCGGGCTGAACGCCTCCGCTCCCACGGAGTCGGGAAGCCCCCAAAGCCCGGTATCGCTGAAACAGCCATCTGCGGCTATTCAGCTGAATCAGCTCCAAAAAAAAAAAAAAGCGAGCGATTACCTCAATGCATAACCATGCGCTGTGGCGCGCGGACCTCTGCCTGCACTAACATTATGGCCTACTCGCTATGGAGTAGGCAGTAGTGCAGGCATACCTCACGGATCTGGGGCTCCGGTTGCGTTCTGCATTCCCGAAGCCCCGTTTCCGCTACCCCTTTGGGTCCCGGGCTCCAGGCGGCGTTCTGCACGCCTGGAACCCGGTTCCCTTATTTACTTTGAGTCCAGGGCTACAGGCGGCGTTCTGCACGCCCATAGCCTGGTCTCATTTACCAGGATCTATTTGGGTCGTTAATGAAACGCAAAACATTAAACATTTATTTTTCAGCAAGCTTAAGGCTATTGTGACAATACTATGATATACTATAATATCACTAATTAATTAATTTAAGTTTAAACAAAATAAAACAATATACGGTTTATATGAAATATTATAAGACTATATGCATCTCTGTCCGACCCGTCTCTTTCTTGCGTTTAACGGCCGTATACATGTTATCTACGAGGCTTAGCAAATTACACCTATGCTCTTATCACCTGTGTAGACGGGTCGGCGAGTTTCTATGATGCAATTCCGTCGTCAACAGAGTCACTAGTAATAATGTTTAATGCATTGCACTTACAATGACGCATTGATCTTGAAAAAAAATTACGACTCTCTACTTTAAATAATTATGGATATTATTTCCCAGTCTCATTAAAATTTTGGAGTAATCTGGAAAAAAATAGTTAAAAAAAGCGCTTTAAATATGCTTTCAACGATAATTGGATAAAAAAATGCTTTTTCTGGGTTTCTTAATAAAATAACAAACAACAGTGGACGTCAGTTTTCTCTACGAAACCTCTCAATCCAATTTCATATTTTATTATTTGTAATTACTTTCCCATTTGTCTAACCTATGTAGAATTTTATGCGGTTGAACCGGAAACTGGAGCAAAAAATATTGTGACGAAAATAAAAATCTCCATTTTCTTTTCTAAACTGAAGGGACTGAGCCGTTATCAAGTGTAATGGCGGTGACCCAATGTGACGGAGTGCCGTCCTACTAATTTGTCACGCCTGACCTAAATAAATCTGTAGCCATTATTATACTAGCCACCTTGAATGAATGAATGAATGAATGAATTATTTATTGCCAAAATGTATGTACACAAGATGTTAGAATATGCATTGTTTCAATACATTTTGCCTTATTAGGCATGCAATGTCGAAATACATGTCATACTAATTTACATTTACATTAAAATTAAATAATATATATAATAAAATTTACGTTTACATTAAATAATCTATATATAAAAATTTACAATTATACAAAATCATATGTTACAAAATATCATTAGTCATGTCTTTATCATTTTCATAGTCATTTACCGTGTAATAAATTTTTTCCATTAAAATTTTCTTTAGTGACTTTTTAAACAAATTTAAAGGCTGCACTCGTAGCATTTCTGGGAGTTTATTAAATATGTTAGGAGCCATACAAAAGATACTTTTGCGCATCATGGTCGTTTTTGAAGAGCAAACACAGACTCTATGCTGATCTCGTCTGTTCCGAACAACTACATCGGAGAGCTTCGGAAATAAGTTCGGGTTACTCTTGACGAATACCGCAGTTTCAAAAATATATAAAGACGGTAAAGTTAGGATCTTGTATTTTTTAAAGAAAGGTTTGCACGAGTCTGTTGATTTAAGATGAAACATGGTCCTTACGCATCGTTTTTGCTGTTTAAACACTTTGTCTACATCTGTAGAGTTGCCCCAAAATATTATTCCGTATCTTATATTTGATACAATAAGACCGTGGTAAGCCGTCATAAGAGATTCCAAATTGACTACTGGAGCCAGCTTATACAGAACATAATTAAGTTTACAAATTTTTTTACACAGAGTGTTTATGTGTTCCTTCCAATTTAGTCTTTTATCTATTGTTAATCCTAGAAATTTGGTATAATTTATTTCTTCAATTTTAATGTCCTTGTATTTAATGTCAAAATTTCCTGTAGCAGCAATATCGCGTTGTCTAAAATTCATTACATTAGTTTTATTAAAATTAATTTTTAGATTATTATTATTTAACCACGAGACTATGGAAGATAATGTTGAATGTATGTCCGTTGTGTATGTCTGTATACTAGTTTTTTCATATGCTATTGTGACGGCGCTATCATCAGCAAATAGTGATATGGGTTTGCAGGTGCAACGTGGCAAATCATTTATATAAATAATAAAGAGCAGAGGGCCCATCACACTGCCCTGAGGGACACCATATTTTACGATACGCTTATTTGATATGTAGACCTCTTCAATACCAGTTTTATTATTTATTTTGGTCATCATTGTGTACTGGGTTCTATTTACTAAGTAAGAATTAATTAGTTGTAGTATGTTTCCTCGTACCCCGTATGCTTCAAGTTTTTTAAGTAGAGTTTTGTGACAGACATAGTCGAATGCTTGAGTCATATCACAAAAAATTGAGCAAACTGGTATGTTTTTGTCAACTTTATGTGTTACATTGTATAAAAAATCATAAATTGCCATATTTATAGTTCTTCCTTCTCTAAATCCTTTTTGTTCATTGCAAAGTAATTTTTTTCTTTCAAAGTAATTGGAAAGAGCTCTGAATAGGTATTTTTCAAATACTTTTGCTAATACCGGAATGAGAGAGATGGGTCTATAATTATCGATATTTTCTTTAGATAGTTTTTTATGAAGTGGTTTAACGATTGATATTTTTAATTCTTCGGGGTATATACCAGTACTTATGCTTAAATTAATTATATGAGAAATGGGATCACTGATAATTGGAGCAACAGATTTGATTATTTTTGTGCATATCCCATCGTGGCCAACACTTAATGTGTTGTTGAGTGCCAATATGATTTTAAAAATGTCAATAGGTGTAGAGGGCTTTATAAATATTGAATGTGTTTCATTTAGAATAAGTGAAGTGTTATTATGTGCTGTATTATTTATTGGGATAATTTTATCAACGAAGTGATCATTAAATGCATTTACAATGTCAGTGGGATTTCTTAATATCTTATTGTCAAATTCAATTCTTGTAATAGGGTCTTTGGTTATAGTTTGCTTTCTACTGTTAATAATGTTCCAAGTAGCTTTAGATTTATTTGTTGCCTGTTTAATTTTATAATTATTTTGAGCTTTTTGGGTTAGACTGATTATTTTCTTCAGAATTTTTGCGTATGTTTTGTATTTCGATTTATTAGCTTCTGACGGATGTTTTCTAAATATCCATAGAAGCTTCCTTTTTTTCTTACTACATAATTTTATTCCTCGCGAGATCCATTTTGAGGCTTTAGTAGAATTAAGCTTAACCAATTTCCAGGGAAAGCATAAGTTGTAAAACAGGTTAAAAATCTCAATAAAAATGTTATATGCAACATTCGGATTATTTTCATTGTATATTTCGGTGAATGCAATGTTTTTAAGACATTTTTGAAACTTTAAAACGTTTTCGTCACAGTAATCCCTTCGCTTAACACGCCAACGATTTAAAATAGCTATATGTTTAATTGGACACCTGATTAATTGTGCCGTGTGGTCCGAAAGGGCAAAATCAATTATTTCTGTCTCACATAGTTTTTTGAAATTGTGCGCAAAATTATCCAGACAAGTTTGACTCTTAATTCTTGTAGGTTGCTTTATTGCCAATTTAAGATCGTGACTTAAAAGTAAATATTCAAAATCTAATGTCACATTATTTCTTTTTAAAATGTCAACATTGAAATCTCCAGCAACTAAGATACTTTCATAAGATTGTTTTGTTAGTTCACTCAAAGCTTTTTCAAAAACTTCCATAAACATATAAAAATTTTCTTGTTTAGGTATTCTATACACACATAGAATAGCCATATTATACGTAGGTAGCTCTATTGCACAGCATTCAATTATACCTGAAATCGAGAATGTTTTTATTTTTTTATGTTCAATCCATTTATGTCCATTTTCCTTAATAACCTTATTTAGAAGTTATTAAATAAACTACATATATTTATAACTGAGCTGGTTTAAATAAGCCACTTTTGAAATTTCATATAAATACTGACGAACTAATGCTGTATTTACATAATTTTAATATCTGATTAAAACACCATAATTTGCTTATTTCTTCAGAAACGTAACACATTTCAATGTTATATTTGTCTAAACTTTGTCTTCTTAAATATTAATGACGTAACCTGGGGATTGGTCTTTAATCGAAAAGTTTGAACATAAATCGTAATTAACTTACGCATATTTAATAAATTTTAAAGATAAAAATTTACAATCGTACCATGAAAAGATAGTCTGTGTAACTCCTGAATTTTATATAACTAGACGGAGCCACGGGCCATTTTTCACACGCTTTTAGACGTATAATTATTAAAAAATATGTTTACATCGAATTAGCCAGATTTGATAATAAACTTCTTAAGATTCATTACTTTTACTGAATTTAAAAATATGGGTCAAAAATTCTGTTTAATCCTTATTTATTTGAATTTCCTGTACTGGCCAGAAATGTTTGAAGCGATTTAAAAGAAGAAACACTTACGTCATAGCAAAAAAACAACAAAATTGATTTAGTACCATTTTAAAATATGAGTCAACGCAAAAGGAGAGTTTCATACAAATAACAAAAATTGTAGAATTTATTCAGTATTAGTTTAATATACCATAGTCTAGTCTTAACCTTCAAACTAATTTTAATTTACAGTCTATATTTAAGGGAAACCTAAAGAAATTTTTAATAATTAAATGCTATCATAAAATCGAGGATTATATAATTGATAAATTCTAGTGATTACTATGTATTCTTATTTAATTAATGCTTTACTTGACGTTTAACATAATCCAATTTATTTAATTATTATAGTAACTATTTCAATAATTGTAATGTAATTCGTTTCAGTTTAGATTTAGTTATAAGATGTGAAAATTGCAAGCCTAATAAGGCAAAATGTATTGAGACAATTACCACAAAAACAAAACAACATTTCAAGAAATGATTATTCTATTATATTCTAACACTATACAGCAGTATACAAAGGTTCATTTTACTACTTAAAGCACCTCTATTAAGCTATTTTTCAGTAGTCATGACCTCACGTGTACCTACTTTAAAAATTGGCTGAAATATCCAATTCAAAATAAAAAAATCTGATCAAAACTTCGCTTAAGAACCTTTAAAGTAAACTTTTAAATTTTCTGTAAAGTCTATTTCATAAAGGGCGTTATGTCCCAATGTACTGTTATGTTCTGTAATAATAACAATCTGCAAACAATCACACATTGTGTATGCTCAAATTAAGCAAGTTACGCTTGTTTTACGGGTAATATACAAGGGTATATAATATCTGTGGCTGGCCCCAGACACCCAGAACATAGTAAATATTGGAGAAAATTCGTTTCCAAAATTTATCATACCAGGGATCACACCTGTTTGTAATGTGTTATCCCGTCTCGGTATTAAAACCACATAATTGTGTAAAACCAATCCAGTATTCCTAGTAGTTTTGCCGTGAATGCTTAACAGACAGACAGATCAAGTTACTATCTCATTTTTTTTATAGATAACTAATTTTTATATCTATATAAACTTCAGAAATGAAATGACCAAAATGGCCTAAATAACCAAAATGATGAAAATGACCAAGCACAAAAAAAACTAAATCTGTCCTATATTCTGAGATGACCTTTACATAAATTTATCCCATTATCTGGGATGAAAAGTATCCCTTGTCCGTCCTTGGTATTAAAATTACATGTATACCGAATTTCCGTTAAATTGGTCCAATGGTTTTTCCATAAAAGCATAAAAAACAGAGAGACAAATATATTTTTATTCCGGAAACTATCCCATTTTTCCGGATAAAAAGTATCCTATGTTTATTCCTCGGCATCAAATATAGGTTTCAGCCAAATCAGTCCCGTAATGTTCCCGTGAAATGAAACAGACATAGATAGATAGATAGATAGATAACACTTTATTGCACACCAAAATATACAATTACAAAAACAGTCCATGTTTACAATATTTTCTAGGCAATACAACAGGCGGCCTTATCGCTCAAAGCGATCTCTTCCAGGCAACCTAAATAACAGAGATTGAATCAGGCGAAATAGGTGGTGCAGGAAAAAGACAATAGATACTACACAATACACAAATACTCAAACTAATTTAAGAAATAAATATACAAATACATACATATATACATAGTCATATATATATATATATATACAATAACACATAAGTTATTATAATAAATAAATGTCTTAGCATGATTATATTCCGTAAATCAGAAATAGCTATTTATGGACAAATAGTGTTTTCTAAGTAAATTTCTAAATATAGGTAAGGATTTGGCCTCTCTGACAGTAAGAGGCAGCATATTCCAAAGTTTGACAGCCTGCACCGTAAAAGAATTATCATAATAAGATGAAGTGTGTGCAGGCGTCATAAGTTTTCGATATGTATCATGGCGCAAATTGTGGGCAGTGGATAGGCGAAGGAATTTAAAACGTTCCTTAAGGTACTGGGGACTATTAGGAGTATATAATATGTTATAAAGGAGAGTGAGAATGTGAGTATTCCGGCGAAAATGAATAGGAAGCCACTTGAGTCTTTTACGATATTCGGAAACATGGTCATATTTACGTAAACCAAATATGAACCTTATACAAAAATTTTGAAGCCGCTCAAGCTTGTTCAGCTGTTCTAAGGTTAAATCTAGATAGCAGGCGTCAGCGTAATCAAGTATGGGAAGCAAGAGGGACTCAGCAAGCGTAATCTTGGTAGCAGTGGGCAGAAAGTTTCTTAATCTTCTGAGGGATCTAGAATATAAGAAGACTCTGCGACTTAAATCGGTGATGTGAGGTCGCCAAGACAGCTCTCTATCGATGATTATGCCGAGATTTTTGACAGTATCGCTCAGAGGAATATGTGTTCCGTCAAAAATACCCTGTGGTAGGGAGGACCAGTTAACTTTGGCATTCATCCTAGGGCTACCGACGATTATCAACTGAGTTTTCTGTGGGTTTACGGCAAGTCCAAACTTTTTGCTCCATCTTAGAATGTGATCTAGGTCAGTGTTGATTTTATTGATTGCAGTATTTAGTGAATCAGTATCACTTTGTACGTAAATTTGTAAATCGTCAGCATATAGGTGGTAGGAAGAAGATAATTGGTCGGAGATAGAATTTATGAAAACAGCGAATAAAAGAGGAGATAAAACGCCGCCCTGAGGAACACCGGCAGTTAAACCACACCAGGATGAGTACGCCTCATCGATACGAATTCTCTGCCGGCGCCCATGCAGGTAACTGTGAAACCAGTCGATTACTGATGGAGATACGTTAAGAGTGCGAAGGATACTAAGCAATAAGTCGTAATCAACATTATTGAAGGCGCTGCTAAAGTCTAACAGTGATAGTATTGTCAATAGGCCATTCTCCATCCCATGCCGTATGTCATCCGTAATCTTGATCAATGCTGTGACTGTGCTGTGGCCTGGCCAGACATAGTTAGTTTCGCATTTATAATATTAATAGGGATTTATTTTAATTCTCCCATATCGTCCTATTTGAAGTAGACTGTATTCAGTAATATATTTTTTGTGTGTTTGTAAGTTTTTGTCAATTATTTATATTAAAAAAAATGTTTAGTACAAAAATACACCAAAATTTTATATCTAGAATTAGAATTGAAGAAGAGATAGAATAAATAATAATGCAATGCAATTAATTCGTCGCTATTTCATTAACAGAAAAACGTTAAGAATTATTTGTGCAGATATTTCAGCGAAAATCACTAAGTATCGAGTCCTTGGCAAAGTATCAAATTGCGAGTGAGGGGAGAGAGCAAACACATTACCCTTTCGCTGCTTCAAGTTAATATGTTTTCGTTTTAATTGCATACTTCGACGCCAATCAACACAGTAAACTTTCCACTTAAGACTTTAACCTTCAAGTGTTGACTGATTAATGAAAGTTTAGTTGCCTACCCGAAGCTCAAGTTAGAATTCGATCGAGGTAACTTGAGAGTGTATTATAATACACTCTCAAGTTACCTAACAGAAACTAGTTACTGACGCTTATGGATAACATCTATAGAGACTATAGATATTATTAGAAACTCGCAGTTCATTCCAATAGCCCCGGTACTTTTTGTTCCCACTTCGCACAATAGTCCTATACTAGCCGGGGCTTGTCCTTGGGTTATTATATGGTGTAGGCAGGAATAATCCGGGCCTCTACGGGGCCTTCCCATGGCCCCATGCAAGCCCTCCAAAAGTCCGGAGCATTGTTATGGCCCGTGGTCTTTAAAGATATACATAATAATAACAGTCCACAAACGTCCCACTGCTGGGCTCGGGCCCCCCACTGGAGGAGAACGGACAGTATATCCGCCACGCTTGTTCAACGTGGCTTGGCACCACGTTGTAACCACATCGATTATCTAGATGTGTAGGTTTCATCATGATGTTTGCCTTCACCGTTGTTAGCACATGGTAATTGTAACAACATGCACATTAGGTCAGAAAACTGCCTAAGTGGTGCATGTGTTCCGGCCACTATCGAACCCGCGCGCTTTGAGTTGGGGATTCGTGCGCAGCCATTACAATAAGCTATAATTTTCTGATTTTCTTAAACCAACCAGTGTCGTCACCTGTTGCTCTATTAACTTAGCGATAATTGATTGGGCTATTTCCTAATCTAGGGTAACCAAACAACTTGCCTTATCCACTAACCCGACCGTAAGCCGAATAACGCGCTCGGTTTCGGTGCTTGGGCACGAAATTTAGTTTGCTCATGACTTCTATTACGCTTTTATACATCTTAATAATATTTTTTGTAGGCTTATTACCGTTCCAAGGCATATGGCAGGAACTCAAAAGTGATGTTTTGTTTTGCAGTACACTTTTTGGGCTTAAAAATGAGCTACACTTAGAGGGCATTAAAGGTTTTTGTGTAAAAATTGTCCTTGTGTAGAAAATCTTTACTGCTTAGTGAAATGTGAATTCTGAATTAGCATACGAACTCTTTTGTTCGGTGTCGGTCAAGGTTCTGCCAGTTGACATAAGGGTTTATATATAAATAAATAAATCTGATAGCATTTCTTTATATGTTAATTATTACTAAGCATAAATTTATAGCTTTCTTTTACTCAAACAAAGTTTCATATTCTACTATAATATATAAATACTACCAAGGAAACAAATGATTTTTTTGTGTTCATTAAGTGTTGCAGTATAAGCAACGAAGCATACATTTTATTCACCGTAGTATTATGCATAATATTGTATTAATACGAAAAGTTTCAATTTAGTTACGTATTACTAAAATACGACCAAATTTTGGATTGTTTGCCCGTCTTGACAGAATACAATATAAACCGATTTTATTAAAGGACACAGGGACCTTTGGGCTCAGAATGTAATGAGTTGTAATATATGTAAAAAAATTAATGAATGAATGAATATGATTTATTGTGTTTTAAAAATACAGTTAACAGAAACAAAATTTTACAATACCATAGGCGGTCTTATCGCTACTTAATGGATGTCTTCCAGACAACCTTTGGATGGACAAAAAAATTGATAAGAACAGGGGTATGTTGCATTATTCTCACTATCGAATCAGTATCTTATAAATATACATGCCTTATAAATACATACATGATATAATATACATACATTAATAAAAATATAAATGATATATTTCTCTATTACAAAATGGAAAACATCAGCTCAAAAAATGATATGGGACGCGGAATATCTTAAAAATAATATTACAAATAAAAGGAGTTCTCGATTTATATCCATATTCCATCGGTTCATATGAATGATATTTAACAATAGTACGAAAACACAATCACATGATCGATATTTTCAAAATAACTAAACAAACTATAATTAATATTACAAACAAAACTGAGCGATACTTTGAAATAGATTTTTGTTTATATATCAATTGCTTAATTGAGTATTAATTGTATTTTATCTGTGCTCACAGTAACAGATTCTCTAATTCTTATTATTTAACATCTCAAATTCAGGGTGACCAACTTTAGCGGTGCTCTGTTGCTTTTTATCATACTTCATCCAGAATCAATTAAATTGTTTGTTTGAAAGTTTCCTAAAAATTTTGAGTTTATAAACACATAGTGAATCTTTTTCTACAAGTGCAGAATTTTGAGTAATGATATATAAAAATATAAGCTACTGACTAACACAAATCTCATTCTTTTACACTTGGGCCCAAGAATGTATTGTTACGACCTAGGTGCCGACAAAAGGCAAATTCACCTTTTCGACATTTAGACTTTTTTGTTTACTTTGTGTTTAAAAATTGTGATTAGAAAAACAGCCCATTGTGTATTGTAATCTGTTATGGTAGTCATTAGCCAGGTGTGATTCTAAGAAATTCAGTCAATGTGGCCAGTAGACATACTGTATTTGTACAGTATAAACCAATGCCCCAATTGAGAGATAAGGTATTCCAGCGATAACTACAAGCGGAGCAAGACTTTTGTACAGTGGGTAATCTATTTAGTGACGGATTTTGCGCGTGTTACTGAATCGTGCATTACGTTTGGTCTGGTTGTGCTCAGTTATATTCGTATCTGTGTTATACGTGTGTGTATAATTCTAATAAACTCTATAATAATTCTAACGGCATTTTAATTCGACTCCTGCAACTCGTAACAGTATGAAAGCGTCTGCCGCCACCTTTGCTATATAAGTATTTTAGTGACAGTGTTTTAATGAATTTTAACCGTTCAGAGTTTTTGTAGAATATAGAATTATAATCGAGCATTACTTGAAAGTCCTAGTACACAATGAAAACTCACAAGTCAAAAGCTTCTAGGCGAGGTACATACCATTATAAATTACATACATAACTGAAACCTCTGTACATAGAGACTCTGGAAACTTGGCTAACTTTCCCAGAAGCAAAGAGGCCGTAACAATAATATCCTTTATTGTAACTCCCTTGTATATACAATTCCATTACTAAGTCGAAATGAGCTATACGAGTTCCATGTATTCCAAATAAATTTTATATAAAAAAAACTCAACTTTGTATTTTTTATTCTACGCTGTTTATATTAATGAAGCGTGTTTAGGTTTTATACCTCAAGATAAGTGTGTCGTAGCTGTTCTGAAAAACATAACATAATTATTTCCTCTTTAAGTACACAGTGAAACTTAAAATTAGTAACAACATTAACTAATAGGCTGGTGCCTGAATTAGGTGAAAAAGAACCCAGTGGTACATGTCACCAGGATCAACCCGTTGGCTTTGTAAGGGAAAAAAAGAAAATATACAGTATAACTATTATAAGTAATCGTGTTAGATTGAGCCCTTCAAGAGCAAAGGTGTGATGTAGTGTGTGTGTGTGTGTGTGTAAGGTAAGTTCGAATATAGGTGATGTAAGAAGAAGTATGTGTGATTGAGTGAGGGTGAATAAGTCAGAGAATGATCAGAACATAATTATGATGTATAAGAAGTGTCAGGGAATCATGGAGGGGATTAGGAAATAACGTTGGTAGTGGAAAACAGCATAGTTATTTAAGAATATACAACCCGTGCGCGTTAACATGGCACCTGGCTCGAAAACAACCCTCCTCCAGCTGCACTGCGCGGGGCCCCTCTCGCGTCGAGCGAGACCAGTAGCGTGAGCATCACTGTTGTAGTTGTTAAATGACGATATTCAAATAAGTCAAGTTCAAAAGTTTTTATCAAAATAAGGTCAACTGAAAAATATTTTTGAAACTCATGTCGGTATGCAACTAAAGTTAAAATTTAAAACTACTTCGTATTCTTTTTAAATATGTACACCGCTTTGTAATGTGTTATTACTGTTTAAGGAGAAGAAGCGACAAGAAACTCCCCAGAAACGCGTCTAGCTAAAAAACCTTTAGCCGCCTCTTCTAGGTGTGGTAAGTCATCCGCACTAAAAATTCTTTTCAAACGCATGAAGTGTGACAAGTCTGCCCGACATTTTATTTCACCGTAATAACATTCCACGCTTCGATTTTTACATGAGTATCTTTCTGTAATACAAGTCTTAATGAGAAAACATTACTGAATATTTTCTGGTAAACTCTAGAAGAAATGAGGTGAATACGAAACTTCGAGAGTGATTAATGTTTTACTGTACATTTGTATTAATTTTTGACACGCTTTTATTTTAAAAAAACAAGTGTTTGTTTTATCTGAAAATCTCAACTACTTGTTTAGCGAAATTTTCAATACGCCATAAGAACTTCTTTTGATCTTGTAAAACACCTACAAACGGACGAACTTATGCAAAACAAAACCAAAATGACAATATTGGGCAAGGATGCTTTCAAAAATCGACTCAATAAGAATCTTAACGATCTGACAACATTTACATAATAAAACATTTTTATCACAAAGTAGCTAACCCACAAAACACGAAGAGTATAATAAACTAACAAAATCCATGACCCATGGTAATCCAAAAACCTAAAATGTTTACTTAAATATATAGGACAAAATATAATATACAATATTCAACGATTTTGTTTGAAGTGATACTCCTTTAGGCGTTAGGGAAAAATGATGAGAGTAAATTTTTACGATGCGCGCGCACACCGTCACACGAAAAAGCTACACCATGAAGTTAGCCTAGGGGCTTAATTTATTTAACCAATTTAAAGAAGTATAACTTCTAACGCGTGTACATAAGTACACACACTCTTTTAATATAAAATATTCAATAAAAAAAATCCAAAATATAGACACTTTTTTGTATGCAAATTTTTAATAAAAACGGCTTTTTCTCAAAACTGTCAGTATGTGGGTTGGTTCTATTTTCATAAGTAGGCCCAATCTATGTGAGGTTCCACAGGCTGAATATATGTAATTATAGAACTCGAAAAGTTATATTCCTAAAAGAAAAATTAGGTACAAAAAAAACTCGTGCTTATTTACGTGTACAGCACATTAAAGTTCTGTCGTTTCTTTTTTCGATCATAACCGAACGCAAAACATCTTTACATAAATGACTTCAGGACATAAAAACAAAGCACTCACCAGTAATGGAATAATTGCGTGCGAATTACACAGCGATAACAACAGCGTTATAAAAGAAAACAGCCTCGGAAGTGGATACAGGAAGTGTTTTTGATGTCCGTTTTATTTCGTCGGTTACATTTTGAAGTCAATTACTTGACTCTTACGTCACTATCCTTATTCGTCTTAATTGCATCTAAAACTCAGTCATTTTTAGGGTATTTCTATTGTGAAGCCACTGAAAAGACAGACGGCCTAGCTCAAGAAAACTAGTTACCGTCGCCGTCGAAACACCAATGGTGGAGGCAACTCTTTGTTGCACTTTAGGATAGGAAAAAAGAGGATGGAATAGAGAGATCTGACAGGATGAATGGGATAGAAAAATAGGACATAATAGGGAAAGAGAAAGAGTGCCATCGGAAGTCTCACTCATCCCACGAAACATGATTAGATCATGGCTAACCGTATTACGTCGATTTACGGCTAGAGCGTGGTATCATCGATCCAGCTGACCCTTCCATTCCAGCCTGACTTTACCACGTCACAGGGCTTCGAAGAATTAAAAAACCTGAATATTAAATTATTTATAAACGGCTAGTGTTTGTTGGAAACGATTATTCGATCGGGATATATGTACCAGTAAAAATCAAAGCGAAGTGTAAAGTTGATGATTGGAATTGTGTTTAGATGTGGAAAGTTTTGTTCTGAAGTTCGGCGTCCCACACATGACAACAAGAATGTCAAACACAATTTTAACGTGTTACAGTCATGGCTAGTTAGTATTACTTTTACTAAATAGCGTTACGGATATTTATCGCTAGTTATTTTGAATAAAAAAGTTCGACGTATCTAAGAAGTATAACTTGCCCACTTCATGACAAATACATCCCTACTTAACCTTACCCTTATATCAAAAGACAGGATTGTTACCACAAAAGAAAAGATTGGAAAAAGTTTATCATTCACGATTTTATTTTCATCCCGCTGTGAAAGTTTTCAGGTAACAAGATATTAAAGGGTTGAGCTTAAGTCTTACAAGGGTTTGTTTACCTGACATTCTAGATATAGTCGAAAAATTTATAGGTAATTTCAGTCCTAGTGTAGCGAAACACCTGTTATGTGAAAAGTACCGCGCGGAAAGTTCGGGTAAATACAGTCGCAATGTTTTTTTAAGTTACTTGTTATTAGTTATTGTACTGTTTTCGCGCAAGTATGTTGAAAAACGTACAACATGCGTGCTGTTGTTTTTTTTTATAAACTTGTGATTACACTTTTCCTACTCGTTTGTAAAAACCAACTTACCGCACTAGTATCATAAATAACAACAATAACAAAAACGAAATGACCGATTGGAATTTCGTGTTGTTCACTCTAATACAGTGGTTGTTTAAAATAGTATAAATTTGAATTACACTAATATATTACTAGCTTGTGCCCGCGATTTCGTCCGCGTGGAATAGTTAAAAAAAGTAAGTAAAAAAAACCCTCCTGATTTAGAAACATTCTTCATTGGTGCTCCGATCCTAATAGTCTTAGCTTGATGATATATAGCCAACCTTCCTCGATGAATGGACTATCTAACACTGAAATAATTTTTCAAATCAGACCAGTAGTTCCTGAGGTTAGCGCATTCAAGCAAACAAACAAACTCTTCAGCTTTTTATATTAGTATAGATTTCATTCCTCACAAAATTTCCATACGCCTTATATTAATCGATTCTTAAGGAGTAAACTTCAAAAATAGGTAACAAGAATATTGTTTACTGATACCCTCTTGAAAACAAATACCTTCTTACCAACACTCAAGATTGTATAGAACATTCCCAATCCTTCTTTTATATCGATATAAATTCGCAAGCACGTGTCCGACCGTGCTCCTGTCCTCTAAACATGCCAAGAGCCTCTCAACTCAGCCTTGATGTTGGAGTGTCACTTTCCACGTCAATAATAATGTCTTTTGAAACTGCTGTGTCGGATTTTTCTTCAAACTTAAATCGTTGAAAATGTGGCAGTATTATGAGACTTTTTTTCAAGTTATTTGATACGTTGCTCTTACTGTTAAGGAATATTCATATCAGATAATAAACCTACCACGAATATTGTTTATGAGTAAAAGAAGCCAAAAAAAGGTGGATGGATTGTGTGAAGAATATTTTGCTATGTGACAGGGGGGGGACATACGCCAGAACAGAGTAGTATGGAATATTCTTTAAGTAGTATTTTTTTATTACGAATAAATAAGCAGACAAGCACACGCATTGTATATCCTCAATCTAACAAGTTACGCTTGTGTCATAGATACGATTCAGTGGCTCATTCTGGGGTGATTACAGAAATCCAGACCATAAGTAAATAACAAAAAGCTCGTAAAATTTTGTGTCTTTGTATTCCAGCAAAAGCTAGCCCATTCAACGACGTACGCCGTCTATGTTTTTTTCTTAGGCCTTTCAGTCCCAGTTTCTACCTTAACGTTGTCAGGGTCTTTAAATAGCTAGGCTGTCTATGTTGGTTACCCAATGTGTGGTGCTTCTATATTGGTTACTACGCGCGTGGTGCGTCTATGTTAGTCATCCCGTTGGATGGGTGATGAACTACTAACGAGAGCCCATGATTTAATTGACCGCTGGAGAGAGCGATACAAAATACGACGAGGCTTTACTTTCAATGTATTTCATTGCTTACTTAATTTAACAATAAACTTAAGACTATTCAGAATCTTATACCTTACCTGCTACATGATAGAATTAAAAACCTATATCATGAAATATTTGTGGATGTATCTTCGAAGGTAAGCTCTAATTTCTCTTGTAACCTTGTTATGCAGTAATAAGATAATTCACGTAAGTTAGGCAACAAGGAGATATATGGAAATATATGGAATGATGGATGGATGAAAATATAATACGGAAAGAGAAGCGATACTGCGTCACCCACACATAATTGGGAATATTTGAAAAGAAAGAGAAGAAACGTCCCACTACTGGTCTCGGGGTTCTACGTTTGTAGTGGAACGGAGGGTATGCCTTCGCTACGTTTGTCAAATACAGATTAGAAGGTTTTACCTCCATTTATCGATTGCAAAATATACCGCGAACACATTACCTTTACCTAGTATGTGGTAATTGTAGCAATATCCACTTTAGGTCAGAAAAATTACCTTACGACACATACTTCCCTGAATAGAATCGAATAAACGTTATTAGTATGAGACGGAAGGTACGTTTACCACTAAGCTACATCGGCTATACTAAAAGAATAATTGTTATTTGGCGTTGGTGACAAGTCTGAAATTTTCTGAAAGTGATTTTAAAATCTTAATTAAATAATCAATGACATGAAAAACCATAGCTTTAATAATAATATATTTATAATAAAATGTACTTATTTATTGAGCAAACCAACAGCGAATACACAAATATACTACAAAATCGTTTACAACAAACAGTAAAGCCAATAACAGGTTTTCCTTTTTAAACTACCATTGTAACTATTTAACAAAGTAAAAGTTAATTTAAAAATGAATAATTGAAGTCGGGTTGTGTTATGGAAAATTCTGTAATACATTAATAATATTACCTTTTAATTTGTATTTGGAGGACGCAAACATCAATTTTACGATATTTAGTAATAATAAGTACGAACCATACGAGAAAATAAAGATTTTGGAGTAGTTAGTTTAGTAATATTGACTTGTTTCGTTATTCTAAGCCTGTATTCAAAAATTTAATCTTCAAAACAATTATTGGAACAGATACCATCATATGAAAAATAACAATATATGTAAGTAATATTTTTAATTAATATCAATATTTTTTTTTATATTTAAATGTTTTTACATATTATATATATTTTTACATGTATCTATCCCATAAAGTAATCCCATTAAACATAAAATTAAGTCATCCAATGGTCGTGTCATTTCAGTTCAGCGATTTTTGACCAAATTGATTAAATTTGATGGATCCGTCTAATATCAGCAATATGTTCGAATTTCAACCACCAATCACTAATTAAAAAGGATGATTGACAGTCAAACCAACTGAGAGAAATATTTCACAAATAAAATTAGTTTAACATAATTGGGTAGTTTTGGTTTGGAAATCA
This sequence comes from Dendrolimus punctatus, assembly GCA_012273795.1. NCBI lineage: Eukaryota > Metazoa > Arthropoda > Insecta > Lepidoptera > Lasiocampidae > Dendrolimus > Dendrolimus punctatus. The sequence goes on from CM022544.1 coordinate 8,022,618, forward strand.
GCTTTGTGTCGGATATGATTCCGGCACAGAAATATGCAGTGTGCAAACCTTGTTTTCTGAAAATGTGACGTACAAATTCTCAAAGGCTATGTATATAATGTATAATATAAGGAATGCAATTACGTCGGTATGTCATCGAATTAAGTCTTATTTTATCCTTCAGATCGATTTCGTTAAAGCATAGCAGTTTATAGCATCACAACTTTAGTGACGTCAAATAGTGTATGAATTATTGCTGGAACAAGTGAATGAGTTTGTATATCTTGGATGTGCTTTTAGCAGAGATGGAAGGTACACCGCTGATATAGAAAGAAGAGTGAATTTGGGGAATAGTGTGAATGGAGCGTTAGGTAAACTTCTAGGCGCTAAGAACCTCAGCCAGAAGGCCCAGCTTGCCATACACAACGCGGTGCTGGTACCTACGCTCACGTATGGAAGCGAGAGTTGGGTATGGAATAGAGAGCACGAAAGTAGAGTAAACGCGGTCGAGATGCGAGCACTGCGCAAAATCTGCGGAGTGACGCTCGCGGACCGCGTTCGTAATACCGAAGTAAGAAAGAGAGTTGGTCTGAAAGAGAGTGTCGGGGTGAAGGTAAGGAAAGGAATGCTCCGGTGGTTCGGGCATGTGGAAAGAATGTATGATGAAAGAATGACTAAACAGATATACAATGCAAAAGTGGATGGATGCAGAAGTCGCGGAAGGCCACGACACACCTTCCATGATCAAATTGATCGTGTACTAGCAGAAGGTGATGTCAGGAGCCTTAAAAACAGACGAGCGTGCATGACAAGAACTATGAATGTCAAAGAAGCAAGTGAGGTGTGTAAGAATAAGCCTAAATGGCGCTCTGTTGTTCGTGCCTACCCCGCAAGGGACCTGGCGTGAAGTTATGTATGTATGTATGTATAATTATTATTGTATGTTTTTGAAGACTACGGGCCATAAAAATGGCCCAGACTTTTGGAGGGTTTGCGTGTGGAAAGGCCGACACGTAGCGGTCCCTTGATAAATTTAATGTAAATGTGGCGTGACACTGACCGGCGACTGTCCCTGTCTACACCATATAAAAATGTACCCAAGAACAAGTCCCCATTGGGATGAACTGCCAGTGGAACTAGGGATCTGGGCTGTGTGGACTATAGCGTCTTCCCGTTGCAGTGTTCAGGGAATATGAACAAATGGGCAAACGATAACACGCCACACCCCTGCATGGGCCCCAAAAAAATGCCATATAAAATTGGCGAGAGGCAACATGGGTGTGAGTGTCTAAGGGGTGTCGAGAGGTGGGCTACAGATTTACCTAACTTATTTTATCTTACTTGATCCAGTGAGGTTATGTTGCCAGCTTTCTACGTACACTGCCCAGTGACAGTGGTCTGGTGGGGCTTTAGTGTAGGTTTTTGTATATATACAATTCTAATGTTAATATATATATCACTGAAATCCTATACTCCTGGACTTAATTTGTTTGTTGATTAATTTTTTATGTATGTTCGAGACCAATTGTGAAATGAAACCTTCGGGAGGATTGTTTAAATACCCAATGATCCCGGTAGATGGCACAGCAATCGCGTTCTATATTTTATTCAGAGCAGGAAAACGTCTGACGGGCCCGCTAGTTGTATTATATATTTTAAGCAAATTTTCACATAGTCTTATTTATTGTATATTTTTAAAACTTATTGATAAGAATTCTTTATAAAATTAACAAATATCATAAATCGATAAACTATAAAGCTTAGAAATATATATAGCTGAGATATACTAAATTTAGTTGCGGTCACGTTATTTTGTCATAACAGCCTTTTATGACAGCGTACCATATGATAGTGCAAAGCATCCCTGCCTAATGATAAAGGTATGTATATACAATTGACGTGCTAAGGGCGGGCGGTACAGAATTTCCCAGCGTCTACACTCCGTCAGTACAATCTCACTAGTGCGGGGACGTGGCCGCCCGCGCGCTCTACACCTAGCCCACACTCGACGCAAAGTTATTCAAACTTCAAAATAAAATATCTTGATAAAAACAATATTTATGAAAAACTAATTCTGTGACTGTGACTGTGTAAAGTTCTTTTTGTGTTTTTTTAATATTTTTGGTTTTTACGCGACTTTTATTCACAGGTAAGTTTGTAGAATTTTACTTCTGGCTTTAGTAGTCAATTCTTGTACTGTAAAACAATTAATTCTTTTATTCTAATGGTATTGTGCTATTCACACTCATACATTTACATAGGACGGTTTAGAAAACATTTTGGAAAAGGCTTATTCCATACTTACTTTAATTTACGAAGGCCACATACATATTTATAACTAGTTTAAAAACAAATATTTCTATAGAATTTCAAGTATTATAATGATTACAAAGCGAAACAGCCGGCATCCACGCCTAAAAATTACTTTCACGGCATTTTTGAGGTCATACTTATGTTGTGTTATGTACGTTATGCGTCGAAAAGTTTTCGAGATTCCGTAAAAATTTGGCAAAAAAGGTTCGGCCTTTATAATAATATCGTTATCTCCATTCGCCTGTCTGTCCATCCGTCCTTCTGTCCGTTTCTCTTTATATAGCTATGTACTTACTTACCTATACTAATATCTCAGTCATTCCTATCAAAAATTAATTTATTAATGAGAGTTAGTAAGAAGGTGTATTCTATAATTATATGGCGGTCTCTGTGTTTGAGCGGGCTAAGCCTTTAGCAGCTTATCTCACTACGAAAAGAGACCGGGTTTGATTCCTGGCACGAAAATTTCGGAAACGAATTTTCTCCGTTATTTACTGGTCTGGTTACTTGGGGTCGACCCCAGAGTAGTCCCTTGTATATTACTACGTTACTTGCTTAATTTGGGGATACACAATATGTGTGTTGGTTGCCGATTAAAAAATAGCATATTCTATATGACGCTCCATAATTGTGTGATGAAACACTAATTAATCGGCTAAGTGCATAAAAAATGCACTATATGCCAAAAGTTAGTTTACTAACAGATTTTGTTCAAACCAATATTCGATGAAAGAAATTTGTGCAGAATTTTCCACTCCATTGTTTAAAAATTATAGGAGGGCGACACAATTTCTACAACTCCAGTAGCGAATATATTTACATCTATTGTTTTAAATAAGCAAGTTATTACGAAATATTAGTACTTATATAGTCGATCAAGATTCTTCAAGTATCGCTTTATCTTTTTTGGCTCACACTACCGCAGGACTGTATAATTTGCCGGTGTCTGTTTCCCCTGACAAATGTAATCTAAGAGTCTTCAAGTCACGGGGTTTTCTAGATTTTTTTATTCAGGGACAGGTTCGCGTTTGACATCTCTTTTACCAGCTGTTAAGTGATATTGCGATCTACGATGGAGCACGCCCACTTAGATACCTTTTCACCAATTACTTGAAGATCACTGGCTAATATGAATCAGGGAACTTAGAGTCCGGCCAATTGTTCCACCCAACAGCGATGCGTAAAAGAAAGGTAGAAGCAAAACGTATAGTTTTTTAGTTTATAACCAATGGTATATCCACCATGTAACGATGGCGCAAACCGATGCGCCTAGTTGTCCGATGATAAAAAGGGGATGGGGGAACCAAATCGTGAAGTTCCATAGCATATTCTCCAAATTGTATCCGATAGAAACCAGACATACCCGCTACCCCGTGGCGATACAAGGTTTTGAAGCCGAGCATCAAAAAGAGTACCATCGCCAATCAGCCTCCTGGTTCTCCTATCGATCGACTCCGATGTGTCCAATTGGTATTTATAGATGAGCGTGTTCCATCTTTGACCGGACCATTAATCAACCCCAGGCTCTGTTGGCAACTCACTAGTGCTAACCAAATAGACTAAAAAATGTATGGGAATGACATATCGTTACGCTAAGAATTATGTCGTTCCCATATTTTTTTATTATATTCTCTTAGTGCTAATGCCACTTGTCTACAGGGGCAGTGGTCAAACGCGAACCTAAACAATCCTATAAAATAATTAGGCTAACAATACCTCATATGACTATTTTTTTTAAATCAACTCTCAGTTACAATTACGGTTTATGTGTCCTCAATTCCAACACAATACTAACATACTGGAATATAAAATACATAGTTCTACTAAACTTCATCCAAATAAACACTGACGTTTCTGAGAAAAATGCCTGTGACGTACAAAGGCAGATAGATGGGTAGTCAAATAAAGATTACATAGATATTCTCTTTCCCAAAATAGCCACGGGAAATGGTGATAAACAGGCAATATAGAATACGCAATTATAAAATCAGTATGATTTACATATATACATACATATCATCACGCCTGGTTCCAACAGGCGTAGGCAGAGACAATATATTTTCACTTGCTACGATCTTAACATACATTGACATACTTACATACATTATGTTAAATAATCTCGTCATACGTACACGTGTGAATTATATTAAAATTTTGTGAAAGCTTACAAAAAATATAACGAAAATACTAAATATATACTATACATACATACTATTTTTAAGACGGAAGTGATATATTTCATATTGATACCGATAATAATAATAATTGGCGTTGAATATTTGTCGATATTCAAATTTGTAGCCTACTGTCGTATTAAGGACGTGTGAAATCATTGAACTGCTTAGATTATTCACAATGCATACATAATTTGTGCTAAAAGCTACGGCAATCTATTAAATTATATCATTTTATATACAACGGACGCGCACGTATACAAAACAATAGGTACTTATAATTTTTAACTACGTCATTTTAGTGGTACCTAAATAATTATATACTGGTTGCTTAATAAAAATTGTTGTTTTATATTAAATTATATTGTATTATATATGTATGTATAGTTTAGGGTGAACAATACTTTTTTTATAATCGGCAAACACACGTTGTATATTTCCAAACCGAGCAAGTTACGCTATGTTATGGGTAATATACAACAGACCACTCTGAGATCGAGCCCAAGTACCCAGGCCAAAGGAAATAACGCTAAAATCATGTCTGCAATTTACATTGACAGGAATCGAACTCGGAGTCTCTTCGCTCCAGCGAGGTTTCCTGGCAAAGGCTTAGCACACAACCACAGTGGATGCCATTGTTGGCACACCGCACTATGATTGAAACCCAGTCATTTTTTTCACTATAATTATTCACATTGGTTGGCTATAAAATAAAATTTATTTTAATTAATTAACATTTCTAAACGTTTTGAATAATAAATTATAGTACTACCCACACTAAATAGTAATTATTTATTCATATTTAAATAGATAGTTGGATAATTGATTATTATAATGAGATTAATATAAGTTTAGTACCGTTTTATACACAACAATGGGTTGCACGGTCGCTATGAGCGATAATTTCCTGACAACCTGACATAAACCCTTTTCTTTTTTCTAAATTTCCTTTCCTTTTCTAAATTTCGTCATATTCATCCGTTTGTTTATCCGCCTAGATACTTATTATATGAAAGCCATATTACTCGCATACTTTTGCTAATGTGTATGTGAAATTTGAAGGAATGTCTTATATATACCGATTCAAGGTGATCAAATTAAATTATGACAGAAATAAAAATATGGGTATCAAAATAGTACTGTAAACTCAAGTCGTCAAAAACACCAGTGTTGTCACATTAATTTCACTACACCACATTTTATGTACTCGTTTTACGTATTTTATCTTTATAGACTCAATAATATTTTAAAAGACTTAAAAAAAGGTAAGAATAAGCCTGTATGGCACTCTGTTGTTCGTGCCTACCCCGCAAGGGACCTGGCGTGAAGTTATGTATGTATGTAAAAAAAGCATCTCAATTCGCCGTGGAATGTAATGTTCAGCCATAACTTTATTGGCTGTGAACCGATTTTGATGATTCTTTTTTCATTGGTTTCAATGTACTTTCGTAGTAGTCTGATAAAAGTTTCATTGCTATATAATATTAGGTTCCGAATAGATAGCAAAAATTGTGGAAATCAAGTAATAATGTTTAGTTTCAGAAATACATGCAGCTTCACAATAAAGTATACAAACTCTTATCCTGTCTAAACGAACAGGATATGAACTCAAAATTTTATTTAATAAACCTCGTCTATAGATTTGATAAACTTATTGCTTTGTCATAAAATTTTAAGATTATTTTAATTATACAGATAATGTTGTTATGGAATGGGGGGTTCATTCCCGTGGTTTTCCCAGAGCACTAAATTATTGGGATCTTAAAAAAGGTACATACATACATACATACATAACTTCACGCCAGGTCCCTTGCGGGGTAGGCACGAACAACAGAGCGCCACACAGGCCCATTCTTACACACCTCACTTGCTTCTTTGACATTCATAGCTCTTGTCATGCACGCTCGTCTGTTCTTAAGGTCTTTGTCTTAAAAAAGGTCTTAAAGAATACTTAAAGTCTCAACGAGGTAGGCAACACGTCGGCTCTCTTAGTGTTGCAGATCTCTATAGGCAACGGCCACGACGATAACCATCTACCGCCAAGTGGACCGCTTCCCAATTTGCCTGCAAGCAAACATAAAAAGAACCAAATAAAATATCTAAGAACCGAACATCCATATCCATTTTAATTAAAAGGCCATTTACATGGCGATAGTTTATCGCACGTTTTGGGGCGAAACCTTATACCTACTATTTTCATAGGTGATACGCTTTAGACAATAATAGCATGCATTGACATGTTTACATTCAAGCAAACAACAAAAACTCACCTACGAGTATGTCATGCGATAATCGTAGGGTAGTTATTACCAAAATTTGTGTTGACATTACGACACAAATGACATTGAGATATTTGCCTACGATTTCTCGACTTGTCCAAACAAGAATTCGTATAAAAAATTTCAAGTTCATGCAAGTATCGTATAAATCAGTTAATACGAGACTTGCCTTTCGAGCTTGGTGATGAGCACGGCACTTTGTATTTTGTTTATACAAAGATGTTTGTAACGGATATTACGTTCAACAGTGCAAAGGGGGAAATTAAAACAAGGATTTTAAGGGTTAGAATAGTTAGCCGTTGATTGCCTTGAAAGAAAATGAATGCGGAGCACGTATGTATCAGTCGGTGGTCGCGGGCAACTGCCTCGGTTCAATCCGAGTGAAGTTCGTGTATTCGATCTCTCTCTAGGCAATCAACTGGCTTATTATTTATTTAAAAAGAACACAGGTAAATAGCGAGATAATTACATTTTATATACATATATTTATATTATATATTTATATTATTTATTATTTCTATTTAATTTTCTTAAATTTATTTCATTTTACAAGCAACACCGAGCGGGCCGTTCATGCAACGCATTCTATCGTTAACAATGTCCATATTCAATAACCAGGCGATTATCGCTCGTCTGCGTATGATATCGTATTGTGGCGACCAAGGGTAGAACTACCCGGCGGCGTAAACCAGTCGCAAGACTTTTGGAAAAACGTAGAAGATTCTGGAAGGAAAAGACAAGGACGGATATATTTTAGAAAGGGATAGACGATGAACGAAAGACAAAGATAGATAGATGTTAGAAAGGGATAGATGTATAAACGAAAGTTCCCGAACAGAAGGTTCGAGAAGGAAGAGACAGAGATATATAGATGGGTTCCAGAAAATTCTTCCGGGTATATAAACAGCGTAAGGTGCGCCTATCGAGCAGTTTAGAGTTGAGTTCAGTTCAAGATGGTGAAGCGACAAGTGCGATATGGAAGAGTTGAAAAAGAGGTTTAATAGAAGACAGTGGCGAGTTTAGTGGTGAATTTAGTGACAAGTTTAGTGGACAGTTATGTGAACGATGTGTGTAGCGTAGCTCGAGAGACGAACCAGAAGCGAGCTACACGCGATAATATCGGAGGTGGTCTACGCAATATCGGCGACGGTATTGTAAGTGTGACAACTTGTCGTCGGGACAGTGCATCGTTAGTCGTGCGTATTAGGGCAACCCTGCGGACACTTAAAAACTGGTGTTTTCTTCCAATCCATTAGTGCGTACCCCCGCTCGCACGTAACAGTATATTTAGGTTACATGATAATATTTTTTTGCTTGCTTTCGACAATCGTGTCTTGGAGGCAAAAAACTATCTCCATATAAATGGCCCTTAACTTCAGTTTTTCTTACTTACGTTGAAACCGGGAACACTGCAGAACAACTTTCGATAGCTTCTATCCTAGGAACTTATATAAGGCATGATTACTATGTCAGTAACCGAGTTGTTATGGAAAAGTTTACCACGCCGAAGATTCGGGTAACCTACATTTTGGGTCGGTAATGCTCGCTATTTGGGAACTTGTCTGTTTCTTACTTTTCTATTAAGAAAACTTTTTGGTGAGGAAAATGTATTAGAAGATTTTAATCCTGTTTCTGACTTTGCTTATATATATGTTTGGTTAATTGTGTGTTGAGTATTCTTTAAATAGGATCGGAAGCCTTATTTAATGTCAAACACTTTTTGTGGTTCGTTTTCATCTGTTTTATTTTTTTTATTTTCATCTGACCCACCAAAAAAAAATTAGAAAAAAGTAACAAAAAAATATTTACAACTACATCAACTAAAAAATACAATGTAAACTGCAGTTAAATTTTAAAAATCAAGCAAATATGGTTCTGAAACGAAAACGTACGACGAGACACGTTAAGACTTAAGTTTCTTATCTGTTAAATTATTATAATGTTTAAAAATTAAAAAAAATAACAAATCAAACCATGTATTTGCGTAAAAACATGGTTAGTAAAAACATTGGTTAACAATATGTTATTTTGTTTCACATGTCTTTTACACCACCGGTACATCAAATAAATTCATTTAATTAAAAGGAACTTCTTCGTCAAACCTGTCATAGAGCCAACACCATGCGTTACTAGGCCAGATAGTGATTCGCCACACCATAAAAATGATCGTAAAAGCGTCTTAGACCTCGTTAAAGCAAGCACTTCTCTTCGGCGATACAATAAAGAAACTTATTGAAGTAACACCTTTCTATACGTGCGGTCGTTGCAAGGGCTAAGCTTTTATAGGGTGCTCAGACTTCGCTATCGACGGTCAATATATTAAACACGACAAGTGAGATTAGCAAATGGACTGATACTCTTACTATGACCATGGTAAAAGCAGATCAAATAAAGACAATTACTTTATAGAAAAAATAATTTTACTTCCTAGTCTATGTACACCGCTACGCAACGTGTTATTGTTGTTAAGGAGAAGCGGCAAGAAATTCAATATAGAATAGTCTTAATATATATATTCAATAGTCTTCGTCGGTTTTATCTTCAATAAATCTTTATATAAATCTGCAATAATTATATTATAAACATATCATTACATTTTAAAATTTAGTCGTATCTCATTATCGTAGGTAGGTTGGTCTAATTTATATGTAACTCTTATTTTATTAACACTTATTATTATTCTACATCTATTATACACGATAACATACTCACACAGTCACACATAATAACACTCAATACACAATATTGCACAATTTGCTTAGCTAGTTTTTCTGGGGAGAAAGAGGCTGGTGATAAGTCACACAGGTTTATTCCTTTTACTGACACCAGGCTCTCACCATGTCAGTTTATAAGAAAAATTGTTACTAATTTAATATGTATGTCTTTCAAGACCACGGGCCATAAAAATGGCCCGGACTTTTGGAGGGCTTACGTGGGGCCATGAGGAGGCCAACACGTAGAGGCCCCTTGACAAATTTAATGTAAATATGTGGCGTGACACTGACCGGCGATTATCCCTGTCTACACCATATAATAATGTACCCAAGGACAAGCCCCGGCCAGTGTGGACTATTGTGGGAAATGAGAACAAAAAGTACCGGGCTATTGGGGTGGACTGTTAGTGGTACTGGCGGTCTGGGAATATGGGGACTATGGCGTCTGCCCGTCGCAATGTTCAGGGAACATGGAAAAATGGGCAGACGGTGACTCGCCACTCCCTGCATGGGCCCCTAAAAATGCCATAAAAGGCAGGGGCAACATGGGTGTGAGTGGCTAAGGGGTGTAGAGAGGTGGGCTGCAGGTTCACCGAAGCTACTTCCGACGTTAGGCCATTTATCACTTCCACCCCTGGAGCTTGAGTCTTAGCTCTAGCGATCTCCATTCCGTGCCGGCTGGCTAAGGCAAGCACGGAGGCGGAGGCCTTGTCTTGGCCCCGGAGTCAGGTACGAGGTGTCGCCACTCACCTAAGGCTTCGCCACAAAGCCCCCCTGCGGGTCGCCACAAAGCCCCCCTGCGGGTCTAATTTAATTATTGTTAGTGTGAGAGTAAATAAACAATTATTATTATTACTTTAAACTTAAATTTGTGATAAATTGAATGTCTTAAGTAGCTCCTTTTCCATGTCATGAAACTTACGGTATTGAAAAAAGCTACCTCCAACTTTTAATTTATGTCTGTTATATTATGTTTGTGCTGTTTGCTGTTTATGCTTGAACCGTGTGGTCCTGAGACCTTGAGCCTGTACCAAAGTTTCTCAAAACGACACATTGACTCTTCAGATGATCAGAGGGTGATGCCTATCTCGGATTAGTGTGGCGAATCAGCGAGGAAACGTAGCCAGTTTTCTGGGCACCTTACCCATACAAGACGGTGACCTAGGCTCAGTATTCTACTTAGAATCTTGACAGATTATGAGTAGTATATAATATAACGAAGTGTTGAGTTTTCTTTTCTTGCAAAGTCATAGTAATAATTGTAAGATTTAAAAAATATATCTGATTTAAGTATAGAAAAGATGTTATATATAATAAGAAGTTGATTGAAATTTTCATCGAGATTTTTGTAAAAAACATATCTTAAGCACTCCGGAACATTATACAAAAATATTATATTTTATAAAGCTTGTCTTAGATAAATCTAATATTAATATTGAAAGGAATTGCTTGTTTACAAATCATACCTCTGTAAGCACAAAAACCGTGAAGATAATCCAAAGAAAATCCTCAAGAATAACACGTATAATAGCTTTGTTTGTAATATTTTTATCGGGTTTTTATTTTTTGTTATATTTTCACGTTCTATAAATTCAACCGACGTTCCGGGCACTTGTTAACATCCCACGGTATTTATAGAATATAAAACCCTCCAACAGACACTGGCTTATAAAAAGTCGATAATCATAAAAATCTAAATATAAACCTTGCAACAATAATAACTCTAGAATTCGTGCTGAAATAAAAGTCGAATAATAGCTCTTTTATTCATTTAAAGTAAAACTTCAGTGTGACTAAAAGAAAATAACGACCTAGGTTTATGTTGTTTCGGATGAGTTACAAGTGTAAATTAATATTTTAAAACTCATATAATTTTGTTCTGATTATGCTAATAAATTAAAAATATGTACTCTCCATGATCTTTGTAAAGACATTAAGGCTAACTTATTTTGATACAGTTATCACTTGTGTACAAAACAGAAATCTATCGCAGTATTGCTCTTTCTAGAGCAGGCAGTGTAGATCAATTTTGAAACAAAAAAAACATATAGTAGGATGAAACCCATTGGAAAAGGAAGAGAATACAACAAAAATTAAAGGAAAAATAATTTGCGGGCGATCTGAGGTCGGAAAGTGGAAGAAGGAAGGGTGGAGTTTTAAAGATGAAGAAAGCCTTATCTCAATTTCCGGCAAAGTTGTAGGTAATAAAAAAATCTACAACTCCTGTATTAACACTTTTTCTCATAACCTGATAATTTATGTGATAAATTCTCAAATAACCAAGTGTTTTTGGGTTTTTATCTTTTACAAAAATATTATTATTACGAAACTTGCCTCTTTATGTCCCAAACACATTGTAATTTTTTTGAGTTTAAATGTTTAATTCAATCGAAAAATCTCGCCTGAACAGTTTTTTAAAAGAGTCGGTGGGGTTTTTGTTCGTTGAAATCTCTCATTTCAGATGGTGTAAATATACATTACTATAGAAAATGTTCTCGAAAAATGCAAAGAAATAACAGGTAGTAAAGCCCAAAACCTCCTAGGCTCTTCCCTACTTCTCTATTTAATACCTTTTGGTAGACTAAAATTTATACGCAGATATTTTTTTAAATATTAAATAGGTTTGCGTTTGACCACGATCACGTCCAATGCCGGACGATGATGAGGTCGAAGATGGAGCACGCTTACCTAGATAGTACCTATTCACACGAGACTTGAAGATACCCGGATTGTACTTTTCGGGAAACACGGACTCTGGTAGTGCATTCCACAATTCTGCGGTACATATAAGAAACGTGGAGGCGAAACGTTTAGTACGCACGTACTGGCAGCGTTTCCACTGTGAAACGATCGCGTAGACCAGAGCGCCTTGTAGTCCGAAGATGGAATGGTGTAGGGGAATTAAGTCGAACAGTTCTGCCGCACACTCTTGATAGACTATTGTATATATAAAACGCCCAAAGTCCGTCACTATTAGATTCCCGAATGTACACACGTCACGACGGCATCGTAGTCGTAGCTTGACTGCCGCTTGTCTCCCTCAGGCCGTGGTTTTATACTACCCAAATGAAAATGTGGCCGCCCGGCTCGTCGACACACTTTCCTAGAATTAGCATGTAACACCTGGCTAATGATGCTAATGAGCGAGTACAATAGGACAATAGGCTATTCTCCACTAGAAACGTATGCCAATAAATAAGTGAACAAAAGAACGATCATAAAACGATTACAATTAGTTCAAATTCCAACAGGTAATAAAATGTGATTTTACTGTCTGTAAGTGGAATTTGTCTTTGTCGGGCCTAGGTTGTAACAGTATCTATTAGGCGCGTAGGTATGTGTGTTTCGATAACTACAGATACCAAGAGTAGAAACTGACAAAAAAATAACTTCGCTAAAAGAATGTGTATCCAATCATGTCAAAGGTGTTTATAAAAGTCAAAGTCCTTATAGAAACTAACAATACGCAATAATGGATGAGTGTTAGTAATGTCGATATTTTGCTCCAGTTTCGACTTTTACTTGTGGAACGGAAATAATATATGATATAGCACTTCTTAGTTCTTATATTCTTTGCCAAAAACATATCATTTAGGCTAATGGTTATGTAGCACAAACTTTGAGACGTGAATTATATTTACGTCATGATCTATTGTTGAGTTAGGATTGGTGGACCTGAAAAATGTTTTCAGAGTTGTTTTTGGAGAGTTATTTAACCCTTCCTAATTTATAGTAAGGCCTTTCTCTCTTAGTATGAAGGTTCTCTCGTTATGATAGAAGGCCTTTCTAATTAAAATGTAAAGTTAACTACATTTATCCGTCCATTCTATATTGAAGATTTGTTTGTTAGAAGTTGGTAATTAGATAGTGGCGTAGGTAAATACAAAGAAACAACGGTTATTTAGTTCTTTGAGAAACTTAAATTGACTTGCTAAATTAGTTGTTAAAATCAAAATATTAAATACTAGCTGTCCCGGCAGACGTCATCCTGCCCGGAAAAGCTTCGATCGATATGTCGACAGCAGCGCCGCCTACCGGGTCCGATTGGGAACCAACTCAGAAATCTTTGGCTCATGCACAAAAACTTTGCTAAAGATCACCACATGATCAAATGTATAGTTTACGATTCTATAAAGGACATACAGACAAACGTTCGTTTATATATATAAGAAGAAGAAGATTGATGAAATTATTTTATGTATATTTTGAAAATTAATTAAATTGTTTTTAATACGTTTAATTTGCTTTCTGTTACTTAAGATGTTTAACTCATACTTTTTAACTGACTTCAAAAAAAAGAGGAGGTTCTCAATTCATCGGGATCTGCTTTTTTTGTTTTTTTTTTTAAGTATGTTCACCGATTACTCTGAGATTTTTGATCCGATTTACGTGATTCTTTTTTTGTTCTACGCGGAATAGTTGCCATTTAGTCCCCTAAAAAATTGCATAGTTTGGCCCAGTAGTTTTCATTTTATGATTTTTTTTTATGAAAAAAATTTCCATTCCGTTCCATATGTAGACCGATTATGCTAAGATTTATGATCCGATTTACGTGATTTTTGATCAGTTTGATGCGGAATAGTTGCTTGCCATTTAGTCCACTAAAAATTTAACATAGTTTGGCCCAGTAGTTTACATTTTACGAACATTTTCATGTTCCCGTTTCTTGGGATCTATATTTTTTAAGAAGCGCGGCACCTTTTGTAGTTCTACCCATACATAGCTAGGCACTAAAAAGTAAGAAATAAAATAAAAAAACTTCGTTTAAAAAAACCGAGAATATTACTATATTTTGAAAATTACTAAGCACCGACATTGAGATGTTTTAGATAATTTATATTAATAATAATACATAGCTTTAGAAATAAGTTATTTTATACTTTTTCGGTTTTTTTAAACGAAGTTTTTTTATTTTAACAACAAAGATAAAGTTTTTCTTACAAAACATCAAATAATATAAAACGATATACTAATTCGCATGTATTTTGGCTTCGTTGTAATGCTATTATGTCATAATAACAAATCAATGTCTCAAGGGTATCAGAGAACTGACCTAAGATGCTCTAATGATAACCCACATGGACAGTTAATAAAATTATCAACTATAATAATAATGGTCAGCCCACATAGACAGACTAGGATTTTCGAAATTATATGAAAATATTACGTCTTACTCGTTATGAACCTCCATCCGTCAACCTAGTTATGGCGCCGCAATTTTTCGAAGAAATTATTAGCTATACGAAATTTAGATGGAATGAAAATATATTTTTTTAATAATTATGCGATACAATTATTCAATTTATAGAAATAATACGCCGTTTAAATTTTGAAAAAAATCTAAATACATACTTATGTATGTACATGCTTTTTTCTGGAATACTTAGTTACGTCTTTTAATTCATAGCAATGTTGGTAACATCTAATAATCAAAACGAGAAGTGATATTTCAGATAAGAATGATATTTTTATGGTTAAAAAGTATGTATACACGTGTGAGGTATCATTAGACAAGTTTTAAAAGATATAACAATGTTTTCTGGTATTAATTTAGGCTTTAATTTTAACATTAAATCGTGTAGAATAAAATACGATATAAAGTAAAAATAATATTGTTTAATGCTCTTTAAAATAGTTATGCAATTAAATAAACATAGTGAATAATAAAAAAAATATAAATTGCATAAACTCAAACACCATACGTATATAAACGGTAAACCTTAATTACCTATATACAAAGTATTTTGTATTTATCCAAAACAAAATTACATCTTTAAATATATTATATTGTACAATACACAAGAAATTATATAACCATATTTTCTGAATCCCTAAAAGACTTTGTTTCATCACACAAAAACATAATCACCATAATCGGTCCAGGTGATTAGGAGGATTCTAGAACCCGATCTCAGCGCCACCTACCGGTTCTAATTGCGAATCTAAACCATCCGGGAACCCACTCAAACACACAAAAACAAAATCGCTCCTGGTGGTTAGGAGGATTCTAGAACCCGATCTCAGCGCCACCTACCGGTTCTAATTGCGAATCTAAACCATCCGGGAACCCACTCAAACACACAAAAACAAAATCGCTCCTGGTGGATAGGAGGATTCTAGAACCCGATCTCAGCGCCACCTACCAGTTCTAATTGCGAATCTAAACCATCCAGGAACCCACTCAAACACACAAAAACAAAATCGCTCCTGGTGGTTAGGAGGATTCTAGAACCCGATCTCAGCGCCACCTACCGGTTCTAATTGCGAATCTAAACCATCCGGGAACCCACTCAAACACACAAAAACAAAATCGCTCCTGGTGGATAGGAGGATTCTAGAACCCGATCTCAGCGCCACCTACCAGTTCTAATTGCGAATCTAAACCATCCAGGAACCCACTCAAACACACAAAAACAAAATCGCTCCTGGTGGTTAGGAGGATTCTAGAACCCGATCTCAGCGCCACCTACCGGTTCTAATTGCGAATATAAACCATCCGGGAACCCACTCAAACACACAAAAACAAAATCGCTCCTGGTGATTAGGAGGATTCTAGAACCCGATCTCAGCGCCACCTACCGGTTCCAACAGTATAAAAAGTATCCTATCTTTTAAGTTGTTTTTAAGTTTTAACTGCACACGGTGTGCAAATTTGATTGAAATCGGTTCAGTAGTTTTGGAGTTTTTTGGCAACATCATCGTGACGCAAGATTTTTATATATATATAAGATGAAATTAAATAATTATATAACATGAAATTAAATAAGTTGGGAAATAATTGAATAAATGACTCGCGTTACATAATATTTTAAAATTATTTCTATATATAAAAGCAGGCGCTTAAATATTACACTATTATTGTATTAGTTTTAAATTTTACGACAAAAAATAATTTCAATAACCTATCAAATAATAATTAATTTGCAGTTTCACTCGCTTAAGCTATGACTTCATGGCTTGCTATTCTCGTATAAAATTGAGGGGACTTCAGCGTTTTGAAAATGATAAATAACAGTTAGCTAACTTTACCTCCAACTATTCTATAGTTTTCGGTTTCGAGTAAACCCTAAGAAGTAGCTCGTTTTACTTACATACAAACTAATAAGATATATTTATATATAAACCTTGATAAAAATAATCTATTTGATGGTAAAAACGGATGGATTGTGAGCGTTTTTTTTTACATAACCAATCGAAAATGTTCGTATTTTGCCAATGAATATATAGTGTAATGTTATCAATATCTTTGGTCTTTTACCATTTCACGAATGTTGCAGTCTCATTACTGAAAAAAAACTATTTGTTTTATGTAATAGCATTTTGAATGTGACTTTTATTTTTTATGTCATATTTTTTTGTTTGTTTTATCGAGTTAAAATTATTGAGAGGAATACACTTATAAATATTATTTATTTATTTATTTATTTGTTTATTAACTTTATATATTTGAAATAACACAAAAACCAGGATATTTCTCTATAAAATCACAATATCTCTCATTCAACGACCACAACAAGAAAGATGTTTAATGATTTGTGATATGACAAAGAACGTATGTCAGAATATAAAAGTATGGAAGGAAAAGAAATATTATTCCAACCCATACAATTGGAAGAAGGTGAAATAAAAGAGAGAGGTAAAAACCGCTTAAAAATCCGTTACGTAGTTTGCAAGGAGTTACGGGATATATAGACAAACGCAGAAAGCAATTTTGTTTTATACTATATAAACGCGTTAAAAAATAATGTAAATGTGTCCACGAGATATACAATATAGTAAAACCTAATTAGAAGTCTTGTTTAATTTTGTAAGAAATATCTTTTACATCTGAAACATGAAACGGTAAGCCATGTTACGTCCAAACCAAGGAGATTTCCTCATCTTTGTGATATAAGAATATTAGATAACCAAAAGCTATATGCGTAGGATGAGATGAAACCATGTGACCGACGATAATCTACAGAATCTACACAACCGCAAGGAATTTCACAATCTTTTGTTAGTTCAGTGACGTAAAATCAGCCTGAAAGCGATTAACATTTTTGTTTCCCGACTATAGAGCCGCGGGCATTAACTGAGATTTACGACAACGTTTATGGGTTTTAGTCATCCTAAAAAGGTCAATTTGTTAAGTAATGTCGAGTAGGATTCCTGTACTTTAGGCTACACTTTAAAATCTTGTGGAACATTTGGTATTTATTACTGTACTACAACTTTCCACGATTTATGTAAACTTTTGATTTGATCTTATGAAAAAAAAATCGGGGATGATAATAATAATAGTAAGGGGAGGAGTGGCGAGACACCGTATGGCCATTTTCCCATGTTCCCTGAACATTGCGACGGGCATATGCAGTGGTGCCCATATTCCCAAACCCCTAGCACCACTAGCAGCTCACCCCAACAGACCGATATTTGTTGTCCTCATTTCCCACAATAGTCCTACACTGACCGGGGCTTGCCCTTGGGTACATTACTATATGGTGTAGACAGGGATAATCGCCGGTCAGTGTCGCGCCACATTTACATTAAATTTGTCAAAGGGCCTCTGTGTTGGCCTTCTCATGGCCCCACACAAGCCCTCCAAATGTCCGGCCATTTTTATGGACCGTGGTCTTCAAAGACATACATTAATAATTATTTTTATTTTTTTTAATGTGAAAATAAAACTGCATAACAAAACGTCACTAATCAAGTTTCCATTAAAACTCGAAACAAACTCACTTCTACATTATCATTGTAAAATATTATCATATATACCTTCTATATATAATATATCTTCTATCTATAAAAGTATAGCAGATGGTTTGAGTTTGTATATTGTCTTTGAAAATGTGAACAAAACCAGGGGCGATAAATCGGAGTTGGAGATTTCAAAAATGCAATTTTTAAATTTTTTCTCTGTCTGTCAGAGAGTAACGTTTTAAAAGTAATAGTAAAGTAATCGGATTGAAACAAAACTCGACAGTATTAGGATATTTTTTATCCGGATAAATTACGTCGTTTCTATGGAATATGCGAAAGTAGTGAAAAAGACGGTGCTGCGGTCGCATCTGTTTTGAAAACTACTGAACGTATATGAATGAAACTCGGCACAGGAGTGGCTTATATCCCGAGTCAACACCTTACCTTACATCCCTATTAATAACGTCGTTTCTGCGTTTGCGCTTGCAAATTCGTTTTTCAATTCACACAACACCAGAGGTGCTACAAATGTGCTCCTGTTCTCTTAAGGGAGACGGGAACCTGATCACTATGCTGGAACACAACTTAAAGTTGTTATGGCGATATACTACAGTCGGGCAAATGCCCTACTACCTGGCTATGGGTTGCTTTGTCGCCTCTTACGAGAGACCGGCCGGCCACAGGAAATTATATTCTTTCTCCGTTCCTGCACGGATTAAGTTACTTCGTTGGATTGGCTTATTTTTATTACCCGTTGCCCAAGATAGGCACTAAGCCCTCTGATAGTCCCAACATCCCCGATAACTCGCTTTACCTTTCGTTAAAATTTCGCTATTTAACATCACAGTAAATACTTTTATAACATAATAAAGAAAATGTGTATCTACACTTATCATAATAATATCTATTACTAGTCTTAATAAGAATTAAAAAGTTAATATTGCGAACATATAAAAGGAGCGTAATCATACGAGTAAATGCCAATTCTAGTTTTATTTGTATCATTACACTAAGTTCGCAATATGGAATTGATTCATAGATTAATTAGTAAATATTCGTGTGAATAGAAGCCGAGAAATACATTTATATAGATTACTAGCTGTCCCGGCAGACGTCGTCCTGCCCGGTAAAAAATAGGGGTTGATCGTAGAGGGTTGAAAATCTAGTGTTGTATGTATTTTTGTATGTTGTATCATAAAAAAATATAAATTAAAAAATTTGTCTAAAAAATAAATAAATAAATTTAGGGGTGGACTACCCCTAACATTTAGGGGGATGAAAAATAGATGTTGGCCCATTCTCATAGATACCGGATAAGCACAAAAAATTTCATCAAAATCGGTCAAGCCGTTTCGGAGGAGTATGGCAACGAAAACTGTGACACGAGAATTTTATATATTAGATAATAATAATTATATATTTGCTTTTTTAACATATAACGAGTTAGTGTACATAATTCGTATTATGCAGAATGAGTTTTTCAAGTGCGCCTTCAGGGCCAAATCATAAGCTATACTAAATAGATAAAAAATACTCAAAGGAGTCTCGAGGTCGATTTTGACGAAAACTAAAATGGTATCATTAGATTTTTGAAAACTCAATCATTCTTTTCATGAATCGAATCGGCGTATTTTGAAAAAATAAACACACCTGTACCAAATCCTTCTGTAGCCAGTAAGGATAAATTTTAGTAAAGAAATGGCACACGGCAACCAAGGTAAAAGGTTGTAGTAATTTTAAATACATATAAACTAACTGAGCCCGCGACTTGCTGCAGTGGAATTTGGATTATGTAACTATTACTTTACCTTTTTCAGGAATAATTGAACGAAAACACCGCAGCAAGTTGTTATTTCACCAAAAGCATAAATATAAATCTTTGTATCCTTTGCGGAATTATAAATTTGCCCTACAAATATTCAGCCTCTATTTCACTTTCTTCAAATTTGAATTTGAATTCGAATATCTACTTGTGACACGGTAACAAACGGGGTTACTTATAAATTTATGGTACATATTAGTTTCAGTCTATACCATTACAAAAATACTGTTACGATTATGTACTTACAGTCTTATTCATATTGAATTAGAATAAGTTTGTAATCTTCTTTAAGGTTCCTAAAGAAGCTTACAGACTTACTCTAATTCAATATGAATAAGACTGTTTCTAGTTACTCGACAGCAAGGCACAACTTGCGTCGTCTATTTGTAAAGGTGATAAAGTAGATACATTAGGACATATAGGATTATACCCTGTAATAACAAACATTCATTAACCATCTAACCAATAATGCTTTCTCATAGATTGACTGAGAGATATATAAATAGATGAAGTAAGTTTGTGTAAGATGGACACTATTATCTTAGCTCTATTAGCCCTCAAGTGTTAATTATAATAGTTAAGAGCATCATCAGCTATGCTTTCATCCTATTAGTGAATGTATTAGTATGTCGATGAGCAACAGTTACGAGAATTGCGTGTAATTTCCAATGAGAAATTGAAGGAATTTTATGAACAATACAGTTTTTTACAGTAATAGTAAAAGGCCGTCTGCGAACGAACTCGTGCATGTAGGATCCCTCTATAAATAAAACCATAGATCAAATAAATAACTTAAATAAAAATACTTGTTCTTTTCTCAAATGCTCGTTTTTTTTTAAATTTCTATCGAACGTCAAAGTAGCTCTCACTCGATTTCTATACGTAGGATAAATTTGCTGGCACTAGACTTAGTAGTTGCTGCGATAAGCTGTTTGACGAGAAGACAAAGAGAAACCTAAGCGAGGCCATAAAAATACTTAAGAATTCTTTTCTACCTACAGTACAATATTCTCTAGTTGAAATCACGAATAACACAGTTATTTATTCATTAAAGGCAAATACTATCCAGTCCGGCTAAAGTGTTTCCGATCGGGCAGTTAACCGTCTGTCGGTGCGAGATCATTATATTGTTAACTCAATTCTCAACTTGCTTATGAACAAGTTTATTTTTGTGCTCTTATAGCTTGTTTTGATGACAATTGTTGTTTAGTCCTTTTGCATTTAGGTAGTTTGTAAAAGCCGTCATTTTATTCGTTGTCAATGTAAGCTAGTAAATTAAGTTGACGTCTTATAGGTCTGTCTGTATCGTCAGGCCGTTAACTCTATGAAGAGATATTTATATAGGAATATTTTTTTTATTGCATGAATTCTGCAGATGTCACACCTGATGGAAAGCGGTTGTTGTGGCCTATGGATATTTGTAACACCAACGGTGCCACCACTAAAGGGAGAATGGAACCTGGCCATTAAGGCCGGAACACAACTCAAGTAATTTATGCCGGCATACTAATTTAGACCAGGGGTGATGGCCATCCAGTCGGGCAAATACCCTACCTCCTGGCTATGGGTTATTTTTTGTTGCCTTTTATGTCATGCAACCCGGCCGTAGGAATTGTATTCTTTTTCCGTTCCTGCATGGATAATCTATTTATTTCGTATATATTTACAGGCAACTCCG
The DNA here is from genome assembly GCA_012273795.1 of Dendrolimus punctatus. Lineage (NCBI taxonomy): Eukaryota > Metazoa > Arthropoda > Insecta > Lepidoptera > Lasiocampidae > Dendrolimus > Dendrolimus punctatus. Next base: position 8,044,262 of record CM022544.1, read on the forward strand.
TAGAATCGTATTATATTGGCATCCCAACAGTTGAGACGTCGACTTTTAGTTAGCCCAAGGGTTCATTTGTCATGCCATGATAAAATTGCGAATTTGCCATTGGTTATAAGGTTTCGTATGAAATCTATAATATTATAAAATTCTAAACATGCTGTGTCTGTACCTTGAAGCTATTAAAGAATACAACTGGAACAATATATATAAACGACGGTTTAAAGAAAAGGAAAGAAGAAGTTTAAAAATCCACTGAGCCGATTTCGACGCGGTTTTCGATGATCAACAGCAAATTCTTAGACTTAAAATCTGCGCTACTTTTTATCCTAGGAATCCCGCATAAAAAATTCTGAAACTGGTTTAAAATGGTCAGTATAAAACAAAAGAATTTCAATGATATTTTTCACTGATCAAATTTTATGTAATAAAATATGTGATTTTTATCCCGAGAATCCCGCGGGAAATTAGCCGGGAGTGGTTAGTAATTTTTCGCGTGTATAAAAATTAGCTTATTCGCAGACAGTTTTCACCAAGACGATAGGTTACATTGTTTTTTAAATGTTGTGGTACTTTGTGTCCCAGGAATCCCGCGGAATTTCAAGTCAATCGTGGAGAAAGTCGCGGGTATTGTACTACAATGTAAAATTTCACTGAAAATTATTATTTTTTTAAATCTATTTTCATAACTGTTCGGCTAAAAAATGTCTGGCACGCTAGAGGTTAATATTTATATATGAAAGTTAGATTTTGAAAAAAGCGATCAAAATAATCACGCAGTACGTATCATGTAGCATCTTAAAACCTGCGTACCTACTACTCAAGTACTCCTTCGACAATCCTTCCAACTCAATGTGCGTATATTATATCATAGTTATCACAACCTTCACACGAGATTATCGTTGTTTGAAACTTGCTAAACCATTATGAACAAGCATGTTGCGTACTCATTATTTTCCTACAAATAGACTGGATTATTATAGTTATGGCTACTATACCTTCATAAAAACATTACAGTTTCATTGCAATCTGCGGTTTAAAATGTAATTATGTAATATTCAACCAGTATTTTCCCTTTATTTTGGATTCTATTATGTAAATTAGTATTAATTAATTATCCAGTTTCAGTTTAATGTCTTTTTATCTATGTGGAACAAGGTAAATACACGAGTGATAACGAAGTCATTTGCAATTATCAAAATTACACTTTCTATTTTAAACACAATCCTAAGATTTATATAGTCTAGTTTATAACGCCGTTAATTTATGCAGTGTATTAAAAATACAATATTTCAAATGTTCCATAATTTATATTAATAAAATGGCCTTTAAAAATTTATTACTACTGTTTTTTCGACAATAGTACGTTAATATTTAAATAACTACATTTTATATTACAATAATAATAGCCGATAAGCAGACGCCATAGTCCTGATATTCCCAGATCCCTAGTACCACTAGTAGTTCACCCCGATAGCCCGGACTTTTGTCCTCATTTTCCGTAATATTCGCGGCCAATGTTGGACCATTGGCCGCGGCTTGTCCTTGGGTGCATTGCTATATGGGGTAGACAGGGATAATCGCCGGTGAGTGTCACGCCACATTTACATTAAATTTGTCAAAGGGTCTCTACGTGTTGGCCTTTCCATGGTCCACCGCAAGCCCTCCAAATGTCGGGCCATTTTTACGGCTGTGGTCTTTAAAGACATACAAAACTATAGCGCATAAAAGTCCCACGGTTGGGCTCGGGTCTACCATTTATAGGGGAAGAGATATACCTACTAGGTTTATCCAAGTCAAATTGGCAGTGGTGGTACATCGATTATCTCCATGTATAGGTTTCATCACAGTGTTTTCCTTCACCGTTAACACGTGGTAATTGTAACAAAATGCATATTAGGTTAGGCTACTGCTTAAGTGGTGCACGTTTACCGGCCATAACTCGAATCCATGCCTTGTGAGTTTGATAGGCGGGTGCGCTAATCACAAAGCTACCACGACTCATATTAAAAGAATAAAATAAGAATAGAATGGAATATACATCATTGTATAACATTAAGATACAACTCAAGAAGTTTCAGTACAGAAGGTGAAACGAAATCCCATCACATTCCCGGAAAGCACCCTTTTCCCGGTAACATTTCCTCTTCGACCTTAATTCGGCCGGTAGTAACCAGAGGGCGCTGCGGACACACATGCATTTCATTGGTCGAGCCGAATTTTCAATGGCTGCCTAAGTATCGTCGCGAGGCCACGCTTGCCGATAAATAGTCCAAAGGTCGGAAAACTACTGTGTTGTTGCCCTAAAACCGTTCCTTGAAGTGCCAACTGTGTCCCGGACATCTGGTGTAGTGTTTGTGCAAGACCAAGACTCGCGAATCCGGCCGAAATCCTGTATCATTCCTTACATGGTTCCAATGACGGTAAGCGTTCATTCTTTTCTACTTGGCTTACTAGGCGGCATCAGGTCTTACAGAGAACCAAGGTTTGCTCCGGCTAAGTAGTCATTCATATGGATTAGAGAAAAATCGTGTAACATGTGAGTTTTGCGATATAAGTAGAATAAAAAAGTATATATATAAAATTTTGAAATGGCAAGTGACATAGAAATGAGACAAAATATACATATATTGATATATATAAATAGTAATAACAATAAACATGTTGTTTATATTTAAAAACTGTTGAGTATTAAATGCATTTTGCATTGCAAGGTTCAACAGATATGAATATGAAATTCAAGTTTAATCTTCAGAATATATCTTTCCCTAAAATTAAATCAGGCTTCGTGTCTATATAGACCCTACTTATAGATGAGACGAGCAATAAGTTTTAAATTATGAGGGTAGGAAGCATGCCCGATAAAATATAGAGGTTTCTGTAATAAAATGAATTACATTAGGAATACAATAGGAAAGATATAAATTAGCTTGAACCCATACTGAATTTGTATGTAGTAACAGGGACGTCATGGATATGAAATTTTGGATTTGTACCTATGTGGATACGGGTCTAGAAATCGCAATTGAACGATTACGGATATTTTTTATCCGTTTTTGCATGGTTTCAGTTAAGGATATTCGATTTTGAAGAAATTGTAAAAGTATAATACAAATAGATAATGTGCTGATAACAAAATTTACCCTAAACTCCTAATTAAAAATAAACTAAATTATGAATAAATTAAACTAAAAATAAACTATATATACTAACTAAAATTAAACTGATATTAAAATGATAAAAAAAATTATAGGGATTTATTTTTAGGTTATCATTTAGTATTCCACTCATATAAGTATTTATTATAGCTTATTAAATAATAAGTTTATTAAATGATAATATTAGCAGATTGTAAAAAGATGAAAATTATTTAGAACTTTTTATTACCTCTGTTAAGTTTATTATAATTGTAGTGGATTTTCATATTATTAATTTTTGCAATTAATTTTCATAAACCGATAACGGTAATCTATAAACGATTTATTTGCGGTCTTTAAGATTTCTCTTCTTCCAGATACAATTTAAGGCTGATATTTTCTTTTGTGCAATAGAAAAGTATAAAGCTTTTTAAGCCATATCACAACTCATTACATTTCTTTGACCCAAAAGTCCCCGTCTCCTTTATCAGGGCGAGCGAATTTATGCTTTTTGTGGTGCACTTTACTGAGAAACTATGACACTTCCTGAATCAGGCTTTGATATATTAATTTCAATCTCTTTCTAGACGTGCTATCCATCTTTAAAATATAATGTTATACATATTTATAGCCATTTTTATTAATTAGAATTTAATTATAATATATTATATTGAAATTATAAAACGAATAAGACATGTGTAAGATCAACTGGATTATTACTACTAACGCCGTCTCTTCGAAAACTAAAGAAAAATTTTGTCTAGTTAAAAGTTCGCCGGTAATAATCTTAAAAATTATTGATAGCTTTTGCTATTTATTATAAGCACATAATTATGTAAGTAATAGTTTTAAAAAGCTTTAAGGAAAAAATAAAGACAAATAAATTAAAAATAAGACATCTGCCTCAGCCTATGACAGGGAAGGTAGGTATGAAGATGGAAATATTGCTGCAGGCAATTAGTTCGGATTGGGCTTACAAAAAAAAAAAAGTATCAGTAGATAGTAACTCTGACCCAATACATATTTTAATATTCAAAAATGTAAGAATATAATGATAAAAATGATTATACCTTTTAGGTAGAAACGAAAAATCTCATCAGTATTTTTACTCATGAATTTTCAAGTAAGGATTACATAATAAATCTTCGGTATATGGTTTCTGGTGTCACGTGAAATGGGTCGTTACGGCCTATCCTTTTTGGAATAGCGCCAAAATGATTAAAGAGATACTTGGAGCACCTTGTTTTGCTTTGTATCGTTTATATTTATACGATACTATAGACACAGATGTTCTTCTGCCCTAAAAAAATACAAATTAGAACCCGATTCCAGCGCCACCTACCGGGTCTAATTGTGAATCTAAACCATCCCGGGACCCATTCAAACTCACATAAAATTTCATCAAATCCTTGAAACGGATTCCAGCGCCATAGTATTTTGTTTAGATTGACATTTTTAAATTCGGAATATCCTTTTAATGGAATGTCCAAAAACTAATCTGCAAGTATTGAAACAGTCTTACATATGAAATGATTTATTTGGATAAGGATTAATACTAAGGTATAGATAACATGGTCTATTTTGGTCGGCATTTCTATCAACGTTTAAAATGTATAAAAGTAGTTGTAGTGACATCACTACAATAGTTGGAAATTAGTATCCCAAAGTTTTTTGTAGATCTTTAATATCTATTGTAGAACATTTTTAAGTTTGTGTAGCGCATGCGATGAAAGACATTTTACGGCAATTTTTTACACCTTCTGTTACATTATTGAAATTTCAGTAGAGATCTTTAATTTCTTCTAGTAATAAATATGGACTATATTTACTCAGAAGTAATGTTGCATGCTAATGGTGAAAGAATTTTTGAAATCGGTCCAGTAGTTTCTGTGTATATTCATTAAAAACATACCAGAATACAAATCTTTCTTCTGTATAATATTAGTATATACATATGTTTAGAGAATAACCTAATATAATATGCTTTTACAAATCCTATTATGTATCTCTATTCATCTGTAATAGATTTGTAAAGGTAAATTAGATTTTATCCGCTATTTTTTTACTGCCAGAAGCAGACACAAACAGGGTGACGGCACGCCTAATAGAAAGTCCTTGCTTTGTAATACCCCTATTACAACGCAAGTGCCCCCTGGCTTCGTCAACGCGTTGCCAACCTCAAAGAAATGTTCTGACACCCTTAAACAACCCCACGCTGTTGCTCAGAGTTAAATTCTGGCCAAGACAAATACATTTTTTATAATATTATAGTCTTCCAAACATGCCGGCGTGTATGTACATTAAAGCTATTTAAAAAGAAAGCCACTGGAATAAACTATATAAAGGAAGGAAAACACGATGTCAGTGATCTCTCTTTACTTAACACATTCCGAGCAAAATAATTTCATTAACCCAAAAAACTGACTAACTTGCGCCTATTTTGGATTATGGGTGTAATAACAATAATTATTTAGTGTTTCGCTTAGCTTGCACGTAAAGATTTGGTATTCCCTTGATAATAACGACAATGGCCGGATTAAAACCCAGTCGGAAGAGGAGTGTGACCATTACCCGCCGCTCCCAAATATTTGCCACTGTCCAATAAACCTTGACATATGGGAAAAGGGCCGTGCACATGTGTGAACAAATCCATTATAGTGTAAATTAATAATAAGAGTTTATTTTTCATCTAATTCCAAAATAAGTATATTTTATATCTTTTTTTGGAAAACTGGTAAACACGCAGATGGTCCAACTAGTTGTTCTTCATTACCAATTTTTAAAATGATATGGGAAGAATGGGACGGGGGCTTGTTTGGAGGGTTGGAAGAAAGGGATCTGTCAGGAGGACTGGGATATAGAAAAGATGTGATAGGGAAAATGCGATACGAAGAAGGGGAAATGGGCCGAAAACTGAAAACAACAAGGATACTTAAAAATATACATTATTTTTTATATAATTCAAATAGCATCTAAGAGTCTACTGTCCATATTTAAAACCACACGTTCTACTCCTCACTCAATGATTCATGACGAGAAAAATAAATGAAAAATTTACAGTTGAATAATATTACTTTATCGGAACATCTTTATAATATTCAAAACAATTATTTTACAAAATTGACAATTACTACATCTTTATAGATACACATGTGCTAAATTCTATATGGCATTACTTTTCCCGAGATAATTAATAGTGACATCTATCTTTATGTATCGAACCCCTGAAAATAATTAACCCTCAGTCGCCACAATATTCTTATATTGTAGTACAATACCCACGCATAAATCGGTACTTAAATTGATAATCCAGTCAAATTAAAAAGATCTTCCAACCCACTTGACGTTAAAAGATGAAACGAAATTTCAATTTTACCGTTTCCATAGATTAATTTACATTTGAGTTTTTATGGAAGTCTAATCGCTGGACCACCATATTATGGATTTAAAGCTGATAGACAAAGTACTGACTGAAAGGACACGGCGACTCGGAATGACATTGAATGACCCAAATTTAAGCTTACACGGATCACTCAGAAATCTATCATAAACAATTAAAGATACTCCAATTCATAATATGTCTTCAAGAATCTTGTACGAATCTTACAAAATATTCTGAGCAGAACTTTTTTTGCGGGCAAGTGGGGGCACGCAGTGCCCTTAAAAGAAATTTCGAAAATATCGTAAAACTGCCATAAAAACTGAGAAAGAATTACTAATTAAAAATAAAATAAAAATAAACAATTTTGGTAACATTTACAAAAAGTTTTGGACTTTTTTAATAGGTCAAAATTATCCACATACAAATTGTAATCTATCTTTCCTTAACTGATACAAAAAAAATATGCACTTACAACATTCGAGGATTAGCAATAGGAGTTACAAGTGCCTGCCAACAATTGCCTAAATTAAACTTTAAATAAAAATACAATAACAACAGACTAAAGTATACAAACATGATATCTATTCTTACTGAAATACTCGTGTAGTTCTAAAATAAGCTTTATTCTAAGTGCTTATTCAGCTAGAAAACGGGCAGCTCGTGCCGTTCTACACCCGATCAGGGGCTTATAGAAACTACTGGTACCTCGAACAGATAGTCTGTGCAAACAGTTGTATGGAGTGTTCATGCTACCAAACAAGCGATAAATGTAAAGCTCCACTTTCTATAAATCCAACTTTGTCCAATATATACTTTACTATACTGTCGCGAAGTATATGACCGAACTATGTAAGTAGAGACAAGGTCTAAATATGTCCTAATAGGGATTGCTCACAAAAAATTACCCTCTGATTTTATAGTTTTATTACGTAAAATAGGGTATTTTAAGATACTGATTTGAATATTTTTGTATTTTAAGCCTTAGTTTTTTTATAATTTGATTTTAATTTTTTTTTCTTTGCCTAGAAAACAAAAATAATTAAAGCTTACTAATCATAGTAATCTGTGCTACTACTATTTAAATGTCACTGTCATTACTCATTACGTATCGTGATCATTTTAGTCTTTCTGTCGATAGGCTTATAATTTTTCGTGTTCAACCATTATTATTATCGTTAAATTTTTTAAAGTGATCTTTAAGGAAAAATCCATGTTACAGAACTTAAATCAAATAATGTACAGCTAGAATTTTTTTACCCCTGAAGCATGCAAACATGCAGACGGCCCACCAGATTGGATTTAGTAAGGTAAAATAAAGGTCAAACACATTTCATACAAAATACAAGAATATCGTACGTTTTTTGGAATTTTAACTAGACAGAAATGATTAGGGACACTATTCCTCGAAATGGTTTTTGAAATAGCTAGATTGAAAAAAAGTGAACAATTGTAGTGTAACATATTATTGTTACAACCTAGGCGCCGACAAGGACAAATCCCATGTATAGACTGTAAAAGCACATTTTATTACCTGTTGGCATTTGAACTAATTGTAATCCCTTTATGGTCGTCTTCTTTTGTTCACTTATTTATTGGCATTATATACGTTTCTAGAGACCAGCTCATTGCCCTATTGTACTCGCTCGTCATTGGATTTGTGCAGTATAAAACGATGGCCTGATTAAGGGAGGGGGCCAGTTTAGCGGCAACTACAATCAAGGCGTGATGTGTGTACAATCGGGAATCTCATAGTGACGGACTTTGCGCTTTTTATTGAACTACATTACGTTTGGATTTGTTGTGTTCGTTTATATTTGTACCTGTATTATACGTGTTGGTATAGTTCTAGTAAACTCTAATAATTCCAACGGCATTTTAATTCAAGTCTCGCAACTTGCAATATTATCATAAGTATACTAACTTTTACTTCCTAGGTTTCTGCAATCGGGTGCCAAACACAATACGCACCCTCGTGACAGAGCGCCTTGACATGGCTTATTGTTTTGCTCATTCTGAAACAATTAACATATTTTCTTATGGTAATACAGTGGGCCGCATTATTGCTTAAAGCAATCTTTTTCAGGAACCTTTAAATGGGAAACTTTTTTACTATTTTTTGGAACTTGCCACATTAAAATGTCAGCCCCATCATCTTCCAAACCTAATGACACTTATTTACAGTCTTTTATTCTATTCGGTTAGATTCGCATGAGCTATTTTCATTGTATCTGAATAAGTCCTAATAATCTAAATTCTTTATTGTTTCATGGAGGTTTATTGAGTCCATATAATTACCAATATACTTCCCTGGAAAGGTTTAAATTATGATTATATGGATTTTTTATAACTGATATCATCGGGCATAACCTTAATACCTGCCCATAAGTCCACGATATTCAGCCAAGTAGCATAACTTATGTAAACAGTCTTGCAGAGATTTGGGTAACAAAGTACCAAATATACCAAATATTAACTATTTGGGCAGGGTTTCCCCTTTATTGTTCAGCCTTTGGTGTGACTATTCACACCGCACAGTAAGCAATGAACACCGTCTACACGCCACACCGTCTTTTTATACGAAAATACTACGAAAACTACCCTACAAAATAATAATATTACATCATTGCTAAAGATAGCAATTACTTCATTGTGTTGGCAGGATCATATTATTATCTATGACGATTGTCTATGTGATATTAATATACTCTATAGTTCTCATAACTGCTGTGATGAACATCGCGTAACACTTATTATCCTAATGTATAAAATATTAAAGGTTATTTCCGACTAAGGCTGTACATTTGTACACTTGGTAATGGAAAAGAAATTTCATCCATCAGGAACATGTCAATAAACAGTAAGGAAAGTGATTTGAAAACAGCCAATTTCCCCCTTATAAAATGTAATAACGATCTCTTTATAAGCTAAAAAGAAATAAATCAAAAATATAGACATATGATTTCAACATTAATAATATTTGTGATGTGTTTTATTATGCCTATACATATTATACATATTTTTCATTTGCAACAAACTCGAATTAAAATGAATATACAGCGGTGGTTATTAATAAGATGGTCAGTATGGTGCATCTTTTTTATGACACCGATACTTGAATCGGACAATATGGACAATAATTCCACCGGGCCTTCGAAGTAGTATTTTTTTATTTAAAGGAACAACAATCAGCTACATTATAAAATAAAAAGTTACAACAAGATAAGACAATAATATTGAAGCCAACGACGTTGTCAACATGAAAACGTTTACAAAATTAATAAAAATACAAGAAGTCCAAATATATTAACAATAAGTAAAAATAATGTTATAAAATTATTCACAACCATATTAGAAAAAAAGTAACACTATTCATTAATGAGAAATGAGCAAAATTAGCTAAATAAAAATAGAAAGTTATTCTAGCCTGAATGTACTATCAAAGTCAGTTAATACAAACAAAATAGACTCTTAGGGCCGCTTGAATAACGGTCGTCTTTAAATAAAATTAGTTAATCGTATTAAACTGCCTAAATACGTTATACACAAAACGTATTGACAGTCATTAAACATATTTAGCGGCAAATTTTGTTGTGCAAGACGCTAATTATTGTATTTTAGGGTGTTAAATACGTTTTGTGTTTCTTAAATAAATTTAAGCAACCTTATGCAAGCGGCCCTTGGTATTGCGCATTAAGTAAATAATAAAATATAAATAAACATATACAAAATATACATTCCCCATATTTGCTGATACCCTTTCAGTCGTAACGGCGTGCAGTAACCGTCTGCCTTACATACTTTCCCTCGGACATCGCATTTTGCTTGCCTTACATGATTCCATAAGTGTCCCTACTACTATAACAACCCAAAATAATCTAATATGCAAAAATTATTAGTAGAAACTAAATTTATTAGAATATTTATATATGTAGGGTTATAATGCCGTGCAAACAAAACGCTGCCACAGATCAACTTTATCTTCTTTGAATTGTAAGCGGCATCAAAACTGCATAATATATCAATGAACACATATATCGTAACCACAGAAACAATAGGAAGAATACCTATATATACCTTTTCAATGTTTTTATAGTCCTTCATACAGGTATATTACCAAAATCACATAAAGAATGGGCCCAACCTAGCCCGGTGACCTCCGCTTACAGTTGTTGAAAGTCTTTATATCATCTCAACATTATGGACATATAAAAACACAAATTTCTTTATAAACCTTTAAGTCGAAATCAAATGTTACAATTTAGTGCCTGGTTATTGGTAGAACAACTGTGCTGTCTGGCTTCACGCACCGCTTAAATACTATATATTACTTGAAACTATCATTAATTTAACGTTCGCAATCTAAAATGTCCAGCATAATATCTATTACAAATGCTACCAAAACATTTCGTAAACGTGACGGTATCGTATTTACTAACTAATCCTTTATTCACTGTAACAGATCAATAAACATCTACCGTAAAATGTCTATTATTTTAATTAACAACCGCCTATTAAATTATAGCATTATTATACAACTAAATATTACTACAACTGTAGCTTCAAATACCTCCTATAAACATATATTAGCTGCCATAAATTTAGGTTGCCTACAATATAGTTTTAAAACAAAATCGCTTTCCGGATCTATCTGTAAATTCGCTAACTATAATAGAATTATTTTCTCCGTGCAGTTTGGGTCATACATCAAAGCTCGGCCTCACTATCGATAAAAACTCATTCTTATCAAAGAAAGATTATCATTCTTATAAAATGATTATTATCTTTTTTGCTGTTAATTTTAAACTTAGATATAAGTATTTTATTTATTTTTAAATAACTTGTTACATTATAAACGTTTGTACTTATAGTTTTTTAATACCTAAGAAAAAATAAGAATAATAATAATTTGTTTAAAATTATTATTATTCTTATTTTAATAAATATGTTGTTTTATCTATTTTTTTCTTTCATTTATATCACTAACCCACAAAATGACAAATTAAATACAGTATCGATAACGCTTATCGAGCACAATAATGCGTATCACTATGCCTGCCCATAAGGGCCGTGAATGGAAGAGACAGGGAAATATTCGCTTCACCGCTCCGATTATTTATTACCCAACTGCACGGAGAAAATAATTCTTAGTTTTCATCATAAGTTACATACATTTTTACCGAAGGTTTAAAAATACTATATAAAACCTAATTATGTTTTTTGTGTAAGTAACACACATAGACGTAATTTCTAGATTTTGACACACCACGTGGCTGCGAGGAAAGCCTTAACTCTCTGTACATCTATTATCTTATTTCTATATTCATCTATATTCTTATCTTAATTCTCTGTATACACTGCACCAAAGTGTTAGAGTATTTATTGGAAGATAAGCAAACCATTTTAATTTTTTATGTCAACAAATTTGCTTTTACTTGTAAATCTTTAAAACTCTATATCGTTACTAAAGTTCAATTATCAAAACTTTTTCATTCAAATATTCATGATAATGTCGACCTCATAGCTAGCAAATAAATCTCCTTAAATTGTCACTAATGTAAACAAGAAGGAATAAGAAACTGATATACCGATGGTACGAATTAAATAATATTTTCTTTTATCTCTTCTTTCACCATTAAGTAATATTTTACAAAGGCTACAAATATTTACAAAGGCTCGTATTATATAAATCCTACTTTTCCCGATACGACACAATCGCTAAAGTATCCTTTGATTGTTGATACACCCACAAGGCCTTTTATATACGAGTACTTAACAGTGACGATATGCTACTAGTGTACAATATTTTCAAAGATGCTTCTAGCATAAGATTCATCATGCAAAATTTTATACGATATTTATCCCTTACTAATAATAAAATAAAAAGGTTTCTTTAGATGTGACAAATCTTCGTTATTTGGCGCCTTGATGGCCTAAAGAAAGATTTCATCAGAAAATATTCCTTGTCATAGAAACTACGCAATGGATTATACGAACTAATTTCCATTCAATAGTCGAAGATCAGTAAAGCTTTTTTATTATTTTTAACCTTTATAATTATAGATTATAATTATAGACTCTCAAACGATAATTAGTTACCCTACAGAGCTACTACGACAGGTGCATAGGACCAAAGCCAAGTGAGAATGATCTTCCGTCAGTTCCGTCGTTAGGCCCGCTCGCTTTTATATCCGAGCGATAACGAAACGACGATGACGGTGACGAGCAGAGTAGTAATCACAACTACCCCTCTAACAATAACTAATCAATAATTCAATTCATTATAATAGTACGATAATCTAAAATCGATCAAACAAATGAAATCAATTCATTTGATAGATGCAAAACTGAAAGGACATATTTAGTTCCTTTAAAAAAACTGCCCAAGCAGTGCGTGCTATTATTTTGGTTTCAAAATACTCGTCATTAGTATGAGAAGCTTACATCGAAACATTAAATTACTACGACATATACACAAGATGTTATAAAAGATAATTCTTGTTTTTCCAACGTATTTTTTCAATGGTAACAGAAAAACAAACTAAATACCCTTGAGAAAAAAGACAGGTGTTCATCTACTGGTGTTAACTTGTACTTAATTATTAAAGCTCAATATTGGGGACGTCCAAGACTGATGTATTTTTATTGCCTGCGATGTGGAAGTTTACCCCACAATAAAACGTGTAGGCCTGTCCGAGACCGCAGTAATATCGTGAGTGTCGTAAATTGATCAAACGATGATTGAATGCGTATAATATCGATATATAGTGCTGTGTATATGATATAAATTGTATGTGATTATTTCCATTCATGTATCACTTAAAAAATATTTGTGTTTCGTGTAAAGTAAGGAAGAGTAATTAATATATTTAAAAAGTTTAAAGTGGTTAAACGCTCTAATGTTCAGTTATTTAGTAGCAGTTGTTCTTGTCACGTTTTCGTTTAAAGTTGATAATTAAATTTGTTATGTACCCTCTTATTTCATATAATCGGCCATTTCCTTAATTTAATATTAATGTTATATTTTTATTTAATCTGTGATTAGCGCCGGTTTTGTAGAGAGTATTTATCTATAATTTACCACAATTTAATGTAACAATACTTATCCCCTATATGATGTTGTATTTCTGTAGATTATAATTCAAAATCTCTCAATTGTATATAGACGGTATTCATTACATTTTATTTTCTTGTTGGGAGACGCGATAGATTTATACTGTGTTCGGTTTGTTTTATTACATGTAAAACTATGAGTATAATATTTTATATAATATCTTGTATAAAATGTTGTCTAGAATTTCCAAACAATAGTATTTCATAAATCTTTAATTAAACTAGTTTATCAATGACTTCAATCCGCTATAGGTTGTGCCAATTACTAAGTTTCATCTACTTTTACGTTGTTGAATGGGATGGCGGGGTGTTCTAAAAATGTTTGTCGAGTATTCAAAGTTAGTGGCTGTAATATGTTAAAATCGTAAGGTTCTCCGATTATAAAATATTGTGAACAGTTGCTGTTCTGAGTTGTTGCAAGTATTACACTATGAAGCGAACTATGCTAGATGTATTTCTTAGAAATAAAATCATAACCAAGTAGAAGCAAAGTAAGGGATATTACATACATACGCGAAGTAGACTGGATGCATTTTTCAATGCATGAGTTCAGCAGACAGGCAAACAGCCCAGCTGCCATTTGTAACGGTAAGGACGTTACAAATGCATTGCTGTTCTCTTAAGGGAGGCTAGAACCTGGTCACTAATGCCGGAACACAACTGAAGGTATTTAACGCGACATAATCTAGACCAGGGGTGGTAGCCATCCTATCAGGCAAATACCCTGTCACTTAGGCTTGTTTTGTCGCCTCTTACGATAGGCCGTAACAAATTGTATTCTTTCTCCGTTCCGGACGGATAATTAGTCGCAAAACGGATGGCTAATGGAGCACAAGAGTCTTAGAGTGGAAAATTTAGTATCAAACAGCGTCAAGCCCTGTGAACCGAGGTCCTGTACATAAACCTGATTATAATAATAAAATAGGACATGAACTAAATAAAAGCTAATTCAATAAAATTATAAACATGAATTTATACGTAAGACATTTATTAATATACACATTTAAATTTTTATGACAACTGTTTCACTACGATCACCATTATGCTGTCGTCAAAGAAGTCTAAACACCCACCTTGTAGTCTTAACCTCTTTCCATTTTTATTAAATGCTGCTATATTTCATATTTTACGTTTATGTAAAAGCACCTAATTTAATTTAAAAATAATTTATGTTTTACATTTTCACTATTAAAAGTTATTCCTTCCTCTGTTGATGTTCTTACGAGTTTTGTACAGGAGCTCGAAGAGTGATTTTTTACTGTACAGCTTTATTATAATTTTTAAAATTTTATTTAAATCTAATTGACAATAATTGTAGATTATGATTACTTTTTTTTAATTAGGACTTAAATCCTATCTTTTAAGTGGACTGACTTTTGAGTTGTCATTGAAACTCCATTGTTGTTGTATAAAATCACTCAAAGAGAATTTGACTGGGATACAAGCTGAGGGTTGAAAATTTTAATGGGCACCTATTTATAAAGTAAAAATTCTTTAAGTAAAAGTGACGAAAGTTTATACATGGGCTTTTGCTATAAATTGAGTTAGAAAGAAATAAGTGTTTCAGTAATTTTGAAAGTAAGTAAACAAAGGTAGAGGATTAAAATTATAAGATGTTCTTTAAGCCAGGTTTAAATTTGCATAAGTTACGAAACCAGTTAACATGCGAAACTGGGGAGTTAAGATTCGGTCATTGTTTGGACAGAAGTATTAAGCTGTCGATTAATGGGCCGGTCCTTTATTTTACCGACCGTTCATTTGAATATCGGTTAAAATTCAACATCAGCTCCATACAAGTAATGTCACAATTCATACGATGGTAAGTGCAAGTGTGCATGCAGCAAGTGAATGAATAGCAAAATATGGGAGCCGGTCATAAATGTACGACTCTCCACATGACGGTAAAGGCTTGACTCACCTGCTTCGCAAATACCTTGTTAAATAATACAAATATAGATCAGGCTTTTGATTTTTAGCGCAATGAATAGAATGGGACAAAGAGGATAGGTTTTGTATTTTGGTATGCTACCACGACTCGATAGAGAGATAATAATCTTCTAGATACACAAAAGTGGTATAATCTTATATTAATATAAAAAGCTGAAGAGTTTGTTTGTTTGTTTGGTTGATTGAACGCGATACTCTTAGTACCTACTAGTCTGATTTGCAAAATTCTTTCAGTGGTAGATAGCCCACTTATCGAGAAAGGCTATATATATGCGATATATCATCACGCTAAGACCAATAGGAGCGAAGCACCAATAAAAAATCGGGGGGGTTTTGAAAACAAATTCCACACGGACGACGTCGTAGGCACACCTAGTTACATATTTAAAGACAAAATGTAAAATAAATAAAAAGTATTAATCAGTGATGCAATCATTACAAGTATTAATGTATAAAAGAAATAAACAAATAAAAATATGAATACTTCTGCCTTGATCTAAGATAGAGGACGATGGAATTATTATAAGAAAAAACTTGAGAGGTATCAAGGGACACCCGGATGGAACAAAGTTCCTTTAGATTAATTAGTGAAGGAATTGTAATTTATTTTTTTAAAGTTATAATATTTTTTTTTTATTATTAACTAATATAATGTAATATAAACTTAATCAGTAGGTTCAATTTTGGTAAAACAAGCGTACGCCGCATGGCTTACAACTATAGCAAAAAGTGTCGCTACAACTTTTGGTCTTAATTTTTTTCCGTCTAGCCCCCTTTCGTAACGCGCGATAAGGAACTTCATTCCAAAACCTTTGCAGGCTGATATTCTGTGATAGCATAAAATCACTGTAATCAGGATAATGATTCCAGCTCTATCTTGATATAAATAATACAAAACGTGGACAAAGTCACGCATTACAACTATATGACACAACACTTCGCCTGTTAAGTTGATGCACTGTCATACATTCTTTAACGTAGAGTTGATGAAGCTTCGCACAAGTTTTCCTCGAGGCTTGTAAATTTAAAGGTAGTTGCTTCTATAAAGTCACTAAACTAACATTTCCAGTAAGTGATATTTGACTAGACGTGCATTTTTCTTACTTTATACAGTATTAGAAGCCATGATGGTTAATAATCTATTAATTCAGTAATTTTATATAACTACCTAACCTTTGTAAAAAATTTAGTTCCGATTCTTCGTTTGTATATGATATTGGATATAAAAAAATTACTTATATAAGACCTGCGCAGAAGATTTGCCGATGGCCGCCCCATCCACTTCCTATGATTGGGTCCAGAGTTTGTCTAAATAGAACAAGACGACCGCGGGTCGTGGTTGTGGAAGGCGGGAGGGGTTGTCATCGGTAAACCTTCTGTGCACGACCAATTATTTACCGATTTATTCTAAAAATAAAATATTAAGATTTTTTAGTACTGACACTAAAATCGAGAAAAGAATTATTATATATGCCACAGCCGATTATCTCAGAAACATAGTAGTTTCTGACAGCAGATATTTCATTTTTGATGTAAACTATAGATAGATAGTTTGCGTTATGAATAACCATCGCGTTGACTGAGCAACATACACCTGATGTTCTTACACACCGCTGAATTTATTATTATTATTATTTGGGTTTATGGCTTAGCAACTAGCTAACAACTAACCTTCAAGCGAGATCTTAGATTACGAAGGTTCTTTATTTTCTTAATAGGTTCACAATCCGGCTTTTAGTGCATAAAGTATCTTCCAAGACCAGTTGATGAAGTTTTGATAAAAATGTTCCATGCCTTTTTTGTATCTTAGAATTTATTCTGTCAAGTTCATGATTAAAATAAGAAAATCGCCGAGTCCATTTGAATACTTACACTCTTTGAAATCTTTTAGGCGGACAGCCCAGATGCTGCCTGTGGACTTGTGACGGTATTGGCTTACAGCCCATATATAGGCCGTGGACTGAACGGTAATCCTTACTGAACTGTAAGGAGGGGGCAAACTTTGCTATTACTATCTCGTCAAAATCACCGAATACTATCATCGTTTATATCAATATTCTACAACAGTTGTTCATTTTAGAGTGCTTTACAAATTTTTACAAAATGAAACGCTACAGCACAACGTCCTCTTTCCCTCGTTCCCGCCAAAAACACCAAATATTGATTACTTTAGTCTTTAGGTCACGTAAAATACACTTAGGAAATTGTTTATACTTTTATAGTAGATATACTCGTAAGAATAATTTCCTTTCCCCTACTCTTGTTCGAAAGAAATTTCTTTTGTTGTCATGACCAGATGCTTTGTTCAGCTTATAATCGTTTCTTTATTGCTTGAGCCTTTATCATAATAACTAGTATACAAACGTTGCCATGATTTACTTACCTTTTGGTTACTATACTCTATCGGTCTTATTCATGTTGAGTTAAAATAAGTTTGAAGGCTCTTTTAAAGTTCTTGAAGAAGCTTATACTCGTGCATTTAAAAATAAATCGAAATATACTTTCGATTTTAAAAATCAAATTTCTCAACAATACATTACCATAAAAATTCCATAATAATTCAAAACCACATGTATTTTGTTTAAGCTTTTAAAGAATAAACTGCTATTGCAGGGTTTATATAACACTTCCAAACAAAAAACGTGGATTTATTTTACAATTAATTACAAGTTGTAATTTTCGCACAATTATTAGCTATCCTAGAGCGCTACTATGACATGTGCATGCAAAGTCGAAGTGAGACTAAACGTTCGTTGCTACGCCCACTCGCTTTTATACCCGAGCAATGTCGAAACGAGCCAGTTGTTATCATAACTACCCGCAAATATTATTACATTATAATAATAGGTGTCACTACTTGGAACAAATTTGATTAACGATTAACATTCCTGTCAAATTCTGACCAAATTAACATAAAAATGGCTATGACATATAGTACAAATATGATTTTTCGTAAGAGTTCCGTTAGTATCGACATAACTACGGACACCTAAAACCGCGTGTAACTTGAGCAAAATATTTGTAATTATTCCATAAGACTATTAAATTTAATATGTTTACGAAAACGACTAAGTCTTCATAAAGTTACGCAGAACCGTTGGCTTTTCTCCTAAATTATATATTTACTTTTACTAACTTTTAATGGGATTATTTTACTTTGGACTTATTTGTTCTTTTTGAAATATTTTATATATTCTTAATAACTTTCTACCACAACGATTTCAAGCTTCTTACTGCGGCGGCTTCGTTCGTGTACATTTAATTTGTATCTTAAACAGCGTCTATAACTAATGCTGATATTAGGCAAATCAACGAAACTGAATCAATTTAATTGAAAGACACAGACCTGAAATGTCGCGACGGTATCTTATGACATTAGATGATTCAAATTTGTGTTTTTTGGAACACTGGTAGATTCAATTAGATTTATCCAAATTGAAAGATAGGAACCGAACCGTCTTATACGACAGGTGTGCGATTCTGCATAGTTAAAGTAAGGGAGTAATAGTTATTTTAATATATAGTAGTAGTACACGAACCATAAGTAATTTTGATTTTATATAGTGTTGGCAACCTTTGTGTTAGCTAAAATGTGATTATAGGAGATATTATGAAGATACAGTTATAGTTATTACTCGTATAATAATGTCATAATTTAATAGATTCTGTAAGGTATTATATATTGTAGATAGAATTTAGTAGTATTAGTAGATTAATTGATAGATGTTTAGCAAGTTGAAGTGGCAGTGGGCCGGTCACGTCTGTCGCAGGACCGATGGCCGTTGGAGCAGACGAGTCCTGGAGTGGAGACCGCGTCTCGGTAAACGTAGTGTCAGACGCCCTCCAGCCCGATGGACCGACGACCTACGCAAGGTCGCCGGTAGGCGCTGGATGAGAAAGGCAGCGGATAGGTATGAGTGGCGCCGTCTTGGGGAGGCCTACGTCCAGCAGTGGACTGTGAATGGCTGACGACGACGAATTGATAGATGTTTATTAATCTATTACAGTGAATAAAGGATTAGTTAGTAAATACAAGACCGTCATGTTAACTAAATTTTTTGGTAGCATTTATACCAGTTATTAACAAGTTGCTGGACATTTTAGATTACGAACATTTAGTTGACGTTAGTTTCAAGTAATATATAATACTCGTATTTAAGCGGTTCGTGAAGCTAAACCGACACAGTTGTTCCACCAATCGCCAAGCGATACGATCTGCAGAAAACTGAGTAATTGTAATATTTGTTTTTGGTTTGAAGGTTTTTAAAAAAATATGCTTTTAAATGTCTATAATGTTGAGATGATATAAAGACCTTGAAAAAGTGAGTTGTTTAAGTTGTGAGGAATGGGGTGAATGTAAGGGGAATTGGAGGTCACCGGGCTAGGTTGGACCCATTCTTTATGTCAACTTGGTAATATATCTGATGTGAACCTATGCATACGAAAAGGTTAAGTAGAGGTGTTCTTTCTATTGTTTATGCGAAGTTTTGATAACGCTTACAATAAGACAAATACACGCCTTAACAATACCAAGAAAAATAAAATAATGGAAACGCTATAAATCCTAAAATTGGACCCAATCTCAGCGTAATGCTGACGATAAAGTCTAGTAGCGCTGTTCTCCCGCCTGAGACCAGCAAGTGAAGTCACGGAAAACAATTCAATACAAACTATATAAAATCGATTACTTCAAATTAGAACGTCAAACAAATATAATCTGCACTTTGTGACATTCATTCTATCATGTCAAAACAGATGTTATTTTATCATTATTAATAAAACCCAACGGAATTTGGTTGTAAGGCATTACGCACGACTTTCGAAGTAAAGATAGACCACCACAGTGAGCATGACACACATGAACCACAGATATAGACAATATACGAGAACATGCTATAGTGTTATTTATTTGTTAAATCTACGAAACTATCATTTTATTTATTTGTTAAATCTACGAAACTATCATTTATGTGTAACTTTGCATTTGAACGTTATTTTTTCAAAATTATTTTTTATTTATCAATCAAAATTTCTACCTTTAAAAAAACTAGCCATGATAACCTCGTTCCTTTCATATTTCACAAATAAATAAAAAATGAATGCGTGGGAAAATACTTAAAATTTTCATAACAGATAAATCTTCAGAGATTAACCGACACTAAACATCAAATGTAATCCCATTTTTTGTTAGTTCCTATAGATAACTATTCATTCATCTGCCTTAAAATCGGTCGATATTTGACATCACTTGCATACAGCTTATGTCGAACTTTAACCGACATTCATCCATTAATAAAATCGCGTTCCTTCCTATTACAACCGCCGCTTAAAACCATTTCCACAATCAAAAGCTTTGTTCCCACGTAGTACTTAATTATCTAAAATTCCACACAACATAGACCCTTGGGACACAGTACATGTTCATACAAAACCCAGGGTCCTCGAACTATAATTTCGAAGCCCGCAGGATCTCGACGCTTCAACATCATGTAACTCAAACAAGCGGTGGGGGATTAAATTGTGGTACCCTTTATCGTAGACTCGGCAAGGCACAAACGTATGAAACGAATTACCATAAACGCTGGCTTATCTCTTTATTGTGTTTACCACCGCGTTCTTGCATAATCTTGAATACATTACGATTCGTGTAATTTGGTAAGCCGCGGCAATGTTAATAACGTGTTAGAATAATACTGCTACGAGCTACAGGACTCGAATTAAAATGCCGTTGGAACTACTATAGAATTCATTAGAACTGCACAAACACGTATAAAAAAAGTACAAATATTATTTATAACACGCGCAAAATCCGTCACTATATCGCTCATCGAATGTACACGTCTTGCTTTGAGAGTTGTTCTCGCTATATTGCCTCACCCCTCCCTTCGGGCATTGCTTTTATTTTGTACAAATACTAGTGTATTTGTACAAAATAAAAGCAATGCCCGCAAAACAATAACAACATGAATTAGTTCGACACACCTGGCTAATGATGGCCATAATGTTTTTCTTAATTACAAATTCTAAACACAAAGTAAACAAAAGAAGACCAAATGCGGGAAAGGTAATAAACCAGGTTTATGGCAGGCAAATATGCATTCACTTTTTGTCGGTATGTAACAATACAATTGGATAAGTGCGGCTAAGTTTTTCTGTAACGGTGTATAATAAAGTGTTTAAATGCTTGTCAGACAACGCACATCAAACGGTTCCGTAGAAGCAACAAACAGTTACCTTTATATTCATTTGGCTGTGAAACACTAATGATTCTAACTCAAATCTGTTCTTTATTTTTTTATAGCACGAGTTCAGTAGACAAGCTAACGGCCCACCTGGTAGAAAGCGGTTACCATCGCCTATAGACGCTTACAACATGAAAGGCACTACAATCGCACTGCTGCTTTCTAAAGGGTGACTGGATCCTGGCCACTAATGCCGGAAGGAAAATAATTCAAGGTTGTTATGGTGGCATACTCCAAACAAGGGGTGGTAGCTATTTAGGTGGGCAAATACCCTGCCTAGCTGAGAATTCTGTCTCCGTTCCTATAAAGATAAGTATTTCATTAAATCCCATATTTTTTTGAATTTCCAATTTCGTAGTTCAAAAGATAGATGGGGAACATATTTTTACGAAAAGCCTCATAATAATATGCCACTACCTTATTGACTTTACCTAGCATGTACTGAGAAGGAAAGAAGAAAGGCACAATATTTATTTTAAGGAAGGAGAAGACATAATTTACTGACCCTCAAATAATTGTGAGAAGGTGACAAAAAGAGAGAGGTGGATTTCAATAAAGATATTTCAACATCTAACTAACGATACCTACTATATGTAAGCTCAAAAAACTCAGTAATTAGTACGGTAGTATGGTAATCTTTGTTTTTTTTGCATATACATTATATACTCATACTAAACTTCATCTAGGCCATATAAAGCCAAATGGACAAAAATAGACATAAAAAAAACACAAGACCTCTTTTTGCCAAAATGGTTACGGAAAACTAAAAACATAGTTTTTTATTTATTTCTTTAAAAGATCATCAACAGCTTTTATATCAATTCAATTGCAATAACGGGCTTGTAACTATAGTTTAACATTTCAATGTAACAACTACTTAAATATAAACACCACTTGCACCACATTTGCACTTTAAATCTTCACTTTTATTACTACATTAAAAACAAATAGAGTTACTTATGTAGATGTATTTCTTATGTAAAGCGTAAAACCCATTTTAGCGAATGGTATAGCGGGTAACAAATAGTAAATGATAAATAAGGACTAGACTAGACACTTCGCACATCAATTCATTCGGAAACAATGACTCAGCGTCTCAATGCTGGCAGGGTGGTATAAAAAGTCGCTCGAACGTCGCAAACTACCTACACTTGCCTGTAAGTACCATTCCAACGGCGGTGGATCATCAATATACGTCTTTACCAGGCCCAATACTATAGAAAGCAAGATTTGATTAGAGAGAAGATTAAACTGTTGTAATGTAAGTGTTTGCTTCGAAGGATTCTTGATCTATTAGTGTATACAAATTAAAGTACCTGTCTGTGATTTCAAAATAGGATAAAATGATTGGCACCATGTCAATTTATTATGTAACTAGCTGTCCCGGCAGACGTCGTCCTGCTAGGAAAAGTTTCAATCAATATAACGAAGTCCGTATCTTATTTAGATATATAAATAATATAAGAACACTTTATTGCTCACCAAAGTAACGGACATAATGCAATAATCGTAGCATTTTAGGCAGGCAGGAGAATATATTTATATTGTCCTGCCTGCCTAAAATACTAGGTATGTTAAGTTAGATTAAGTATAAACGCTTTTTAAAGGTTCCTAAAGAAGCGTTCAAACTTACTCTCAATATAAACAAGACAGTGAGTCCTGTCACTTTTCGCAATATTAAAAATCAAATAAATTACCGCGCTTAAAACCGCTAAAACGTAGCTTTATTACGTATACTACTCGTGAAAACTTAAGAAAATATCAAGCACGTTGTTCTTCTGCTCCTTTCTTAAATATATATTTTTAAAGAGAGATCAATGAGAGTAGATGAAGCGAAAGTTGTTTGTCAGGATCGTCACGATTGGAGACCCATAGTCTCTGCCTACCCCACGGTAAACAGGCGTGATATTATTTATGTAATGGTCCTACACCTTGTACTAAACTATTCATTATCCTATTTAAATTTAATACCGATTATATAGCTATTTTAGTAGAACATTGAGTATTTTTGATCAAACATTCCGATCTAACGAAAACAGGGCACTAAATTGGTAACGATGTCAAATTTAAAATATTAATAAAATTAGAAAAGAAAATCACCCAGTCCTATCACGTCTCATGCATTCAAAAATACCTGTTTATATTCAGGCGGATTATCATAATATTCAGTTGCGCATGACTTGTGTTCTATACAACTCTTAACCACATCCACATACGTATATTCTGTTCATGTAAATATTTTGTTGAAAAAGGTTTACTAAAATAAATATTCCCGGTGCCAATATTGTAACAGTGTGGAACACACAAGATCAAGCCGCAATCGCAAGTCTCGAGGGAAAGAAACTTGTGTTATAAAGATTACTTACACGCGAAAGTTTTTGTTTCGATTTATAGCCTATGAAGTTTTATCTAGTTCTGAAGAAAATAAATTGCAATTTTCAGAGATATATAAATCAACTTGCTGTTTCCAAGTTCGTTTGCTTTAAAAATTTATCCCGAATATAGTTTCTTAAGAAAATCGTTTTGAAATGATTCTTCGGAATATAATTCTTTGTGATCATATATATACAATTTCATTTAAACATACATTAGTGTTATAAAAATTGTGTCTTATTTTGGACGTCCGTATTTTTCGTCTTTTTCCCTCTTATTGAAATTTTAATTTGAACTAGAAATCCTGCGACTTCACTCCTACGGGATTACAAATGCTTATAAGCATATCTTCTCTAACCTGCAAGATATGAAATTGTAATATACTTTAAAATTTAAGACAAATACTTGGTTTTAATTCCTCAATGTTCATTAAAATCATCTTATCGAGACAAATTCCAGACCAACACTCATATAAAAATTCATAAAATGGTAATCTATGGTTAGGCAGGTGAATCTCATGAGCATGTTTTTGTTCACTCCATGCCTGCAAAATAATGGAATAATTTCCCGAAATCTTTTTTCCTCGCAAATACAATCCAGGAGCCCTCGATTCACGAGTGAATAGATATCTTCTAGGTAAGTGTGCTCCACCCTAAGCCACATCCCACTCAACATCAGATGACAATGGTCAAACGCGGTTCACGTTTGCGATCGTAAAAAACACGTATTTTTAACTCGTTCTAAATAAATAAATTTTACTACAATCTGATTCAAGTTGTCGTTGATAACAATAATAATCCTTAGAATTATTTCTTATCAACGAACAGTTAAATCGAAGATAATGTCGTAAAGATATCAGACTATAAAACAATGGGACTGCGAGCAATGACGCGCTCCAGAAATTCACCCAGTCATAGCTATTAGCGCTTTGATTTTGGTATTTATTTCTCAATTGCCTGTATTTATTTCAAGTTCCTGTGACTTTAGTCATATTTATTGGTATACATCTTTATGTAAAGATTTCGAAAATAACAACACTGAGTGATCACGTCGAACCAATTTTCAGTAATTCATCTGTTTCCAATTTTACGGTGATTCCATCTTGCCAATGTTTACATTACACTTTCTCAATTTCGCACGAAAGTCTGTGGGCAAATTTAAACACGAGAACTTGGTTTTCCCTCAACTTGAAGTTGGATCAGCCTTTACGGTTCAGATGGCAGCCAACACGACGCCATCGCCTTGCGTTACCCATGACTTATTCATGAAATTATTAGGTTTTAAAAATCTTGTCTATATGTTAAACATATGTACTAAATAGACGTGTATGCTGCGAAACATCTGCGTAGTTAAAAACATAAGACAGATAATGAACAAAACTGCAAAACGTTCGCAGAATATTAAAACTTAGAAGCGAAAATCTGGGGCCTAGAGCGGTCACTTTTTAATATGACCAGGTGAATCAAATGGTCTTGCAGCGATTAGTTTTGTAGATTCGTATTACAAGCGTGACAAGTAAAGTTTCACTTTATTTTAATACTTGTACGAAAAAAGGGGAATTTCATGTTATGCCATACACCTAGCAGTATTATATCTAGATTCGTGTCAATTTCACTAAGCGAGTCGCAAAACTTGTACCATTTAGGTCCTCAGTATCAAAATAAAGAGGAACTTTGTAGCATTATATCTACCATTATATCTAGACACGTATGAATTTCCATAACTGATTGTTCAAAAGCGTCCCATATAGGCCTTCTGAGTATTGACTTCAGTAAAAAAGAAACATGGTTTTGATTTTCCCTGTTTAATGATATATCACGCAAGTAAAGTTTAATTCGTTCCTCAGTTGCATGTATGGTTTCCATTTTTCAAATTTATTGCCATATCCTTACATATAGCTAGGTGATAGGGTATGTCACTGGATGGCTACCACCTCTGGCTTAGAGTATGCCGCCTTAATCACCAGGGACCAGTGACCAGGTTCCAGTCTCTCTTAAGAGAGCAGCAGCGCATTTATAACACCTTTGTTGTTGCAAATGTCCATAGGCGATGGTAACCGCTTCTCATCAGGCGGACCGTCTGTCTACCCGTCTGCTGAACTCATGCAATATTTTTTTAATTATATAGTTATACTATTTCCATTTCTTTACTTTCTCGATGACAATTCTATTTTGATAGTTGTAGTGTTGTGACCAAATAAGTAATGATATCGAACGCATATATTTATTATGTTTTGAACAAAGACAAATACAACAAAAACATTCAAATATGTTAATATAGAAGTACAGGAATGATAATATAGAAGTACAGGTACTTATAATAAATGTTGGGGAGAGCTCATCGAGTGACAGTGACGATTCATCAGATTTTGATTAAAATAAATAAATAAATAATCAACATAATATAATTACATCTTGTAATGAAATGTAATATTAGTTAATAAATTTGTACAAATTTATCCGGCAATAGTTTAGTTTCTTACTCTTTATAAAAAAATATTGGTTCTGTTATCGTGTTACGTTTACCGAGAGCTCCATCAGTTTCTCCGAGTCTGCTATGACCTTGTACGTGCGTAAGCGTCATATTTTTATTAATTAATGTATACATAATGTAAAAAGGACGCTCGTTCAAGTTTCCACAGGAGCTGTCATCGAGAAAATAAAGAAATGGAAATGGTATAGCATATACAGTTTTAAGCACTGTCCCTCTAAATTTCATCCATATACAGTCTATAGTTTTAAGATATAGAGACACGGATAGATGCAGAGAAAAGGATCTTTTTACTACGCTATTGATAATCGCATTCTGAATACAATCACATTTGTAACACTTTTAACGAACCTATAAATCTTATATAGTTATTAAAATACATAATACTATAATATAATCTTATGTACTCCTTAGTACATCAGATTACGCAATTCGATTACACGCAAGTCAATATTTATGAAATGAGACGTACAGCGCCTGGATGGCCACAGGCCATCTCCCTCGTCCTTACGCTGTCACGTGTTATTTGTGCCGACATGAAAACACTCTTTTCGAGGTAATGTATCATTTTATTTCCCTTTGTGACTTAGTGACATATGGACATCTATTTTTTACGATTTTACTTTATATCTCTAAATCAAAGTGGGGTACTCGACAGTCAAATTAACACAGATGCTTTTTATCGTCATATAAAAGTTGACGGCCTCTGTGGTTGAGCAGATAAAGCCTTTGTTGGTCGGTTTTTAATCACAGAGGCTCTGGGTTCGATTCCTGGCATGGTAAATTTCGTTAATGAACTTTCCGTTATTTACTATGATCTGGGTGTATAGTAGCGGCCCCAAAGTGGTCCGTTGTATATAACAAGCGTAATTTACTTAGCTTGGGGAAATGCAATGTGTAATGTGTTTATCTGCCGATTTATATGTACACAAAAAGCCTCCTTTAATTTGTATGGATCTACAGCACTATAATGTCATGATTCTAACGACTCAAATAATTTATTAAGCTTATTATGTAATTATATCCGTGCAGGAACGGAGAAAGTATACATTTTTTTGCGGCTGGGCGGCCTGTCGTAAAAGCCGACAAAACAACCCACAGCCGGGTAGGGTATTTTCCCGACTGGATGGCTACCACCCCTGGTCTAGAGTATGCCGCCGTAACAACCTAAAGTTGTATTCCGGCATTAGTGACCAGGTTCCAGTCTCCCTTAAGAGAGCAGCAGCCTATTTGTAGCACCCTTGGTGTTGGAAATGTTCATACGTAATGGTAACCGCTTTCCATCTACTGGGCCGCCTTCTTGTCTACTGAACCCATGCAATAAATTTTTTCTTACAATTTAAATTCAGTTTATTTAGTATGTGTGTTTTATAAAAGATAAACAAATCACTAATCTTCAATAAGAACGTGAGTGACTTCTAATGCATCTAATCTTATTTTAATAGGCCTGTCTTATATGTTTATACAATGTGACACAAATGTTCCCTCGATCAAATATAATATTCCCCTAATCATGTTTGCTTATTCTTTGTGTTTTTCTCATGCGTTATTTTTTATTTATATTTACCTAGTTGTATATCAAGATATTGTTTTTTGTTTCAGATACGCTCATGTGCACCACCTGATATACCGGTAGGTACATAAAACGTAGATATTTACTTATAAAGCCTTCAATAATGCATTATAAGCCGGGGTTTTTTTGTGGGAGCACGCAGTCCTTAAAGGAAATTTCGAAAATAACGAAAAATTGCTATAAAAATTGACAAATAAAAAAAAAACTATTTTGGTAACCTTTACAAAAAAAAAAGTTTTTTTAAATAAGTTTTTGGAGTGAAGCTACAAACAACACACTTACAACTTTCGAGAATTAGAATACCCCCAAAACAGAAGTGACAAAAAAGGCCTGGTTATAAGATCTTAAATAAAATTAAGATGCGGTTACATATAAAAATTATTAAAATAGAGTTATGGGAGACACTTTTTTTCATGTTACAAAACAAACCAATAATATTATACGAATGTAGGCTGCTGTGACGTCATAATTCTAACGATTCAAATAATTTGTTAATTACAGTAATTAGAATTATTTTGTCCTGCTATTTTTTTTAAATAAGAAGACATTAAAATGCTCCGAATTTTTAAACCAACTTCAAAAAAGGTGGATGTTTTCAATTCAACGTGTTATTATTATGTATGTTTAGCCATCATTTTTTTGTTACTTTACTGATTTTCTTTTTTCTTTTTTCGTTACATACAGTTAGTGTTGTTGTGTGTAGTTTGTTGAAACACTTTTTATTTTCAAACAACATTATATTTATTTTAATAATATACAGCAAGTACTTCTTATTTTAAACATTAATCTTATTCTTACTTTATTAATATCTCCGTGTTCAATCTAAGGGGGGCGAGGGGGTCGGCGGTAATTCACCTCTGTCACTGCTGTCAACCCCTAATGACAGTGACGTTTTATTCCACAGATTACATGTTACTACACAGTTAATGTCAAAATGGTCTCGTATAACTTTGTTATTGAAAGGGTTCCGAAAATATAGCAGCAAATTCATTAAATTCAGACAGACATCTGAGCTAGCTTGTTATTGTTTTATGATTTTTCAGCCGTAACTTTATTATTTGTAAAACGATTTTAACAATTGTTTTGCATTATATTCAGTACAGTTTCAGGATAGTTTAGTAATTTCATAATTATTGGATACTATATACGTAACATAAACGTGAAAATTAATAAAAAAAAATCAAAAAACAAACAGGCTTTAAAAGTAACTTCATATTTTTACTATTATATGTTTGTAAATTTACCGTCAAAAGTGTCATAATACATAACTGGCATAACTTATTTTTAATTGCTATTAGCTAGCCTTCAGATAACGATATTGTACCTAAACAAAGTCGTCCATGAAACGACTCTCAGCACTGTGGGTAAGCGTATAAGCCCACATAAATAGAACCATTGCTATCTGAATTACGAGTTACGATCCCTGAAGCCTTGTAATACAAACCCAATATAAAGCGGGTTTAACGTCAATATCTGTATATTTATCGAAATATTTGTAATAAACTCAGTATTTGATTTATTCATACTTTAGCATTCTTTTCTTATAATTACTTGGGGTGTTATTTATTTTAGTTATCCCGATAAAAAGTGCTGTATGTAACACAAAATTAGCTAAAATAAATAAATCAAAAAATGAATATTTTTCTTTCTAATATTTTCGACTACGATTTAATATACACTAACAACGAAATCATTATGTAAAGCTATTAATAGTTATTATTAATTGCTTTATATAATGAAAAAAAAATGCCATGACATGTATAACATCTCTATACTATTCTAAAGTGTAGTAAGTAACGCGTTGGTAAGGTATCAACTTTAAATTTGGTAGGCCGTCTGTGTTAGTATAATGTATTTTTATTTGTTTTGAATATATTGTTAACTAGTGTTGTAAACACATATTATATTAAAAACCAACTAGCGCAGAAAAAAAGGCCGACAGAAATAACAGTCTTCTTTCTATTTTACGACAACTCTCTATAACGCCATATAATGCACAGTCCCGTGAGTGCCGTTATATAGAGTTTACACTATATTATTTTTTCTATTCTTCTTAATTTCGGTGTTTACTGTCCACATTATGCTGTTCTTACTTATTATTTTAATTCTGTTTAATTTAATAATATCCAAACAAGTTGTGAAAGTATCCTTAAGTCAGTTTGCCTGGGAGTGATCGCTTTAAGCAATAAGCTACCTATTGTTTTGCCTTAAGCTTACTGTAATTATTAATTTTGGTGAATACAAAGTGTCCTCTATCTTTCTAGCAGGCAATCACAGTAAATAATAATCTTTATTATGAATACTTATTTAAGGTAAATCTTAACATGAAAGATCTCCGCGTTGCAATTTGATAAAGGAAAAACAAGCCACCGAGCTCTATTATTATGCCCTACAATTATATAATTAACTGGAAGTAAAACCTACATATAAACATTCACACTAGTTGACATTGAATTTCAAATTTGTATAACTAGTCTGGCCATAAATACTGTTACATAAAAACTTTTTTTCAACTTTTTAATTATTTTGAACATATTTGGAACACACTACCCAAGCCTGGCTTGAAACCAACGTTCCGGACTTTATAAGAGCTGAAATCGAGCCCTCATCTCGTCCAGACCTCAACCCTTTAGACTTCAAATTATGGTCAGTTTTAGAGGACATGGCCTGCTCTAAACGACAAGGCGACATTGAGTCTCTTAAAAAATCTTTGGAGCAAGCAGTGGCGAAATTTCCCTTGGAAACGGTGCGTAAACCCATTGACTCATGGCCAAGCAGATAAAAGGCCTGTATAAAAGTCAAAGGTGACCATTTCAAATAGAATATTTTTTGTTTTTTGCTGAGACTTTAATAAATATGTAGGTAGAAATTTTCATAATATTACTTTATTACATCATTTAAAAAAATGCATTTTCATTTGTAACAGAACTTATGGCTGAACTAGGTATGTAAGTATACATAAAGAGGTGATTTATCTTGGTGAAAAACATTTCTTGCAGATATTAAAATTAGCAATAATTAATAACTACAAGCATTTTTATGCAAATGAAAAACATATACTTATTTTGATGCCACTGATATTGAAAGAACGCACGTGACAAATTCAGTCCAAATATTTGCATAACCTTTTTTAACCGCACACTCTAATGAGGTATGAATTGTAGCATTATCTGTAATGAATTGATGAAACGTGTGCTAATGCAATAGTCACGCTTACAAACAAACTTGGCCGTTAAATTCCACAAGCCATTACTTTAAGGCCTCGTATCTGGTACAGTGGAAGTTATCTGCTGTAAGTGGTGTAAATGATCTATTGCGGTGCATTTAGTCTTGATATGAAATTTTATAAAAGTTTATACTTTTATTATATATACGTACTTTTATTTTTAATAGAAGTCTGTATACTAAAAGTTGCCGTTTATGAATCATACTCAAGCACTTAAGGTTCTTATTTATTTTAATACAACACTATAATAGGGCCGCGGCATATCTTGTTCGCATAGAATCACGAGTGTTGAGTTAATAAAAATACAACACTTATACATAAATAGTAGATTGTTACACAAGCGGTAAATGCAACCTATTTAGGCATGACATGGTTTGGCGTACGAATAGTTTGAGTGCCTAAATAGGTCTTTCACCCGAGTTTATCACTCTGCTTTTCATTTAGAATATGAGGAAATTAAATATTTTTTTTTGTTTCTCTATTTGTCTGTACGGGCTAATCTCCGAAACGACTGGACCGATTTAATTGAAATTTTGTATAGTGGTAGCTTATATCCCTGGTCAATATATAGGATACTTTTGATCCTGAAAAATAAAAGACTTCCTGTGGGATAGTTAAAAAAACTTAGTTATTTAAACAGCTTATTATACAACTTATACACCTAATTACGTAATTGATATTGCCGGTATCATCATACAATAAAACAATTTCTACATTAAAAAAAACGAAATTCCGCGAAAAAGTTACACCTTACAAAAACAGTGTCTAGCATAGCGTGTTTCATCATCATATAAAATAAACTAGATGGCGCTGATAGTATTCTATATCGCAATCATAACGCGGATGAAGTCGCGGCCATCAGCTAGTGTAGTATAAATTTCCTAATGAGTACTTTTAAACTAAATTCTCATGATTCAAAACTTCGATTTGAAATGCTACAAATATTTGTTGATATATACGTATTAAAACGATTGCCTCTTATATCCGTTCAAACAACATAATTGTGAAAGATGAAGAATGTCGAGAAAACATCTTGGAATAAAATCGATCAAATAAAGCCATATTACTGTAATTACAAAGTACAACTCAGTCCACATGAATGGATATTTCTGAAGAGTAAATAGTATATAAATAATAATCATTACCCGATCATACCTATTGAAGGGGAAAATAAACGAGAAATAACTGAAGCATTATCGACAGGGTCACGGCTGCTAGGGATTGACTGCTGAAATAAATATTGTGGCTCGATACGCTCCGATTCCGTTCCAATGTCCCATGGACTACTTCAATCTTCATTCTTTTGAAGTGGTAATTTTCATTTTGTATTTAAAGGGACCGTAGCCATTTTGACTAAAATTAAACGAAGTCTATGAAAAGGGGCCATCAAAAATTACGTCAAACGAATTTAATAGTTTTTGACACCTCCCCCGTTCCTGTCACAGCTGGTCACATTCGTGAGACACTTCCCTAATGTGACATCACATATTTTGCAATTCTACATCAAGAAATTATTAAATAAGAACAGCATTTTTGTAATTAGATTAAATATTGTTAGGAGTGCGGGACTCGTATTAAAAATGTCGTTGGAATTACTATAGTATTTATTAGAACTATGCAAACACGTATAACACAGGTACAAATATAACTAGACACAACCAGTACAAACTGCACGATTCAGTAATACGCGCAAAGTCCGTCACTATCGAATATACACACGTCTCGCTCGTATCAATATCGTCGCATGACGGCCTCACCCCTCCGTTCGGGCACTGTTTTATACTAAACTATACAATATATCTTGTCACAATGCTCGACCGAATAACAATAGTTTCTAAAAATCACTTCTGGTTAGTGACCATCAGAAACGATTACATTACACAATAGGATATTTTTTCTAATTACAAATTTTAAACAGAAAGTAAATAAAAGAAGTCCAAATTCCGAAAGGTAATAAACTGCAGGTGTGTATTTACTTTTATCGACGTGTAACAATATATTAGATTTTGAATCACCCCTTGTCACACAATATCACACTTCGTCGACCCTTTACGTGTAGTGTTATTTATGGATGGTCCCAAATAATGCTTATATTAGACAGATCAAAAAAATTTAATCATTTGATTAACAATCACAGAAAATAATAGTTGAGACGACGGTCTTTAGTGGCGTTGAATGACTCAAGTCTATGCTTATATAGATCACTTTGGTTGATTCATCCAAATTCCAAAATCCAAACCGTCTAATATCGACGTAGGTCATAGAAAATTACACAGTAAATCAGGTGAATGACATAACTTTTTGACTTTGTGGTTACCTTGCCAAAACAAATACGGAATAACATGATCAAAGAAAAACAAAGACCCGAAAAGTCATAAACAGGGCCCTGATTCTCTTAGTAACTAAATCTCATGATTTCCCGACGTTGACGCCCGTAACATTTGAAAGACAATTGTGATGGGTCCCTTTCAAAGAGACGCGTCACGGTGGCGCCTTCCGAAACACGATACTGCGGTGTTTTCTTGAATAACAAATATTCCGTTGGTAATACCAAAATAGAAATTTGATGATTTTAACCACATACTAGGATATTCCTGCGACTTCGTC
The DNA here is from genome assembly GCA_012273795.1 of Dendrolimus punctatus. NCBI lineage: Eukaryota > Metazoa > Arthropoda > Insecta > Lepidoptera > Lasiocampidae > Dendrolimus > Dendrolimus punctatus. The sequence goes on from CM022544.1 coordinate 8,078,340, forward strand.
CACGCTTAACTTGAAAGTCCCGCGGGATTCCTGGGATAAAAAGTATCACACGCTTTATTGCATAAAATTTTGCTATCGATCGGTGATAAAATCGCAATAGAATTAAAATAAATAAAAATTATTCCGTAGGGTATATATATGTACGTATATATCTAGTCATATTATGGTGCGTAGGTAATTGTTAATGGATGAAATACTCGGGATTGGATTTGTTTGGTTTATGGGTGGGCTTACCCTGTATTTACTTCGCCCATATTACCGTATTGGGTTATCGAAGGTACCCTATAAAATGCGTAAAGTTATTGATTGAAACTTGTATACGTGCGTATATTACGGTCTTATACCTTGTTGATACAGTTTCAGTAGTTGCCAGTATTCTTACTTATAATATCTCGATTGTTACGCTGACATTAGACGATTCATTTCTGCCTTCTTTTCATTTTGTCACCAGCATGATTATATTATTAGTATTATTGTTTTCTATAATTTTATTTCTTCAATATTAACTTACGAGTGGATTATTCAAAAATAAAATTCTATCATTCAATATCATTGAGTATCGTTGCCTTCAGTTCTGCCTTTCAACTAAATTGTTTTAATTTGCTCAAACCATGTAATTACGCTTTAGACTAATGCATTTATATTTCAAATGACAGCTGTTTGAAACCTGGCTACGAAGCACGTAGACAGTTTTCTAACTTGTCCATATAGACATATATGTCTCCTAAATAGTAGATTGTTAAACGAGAGGTGAAAATGTACAAGTATAATATTTAGTCATAAGCTGGTTTGGCGCACGAGCATAGCAAGGGTGCTAATAGTTTCAGTGCCTAAATAGGCCTTTCACCCGAGTTTGACACTCTGCTTCTCATTTCGAATGTGAGGAAAGTAAATAAAAACTGATTATTTAAGAAACAACTACTCTATTGAAATCAGGCGTTACATCCATATCTAAATCTGATGAAATCATTTAATACGTTACATATGAAACAACAGATAAACCTTTTCTGCGGCATTCTACCAGCTAGTATTCTTTGGCCACTGTTAATCATCATCATCATCATCCGAGCGTTAAATCCCGGTTGCGTTCGGAGCGTTCACTCCGACGCCCAGGGTCCGCTTTCCTACTTTTCCTACTCCACTTCGCGCGGTCTTCAGCATCCCCCGCTTTGAGACCATTGGCACGCATGTCATCCTTCACGACGTCAAGCCAGCATTTCTTGGGCCTTCCCCTTCGACCGGGACCTGGCGGAGGCGGCATGGCTAGACATTTGTTCCCCACGTAATTAGCTGGTCTGCGTAAAACGTGGCCGTACCAGCGTAAGTGACACTCTTGCAGTTTGTCTGTTATGTCACGGACATGAAGACTGCCGCGGATGCGGGAATTCCTGACCCGGTCTTTCCGCGTCACTCCACACATCCATCGCAGCATATTCATCTCCGTGACACGCAGCTCTTGCTTGTGTCGCTCAAGTACTGGCCACGCTTCACTACCATACAAAAGGACAGGTCTAATGATGGATTTATAGAGCTGTCCTTTTAATTTGACCGGCATTTTGGGGTCACAAATGACACCTGTCACCTCACGCCACTTGGCCCAAACTGCTGTGATACGGGCCTTGACGTCGAGATCGATATCCCCGGACGCACTAAGGACAGATCCCAAGTACTTAAACTGATCCGTTCGCTCGACCGTATCTTCGCCTATGCGCACGGATGTGGGATCTGTAGTGTTGCAGGCCAAGTACTCAGTCTTCGCCATTTAGTTTCAGACCACCGTTCTCTAGCGATCTCTTCCACGCATTTACACGTCCCACCAGGCGCCCCCTGTCCGAATCTGCCAGCGCGATATCGCCAGCATACATGAGCAACCATGGAGGTTGCTCATACTCATCTCTGATGCTGTTCGACACTTCGTCTAATATCACGCTGAACAGAAACGGACTAAGGACCGATCCCTGGTGCACGCCTACGGTAATGGGGAAGGGTGTGGTGTTGCCAACGGCGGTCCGAACTATGGAATCGGAATCACGGTACATATCCCGGACAATGTCAATATAGGCTTCTGGCACCCCTTTGGAACTCAGTGCCCACCAGATCATCACGCGAGGAACACAGTCGAAGGCTTTCTGCAGATCCAAAAACAGGAAATGCAGAGGCGTATTCTTCGTCCTGTATTTCTCCATGATGATCCTTAGGGCAAAAACAGGGTCCATGGTTCCATGCCCAGGACGAAACTCATATTGACATCCCGAGATAGTGCACTCCTGCCGGATCCGAGGGTCGATTATGCGCTCAAAGAGCTTCATGGTGTGGGACATTACCTTTATTCCGCGGTAGTTTTCGCACTCCTGCACCGATCCCTTACCTTTGAAGAATGGGGTGATAACACTCAGTCTCCATTGGCTCGGGATGTTTCCGGTGAGGAGTATGCGGTTAAAAAGGTTTGTTAAAATGCCCACACCACGAGGACCCATCGCCTTCCAGGCTTCGATGGGGACTCCATCGGCTCCGACAGCTTTCCGATTCCTCATGCGGCGAAGAGCCCTATGGACTTCTTCAGGCGTTATCGGTGGCACTAGTCCTTGATTCGGAGGGAGGTTCGGTGGCTGTACCTCTTTGTGTTGCTTATTCAGCAGCTCGTGGAAGTACGAGCGCCATCTCTCCTTCACCGTGAGGTCCTCGCATAACAGGTTACCGCCAGGATCCTTAACACAGCGGCACTTGGAAATGTCCTGTGCCGCTTTGATCCTGGAACGTGCCAACTTATAAATGAGCTTCTGCCCCTCAGACGATTCCAACTTATCGTACAACGATCGAAAGTGGTCTCGTCTGGCTCTGGCTACAGCTCTTTTGGTGGCACGTTTTGCGGCCCTGTATGCGTCGCGATCTTCAGGCGATCTGGACGCTTGCCACTTTTTGAAAAGGGGTTTCTTCACCCTAACCTCCCTCTGGACTGTGTCATTCCACCCCCAAGTCTCCTTGTCACACTTGCGTCCACCCTTAGACACACCCAGCACTGCCTTTGCCGCTTTAGTAATGGCTGCCTGGATCATGTCCCAGTGGCTCTGGACTAGTTCGTTCTCAGCTCCGACACACATCTCGACGGATGCTGAAGCGAACTCCTGGGATTTACCTTCATCAAGCAGCCACCATCTAATTTGGCGTCGACAGTGCTAAACGGGTTTGTCTTTGGGTTTTACGCAGAGATCCATGACAAGGAGACGGTGTTGTGTCGTGAGACTCTCTCCGGGTATGACCTTGCAGTTGGCTACTTTGCCGATGTGGTGTCTCCTGGTGAGTAGGTAGTTGATCTGGGTAGCATGCCTCCCGCTCTTGTAGGTGATTAAGTGTTCGGATTTCTTTTTGAAAAACGTGTTCACAATGGCAAGATCGGCAGCCGCACACAATCGGAGGATGTCCTCCCCTTCTGCGTTGCGGCTTCCGTATCCGAAGCCACCGTGAACACGCTCAAATTGCTCCCACTTCTCACCCACATGACCGTTAAGATCACCACCCAAAACGACCCCCTGTGATAACGGGATGCCACGTAGCACATCCCCAATTTGGTCCCAAAACCTCATTCTGTCAGTGTCGCTACAACCATCCTGTGGCGCGTAGGCACTTATCAAATGGGTCACAACCCTTTCGATAAGAACCGACACGACCATAAGCCGGTCGCTGAAGCGTTTCACCTCCAGAATATTGTTTTGGAACTCCTCGGAGAGCACTACAGCAACCCCGTTTTCCCCACCAGGAGCACCCGTATAGATCAGCTTGTAGCCATTCCCAATGAACCGGGATCTGCAGCCTTTCCACCGAGTCTCCTGCAAGAACGCCACGGCCACCCTCCGCCTGGAGAGTACTTCAGCCAACTCCCTTGCACGTCCAGTCAGCGTGCCAATATTCCACGTCGCGAAGCGGAGTTTCCTAATTTGAGTGTGGACTCGCGTCGTTAGCCGTGCCCGCCCTTAACACGGTAGCCCTTGCCCACTTGTCGCAGGTGTAGGGCGATGTGCCTGCGCGTCGTTTTCCGGCGACGCCCTAGCCATACCCAAAACATTCCTAGTACTGACCATAAATGATGCGGCGAGTATTGGTTTTAAATGTAGCGGCTGCCGCCCGACCTACACAACCCATATAGGGAAACCAGGAATGGATAGTGGTATGTGGGAAGGAGTAAAGATGGAGGATGCGGGGATGAGGAGAAGGGGGGACAATACTGTCACGGAGCAAAGGGAAAGTAACAGCGGCCGCGTCGAGGACCTCGGGCTCGCGTACCCGTGTGCACTATAAAATACCGGACAGGCATTTTACAGGCGGCACCCTCTTTGGCCACTGTTAAATAATACATAAAGAGTAAAATATTTATGTAAATTAAATAATAATCTAGAATAAAGTAATTTATATGTATAAAATGATTTTACATTTTTTTTATATTTATTAATTAACATTTATGCCGCGAATTAACAGTGACTGTTAAAAAAAATTAGGACGTAAGTCGATGTATTATCTATAGTTCGCATAGTTTGGAATTTTTTCGACTGCAGAGAAAATCGTTTTCCAGGGACGAACAGTACGGTTTTCATTCCTGTAATCAAAACTCCTAACGTACTTTCAGAATATAAGAAATTAACTCATAAACCTTTTTTTTAAATTACATAAGTATGTTATATAATTACTTTATGAAGAATTTGTAATGGAGTTGTAGCAAACAACAATTCAATCAGCTCAACTATTCTTCAACGTCACAAGCTTTTGGCTATGAAATCGTAATGTCCGTCCACCCGTCTGTCGTTGCAAACCACAGTCATTTCTCAGAGAAACCCTTCATTATCCGCGAGCTGTGACGCACTTGCCTATTTTTATAATTGATCTAAAACATAATTCATCAAAAGCGGTGACAAGGTTACACCTGCCTATTTAAGTTTTACGACAAATAAATCGGGGACTAACTATAAAAGTATAAAGGACAAAATGTGATTAATTATACCTCGGACATTATTGCGTTAAATTTTGTGAAGTATGATTTATAACACCTTCCATTATAATTTCATATCGAACAAATAATACGTATAGTAATGGAGATGAAGACATTGGTTTAAAAATATACAAAATTTATAACACCATACGTGAAACTATCAACGTTTAAATGTATTATAGCATCTGTTTTAACCGTGTCTAATGCAAAATAAATATGATTTTTTTTTTTTAATAATGTTTTATCCGTGCAGGAACAGAGAAACAATACAATTTCCTGTGGCCGGGCGGCCTATCGTAAGAGGCGACAAAACAACCTACAGCCAGGTGGTAGGGCATTTGCACGGCTGGATGACTACCACCCCTGGTGTAAAGTATGTCGCCTTAACAACCTTGACTTATTATTGTTGCAAATGTCCATAGGCGATGATAACCGCTTCCATCAAGGGGGCTGCCTGTTTGCTTAACTCCTGGAATAAAAAATTTAAAAAAATATTATGTCTGGACATTCATTGTATAGCGGGATTTAGATATGTATTCTTTCCCAAAATGTGCTAAACTGTATCAAAATGTGATATTGATCCCAATAAATGTAATAAATAGTATTAAAATGAAATGCGGTTTGATCATGATATGTTACTGTACTGTGTTAGGAATTTTCTTGGAAAGCACTTCACAAGTTTTAAAATTGCACTGCTGGGTTGTACTAGCAGTCAGTTAATAGTCAAGTTAATTGAAATATCATTTATTATCTTACAAAACGACAAAGCTACCTCAATAATTATATACGACCATAGTGAAATATACTTACAACAACTCAGAAGGGTATGTAGTAATAAAATAACAGCAGCTGGTCACTACATTTATAATCAGAAAAACTTATGGTTTTAACATTTTATACACTAGCTCTTCACACTCGGCAAGTATTTTTAGAACACCTCGCCATCTCTCCAACAATCACACAGTATATGAAACAAAAATGGTACAACCGATAGCAGATTGAAGTCATTGATAAACTATTTAAATCAAAGGGTTATGAATGACAAGTATCTAATACCTTATAATAAATAAGAATGTAATATAATATTTTATAACAGTTTAATGAATCAAATAGCTGACGATTATTAATTTATTATTTAAACAGTAACTAAATTATTGTTATCGCTATAGTATAAAATAAATATAATGGTGTAATATTTGAACACCTTTTATATACAGATCATTTAAGAAATTATTCTAATATGTCACCTAGTCAACTAAAAAAATCATGCTGACGAAAATTATTTAATTATATGAATACACGAATTATTTAAAGATGTCTTTTGTAATTTAAGTACATAAATTTCAAAGTCGTATGTTTCTCTTCATTTAGACTGATTCTAATAAAAAAAAGTAATAAGAAGGTAAAAAGCGAAAGAAGTATGACATGTCTAGACGTACCTACTTGTATATTGACAGGACTTATAATATTAATTTCGTTGAAATTTAGTACATATTACACATTATGTTTAATATTTATTATTTTAATATAGCTTAATATTATTACTTTCATATTAAGTACCTGCATATATAACATGTAAAAAGTATTGGTTTATTTATTTATCTGCTGACAGTACACTACTGCAAACACAAAAATGCTTCAATTCAAAGTTACGCTTTTACACGACGTTTATTATTACTAATTATCTTGTTTCATGATATCATCATCATCACTACATAGTATAAAACAAAGTCGCCTTTTCTGTCCCTATATCCCTATGTGCGCTTAAATCTTTAAAACTACCCAACGAATTTTGATGTGGTTTTTTCCAATAGATAGAGTGATTCAAGAGGAAGGTTTATATGTATAATACATGCATCATATACTAAGGCAACATTGCTAATTTTAGAGGTTTCTATGTAGTGATGCCCGTGCAAAGTCGGAGCGGGCCGCTATGTTTTTATATACAACGTTCATAGTTTTTCTGTAGTGTATTTAATTTTGTATCAGCATTGCACCCGTGCGAAGCCGGGGCGGGTCGCTAGTATGATGATAAAATCAAAAACTCAGGCTCTTTGTATATCATCTGACTAACGAAGGCACCGATCTTACATTACACACATAAATAAATTACATATTGCGTGGCGTATAATATCGGATAGTCTTGCTAACTAAAATTAATTGTTCGGAGTCTTACGTTCTGGGATATTAATTAATAATAATAAATCAAACTTAAATGAGACAATTTTGGAACAATATAACAAAGAGCAATACATAAATGATGCTTTAACGAGAACAATTATACATATTTCACACAATTTTGTGGCCGCTCTTAGCGAGCAATGTATGACTGCGTAATAGACGGGTTTTCAAACATAATCAGGGAGCTTACTCCCAAACACCTTTTGTCTTTCATTTTTGTCCGATCGACCCAAAAAATTCAATAAAACTTTAAAAAGAACAAAGAAAAAAACAAATAATTTCATTATTTGTAATAACGACTACAAAATTTAAATAAATGAAATAAATTTAATTATTTTATTTGAGAAGGCTTACAGTCTAATATATACTAAATATATAGAATAGAATATACTTTATTGTACAAAGATGCTACATAAATTCAAGAACATTAAATAAAAGTACAATCGGCGGTCTTCTCGCCCATGGCGATTTCTTCCAGACAACCTTTGGATGGAGTATAGGAAGGACAACTAAAGTCGGTAGTTGCTAAACTAGCACTCGTACAATATTTTCATTTATTAATAAAAATTTTTTATTAAAAATAAATGGTAATATATATGATAATATATATACTAAAATAAATACACATATTATATTATCTAATATATAAAATTCTCGTGTCACAGTTTTCGTTGCCATACTCCTCCGAAACGGCTTGACCGATTTTAATGAAATTTTTTGTGCTTATCCGGTATCTATGAGAATCTGCCAACATCTATTTTTCATCCCCCTAAATGTTAGGGGTAGTCCACCCCTAAATTTTATTTTTTATTTTTTAGACAAAATTTGTAATTTCTATTTTTTTATGATACAACATACAAAAATACATACAACCCTAAATTATTAACCCTCTGCGACAAACCCCTATTTTTACCGGGCAGGACGACGTCTGTCGGGACAGCTAGTATACATACAAAAGTAAACAATAACACTATAGCTTGAGATGGTATATACCTACCTAGTAGAAATGAAACATTGTAAAATTCACTTAATATTTAAAAAACTAACCAAAAATGTATTAAAACGAAAACGAACAACGATTAAGAGTAGGCCTTTTTTATTTCAAGAGTTCCGCAGACAGGCAGACGTCCCACTTGATGGAAAGCGGTTACCATCGTCTATGGACATTTGCAACACCAAAGGTGCTACAAATGCGCTACTGCTCTCTTAGACTGGAACCTGGTCATTAATGCCGGAACACAACTCAAGGTTATTATGGCGACATACTTTAGACCAGGGGTGGTAGCCATCCAGTCGGGCAAATGCCCTTCCACCTGGCTGCGGGTTGTTTTGTCACCTCTTACGACAGACCGCCCGGCCGCAGGAAATTATATTCTTTCTCCGTTCCTGCACAGTTAAAACATGCCTCTGATACTGCGCAGTCTTCTACAGCTAATCTAAAGAAGTGTTGTTTGTGGTGATATTTCAAGTGGGTATTTTGGCATCAGTCAAAGACCTACTAATACCTTCTGAGACTAAGGTTATGTAGGAACTGCTATTACCTGGTTCTATTTTACTTAAAGTTTATTGGGAAAAAAAAACATGGCTATATTTTTTTGTTACGAAGATAGCAAAAATGTGTGTACTATCGCCGATAGACGTCTGCAACACCAGGGATAAAGTCTGCCTTTAGGATGAGATAAAAAGATGGGATAGAGGGATGAGATAGGGAGATAAGTCAGGAGAAGTAAGATAGAGGATCTGCAACCTTAGCTTAGATCTTTGAAGTGATCTTATGGGAGGGAAACCGCTTCGTTACGTAACGCGTTGCGGCGCCAGCCTGTCTGGCTTCCTTTTCTTTCACGGATTCCGCAGCGGTAGGCAGGCTCCTCTTCTCTCACTCTAATCCACAGCGCTAGCCGTATTTCTTCTAATGGACATATACAACAATTGTCACTAAGAATAAATTATATTTTGTAATCAATAAAAAAATATTAATAAATAACCTTTCCTTAGATTGTCATATTAATATACATAAAATTATAGTAATAACCTAAGCTTTTCTCAAGTTGAACAATTTCCATATGAAATAGTTCAACTTAAGATTAGTTCAAATTATCACTTTTTAGGTCAAATAACACCATCATTTTATTTTAATTCAAATGCTCAAAATAGTAAGATCTGTTTTACATGCTAACATAGCCTATGTTTGAATCAAATTAATGATGGCGCCCAGGCGCCCGAAAATCTCATTTGGGGGCGGATATCAGCCGGCTATCAACGCCGGCCTTTTTGATTGGCTTTATTTCCGTAAAGAGTTGTGTCCTTAATTAGCGAAGTAAGTGCCTTCGGCGACGGAGGGCCGATTCCTTCGCACATAATCACGCTACGCTAGTTAATAATGCTACTTTGTAAATTTAATTAATTCTACAACGCAGATCGTTTTACCAGAGGCTTTTGATTTCCTATTTTGTTTTGATTAATTAAGTAACAGAATGGTTCCGTTCCGTAATTACATATAGATTTTTGTGATTGAGTGTGATGTAAAAATACTTGTAAAATGAGTCTGCGTATTTCTTTCGCAAATAGATATATCTGCCCGTGACTGACATGATCATTATATTCCTAGCGACACATACGACGACAAAACAATAAATTCTCGACAGTTCGCTTTAATATGATGTAAATTGATAATCGTTTAATGTCTTATAATATAAAAATAGGCCATGAAAAGAAATAAAAGAAATTATTCATTTTCAAATACGATAGGGATTAATTTCAATCTAGTAACCACAGAGCAACCTGACGCGTCTCTGATTCTTAATGCATTAACCGCAAGAAATGCGACCAACGAAGGAACCTACCTTTACAGAGCGGCAGCACGTTGATAGCACCTTTGGTGTTTCAAATGTCCATAGACAATGGTAAATACTTACCATAAGGTGATGATGAGCATAAAGTCTCACATCGTATAAGATGAAGAAGAGAAGCAGCTCCACCAACAAAGCATAGCTCTTAAATATGACTCAATTATAAGCCAAGTTGACAATTAACTCGTCTTGTTAGCTGAAAAACTGTTGGCCGATAAATACACCGAAATTCATTAAACGATTGACTATCTTACGCAATTTCACTCAGTGTAAACTCTCTCTATGTAGTATGTAGTACCTCACTCACCACCCATGTAATCGAGAATATGGATGGTAGAAGTAAAGAAAACCTTTATCTGTATATACGGAAGTGTCCATCGAAATGCATTAAATTAGGGTTAGCGCCACCTCAGCATCGGGGTGAATTTTAAAGAAAGCGACAAAGTTAAAAGTAAACATTATCAGAGTAGTACTATAAAGTATTTTAGTTTATTCAAATTAAATATTGAAAAATTACTAAGCGTATACAAAGTTCACGAAATTAAATCACTCTTCACGTTTTCACATAATTTAATTCTTTAAGGTTATATTTACTTACTAAATTATTTTAATTAGTTGACGTTTTTATTAGTGTAGGAACAATTACCAACTAGTGTCGTCGGTAAACATATTTAAAAAATTTAACTCGGCATACTTCAATTCGTCTACAACAGCTACATTCATATTCATACATTTCTTCAAGTTTTCTACCATGAGATGGTTCTCCTTACTCTACCCTCCATAAGCAAGATGAAGAAAGCAAAATGTTTGAGGCGGCTTCTGTCGCAGATCCCTATTACAAACATAACAAGCAAGAAACAAGTTGGATATTATGCTATATGTTACACCTTCCAGTATATTTATACAGTCTGGTAGTAGATAGTACTTCAATAGACTCAGTATAGACAGTATAGAAATTAATAGGATACTAGACAAGTCAATTTCACTAAAGGGTTTTTAAAAGCGACCATAAGTGGCCGCACACTAGACATCAAACTTTATGTTGAAATAGAAGTTACCTACGACCAGTTATGGATAGAAATAGGTTGACGACAATGATTAACCCTTACTTAGAATATTAGTATAGCTAATTCTTCACATACTGTTTGAATCCTTGTTTTCTTTCGTGCAAAAGCAATTTCATTGTGTCGTAAACTGGTCATACGTCGTCTAAATTGGGAATACGTGATCGAATCACGAAGTAATGATCGCCTTTATGGTGGCCGTAACTTTCACTCCATATATTTTAGTGTTTGTGTGAGTTATAATATTGAGGAGTTCTAATCTGTTAGAATTAAGATCATGAATATGCAGTTAACATAGTTGCCTTGTGAACTGGACCTAAATGTTATTGATGGATTTGAGTTATTGTGTTGTTGTTTCTATAATACTACAATAAGTTGTTGTGTTGTTGTTTACTATTACAGCGCCTGATTATATATAATTTGTATTTTGGTAATTCCTAAAACTATTTTGTATGAACAATACAACTACGTTCTAAGGATTTTAAGCCCGGTATTTTATTATTATTCCAAAGTTTCAGCCATTTTTCACGAGGATTTCTGAGTGTACCGCAACACAAACCATTAGATTTACAATTTTCTCTTATTATTTAACCACCACCCATTTTAATATTACACAAAATTATTAGAGCTAGATTTGTTGTTGAAGAGTTTCTTGCGCTGCTTCTTCTCTTCAAGCCACAACATGCAATTCGATAGCAAATTAGATTAAGCTCCCATAGAGTAAATAATAATCATTAACAACATTTTAAATAATTAAAATGAACAAGTTAGCAGTAGACTAAATAATAACTTTAACATTACTTATTGACACTTAACATCTTTGCTTTCCATAATCTTGTATACTGAAAAGTTGCCCAAACGTTGGAATAAAAATCAAATAAAATACCGCGCTTAAACTGTTAAAACTTATAAGCCCCGCGCAGAAGGCTGCCGATGACTACTTACTATTATTGTATACTAGCTAACCCGGTAAACTTCATACCGCGCCTATTTTCTGAATTCCTAAATTACTCCATTCCAAGACACAAAAACAAAATCACCAAGATCGCTCCAGGTGATTAGGAGGATTTTAGAACCCGATCTCGGCGTCACCTACCGTTTCTAACTGTGAATCTAAACCATCCGGAATCCACTCAATCACACAAAAAACAAAATGACCAAAATCGGTCCAGGTAATTAGGAGGATTCTAGAACCCGATATCAGCACCACCTACCGGTTCCAATTGTGGCTGTAAACCATCCCTGGACCCACTCAAACACACACACAAAATTTCATCAAAATTAGATGTTATAGTATACGATGTATAAAGGACATACAGACAGACATTCATTTTTATATATCAAGATACTTATGTAAAGTATATACAACTAGCTGTCCCGGCAGACGTCGTCCTGCCCGGAAAAGCTTCAATCGATATCCCAACATCAGCGCCACCTACCAGGTCCAATTGTGAACCAACTCAGAAACCTTCTTTGGCTCATGCACGACACTTTGCCTAATCATCACATGACCAAATGTATAGTTTACGATTCTATAAAGGCCATACAGACAAACATTCATTTTTATATATAAGAGAAGAAGAAGAAAAAGATTACAAACAAAAATAATTATTGCATTTATTTATGTAACCTTTTATGTTAACCTTACTGACCATCGACGCGTGGTATTATGAGTGCTATCGGCAAACCTTCTGCGCACTGGTAGTGGTTTTATTATAAGAAAAACACGAAAATTTAAGAAACTATTTTGTAGGAAACCATACAATACGATGCAGACTGTGATCTTAAAGTGCGCTCTATCGTGTTCGCGATACTACCGATGACTCCGTGCAAAAGTTTTTCTCCGACCCTTCCTGAAATTGATGTAGTTGATATTTTAGACAACAAATGTGATTTTAGAACGTTATTCAGTCAATACAATATTAAATCTGGCAACAACAAGAATTCTCGAGGGATAATAGCTAAAAATTTAGGCCTATGAAAATCCTTAGTACTTCTTAAATTTTCAATGTAACCTTATAAATGTAGGTAGGTATCAAATAGAAGCAAATTGTTCAAAATGGTCGTCTCCGATAGCAAAACAAACCTTGTATCAATTACTTATCAAAACAAGAGAAGCCTATAAAAGCAATAAGTAATCGAATTTTCTCAAATAGACTACAATACCATTAAAATAAAAATATTCCTTTATATTTTCAATAACAATCCGCGGGGTATTGAATTTTTATTTCATAGCTTAAATTAATTACATAGCTGGAAATATTAAAACTATTTCTGATTTTAATAATTTTACTATTGAATGTCCCTTGGTTTCATTAATCTTTAATTTGGACTAGAATTCTGAGACGATTACGAAGTTTTTATTGTAAAAGTCTAGAAACATTTTAGGCCCAATTAAAGAGAAATGTTACATTCGTACAAAGATTCAAAATATCTGATTTAGTTTTTCAGTTTGCAAACCCTTTGTAGTCAATATTATCCTTTCCTTTATCCCATCGTGTCATCATATTGGAACGTAGTTCCTTATCGCGCGGTACGAATGGGGGCTAGACGGAAAATTTTAATACCAAAAAAGTTGTAACGACACTTTTTTGTGATTTGCCATTTTTGTCATTTGGTCGGTGTGGTCGAAGTGGGTGATGTATATATATATATATATATATATATATATATATATATATATATATATATATATAAATCTCTCTCTCTCTATGTCTCTCTCTCGGCCAATTATTAAATTACAATATTCATAACTTTTATTAGGTTAGAACGATCTTTAAGTTATAGAAACATTTAACAAATCAAATTAAATTAAATAAAAAATTTTAGAAGTGACAAAAAATTTGATCCTTATTTTGACACTGAAACCAACAGTTTCGGTGTAATTTATAAAATTCGATAAAATTTTTGAACAATTGAACTTTGATCTTGAATAACTTTTGAACGCATGGACAAATCAAAAAATATTATCAGACCTTCAGTTGTTTGAACGGTACAAAAATCAGAAGCAAAAAAAATTTTTCCTGTGTTATTCTTATGGGAATTTGAAATGCGATGAGGACAATCTTCATATTAATATTAAGGGCTCATCTTTTCACAGTATTTTTTTTACACCCAAAAAAAACTTTTGAGCCTATTTGAAAAAAAAATGATATTTTTTTTGGATCACCCTAATCTAATATATAAAATTCTCGTGTCACAGTTTTCGTTGCCATACTCCTCCGAAACGGCTTGACCGATTCTCATGAAATTTTGTGTGCATATTGGGTAGGTCTGAGAATCGGCCCACATCTATTTTTCATCCCCCTAAATGTTAGGGGTAGTCCACCCCTAAATTTTTTTTTTTAGTCAAAATTTTTAATTTCTATTTTTTTATGATACAGCATTAAAAGATACATACAACCCTAAATTTTCAACCCTCTACGATCAACCCCTATTTTTTACCGGGCAGGACGACGTCTGCCGGGACAGCTAGTACATATATATATATATATATATACATATGTATGCACTATACTATATGCTATATGCACTCTGTCCCTGTCTGTTCCGTTTTCACGGAAAAACTACTGGGCCGATTTGGCTGAAACCCAGTATATATATATATGTTCGATGCCGAGAATGAACATAGGATACTTTTTATCCCGGATAATGGGATAGATTTTGGGATTGACTTATGTAAAGGTTATCATTTAAATAAAATAGAATCACAAACATATGTTTCCTACATCAGTTACCACAAGCCAATTATTACTAAAATTGAGCCTACTGATTAAGTTTATATTAAATTATATTTTTATAACTTAAAAAAATAAAATTTTATTACAATTCCTTCACTCAATCGAAAGGAACTTCGTTCCATCCGGGTATCCCTTGACACCTCTCAAGTTTTTTTGTTTATAGTTATTATGTAGACTTCGAGTGCAGGCGGTTTGGGAAACAAGTCATTACCTAAGGTAGTAGTAGTAAGATGGAAAAGTATTGGTGTACCACGAGCAACCAATGTCACTTGCAGTTGACAACTATCAGGAGCGCTCATCACCTTATAAGTGGAGGGACGCATGCTGTTACAACTGCAGCTATCCAGATATCGTTCCCAGCATCACAGGTCGTCACTACCTATTTGTCATGTATGTGCGTACGGATAAACAGAGGTACGCACTCACGCCACCGATATATGGTGGAAATACCAACGAAGCGGACGAAACGCTATGCTTCCACATTCATCATACGTACCGCTGAAGAGTGGAACTCTTTACCGTCTTCTGTTTTTCCTGAAGAATACAATCTAGGAGTCTTTAATTCTCGCGTGAACAGGTATCTTCTAGATAAGCGAGCTCCACCTTACAATACATGTCAGCCGGACATAAGGCGCAATGTCGGTCAAACGCAAACCTATTTATTATAAAAAATAAATAAGATATCTATTCTATGTCCAAAGAGAACGAAAAGGGGCCATCCATAAATAATGTCACAGTTCAGGAGGGGGTCGATGAAGTGTGATATTGTGTGATAAGGGATGGAAGGGTTCTGAATTTCGTGACGTCATATTTCAAAACCTAAATAATTATTTAAGCTAATTGCGAAACTGCTGATTTCATTTAATAAAATCTTGATGTCTAATTGAAAAATATGTGATGTCATACTAGGAAGAGAGGTGTCTCAAGAATGTGACCAGCTGTAACAAGGACGGGTAGATGAAAAATATCATGATATTCGTATACCGTAATTTGTAGATGGCCTCCAATAGAATCTGAAATATTTGTCAAAGCTTCCATTCCCACACTATTGTTGAATTGAATGAAGTTCGCCGTTGGAATGAAAAGGAACTCGCTGGAAGATCGGACTCAGCTATGAATAGCTCACACATATCTGGATTTCATAAATTTTTGGTAGTCGTTTACCAAAACGCTTATTAGATCTTCGGCAGATTAATGACAGGCTCTCCAGCACCGCAGCTCGCTAATTCGAAAAACTACATCGATAAATGTGGTTCTTAAAAAAATATGAATTTTACGAATGATTTTAAATTTAACTTTTTGTCACTGAAGTTTGGCTGATATTTTATTCGGGTTTTATTTACCCCTCTATATTTACCTCAGAGAAAAAAGTTTGATTTGGTAAATGCCTGACAGACTCCACAAATATGGAAAAGAATGTTCTTTCTTAAATAAATAGTACAGTATATAGTATAAGGAAAGATTTAAAAAAATATTTTTTTGTCTGCATACAGACAGTATTTTAAACCCTTCTCACACTTCTCACGACAAAGGCCACTAAAGTCACGGTTTTGAAATTAAGCAAAGTCTCATTTGCAGTTTATAATTAAACAGATGAAATTAGCTTGGGTCTCAAAACATAAATTGTAGATGTATATTTTGACATTTTATTGGTATAGTAAATGCGTTAGCATGGTTATAATCGCGACTGTTCGATATGATTAAAATTATAACTTTTATTTTAAATGGATAAGAACAATATTTTTGTTAAACATCAAATTAAAACTTTGCAAACTTTTAACATCAAGTTAAAACTTTAGTCATGCCACATTTATTTTTCACCTTAGATCCTTCTCTATATTACAATTACTATGCAGTAGTAAACGGAGATATATTAATTTGGGGGCGACACGGTAGTGTGACTGATTGTAACTTAAATCGCAAAACAGGTATTCATTTCGTTTTGGTTCTGCTCATTTTCAACCCAACGTCCTTAAGTACTTGTTGACACCTGTGTAGTTGTTTTGAAGTGCCACGCCGTATTCATCTACCAGAACAATATAATCTATGAAGAACATGCACCCGCGGCCTCATTCTGTACCTCTGCGGTCAGCGTATCCATGACCAGCAGAAACTAGTTTGGACTTTAATGCGAACACCTGGTGCAAACCTACCATCGCAGAGAACTTTTTTGTGGTTCCCATCGTAGAGCGGAGTGGTTCTCGCATAGCATGCTCATATATACATTCCATCAACCTCTTCTCTGGGACACCTTTCGCTCTGGGACCTACCACATAACTCAAGATCTATAAAGGCCAAATGGAGATTTTTATGCACCTGTCTGTATTTAGAGAGGCACAGAGTACTTATGTACAAAGGGACGCACCTACAAGCATTATATAATTATAACGGGTCCTCCAAATTCTGATTCAACGTGAGAAAGCATGAGTAAGAAAAATGTGGAAAGAATTCTCGAGTTCTCTTCTGAATGAAGGAAGGGCCTATAAGAATTTAAATTTTGCTACTTAGCGACGAAACTTTCTGGTATTGGATTATTAAATATATTAATCACTTGGCTCACGCCCAAGAAACTCTGAATTTACGTCCCAAAGCCTTGTACAATGCGCAATGTACGCTACACTGACATAAATAATGTTTTACAATTAATATCCATTCCCCATTTGTATGCGATAACATTCAAGAATGTGAGCAATTATAAACTAATCCCTGTTCTATCTACTACAATAGATTAGCTTCCAAAGTATTTCTAAGTTCAGTAACAGTAATAATTTAGTATCAATAAATAATGAGTTGACTTCATATCTGTAGGTAAACGTGAAATAAATAATAGTTAAAGGTATGTCTTTGTACCCTTTTTAAGCGTATGGCGCGTATGGAAGACTACGAGTTTTGGTAGAGTTATAATGCATATGGTGAAGAAGTGCAAAAACTGTTTTTTTTTATTGTATGTGCTTTGAATAAATCAAATAAAACTACAGTGTTTACATTCAAGCTATGTCAGTATATAATATAATATGTAGTTAGTTCACATTTCAGTGCCTAAATTCATGTAAGCATTATTTCTGTTTGAATTTTTGGATAATACTTTAATTTTTCAGATGACAACAGCACTTTTCGTCTCTGAAGCGATTGTCCCTGTTGTAAAAAAAATTAAAAATACTATGCGAACCATAGATAATACGAGCGACTCATGTCCCAACAATTTTTACAGCCACTGTTAAATCGCGGCATAAATTGAAACAAAAAATATGAACTATTTCGTAACATCATTTTATACTTATAAATTACTTTTCACTAAATTATTATTTCATTTACATATATTTGAGCTAAATATTTATCATCATCAGTGACAAAAAATTCTGGCTGGTAGAATGCCACAAAAAAATTACTTGACGTTGCGTATGTGACGTACGTGAATCTTGTTGACGTCTCATTGTTTAGATATGGTTTTATCATATGATTTTATTAGAGAAGTAGTTGTTTGTTTAACTAAATAATGTTTACTTTCATCCAATTCTAAATGAAAAGCAGAGTATTGACCTCGGGTGAAAGAACTATTTAGACACTGGAATTATTGGCACCCTTGTTACGCTTGTGCGCCAAACCATGTCGCACCCAAACCATGTCACTCTCACCTCTCGTATAACAATCTACAATTACTTGTTTTCTTTTTTATTTCCATATCACAAAACGCGTTATTGCCTTTTAAATATGGCTTAGCTAAGTCTACTATATAGCCAAGTCATATTTTTGAAATAATCCGAAAATGAATCTTTGTCTACAAACTGTTTTCAAATGTTGTATCTTACCAAAATTCAAATTAAATTTAGTTATTTAATAAATCAAGATGACCCCTGGGCCACCACTAATATTTTTATAATACGTGCTGGGCTTATTTCCTAAAATGGGTACGTTTACAAACGTTTTTATAGTAAATCTTAGGTACATTTCCTTTAGACTTTAGTAATTATGTTCTCAAGAAATATGCTTAATTTTTTTCACAACTATTTTCTTGGCTTTCCGATAAATATAGCCCTGCAACCGCTCTCTGCTTTAGACAGGTAAATCTAATTAAGTGTGCCTCCGACCAGCTTAAAGGTCAGTCGGTCATCCAAGATTGCATATACTGAGCACTGATACTGCGCATGGACATACATTATATAAATACAAAATTATACTTTATATTATACTGTACTGATAATCGAGTACACACCACCTAGACAAAATAAAACCATAGACGAGGCATACGTGAACAAAAGTGCCAAAGAAGTGGAACATTGGAGTTTTTGGCGGCAACTGAAAAGGGACGTTGTGCTGTGCAGTTTTATTTTCTAAAAATGTGTAAAAATACTCTAAAATGAACAATAGTTGTAGGATATTGATAGTTTTGGAGTAATAATTATGTGTTTTTGTGAGAAATGTGAACTGTATAGTCAAATGTGGCCTTTCGAGTTGTCACAAGAACACCGTTGAATGGCACTAGCTGATTACCTACAGTTCAGCTGTTCTACACATAGGCTTATGAAAATAAAGAAACTACATTGTAAACTAAGATCTGGCTTAAAGGCCTAGCTGCCGTGTCATAAACTTAAATAAAATATATGAGTAGCAGCTTTAATTTAAATTTGGTATTTATTCCAAACCACAGGCGGGCCTTGAATTTTATTAATAGATTAATTTAAAAAATATTTTCCTTTCATGTCTAGAGAAAAGCAATAAAACCCGCTACTCCAGTATATGTCAGAGTTCCCTAAGGATAAAACGTTGGATTTTAGGCATGTAAAGCCATATTAAAAACCAACGCAAATATAAACAACAATTGAAATTCCATTTACCAGCAATATATAGGGAAAATGTTGTAAATTCTTGTTTTATAAAGGAAGTCCTATTAAAATACTGCCTTTGAAAATATATACTTTTCAACATCATAAGCCTTCAATATTGTTATAAAACATTGGCTGGTATAAATAATTGTTTCTGGAAATATTATACATACCATATGTAATCATAACAAAGTTTGTTTTGTAATGCAAATTATTCCGTGTTTACGAAGCCTTCTGAAGTTAAAGGCTTTTAACAATGTCTGTAGAAGCCGTAGCGTACAGTCGTGGTATGAAAAGGGTTGCCAGTTTTCAAATTCATTCATTTAACGTTCCGCGACAAGTCACCTTTTCAAATTAAGTCACAGTACCGACGGTTTCATAGAAAATTATCTTTAACTGTTGGACAATAAAGTTTAAAATTACTTAGATCAAAGTTGTTTGATTTTTGATGTAAAACCTTTTTATTGGTTTCTAACCGACTCAAAAAGGAGGAAGTTTTCAATTCATCTCTGTGTTTTTTTTTCTATGTTTGTTACTCAATATCTCCGTCAATGGTAAGTAATGGTAAGATGAACTATATGCGACATATAAATAGTTCAAACTAGATAAAACAGTTCAAAATATTTCGCTTCAATTCAGCGTGCTTGTACAAAAAGTGTAATAAATTGGACTCAACGCCTCGTAGTTCACCAATATAATCAACCATAGGGTACAGGCAATTTATTAAAGTAAAAACGGCATTGACAGATCGTGATTCCGACATGTGAAGTGACGTGACAATGACCCATCGACACGGCTATGTACCGCAGACAGATATTATATAGAGATGGCATAGATTTTTTCTCGCCATCTTCTCTGTTACTTATGGTTGGTTTATAAGGCACTTTTAACAGTAGTTTATCTGTTTGTTAGCACTATCGGTTCAATAACTTATAATAAATTGCGTTTCTGAACACATCATCGTACGATAGTTAAACTAGGTTCAATTTAACTGACCAATATTAGGCGTTTATGTATTCCATATCTTTTGTTTGACGTTTTTGTTTGATTTAAATAAATATTAGATATTCCTTCTTAAATAGATCCATCTAGTGGCGAGTTTTGGTACTAGTTGTAGGTTAACAGTTAACCTAAATTTATCTATTACATAACTTTATGGAATCAGTTGTTATTAAACTCATAGCTGGTAGCTTTGTATTATTACTTTAAACTTTGTATTATTATAATTTCTCTTTCGTCTATTTTACTAACACATTTTACAGTTGTAAAAACAAAATGGACTTATGTGATTTATCATGTTTGAAAGAGATGCCTTATATACTTTGTCTTGTACTGAGTATAGGATCTTAGTTGTGGTACTTATAGTAACGGCATCAGCTCTTTGATACTTGAAATAATGATATAATATGATAATATGAAAAAGTTACAGTACATTTTAAGTAAACTCACCATGAGTTGCAATCTTTTTGCGGTAAAAACCAACATGATAAGCTGTTGTATTCCCATTCTTTAGTTTTACGCAAATTGTATCTCTAACTATTCGACTCCATGCTTTGTCCAGACAGATGTAGAGCTATAAAAAATAATTGGTTCCTTTTTTAAAACTGGGTTCAAAATAGCGCCCTTAGGACCGCTTGCATAACGATCGACTTTAAATAAATCTAGTTAATCTTATTGAACTGCCTAAATAAGTTTTACACAAAACGTATTGACAGTTCTTCAAACATATTTAGCGACAAATTTTGCGTTGTGCAAGACGCTAATCGTATTTAAGGATGTTAAATGCGTTTCGTGTTTCTTAAATAAATTTAAGGAACGTTAAGCAAGCGGCCCTTAGGCTTTATTCCTAAATCAGGGCTTTGCCTTGCGCCTATACTTTGGTAATTTTAAATATCTATTTTTCGGTGATTATCTCAAATAATTTCGGTTTTCCAGAATATATAATATGGTTGCACAATATGCTATATTCAAAATCAAAATAACACCATGAATACCGGACGGTTCGTTTATGAGTGCACAATGCCAGGAATGGAACTGAGAGCTTCTGCATTTGATTGAGCTAGGCTGGCAAAGGCTTAGCTCACTCAACTAACTACAAAGGCCGTCATATACATCAATCTACACATACATAAATACTTAGCCTCAATGACTGAATGAATTTGCATGCGGGTGTTTCCTATGACGGCTTCTGTGGTTGATCGGGCTAAGTCTTAGCAGGCGGAACTCACTGAAACGCAGAGGCTCCGGGTTCGATTCCTGGTATGGTACTTACATACATACATAACTTCATGCCAGGTCCCTTGCGGGGTAGGCACGAACAACAGAGCGCCATACAGGCTTATTCTTACACACCTCACTTGCTTCACCTGGTATGCTAAATTTCGGAAACGAACTTTCTGTTATTTATTACGGTCTGGGTGTCTAGGATCGGCCCCAGAGTGGTCCGTTTTATATTACCCACAACACAAGCGTAAATTGCTTAGCTTGGGGATATATAATGTTTGTATTTGTTTTATATTGTAGGTACAGGGCACTAAAAATAGATTTTTGAAAATTCCCTAAGGGGTTGAAAAAGGGGGTGGAAGGTTGCTCAAACTATAACAATTATATTCATTTAATCCAGACTAGGTCCATAAAAAATACATTACTATGACTATCATAATCTACGCGGGCGTAGTCGCCAGCAAGCGCTAGTTCAATATAAAACTTTTAATCACTCAGTTTAACTTAAGTAGCATTATTCAAATATAATACTTTTAATCACTCAACATAACTTTGTTAGTGGTATTGTAGCCACAATACGAGCTTTCTATAGAAAACAAACCTTCAAACAATTCAATAGGAATACCAACAAAACAGCTTTGAAAAATATTTAGGTCAACGAAATATCATACTAAATATTACGAGTATTCATTCCCTCGCCCATATAGTGATTCACATAACAAGAATATCACGAGAGGTATGTAGATTTGATTTTCATAAAAACGAGAAACCGATGATGGTCTACCGGGAGGTAGACGGGAATTACTATAGAAAATATTCCT
This sequence comes from Dendrolimus punctatus, assembly GCA_012273795.1. Classification (NCBI taxonomy): domain Eukaryota; kingdom Metazoa; phylum Arthropoda; class Insecta; order Lepidoptera; family Lasiocampidae; genus Dendrolimus; species Dendrolimus punctatus. The sequence goes on from CM022544.1 coordinate 8,101,022, forward strand.
ATCAGCAGAGGTTTTTTGAAATACATACTTTGAAAGGTTTCGTTACTGGTATATTTTTGCAAAGCCCTTTTTATGTTTCCTTGTAAGCTGACAATGGACTAAACGAAAGTAGTGTAATAGTGGTTTTCGTCGCCTATGGACATCCGTTACGCCGGTGACGCCGGCCGTCCGGATTATGATTTTTTGGATAGGGAGGGGGGGGGGGCACAATCTGATAAATGCCACTCCTGCTCGCCTATATATCTCTCTTAATCATCATCATTTCAGCCATTAGACGCCCGATGTTGGACACGCGTGGGTCTGTAGATTTAACCTATACCTACGCGCCTGGCGAAAAGTAATTTATGTGCTAAAAGTACTGAAAGTCTCAGTGGTCAAACTTGCCTTAATGTTGAGTTGCGTGTTTATGAATTGGCCGCCCGGAGTATGTGCGCCGGCTTGACCCTCCTCCCCCTAGATTCGACCCTGTCTACGACACTAAAGATAGTTGGGCCTTATCCGCAAGCTGACCACGCGCGGATGGCGAGCGAACCACTCGGTGACATCCTGTTGCTCAGAGTAATTCGCTTATTACACCTAGTACCGCTGACAGGCTTGTCAACAATTTGTGATTTTCATACGTTAACTATGCGAGGTAGACAATACGGCGTCCTACGGCATCCGTAGATGGCTCTACTTTTATAATGCCTGGTGCCTATAATGTCTCTACAGCAGCAGTAAAATTGTAGTGAATTTATACAAGTCGTATCATTTTTCATGCAAACTAAGGGACCACTCAACTCAAATGAACAAAACAGTTAAACCGAGCCCCGAGCCCTTAGAGTGAAACCAGCTAAAGGAAGCCCATCGCACCGCAGTATGTTACGCGAACTTAATGTTAGATAATCGAATTAGGCCGGTGTGCATAGATATTTCACCAATGGTTAAAACAAAATAATCGCTAAAACTATATGTCTTTTTTTTCTTCAGTCAATCTCAGTCCACTGCTGGAAGTAGGCTTCCCCAAGTACGCGCCACATATCCCGGTCTCCCGTCTTCCTCATCCAGACCCTGCCGGCGATCTTGCGCAGGTCGTCAGTCCACCGGCCTGCGGGCGTCCTATGCTACATTTGCCAAGACGTGGTCTCCACTCCAGGACTCGTTTGCTACATCGAGCGTCGGTCCTGCGACAGACGTGACCGGCCCACTGCCACAAAACTATATGTCTAAACAGCGATTATTTTATTTTAACCGTTGGTTAAATATTTAGCACATCAGCCTTAGTACGATTAAAGATGAAATGGTTTCCAATGAAGACACTATTACCGAAACAGACGCTTTAAAATTGTACGCAGAAAAATCTATAAAAAATGCTTCACTTCATTTAACGCTTTTGTTCACGTCGAGTCCATATATACCTACTTTTATTCTTTAGAGCTTTCAATCTAAAATAAAATCAAAGTCAATAACGAATATTTTAATTTCTTCGTCGAAATCGTCCGTTTTCGAGATTCCTTTTAGCGTCTACATCAGAGTACCTGCGAAAAGCGATTGTTGTAATTGGTATGGCGTCAATGTCAGGAAAGCCCCTTAATTGCTTTTTACTCGATTAATTCGCCGCCTTCCTCGTCACACCTTGATTTACCTCACTAATTGCATTAAGTTAGGAGGTACCACAGAAATGTTACAAGCGAAACTGACAATTTTTGTAATAGCGCCTGGCTATGAGACGGGAAAATATTAGTAGGTATCATTGAGGAAGGCCGTAATTAACAATATCTACACCTATATGAAGGTCTTCTCAAACATTATGAATATTTAGTTTAAAATGTAGATCAAATACGAAATCTCTTGTTTCTTTATATCGGTAAACCCCGGTGATAAGTTAGAACGGTCATGTTATATATGCAAGTTTTTGGTTATGTATCAAAGTTTACTTATTATAAACTAGCTGTCCCGGCAGACATTGTCCTGCCTCGAAAAAAATTTAGAACCCAATATAGAGTAGATAGATTAGATAATGTACCATTTTAATAGTGAAAGAATTTTTGAAATCGGGCCAGTAGTTTTTGGGTGTTGTACGGTTCAACGTACAGCGTTTTGCTGACGCTGCGGCCTACTTTAGGCTACTTTAATATAATAACATCACTATAAATAACGCTCACAAATATAGTGTGATCGAGTCGCTATTGAGCTGCAACCAGGGATCAGCATCCAAGCCAAACTACTACGAGAATAACTCCCTGAAAGCAACAAGGTGTATTTTCTTCAGTCTACTACAAGAAAGCGCCAGCACTCCACCAACAACTGCCAGCACCCATCCACCACTACAAGCAAGAACAAATGTACAGATGTATATGTTACAAACATACAAAAATATACTCTTCCCTATTTATAATATTAGTATAGACTTGCTTCTGCCCGCGACTTCGTCCGAGTGGTGCGGTTTTTTTTAACTACCCATAGGAACTCTTTAATTTTTCGGGATCAAAAGTATCCTATATATTGACCAGGGATATAAGCTACCATCATACAAAATTTCATTTAAGTCGGTCCAGTCGTTTTAGAGATTAGCCGATACAAACAGACAGACAAACAGACCAACCGACAAATAGAGAAACAAAAAATTTGAAAAAAATCTAAATTACTTCTATTTAACTTCTTACATCCCCTGACTCAGATTTTAGCATTTTTTTATTGTACAGAAATTCGACCTCTACAGTTTTATTATATGTACAGATGATAACATATTTTTTTTAATATACAAGACTTTTGTAAGTGAGCCAATTTTACAATTATTATATCCAGCCTTAGTAGTCCCTAACACAATTAGATATAATAGACACTGTAGTTATATAACATACCTATATATATATGCGTATACCTATGCGTGACGTTCTATGACTATAAACTCGATCTGCTCATAAAGAAAGAAAGAAGGAATAAAATAATACATATTTTACACTTCAGACAACTTTTAACGGTCACAAAAACAAAAGGTTAAAGTAAACTAACCTATGATGGTTGTGATATACGCATAAAAACTACAAATACCTTAAAGAACCCAAATAAATATATTTTATACGAAGGTTCAGTTGTTTAACTTACCTTTTTTCATCATCCGAAATTAAGGCCATCGGATTTCACTGAACTATTCATCTGGTCTTTAAAAATAATTACCTAGAACACATATATAAACATGTGCACTTCTATATATAACTTATGAAAATTTATGTTAGATATGGGATTTTCATAACGAAATACGCCGAGCGTAGAAAACTCTTTTACTTTTTAATTTTGAATAAGAAGGCAAAGGCTACATACAAAGAGTTGACGCTGTTTATGCAACTTTTAACAGGTTTGGTAACCTAATAATGGTTGAAATTTATATTTTTGAAGCTTGTATTTTTTGTGGAAAATCTGAATGTTGAATTTTATCAATAATAAATTAATTTACTGTACTATAGGTCAACGATCTAAGTATACATAATTATTTATAAAAGATGTCGGTATACACTGGATAAGAATTTATTATTTTCAGGAATTGTGGTGTATATGGAAATTGTAGGTAAACTATGTAGATATCGGATCGTGTTTTCTACACGTTGACTTTATAAACATTAAGACTTGAGTTAAATATCTTTTTTACCGGGCCATAAAATAAAAAACACATATTTAAAGTTTACAACAATAAATAAAAAAAAAATTGTATATAGTATGTATATATAACGAAAAATGTAAAGAATTTGAAACCAAATGTGAAATAAAAAAATTATTAAGATATCGTCTAAACATTTTAATTATATCTTACACTTATTGTACACAATTCAATGAAACTTAATCACTGAACATAATTATTCTTGGTTTCATTTAAAGTTGGAGAATGAATGTTCGGCAAAAAGTTCTTTGCACTCTATTGTATTGAGTTGGAGTTAATAAAAGGGGAACAATGTTCACCGTACCTTCGCCCTCATGAATATTCCAAAAGCTGTTTATTTCACCGCCATCCAAAGTTAGTTATGAACATGTTTTTCTGGGAAGTCCTTTTTAATCTAATATTAAATAAAATCACTTTATTATTTATCCTCAGTTTGCGTATCTTGCTTTTGTTGCAGGTCCACCACAAAAAAGTCGATGAGTATTATAAAGATCTTTAGTGTGAGCAACAATAACATGTGCGAAGGAATGTTGAGTGGTCTAGATTGAATTAAACGAGCGATCTAGATAAATCTGCGTATATAGGTAGGTAGAGAAAGATAGATAGAGTGGTGTAGATGCAGAGATATATTTAGACAGAGCAGTGTAGCTAGAGCAACTTAGCAAGCTAGAGATGTGTAGTATTTTTTTATATCTCCCTTCCACCGTACGGACAAGGTTATCCAGCTTTTATTCTCTTTGCGTTTTTTATGCTTTTCATTTTATCTTTTTTATTGTTTACTTTTATAAAACCGGTATAGGTAGAGTGGTGTAGCTAGAGTGGCGTAGCAAGCTAGACCTGTGTAGTTAAACTAGTAAAGACAGAGTGTTGTAGCTAGAGTAGCGTAGCAAGCTTAAGCTGTGTTTGTAATTCACCCGGTATATAAAGATAGGGAGGTGCAGCTACAGTGGCGTAGCCAGCTAGAACTATGTAGCTAGACCAGTATAGATAGAGTGGTGTAGCTGGATAGACGTAACAAGTTTAAACTTACATCAAACCTTCAAAAGATGTTATTTATCGAAATTTGGTGTGTATAGGAACTATTAAATTTGAATAAACAAGATGACAATGAATTTAATCCCCGAAACCTGGTCCAGGTTTTTTATATAATAGCTATTACATTGTACAATGTTTCATAATAATTATTTATCTTGAGTCGAATCGACTGTTTTATGGCTATTAATTATAATTCCAAAAAATTACCGAAAATGAAATAGAATAATCACTTCTATAACTAAGCGAATTCCAATAAATTAATGTCCAAATGCGTTGTGTATAATACATTAATTAGGCTTATTAACAAAACGAGATGAGGCTTTCATCATAGCAGATTACTTAGAAAACCTGTTAAACTAATAAAGGGCCTGCCTTATCTAATAGCCTACTATTTGAGAAAGCGACCAACATCCACGTAGCCAATAAAAACTAGTATTTTTAATCATGAAACGTGACTTAAAAAAACTATTAAAATACTGAAACGCAAAAGATACTGACAAGGTAAAAAAAAGATATATATCCTCGGACTACAATTTTTAAGATAGTGTTATCTATCTAAAAATTGTAGTTCGAGGATATATCTTGATTGATTACTCACCAATATACACAATTACAAATAATGCATAATTATTCATTCTTGCCAAAGCAACAGGTGGCTTTATCGCTAAAACGTTCTCCTCCAGGCAATCTAGCGTAAAAGAAATTCTTAATTAATTTGGCGATATAGGTGATGCAACAAATAGGACAGGATTGTACAAATTAAATATACACTAAGATCCTGTCCGCACAGCGATATTTCACAGCACAATTTTTTTCTCGTAATTCTGTAACACATTGAATATTATAGGAGTAGCCGCACTGGCGAGAAAAAAATCGCGCGAGAAAAAAACCTGTGACTTGATGCAAATATTTTGTACCGTATAGAGTAAGTATGGCTATGTTCGCACTGTGGAATAAAATTCGCGCGATTCGCTCAGTCGCGCAACGTCGCTATTGAAAGTTGAGCTAAATTATCGAGTGATTTTGTTTCATTCTGTAATATCCAAAAAACTTTTTGCTGTATTTTCGCAACTCTTGATATTTTATATAGAAAAATACTTTCATGGGTCTCAATGCCGTAAGTTGGTGAATCCAATGTACATAAAATCTTTTGATACGTCTATTTCGCCGCCTTTAGCATTAGATAAATTAAAATTTTAGTTCGGATGTCCATTTTACACGTGCATCTCAGCCAAGAACTGAATTAAACTGAAAAAAATTGTACGAAATTTTATTCGCAGTGCGTACTAGGTGTATTTCCGGTCGCGGAATTTAATACGCGCGAATAAAAATCGTGCTGTGAAATATCGCCGTGCGGACAGGCCCTTACAATAATTAATAAATTCAACACATACATAATTACTTATTTTTTAATTGTTAGACTAGATTTTATTAGACTTCCCATATCCAAAGGTAGTTCGAAATGTTCGACCTACGTGATGATACAATGATAATAAATGGCCGCATAAGAATAATATTTTCAAATTTCTTATTCTTCTTCTCTCTGCCCTAGAGACGTCTTTCTAACTGCTACCAAGTAAATACCTAAAAGAATTGTCTTGCCTCTACTCTGTTATTGAATGAATGAATCTTTATTTGTAGAAATGCAGGTAATAGTTATACAAGTTGGTAAACAAAGTTGATTGGTCTCACTGTATTTGACCTAAACATGGTTCATACAAATATTTGGGTACATGTCAATTTAAAAAAAATATAATATATTCTATTATAGTATCTTCCGACACAAAAGAAAAGAACCTTTATTTTTGCACTCTGGTGTCTGTTTGTCATTCTTTATATCACAGTTGATACGTAAGCTTTTGTCCGCCCATCACACAGGAACACAGAAGCTCATGGTTCCATTTCTAGTATGGTAAACTTCACAAATAATCTTTCTTTTATATGTTGGGGTGTTTGGGGTCTTTCCCAGTGTAGTCCGTTGTAAATACCCATAACACAAGGATAACTTGGTGAGCTTGGGATTATTCAATGTGTGTATTTGTCAGTCGATTATTTTTATTATTATTTCTCTTTATATTTATTTACTTTTTTATGTTGTGTTTTAATCGAATAGAACACTTTATTGTTTACCAAAAAAAAAATATAAAATGAATAATTACAATAATTTTAAGGCAAAACAAAGGCGGCTTCAAAGCGATCTCATCCAAGCAACCCGACTTTGAAGGAAAGTTTTAACAACCTTCAATAATTAAATTAAAAAGAAGTATAATAAAAAAGCAAGAACAATATAATGTGGACAGTGAACAGTAAAGTTAAGAAGAGTAGAAAAATATAGATAAATTAAAGTTATGGTTTTTGACAGCCTTTTTAAATATGACAAGTGTAGCTTTTCTGACATCTATGGGTAAAGAGTTCCAAAAGTAAATCAGCCTACACCGCGAAGGCTGTTTGCCTCTGAAACTCCTACATATATGCACATGCACGTGGAATACATATACATATTATAAATATAAAAATCTTGTATTTGCTGGCAGCGCGGCCTAAGACCCAGGCTACCGATGCGATGTTTAAAGCTGCAGAGTAAGGAACCTCGTCGCACAACGCGTCGTATTCGAGAAAACCGTTTTCTGAATATAGCCCTTCACACATTTCACGAGCAAGCGTCTCAAGATAGTCGAGGCTCATAGCTATAAAGCCGTTAACGGACACAACTATCGGTACGATGGTCGCTAACTCCTTATTATTTTATCTAAGGAACCGATATACCCATGATTATAAAATTCACTCGACCCCGGCTGAGACTATTAGTGCAGCTACTGGACATTGCAATTTTAACAGACATCTTTACAACATTGGTGTCACCGACAGCTCCATGTGTAGAGCTTCCCTTCAGGTAGAAGAAACAGTCTCCTATGTCCTTACACGCAAAATAGGCTCGAAGTCATCAAACTATTTATTTATTAACTTACAATCATCGCTATGATTACAGTTATCATCAAAACGATAGCGTGATACTCATAATACAATATATATACATATTCAATCGTCATAACATATAATATAGTATGTAGTTGTTGATACCACATACTTGCACAAGAAGTAGAACGGCTGTATCCAAAACTGGAACGTTAGTTTGTATGAAAGCGATGTCTAATTTTAATGTTATTTAAGCATATCCAAAATTCTCCACAAATAAATGAAATGTTAAAGTTTTTCTACCATTGAAAGCGGCTTACCAAACGTGTAAAAAGCCTTTTATCTTTTTTAGCTCCGAAAATTACAACGTGACCCACACGTGTTTTGTTAATTAGGTAAAACTTTTTTGTCAAAGGCGTCAAATTGGTTTTGTAATCACACTTACCTTACTTTAAAAGGTATTTTTGTGTAGTATAAGTAATATTATTTACTACAGTCGTGGTAGCTTAATTGTTAATGTACCCGCTTCGCGTTCCAATTATTTGAGTTCGAATTAACTACCTCGTATATCCATCCGGTACTTGGGATTTTTTCTGACTTCTTAGGCATATTATTATGATTATACAAAATAAACGACTATTACTAAAATCTGTAATTTTTCTAGGTTATCGAAGTAAGGTGTTCAGATTTTGTTTTAATTAATAATTATTATTATTAATTCTATAATAACAATTTGAACCATTCAATTAAATATGATTTTAAAAGTTATAGATACTTTTTAGCGTTGTAGTAGTCTAAGCGTAGATGCGCTAAGTTCATTAGAACGTAAAAGTTTCAACTTCTATTCCAGGCTGGTAAATTTTGTAAACGGACTTTATATTTTGCATGTCTGGGAACTTAGTATTTGCTTTTTAATTTACCCTTTGCATATTAATTACAAAAGCATAATGTGCAAGTTACTTAAAAAAGGATTAATCAAGACAAGTCTAGCGTTAGCACGAATTTAAATAAAATCTTTATTCAATGTTTTGAGATCATCTAAAGTTGTTAACGAATACTTTAAATTAAAGAAGTAATCATTTTAAACAATTATCTACAGTAATAACATAACTATTTCCAAACTACTAGAAATTTTAACCAATTATTTCAAACTGAGAAAACTGGTTTGTGTTTTTATTTGATTTTAGTTTATTTAGACAAAGATGCTTAAACCGCATCGTTGTTTTAATGAAACGAGAATACCCTAGACACTGAATCACTACAACGTTCTTTGGAACGTTAAAATTATACATATGTATAATTGTATATATAATATAGATAAATATTTAAACTTAAAATAATAATGGGCAAACAACACCCATATTGAATATCCCCATATCAGTCAAGTTACACTTGTGTTATGGGAAATGTACAACAGATTACTCTGGGAACTATCCCAGACACCCAGACCATAGTAAATAACAGAGAAAATACATTTTCGAAATTTACCATACCAGACATCAAATCTGCGTCTGCGTTGCAGTGAAGTATACCCGCTCAACCACCGGGACTGACAAAATAACATATTTATGAGGTTTACACTCATATTAATTCGATTGTTTATTTCTCTAGTTACACAATTTGTCTCATACTATCCTATTTGATTTAAAATAGACGAAGTTTTTTTTAAATGATGGCTGCAATAGCATTTATGCATTGATTTTGCCAATGTCGTGTGAATGGAAAAGCCAGGTGATATAAATAGGAAAATAACCCGAACACAAATGCAATTACACTGTCATAGCTACCTCCTACCCATCATGACGTACGGTGCTGAGACGTAGACACTTACAGCGGGACTGGTCTACAAATTCAAAGTCCCTTAACGGGCTATGGAGCGAGCTATGTTAGGTGTTTCTCTTATGGATAAAATCAGAAATGAGGACATCCGTAAGAGAACGAATGTAACCGACGTAGCTCGCAAAATTAGCAAGTTGAAATGGCAGTGGGTCAGTCACGTCTGTCGCAGGACCGACGGCCGATGGAGCAAACGAGTTCTGGAGTGGAGACCACGTCTCGGCAAGCGTAGCGTAGGACACCCGCCAGCCCGGTGGACTGACGACCTGCGCAAATCACCGGCAGGGGCTGGATTAGAAAGACGGGAGACAGGGCTATGTGGTGCGTACTTGAGGAGGCCTACGTCCAGCAGTAGATTGAAATTGGCTGAAGAAGAAGAAAAAGAAGCTCACTACACTTACACAAAATCGAGAAGGCTGTGGCTTTTTGTGAGATAATAAAGCCAATCTCAGTTGCTATAACGACCAACAACCCTATTATGATTAGCATTTTTTTTTTTTTGAGGCGGGGAAAAATGACTAACTAACCGATTTACGCACTCTCTGGGCCGTCACTAGGAAACGGCACGAATCCACGGGGGGCGGTAACGCTAGCAATTGTATGCTCTACTTGCGCTCCGTCCGCTATGGACTACACAGAGGAGTGTGGAGACTCCGAGCGATGCCGCACGGGCGAGCAACCTCAATACCCACTAAAAAACCCCTCCTCCCTTCGCGGCCCTGCGCTTTGATGTGAAGGAAAGACTGAGATGTAGAACATAGTTACTCAGCAGTCGATCCAGCGCATAAAGTGCTGAAGTGTGCCCTGGGAGAACACACTCCACTACGAAACGGGGGTAGTTGTTAAGTCCCTTGCTTTACCTAGTAGCTAAGGGCCCCCATCGTTCCGGATCCTACCTCAGGGAGGGAAGTAATGCGCGTACCTGCCTCTCCGGGTGCCGGCTGAAGGCCGGCGACCTCGAGAAGAGACCGTAGCACGCGCCCTAGGACTTCGCTCCCTATCCCTTTCTGCGGCCTCTTTCAGAGACATAACTGCCTCACAAAAAGAAACCGCAGCATCCCAGGCGTCGTCGCTCCGCAACATGGCCGTTACCAAGTCGCCGAGCGATCCGACGGCTCCTAACTTTGTCTCGAGCTCGAAACGCTGCGGCGCCCAGGCAGCGCACTCGACAAGCGTATGAAACGCCGTATCGGGTGCGCCACACTGTCGGCAATCCGGAGAAGGCAAGCAGCCCACAATGCGAAACAGATACTGATCGAAACAACCGTGTCCGGTCAGTATCTGCGTCGTCCTGAAGGTGAGGGTGCCGCTAGTGCGGTTAACCTATTCCTCCAGTTGCGGCCTGATTGCGTCCACCGTAAAGCCGCCGGAATTATGATTAGCATGTAACAACTGTACTCAACACACCCACGTACCATATAAAGCAAGCAAACTCCTAAGTTTGTGTAAAGATTCGTGACCGAGACGGATATTACTATGCTAAACTTTACAAGATAACTACCTCAAATGTGGTTGAAATTGTCTGTAGTTTGGTAGAACAAGTAGTCTAGTTACAACCCCATTATTAATCCAAAACAAACCGATATCTTTGAAGTTCAACACATTCACTCCATTTACCGGACGTTGTTTTAACTAGCATGTGCCAGCGAAACTTCGTTTGCGTTAACCGTAACAACTACATATTTGCTGTTACAACAACGGTGGCATTAAAAACACGCGTCCGGTGCGCCTCATTACCGACATTCTAAATAATCTACTATTATGAAAGCCTCTTCTCATTTCGTTAATAAGCTTAATTAACTAGTTAAATTATGCATTTGGGAGATTAATCTATTCCAATTCGGTTCCTTATTAAAATGATTGTTTTATTTCATTCTTAATCATTTTTGACATTCACAGCCAGCGATCGTCAGTTCAATTAAATGTAAATAATTGTTATGTGTGTAAGAATAAGCCTGAATGGCGCTCTGTTGTTCGTGCCTACCCTGCCAAGGACCTGGCATGAAGTTATGTATGTATGTAATTGTTATGAAAGATTGTAAAATGGAGTAGCGATTATATAATAAATTATAGTTTAATAAAGTAATAAACACGTTTTTATAGTTAACTACCTATCCCGGCAGACCTCGTCCTACCCGGAAAAGCTTCAATCGATATGCCGACAGCAGCGTCACTTGCCGGGTCCAATTGTGAACCAACTCGGAAATCTTCTTTGGCTTATGCACAACAACTTTGCTAAAGATCATCACATGATCAAATGTATAGTTTACGATTCTATAAAAGACAAACATTCATATTAAGATCGAACTAAAAAGTAAAAAATAATTCATAATATAAGAATAAAATGATTAACGAGAAAAATGATTTCATTATAGTAAAAGCGTTAACAATTGTTATCGAGCACCCACGCCTTTACCACAATTATATTAATTTTCTCGTTAATCATTTTATTGTTACATTGAAAATTTTAATTCACTATTTACTTCAACAACCTAAATATACATGCGATTTAAGGTGAAACGACCGCAGCTGCAGGTACCAGATTTGCCCGTCGATAAAGGCTCTTTAAAGGACTTGAAGGAAGTTAATTCCGATTACGATATTTTAGATTTATTAATAATTTATTAATTAAAATAACTTCAATGTACAGTCACCCATGTTTATAATTTTATAACAATGTTAAGAGTTTAGCGAGACTCGAGTTAAAATGCCGTTGGAATGATTAATTATAGAGTTTATTAGGACTATACAAACACGTATAACACAGGTACAAATATAACCGAACACAACAAATCCAAACGTAATGCAGAAGAGGGCAGTCGTATTTCAATAAAACGCGCAAAGACCATCACTATAGATCTCCGATTGTACATACGTCTCGCCTTAATCGTGATTCTCGCTCGACTGCCCTCTTCCTCAATCGGACCATTGTTTTATACTGCCCAAATGCAATATGTCCGCCCGGCAACGTGGAACGAATTTTCTAGAACCAGCTTGTACTTTAAAATCCGTAACACCTGGCTAATTATTACAATGCTACAATAAGCCGTAAGAAGACGATCGTAGAAGAATTACAATAGTTTCAATGTTATTAGTCAAAAGTTCAAATGCCGACGGCTTATAAATGTGCTTTGTTTCAGATATGCAGGTGGATTTTGTTTTTGTCGGGACTTGATTTATAACAATAAAATAATATAGATAAGGGTCTTTATTCAATATTCTTTAGAGAGGAGTGTACTCGTATTATTAATCTATTATCAGATACACAGTGTCCTTTTTAAACATCAAATGTTTGACGAATGAAAGCGAATTCTTTGTTAGCTGAGCCGGTAATTCTCTATTTATTCCCATATCCTATTAAATTTGCACTAATATTAATTCATAAATAACTTTAATTAAAATGTCCCTTTTTACTTTGAGCTTATTCATAGAACTCGTAATATTGCTAAAGCTTTGACATATTAATTTTCAGAAAATCGCTATGAGGGATTTTATTATATTTTTTTTTTTTTTTATTGCAGGAGATCAGCAGACAGGCAGACGGCCCACTTGATGGACAGCGGTTACCATCGCCTATGGACATTTGCAACACCAAAGGTGCTACGAATGCGCTGCTGCTCTCTTTAGGGAGCCTGGAACCTGGTCACTAATGCCGGAACACAACTCAAGGTTGTTATGGCGACATACTCTAGACCAGGGGTGGTAGCCATCCAGTCGGGCAAATGCCCTACCACCTGGCTGTGGGTTGTTTTGTCGCCTCTTACGACAGGCCGCCGAGCCGCAGGAAATTGTATTCTTTCTCCGTTTCTGCACGGATAAAAATATTTACCCTTAGCATTATTAAACCATTTCATTATACTATGAAAGATAGATAAATACAAACTGTACACTGGTGAAGTGTTCAAGTGGACTTATAGGGCTAAATCCAAAATACTAAATAAGGAACTACAAGTTAACTTTCCCAGAATAACATTTCCTCAATTTTGATGTGCTTTAATTTTTATGCAAACAAAACTTATATTTGGATGGCTTTAACGAAAACGATCCAATATTCAGGCATTTGTATATAAAAACAGTTGTGCAATTCCCTTGACACGCTTTGGGAAACGGAATGTTTGATCAAGCAATGAAATATTTTATCTATACAAATATATTGGTATAAAAATGAAGTGTTCGTCTGTGATTTCAAAATACGTGCCAAAATTTAAGTCAACTTTAACGTAGTTATTTATTCGACGCCTAAATAACGATAAATAACAGTCCACCGAAATGACAAGTCAACGAATTTCAATGAAAACTTTGAACATAAAACAGTAACTTCATATTTTTGTATGTCTAATTTCGATATCTTGCATCGTTCAGGAGATATATGATTATTATCAGAAGACATACTATTAGTCTCAATGAATGTTATTGATGACTTATTTCTTCTTTTACTCTATTCTGTTCTGGATAGTAGGAATGAAAATAGGATATTTTTTAAATCTCAAAATACTGATACTAGACCTACAAAAAAAAAGGTTCGTTCAGCTCCCTGAGTGCGGTCGTATATCTACTTTAATAATGATGACGTCTAACTTAATGAAGCCACAGAAGCGTATACAAGTATAAAAAGTATTAACGATCAAAAGGGATCAAAAGATGCCCTCAGCTGTGTAAAACTCTGGGCGACTGTCTCTAATCCGCCCACTCATAATAGATCTGCATTAGCATAATGTAAACTTGAGCTCAGCGTTCTTTTAAAATTGGTGTCATTATATCGCTTACTGGACATGACTTAAGTACTTCGTGATTGGCTCTTATATTTCTAAATTGTCTTTTCAAGTTTATTTTTAACGTTTTGAATACCAAGCCTTTATTATTTATTACTTAATACATTAGTAGGTATTTTAATTAAACACATTATATTCTACTTATCTTTTAGCTTCTTCTTATCTATTTCGAGTCTCGCAATCAACTCAGCATTTCTTTTTACCTTTAAGGTGAAAAAGTTCAGTATCTTTAATTATTCTCAAGCGAATAATTCTTGGATGTTCGGTAACTGTGAATTTTTCTAATACAAGGTCTCTTATTCCCTTTTAACTTCCTCTCTTACCTTTTTAGACTTCCGATGACATTTTGAATACGAAACAAATGTATATCGTCATTTATATCCTACAGTCTCTCTTTATCGTCCGTCTATCACATATACGAGTATGTATATGTCATTGCCATTTATGTGGATAACTTCTAGGTCGATATTTTTAAGACAATAAGGTGTAATTTATGCTATTATGTACATGTTAGATTATGGAAAAGCGAAAATTATAGATGGCTTCCATAGAAGTAACTGAGGGTTGATTTTTTAGTCTACATAGTCCTGGTAGGTAGTAAATGGTAACATGTGTTCAGTTTTTTAAAAATGACTTTGCATTATTATTTTATTGGTTTATTCCTTTCCAAATTGGGGAAGAAATGAACCCAAACTTTAGCTTTTGAAGTTTGAAGTGAATAATTCAAAATGCAATGGGGTTGACAGTCAAATGAGACTCTTTTTACCATTTTGCAAACCACAGACTCATAGGTTTTATGCGAGCCAAGCAAGTTATGACGACATATCTGTATAGGTATGTATGTTATTAAATTTAGTTTTGTAAAGACATTTCAAAAAGTAAGTTGATAATAAGATACTTGAACGTATTTTATTTGAATATTGTTTTATAATTTATTGTTAAACACGTTACTTACTAAATGAAGTAGAAATTTTTATCCGTGCAGGAACGGAGAAAGTATACAAATTCCTGCGGCCGGGCGGCCTGTCGTAAGAGGCGACAAAACAACCCACAGCCAGGTGGTAGGGCATTTGCCCGACTGGATGGCTACCACCCCTGGTCTAGAGTATGTCGCCATAACAACCTTGTGTTGTGTTCCGGCATTAGTGACCAGGCTCCAGTCTCCTTCAAGAGAGCAGCAGCGCAATAGTTGTACCTTTGGTGTTACAAATGTCCATAGGCGATGGTAACCGCTATCCATCAAGTGGGCCGTCTGCCTGTCTGCTGAACTCCTGCAATAAAAAAAAATAAAAAAAATGAAGCATTGTTGAAAGTATTTTTAACTTTCAACAAATAAATTCCTGATTTAACCCTATCCGTGGAATATTGATTGAGAAATGGTTTACTACGTTCGTCGCCTCCACGAAACTCTTTAGTGTGTATGAACCGTAACGAGATATACCGATTTTTTAAATTAATAAAGTTATGTAAGATTTTTCTTACGTTTCCGGCACTAATTTTATTGTCATAACTATTTTAATCCTCTTTGACTCTGCCTCCTTTGGAATGAAGTTTTCTGGAAGGTTCAGCTTAGTAAAATGGCCACCTTGGCGGAAATAAAGCCATTTGCCGTTGTTATTAAAATTTTAATATAAGTTTTCACGACTAGTACACACAATTTTAATACGTTGTAACGGATATAGACGCGGCATTTCATGAAATTTTTATTTCGAGCTTTCGGCCATGTGATAATAATGGGCTCCCATAGGGTAAATAACAACCATAAACAAAAATTAGTAGCCAGCTTTCTGGGCACTTTGTCCACAGAAGACGGTGAGAAACTATGGTTTAGAATACAATACAAATAAGTTAAATTTTCTTTTATTGTATTAGATTATTTATAATTTTCTTCACTGTTCTAATTTCTTTAATAAAACAAGTTAGAGGTAATATTTTCTTAAGTTTTTGCGACTTGTATACATAATAAAATTACGTTTTAATGGTTGTAACCGCGGTAATTTATTTGCTTTTGGTTAATCTGACGTTTCGGTCGCTTTTCAGTGGCCGTGGTCACAGACGACAAAGATGAAATTTGTCCAACGAGTATTGTTAAAGTTTTATTTAGCCTACCGCCAACTTGTTCAACAAGCTTAAAACCGTTAAAATGTAATTTTGTTAATTTAGGGGTAGGTAGGTATCAGTGCCTAAGCAAACTCTAGCAAATGGTAACTCAGTTTTTTTTTAAATTTACAATCGTCTCTATTTAAAATCTGATAGTTCTTTTGTATTGCAAGTAATGAGAACAAAACTTAAAATATGTTGAAATTTTGCACTACATTCATATAACTTATTAAATTTTTACCCAGTATACACTGTAAAATAATGGTCGGTAGCACTCTCGTGTAACTTAAATGTTTTATAGGAGCTTTCATCACTGTTATAAGTGCAGAGGATTTTATGAAGTCGCTAACTTTAGCGGGTGGAAAATGGGGATAAAAGTAAAGCTCGAGTTAATGTTGTTGGAAGTGTGTCTTGTACGTATTTTAGTGCTTTTACGTGGTTGCCCATAATGCGATTAAACATGTTTGTTGGTAATTTGTAAAGGAGACGGGGACTTTTGAGCCAAATAAATGTAATGTTGAGATATGGCCTAAAAAGAGCGTCATATTTTTCTATTACAAAATGGAAACATGAACCCTTAATTCTAAAAGACAAGAAATCTTAAAAATAAGGTCACCAATAAAATGACTTGTTATTTACCATAATCGATTTATATGAACTGATTTCAATTAATAATATTGTGCGGAACTCGAATGAAAATGCCGTTGGAATTACTATAGAATTTATTAGAACAATACAAACACGTGTAACATAGGTACAAATATAACTAGACACTACTAGAACAAACTGCACGATTCAATAACACGCACAAAGTCCGTCTATGATCGTGATTCTTCCTAGACTGCCTCACCCCTCTGTTCGGGCATTGTTTTATAGCAAACTGTACAATACAACAATCGACTGCGTGGATTGAGTTTTTGCAAGAACACCTGGTGAATTATTCGTGCGAACGGCCATAAACGAAAACAATAATAATAAGCTATTGGCTCATTGCAAATTTTAAACACAAATTAAACAAAAGAAGTCCAAATGCGGGAAAGGTGTGCATTACTTTGTCGGTTTGTGGCAATAATTATTAAACATTTCAGAATTATGCGTGTATTCAATACTTTGCTGTGTTTCGAAACAGCGCTGAATTCAGCCCAAAACTCTTAATCCATGTAATAATTGTATGCTATATATAATATTAATTCCAAAACATATATAATAAGTATTTGGTTACTAAAAATCTGCACCCTTCAATATATATGTATGTGGTAATATATATCGAAATAAATCGGCCAAATAACCGATTTATTTCAGTATTTAATACTAAAGCCTAAAGACGAAATCCCTTATAATAAGCAAGTTTGTTAATGAAAACATGTAATCTATATAGGAAGCTTCTCAATAATTCCTATTTACATATATATATATATATGTCGCAGAACGGCCTCGTTCTCACGACATCTACTTTAGTTATTTCAGGTTTAGTGGGCGTGCGCCCCGCGGACTCACCGTCCGCCTACCGGCCCATTGTGTTGCTGGACGAGGTCGGAAAGCTCTTTGAGCGCATCATCGTCGACCGCCTCGTTCAGCACTTATCGACGACGGGGCCGGACTTGGCGGACAACCAGTTCGGCTTCCGCACGGGGCGCTCTACAATCGACGCAGTCATACGTTTGAGAAGCCTGGCGGAGGAAGCAGTTTCCCGGGGCGAAGTATTATTGGCGGTGTCTCTTGACATCGCCAACGCCTTTAATTCCTTGCCCTAGCCATGCATCATGGAGGCACTCCGGTATTTTGGGGTGCCTCCCTACCTCCGCCGAATAGTCGGGGACTACTTAAATGAAAGAGTCGTCATTTACCCGGTCCACGAGGGATGGAATCGGCGAGCCATGGTGTGCGGTGTTCCACAGGGGTCGGTTCTCGGTCCCCTCCTGTGGAACATCGCATACGATTGGACGTTACGCAGCAGGGTCCTCCCCGGCGTCAGCATCATATGCTACGCAGATGACACAATGATCGCAGCACGAGGGAGGACCCACAGGCAGGCGTGTCTTCTAGGCACGGCTGGGGTGTCCTTAGTTGTAGGCAGGATCCGGCGTCTTGGACTGGAGGTGGCGCTTCAGAAGACCGAGGCCGTGTTCTTTCACGGTCCTCGAAATCGTCCACCTCCAGACACCGCTATAATAGTAGGAGGCATCCACATCGGCATCGGGGGGACCATGAAATACCTGGGATTGGTCCTCGACAGCCGGTGGGATTTTTCGGCACACTTTCGGCAGCTGCTCCCCAGACTAAAGGGGGCAGCAGGTGCGCTGTCGCGCTTGCTCCCCAACGTTGGGGGGCCGAACGCCACGTGCCGAAAACTCTTCGAAGGCATCGTACGGTCGATGGCCCTTTATGGGGCCCCAGTGTGGGCAAACCGCCTGACGGCCCGCAACGCTCCGCTGTTGCGTCAAGCTCAGCGTATAATGGCCGTCAGGGCGATAAGAGGATACCGTACGGTGTCCTTCGAAGCGGCCTCTCTACTCGCCGGATCCCTCCCATGGGACCTGGAGGCCAGGGTGCTGGCGTCACTGTATGTATGGCGCAAAGAAGCCCTGGCCAGGGGCACCAGACCCGCGCCTCGCGAAATCGAGGCGTGCAGGTCGGAGCTCCACCATGTCGCCGTGGGAGTTTGGGAAGATCGCCTCAGACGCCCCAGCGCGGGCCTTGCCCCCATCGAGGCGGTGAGGCCCGTCCTGCAAGAATGGATAGGACGAGACTACGGCACCCTGACATTCAGGCTGACGCAGGTCCTCTCGGGGCACGGCTGCTTCGGGAGGTAGCTGTGTCGCCTTGGCCGCGAGGCAACGTCAGGGTGCCATCATTGCGACATAGGCGACGAGGATACGGCGCTGCATACCCTGCAGGAATGTCCCGCATGGACGGAGCAGCGCCGAGAGCTCGTCGCCTACACCGGACTGGACCTTTCGCTCCCGGCCGTGGTTCGCACCATGGTCGGGAGCCGCACCGGATGGGACGCCGTCTCCTTCTTCTGCGAGCACGTAATGTTTGCGAAGGAGGAGGCGGAACGGGAGCGTGAGCGCACTTCTCTGCTCCGCTCCCGACAAAGGAGGACGCGCCGACGCCGGAGGTCTGATTTAGACCTTCGGCCACCGTAAGCGGGCGGCGCGGGTGGGGCCTCTAGGGGTATAGAGGTTCTCACTCACCCGCACATGCCGTCGAGATGAGAGCGCGAGTGTTCCGCGCGCGCTCATCTCTCTTCCCGTGGGGCGCGTTACAGACCGCCCCACGCCCGGAAAAGACTGAGAAGTCGCCGGGGGAATAGCTCCCCCGGCATTGGAAGAGGCCCAGTGAGCGGGGCCCACGCCTGCCAGGGGTTGCGGAGCCGGGTAGCCCATTCCCGTAACACTGGCATAAGGCGCAGGACGGAACACCCAGGGGTTTTAGTGGGTATCCCTAACTGGGGAGTGGCAATAGCGTGGCACCGGTTTTGACCGGGCACGCTAGTGCCACCCCCGATCTGGCGAATCCCACACTATCTCACCGGGTCGCGAGCATCCCCCAGGCTTCTGTGCCTGTCGCGGCTTAGTCCTCAAACGGATTTCCCCTGGCAAAAAAAAAAAAAAAAAAAAAGTTTAGTGGGCGTCATCAGGGTAAAATGCGAGCATAAAACACGATGGCCACGGTTTATACACTTTTAATTTAGATTTAAAAGACATTTTAACATAGTTTAGACCGATCAGCGGGTCATACTTCCATACCTACCGCTACCGGTCCTACCGCTCATACTTCCAGCTTCAATACTTTCTTTAAAATACTCCATGGTCCAACTCGACCTATTGCCATCAACCGAATGTGCCACAAAAACTCCTCAGTCTACCCAAGTAGACACTACTCAAAGTATAGATGGCGTCTGATCCCGCTCTGCCATATGCTCTGCTCTGATTAGTCGTTTATTAAATTACAATATTCATAATTTTTATTAGGTTAGAACGATCTTTAAGTTATAGAAACATTTAAGACATCAAATTAAATTAAATTAACAATGTTAGAAGTAATTAAAATGTAAACAAATAATATTGTGCGTTATACATCCAAACAATAATCCATCCAATTATAGCTTCCCTCCGACATATATATATATATATATATATATATATATCTTTGTACCTAAGTTTTTAAGACTATATCTGTTAGCCTCCCAAATAAAACAAAATATATAGGTAATAAAAAATAAAATAAATATAATAAAAACAAAACTGTCTTCATAAGTAACTCAACAACATACCAACCTCAAGATTTTGTAGAAATATTTATTCTTTTCCTTTTAATTACTTTTAAAGCAGATTTTGCTTTTTGTTACGTTTTTATTTTCTACTTTTTAGTTACGCAATTACTTAAATATAATAGCTTTAGAAATAAAGTGTATTGTTCATGTCAATAATATTCGATGATTGCTATCGATTGCCCTGGAGAAAAAGAAAAATGTTTCTACCTCGAGAGTAAATAAGTTATTTTTAAATCAGTCCAAAATTAACGGAGAAATCATACGTTAACAGATATACAAATAAAAATTCTGAGAAGTTAAATACCTCCTCATTCTTGAAATTGTTTAAAATATGGCTTGGCTTTATTACTAATACATCAAACAAAACCCCTTCAAGCTGATATTTCTTACACAAATTTCAATATGGTAAACGAAGTCACACGTGAGTACGCCCATCTGTCGCCTTAAGCAACCAATCATGAAGGATATTGGTAGATTTATTTTTGAGAGCATTTGGTATGTTTTAGGATTTGCCTACACATGTTTTCGACGTACCAATGATTTTAATATCCGCTGTATAAGTTGCTGTATAAGTCAAGAACGAACGTTTTTAATTTAAAACGTTTTCGAGCTTCTGGGAATTGTTTTTTTTTTTTTTTTTTTTTTTTTTTTATTGCAGGAGATCAGCAGACAGGCAGACGGCCCACTTGATGGACAGCGGTTACCATCGCCTATGGACATTTGCAACACCAAAGGTGCTACGAATGCGCTGCTGCTCTCTTTAGGGAGCCTGGAACCTGGTCACTAATGCCGGAACACAACACAAGGTTGTTATGGCGACATACTCTAGACCAGGGGTGGTAGCCATCCAGTTGGGCAAATGCCCTACCACCTGGCTGTGGGTTGTTTTGTCGCCTCTTACGACAGGCCGCCGGGCCGCAGGAAATTGTATTCTTTCTCCGTTCCTGCACGGATATATATACAATAAGCGGTTTTATATACAATAAGCCAATTCCTTAATAGAATTAAGTTTTACGATACCATTTATTATTTAAAACTAAGGCTTTGCATAATAAACTTTTAAATATTACTAATTTTTTACCCGTGACTTGCTCGGGTTAATGTTATCCCGCGGGAACCGTACATTTCTTCGGGATAAAAAATAGCGTCTGTACTATTTCAGACTATAATCTATATCTGTGCCAAATTTCATTCAGACACGTTAAGCCATTCTGGCGTGATTGAGCAATAAAGAAAGAAAGAGAAAGAAAGAAAGAAAAAGATTTATTGACTAAAAATACGACGCTATACATAAAAGAAAAAAAAACACAATAAATTGACAATTTTTACACAAAAACATGTATAATATTAAATAAACAAATAAAGGCCCGTACGTCGAGTTTTTTTAGTCAACGAGGTTGACAACTCAGCATTGTGCTGTTTCGAATTTTTTTTAAATCCCGATACAGCGCTGATTTTCAGTGCCAACCTCCGAACACTTGACCCAATAACACACACACACACACACACAAATATATATAAGTTATAAGTTCCTGTACACATAAAAAAACATACAGCATATACACAAATACAAACACACATAAATATACTGTGATTATATTAGAAAAACAAATATAGTAATATTATTAAATAAAATCATATAGTTATATACAGTGAAATTACAAAAGACTTAAAGATATATCAAAAACAGTGCTGTGAATATAAAAAAATAAAAATAAACATCCACCCAAATTTTTGCATTTATAATATTGGTAATATTCTAATTCTAAATTTTTTTAAAGCATTTCATAATTTCAATTAAAATATTCTGTGTCATGTAGTGCTATGAGATTAAGAGTCTGAAAATTTCACTTGTAACTAAAAAATCGAGAGAAGAAAAATCTTATGACATTCCCGCGGCCCTAAATTCGCAACGATGCTGGAATGAACCCATTTGCAGAGGACTAAATACAGAACTTTTGAGTTCAACTAACTGTACATCGCGCGCCTGCATCCTCGCTATCGCTCGTAAGGAGTTTGGGTTTTGGCTTCAAGCTATCCCATCCTTATGGGTACACTAATGGATAATAAATACAGCGTTTTCTTTAGCCGTAAACCTGCGCCTGGGATCTCGCATATGTGCACTACGCAGATGCATCTGTGGAATAGAGATATTCGGTCGAGAATACCATGGTCTTTCCTGCCGCCGTAGTCAATGGTCATGCCGCACCGCCTTAAATGACGTCTCACTGAGGGCGTCCTGAAGGAATGACACTAATGGGGATTGTTCACAAAAAAATACTTTCTGATTTTATATTTTTATTACGTAAAATAGGGTATTTTAAGATACTGATTTGAATGTTTTGTATTTTAAGCGTTAGTTTTTTTATAATTCGATTTTAAAAAAATTTCTCCGATAACGTCATAAGGGACAAGTTTACATTGATTTCTTTGCCTAGAAAACAAAAATAATAAAAGTAAGTTTTACCTATATATAATCATAGTAATCTGTGCTACTATTTAAATGTCACTGTCATTAATCATTACGTATCGTGATCATTTTAGTGTTTTTTGTTGCTAGGCTTATAATTTTTCGTGTTCAACCATTATTATTTTCTATAGTTATCGTTGAATTTTTTTAAGTGGTCTTTAGGGAAAATTCATGTTACAGAACTTAAATCAAATAATGTACAGCTAGAATTTTTTTACACCTGAAGTAGACAAACAGGCAGACAGCCCACCTGATTGGATTTAGTAAGGTCAAACGCATTTCTTACAAAATACAAGAAGATCGTACGTTTTTTGGAATTTTAACTAGACAGAAATGATTAGGGACACTTTTCCACGAAATGTTTTTTCAAATAGCTAGATTGAAAAAAAGTGAACAATCCCAATTCCCTGGGTCGCCAGGGACAAACTATTGACATGGAATGAGACCTGCGTGGTCACGTTGGCCGCATCCCATTTACCAAATATGTCTATATTGGCCGGTTCGGAGGCAGAAACAGCTGAGTCACTCAAATATGCAACCCTCAGTGTAAGGTGACGAGTAAATGTTTGTGTCGTTTGCTGCTGAAACGCTTGAACCGTGGGTTCCTGTGGTCACGAGCCGCTACAAATATATTCCAAAACGACTTATTGACTTTTCGGGAGATCAGAGGGCAGGTTCTTACTTCGAACAATGAATTAGTTTGGTGATCTAGAGAGGCAACGTAAGCAGTCTTCTAGGAACCCCGCCCATTGTAATAAAATTATAGTGATGTAACCTCTCAAGATGGAAAAAAATTCTATGTCAAAAAAAATGTTTAACTGTAATATTAACGGAGCCAAACCTATATAAATTCATATTCACATTAAATAATTATATTCTTCTAAGCACAATTGTCACAACTTATGTTTATTGTAACTAGATGGCAGTCTAAGTAATATAGAATGGCGTTATGGTTCGCCTTTGGGGTAAAATACTTTTACTATTTGCTAATTTCCTAATCTCAATAAAGTCTGATCTCAATAAAATTTTTGAAAACGTGGATTATAGACTCCTATTTTTGGGTCCACAAATCCATGTAAAATGTTTAACGCACTGTCACTTCATAGGCTGTGGATATCATGTGTGGGACACCAAACTTCCTGAGAATACAACGCAAAATATCAACATTTATTTCACTTTCCACACCTAAACACAACTCCAATAATCGACTTTACACTTCACTTTGACCTTTATTGGTTCAAAGATCCTGACCGAATAATTGTTTCCAACAAACACTAGCCATTTTTATAATTTTGAGCTAAAACCAACCGATTTCCGTAAACGTATATTTTTACTTATTTATTATATTGTTACGAGTTGGCGTGACTCGAATTAAAATGCCGTTGATTACAACGGTTGTGTTATAGTTCTAATAAACTCTATTATATTAATAATAGAGTTTATTAGAACTATAACACATACATACATACATAACTTCACGCCAGGTCCCTTGCGGGGTAGGCACGAACAACACCTATAACATAGGTACAAATATAACCGAACGCAACAAATTCAAACGTAATGCAGGTCGTAATTCAATAAAACGCGCAAAATCCTTCACTATTAGATTCCAGAATGTACACACGTTACGCCTGTATCATAGTTGTAGCTCGACTGACTCCCTCTCTCAATCAGGCCGTCGTTTTATACTTTACAAATGCAAATGTGTCCGGCAACGTCGGCACAATTTCCTAGAATTAGCTTGTACTTGTAATCTGCAACACATGGCTAATGATGCTCCTGAGCGAGTACAACAGGACAATAGGCTGTTCTCCAAAATAACTAGAAACGTATGCCAATAAGTGAACAAACGAAGACGATCATAAAAGGATTACAATTAGTTCAAATGCCGACAGGTAATAAAATGTGCTTTTACGGATCTGTACAGGGAATTTGTCTTTGTCGGGGCATATGTTGTAACAATATTATTTCCAAAAAACTATTTTTAATAAGAACTTATCTGGAAGAGATGGCTGAAAGCAATAAGGCCGCCCATTATACTACTTTATAGTATTTAACCTTTCAGCTGCATTAGGTTCTTTAAAAGTATACATCTTAATAAAATATTTATAATTTCGCTTGTTTTTTTTTGGTGTAATTTTAATATTATTTTTTAACTTTTATGTGAATGAGGTGAAAGTCTTTCACAAACCAAACCTGAAACTGAGTTTTAAATAAATATCACATCTCTCCTTTTTATAGGCTTCTTAGGTAAATAGGCACCGTATATTTAAATACTTGATTTCGCCCGCGACTTTGTCCGTGTGGAATAGTTTTAAAAAATAAATTATGTGTAATAATGATG
Organism: Dendrolimus punctatus; assembly: GCA_012273795.1. Classification (NCBI taxonomy): domain Eukaryota; kingdom Metazoa; phylum Arthropoda; class Insecta; order Lepidoptera; family Lasiocampidae; genus Dendrolimus; species Dendrolimus punctatus. Next base: position 8,126,411 of record CM022544.1, read on the forward strand.
ATATATAGCCTATAGCCTTCCTTGATAATTGGGCTATCTAACATTGAAAGAATTTTTCTAATCAGACTAGTAGTTCCTGAGATTAGCGATTTCAAACAAACTCTTCAGCTTTATATATTAGTATAATAACAATATTACAGACAACTGTGGGTCGTATTCTATAAAACATTTTAAGCAAATGTCCCAGACACATGGAATCCTGCCAAGACGGGGCATGACCCTCTAGATAGAATTGGTAAAATCTTTTTATCCAACTGATATAGGATTTAAATATTAAATGCAAATTCCAAAGCGGTGAAGTTTAAGTTTGGTGTCGCTGTGCATTTTATCTATAATATTATAAAATTCTAAACTTGCCGTGACTGTACATTGAAGCTATTTAAAAAAATCAACAGTAATAGAATAAGGAGAACACGCTGCAATTTTGTTTATATTTCTTGTTTGTTTGTTCGGGATTGACGTAAAAGCTACCGCGCCGATTTCAATGTTGTTTTCACTGATCGATAGCTAATTCTTACACTTAAAATCTGCCCTACTTTTTATCCTGCGAATCCCGCGGGAATTTTTCTAGAAAGGGTGTAAAGTGGCCAAACTAAAAAATCAAATTCCAATGTGATTTTTTCTGTAGTAAATTTTATGTAATAAAATATGTTATATACTTTATCCCGGGAATCTTGCGAGAATTTCAAGTCAAGTGTGGACGTACCCTAGTACCTAATCAAATGTTTCGGTCTGATGACAAATTAATATATCGTTATCTATTTTCATACTTGCATACTTATAAATTATCACGCCTTTTTCCTATGGGGGTAGTCAGAGACTATTCTCCACTTGCGACGATCCTGACAAACAACTTTCGCTTCATCTACTTTCATTAACCTCTTCATACGTGCACGTTTATTTGATATGCTTTTTACCTGACCTGACTATATATTTTCGTACATTACTAATTTGAAATATCAAGAATAAAGTAATTTTTTATAACCTCAATATCACCGTCACTCACTCACTCAAATTAATATTGGATTAAGAAGAGATATCAATTAGGTTCATTTGGCAATATTGCAAGCTTCATCAATTAATTAAATTAAATATTAAATGACATTCCATACGTCACTCCATTAGTGATCGATAGCAAATTTAATGTAATAAAATGTTTCATATTTTAATCCTGGGAATCCCGCGGGAATTTTCCTAGGAGCGGTTTGTACTTGTTCGGTTGCGTAAAAATTAGCTTATACCGACACAATTTTCACTAAAACGATAGCTTAAATTATTTTTCAAATGCTGCGGTATTTTGTGTCCTGGGAATTCCGTGGGAATTTCAAGTCAAGCGGAGACGACGTCGCTTACATATCCTAGTTTTTTAATAAAATTGTTAAAGCTCTGTTAGTAGATTGAATATTTTAAAACAAACACTTATTTGACTAAACAGAAACTTTCAATATAGAATTTATCTATAAAATACGTTTCAAAAAATAAAACGTCACAAAGCTAAACAAGATGACCTTAAGCGGCCGCTTTCGCGAATTAGTATTTCAAATATGACAAGTGTCATAATAAAATACTAGTATATCTAGACATGTGTCAATTTCTTTGAGCGATTCCCCAAAAGCAACCGCTTTAGGTTCAAAGAAAAATCTACAGCGCCATGTGGCAATAGTCCTCTAAGATTTAGAAGCTTTTTAGGCTAGCGACACACCTGCTGACAGTAAAGCGCTGAAAGTCCGGCTAAATACGCTCGCAGTGCTTTTGAGTAACACATCAGCTGGAACTACATGGCGTTCGACGTAATGCCGAACCTTTCCTCTAGCGACTGTTTCCATGAGAACGCTATCAATGTATTTGCAATAGCAACTGTTAGCGTTAAGTGACCGGAAGTTCGGGAAACATAGATGAACCATTTTATTTACATTTATATATTAAAAAATATGTATATTAGTCCGATATATCCTATAAATATAACATGTAGGTATAATTAGTTTTATTAATTATTATTTTATTAACAAAACTGAGTCGTTTTGGTCTTACGCCAATGGAAGCCAAACTTTCGTACCGGACTATTTTCCATCGTACATAATGTCTTACATCTCATATGATAACATTGCTCAATGTCTTTATTTTGCGTTCCATTTTCAAAGAGTTTCTTCTTGTTTTGTCAATTCAAATTTCGTTTTAATTTTTCATACAATCCCGTGGATTGCTTAAGTACTTATGGAGGTTTTAACAGGAAAAATACATTGTCAATATACTATATAGTATTTTAGTTTAGGGAAGAAATAGAATAGAATAGAATATTCTTTATTGCACATAAGAAAATAATAATACACATGTATTAAGAATCTTATAACTAGTACAATCGGCGGTATTATCGCTAACAGCGATTTCTTCCAGATAACCTTCTGGAGATAATTTTACATTTTTAATAATGGGTCGGTATTTCGTGCGCATAATTTAGAATATATACAAACATATATTACAAGTGAAAAATAAATGAATACACATACATATTTGTATACAAATATATGTACATAGGGTTACATAGACATACATAAATTACTGTTTACAACTTTAAATAGTGATCTTTGAGGAGTTTATTAAAAGATGTAAGTGACTTTGCACTTCTGATACTCAACGGTAGAGCATTCCACAACCTTACAGCCTGCACAGTAAAAGATTTCTGACAACATTGTGTAGAATGTATGGGCGTCATTAGTCGTAGATTTGCTGATGATCTCAAGAGCCTCGTGCTACTTTCTTGAAAGAAATCAAAGCGTTCCTTCAAATAGGAGGGCGCTTTATATATACGATAACATGGAAGGTCCTTTCTATAATAAAACTGTGAGGGAATCCATTCGTCACGTCATGTGACCGTAACATTGTATGTTAAATGTACTGTGTCTACTTTCCCAATAAAAGTCGGTTAACAAAGTTTCTTGGGTAAAGGGTCAGCACCTTTTGGGACTTAAAGGTAATGTGTCGTAGCAAGGGTTTTACTACAGCGATTGTGTTTAATCAAACGTGCGAAGCAAAATTTACAATATAATTTTATAGCGCTGTAGCGAGATATTAAGGTTGGTGTGCATAGCTAGATTATAACCGTTTACCATATATTATTACCGATTATTTTATTTTAACTATCGGTTAAATATCTAGACTCTCTATCCTAAGTGATTGAACCATTTATTATATTCAAAGTCAAACGTTTTTATTGTAAGTAATTAACTGCTGAAGAACATGATACCATGCTCTCACAGAATATCGGAATTAAATCTGTAGCTTTAAGGCTCTTATTGCCGCGAAATTCCGAAAATGGGGTGTAAACTAACTAACCAACTTTTCGTTGGTAACTACATAAATTATATATAATTTATCTATTTATTATTAATGTGTAATAATGTATATGCTACAATTTTATTGAATAAAATAAAAATAAATACTACAACTCAAACACTCCATAGTTCGTGGACTGCCACACACTCGACCTCATTTATTCGACAGTAAAAGTGCGAAACTTCACTTAAGCCCTCGTCAAAAATCATCTAAAATGTCGAACACAGAAATTAGATTTTTATCTTTTGGATAGATAGAAATCTGGCATGAAACGGGCATTATCGGAATAAGTACTTGGCAGGTATTAAAACCGAAGTTATCTCAAGTTAATTCAGTTTCCAGATTGTTAGCAAGGAGATTTAGGGAACTTCAAAGTCCATTGTGTCAGCTAAACTTATTTTAAAAGATTTAAAAGCGCGGTTCGTTATCTCGAATATTCAATTGACTTATAAGTAACGACTTTAACTAGAGAAGGTTTATATCTATCACTTATTTTTTCTTGCAAGAGAATATTTCATTTTTTTGTATTATTGTATTTTGATATGTAATTTCAGATGTTCTTTAAGTTGACTTATGGCCAGTTCCTATATCTTACTATCACACACTTGCCCTACTATCGGTAGAATTTTGACATTATACACACGTATAATACATATGAAGCTTATGTCATTTTTTACCGATAGCAAGGTAAATGTTAAAAGTCTTTGCGATATAGAAACCGGCCCTTAGACATTTAAACATCATTGAATAATTTAATTAAATGCAAAAATCTTGTATATGAAGTACCAAAATGATCTCCTCATAAAAATATACATAAATATGTGTAAGTAGTTATTTTCTTGATTGAATTAATTTGTTTAATATCTAAATAAAGATAAAACTCAAAAAGGATTTCATCTACGAAACCTTTCTTAAAACCCTTTTTTGTTTGTTTACAGTGTCTAAGTTTAAACATTTTATAATGCTTAAAATAAATTAATCAGCTGCTGTTATATTTAAATACCAGTCCTAATTAGAAGGTTTACGTAGGTATTAATTAAATGCTTAAATTTAAACCGACACTTAGCTAAACCCATTTATCCTCAAATAATTAGAAACAACTGAACATTTAGGGTTTTTATTATTTAATCCCATGTTTAAATTCATTAAATAAAGGTGACAGCATAATATGAATTACTTTATTTCTGAAAACAATCTAAAAAATGTGAATATCAATTCTTTCCAAGACAATAAATTATATTAATGTCTATGTATTTTCTTCTATACATTAAAATAGAATTATTATTTTTGGAATAGTAACTGTGTATTTTGGTCATTTATCAAAATGACGCTTTACACTACTGGTCAACCTACCTCGAAATTATATAATAACGAGTAAAGAAAGCAATTTTATATAATCGGTTTACAGTAGATATCGTGTTACGAAGAAGTTGATTAACAGTTTTCGTGAGAGTCTCTTATTTCTTGGAATCCACTCATCAGATCCCGACATAGTGACAATGGAACCAATTCGGGAATATAACCTTTCGATTAAAATAATAATTTTGAAAATCGGTCAACAATTGACGGAGGAATGGAGTAACGAACATGCAAAAAAAAACAGAGACCTTTTTTTAAAAAGGTAGAAAATTTTCTTGGATGATTTGACTGTTATGTACGATCGGCACAACTGATTTATGACCCACTTTGTTTGATTGTACCATCTTCTTACTAAAAAGAATTATAACTATACATTCTTTTTAAATGACACTGCACAACAACTGCACGTCTCCCTTCAGGTTCCCGATAAAAATCCAAAACTACGTATAAAAATATTTCTTAAAAACCCAGCGGTCATAAAATGCATTATTATAAATTATCCGTGCAGGAACGGAGAAAAAATGAAATTTCCTGCGGCTGGGCGGCCAATCATAAGAGGTGACAAAACAGCCCACGGCACCTGGCTGTGGGTTGTTTAGTAGGGTATTTGCCTGTCTTGTTTGTCTTGTCTGCAGTTTGTAACGCCTTTGGTGTTGCAAATGTCCATAAGTGATGGTAACAGCTTTCCATCAACTCAAGCAAAAAAAAAACGGAAGTAAATAATAATTCCATATGACTAAATTGATCACCTTTAAAATACACAAGGCGAGCGTCCACCCGTGGGATAACGATTTCCATTCCACTGACCACTTTCAACATAAACGTTGTACCCACATTTAGCGTTTGATTTGGTCACAATGCAGGGCTACCTTTCCGGCTTAACTGTCGGTACCTATTGAAAAACAGGAAGACAGGAAATCGAAAGCTAGTGACGACCATTTGGTAGAATATGTATTTTCCGGTTTACAAAAATAGTGTAGTAAATTTCGATTTTATATTTTTTTATGTTTATTACGCGATTTCTCCATTCGTTCACTATCCGTGCAGGAATGGAGAAAGAATACTGCAGCCGGGCGGCCTGTCGTTAGAGGCGACCAAACAACCCACAGCCAGGTGGTAGGGCATTTACCCGACTGGATGGCTACCACCCCTGGTCTAAAGTATTTCGCCATAACAACCTTGAATTGTGTTCCGGCGTTAGTGGCCAGATTCCAGTCTTCCTTAAGAAAGCAACGGCGCATTTGTAGCACTTTGGTGTTGCAAATTCCCATAGGTGATGGTAACCGCTTTCCATCAAGTGGGCCATCTGCCTGTCTGCTGAACTGCTGCAATAAAAATAAATAAATAATAATAATTATGGACCGATTTTCAAAAGTTTTTTTATTCTAAAACGCATACTTCTGAGGTAGTCCCATTGCCACAAAGTTAGCATCTAATGAGTAGTTCCCAGGGAAATCGAGAGAAAACCTTGTTGAAAAAACCTACACTCACCGAAAAGCAAACTTTAATAAGCGTGCCAGTAGTATAATTTTTACCGGTGCTTAATTTTCATTTTAGGTGATAATAACATTTTATATATCTTTTTAATCAAAAGTACCTACGAAACTCTACAAATCGATAAGTATCCTATAAATATTATAAACGCGGAAAGTTTGTAAGAATGTATGTATAAATGTATGGATGTATGTTTGTTACTCTGTCACGCAAAAGCTACGGAATGGATTTTTATGAAACTTTACTGTAATATGGCTTACACATCAGAATAACCCTAAGCTATAATTTATAATGATAAAATGTGAATTATCCAAATATATAACGATTTTCAATCACCAAAAAGGTGAAACCGCGGTTGCAGCTAGTATTTTTATAAATTTATTTCGAAATTTTCATATCTTAGAGATCTCTTAATAATTTTATCTGGCATAGAGTTCAAAAGTGCGAATGTCTGCAGCTTAATTATTTTGATTGAGGTCCAACTTTTTGATTAGTTTCACGAGAGCGCCTTAGGAGTTGTATAAATATTATTTATATTTGCTGTAGTATACTTCTATATATATAGAAACAACTTTTAATCATGTTTAATACAGAATTTTGTACATAGAAGACGAATATTATGAATGACAATTCACTATAAAACCCAGTAAAAGACCCAAAACAAGTAAAATTATTATTGCTTTTTATAATAAAAAACACCTCTTAAATGTTATTATTTGAAACGTAATATTATTAATCAGTCAAAAGTTTTCAATTCAATATAGTGCTGGTAAATGATGTGAAATAGCTTCAAACAGTTTACTAATCTTTTTTTTTATTAATGTGTATTTTTCACTCATAAAATATTTTTTGTCAATTAAATAATAATTATGTTAAGTCTATATTGTACGATTTATTTCTGTATTTCAGTTCTCTGTCTTTCGTCCATATTGATTCTATTTCCTTGTTTACTATCAGCATTACACATACTTTTCAAAATTGAAAAAATTACAAAAAACCAAATTGACTTCAAAAGTAACTAATAAGCAAAGAATAAATTTTTCAACTTCTTGAAATCGGTGCAAAGAAAAACATAAAAATTACTATATTCTGCAAATTCGTTGTTGTTATTTTTTGTTTTACTTGGCTTAACTTCAAAATGTTGTAGTAAGAAATCGGGTTAATATTTATTTTTTGGTTTTTAGTGTGAAGTCGGTTCAGTCAAAAAATACTTTTTCTTTACTGTTTTTTGTTAATTGAAAATATTTTCTAGTTTTTATTTACACACATTCTTAAATAGCTTTAGAATAAAATTCTGAAACACGTTATACTTGCCTTAATATTTGGAGGTTGCTCTAGATTTCCCTGGTATCCACTATCCAACGGGAGTGTATTCTTTCGAAATAAAACTGATTTTGAAAATCGATCCACAATTGACGGAGAAATTGCGTAAAAAAAACATACAGTCGAATTGAGAACCGTTTCCTTTTTAAAGACGATTGAAAATACGTTTATATTTCCTCCGTGCTTGTAATGTTCTTTAAGAAAAACTGCATGGTTTTTAATATAACACCCCTGAAGGGAAGGACCTTAATTAAAATTAAATAGCATGTAACCCCGCAACCACTAATTAATTTCATGAAAACATCTCGTTTTACGTCTATAGTGGACGTTGAGTCTCATTTTGGTGTCAGCCGAATTCAAATTACGGTTTTATCGCGGCACGGACCCCGGGCTCGGTCCTACAATTGACAATACCACTCCACCCTCTTGAAACAAGTGCATTGACAATAACCCTTATACCTTTTTACGGACTAGAGGGTTTGGTATATACAGAACTGTGTGTTCGAGATGTTGATTCGTAGCTAACAATGGAATAGCATACTAATACCGAGGTTTTTTAGTCAGACCTATTTCGTGCTTTGTATTTTACTTCCCGTGCCCGTTACTTTGCTTGAGCTTTATATCCGTATCTGCTGAATTTTCTTAGATACCTAAATGAATCATACAAGATAATTTAAGACAGTATTCCAGTTTTTATATCTAAAACTCTCTTCAAGCGTAAGATTATATATATTCCAACGAGTGTAGGCAATGGTTTAATAGTATTAGAGGGTAGCTTACCTACTACTCGACTTGCTATCATCTCTCGAATAAAAAAATGTGCGGACGGAGCGGCAAGAAAGTTTGACTTAGGGCCGCTTCCATAAGGTTGCTTAAATTTATTTAAGAAACACAAAACGTAATTAACACCCTTAAATATAATTAGCGTTTTCCACAACGCAAAATTTGCCGCTAAATATATTTAAAGAACTGTCAATACGTTTTGTGTAAAAGGTATTTAGACAGTTTAATATGATTAACTAATTTTATTTAAAGGCGATCGTAATGCAAGCGGACATTATGGTCGGTAGTGATTCTCACACAGGCTTGGCCCAATGGACATGTAGTAACGCTCTAGTAGGGTGACTAATTATTGTACGAGACTCATAATCTATAATTAAATGTACTTAATTGTAACTACGATTCATAAACGAGTATCCTTTTTTATTCTCCGATATTACTTTGCCAACCTGTTTCGGCTATTAATTGTAATCTGTTAATAACTGATATACTTAAACTTCAATACAATATAATAAACGACCACGGTTTGCTATGGCTCAGGTTGATATTAACTCTTTTGAAAATTTATAATATGTACAAGTCAATTCATCGACTACTTTGTTTTTGCGCATAAACACTGGAGCTGAATATTGATATAAAATTTTGTGATTCCAGGTACAGACCTAAGAATGGAAGATTTTAAACATCAATAGGTACGTAGCTAAGTTCAATTTATAGATTAATCTGAGCGTGAATATTCAAAATTTTTGGGTCCAACCTCATTTTCTTCAGTGCCTACGTCGCAAGGTTAGCCAATAACCCCTTTGAGTTAAATTACCTACCTCAAAGAGACTGCTCTAAGCGATAAGGTCGCCTGTTAATATACTAAGGAATTATTGTAACTATATCTCTTAGTTAATTAAAGACATTTTAGCAAAAAATAAATCGCATGTATATCAGCGTGTCTGTGAACTTGTCGGTCTGTATTTGTATATTACAGTATTATTTCTAAGAAACTTTGTATATACGGATATTTGACGGGAAGGTATGTACATAATGATATGCCAGTATATGATGATGTCGTAAAACATAAAAAAAATGATTAGAGGTGGCTGCCTTGTGTGTATATAACTTATCGTCGATTTTTGTTTCACTTAAAAAATAGTCTTCGAGATATCGTCATTCAAACCTTGAAAAAACTTGATTATGACTTTTCGTATTTTTTAATGATAATATATAGATAATATATATAGCGTGGCAATGCAGCCAGCCTTCTGGGCACGCTTCCCTCTGGCAGCGATTTGCTACATTCTTTATATTAATTAATCTATTTATAATTTAGTTTATTTTTAAGTTTTGTTTTAATATATAGATAAGTAAAGAGATATTAGCTTGGCAAGTCGTAAAAATTGAGTCATTCTTCTACCATTTTTACTATATTGTGAAAATGCGGCTGGTTGCAGGCATTCGGTGTGATCTTGGTTCCGGCTCTGCGTTCTGGTGAGGTCTTCCTTTCTTCTTCTTTTTCCTGTCTTTCTTTCTCTCTTTTTCTTACTTTTTATTTTTATGTTTACAGTATTTTACGGTAGCTAATATAATTTAAATTATTTAATATGTGGCAAATGATGTTGGTATTGTACGAAGTTAAAATATTTATGTATAAATTTCATAATAAGTTGTAAATTCTGTACAATACTGTTTTTTTGTCCAAATAAAAAAAAATAAGGATGAACTTCGAAAAAGTGTATGCTTCAAGAAAATATTTGATATAGTAAAACTTCAAGAAGACATAATATACATGTCGCGGGCTTCAAGCCAGAGGGGCGTATAAGCCAACTTTTCAGTAGATACAAAAAACTTTTTGTTCTTTTTCCAAAGTATATAACTGAAAATTTGCATGTGTCTATGAAAGTACTTCCTTGATTACGTGAAATGCTCTTTTTTTAATTAACCTACTATTAAGAAAAAAACAGAGGCGGTGTATCGATAAAAATATAAATGATAGGCGAAATTAAAAAAAAACGCATTTCTTTATACGCCCCTCTGGCTTAAACCCCGCGATGTGATTTGGAGTATTTTCAATTGAATGCTAATTTATTTATATTGTTCCGTAGTCAAATGAAGATAATATTGAGCGTATAGCTGATATCTCTACGGAAACCTACATTTTACATTAATTACACTTCTTTCTTTCTTCTTCTACTTGCCCGATTGTATAGTAACTATATCAAATTGTATGTCTTTAAAGACCACGAGCCATGAAAATGACCCGGGCTTTTGGAGGGTTTGCATGGGGCCATGGGCAAGCCAACACGTAAAGGCCCCTTGACAAATTTAATCTAAATGTGACACTGACCAGCGATTATCCCTGTCTACACTATATAATAATGCACCTTAGGACAAGCCACGGCCAGTGTAGGACTATTATGGGAAATGAGAACAGAAGTACTGCTAGTGGTACTAGGGTTCTAGGAATATGGGGACTATGGCGTCTGTCCGTCGCAATGTTCGGGGAACATGAAAAGATGGGCAGATGGTGACTTGCCACTCCTTGCATGGGCGCCAAAAAATACCATAGAAAACAGCGTCAACATGAATGTGAGTGGTTGAGAGGTGTAGAGAGGTGGGCTGCAAGTTCACCAAAACTACTTCTGACGTGATGCCATTTATCACTTCCACCCTTGGAGCTTGAGTCTTAGTTCTAGCGACCAAAGCAAGGTCCCGGGAGTCGGGTCCGAGGTGTCGCTGCAGTAACTTATTATTATTAATATTGTTGAACAATGCAGAATATATCTAAATTCATTCTTTTAGAAAATTATTTGTTTTCGCTAACGTCTTAACGTAGTTAATATTCGATGCCGAGTATACGAATGAAACTGCTTTAGTATAATTTATGGAACGATACTTGAATCAAAATCTAAAAGTTTTCTTATGAAAGTTTTATGTAGCAATTTCTTTTGTCTGTACTTTGCTATTCCAATATCGCGAATCCAAGCGCATTCGTTTGTTTTTAGTATAAAGGACAAAGGTTATTTTAAATACGGTGCTGGAATTGTGTTTCCAATTTCGGAAGAACTCTTATCATTGTTTTGATAAGCCCTAAAATAATAGAATATTCTAGACTTGAGTTGAAAAGAAATAGTCCCAAAACGTGGTGGGACAGGATCTGTTTTGACTTTAGACAAGAAGATTTTGCTTTTTTTCTAATTTTATAAAGTAATATATTAGAAGAAAAATTTACATACATACATAATATCACGCCTGTTTACCATGGGGGTAAGCAGAGACTATGGATCTCCACTTGTAACGATCCTGAGAAACAACTTTCGCTTCATCTACTTTCATTAACCTCTTCATACATGCACGTTTATTTTAGATGCTTTTTACCTAACCTCTCTTTAATACTTCTGATATTTGATCATGGTTTGTTAGTCTCGGTCTACCGGCAGCAACTCTACCATTCACAATACTATCATACACCTGTTTTGTGATTCCATTGTGAGTGAAGAAAAACTTAGTTACATTGTTTTCTATCCATAGTCCCTCGAGACTATAAGTAGCGTACAGAGCCTCTATTACCGTCTTCTATGGGTGAAGTGTCCAAAAGATTAGCTATTTTTATTTTAAGATTAGATTTTTTCGTGATTAAAAATTGTATATTTCTTTAAGGATATTAAGACATATTTCATGTATTTCAAATAATAAGGATAAGGCGGAAGAAATGTTTTTTCTTTAATGTCTGAATCAGACACGCATACTTTCATAGTAGCTTTTATCTTGAAGCGTTCACACAAGTTTTGATAGTGATTAACATTTTTTTAATATCCTCCACGTTGTCTAGCGACTCTTATCTATTGAACAGGTGTACAACATATTTTGTAACGCAATATTTATAGCTTAGTTTATTTTTAGTATTTCATTATATTTTTTAAGTTAGTTTAGTTTGCACTTATGTTTACAATTGTGACAGTAAATGCGTAGAGTATTTACTGACATTAATATAAGATAATAAAGAACAAACATACTTTATTCAGACTTAACGAGACGCCTGGTAGACGTCTTACTCGACAAAAAAGTATTGGTCTATACCTCAGACAACGCATTAGCGTTGCTGTTCAACGAGGTAATGTAGCCAGTCTTGGGCACTTTTCCAACTGACAACGGTCTAGGACAGGGGTCGGCAACCTTTCCAGTCAAAAGAGTCAAAAAAATACAATTTACGAAATTTCAGTTTTTAAAGAGCCACAATTTTTTTCTTGCCAACATAAATATTATTTGCATTGATTAAGTGGTTTGATAAAAACAAACAAATCTATTTATTCATATATACGTAGTGTTTTTCACAACAAAAATATAATATTAATGTGACATGATTAGATAATTACGTATCATTAAATTAAAAATGAAAACAATTAAACATTAAATAACAACATTAACAGTGCTTCAATAACAAACAATTGGGCAAACAAATTCCATGAAAAACTTGTCTTTTTTTGCGTACATGACTAAAGAGACACAATTACATCCAAAGAGCCACGTGTGCCTCGCGAGCCACGGGTTGCCGACTCCTGGTCTAGGACTAGATTATATAGTTTAATTTGTATATATAGTTTTATTTACTTTAATTGTATGATTACGTTTATTTTTAGTTTAATTTATATAGTAGTAGTAGTAAAATTCGCCACAAAGGCAGGCAAAGGAATCTTCCATCCAGCAATACAGCCAATTCTGATGTTTAATAGGTTTTTGTATAGTAGCGCAGTTGTATTGCAGGCTACAGCCGACGCCATTCAATGGAGTTCTTGTGAAAACTCGAAAGGTCAAATCTGACTATACAGTTCACATTTCTCACAAAAACACAGTACTCAAAATGATCATTATCCTATATTGTTCACTTTAGAATAATTTTACATATTTTTAGAAATTAAAACTGCACAGCACAACACCTCCTTTCAGTTCCCGCCAAAAACTCTTAATTTATAAAATGTTTAATTTTTAATTTTAAAAAATATAACAAAGAATATATTTTTGCTCTTTTATCATTTATTTGTCAAGCCTTCTTTCCTCCAAATTATTTTTTCAAAAAACGTAATCTTAAAGATGGACAATCCTAATATATACTCACAGAAGCTACGTAGACAAAAAATGGTTAGAAATCAAATCGTCTCGATAATAATTCATTACATTTTGTGGTTATCCGGGTTTTAAATAGCTGTAACGAAATGTACATAAATATCAAATGACAAATGAATCAAGGGTTAGAACGGGAACGGCACGAACGAAAATCACTGTGAAACGACACAGCGGTAGACCACGTAGCTGAGTAATGGATAGGTTTGCTTTAAAAAGGATATTGGTTTCGTAAAATAAGGGTGAACAGTCCTTCGTTTAGCTTCTGATAATATTTTAACGTAAATGTGGGTTAAAATCAAATCCCTGTTCAATTGTTATTTGTATCGTCTAATTCCATAGTTAACTTATCTATAGAATGATAAATACATTTCCTTTTCATTATCGTAGTTCTATAGTCGTTATGATAAAATAGTAAAATTCCATTTATCTTTTTTTTTATTCTGAAAGTGGCAAACAGGTCGATGGCCAAGTTATGGTCGCTTCATATGTCCAACCGCTCATTTGCCTTAATATCGGTTAAAATTTATCATAAGCTCCATATAGGTAATGTGAAAATTCAACGTATGCGGCAAGTGAATGAATAGTAAGATATGGGAACCGGCCATCAATGGAAAATGGTTAGAAGCTTAAGGTTAGCCATTTCACGGTGATATTCTCTGAGTGCGTGGTATCGCACCGCTTGATTCTGCCGTAACAGCTCTAATTAACGTAGTGATTCCAGCATGTTTCAACCACGTTAACCATTTTGAGTCATTTTGTCAAAATGACTGCAGAACTTCTTGTCTGCCATCTGCTAGTCGTCTATGACCGTGAAAAAAATATGTGAGCATCGTAAACCTTTCTTCCAATATTTGAAAACCTGAAGCATTAGAGAATCAAACAGCCGCGAACTCCGAAACTCACACTCAGAATGCAATCGGATTTTAACAACACCACCGGATTCTACAACAACAACATAATTGTACACCGACTCTTTAATGTACACTGACATAATAAAAATAAAACATGGTAATACAATGGGCGGCCTTAAGCTGAAAGCAATCTCCTCCAAGCAACATTTTGATGGACAAGGATTTCATTAAAAATAATTTGTTGGCGTGTATCTTAATAATGTACTAATCGTAATATGTACAGGATGGAAACCTTCTACGGGGCAGTAAGGGACAGTACCCTTAACTGTTGTTAGAATACTATCCATAATTTTTCGACAAGTTTTGTTCCCCATTTACAACAGATTTCCAACAAAATTTACTGTTACCAAGACAATGGCCATTTTACAAAAAAAAATTGATGGCAATCGATCCTATTTCTAATATTGATCAAAAATTTCTATCAGACCAAGACCATTTCGTGTAGCTGTAACGTTTCAAGTTATCTCCCCGTACTGCCCTACTGAAAGTTTCCATTCTGTATAATAATAATAATTCTACCACAGCTTACTACTACATTAGGAAACGGAGATAATTTTAATTCAATTTTAAAGTACAGTCTGCTAGTTCAGCAACTCATATGCCATATTATGGCATATTTATATCTCAGCTGTTTGTTGGGTATTTCCATATTGTTATAATATTCGCAGGCAGCTGAACGTGAGCCAAGTTTACGAGGAAAGTCATAAAATGTTTAGAACAATCTTCAATGCGGCGGCGGATGAGTAGACGTAGCCTGTTTTAAAGTAATTTACGTTAAAAGTAACGTAATGTAATTAATAAACTTATAATATCTAAAACGATATTATAAGTTTACTAATGGAATTACAATTCACGATATAACAATTACTGAATAATCTTGAATGCAAATGAGTATTAATTCTAGTCATGACTTTGTAGTCACTGTACCTAATCCCTAATAACATTGAAGAACTTGGTCAGAAAATTCTATCTGCAATATGAATGATATGTAATTTTATATAATTAATAGATATTATATTGAATATATTTATTATGTTTAAATAGTTGCATATTATCACCATATCTTGTATATGTATATAACTTATGTGTATATTTGTATATATAGTATTATTATATATTTATTATTAAAATGTAAGTAATCAAGTGAGGTGTGTAAGAATAAGCCTGTATGGCACTCTGTTGTTCGTGCCTACCCCGCAAAGGACCTGGCGTGAAGTTATGTATGTATGTATGTAAGTAATCGTACAATAATTATGTATAACACCGTCGCCACTCCTAATCAAAATATTCTTGCCACGGGTTGTCTGGAAGAGATCGCTTTTTAGCGATAAGACAGCCCTTTGTACCCAATTAGATTAATACTAGTTCGTAAGTTTTCTGTAATGGTGTAGTACAATAAAGTGTTATCTATCTATCTAATCAAAGATTATACATAACATACACAGATCATATAATTAACATATAGGTATACAATGATAATAAAAATAATTAGGATATTTTTATATAATGAATAGGTTCGCGTTTGACTGGCATTGCGCCTGATGTCAGGTGGAAATGCAAATTAAGGTGGAGCGCGCTTACCTAGAAGATACTTGTTCACGCGAGACTTGAAGACGCCTTGATTGTATTCTTCAGGAAAAAAAAGACGACGGTAAAGAGATGATAGAAGAAACATGCAAACGTAACAAAATATAGATTAATATGACACAAAGAAGATAATATAACACAACAACGCGGAAATGCGGCCAGCATTTTGGGCACTCTCGCCGCCGACAGCGACCTGGAGTCTACTTTTTATTTATAGATGGTATTTTTTTATTTTATTTATATTTTAGTTTAATTTTAGTTAATATTTATTTATAATTAGTTTTATTTAAAATAGAAGGCAAAATTATTATTGTAAATACTGTATATTTGAACACAACATAAAATAATAATATGCAAATATAAAATGACTAAGAATAAATAACATCTAGGGCTTGAAAAATATCGGGGCAGAAAATTTAAAAGAGTATCAAAGTGTTTTTTAAACTTTTCGCCCATTGTGTAATATTATATTGTATAGAAAAGTCTCACTGCTGATATAGGCCGGGTTCCTATATCTTACCAACCGCTTATTTGCCATACTATCGATTAAAATTTGACGTAAGCTCCATACAACTAATACCAAATTCAACCGATGTTGGAGCAAGTGAAGCAATACTAGTCAGAAGGGAAGAACCGGCCATTAGACCCTGTCCATTTCAGAGGGTTGGATACGCCGATTTCCTCGATGTTTATTTTCACCCTCATCTTCTCAGCACGGGATATTTGTAACATGCGTAAAAAATCATAAACTGTCTTAGTAATTCATGATAAGATAGGAACCGAACCAACATAATTGTATATTCGGAAACAGACTAGAGTATCTCAGGAATAAATCGATTGGAAATTGGCAAAATTGTATAACGTTAAGACTTTCAAGTTTCGACTAATCTGGAATAAAAAATATATACCAATTGATAACTTGCTTGACAGTCAGATGAATTGAGATATTTTTACCATTTTACAAAACGTCGCAGCCTCCTAGAATATGTATGAATGTAGCAAGTTATGTCCTCATAACGTTAATGTATCAAAACGTGTAATAATAATTTTATTTAAAAGTTTGAAAGTTATTTTTATCAGCCGGCTCTTTGATATGAAGAATATGAACATTGTTTTGAAATATATTTTAGAATGTGTCACCTACTTAGCATTCCTAGAATTAGGTAGTTAGATTAGATATACATTAGATATATATTTTAACTTCAACAAATTCGATAGTTCACTTAACGACTCGTTTCATTTCCTTTACTAATTTTATCATATAGTATTTATCTCCATTATCGCAAATAGTACACACAATTAAAACTGATAAAGCGAATTACTAATTATTTGTATCACATTTTATAAGTTCTGCGGCCATACGGATGTCCGTTCTAAGCGTTACTAAATCGTGCGTAACCTACAAACTTTGCTAAATTAAGTCACGATAGCGATCAAAGATGTTGCAAAGCAAATGAAATACGTGTAGCAAGTCAGACGCAAGTTTAACCGGAAACGTAAACTTAAACAAGGCTCTTAATTAACAATCTAATGAGCTTTACGCTCCTATTACGATTAACAGTTTTGTTAATTTCAATTCGTGTATATGTCAGCTGTTTAGAGTCAAAATTTTAATCAATATACAATTTTGAAAACATAACGTCGTATTCGATCTTTTGTTTAGGGTTTTATAACTATATTAGAAAAGCTTATTAACTATTTCAAGCAAGGCATTTATTTGATTTTTAATTAAAGGGTTTGGCGTCTTTTCAGTACCCGTGATCGATCCAAATTTATCCCCCTTTTGCCCGGGCGAAATAAGATATGCCCGCGTATCATTACAATGTTGTCTTATAGCTAGTTATTTCTAACTACTACTTAAGATGTATTTTTGGTTTGAAGATAATTGGTATTGTTTGAACTTAAAGGTACAAATAATTCTAGATTCAGATTTAATAGATTGTTTTGTTATTAAAGGTGATAATAGCCAATCTAGTCGCGACATCTCAAGAAAATACTATTCTGTAACTAATTTTGTACAAACGTTACTGAAAAACTTCAAAAACATTATTAGAAGTAGACAGCCATTATCACTTTTGATAATAAGACTTTGAAATAAACATTAAATTAAACTGTATTCCTATAAAATCTGAATCGAGAATTATTTGTACCTTCAAGTTCAAACAACACCCATTAGCTTCAAACCAAAGACACACACCGAAGTTGCTTTATAATTTGTGATTTGATGAATCAATATCTCTCGACACAGCACTTATTGAATATTCACGTATACCCGGCAGATAATGGGATCGTGAATTAATTGATTCAGATCCTAAGATGCGGCGGAACTGAGTGTTATCTCTTTGGGATTCATTAGAAACTTGTAGTTAGTTAAGTACTAAAGATTAGTTTATCAGTATATTTTGATACCTAATGAACTTATTCTACAAAATATGAAGTTGTATGTGGTATTTACCTATTGCTTCGTCTATAGTGGAAGTTTTTCATAAAAATGACTGTATCATTACTACATTAGATTTTTCGTCGTCAGCCATTTGCAGTCCACTGCTGAATGTAGGCTTCCCCAAGACGGCGCCATTCATCCCTGTCCTCCGATTTCCTCAGCCAGCGCCTACCGGCGACCTTGCGTAGGTCGTCGGTCCATCGGGCTAGAGGGCCAAAGTCCGACACTACGTTTACTGAGACGCGGTCTTCACTCCAGGACTCGTTTATTCCATCGGCTATCGGTCCTGCGGCAGACGTGACCGGTCCACTGCCACTTCAACTTGCTAATTTTGAGAGCTATGTCGGTTACCTTGGTTCTCTTACGGATATCTTCATTTCTAATGTATCCATAAGAGAAACACCGAAAATAGCTCACTCCACAGCCCGATGAAAGACTTGGAACTTGTGAAACAATTCTGCTGTCAGTGTTCATGTCTCGGCACCGTAGGTCAGGACGGAGAGAACGCACTACTCGAAGACTTTCGTCTTCAAGCATTGTGGAATATACTACTATAGTATGTACAAGTAATTATTGCTATTAAACTATGGGTAGTTTTATAACAATAATTTTACTTCACTTATAAAAATATAGATGATACATGAATAAGCCTTACATAATATAAAAGTCCAACCCGATATGTTTTCTTATTCACATGGCTTACAAATACTTACAATGAATAACAAAAAATATTATTATTCGGCACTAATGCCTCTAAAAAGTTATTTATACATTCAAAAATCTCCTAAATAGGTGACACACATTCTTCTTTCTTTTATTCGTCAAAACGTATTTTGCTTAGCCAAAACAGTCAAAAATTTAACGACGCAAAAGTTTGATATTATGGTTTAACTGATTGGTCAAAAGAATTTCTTATATAAAAAAATATCAAAAAGCAAAACAACGAAACTGTTATCACTCCGTTTAGAAGCAGTACTTCCTTCCTCGTACTTCGACATATTAGGAACTCGAAATTCGTGACACAAATTGCAACGACGTAACTCGAGATTTTATTATACCCTCTCATATAAAACCCAGCGATTATGTTTTGTAAGGATAGTGTATGTGTAAATAAAACTGCATTTGTTCCTAAAACAACTATTTATCAAATTAGTAATAAACAGTTTTTTTTATCAATCAACTAAGAATCCAAAGCTTGCGGAAAACTCGTATGGGGTTGATCCCGTATCACGCCCGGACAACATGATTTCCGCCGCATGATAGTGACAAACGCGACAAGGGGAGAAATCTCGAGATGTTAATCGAAGCAACTGACGTACTTTAAGGAAGTGTCAAAAAATTCTTGACGTAAGTCGTAGACTCCGTGTATATCACCTAAAAGCTGTTTTTCAGCTGCAGAAAAGTTACCTAACAGAAGCGAATAACTGACGTACATATAAAACAGGAAGTGACAGTTGAAAACAAGCCGTCCGCCCGCTTTATTCAATATGTCACTGTCAATGCATAATAAATGACGTCACAGTTATGTGGACGCGGGCCTCCGTAAGTTGGACTGACTTAATACGAGTATATATCGAGCCTTTATCCCCAGTTTATCGTAAACGATATTGGGATCTAGTTTATTTTTTTTGGAAAAGGTATTTTAAATTATTACTATGTTTTTAAACTTCCAGTTTTAATTCGATTAGACCCTACTAAATCAAAACCTAAAAGTCTGACAAGCATAAATATAGTTAGGTCCAAATGACGTTGGGGGTTGCCTGGAAGATATCGCTTTAAGCAACATGTAATGTACTTAGTTTTAAGAACGTAGTTTTAATTTTTGGGTGAACAATAAAGTGTTTTCATTCATTCATTCGTTTCGCTTACCATAAAATGGCTGTATAAGCTCGATATAAGAAAATATAAGAATGGTGAAGAAATTCATTATTTAATATTTACATTATTTAGATTACTGCCTTGTTACGTGTTCGTGTGGACGAACCCTTAACTTACTTCGTTTGCTTCACACGATACGACTCATCGATCTTCCAAGAAGATCATATGATGTTGAAACATCGCACAAACCAATAAAGGGTCCTCGGGACGTACCAGCGTCGTCTTTTGGTGCTCCATCGCGGAGAAGTCCAGACGTTAATATTAAGTTATAATTAAGTACCTAATTGTAATTAATTAATAAATGAATTAAAATATATCGTATTTTTAAAACATCCTCCGATGGCCAAAAAACGTAACTACCTCAAGCTAGTGTTATTGATTATTTTTGTATGTATATAATATAATGTGTGTATTTATTTTTGCATATATATTATAATATATATTACTATTTATTTTTTTAATTAATAAACGAAATTATTGTTCGAGTGCTGGTTTAGCAACTACCGACTTTTGTTATTATTTGTATTTAATGTTCTTGATTTTATGTAGCATTTTTGTACAATGAAGTATATTCTATACTATTCTATTCTATTCTATTTAATCGTCTTTCAATCTTTGACTGATTTGATCTAGGAGTACGTTAGTGTTTAAATATATAAAGTATTTCTTGAATGTTTTACTAGCATTTCTATATCAAATATCGAGAGAAGGGTTATTTGTGGTGTCCTGTGGTCTATAATTGAAATGTTAAGGGCTTTATAGACTATTGAAACTTTTTAGAATGCATATTTAAATTTATACATAATATTTTTTCTTTGTTTTTTTGGTTGTCACTTGTAAGAGAAAAATTGTAAAGGCAAGTCAATATAATATATTACGAAGCGAATTGTTTTATTTATAATCTAGATTTCGCTATATATAATATTATAATCTGTAACATAGACTTTAAAGAAAAATAAATAAGTTTAAAAGAAACGTAATACAAAAAGTCAGTATGACTTTTCTTCTTATTAAGTTAGGTATATAACTTCGGCATCCATCATCCTTCGCAAAAAGATATCTTTAATTTTGTTTGTAACATCAATATACATCAAATATACATAAACAAACGTTACTGCATGAAATTATGTAATAAGCGAAATTTCCTTTGGCCTTCATCTTAAAAAATAAGAACGACAAATACCTAAAATATAGATTAAGCAATAAACAAACAAATAAGGGTATCTAATAAAATAGATTTGTACGGATTATTTGCTCTGAATAGAATACCACGAGAATAATTATAGCTCATTCCCCTTTCTGTGATTACCCTTACTCATCTCAATGAAGCGCTCGTAAATAACATCTCCAGAACATTTATTTAGGTTTGTTAACGGTTCAATAGTGATTAAGCGATACGTAATTTTATCCGTGCAGGAATGGAGAAAAAATACAATTTCCTGCGGCCGGGCTGCCTATCGTAAGAAGCGAAAAAACCCACAGCCAGGTGGTAGGGCATTTGGCTGTCTTGGTGGCTGCCAACCCTGGACTAAAGTTTGCCGCCATAACAACATTGATTCTGTTTTAGCATTAGTAGCCAAGTTTCAAATCCCCTTCAGAAAGCGGCAGCGGCAGCAGATAGATAGCACCTTTGATATTACAAAAATCATAGGCGATGGTGACCGCTTTCCATCAAGTGGGCCGCCTGCTTGTCTGCTTAAGTCATGCAATAAAAGAACATCCGTAGGCATTTTGACATAAATGAAATTCTTGGAACATTTTCATATCCGTAGAATATTTTTTCAGTGATTACAGCTCTTATGGCCGACTTGATTGGAGTGGTATCACGCTCTCATAGAATATTAAAGTAAAACAGTAAGCCTGGATAGCTAACCGAGTAATGAGTGAGAGTTCGGATACCTCACTTCTCCTCCCCTATTTCATCTTCTCAATCCCATATTCTCTCCCCTCTATCCTATTCTTTCTTTTATTCCTTATCCCTTCTGCTATCCTAAAAACTGACAACGCGTTGGCTTCACCCCTGGTGATACGCCTAATAAACGCCTGTAGGAGAAGGTGACTACTTTCAATCAGCTAGGTCATCTGCCTGTTTGCCAGCTTCCCAATAAAAGTTATATATCTGCTTCCAAATTGTATCTTATCTAACTTGTAAGCTATGGAAATATATTTTAGTAAAAATTAAGACAATAGAACTTAACGATACTTTCATCAAATTATTTTGCACAAGATCTTATGAATAAATTGTGAGATATTGAATACTTTCCGTTAAATATTTCCGCTATGAATCTAAACTAAACTAAATAATATCCAAACCATCCATATTGTCATCACAACCGAATCTTTCATTGTTCTAGGACTGCCAGGCAGTTACCAAATTTCTTTTTCTTTTAGGACCACAACTAATAGTACTTTAAAACACTTATTAGATTATGGTTCAGAACCGACATTATGCTTAAAAAACCCTCACCTCACGCTTGTAATGTTAGCAAAGTAAATCTTCAATTCACATTTTAAATATTGAATTAATTAAAGGTGCTACACGCGTCGTTGTCGTTTCGTTTAATAATGTTAGGGTAAGGTAAAAAGGGTATAAGGATTTACATATTAAGCTCATTTATAGGCTTAGGAACAGTATTGATTTTTGGTTTATTTTAAGATTTCCATACCTTTGAGACTCGTATGTTTAATACCTAATAATTGACCTATTTCTGATTCTTGTACATATCATTCCTTTCTTGTACGCTGTGTATGCACTTTGGTAGAATTTAAAGTCATATCATTAAAGTGGGACATGAGTGCACTAGCCACTACCTACTGAGCTCTTACGACTTTTGATGTCGCTGTAGGCATTATTCCAGATAGCTTCCCACACGGATTTTCTTTTATACTTTGATATTGAATTATGAATATACGACATACCAAATATTTTCATGACATATTTTAAATGAGTGATATATGCATAATAAATTAAATTAATTAAGTATAAAAAAGAAGACATTTGCATGCCTTGAAACATATGCCATGTTAAATTATGTATGTTTTTTCATCTCCACGGTTCTTGTAAATAAATGATTTTGGTTTGATTTAGTATGAAATTATTATTTTCCTGAGGAATAACAGGTAGGTACTTCATGCTCATTACCGTCGACATATATCGTTCAGACAATCAATGCAATTACAAGAAGAACACACAAGTAACAAATTCATATCTCATTATTCATCTTTAATATAAATAAATACCGGGTAGATATTCACACTCCAATGCTCTAAGAGTCTAGACGTAGCAAATAGTTGATTACCTTGTAACTCCTTTCAGTTCTATAATTACATGGAAATAAATACTATGTAATTTTCCCTCATCCACGGTCTGATTGATCTGAATTACTGCGAGACAACGATCACAAAACAGTGTTAAAAGGCTCCAACGCCGAAATTCCAGTGTTTCAAAGACGCAATTATCCCAAGTTACGCTTTGTGAAACGTTTCGGAACATGGCGAAAAGATATTTTATTCTTATTGTATTTCAAATTTTCGTTCGTCGTGTCTTAACTGCTAAGTATCTGTGCAGGAACGGAGAAAGAATACAATTTCCTGCGGCCGGGCGGCCTGTCGTAACAGGTGACAAAACAACCCACAGCCAGGTGGTAGGGCACTTGCCCGATTGGATGGCTACCACCCCTGGTCTGGAGTATGTCGCCATAACAACCTTGTGTTGTGTTCCGGCATTAGTGGCCAGGTTCCAGTCTCCCTTAAGAGGGCAGCAGCACATTTGTAGCACCTTTGGTGTTGCATATGTCCATAGGCGATGGTAACCGCTTTCCATTAAGTGGGCCGTCTGCCTGTCTGCTGAACTCCCGCAATAAAAAATAAAAAATAAAGTATAGAGTGTAGGTTGTCTTTGTCGTTCATTATCTTCAGTGAGAAATTTCGTTTGCGACACTCAATCTTTCTCCACCTGATGTCATCGAGATGATGAATGTGTTTACAGGTCAAATAAATAATAAACTAAGACCTACAGACGATCATTCAATTTGGCACGATCATGTTATAAATATATAGATGTTAAGATCAATAAATTAAAAAACACTTTCTGAGCATATTCGAGACAAACTTTCAAACAAACCCTAATATTATAAATGCGAATGTGAGTATGAATGTAGCGTTTTCACGCCTTAACTATGCAACAGATCGTCGTGAAATTTGCATATACGTTGCCTTGAGTCTTAAAAAGAACATCGGGTACTTTTATCCAGATAAGGTACTGTTCTCGAAGGGATGTCATTCACTAACATTATAATGGCAACAAAAATGACAAAGCAGTTTCTATATGTAGCTCTCATGATCATGACTAGTTCCGCCTTCGCTAGCTGGCCATTTTGAATTAGAAATAAAACTGGACATTTTTAAGGAGAGCGACTGAGGGAGTGATGACTTCCCAACGGATGGTTCTCCACTCTGTCCATAAAATCAGTATAAACGCATTGAATGAATAAAACTTTTCACTTTTTTGGCTTTTATTTTGGAATCTTTTGTATAAACGATGAACTATGAAAGTACCATATGTACCTTTGGGACTATTTTATTTTGACAAAGGGCTGACCTCTTTGAACTTTGTACGAACACAAAGGCTGTAATGGGGACTATAAAAAATGTGGAATTTAATTTTTCGGTAGCCACAGCCCTGTTTTGACTTTACTCCCTTTAACTTACATGGTAACACATCATAAGGTCGTTCTATTTAATATCTTTATTGTAATTTTACTCTTTGTCTAAAAGGTTAACAAATTTGTTAAAAGAAATTACGTGACACCTGAAAATAGAGAACAGAGGCTTTACTCTTAAACGTCTTTTGTCAATTTTTTTCTTGCTTGATAGTACGGCTTGATAGCTGTATCAAGCCGTCTAATAAATAAACTGTATTCTTTTCTCATATTTAGAAATTATTTATACTTATTGACTATATAATATAGGTACTTGTAGTTAATTGTATATATCTCTGTCTCTTTATATTCTGTTCAATTTAAACATTTGCTCTACTGGTTCTTATTTACTCTTCGGCTTTATATGAGATAATGTTATAGCTATAGACTGTTTCACGCAGATGTGGCTTACACGCAGAGTTTGATGTGTTAGTTGTGATGCAATATTATTTTTAATTATGAATAACGTTAATTATTGACAGGTAACGTACTTGTATGTATATATACTAATATAACCGTTCCTTAATGTCGTTACTTCAAATGTTAAAAATAAGACGCAGTTGGCACCGCCAGCCAATAACTTTAACACTATCCCAGATGAGGCACGTGCAGAAATGCTTTTAAGATCGCAAACTTTGTTAATTACCTTGTGCGAAATCACTTTGAAATGTCCATTCAATAAACACTGCTCAGTACCCGTATCCTCAATTACCATCCTGTTTGTCGTAGCCAAATCATGTAAATGTGTCTGCTGCACAATAATAGAAGCTGTGATAATTTCGAGACCCTTATCAGAATACGTCACTAGTATCACAGCGTCTGAAATTACATTTCCATATTGCTTCTACTGACACAGACATTTTATATGGCCCCAGTTGTATTTACAAAACAAATATATATAATCGCAGCGACGTAACAAAATATTGTTACAAGCTACAGGACTCGAATTAAAATGCCGTTGGAATTACTATAGAATTTATTAGAACTATACAAACACGTATGTGTTATAAGTTTTTGTAGGCACAAATATAACTGGACACAACCAGTACAAACTGAATGATCCAATAACACGCGCAAAGTCCGTCACTACATCGTTATGGAATGTACTACACACGTCTTGCTCGTATCGTAATCGTCGCTTGACTGCCTCCCCCCCCCCCCCGTCCGGGCATCGTTTTATACTAAACTGTACAATACAACAATCGAGCGCGTGGACTGCAGTTTCCCAGACACCGTAATCTGCACACCTGCAGCCATAAACAAGTACAAGAACAATAGAATGTTTTTCTTAATTACAAATTTTAAACACAATTTAAACAAAAGAAGTACAAATGCTAGAAGGATAATAAACTAGGTGTGCATTTACTTTTTCGGCGTGTAACAATATAAGTGCAAGATACTTTTGAGAGAAGTATTTTGAAGTGAAACTTCTTAAGAATCGTTGTAATTTTAAACTCGATGAAATGAAAAAGCGACACTAAAAAGAGATAAACAGATGACATGATAACAGAGGACTAAGCCTGCGAGAGATTGAGATACTGGTTTAGCATTGTGCAGTACAGATTAAAGAGTCGATAAGACCTATGATTAAAGCTAGGTCCAATTTGTACAGATATAAAACTGATAATAATATTTTTTAGACTAGAATACTGAAAATTAAAAACATTCATTTTCCTCAGACGGTGCCTCCTATTAAATACCGGTCCGGTATTTAATAGTCCACACGGGGTACGCAAGCCCGAGGTCCTCCACTCGGCTACTGTCAGTTTCCCTTTGCTCCGTGGCAGTGGTGTCCCCCCTTCTCCTCCTCCCAATACCCTTCCTCATTATTCCTTACCTCAGACCTCGCCTTTTCCCTATTCCTACCCAATCCTGGTTTCCCTTTATAGGTTGTGGAGGTCGGGCGGCAGCCGATCCATCTAAAATCGTTTAAAGCCGCTTCAAAAATATGGTCAGAAATAGGAATGAAACTGAAAACAATTCATAGGGTTAATGTTATGTTGTCCATATTACTCATATAATATTTTATGTGTTTATTTGTTATAGCCCAAATCGGTACCTTGCAAATGGCGGGGGTATTGTGTGTGACAAAAGCTCACGGCTCATTGCATATGCCAGTATTTCTGTAGATATGTAGGTACTTTTGTGCTTTTCAGTGCATTCAACCAACA
Source organism: Dendrolimus punctatus (assembly GCA_012273795.1). NCBI lineage: Eukaryota > Metazoa > Arthropoda > Insecta > Lepidoptera > Lasiocampidae > Dendrolimus > Dendrolimus punctatus. The sequence continues at coordinate 8,153,502 of CM022544.1, forward strand.
TGATACGAAAATACAAGCATTAATTTTATATGAGTTAATAAATTATGAATATTCACGATGATGAGTATTTTGTACTCGCTGCCGTAATTTTAAAATTAATCTTGATTGCAAATTAATAAACGCTACGAAATAAATTCCTTCTTTATTAATCTGTATTGTTATTTATGACATAAATAATAAATTACTATGCTGATGAACGGAGTTCACGCCGCGAAAGAAATCCCACAGACGCGGCACTGCAATCGTTGTACTCGTACTTAATCCTGCCAAAGTTATTTCGTAATCTAGAATTCGATGTAGATAATTACTGAATATAAAATACAAAATATTCTATAACTAAAGCTGTAACAGTAGATTGTTACACGAGAGATGAAAAAGACCTATTTAAGGATGAGATGGTTAACCCTCTGCTTTTCATTTTCGAATATGAGGAAAATAAATAACAACTGATTACTTAATCAAACAACTACTTCTCTAATGAAATCAATCGTTAAATCCATATCTAAATCTTCAACCTATTTTATCTTGTGACAGTTTGAAAGTTTTCTTATTTGTTCATGTGCCTTCGTCTTGTGGATCCAGTCAGTCTGAAGCGATAACTGATAATTAAATATTAGGTTAAACTTCAATAATACAGCTGCTACGAGATCCGAACCCATATACCCGAAACCGTAGTATACAAACTGTAGATACTTGACTGAAACAATGGTACTCTTGAGGCAACCCAAAAAACATTCACTAAGCGGTTGAAATTTTTCATATAGGTAATCATATGATTATTGCTACAACCTTTCTTCAATAGGGTTCCGTAGCCAACATTAAATTGGCAGAAATGGAACTAAACCAAAATAAATCAATTTCTCTGAACACTATACCCGATTATACATATTATATCCGTGCAGGAAAAAGGAAAAGGAAAGAATACAATTTCCTGGGGCCGGGCGGCCTCTCGTAAGAGGCGACAAAACAACCCAAAGCCGTGTTCCGGCATTAGTTACCATGTTCCAGTCTCTCTTAAGAGAGCCTTTGTAGCACCTTTGGTGTTGCAAATGTCCGTAGGCGATGGTAACCGCTTTCCATAAAGTGAGTGTGTCTACTGAACTCCTGCAATAAAAATTAATAAAAAAAATGCCAGACGATATGTTATTGTTATAGACGACAAATATTTTCAACAATGTTTATTATTAAAATATGATGCCAGAGGTTACTAATCAAGATTTATTTTGAGATGGTTGGTTATAATTCTAGTATACCTAGCATAAGAGGTATGCTATGCTATGCTCCATAGCTCTTAAGCGCTACGGAGTGTAAATAATGCGGAACGGCACATAGCACCTTATAGCCAACTGACCTACTATGATAGTGAAGTTAAACTTATTGCCTAACTAAGTGAAGTTAAATACATTGCCTGAGTATATAACACACTCGAGTTGCTAAAGTTATCACAATAAAATAGAATGGATGCACTTCTGCATAACGAATTTAAACTTCAATCATAAAATAACTCAGTGCATGCTATTAAGCTTGCATCAGACTTATCAGTGAATTGTCTTAAATTTTAAAATCTATAAACATTTATTTGCAAAGTAGTAATTTTTGGGTATATGCTTGATATACCTAAGAGGAGTTTCAAAATAAATCTTATACTAATATATAAATCTGAAGAATTTGTTCGTTTGATTGAACGCGCTAGTCTCAGAAACTACTGGTCTGATTTGAAAATTATTTCAGTGTTAGATAGCCCATTTATCGAGGAAGAAGAGTGTTTCAAAATCGGGGGGTTTTGAAAACAAATTCTACGCGGACGACGTCGCGGGCACAGCTAGTACAATATATTTCTAATAACTAAAAGTTGTTTTACGTTTTTATACAAGCATAAACTGTAGTACATTGATTGTAAATATTGTATTGTATTATTTCAACTAAATCGAAGATAAATACATCATTCTATATTCCCACGCTAAACAAAGTACCCTTGTTTATAGAACCCAAATGTCCAGACCAGATTAAATAACGGAAAATTTATTTACGAAAATAAGTCCGCTCAATGTTCCCACATTACAGATGTTGTGTATGTAGGTAGTAGATATATGTTATCTATAATGTTCTCAAATTCTAAGGATAACATGATGTACAGACATTAATGCTATTTAAAAAAATAATTGAAATTGACTATATGAATGACGGAGATGAAACTTTTTTCTGTTTATTATAGTGCAAGAAAACTCGTGATCAACCCTTTTTGAAGAGCATTTACACCGAAGAGTCAGATGGCAAACTTGTATAGGTATATTATTTATAAAACTATTGAAGTATCCGCGCAACTAAATAGTAAAAACTATTTTTTTTTTACAACAACTTCACACAAAAAACCAAAAAATACAACATATTTAAGTCGGTGTAAAGTACAACATAAAAGAACTACAATAAATTTACAAAAGATAATCAAAAAGACAAAAAAGAAAATATTTATGTTTTACTTGACACCGACTTCATGTTGGTGCAAGAAGTCGGTTATACATCTAATTTCAGAGTGAATCGGTTTTGTTTTTGTTAAAAAAATGATTTAATGTAAACACTATTAAAATTTATAATAGTATACAATTCAAGTCCCGACAAAAACAAAATCCACCTGCATATCTGAAACAAAACACATTTTATTAACTGTCGGCATTTGAGCTAATTGTAATTCGTTTATGATCGTCTTCTTTTGTTTACTTATAAACGATGGCCTGATTGCAGGAGGGAGAAGTCAAGCGAGAACCACGATCAAGGCGAGACGTGTGTACATTCGGTAATCTATTAGTGACAGACTTTGCGCGTTTTATTGAATTACGACTTTCTGCATTACGTTTGGATTTGTTGTGTTCAGTTATATTTGTACCTGTGTTATACGTGTTTGTATAGTTCTAATTAACTCTATAATAATTCAAACAGCATTTTAATTCGAGTCCCGCTAAACTCGTAAAAATAGTATGAAATTCACCATGGCATTAGTTCAAAATGTAATCCAGCTACTAAAATTACCTGACAGCAAGGGATTAGATAAGCAAATGTACCAAACACTATCAAATATTTAGTCTTTGACTAATACGAGTGTGCAAGATTAATGGCTTTATTCGAGATTTGCGTGTCGGAATATAGCAACTGCGTTCCTTGATATAACTTACCCGAAATGATTAACATCCAATATGATAGATACATTTGTTTAATACCTATATACGAATATCATTTCTAAAACAGTAGTATACCTTTTTATTGCTGGAGTTCAGCAGACAAGCAGACGGACCACTTGATGGAAAGCAGTTACAATCGCCTATGGACATTTGTAGCACTAAAAGTGCAACAAATGCGCTGCTACTCTGTTAAGGAAGACTGGAACCTCGTCACTAATGCAGGAACACATCGCAAGGTTGTTATGGAGACATACTAATGACCAGTGGTGGTAGCCATCCAGTCGGGCAAATGCCCTACCACCTGGCTGTGGATTGTTTTGTCACCTCTTACAACGGGCCGTCCGGCCGCAGAAAATTATATTCCTTCTCCGTTCCTGCACGGACAAAAACCTATATTAATTATTTTTGTATTATAAGCCGAAATTAGACGTGTTCATGTCTGACTTTCATTTTTTATAAAATGAGATATTAAAAAATATCTTAATTATTAAAACGCTTCATATATGATATTTTGACTGCTTTTTCCTTTTTGTCTTTTCCGTGTTTTGTTTTATTTTAAAAAGTTATAAATTTTATTATTTATATTAGTTACTAGGATATGCCCGCGATTTCATCCATGCTTGTGCTAAAAATTCCCGCGGGATTCCCGGGCCACAAATTACCGTAACTATCGTTCCAGTAAAAACTTTGTCGGAATAATCGATTAATTTTTATGCACACGAACAACAACAAACCGCTCCCGGGAAAATTCCCGCGACATTCCTGGGACAAAAAAAACCTTACATTTTACTACATATAATTCGCTATCGATTTGTTGAGCCATTTTAAATAATTCCCAGAAAGAGTGTCGCGGGATTCCCATGATAAGAAGTAACGCAGATTTTAAGTCTAAGAATTTGCAGTCGAGCAGTGAAAACCGCATCGAAATTGACCTAGAAGTTTTTACGCGAATCCTGAACAAACAAACAAACAGACGAGATATTTAAAAAATGCATCTCGTTCTCCAAGTGTATTCCACTTGTGTTTTAAATAGCTTAAATGTGAACACGACATATTTAGAATTTTATAATAATACATAACAATATTTTATACTATAAATTTTACCTTGAACATTCTCCATAATCTAACAAACGCCATTAAATACCAAATAAGCAGATGAGTAGTCAAAAATATCACATATTTTTAAGAAAAAAAGAAATTACCTTCACTGTGCCTCATCACTATGAAACCAGAAAGACAGAAATGTCTATTTTCATCATAAGACTCGAAGCTGTAGACTACTCGAAACGCATAAAGGAGGAACTATTTATTAAAATAACAGTCCATAAACGACCCATTGCTGGGCTCGGGCCTCCCACTATAGGGGAACGGACACTATACCCGACACCCTTGTCCAAGGCAGCTTGGCAGTTTTGACACATCGATTATCTCGATATGCACGTTTCATTACGATGTTTTCCTTCACCTTTGTTAGTACATGGTAATTGTAACAATATGCACATTAGGTCAAAAAACTGCCAAGTGGTGCATGCGTTTCGCCCAGGATCGAACCCGTGCCCTTTGAGGCTAGGACAGTTGCGCTAGCCATTCCGCTACCACGACTTTCTAACGAACTATTAAACAGAAACAATAAGTTGAAAGCATGGTCCATGCAAGCCAGCTTACATAACCACAAAATCTCCACAATCCAGCGAATAGAATAACATTTGACACTCGTGCTGCTCACTTCCCTCTTCACTTTTCTCCTTGCTGTCGTGTAAGTAGACATTATGTAAACGAGGTGGTTACATAATTTTTCTGGGCAATAAATCAGCAATTGTTCACAGTTTACAATAAACTCTGATACCACTTGTGATGAGTAGGGTGGTTTGTATTTCGCCCAGAGATTTCGTAAAACTTAAATGCTGCTAGCCTTTTGGACACACTTCCATCTGGTAGCTATCAGTTACATAGTCTATATTAACTTATTTATATAATCGCAACTCTACTATAGTATTCCGATTTACTTTAAGTCGTCAGCAGTACAATATCCATTCTGCGGGCATAACGTCGCGCCAGTGTACGATTGTTTACTACTGACCTGACGACCGTGTGTTGACTGATCCTTCTTTCTTGCCAGATGGTAGAGTATTTGCCCTACTGGATCCCTACCAACCCTATCTGCTGTGCTTCAGCAATAAAAAACGTTAGACTTTACCTTAGCAAATAAGATTTACTTCTACCGCCACATATAGACCAGCAGCAAATTGATAAAATAGAACAAGTATTGTGTGCTTCGACGTACCTTTATGATTCTGTGATAAACCAATTCCTTTCTTGTGAGTGATCAACTATAATATCTCTAGGTGTCTCTTCAGCCATACACATTTCTGTGTATTTTATGGATTGTTTTTTTACGATCATCGCGTACAGACGACGCGGTATGTTTTATTCAAGGCTCGGTTGTTAACTTTTCAAGCGATTTTCATGGCTTTCCGCCGGAACTCAAATGGCTGCCAACGCGATATCAATTTTTTATTTAGTGAACACGGTAGTATATTGGTTTATATTTGTATTTAAATGTAAGTATAGCCAACGTTACTGGGCAACAGAAATAAATAAAAGAAGTATTTATTACATGATTTTTGTTTATTGCATGTGTTTCCGCCACACGCGCGAAGCGTGTGTGTGTGTGGATATATGTTCTAACGCTCTCGTACGGTGGGGTATTTTTGAAACGTCAGTCGTATTAAGAACAATACGCTGCGTGCATGTGTGAATTAATAAAGTAAAAGAACTAAAACCCAGGCCATATTAACACCCACATAATTGATATCATGATCATCAACAACATAGTCATCAGCTCATACGGATTACACAGGAATCTCTGCATCATACGTATCTCAGCTCCAACCGTGAGTATCCTATCCATCTCCTATCTTTAAGGCACGTCAAGTGTCGGCGTTGCCAGCATGAGTTCAGCAGACAGGCAAACGGGCCACTTGATGGAAAGCGGTTACCATCGCCTATGGACATTTGTAACACCAAAGGTGCTACCAATGTGCTACTGTTCTCTAAAGAGAGAGTGCAAGGCCACTAATGCCAGGACACAAGATTTTTATACTAACTCTGCGGTACTTTTTATCCCGGGAATTCCGCGAAAATTTCCCCGGAGCGGTTTCAATTTGTTGCAGTACATACAAATTTGCTTATTTCGACACAGATTTCACTAAAGCGATGAATGAATGAATGAATCATTTATTGCCAAAATGTATATACATGATGTTAGAGTATGCGTTGTTTCAATACATTTTGCCTTATTAGGCATACAATGTCCAAATACATGTCATAATAATTATACTAAATTAACATTAAATAATATATATGAAATATTACAATAAAATTATACATTACAAAATATCATTACTCATGTCCTTATCATTTTTATAATCATTTACTATACAATAAACTTTTTCCATTAAAATTTTCTTAAGTGACTTTTTAAATAAATTTAAAGGCTGCACTCGTAACATTTCTGGGCGTTTATTAAATATGTTAGGATCCATACAACAGATATTTTTGGGCATCATGACCGTTTTTGAAGAGCAAATACAGATGGCCTACATTATTTATAAAAGGTGCTGTAGCTTGTGTCCCGGGAATCCCGCGGGAATTTCAAATCAACTGTGGACGAAGTCGCGGGCGTATTTATATAAAAATCCTAATTAACAGTTTATTTAAGTAGCTAAGAGCTACTATCCAGTACTTTACACGCGGCGTAGCCGCGATCCAAACACTAGTGTAATATTAATTTTTAAATGTTAACGGATATAAAAACTAATATGGTTATACTAGCTGTGCCCGCGACGTCGTCCGCGTAGAATTGGTTTTCAAAACCTCCCGATTATGGAATATTCTTCTTTTGTGTTCCATATATAATATATAAGCCTTTCTCGATAAATGGGCTATCCAACACTGAAAGAATTTTTCAAATCAGACCAGTAGTTCCTGAAATTAGCGTGTTCAATCAAACAACCAAACAAACTCTTCAGCTTTATATATAGGTATTAGTATAAGAATAGTGTCTATCTCCGCTAAAGATTTACTATACTATTTTTAATTCAAGCCTTTGTGTTTTTCGCTGTTTTGTTAATTAAATTAAAAAGAACGTAATAATAGAACATTTAATCTAAAGTTTTCACTTCCTACGTAAATTTACACATTTTTATAGTCTTTTATTTCTGAATCCTCCTATTCGCACATACTTCCCTATTCACTGGAAATGAAACGGACGCAATACGAACAAAACAAAAGTTTCAACGCGTTGCTTTTCAAGCGGTTTAATATCAACAGGTATCTGGGTTTTTGTACAAATATATATACCTATAGCTATAGAACCGATATACGTTATTCACAAGGATTTTTCACTATAAAATCTTTTACAAAGTAGATGGAGCATTAGGTTTATTAGGGTCAGGCTACACTGGATTGCGAGTTAGTGAACTGTCAAACTTGGAACTTGCCGACATGCTGAACCGCCTAAATGAATCTTTTCGAAGAGTAGGTATTGGCATGAATTTGCGCAAGACGAAAGTTATATTCAACGCACATGTCATTTCGAGATCGGTAAACGTATATGATTCCTCTCTTGAGGTTTTACAGGAATATGTCGACTATGGACAAAAATCCAGGTAGGGAAGCGCAATTTCAAGGAGAAAGCCAGTGGAAGGATTCGGTAAATTTCCACAGGTCTTCTATTCGACTATTCCGCAATACTTGAAGACGAAAGACTTCAAGCAATGTATAACGCACTACACACAAGATAAACCGTGAACATTTTATACCACTAATGAGTTAAAGTTCAATATCTCAGAAAATATCGATCTAGGCAATTAGGTCTATGAGACTTTATTGTAATAAATTAAAATCCTAACAAGTTTGATATTTAAATTTTTTTGTTAAGTCCAATGCTTCTGAGATAACTTGAAAAAAACTAGAATTTCAGGAGAAAATCAACTGCAGTGACGTGTACCAACTCACCAGTATAAGTGCGTTTTCGCCGTAGTGAACCCAATTGCAGATCGCTTAATTTTGAGTAAATCGCGAAATTGAAATGCGGCTGAGTTATAGTTTTTTTAAATCTTGATTACTTAATACAGAAAATTTTTTCATGCTCTGGCGAAGTACTCAAAATTAATATAAAAGGCTGTAACTTTCAGGGTTTTTTCCCGACATATAAAACAAAATTTCGTGGGAAGACCGAGAGCAAAATTGTTAAAAAAATCAACCTATTATATATACAGACTGAATTTTCAAGTGGATATTATAATTCTTCCATGATTTGCTATCTACTTACATAATGAAATACCTACAAAATTTGAATAACGTCTAGAATTCCATGAAATAAGTACAAAACAAGTCAATTACTAATATTATCCGTGCAGGAACGGAGAAAGAATACAATTTCCTGCGGCCGGGCGGCCTGTCATAAGAGGCGACAAAACAACCCACAGCCAGGTGGTAGGGCATTTGCCCGACTGGGAGGCTATATCCCACCCCCGATCTAAAGTATATTCTCATAACAACCTTGAGTTGTGTTCCGGCATTAGTAAGCAGGTTCCAGTCTCCTTTAAGAGAGTAGCAGCGCATTTGTAGCACCTTTGGTGTTGCAAATGTCCATAGGCGATTGTTACGGCTTTCCATCAAGTGGGCCGTCTGCCTGTCTGCTTAACTCCAGCAATAATACAAGATAAAAATCTTTTCAAAAAATTTATTTTTGGCCTTATTCTACGTTTGTAGAAAAAACTACACTAACAATAGAAAAATTAAAATGTTGACTACAGCTAACTTCAGGGTGTCGGTTTTTTCGTGACGGTGTGCACGCGCATCGTAAAAAATTACTCTCATCATTTTTCCCTAACGCGCCAAAAGAAGTATAACTTCAAATATCAAATTCATTAGATTAAACCATACATACGTTCACTAGAGATTCTGTAATGTTATTCATGAGTATAATAAAGAGGGTGGTGTCGTTTGCTAACTATGCTCACTTTTCTAGCTAGAAGCAAGCGGTCTCTGGCCGTGGATGAATGTTTAATTAACTTTAGTTCGTTGTACCATGTACACGAGACTAACCACAATTAATTTTAAATGAAAAAGTTGATGTTTAAACAGCATCAACGTTATTCTCTTTATACGAATAACATTCCATTTTACTTTATAGCTTTTCGCTCGCATCTAGTTGTTTTTTTTTTTGTACAATTCAGCAGACAGACAGATGGACCACCTGATGGAAACCGGTCACCATCACCTATGGACATTTATAACACCAAAGGTGCTACCAATGTCCTGCCACTATCTAAAGGCAGACTGAGGCCTGGCCACTAATGCCGAAACACAATTCAAGGTTGTTATGGCAGCATATTCTAGTCCAGGGGTGGCAGCCATCCATCCGTGCAAATACCTGCTGTGGGTTGTTTTGTCGCCTCCTAAGACAGGCCGCAGGAAATTGTATTGTTACTTTGTTCATGCACGGATATGTGTAATAATAGTGGTAACATATTAAACATAAAGCCAATCCTAAGTAACATAATAAAATTTATAAATGTTAATGTGAGTTTCTTTGTTTATTTCTGACGTTTCAGATCGTCACAAAATTTGGCACTCACGTTGTTGATCCGCGGATCCACCTGCACATAGAGGCCGGAAAGCAGGGACCAGTGCCGATCCGCGCGCCCCCTTTCAACTTGTGGTGATACCAAAGGTAGCCGAAGACACCCAGCTCTTCTGGTAACAAATGGTGGAGCCCGCCCGTCAAGGGCCAGCCGTCGTCCGTCCGGGTTTGAGGTCAATGTGCGAGCGAGCCCACAGTCCGGACAAGGGACGTTCGACAATCGGACTAGTATTTTAATGGGTATCCCTAATTGCGGCGTGGTAAGCACTTCTTACGTGGGAGTACTACCTCGACGAGGGAATCCCACACACGGGCCGTGGACCTTTCTCTCTCGCGTATCCCATGACCCTCAATTGGATTTACCCTGTATATAAATAAGCTTTTTTTTAAAAGGTTCTTAAATACAAGATTTTGAGATCCTGAATATCATGTAGCAGCAGAGTGCTAGCCACGACAAGTAAAACGAGCCCAAACACGACGGGTCTATATTGTTTAATACAGGAATTAATATGGCTACCTTCCGACTCCATCATCAGATCAGATCTATGTTACCATATTGTTATATTGTCACGTGATATATAGGTACATATATATGTGTGTAAAATTTCAGCTCAATCGGAAACCGGGAAGTTGGTCAAATTTAACTTGCAAAATTCCACCCGAACTTACATATGTACATACAAACATAAATAAGTACATCCATTAAAGAAATGATTTAAAAAAAAAAGAATGTTATATAGAATAAGTCGTAGCGTACCTTTCATCCGGAAAAACTTTCCACAGGATAGATGAATATAGCCCGAGAGATGGCGAACGACCTGCGGTAATTCCATAATTAATGACTGTGGCCAAATGCGTGTTATTTGTAGTGCTAAAAATAACGCCGTTAACGCAACTACATTTGTGTACATAAATTAGCTATCAATATCTAACTTCATTAACAATTAATAACAATGTCAATTTCCTACATCTGCGTGAAACCGCTGAATCATGACATTATTCCAGTTGAAACAGTCAGGTATGTCAATCACACATGGCACTAGATAGGATAATAATATAAGTACAGACATAAGGCCCACACTGCACACGCACTTCCTCACAACACCAGTATGTAACAGATACACTCTACATTAGTATAAGTTTAGTATTAAAAATAGAATAAATTAATATAATAAGTTATTCATTTGTAAGATACATACACCTCAACACAAATATCGCAAAATTAAGGTCACACACACGAACCAATATAACTATTAAGCGTGTTAAATTATAAAAAAAATTGAATCTAGAAATTAAGTTGTAAAAGTTGTAAAAAATTAAGAAAGAGAGTTGGTTTGAAAGAGAGTGTCGGGGTGAAGGTACGGAAAGGAATGCTCCGATGGTTCGGGCATGTGGTAAGAATTTATGATGAAAGAAGGACTAAACAGATATACAATGCAAAAGTAGATGGATGCAGAAGTCGCGGAAGGCCACGACACACCTTCCATGATCAAATTAATCATGTATATAGCAGAAGGTGATGTCAGGAGCCTTCAGAACAGACGAGCGTGAGGTGTGTAAGAATAAGCTTAAATGGCGCTCTGTTGCTCGTGCCTACCCCGCAAGGGACCTGGCGTGAAGTTATGTATGTATGTAAGTTGTAAAAAGGATACGGAACTCGAGTCCGTAGTTAGAGTTGCTTATTAAAAAGAAACAGAGGAATTGTTAGAACTGTGCATTTAAATATAATTCAAGTGAAAATCCCTTAAGCTGCATCACACAAACGTGGCTTAGTTCACACAGAAATGGAAATACTCCTGGCAGTCAGCTTTAATGAGGTCATAATATAATTGCTATTACGTTAATGAATTTCGTGTCTCTTTAGTTCTACACCGAGTGAAGTAACTATGTACGTAATTTGTGTAATATTTAACATTTTATATTAGCAAAGCATTTTTAACGTGACTCTGAATTTTACGAAATGTTAAAAGGTGAAGAAATGTTTCAGATTTGAAATGAATTTAACAAAAAAATTACACGACGAATTGAGAAAACCCTCCTTTTTTTAGGCGGTTAAAATTAATTAAATAGTTATACATTTTTAAGTATTTTTTTATTCTACAGTGTTGTTTAATTTACAAATTACTTTCATTTTAGATAAATTTCTTTTAGCTTTAATTTTAAAAATATATATAATATCAAAAACAAATTTCTGTGAAACATTCACAATTTTATTCTCACAGAATATAAAGGTGAAACAGTTTTGCTTGAACTAATCGTGTTTCGTGCGATGAGTGAAAGTTCCGATAGCCCATTTGTCCATCCCCCTATTCCATCCGCTTTTTTTTATGGTGGTTTAGGTTCTCGTTTGACAGCTATCTCGCCTGATGTTTGGGGAAGATGCGATCTAAGATGGAATACGCTTACTTAGTATATACCTATTCACTCGTGACTCGAAGACCACTGGTTTATTGGAATTGGGGATCCCATACCTCCTACACCGTCTTCTCTATTCCATCCTTTAGGCAGCAATGCGTTGACCTCGCTCCTGATGTTTCAAAGGTCTATAGGCTACGGTTACCACATCCCATTAAGTCAGCTATCTGTCTGTTTGCCAGCTGCATAATAAAAAGCAAACAAACACACAAATCACGCACCCTTTGAAAGTAGTTTCGTTCGCTATGGACCTTAGCAACACCATAGACATTGCCAAGATGCCGTTACGCTACCCAACCCTAATAAAGATAACACGAAATCTCGCTGTAGCGCAAAAAGTACTCGTAAAATTAAATTTTAAGTGTAATTAATATGTTTGTAATCAAATCCTGTAGCGCGGAGTCTGGAACAAACACACTTGACTATGCATGAAGCAGTTGGCAATAAGGTGCACTACATAAATAATGCATTTTCTGTCTTCGTACTACTGATATTGTTTTACTCAGTTCAAACTCACACATAGCGGATTCTTTTATAAAACAAAATATAGAAGTTAAAAGTCTTCAAGCTCTTATATTTAAAACTTAATTTACAATATTTTTTAGTCTTTTCCGACACTCGCCGTAAAATACCATTGCAAGGACTACTTTAAAAAGTTGAAACGCTTACCTGTATTGGAGAAATGGTACAACTCGTTAATTATTGCACATTTTTATTGCACCAATATTATATACTAATATTTAATAGTTTCTATATTTATTGCACCAAACAGGGATGGTATTTCTTGAGATCGTCAATTATCATTCGAATTATATTCAGCTGCAGACATACATACACAGAAAGTCTAAAATTTTAAAAAAGTGATACAAATAAAGTTAATAAATTGATAACACGTGACGTAACCGCCGCTCGTAAAATCATCGTATAGCAACGAGATATGTTCTTCAAATTGAATGTAAAGTTCTCTGTGGTAGATCACAAACGAAATATACACTGGAGTTAAGAGCTGAGGATGACGCGCCTGGTAGACATAATAAAAGGAAATCAAAGCCATTGTACGTTTTATTGGTCCTAAATTTATTTTATCGCCAAGCCCCGGAGGTGATTTACTGCTAGATTGTTACAAAGAAACACAAATATATAAACAAGCCGGTTTTCAATCAATGTTGAAAACTTTATAACCAGTGCGTGTGGTTTATAGTACGTTCCCGCGCTTTGACAATCAGTTTTCATCCGTACAGGAACGGAGAAAGAACACAATTTCCTGCGGCTAGGCGTCTTGTCTTAAGAGACGAAAAAACACACAGCCAGGTGGCAGAGTATTCGCCCGTGTGGATGGCTACCCCCGGTTTAAGGTGTGTCAGGATAACAACCTTGAGTTGTATTTCGGTACTAGTGGCCAGGCTCCGGTCTTCCTTTGGAAAGCGAGAGCACATTAAGAGTACCTTCGGCGTCACAAATGTCCATAGGCGATGCTAACCGCTTTCCATGAAAAGGGCCGTCTCCCTGACTGCTGAACTCATACAATATATAAACGACTACGGATTGGAGTAATCCCAAATCTGTCGATCTATCTATACTATAACAAATTTGTAAATAGTTTGAGTCTGTACTGTTATTTGTTACAAATGTGAAAAAATTAAGGTGGCTAATTCGGCCCAACACATTTTGAAAAAATAATTTTAAGAGTTTCTGTTTGTCTGTCTGTTAGAGCATCACGTAAAAAGTACTGAAGCGATTTAAATGAAACTGAGCTAGCTTATATCCCGGGTTGTATCTTAAGGGCAGATACTTTTATCCTGATAAAAGACGTCGTTTCCGTGAGATACACGAAAAAATTGATCCCATTGCTTTTGGTGACTACTGAACGTATATAAATTAAATTTGGCATAGTGCTGACTTTAAAAAAGTAGATGCCGCTGCAATCGTGTTTTTTCAATTCACTAACAAATATCTACTTTGTCATAATATTACTTGAAATCAGGTTGGCTACGACTCGCCTTTATGTTTTGCCAGGCAATTGTGTGGATTCTATGGACTTAGTTTCTTTGTTATCATAGTGAATTTAACAAGAAAGGGCAAAATAATATTTTATGTAATTAACATAAAGCTAGTTACTAGACTATATAAAAAACGTAATTTGTTTAATTAACGTTTGGAAAATAGAACATTCTGTTTAAAAACAACCTAACTTGATTTGCGTGTGAAATTCCTTTAAAGTACACTGATTTTGTATAATAAATATAGGTGTGTTTATTTTTTTAAAACCAGGCGACTCAATTCCTGATGATATCGATTGATTTTTTCAAAAATCAAATTATGCCTCTTTAAAATCAGCCTCGAGACTTCTTTGAGTGTTTTTCATAGTTCAGGATTTGACCCCGAAAGTCCATTTGATAAATTCACTCTGCTTATTAAAAATTAATAAGCAACTCTACTTCGGACAAATTTTTGTTCAAAATGTTTTTAAGCTATATCAGAATGCTTTTTTCCACTTCATCATTAAAAAGTTAGAAGGATGGACCCATTTTTTTCTACTTTCAAAGGTAATATAAAATATCTCGTTTCTTTATGGCCTAAGTAAAAAAAACAATGCCTTTTACCTGTACACCAGTCGACTTCATATTTTCGTGTTGAGTGCATACATTGAAATGAAGAATTTATAAGTTAATAATGATTCATTAATCATTCAAAGCAACATAATTTTAAATTTATGCAAAGGATGTTGCGAAACAAGTCGAGTAAATAAGCTACTCCTACGACTTCCGACCCAGAAACCGACTTGTTGTTAAATAATCGTGATAAAACCATCCGCCTCAGGTCGTAACCTGATTTAAACAAAAAAAAATTGGCAGCCTTTGTATAAAGTTCAAGTTTAATAAGATCAAATATTCTTAAGCGAAATTTCTGAAACAGAAGCCAGATAAGCCTGTTACTTGCTAAAGGTTTTTAAAACATTCAGTTATGTATGACATTTGTTTAAAAACTAGCTACGCCATTTGATACGAGCGAGATTACAACTGTACAGTATATATATACCTAACTAGCAGACCCGTTAGACGTTGTTCTGCTCTGAAAAATAAAAATCTGGGTCCCAATAGCAGCCCCACCTAGTGGGTTCAATTATAAATTTTAATCACGGAGGGAGCCACTCAAATAAACACATACAAATTACCAGGTCGAATTGTGGATCTAAACCATTTTCAAAACTACTTGAACACACAACAATTTTTTTTATTAAAATCAGTCCCCACGTTTAGGTATTCAGTGACATACAGACGAACAAAAGAATTTGATATAGCTAGACTAGAGTTTTTCCCAAAGTCAGACACCAGTAAGTCGCTCTATTTGACTTAAATATAAAAAATATTAGGTTATATACATCGCGAGCGAAGCCGCGATTATATGCTAATATGTATAAACCCTCTTTGAAAAAATATCTAACTGATGGTGAATACCGCTTAAAAATCCGTTGCGTTGTTTGGGAGGAGTTAGCAGATATACATTCGCTTCTTTGCTTCAATAACGTGGTATCTTGAAAAACCCAAATTTACAGTACGCCACTTTTAAAATTTCAAAAAAAGATTTTACCTAAACATATTTTACACTTTTTTTGTATATTTTTTACAATTAAATTTAGTGTCAACTTACTAAGCTTTTTGAAATATGAGAATGTTGTGATAATATGATAAATTTAGCAAATATAGTGAGTGAGTGAAATAAGTGAGTATTGGGATATGTCACGTTATTGAAGCAAAGAAGCGATTATAGACAAACACGCAAAGCGACTTTGTTTTAAACTATACGAAGAGATAAGGCGTAGTCGAAACAAGTCGAATAGGGTTGTTTTACGTACTATCAACTGCTACATTTGCATTAACCTGATAGCCTGTCACAATGTACAGTCGCGGTTTGAAAAGGGTCATCACCTTAAAGTCGACTTTTGTTCGTACAATACAAATACAAGAAACAGTATTGCTAACATTTTAATAAATGTTAAGTTCTGTTACGGTTATAAAACATAAAAACGCGAAAAAAGAAAATTGCAATGTTGACAATGATAGACACTGAGATTAACATTAATTTCAATCATCAGAAATACAGAGAATACTTTTATAATCTCTACGCTTATCATAAATAATAAAACCAACAAAAACGTTTGTACATCAATAAACAATCTTTTTAGACAAGATAGAAAATCAAACAACTTGGAACTATGTAATGTTAAACTTTATAGTCAAAGAGTTAAACATATTTTTTGTGGAATAAGTCTTATCTGTGATTAAGTTTGAAAAGTTTAGTTAATTAACAATCAATTAGTCATTTATAGTCAAGCACGTACAATTCAAAGAATGATTTATTCTGGATCAGTTCGAAAATGTGTGGTGTATAGTGGGAAATGTGTATGTGTGTGTGTGTGTCAGTATGAGTGTGAGTCAAAAGTGGGCAGTAAAAACTGAGCAGTGGGAAGTGGTCAGTGTGTAGTAGACTGTGAGAAGCAGGCAATGGGCATTCGGATGTGGAAAGTGCGCAGTGGAAAGTGAGAAGTGGAAGAGAAAAAGTGTGAAATAGGAAGTGTTATGTGGACATGGAAAGTGTGAAGTGGAAACGTGACGTGGAAAGTGTAACGAGCTAAGTACTTTTTTCCCGCGGCTTTGTTTGCGTTAATATTATCCCAAGGGAACACTGTACATTAATCCGGGTCAGAAGCCTATATGCTATTTTAGACTATAGTCTATCTCTGTGCCGAATTTCACCCAAATCCTTATAACCGTTCTGGAGTGATTGAGCGAAAAAAAACATCCAAACTTTCCTATATATGATATTATTAAGATATAAACTCACATTCTTAACATTCCTTTTCGCATGCTATCTAATACCTATATTCCTACAGAAAAAATAATATCAATAAATCAAGTCTTAGATCGAATGATTTGAACATCAAACTTTATTAATATTCCATACCATAAGTCAATATTTTCCGCATACTTAAGTAACTGTCATTTGCAATCTTCAGTGTTGACGCCTCGGAAAAAGTTTGATGATGTTTCTAGGTAATAAGCCCATCGGATGCCGTACCACGTACTCTATAAGATCACGTAACGATGATATCTTTACTGAATTTCAATATGTACGTAAAAATGTTTGTCTTAGAAAAAAATAAATATTTTATCGCAACCCCTTGGCCCAAAATTACTGTTCCTAATAAAACAATTAGCCCTTTGGTTGTGAAAAGACCGTTAAATTAAACAGGCGTTGTGGAATTAATTAAAATAAGTAATTAAGATGTTTCAATTATCATAATTAGAGTTGTAAAATCGGAGCTGGTTAGTTAAAAGGGAATACAATACATTCGTCCCTTTTTTATAATATTTTTACGTTCTTCGGGTTTTGTAGCCATTTTGGCATAAATAGAATACAAAAAAAATATACAATGTCAAAAAGTCTTCGCAGGTTAGTGATTGCTGGAGTAGCCCTGTCTTTGCCTGTTAAAGGAAATGTCACTGGTATATGACGAGACGACAGCGGCTTATGACGTTTTACGTCCTCCTCTTTCTCTTCTCTCTTCTGCCAAAAAGTGCTGTGTAATTTCATGTTGTGTAATAGAAATAAAAGTTATCTTAAATTATCGCCATAATTTATGTTCAAAGATATCCTCTCGATCCACAGCAGGTCGCGACCTAAGGTTGAAAAACACTGCTCTAGAGCATCGTTTCTCAACCTGGGGGTCGTGTTTGTTATTAAAGGGGGTGCCAGTATGATAAAAAAGAGACCAATATACAAATCAAACATGTAAATACACTATTGTTGTACTTTTGTAGTGAAGACGTCGCGAGAATTTTTTTATGAGTTGCGACTTAAAACTCGTTGAGAAACAATGCGTTCAAAGATTAATAAGAAGTCAGAGCACAGCTGTTGAACGTTTGTAAGCTGATGGGTATTATATTTTATCATAGGTGTTAGTTACTTATAAAAGACTCATAAATTTTAAACAAGATGGCGACTTTTATGTGAAACAACTGATCGTTACCGACAGGTTGTCAACAATGAGACATATTGATCGTCAACTGTCACAATCATGAGACAGATTCAAAAACCATAATGTCGAAAAAATAAAACTATTTGATTGGGTACAATATAATTTAATCAATTTTGGTTACAACCATGTTTTTTTGTCGGCAGCCAAACACACTCATCACGTATTCTCAAGCTAATTACAAACTGACCAAATCAGCTTTCGTACTTTTAAACAAATTTAGAAGACAGAGAAAATGGTTGCTTAATGGCTTTCTTGATGCGAACCCAGCATGCATTCAAAATAGACATTTATGTACATGATAGTTTAAATTAATTGTATTATGGGTAATAGTATTGGGGTTGTCTGGAAGGGATCGCTGTTTAGCGATAAGACCGCCCTTTGTACACAACTAGATATAATTATAGTCTTTAAGTTCATTTTTGTATTGGTGTATAATAAAGCGTTATCTATACTAATATTATAAAGCTGAAGATTTTGTTTGTTTAAACGCGCTAATCTCAGGAACCGCTGGTCCGATTTGAAAAATTCTTTCAGTGTTGGATGGTACATTTATCGAGTAAGGCTATAGCCTTCCTGCGGCGTGCGTTGCGAAAACTATTGGTTATAGAACAAAACAATGTACTACCACTTTGCACAACATATAATCTATACTAATATTATAAAGCTGAAGAGTTTGTTTGTATGTTTGTTTGATTGTACGCGCTAATCTCAGGAACTACTGATCTGATTTGAAAAATTCTTTCAGCGTTAGATAGCCCATTTAACGAGGAAGGCTATATATCATCACGCTAAGACCAATAGGAGCGGAGCACCAATGAAGAATGTTTCAAAATCGGGGGGTTTTGAAAACAAATTCCACGCGGACGATGTCGCTAGTCTATTACAACGGACTTCTCATTATTGTTCTATTATTATAAATGTACATGCAATACTTTTATAGTCTTCTTATTATGTTTAATTTTAAATCTTTTACAGGGACTCTTAATTTAACTGATATTTTATATTAGAAATGCTTGTGACTGTATTCGGTTCAGTTATTTGAAGGAGGCGAGGAGCTCTATGATCAGTGACTTTTCATTATTGTTTGACGTTAATGACAGTGACGTTTGATTGTACAGATTAAATACCTATGTTAGTACACTCTCTGATGCCAATACCAAACAAATAACGTTAATAACGGAAAATTCATTAACGAAATTTACCGTCCCAGGAATCCAAACTAGAGCCTTTGCGTAAGGTCCGACTTACCTTACCTTACCCGACTTATCCCGCTCAACCACAGAGGCCGTCTTGTTTACCATTCTCTTTTCTTTTGTTCGTACGCCTTTTAGATAAGCAGCAGTCTATTTAAGTTTATAAGTGAAAAAATATAAGAATTGATTGTTGAGAATTGTCCATAAATTTCTTAGCGAGATATTATTAATAAAGCGACCTCACGAAAAATCACCTATGGCACTACAACTATCTAAGTATGTAATACTTAGGAGTTTGCCAAAATTAAGTTTCTTATTGAGCGATTCTGCTTCATAGTACTTATAAGTCTACGTCTATCTACAACATTAATATGTACTATTCTTGTTATCAAGTAAATAGAAGAAAAATGAAAATAAGTAAATTATATAAGAATAGAAGAGATTCTTACTGCACATGTTCATGGATAATGGAAAATATGTCCGGGAAAGTTGGCGTCCAGTACGTTGAAATTTTCCCATCAACAGTTTTCTCCCGTACGTGATGAAAATACTTTTATTAAAAAAGTATTTTCCATTTCAAGAATAAGTTTTCACGTTTTCACTCTTAACTGTGTAGACATTGCGAATCTAAAGTTTATATTATTTTAAACAACTGGTTAAATATGGGAGACGTGTGAATAATAACGCTGTGTTTAAGTCTATTCTTTAGTTTTGTTAGTTATTTCAGCACTCATAACTAGTTTCTTGTATTAAGAAAGGGAATAATAATGATCTAGATCACTACTACTTAGATTTATATAAAACATTTGGCGCTAGGTGGTGTCGGTCCAGGGAAGATGACCTATTATGTTGTTAATATTCAAACCACTTCAAACCGCTCCCGGAAAAAATCTCACTGGACTCGCGGGATAAAAAGTAGCACAGATTGTAAACTGTTGTAATTTGTTAGATTTACAATCAGTACTTCTCTCCTGATATTTATTAGTGCGTGTCGAACAGTGGGAAATAAAACGAAAGTCCATAAGTCAATTGTCTTTTACTCTAAAATAATATTCCACATAAACACAAAGCAAAGCGTACACACGCGAGGGCTGATGGGGGGCGACTAGCGACAGCGCTTCAAATATCGAACATTACAATTTCGCTGAATTACAACTGTCGCCGGCCGCCACATAAACTTAAGAATTTTCTGACGATTAGTGAAAACGGCACCGAAATTGGTTTTTGTAGTTTTTACGTGAATCCCGAACAAACAGACAAGAAATCTAAAAAAAATGCATCGTGTTCTCCGTCGTTTGCATAGTCTATTCCAATTGTTTTTTTTTTTTTATTATTTCAATGTACAGACACGGCATGTTTAGAATATTATAATATTACAGATTTTGTTAGACAATTCTGTAATAAAATCGCGAAAAATGCTTATAATTACGGGTCCTCTTATATGTAATTAAAAGGTAAAAAACATTAGTGTCTTCAAAACCATAACAGTTTTTACTTAATAACTTTTATTCGAATAAGTGTAGGGAGATATTATGCGGTTCCAAAGCCGTAAGAAGTGCTCTTCTTTGTCTATCTTTAGGACTGTGGGGTGGAAAATTTTGAAGAAAATTACGAGGAAAGAGTGTAATAAATATTTTCAATGTAAATCGTTTTGCACAAGATCTCTTATATAATTGTATAGAACAAAATATATGTATTAAATAGTTTTTTAGAATTCTGTAACCAACTGAAAAACAGACAGATCATATCTACAGAATCCTTCATGATGTGTAACTAACACACCCTTGACCAGATTATTAATTTTATTAACATATAAACGTATAGATAACAGAATATTTTTCTGACTTTAACTAACAATAAATTATTTTAAAAAATACCTATAAATCAGAATATCAAATACATCAACAACAAAATGACAACCAATCCTACAGGTGTTTCAAATTATAATTAATTAATTAACATACGATTAAACCTCTATAGATTGGATCGACATCACAAATATTAGTCTTTACTTATCCCTAAACAAGCTCACCAACTAATCAAATAGCCTCTGGCTTTGAAACCATTCTGTAACTTTGATAAAGCTAAGTTAATTTTATTTACATTAATAGAAAACCCAACCACGTAAGCCATACCCATCTAAACATTGTTAGTAATTGAAATAACATCATTATTAAATAAATTTTCGTACATACTGTATTTTAAAACCTAATATAAACAACAGGCATATAATAAAGTAGGTTTTTATGTAAACCATGTGTTAGCGACGCATTATAATATTTAGTTAATATAATATTTACTTATTTTAAATAAATGGCGAAGACGGGCGGCAGAGTGCGTGCGTAGGACACCAGAGGGGGTTGAGCAGGGTGCGGGGGTGGGTGGCGTCGATCGTCGCCCGCGCATCCATATGGGAGTCTGCGTTCCGCGTCGCGCTGTGTTTTATGTGCCTACGTACGTTCGGCTGCCGCTAGTTTTTGGTTAAAAATATTTTGGTTTTTTATTTGTACGATCTACAAAGTGGTCTTCGAGCCAGATCATTATGTATAGAACGCCTTCAGTCCAAAAAATGGTCCAAACAAGGAGAAACGCGAGTGTAAAAGACGAAATTAATTTACCAAAAGTACCGTCAGCTACTGCGAAAAATATCGTAACTGTCGATGTGCACAGCAGGCCGTTGGATAGTGGAAGCATAAAGTCGGAGATACCTGTGGGTAATAAAATGAATGTCTCACGACAATGTGCTTCACTATCTAGAAAATCGTCTTCTTCAATAGAGGCACGCAGAAAAAGGCTTGAATTACAAGCCGCAGAGGCAAAAGCGCGAATTGATATGGATTTAATTGAAAAACGGTTAGCCGCAGATATCGCAGATTTGGAAGATGAAAAATACAGTTCACACTCAGAGGGAAGAAACCACTCTCAACACGATAATGTGGAAGAATGGCTAGAACGGAGCCAGCACGAACTGGAGGCCCAAGCTGACCCACGAGATGGTATAAAAACGGGACAGCTGGACCAGCCGCTGCCACCGCCTGTACCCCAGGCAACAGGCACCGACTACAAAGATGGGACAGTTCATATATTGGCTTCCGCGCTGAAAGATCTTGCCGCCGCTTCCAGCAGTAATAATTCAAACGCCCAGATGCTCAGCCGCTTATGTACACCAAGGGACCTGCCGGCGTATTCCGGTGATCCACTTGAATGGTTGCAGTTCAAACAAGCGTTCGAAGAATCGACGAGAGTCTGTAATTTCAGCGACCAAGAAAATTTATGGAGGCTAAGAAAGTGTTTGCTTGGTCCAGCAAAAGACGCTGTGACGGCTTTGCTAATAAGTGCAACGTCACCTACGGTTGTGATGTCTACTCTGGAGCTGCAGTTTGGAAATCCGGACATAATCATAATGAAAATCATGTATGAGATTAAAAAGCTTCCACCTGTATCTCCAGAATATCACAAAGATATTATTTCATTCTCAATAAAGATCAAGAATTACGTTGCAGCTGTTCTTGCAATTGGTCAAGAAGAGTACCTGAAAGGAACAAATGTAACATCAATAATTCTGTCTAAATTGCCAACGGTATTAATTTCAAAATGGGCAGATTATAGTTTTAAATTAATACAAGAAGGTAGTAAGCCAAAATTAATTTTGTTGTCTGAGTTTTTGAACGAAGAGGCCATTAAAATATCAAAAACGTCAGTAAATATTTCATATTACAATCCCAGTGACTATAAACGTAAACTAAGTAACTATAATATCGCAAATCGTACGCATACAGTGTTGGTGCAAAACAGTGGTGAGAGTGAGAAGTGCCGTTATTGTCGCGCGTCTTGTCATAACTTACCGGACTGTAAGAAGTTTAAAAAAGCGTTACAAAAGGACAAGTGGCAGTTTGTGAAACGGGCAGGTTTGTGTTATAGGTGTTTGGTGTCACGTCATAATCGAGAATCGTGTTCAGCACCCGTGTGCGACAAGGATAATTGTGGACAGTCGCATCATAGGTTGCTGCATTATGTGTACGCGCCCAAACAACAAACCGGTTTGCAACTTAGTGAAAACACACCTGTGCCTTTGAACGTCCGCTCGGACGAATCGCGAAATGAAACTGTTATGCACGTGCAAATGAAAAATCGGAAAGTGTTGTTAAAAACAGTGCCAATATGTGTTCACGGACCTAATGGTGTAATAAATACTGTGGCATTATTGGATGACGGATCTACGGTGTCAATAGTAAGTGAGAATCTTGTAAAGCGTCTAGGAGTGCACGGATGTAAACAAACATTACGTGTACGAGGCGCCTGGGAATGCAGCGATCTGGTATGTAATAGTGAATTAGTCAATTTAACTATATCTAATATAGAAGGGACAATGTTTAACTTGCAACTACGTAGTACTAATGGACTTAACTTACCTTCTCAATGTGTATCTTTAGATGAACTTTTGTGTAGTGAAAATTTTGAAAATATAAGACATTTATTGTGTAACGGACTGTGTAAACCTGAAATACTAATTGGTCAGGACAATTATAATTTATTAGTGCCATTACAAATCACACAAGGCACACCAAATGGACCATACCTGACGCGTACTCCGTTGGGATGGTGTGTGCATGGTTGTGTATCCACATTGCAGGAAGGGCCTCACTCTATGCTCTTCTTGTCAGGCTCAGGTGTCGACGGGGATTCACGAGAATCTGAAAAAGAATCCTTACATGATTTACATGAAACCGTACGGCAATCCTTCTCCATTGAGGCCATGGGTGTCTCCGGGAAGCCGCGCCAGAACTCTGAGCATGTGAAAGCCATTGAACATCTCGAGCGTACGTCCATGTTGAAGGATGGCAGATGGCACGTAGGCTTGCCATGGAAAGACAGCTCCTGTAAAATGCCAGAGTCATTTAAAAATGCATGCAATAGGCTGAAGGGCGTGGAGAAAAAGTGCAAAGCAAACCCGAGTTATGCAGTGAGATACACAGAGAGAATAAACCATCTCCTGGAAAATGATTACGCATACGAGCTTAAAGATGATAAGGTCACCTCAAAGACATGGTATCTCCCACATTTTGGCGTTGATAACCCAAATAAAAATAAGCTACGTCTGGTCTTTGATGCAGCCGCTAAGAGCAATGGGTACTCCCTTAACGATTACTTAATGACGGGACCTGACCTACTTACATCACTATACGGAATTATGTTGAGATTTCGAGAAAATAAAATAGCCGTAACGGGAGACATCCGCGATATGTTTTTACGTATAAAAATTATACCCGAGGACCAACATGCTTTACGCTTCTTATGGAAACGTCCCGGGGGCTCACAGGGTGATGTTAAAACATATGCAATGTCATCACTTATATTTGGCGCGAATTGTTCCCCATTCATTGCACAATTCATAAAAAACAAAAACGCTAAGCTGTATGAGTCATCGAAACCCCGAGCGGTGCAAGCAATTTGTAAACAACACTACGCTGACGATTATATAGACAGTTTGGAAGATAGCACTACAGCAATACAATTAATAAAAGATATAGCACACATACACAAACAAGGTGGATTTGAAATAAGGAATTGGACAAGCAACTGTAAGGAAGTATTAAATAGTCTGCCAAAACAGACTTTATGTTCAAATGCTGTAAGGTTCAAAGTTGGACAACAAGATGTGGGTGAACGGACACTTGGACTTATTTGGTACCCAAAAGATGATGAACTAGGATTTGATGTTTCCTTTAAACGTATCCCGGAAAATATAATTAATGGACAGAAACGCCCTACCAAGCGAGAAATGTTACGTTTAATTATGTCTATATTTGATATCTACGGATTTTTATCTCCATTTACGGTGAAAGCAAAAATAATGCTTCAAGAAATATGGAAAACGAACCTAGATTGGGACGATGAAATACCGGACACCGTGCATGCAAAATGGACAAATTGGTTGCAACAATTAAAGTATGTAAACAATGTTCGCCTGCCGCGCTGTTACCATGCGAGTGTTACAGGGAGCGAGATGGCAGTAGTTGCACCGAATAGTGAGAGGCCGAGCGGACACCGATCGAGCACGACTGTCACCGAAAATCGACACAACGTAAGCGCATACGCTTCAAGTCATGGCTTATATACAAACCTACAGCTGCACATATTTTGCGATGCATCAACTCAAGCGATGTGCGCCGTAGCATATTGGCGTTGGGTAAATACAGCGGGAAAAATACAAATTGCGTTTATTTCAAGCAAATGCAGAGTAGCACCTATTAAACACACTTCAGTGCCCCGCTTGGAACTACAGGCCGCAGTTTTAGGCGCAAGATTAGCTGAGACTGTTGTGAAGGAACACAAAATTGGTCCACATGAAAAATATTATTGGAGTGACTCATCTACAGTGTTGCATTGGATAAGAAATCATGCACGCGATTATAAACCTTATGTTGCGCATAGACTAGGTGAAATAGATGAGTTGTCGTCTACTACGGATTGGCATTATATACCTACCAGTATGAACGTCGCCGACATCGCCACCCGAGACAGTTGCGACGTAAAAATCCTGCAAAATGAATGGTTATACGGCCCCGAGTTTTTATATCGAGAAAGCCATACCTGGCCCGAGGATATTCCTGGGGAAGTTTGCAGTGAGATTCTGGAACGGGTGACTCTTCTGTGCGACTCTTCACCATCAATACCCGATGCTGAAAGATTTTCATCGTGGTTACGTTTGCTGAAAACCACCTGTGTGGTACTGTCATTCATAGATAAGTGTAAGAAACTTTCAGGTGATATTGATGGCGACATGATGAGGAGGGCAGAGCGCCTATTGATTGTGTACTCGCAGAGTCAGTCATTCGCTGAAGACTTGCAGCACCTGAAAAAGAAGAAAAGATTAGAAAGTAAAAGTAAACTACTTACCTTATCTCCATATGTTGATGAGTATGGAATTCTTCGAGTCGGTGGCCGCATCGACTCCGCCTTGGGAATATCGTCTGAAACAAAAAATCCAGTTATACTAGATGGTAGAAACCATATTACTAAATTAATAGTGCGATACTACCATGTGAAGGCTGCTCATGGGAACCGGGAAACTGTTGTGAATAACCTAAAACAAAAATATTGGGTTATACGGATGAGGCCAACAATAAAGCATATCACTTCACAATGTATGTATTGTAGAATAAAAAAGACTCGACCACAACCGCCAAGGATGGGCGACTTACCGAGTGCAAGGATGGCGCATCATCAGAGGCCATTCACGTACTGTGGAGTGGACCTATTTGGACCTATGGAGGTAGCTGTGGGCCGTCGACGAGAAAGGAGGTATGGGGTATTATTTACCTGTATGACCATAAGAGCGATACACATAGAACTTGTGTCAGATTTGAGTACGGACGCCTTTATAATGGCATTACGACGGATGGCTGCCAGGCGAGGCTGGCCGCAGTACTTGTACTCCGACAATGGCACAAATCTAAGGGGCGCTGACAACGAGCTGAAAAGATCAGTTAAACAGTTAGATGAGGCCGTGCTGAAACAAGAGGCTGCTAACTACCACACCACGTGGATCTTCTCTCCCCCTGCAAGCCCGCATTGGGGTGGGGCGTGGGAAAGACTGATTCGCAGCGTCAAGGAATCGTTGAAAGTCGTACTGAAAGAAAGAGCACCGCGTGATGAAGTCTTGACTACCCTGATGGCGGAAGTGGAACAGATGGTCAACAGCCGGCCTTTAACTCATGTGAGTGTTGAACCACACACTGACGAGTCGCTCACGCCGAATCATTTTCTTCTCCACTCTTCTTCAAACTCACCTTGCATCGGCGTGTTTGATGAATCAGATACATACTTACGCAAGCAGTGGAGAATATCTCAGAGGTTATCGGACTTATTCTGGAAGCGGTGGGTTCGAGAGGTGCTACCAGATATGCGTCCACGTACCAAATGGCAGCAAGATCACAGGCCCTTACAAGTGGGAGACCTTGTACTTATTGTGGATCCTAATTCCCCACGTAACGTCTGGCCACGGGGAAAGATAGAGAAAGTGATGCCTGGACAAGACGGACGTGTAAGAGTTGTGGACGTTAGAACGAAATCAGGGTTGTTGCAGCGGTCAGCAACACGCGTCGCTTTGATACCGACGGAAAATGAGTGCGTTCGCACTGGGGTGGGGTGTGTTAGCGACGCATTATAATATTTAGTTAATATAATATTTACTTATTTTAAATAAATGGCGAAGACGGGCGGCAGAGTGCGTGCGTAGGACACCAGAGGGGGTTGAGCAGGGTGCGGGGGTGGGTGGCGTCGATCGTCGCCCGCGCATCCATATGGGAGTCTGCGTTCCGCGTCGCGCTGTGTTTTATGTGCCTACGTACGTTCGGCTGCCGCTAGTTTTTGGTTAAAAATATTTTGGTTTTTTATTTGTACGATCTACACCATGTATAGAAAATGTCGACTATGATAATTATATGATTTTTGAGTTTTTATTAGGTCTACTACGAAGCT
Source organism: Dendrolimus punctatus (assembly GCA_012273795.1). NCBI lineage: Eukaryota > Metazoa > Arthropoda > Insecta > Lepidoptera > Lasiocampidae > Dendrolimus > Dendrolimus punctatus. The sequence goes on from CM022544.1 coordinate 8,181,462, forward strand.
CGCAAACAGGCAGACGGCTTACCTAATAGAAAGAGGTTATTCTCGGCTATAGAAGTATTCAACACCGGGGGGAAGCCAATTCAATACTAACCTTGAGGATGAGTTAGAAAGGGTAAGATAGAGGAGATGGAATAGGAGGGAAGGATAGAGGGATCAGACAGGAGGAATGGGATAAAGCGGCCGGGATAGGCGAATGGAATATGAGTTTCCACAAAAACACCATTTTTTAGTCAAAGGACATGTTGGCCAAGTCTAGGATTAGGTCTGGGTTCCACCTGGTAAACTCTGGTAAGTACATAAAAGAAGCAGCTCAAGGGAGTGAGGATGAACGATGCTGACCGGCGCGATGTCGATGGTGGCGTATTAAAAAAACTTTAGATCCTATTCACCTAATATATAAAATTCTCGTGTCACAGTTTTCGTTGCCATACTCCTCCGAAACGGCTTGACCGATTTTGATGAAATTTTTTGTGCTTATCCGGTATCTATGAGAATCGGCCAACATCTATTTTTCATCCCCCTAAATGTTAGGGGTAGTCCACCCCTAAATATATTTTTTTTATTTTTACCGGGCAGGACGTCGTCTGCCGGGACAGCTAGTATTAAATAAGAGTAAGTTAAGGCTCTTACAAGCCTACAGACTTACTCTAACTCAATAAGAATAGGACCGTCGATATTGATAAAAAAATTATTGACCTATCGAGAACGTCCGTTGAGATTATAATGTTAAAATATGTTCTAGCGTATATAAGGTACGATTGCTTTCGTACCATAGCCAAGTCTATTAATATCTTATCTCATGTTTATACAAAGTGACAAATATTGGTATGAAAGTGATCTATTGACTCTCTCGCGAGTAAACAACTGGGAATGAGTGGGCGGGCTGCCATTTGATAGAAAAATTTAGGCATATATGAATATTAACGTGACGTTCAATTTATAATTCATAGCAACATTAATAAACATAATTGATTAAATAAATACATTATAAACTAATACAATAAAGCAAACTTAATTATGTTATATTCTGCCTAAAGTCAGTCAAGACTATAAGTAGAAATGAGCCTGGGTCATCGTTTTCTATTTGTAAAGTGTCCAGAAGATTGGCTACGCTTCTTCAATGGAATGCCATCTACTGTTATTAGTTGTTCATTTAGGAAGATATATCGATATTAATACATACATACATACATAACTTCACGCCAGGTCCCTTGCGGGGTAGGCACGAACAACAGAGCGCCATAGAGGCTTATTCTTACACACCTCACTTGCTTCTTTGACATTCATAGCTCTTGTCATGCACGCTCGTCTGTTCTTAAGGCTCCTGACATCACCTTCTGCTAATACAAGATTAATTTGATCATGGAAGGTGTGTCGTGGCCTTCCGCGACTTCTGCATCCATCCACTTTTGCATTGTAAATCTGTTTAGTCATTCTTTCATCATACATTCTTTCCACATGCCCGAACCACCGGAGCATTCCTTTCCTTACCTTCACCCCGACACTCTCTTTTAGACCAACTCTCTTTCTTAGATTTTTTCTACTGACTGGGGTTTTATAATAGCATCAACATTAATGCTATTATAAAATCCCAGTCAGTAGAAAAAATCTAAATTTGCGATGATATAGACCTCTTAATATTAATGTTGCTTCTGGTTGATAGGGCTAAGACTTTGCCGGCCTACCTTACTGGAACACAGAGGCTCCGGGCTCGATTCCTGGTATAGTAAATTTCGGAAACATATTTTCTCCGTTATTTACTATGGTCTGGGTGTCTGGGATCGGCCCCAGAGTAATTCCTTGTATATTACCCATAACACAAGCGCAACTTTCTTAATTTGGTGATGTACAACATGTGTGTTTGTCTGCCGATTAAAAAAAATATGTTAAGGATTTGAATTCTCACTATAATCTTTGGGTCCCGAATAATATATTCGATATGTTGCCTAGGCTATATTTATTAAAAATTAACTATTTCGCACCATATACAACGTATACCACCATCGCCATTACTATTCTCAATTCATTCCTGGGGTTGCCTGGAAGAGATTGCTACTTAACGATAAGACTGCCCTTCGTACATAATCCCTACTAATATTATAAATGTGAATGTAAGTTTGTTTGTCATGCTTTCACGTGTAAACTACTCAACCGATCATTCTGAAACTTTGTACACATATTTTTGGAGGTATTAGAAGTAACATAGGATACTTTTTATGAAAAAAAACTATGCGGTCGAAGTCGCGGATAGAAGCTAATTAGGTATAGTTTGAGTATGTAAGTTAATTTTTATGTTATACACTAACTAAAAATAATTAGTGCTATTTATCTGTCTAGATTTGGTTAGTCGCTAGTCTATGAAAAAAACATATAACTGAATTAACAATGTTATTACCGCAGAAATATCAAGGGGCCTATGGTTGTCAACGCAAAATTACTGCTGTCACAATTTCAGTATACGCCTGGGATCTTGTTGCCAATTTAAAATTGTAATTCAACCACATTTTCCATTATTCGTGTCACTGAATCCTTTAATTTTCCAGCAATATTGATTGCGTTGAAATTTATTGGTATCAGAAATAAATTTCATAGCTCGTCAATTCAAAAACACGTTTGCGAGCCCCAGATATCAATTGTTGACACATTAATTTATTTTAAGCGCCATATATTTTTTATAGGATTTCCGTAGTCGAATGTGAAAATTATGCAAGTGTTTACCTCGTGGATCCCTTTATCATGCGTAGCCTGACATGCATTTGCCCAATATTTTTCCCATGCTTTTGAACGCTCTGAGTCCTTGCCAGTGTCAACTGTTCATGAATATTCAAATTATAAAATAATTTACAAATATAGCAACTGGCGAAAGTCGGTCATATGTAACCCGCCACCCGACATCGGAGACCTCATGGCCAAAAAGCTGCGGAAGGATTCGTCGTCGTTCGTTCGTATGTAACAACACAAAGATTACTAAGAATATGAATGATGTATACTTGTTTGGAAAAATGCCAGTAGATAACACTGTTAAAGTAGGTCAAACTATTTAAAGAACTAGAACAAATTTGAAAAATTAGAAAAATCTGTATAACAAGAACTGGAAACTCTAAATAAATTAAACCATAGTAAAGTAACGAAGGGACCGATATTTTCCACATGAACATTGTTCTAGTATTTGGGCGTTATTCATAAGTGTACTAGTAGAAAGAGAAATGAAATTATTATCAACGAGGTCATCATCATAATTAATTTGCGTCAAATTCTAGTTGCGGGCAGACCTTCCAGTGTATACCCTGGGGTCCGTTTTCTTAATTGTTCTTACTAAGCAAAATCCTTAACGTCTCTCCTTATTTCGGGTTCATCTGGGAGCATAAGAACCGTGACAAGGACTTCGTTAACAACGCATCCTCCAATATCATACCTACAAACAAATAAAAGACTGAATTCCTCATTAAAACTTCAATAATGTAAAATGTTAACTTCAATGCCTAGTTGTAGGTTTATACTGAGCTAGTGCACGCCATTGAGCTTGTGTCGGAATTTAATAATAGTCAACCTTGCATGTATAAGCCTCCAAGCTACGCCTCTGTCGTTCTTCTCCAACTCTAGACTATATAACAAAGCAAATATACTAGTTAATCTAGATACATCAGCTATGATATTCACCACCGTTACCGATTGAAGCATATTATCTTTCCTAATATGCATTATATTTTTTGGATCACAGTGAAGGAGTCCGAAGAGCTAACAAACGTTCACTATTTGTTTTTGCTACAGACACGTACCTATACCTATTTAATTAAAAATGTCCCGTATAACGAAATCGAGTTAACGGATTTTCTTCGAGCCGATATGCCCTGAAAGAATTTATTAAAACTTAAACAAAACTTAGTTGATAAGAAAAATTGCACATTAGATACCCTTTGACATTGCTCACAAGTTATAGATTAAACACTGTGAGGTTTTATTCGTATAAAAAAATTTAAAAAAATATATTCAAAGAGCATTTTTTAATAAAGATGTATAAATATTAATGAAACACTATATACGCAAGCCATCGCCAAAAACTGATTCGTCACTAGTCGGCATGTACGGCATGCGCACAACTGCATACTTAGATCCACGCTTGCAAATGATTTAATAAAACACTGTATATACGCGAGATATCGCCCGAAACCGATTCGTCACGAATCCGACAAACAACATGTGCGGCAATTACACAACTCCATATTTAGTTTCACGCTTGTAAATGATTGAATAAAACACTGTATACACGCGAGCCATCGCCCAAAACCGATATGTCAAGAGTCGAGCAAACAACATGTACCGCAAGCGCACAACTGCATATTTAGTTTCGCGCTTGCAAATGATTTAATAAAACACTGTACATACGCGAGCAATCACCCAAAACCGATTCGTCACGAATCGGACGAACAACATGTACGACAAGTTCACAACTGCATGTTAAATTTGTGCTTTCAAATGGCTTAGGGAAAGCATTACACCAAAAATAGCAAAACTTATACTCATAATGTGCTTGTGCTTTTAAAACCTAATGTGATGTTAAAATACTTAAACCCTACGAACGTAGATATCCATTAAACTAACGAAAACCCTAGAGGTTTTCTATACCGTCTAAATAAATCAATAGCTTGTAAATGGTTTTTTGTTGATATATGAGAAAGTGTACATATTATGTGTACTCTCGAATACATTGTGATAAATACATTTAGAATGCACTCGTGTCACAGGCTAGACGGGAACAAATAACTTCAGACAGTACAAATATTTGTTCTGCGCACTACGCCTTCCAGCTATGAACAATTGAACATTAGATTTATGAATGTTTGTGATATTTTTATTTTATAAAAAAATATGCTTTGCGATTACAACTACCATTTTTGTTCCTATATTACATTCCTTCTGCTCCCAATAATATAATAACTTAGATTTTTAATTACCATCTATTATATAAATAAACTAAAACATGGTTTTTATTATGTTAGCTGATCCATAGACCCTATTTTTTTATTATATATTAGCGATAGTCGCGTTTCTTGTTGTAACAACATATAAGCCATATAACCTAATACTTGTATTTAGCGATGCGAATCATTTTTATAACCACAAACGTCTTTTTACCATAAGATTCCATTTGTCTGTGTGACATATCCCAGGAACTTTTCAAGCTAAATATGAAATTTGGCTCAAAAATAAAGTAGTCTAAAAAATGTATAGTATTCAATTTTCGAACATTTACATATTGAAAAGAAGTCTGAAAAAGAACATTCTATTTTAAAACTTAAGTAATATCATTAAGCTGGTATCAAATGCAAATGAAATAATATTGCACTAATATATTTTTAGTTAATGAAAATTACTACTCGCCTACACAAAGAGCCCTTTCATCTAATATCTCACTCTTCTATTCTGTTGATACTGGCCTCAACGTCTTTGATATTTATTGATTTGCAAATTCCTGACCCTCGATACCTACCTGACCCAATTTCGAGCTCTCATTTCAATAATCAAAAAATATTTTTACACATTTAACACTTTTGAAGAAAACTTCTTTAGATCGTTGTGATTTGAGCCTCGGTGAAACAAAAATTGACATTACGGAGAGATAAACACATAAATGTATAGGACTAAGCCTGCGAGAGAATGAAATAGAATACATTATATTGAACTATTTAAACACTATGGTCATACAGATAGAGTTGGAAATGTCTTGAAATTTTTCGTTGATACTTCAAATTTCTTGTTTGAAAGCTTAAATATTATTATGACAATATAATATATGAAAGATGACGTCACGAAATTTAGAATCCCTCCCACCCATTGTCACACTTCGTTAACTTCTACTGTGTGTGAACTGCGCACACAAACATAACCTTTTTTTTATCGCGAAGCTGGCAAACAGGCAGACGTCCCATCTAATGAAAAGTGGTTACCATAGCCCATAGACGTTTACAACAGCGTTACACTGTACACAGTTAGACAAGAATTCTATATGATTGCCGAAATTCATGGTTCTAAATCGAAACATAGTAAGTAGGTCCAAATATAATTTGCTAGGACACAGGTGAACATCGAAATGAAATCATAAGGGTTTTGTTTTTCCTTCAGATTTTCCTTTTGATTTCCTTCAGTCTTTAATAAGATAAAACTATTGTCAGTATACGACTGTTTGAAATCATATTTCTTAGTAACTGATTCCCGCGGCTTCGCTTACGTTAATGTAAATTTTATAAACAGAGTTATCCCACGAGAACTGTACATTTTTCCGGGATAAAAAGCAGCCGTTTTGCTATTCGGAACTATATTTTATATCTGTGCCGAATTTCATCCAGATCCGTTCTGTTCTTCTGGCGCGATTGTGCAACAAACATCCATCATAATTTTATACATTTATTTTCTTGTTTACATACTATAAAACAATGTTGCTTTTCGCTCTGTCTGTATTTCTAATAACTGCTTTTAACCAAGCAACAGATTTTTAAGCGGTTTCACCATCAGTGTGTATAGCAACACATACTGCGGAAACTACCACGCGAAAATATCGGCGACTGAAAAGTTCGGCGCTAATCTGTAGGCGACGTACCGCGGCGGAAAATCCACTATATCATACATAGGCTATTAAAAAAAACAGTGCGTCTCCGGACGCCCGACAGAAGTGATAACTTATAACAGACCGACTGGCGCCGTAACGCGTTACGTAACGAAGCGGTTTACGCTCCCATAAGTAGTTATCATTTCAAAACCATTGCGAGCGTATTTAGCCGAACTTCCCGCCGCCGAATATTCCGCAAGTGTGTCGTAAGGCTTAGACTTTTCAAGGAAGGTTTATATACATATATACTCATTTTTTTCCCGCGTCTTCGCTCGCGATACATATAATCCCAATTTTTTTTTATGTAAGAAAAACAGAGCCACACCAGGACCTGATTTGCGGCATAGCCGCAAAAGTAAATTCTAGCACAAATATGTAATAGCTACTAGTCATTTTCTAAATTACAACCATACGTAATTAAAATGACCACTAAAACGATTTTCTGGTGACATTTAAATACCTTTCATTACTAAACAGAATGACATCAAAGTCAATAAGCCAATATCGTTACGGTTTCCAGGTACAAGCCATAAATAGTAATTGGTTGCTCTGTTCATTTATTAATTATTTTACTCTTCCAACAAATTGTTTCTTCTGGCAGTTGTTGAAAACCGTTAATTGTGAAATAATAATTTGTTTCACCAAAATTATTAAGTAAAACTACACGAATGTAATTACTAGTAAAATTATGTAAATGTATATATATGTATATGTGTAAATAAAAGTAAACAGTAAAACACATAATTATATAGGACACGTGACAATAATCTGGCCTTTAAAATATAATGTCATGATAAAGTAGTGAATTACTGTCCAAACAATAATTAAAATATTATTATATTCGTTAAAAAAAAACAAAAGTAAACAGTAAAACACATATTATTATTCTATATGGTACGTGACCATATAGTGTTGCTTTTAAAATATTATAATAAAATAGTCATAATTGCTGTCTAAACTATAATTAATAAGCTATTGGATTCGTTAAAACCAATAAAATATAAACAGTAAAACACATATTTATTATATACGACAATATAATTTTGCTTTAAAAATATCATGATAAAAGAGTGATAATAACTGTTTAAAAAATAATTTATCCGTATTAAATTCGTTAAAATTGACATTATGACAACACTCGTACAAAATCAAGAAGGTTTATAAATTTTGTAAGAAAATTGAAAGTGGTTTGACTGAAATGGGTTGAAAGGCACAGAAGTGAAAAGACACAAATGGTATACAAATATAACAAATGATTCAATGTTGTATATGGCTAACTTTGGTTGATTCATCCAAATAGAGAGGACATAATATAATGAAACACTCCACGAAAATTCTAAAGTAATTCCAATAAATACATAGTTTACAGGCAAACAAAAACCTATAATATAGTTTGAAAGTAATTACAAAGTCACTCTTGTCTTTGCCACGAACTAAATGAACTCCGTGACTCCAAACTTATAGTTAAACCGCAGACGAAATTGATTGAAATATAATTAATTTAATACATCCTTTGAGGAAGCACAACATAAATTGCGTTTTGCCTTAGCCTTAGCCGCGTTTACATATTATGCATAATGTTTTCTCAAAATTAACCAAAATATGGCGATAATATCATCGTGGTAGAGCCATGCTGAGTCATTATCTCGATTACAGTTTTTAACGCCGACACAGCCGATGTGTGTTATTTTATTTAAGTTTATGGCTTGGCAGCTACGCCTTTAAACCAGATGTTAGTTTACAATATTGTTATGAGCTACATAGAGTTTATTAGAACTGTACAAACACGTATAGAACAAGTATAAAATAAAACTGGATGCAACCAGTTCACACTGCAGAATTTAGTGCAATTCAACACGCGCAAAGTCCGTCACTGTATCGCTAATCGAAAGTACTACCCGTCTTAATCGTATCGTAGTAGTCGTTTGTCTGCCCTACCCCTCCGTTCGGGCATTATTTTATACTAAATTGTATAATACCGACAAAGGGTCCACACACATCTGCCAAGCTTCGACCTAATGCAATAAAAACAAGGCAATAAAAAAATTAAGTCGTTCGCCACTAATTACAGCCATAAAATAAGTACCTACGATAACAATAGATGTTTAAACACGAAGTAATAAATAATTCGTTTTTATAACATACCAGATGTGTGGTCTTTGTCGATATGAAACAATATAGTTTCTTCATTTTCTTAAGCCTATGTGTAACACAGCTGAACTGTAGGTAATCAGCTAGTGCCATTCAACGGAGTTCTTGTGACAACTCAAAAGGCCACATTTGACTATACAGTTCACGTTCGTCACAAAACACATAATTACTACTCAAAAACTGTCAATATCCCACAACTATCGTTCAATTTAGAGTAATTTTACACATTTTTAGAAAATAAAACTGCACAGCACAACATCTCCTTTTAGTTCACAACAAAACTCCACAATCGCAGAATTGAAGGCGCGAATTGATTAGCCTTAATCCCTTATTCTTCCCTATCCCAAAAAGTTATAGTTAAATTAAAAATAAGTTTTATTCCAACTAGTTGTGGCCTCAGCTAGTTTATTATAAGATTGTCAGAATATTAGATAGATAGAAACTTCCACAGAAGGGTGCTAGCTTTCAGTTTATTTGCGTTAATTGATTGGATGACCTTTCAAATCTTCTCTGACCATATTTATGTTTCTTAGTAGTTAATTAAGAAGTAACTGTAACAGAGTTCTTGGATGTACAAACAGAACCGTTCCGTAGAAAGTTTTCTTCGTCTAATAGACAAGTTAAGACTTTAGTCACTACTAGCTGTGCCTGCGACTTTGAAATTGAATTTCGTTCACGAAAGAACACTTAAAAGAGGATATATAACACTTTATTGTACACCATTATAGAAAACGCAGAAAAACTTATAGCAAATAAAATATTCTAAATGTGCACAATGGGCGGTTTTATCGCTAAGAAGCGATCTCTTCCAGGTAGCCCGTGGCAGGAATAAAACGTACTATATTAGTCAAAGGTGGTGTACATAAATATTAGAAGATATGCATTTACTTGCATAGAAGTAGCCTAAGTTAAATAATAGAGATATAGCCTTATAAAATCATTTATCTGCCAGTGAAAATCCGATCAAAACCGGTCCAACCGTTTCAGAGATAAGGCGGAACATCTAGACAGACAAAAAAATTGAAATAGATTTTTTGATGTACGTACTTTCATATGCTTTTAGTGATAAACAGTTATTTTGAAATTACCAACAGACACTTCCATTTCATTTATCTCTATAGATGTAAAAAGTATAATTCTGTATTAAAAAACAATATTCCGCACAATTTCCAGCTCGTGCATGTTAGTTTAAAGCGTGTTTGATTGGTTAAGTTTGGTTTCGAAGTGACTTATGATTGCACCTCGCAAACCATTCTTCAGTTTTACAATACACGTTTACTATAATACTGACTTACCAAAGGAAAGCTCACAACTTTGCGAGCCAGAACTTATAATTGGACTAGCAGGCATTGTATATTACAAACCAGTAACCTAAACGTATACTTTATGGGGGACAGTATACCATCACTGGCACTCCAGTACAATAATTAGCACTCTATTATTTTGGTCAAAACATTAAGGTGTGCGTGCAAACCGGCCACCGGCCACACGTACGCTTTAGTTCCCTACAAACCGTGTCATCTCCTTGTTGGACACCGGTGTCTGTGATCGGTGGCCCGTTTACGCCCAGCATAAAAAGTCAGTCGGTCACTACGCGTGAAAATAAGTGGCGATGGCGCTTCGCCGCCACCATATATGCAGAGAGTCCCTACAAATGTATAAAAAAGCTTGTAAATTGCTGGTCGTCGGCTAACAAAACAAACACCGAAGAGCCCCCGGCTCGGATTCTCTCACACAACGTTAAGACCCATCAATCACACCCACTCATTCCAGACACAAGTAGCCATACACGATTAGCTTAAGCGTGTTGCTGGAGAGTTTCGTCCGCCGCTTCTTCTCCTCCGTATATAACACGTTGCGAAGCGGTGGCAAAGATAGACTAGGATCAGTTCCGCCGGCGGAGTCGACATTGAGTCCCCATTACATAAACACGTCAGCCTGTTGGCCTAGCTTATTTAGCTTTTACGGCATAAGCCTATAGCGATAATCCCCCGCAGCGGTCGAGCCGAGGTCGAAACCCACAGGAGGTGCCTCCTCGAGCGCGCTACTTCCGGGCTGAACGCCTCCGCTCCCACGGAGTCGGGAAGCCCCCAAAATCCGGAATTGCTGAATCAGCTATCTGCGGCTATTCAGCTGGATCCTGTTCAAAAAAATAAGTCGTCGGCCACCGGTGGACGTGTTTTGTGGCCTTACCTGCTTTAAAAAATTTAAATTTTTTTTAGCCTATAATGCTTATAATAATAGTTCAATTTTAGGGCTACAAAATTAAGAAATATGAAGGTTTTTGAATATTTAATATATTGCACAATTTAGCTAGTTGCCAGTCATTAGGTGGAGTGCTATGAATGGTATAGTTCACCCTATTATGTTAAAATCAACTTTATAATCTTGTTATTAACACTCCATCTTCCATGTTATTAACTTCCATCGAGATAATTATATTCATAAAATATTCTCTCAAACTGTGAAGACGGAACAAAATAACTTTCGCACTTATATATTAATTTGGACATCATTTAATTTATACTAATCATAGATTTCATTTATAAACTTCAATTCAACAAAATATTTGTTGAGTTTTATTCAGAAAAGAGGTAACAAAAGCATTTTTGTCTAGAAAAATAAAATCGTTGATTATTCATACAAAAGTCTAGCTATTGTTTGATAGTTTTTGTTCTTAGAACAATTTATTGTTCTAAATTCAAAAGTTGTATGATTTTTATTTCACCACTAACTGCTATTACAAATTAAGCAAAAGAAAACAGTGGTTTCTTTTCTACGAAATTACATTGAAATGATTTCACAGCTGAAGTACATTGTTTCATAAAAGCACAACAATATGAACAGATAATGTGTAATTTAAAACCTTGTTATTCTAAACGACATTGAATAATTCTGCATGGCTTTGCATAAAATATGCAATATTATTGCCTTTTTATTCATAACAGTCAAACGAGCTTTACAGGCTCGATACAGAATGGTTTTTGGATTTGGTTATGTTTGATACCGCCGGATAATTCACCAACGGACACACCTGGCCAGCCGGTCATGCAAACAATTTTTATTATAATATCGCATAATATCGTTACGAGTCGCGAGACTCATATCAAAATGCCGTTAGAATTACTATAGAGTTTATTAGAACTATGCAAACACGTACAGCACAGGTACAAATACAACCGAACACAACAAGTCCAAACGTAATGCAGAAGGTCGTAATTCAATAAAACGCGCAAAGTCCGTCACTAGGGTTCCCGATTATATTACACAAGTCTCGCCTCGATCGTGGTCGAGGCTTGCTCGACTCACCCCTACCTCAATCGGGCCATTGCTTTATACTGCACAGATGCACTATGTCCAACCGGCCGCGTGGACTGAATTTCCAAGAATCATCTTGTACGCTAAATACGTAACACCTGGCTAACGATCACAATACAACAATAGGCCGTATGCCAATAAGTAATCAAAAGATGACGACCATAAAAGAATTTAAATGTTATTAGTTCAAATGCCGACCGGTAATAAATGTGCTTTGTTTCAGATATGTAGAATGGTTTTGTGTTTGTCGGGATCTGAGTTGTAACAATATTATAATATGGGCACATTTCAGGAAAAAAGGTGCCTGAAATGTGCCTATATTATAATTGTTGAATTATTGAAATGTGCCTATATTAATTAAATGAAACCCTCGATATATCGAGGGCTTCATTTATTATGAAAGTTATCATTAGATAACTTTAATAATATAATTATGACGAATGGAAATAAATATACACACTGTAATCTTCCATTTAATAATTATTAAGTCACTAAATAATGTAGTCGGTGTTGATAACAATTGTATAGGGTAGCCTGGAGGATATCGCCTTTGGCGATAAAAAGTTATTCGTAAATTCATTCATTTTTCGATAGTAAATGTTATGTAACAAAATGGATTATATATATTTTATCCCGGGAATCATGCGAGAATTTCAAGTTAAGCGTGGACGAAGTCGCGGGCATACTCTAGTATCTAATAAAATATTTCGGTCTGATGACAAATTAATAAATCGCTATCCATTTTCGTCCATTACTAATTTAAAATATCAGGAATAAAGTAATATTTTATAACCTCAATTTCACCGTCGATTTCTCAAATTAATATTGGTTTGAGAAGAGATATCAATTAGATTCATTTGGCATTATTACAAACCTCATCAATTAATTGAATTAAATATTAAATGACATTCGGTTTACCGATGGGTCTATATATATCTATCTATATAATTTCGGCCTGTTCGACGGCGGAAACAGTTGAATCAGTCAAGCGGCGCAATTATGCAACCTTCGCCGAGAGTTATAAGTTTGTGCCGTGTGCTGCTGAAACGCTTGGACCGTGAGGTCCCGACACCATGAGCTCCTACAAAGATATTTCATAACAACGCAAGACTAACAAGAACGCCGCCATGCTGCCCTTTTAAAGTAATAAAAGGATAGTACGGCGGCGTTCTAGTCAGTCTTGCTATAGCAGCTAAGACGCAGGTATACATAAAACTAAGCTGTAAATTCTGCTCTGTAAACCGACGTTTACTTGACTTGACGTTAGGTGAATATAATATCAGGGAGAGAAGTCCTACTACGCGTGCGTATGCGTCTACTCGAGGTCGCCGGCCTTCAGCTGGCACCCGGAGAGGCAGGTACGCGCATTACTTCCCTCCCTGAAGTAGGTTCCGTTGCGGGGTGCCTTTAGCTTGCTAGAGAGCAAAAGACCATCGACCTCCGTATGACGAAGTCGGGTGTGTTCTCCCGGGGCACATTCCAGACACTTTACTGCGCTGGACCGCCTGGGCGTAACTCTGTTCTAAGTCTCAGCCTTCCTACACAACAAAGCGCGGGGTTACATGGAGGAGGGGGTTTTTAGTGGGTATGGGGGTTGCTGCCCGTGCAAGCTGCACCCTTTGAGTCTTTCCATCCATCAACCCTTTGAGTCTTTCCACACTAGCTGAGTCGATCGCGGGTGGATTTCTGCCAAAAGCATACTATTGCTGCAGTAATGCCGCCCCCGACCGACGTAGGTCTTTTCCCTTTAAAGGACCCAGACTGTGCGTAAATCGGTAGCATTTTCCCTCCCCTCAAAAAAAAGGTGAATATAATATACTTACGTCTATTGTTAACTATGTTGTTATATATATATATATATATATATATATATATATATATATATATATTAACATTTATATGTGTAAAACTAAAATTAATGCTGGAAAATCAATACAAAGTATATTTTTATGTCAAATATTCTGTTTGCCTTACAGTATACAAATTGAGGATTGGCATCGAATCAAATCAAATCAAATGATTGATCAACCACAAGACCGTTGGTAAACTCAAATAATATTATTCCACGTAATGTCGAATGACGTGCCCTTAAATCAACTTAACATTTTGTCGGTCATGCACCTTTGTGATAAAATATTCATCAATCTCCATTTCGTACTTATCCTAATTTCGCTATGTTAGTATTCAACATGTTATCGGGGTCATTCAAACATAAATAATGGGAAATCTCAATATACGAAACCATAGTAATCGTTACACTTTACTATTGCTGGTTAAGTATATTGAAACTAGATTTTATCTTACAACAAGGAATCTGCATTTTTTTTTAAATTGTATAAGTTCAGCTGACCGGCCTACCTAATGGAAAACGGTTACTACCGCCCATGATCATTTATTGTAACACTAAGCCCGGTGTGCACCAACATTTAACCGACGGTTAAAATAGAATAATCGCTGTTTATGCATACATTTTGATCGATTATTTTATTTTAACCACCGGTTAAATGTCAGTGCACACCAGACTAAAAGAGTTATCAATGTGCCACCGCTCTCTAAAGGGAGAATGAAACTCAACCACTAATGCAAGGTACATTTCAAGGTAGTTATGGCGACAAACTAAGGACCAGGTTAATAACCTACTAACTGGCTGTGGATTGTTTTGTTACCTCTTACGACAGGCCGCCCAGTCGCAGAAAATTGTATTCTTTCTCCGTTCCGTTACGGATGAGAAGTTTTAGAAATCTTAATAAGGTTGTATGTGCTCTGTATGTATATATATTACGTCTGGAAACTTTAGATTGATTTAAATCTGACCAGTAGAGTCGGTGCCGGTAGATCGCAACGTAAGTACTAATGATCAAATTAAAGATATTTTAAAGAAAGGCCGGTAAAAAGCACCTTAAATAAACGCGTATGTATGAAGATATTAATTAAAATAAATGAAGCAAAAGACATAGACAACACTTTATTGTTCACCAAAACAAAACTTACAAATACGCACAACAAGACAATTGGTAAAACAAAAGGCGGTTGGTGTACGAAACATAAGCGAAAGGTTTACCAAGATCGTAAAGGGTAGAGATTCATCGTCCCTGCCTACACCATTGGGAAACAGGTGTGACAATATGTATGTACTTTAGCTGATATAAAACAGCACTTGGACACACAGACTATAATAGAATCGTTGACATTCAAATCAACTGTGAGTTGTGACACTTTTTATCACTTGTCAAAACGCCGCAGCCGCCAAGTATTTGTACAAGCGTATATCATTAGATAGTATATAATGTGCATATCTTTACTTAACTTTTAAGTAATAGATTAATTATCATTTAAACAGTGATTAGAAATATTTTTGTCATGATATTCTAAAACTAAGATATACTGCAGTCCGCTTTTTATATGATATTTTTTTTCAATATTCTGTTATTCACCCTTTTATATAATCCGTCCAAAATAAAATGTAATTGTGAATGCACGAAAAGTTAGTCGTGACCGTGACATTTCAATTTTATTGGCTATCATTCAAATGTCGGTTTGCGCGTGAATTTTTTTGATGTTTACAGGTTGCAAGAGAATTTATGATATGTAACTTATTAATTATAGGTTGTTTTTTACGGTCTTTTTCATATTTAGTTATGGCCGGTTCTTATATCTTACTGACTGTGCCTTACTATCGGTTAAAATTTAAAATAAACTCCATATATCTAATGTCAGAATTCAACCAAAGGTAGGGCAAGTAAATGAATAGTAACATATAGGAACCGGCCACTGGGTTAAGTTTGGTTCTTAAAGAACCTTAAATGTTACTCAACATGAATAAGACAGTATGAATTTAGAGCTTAAAAAGGATGAGCACAATAAGGTTGATAGACATATGAAGTCAATATTAATTTTAACTAGGGTCTAATACGCTATTTTCCCCTTGAATAAAGTTACAATACGAATGATGTAGCTGAAGAATGTTGTTAATTTTTTTAAGGCATATTTTAAGCTTAAAAAGCAAAAAATGATGTAACGTGCTTTTGAACTACAATAAGTTTTGCGTCAATCATCTACACTAAAATTTGGTAAAAGGCTTCTAAAACATGAACTAGTTACTTGAAGAAACTTATAAAATTGCTATATTCATGAATATGGACCTACCTAAACACAAATATCAACAACAAATAAAATTTCATCTCTCGATATTGGATGAGTTTGTGAATGTTTTTTGAAATGGAAATTTACCTACTACGTTTGATACAATCTGCTGCATCAATACTATGCTAATGATCGAAGGACGGTTGTGCGTCCGTTTAATTAAATTCTAGTTAGTGTCGATTCATCGCTCGCAATGCTTTTTAT
The DNA here is from genome assembly GCA_012273795.1 of Dendrolimus punctatus. Taxonomy (NCBI): domain Eukaryota; kingdom Metazoa; phylum Arthropoda; class Insecta; order Lepidoptera; family Lasiocampidae; genus Dendrolimus; species Dendrolimus punctatus. Next base: position 8,197,885 of record CM022544.1, read on the forward strand.
TATTTCTAAATGACTATATCATTAACCTATAACTAAACTAACGGATATACTTTCTAGTATTAGATAGATTCTAGTAGTAGATATACTTCTACTAGCCGTTCTACTTACCACAATTTGCGCACTCATACGTATCGTAGACTCCTGACACCTGCACACCCTTTATCGTTTTATGATAACTCTTTTACAGTGCAGGCTGTCAAAGTTTGGAATGTGCTGCCTCTTACTGTCAAAGAGGCTAAAACATCGTCTACATTTAAGACCGCACTCAGTAAAACACTAAAACTATTTTTCCTCAATAATAATTTACGGAAAAGTACTGCCTAATAAATAGAATCTTATACTATTTATTATATATGTATGTATATATATTTGCCAGGTGGTAGGGCATTTGCCCGACTGCATGGCTACCACCCCTGGTCTTAAGTATGCCATAAAAACTTTGAGCTGTGTTCGAGCATAAGTAAGCTGGTTCCAGTCTCCCTTAAGAAAGCAGCAGCGCATTTGTAGCGCCTTTGGTGTAGCAAATGTCCATAGGCGATGGTAACCGCTTTCCATCAGGTGGGCCGTCTGCCTGTCTGCTGAACTCCTTGGTTGGTTAGAGGAGCAGGGGAAGGCATGGGACGAGCTCAGGCTTACTACTGGACGATACTGGCTACGTGCTGACGTGCTGGGCAAGCAGCATTGACAGGAGCAAGAGCGACTTTTTTTGAAGAATTGTTTTCTTTTTAAAAATCTCATCTGTTTTATGAATATTTGCCTGAAGAAACATAGGTCTAGCTTAATTGGAACATTGACTTGATAATTAGTAAAATTATTAATTAACGCAAAGTTATATTGTAAAATAAGAAGAAGAACGGTACTTACATAGTTGTAATTAGTAATTTATTATGTCATGTATCAGATGAGATGAGAGTGAGTGAAAGAGAGTGTCGGGGTGAAGGTAAGGAAAGGAATGCTCCGGTGGTTCGGGCATGTGGAACGAATGTATGATGAAAGAATGACTAAACAGATATACAATGGAAAAGTGGATGGATGCAGAAGTCGCGGAAGGCCACGACACATCTTCCATGATCAAATTGATCGTGTACTAGCAGAAGGTGATGTCAGGAGCCTTAAGAACAGACGAGCGTGCATGACAAGAACTATGAATGTCAAAGAAGCAAGTGAGGTGTGTAAGAATAAGCCTAAATGGCGCTCTGTTGTTCGTGCCTACCCCGCAAGGGACGTGGCGTGAAGTTATATATGTATGTATGTATCAGATGCTTAATTGATCGAAAAATATTGTTTTTGGTGCAATGAATGCGAAACGTATATATTCAAAACATTCTAATAACATTGTTTATATTTTAATAATCGTATTACTTCAGGCTAACAATGGAAATAAGCAAATAACGTAATCAAAGCATTTTCCGAACATCATAGATATTATTATGTTTGTTGTGTTGTAGGGTAGTAGTATAATAAAATTACGACTACGCCAAGATGTATGGCCATAAATTTCTCAGACATCGTATAAAATTATTATATGCAGGCAAATTTCATAATATCATTATGTGAAAGTGTTTTATGAAGTGTATACATATTCTAGTCTTTATAAATATAATTCTTCTGTACGTGTGTTGACAGTGAATTCCTAAACGGCTGTACCGATTTGAATGATTTTTTTTTGTGTGTGTTCAAGTGGATCCCGCGATGGTTCAGATTCACAATTTGACCCGGTGACGGTGCAATCAAATTCTAAAATTTATTTTTAGGGCACAAAAACGCCTACAGGGCTCGCTAGTACTATTATAAAAGCAGTATATTTTTTTGCTGTGCAAGTAAATATTGCCATGTCACTGTTATAAGATGATCTATAAGCATTATAAGATGCTTATATAATAACATCCCATAAATGTCCCACTGTTGGGCTCGCACCTCCCACTATAGAGCAACAGACAGTATACCTGCCACGCTTGTTAAAGGCTAACAATGTCAGGAGCCTTAAAAATAGACGAGCGTGCCTGACAAGAGCTATGAATGTCAAAGAAGCAAGTGAGGTGTGTAAGAGTAAGCCTAAATAGCGCTCTGTTGTTCGTGCCTACCCCGCAAGGGACCTGGCGTGAAGTTATGTATGTATGTTTGTTAAAGGCGGTTTGGCAGGTTTGGTACATCGGCTATATCGATGTGCAGGTTTAATTACAATGTTTTCCATCACGGTTGCTAGCACGTGGATATTGTAACAATATGCACATTAGGACAGAAACTGCCCAATAGGTGCATGCGTTCCGCCCAGGATTCGAATCCGCGCCTTTTAAGCTTCAGTTGCGTGCGCTAGCCATTACGCTAATACGATTTTATAACATACTTAAGGTGCTTACACGTAAATAATCCCCCTCCTAAACCATCCATCGTCCTTAACACCACCTGAAAATTTTCATGTCACAACAATTAAACAATAAATTAAAACACCACACAAAGTCATTAACAAACAACAAAACTTATACACATACTCAAACCAACGCGCACTACCACCGCATTGCATTATACGCACATTTGACAACCAAACCAAGACACACAAAGAGCCTAAAAATTAATAACCCAGACACAGAAAGGAAAAAACAACACGCATGGCACTAGATAGGATAATATATAAGTATAGACATAAGGCCGACACTGCACATGCACTTCCTTACAACACCAGCCTGTAACAGATACACTCTACATTAGTATAAATTTAGTATTAAAATTAGGATATAGGATAATATAATACGTCACTCGTAAGATACATACACCTCAACACAAATTAATTAATGTCACACACAAGAACTAAAATAATAGCGTGTATTGAATTTTAAAAATTAAATCTAGAAATTAAGCTTTAAAAAAGGGCACGGAACTTGAGTCCGTAGAGTAGTTAAAAAAGATAAGATAAGTGCTTACACGTCATCCTATTATTATAACTTGTTATTTTCCAGTAATGTATAATTTTTTTAATGTAAAATATTATAATATTCTAAAAACGAACGAATAATGTGCCTATGGATGGGTACCACCTCTGGTCTATAGTATGCTGTCATAAAAATCTTGCTTTGTGTTCCGGCATTAGTGTTAAGGTTCCAGTCCCCTTAGAGACTACGCACCTATTGGCAACGCCTCTAGTGTTGCAAACGTTCATAGGCGACGGTAAGCACTTACCACCAGGTGAGATGTTTGCCGGTTGGCCTGCTTTAAGCAATAAAAAAGCACTACTGCAAATCATGTGTGATATGCGTATTTTTATATTTTAGTAGCAAAATTTCTTCTTTGAATATATGTATATTTTTATCAAACAATAAAATAGAAAAATACTGTTCTTGTTTTCGGAAGTTATGGCCATTATACAGAAACATAAGAAACATCCTGAATCCTTTAATAAATAAATAAGCCCGTGCGATGAAGCTTTACCCTTTGGGTCGTTTGGGCATTTTTTTCATACGCAATTTACTCTCGAGATAAGGGTTGAATTTCTTACGTATTTGAATATTATGCGTATTCGATGGCCATTCTTTTTGGGATTTAATTTCGTTTGTTTCGCTGGCTATCTACGTAACACAGTATTATATAACAGAAATTTATTGTTTATAAGTTTCTTCTTTTTAGAGAGTTCGGATGTATCCCCGCCGAAGGTACACTACTGACACTTCGCCGTTGAAATTTTCAGTCTTAGTGTTGGGTTGACATGAAAGCCAAACCAAACGCGCACAAAAGTTGGATTTAAGCTATACTTAGTTCAGCACGTCACGCGATAGAACATAATATGACACGAAAATTCACATACGCCAAAATATCTCCTCAAAATGTTGTCATTGCTGATATTTTTCTCCGAATATTTTATTATGTAAACTTAGCTATACCTATATGAAAAGCTGAAATAATATAAACATTTTAGCTGTAAAATATTGGACTAACATATCAGAAATTATTTTACAATTTTGTAAATAAAATGGTTCAACGACGTACGCTGAACTTTCAGTCACGTATTGCCTCACATGATGGGTTGATTGTTATTCAAAACACAAAAAATCGTCATAAGGCCCGGTTTCCACCAAAGCAGAGAGGAGAGGAGACGAGAGGAGATGTGTTTTAAATAACCAATCCGATTACGCTATTTCCACATCTCCTCTCGGCTTAGCTTCGGTGGAAATAGATCAAGCGGAAACGAGAGGAGATTTCTTATTTTTCTATAGAATTTTGTACCGCGAGCAAGCAAGCGGCGCGGCAGAGCGGAGACGTGTGTGCGCCCGCGCTCGCGCGCTCAATTCCCCGCTGCCTTTAGCCCGCGTTTCGCACACCCGAAGGCGTGTGCGAGGCTACACAAAGCTTACATCTCTTCTCCGCTACACTTCTCCTCTCCACTTCGGTGGAATTACCTGCCGCCTTCGCAGCACATCTTCTCTCGTCTCCTCTCCTCTCTGCTTTGGTGGAAACCGGGCCTTACGTTGGATCCTACGTAATTTCAGTTGATGTCTCATAATAGTAGGTTACTTAAAAAACACTGCGAGTGTATTTAGCAGAACTTTCAGCACCGTCCTTTCGGCAGCTGTGTCACTAGCCCTATGATGATCACGTGTTTTTAATGTTAAATTATTATTGTTCTAGGCGACACATATGTGGACTAGCTGCGCCCCGCGGTTTCACCCGCGTGGCGATGGAAAACCACGAAAAACACACTATATCTTTATAAATTGTAGCCTATGTATTGTGTTATTCTGATGTGTAAGCTACATTATTGTAAACTTTCATCAAAATCCATTCAGTAGTTTTTGCGTGAAAGAGTAACAAACATACAACCATGCATTCTTACAATATTTATAGACATAGAGATTAGTAGGATTCCAAAGTCGTTTTAGCTATACATAGATTACGCCTTTTGATATACGTATAGTAGTTTCTAGAAAATGGTCGTGATATACGTAATAGAGAAACGGATGGATAGGCTGATGACTTTTTTATTACAACCTTTTATTTAACTTGCAATGGATGTACGTATGTATGTAATTTCGGAATCTTGCAAGTTAAGTTTGACTAACTTCCCGGTTATATCCTGTGACATCGCAATAATATGACACCATGGAGCTGATATGATGATGAAGTCGGAAGGTGGCCATAGGAAGTCCTGTACTAAACAAGATAGACCCGTCGTGTTTGGGCTCGTTTTACTTGTCTTGGCTAGCACTCTGCTGCTAAATGGTATCCAGGATCTCAAAAGCTTGTAATTAAAAACCTTTTTAAAAAGCTTATTCTACCTCTCCTGATGTAAGTTTTTGTCAAGTCATTTAATAAATAATACCCTAAGAAATATCTTAGGGTATTGTAGCTTTTATGTTTTTTACTTATTTATTCACTTTTTTGTCTTTTCTGTATTATAAGATTTATTCGTTATGTATATCTGTACGTTCGATTTTTATACCGTTTATTACTAATGCATTGTTTTAAAATTGATGTAAAAGAAGAAAAGAAATCACCAAAGAATCCTAAAAATACATGCTTATATACATACATAACTTCACGCCAGGTCCCTTGCACGCACGAACAAAAGAGCGCCATACAGGCTTATTCTTACACACCTCACTTGCTTCTTTGTCATTCATAGCTCTTGTCATGCACGCTCGTCTGTTCTTAAGGCTTCTGACATCACCTTCTGCTAATACACGATCAATTTGATCATGGAAGTTGTGTCGTGGCCTTCCGCGACTTCTGCATCCATCCACTTTTGCATTGTATATCTGTTTAGTCATCCTAAAAATATTAACATTTATATAATAAGCAGTACTTGTCAAGTGAACGAGGTCACAGTCATTGTATGAATGTTAAAACTAGACTAATTTTATGAAAGTCCCGCATAATGCGTTGTTATTCTTTGCCTCGGGCGTGGACCAGCTTTGTTAGTCAAGTTGAAACCAAACTAAAATAATAACGTATGTTTACTCAAGTTTATGTAAATTCTGGCGTATTTTACTTGTTTCAGGTCTAGTTATACAATTTAGTGAAATATTTATGATATAACATAACACAAAGAAAGTAATGTTATTTTATATATATAAATATTTATAATATAATTTAAAACAACTAGTAAATAGCGGCCTTACTTATAATGATCTCGATAAGAAACGATTAGACATCTCTTAAGTAAGAGAATTAGAATCAGACCCTAATCCATTATTATCTTGTTTTCACTTATAAACGTGTATTACCTGTTGTTTACCTAAGAGGAGCACAGATAAACGAAATTTGAATTATTAACGTAGGTTGTACCCAAAATATTTGACTAAAGAGGAGTTTATGGATAAGATTTTAACAAATCAGTTGCTGAGCAGTTTCTTTAAATTTAAGAAACAATTATAAGTAAGTCCCTAAGAGTAAAAGATAAATGTCTTAATATTGTTGTTAGCCTTTTTGTATTTGCGATGCATATTGTTACATGCCGACAAAGTGAATGTACACCGGGTTTATTACCTTTCCCGATATACATAGTATAATCTCTTACAAATGCCACTAATGTATGTTAAAAGTCGTATATAAGTGAAAACAGTGTTTGTAAAATTCCATTTTCGAGTATTCCCAAAAGTTCAATGATGCGTAGAATCGTTTGAAGGTTTGCAGACAATACAAACCACGTTAAATTTCGGAGGAATAAACGCTTATTCAACTATGTTTAATATCAAACCTATTTTGGTGTCCAATTTTTCTTTTGTGTTTCAACTGGTTCCTATAACTTAATTTTAATTCATGCCTCAAGCCGACATTAGTTGGTTCATTTCTATCTTTCGATTTGTATGAATAAACCATCAAATAAAAATAAACTCAATTATTCAATGTCATGCATTTTATATCGTCGCGTCATTTTAATTCTGTGACTTAATACCTTTCAAACAAATTAATTCAATTAGGTTGATTCGCATAAAATCAGCATTACTACTGATTGAAACTTAATATTTACTCCATACAAATAAGTAATGTAAATTGTCAACTTTTGCTAAGTTAAAAGAATATATGTAATATACAGAAGCCAGACCTTATAGATAGATATGTTTTTTTCAAAGAGGCCTTGGATATATTTTTTTACTAGCTTCTGCCCGTGACTTCGTCCGCGTGGTGCGGTTTTTTTAACTATCCCTCTGGAACTCTTTAATTTTTCGGGATCAAGTACCCTATATGTTGGCCAGGGATATAAGCTACCACCGCACAGAATTTCATTCAAATCGGTCCAGTCGTTTCGGAGATTAGCCGGTACAAACGGACAGACAAACAGAGAAACAAAAAATTTGAAAAATATCTAAATTAGTTCTGTTTCACTTCTTACATCTCCCTAACTCGGGTTTTTAGCATTTTATTTCATTGTACAGAAATTCGACTTCTACAACTTTATTATATATATATATATATATATATATATATATATAGATTACTAGAATTATTTAAAGTAGACCTTTGCATTTTTCGAAATGTATGACAATTATTATCCTTCGTTGTGATTTTATTTTTTTATAGTTAGAATAGTTTAGACAGGAAGAAGGCCAAACTGATGGCAAGCTGTTACCGTCGCCTATGGACGTTTGCAACACCAGAGGTGTCATCAACGCGCTGCCGGCCTCGAAGAAATTTTATGAAACCCTTTTTAAAAACCTCATATTATAACCCTGTAGGAAAGGAAAACTACGACCGGGAGCTTATTCCAAATCCCCATGGTGTACAAGTGAAACGTTCTAAAGAACCGTTGAGTACAAGAGTGAATCACCTCAAGGAAGTGGGGATGAATACCCAGCCGATGGCGTGCGCTGGTAAAAAGAAGACGAAGGCACCATTCTGGACAGTTCCTCAGAACACTGCCCATTGTACAGTCGGTACGATACGCAGAGAGATGCGAAGTCTCTCCGAAGGCCAGGCGTAACTAAGCCGTCTGTAAGTATGGGATCATAAACAGTGCGAACGACTCGACGTTGAATACTGTCTAGAGGATTTAGCTGATGCGGCCTCATCTGGCACAAGGTGTTGCCGCAGAGTGAAGTACTGCTTGGGTTTAGCACTCCCAGCTTCTTGGAGGCAAGTTGTGCCTTGCCTTCAAGGTGGCCCTTGAACGGCATATCGTTTGAAATGGTGACACCAAGGACTCCAATACTCTTAGGGGTGGTAAGGGGTGTTCCTTGGAACTGAATGAAGCGCATGTACGAATGGGGTTTTCTTGAAAGATAACAAGAAATTTTAAAGAACAATTCAAGCATTTTTTTCTTACAAAATGAAAACATTCTTGCAGAAAAAGGTATTCATAATATTCAATATAAGACAGCAATTTCGTACTTTAACCGCTAATAATTTTGACTTCAGCTAAATAATGTATATCATATTTTTTTGCAAATATTATGTCTCTAATGCGATTGCTCATTTGCGTCGTACAATGTTGATTTCGGTTTATGCTTTTCAATTTGATGCTTTAAATGTTATTTCTTAAGGTTCATTTGACAGTGGAATGAATAATTTATCGTGAAACCTACAAGGGTTGGTGCCCTTTGATTACTTATTCTATTTAATCTATGTTAATGCCATTATTATTCGGGTATATTAATAGTCCAAGAATTTCATAATTAGTAGTAATAAACGTATACGTACTATTATTATGAAGAAAACCATAAATTAACTTAATCTTTATTGTTGACTAAGTTTTACATATGTCTTATATGTAATTGAAAGTAGTACCTAAAACTAAGCGCTCATGTCTAGGCACTATGAGCTAGTTATCTGGTCAGCTATCCGCAAGCGAGACAATAAACTGATTTATATGCACCACGCTGCGGCTGCCAACAAACTGGTTTTGTCTGCTAGACGGTGCTCTCGAAAGAGTGTTGAAAAAAAACTTATTCGAAAAAGCACAATTTGTTTTAAGATTTTATCATTTATACTTTTGAAACGTAACATAATAAAAAATTAAATAGAGATTTAACACTACAGAAGAGAACAGAAAAGAGGTCCGAACTTGACATATATCAATCCACTGTCACTGTCTATTTTTAATAGACTTGTGAAGGATTATTATCAAATAGCTTAATTTAAGCATGCAGCAGCAGTTATTGTGAACTTTTTCTAGTTTTAAATTTATTTATGTAAATGTGTTTTATAATATTCTATTTAATCTATATATTATCATATTAGTATAATTTTTACATTTTATTAATGTATGTCTTGTAATGATTCGGTAGTGAGAATAATGCAATATACCTCTGTTCTTATCAAATTATAGTCCATCCAAAGGTTGTCTGGAAGAAATCGCTAATAGCGATTACGACTATTGTATTGTAAAATTTTATTTTTGTTAACTGTATCTTTTAAACCAAATAAAATATATCCATTCATTCAATCACTGACTGTTGACAACAGGAAAGAAACATGACCTCCTCATGTCTTTACTTTTTGTCATTTCCCTGGATGGTTATAACAAGTTGCTTGAAGCGGGCTCTATCGCCGGTCAGATGTTATTTTAAAATATATTTTAAAGCACGTGTATAGCCGTACACTTCATGAAATTAGCTAAGGATCTACAAGTGCTATTTAAATAATTATTGTGAAACTAATATGATTTGTGTAACCGTTGTTCAAGCGCATGTGCAGAATTTGGAATGGAGCTACGACCCCTTGGGAATTTTATAAGCTTTCACCATGGATCTTTAAAAGAACTCATTTGACGCTTTGAAATTGCATTCCGGTGAGAGTGCATCTTTTGTTTGAAAATAAATCTGATAAAAGCGTGATAGTTAGCGTATGATGACGAGTTTTGTAGAGGTGACAATATTTCCACTATTGTTATCATTTGGCTACGTAATCATGAAAGCTTCGGAAATCTCATAAAGTAAAGACAGATTAACTATTCCTAAATTTTTAACTTCAGAATTAATTAATATTATTACCCGTGCACAGATTTGCCGAAAGGAATAATAATGACACGCGTCGATGGTCAGAAGGATTAACAAAAAAATGTTTATATAAATAGAGAGAGAGAGAGAGAGAGAGAGAGATAACATTTATTGAACAACAAAACATACAATTACAAAAACAGACCATATTTACAATATTTTCTAGGCGATACAATAAGCGGCCTTATCGCGATCTCTTCCAGGCAACCTAAATCAAAAACAAGATTCAGGCGATGTAGGTGGTGCAGGAAAAAGGCAATGGATACATAAATACTCAAACTAATTTAACAAATAAATATACTAATACATACATATATACATATAGTCATAAATAAAATATACAATAATATACGTATAGGAAATGAAATAATAAAACAGCCTTAATTCCAAGATGAGCGGTGTTTTTCCATTGTCCTCCTCTAAATCAAATCGCTCAATACCGTACAGTCCTTTCATTTTTCTGCTCCACCTACATCGCCAGATTAGTTAAGAATTTATTTAAAGCTGGGTTGCCTGGAAGAGATCGCTTTCAGCGATAAGGCCGCCTGATGTTTTGCTAAGAAGTATCGTAATTATGCATTTTGTTGTGTATTTGTTTGTTATTAACCTATCTATTTATCTCTCCTCTCAAAGTTTTTCCAGGCAAAAGTACAATCAATATCCTACAACTATTATTCATTTTAACTAATACCAATCAAAACCATACAGCATTATGTTACCATAAAAAATACTTTATGAACTTCAAATAATAGTTACCTAATAATATATACGTCATAAATCGGTACATTTAAGATCCGGCCACGAACTTGTCACTGTGAGCATCAGCTAAGCGCGATGCGATATGTGAGTAGAGGTGTGTAACTTCTGAGTGATTAACTCAAAAGATATACATCGGACGCGAAGAGTGATTAGATCTGTATATCACTTGCGTTCGAAATGTGTCTTTATATCTTTAATTCTTTAGTTCATTCCTGTTCCAAGCGATGAGAAAAAATTATTAGCCCGCGCACTGCGCATGCGTAGTAAGTGCACAAGGAAACCGAATATAACTACAAGCCAAAATAAATCGTAACACTATAGTTTTATGGTGTTATTTTGTTTGAATGTAATTAATTTTATTATATTTCTTCACTCTTGGTTTATATTTTTTGCGTTGCCACAGGTACGCGTGTAGTGTGCTAGTATATCACTCACAGATAATAACTCATCTTGTCTCCAATTGACACTGACACTATTCACTTTAAAGATAAAGAGTTTAAGATATAAAAGAGTGATATATATCTTTGTATCAAAAAGATATATATCACTCTTTTCTTCTTGGTGAGTGATTTTCCCGTGACTATATGCGACAATAACAAAAGTATTAAATTATTTGAAGCATGCTGGCAGTAATCGCGCTCGGCACCAACTTCAGTCGCGTCGCTTGTTGTGTCGCCTGTCGCTAAGCCCAAGGTCGTGACGGGGCCATTATACAACTAACACAAAGATGTGACAAAGAATGATATCTAAATAAAAGTGACTTCTATAACAGTAACAAAAAGCTCATATAAAATTCTATTTGCGTGAAATATATAAAAAGACTCGTCTGTTTATATATTTTCAGACAAGCACTCGAGCTTCCCTGAAAAGCGTCAAAGACAACGGCGTCAAAGGAAGTTCCTAACTCAATTAACTTCTTGAAATATTACACCTACATTGTCGAGCTCCTTTTATTTTTTATTAAATCTTTAAAAAAATTTCATACCCAGAGAGTAACACAAGTTATTCATATAGTTTCTTTATCCCTCAAAATTGATTTAGTGAAAATTGATTTACTTGAAAATTCTAGAATTTCTCTTGTTTTATATTAGATACTTCATAGCTTTACTAGATCATGCCATGCGATTTCCCTGCATCGTTGTCCCACTCCTGGGCTCAGACTTCTGATTCATAAGGGGGGAACGGACAGTTTACTCGCCACTATTGTGGATTGGTGGTTTGAGACGTCGGTTATCTCGATGTGCAGGTTTCATCACTATGATTTCCTTCACCTGGTAATTACAAGAATATGCACTTTAGGTCATAAAACTGGCAGAGTGGTGCATCCTTTCCCAGGCAGGCCAGGATTTAAACCCGCGCCGTTTGAGTTCCACACGTAGTCCTTGTACAGATATCAGACGAGACAGGAACACCCTCTGGAGGAAGACGAACATTTCATTTACGTAATAAAAACTTTTTTTATTTATCACCCTTTGTTATTGTACAAGCGACTTAATATATTGGAAGAATAGTTTTAATTAAAACTACGTATTAGTGTTTTTAAGCGCTGTATAGGATTTGATTTTTATTTCGACGTTTCGACGACTTTTCACCACCCGTTCCTTTTATTTTATAATAATATAAAATAAATAAAGCTACGCAGGTTATTGAAGAGTATATCGCCCCGCTTCATTTCTTCCAGCCACAAAATGTGCCACGAACTAGTGGCTAATCGGATTGTATAGGCTCCTAAGAAATAAAAATAACGACCAATAAAATAATTAAAATTGAATTAAATAAACACGTCGAGGATAGTCTAAATAATAACATTACCCATACACTTGACATTTTTGTCTTCCGTGATCACGGCTACTGAAAAGTAGCCGAAGCGTCAAAAAAATCAAATAAAATGCTAGGCTTAAAACCGTTTAAACATAGTTTCACTGACATATACTATTGTGTACTAGTCGCGAAAATTTTGGAAATATTACTCTCCTTGCATGGTAATATGAAAAAAAATTTATTAGGTTGGTACATACTTTTCCTTAATATGCTTTTAGCTTGATATAAAGCGTATTAAACTTGACGGGTAAGTCAAAGTGGCACTACGAACAAGTGAGAAAGTTATTATAACTTCAGCTAATAGCGTTAAACTGGTCCAGCACTCCACTACATAGGAGTATCATTAAAGATTTTTAAGGTTGCCGCTCTCATAATCGGACAATGACACATTTAAATAGCTACAATTGAATTTCTTGATATTGTTACGAGTTGCAGGACTCTAATAAAAATGCCGTTGGAATTACTATAGAATCTATTATAACTATACAAACACGTATAACATAGATACGAGTAACTGAACACAATCAATACAAACGTAATGCACGATTCAATAACACGCGCAAAGTCCGTCACTATACAGATTATCGAATGTACTTATGTCTTGTCTCGCTTGTGGTTATCGCTTGACTGTCTCACCCCTCCATTGGGGCATTGCTTGATACTGTACAAATACAATATGTGTACTCGACCGCGTGGACTGAAATTCCAAGAATCACATCTGACTACTGACTACCATAAAGATTATGGTAATACACAATAACAATGGTCTGTTTTTCTAATCACAAAATTTAAACACAAAGTAAACAAAAGAAGACGGTCATAAAACAGTTTCAATGGTATTAGCCGACGGGTAATAAATGTGTTTTGTTTACGTCTATGCAGGTGGCCCAAATTTTAACAATATATTAAACATTTAGGTAAAATCTAAATGCTTTTGCAACGATCAAGTCAGTCCGTTCATTCTTATCTCTGTTCTTATGTCTGGAGTGTATCCTACCTGTTTTTCTTAAAGTCTGCTGGGTTTATACAGGCAAAGTTTGGCTGAAAGATTAATTCTATATACCGCTTCACAACATTATTATTTTAGCGAAATCGTAACAATTTTAAATATTAGTGTATGGTATACACGTAATAGGGGAATAAAAAAGTTATTTGTGTAATAATTTTAGTAATTAATTATATGAGATATTGTTAGACTGCTAGATACTCAGACCATATTTGTATTCGTCTAACCAATGTCTCTGTCTGATTTTTCATTTTAGTCCATATCGGGAGAAATATACGTTACTATAGTCATGAAAAGTATAATAATAAATAGTTATATCAAATGTTACATGTCGTAAAAGGATAAACAAACAAACAGCTAGAGATCAAATAACAAAACAAAGTCACCTTCGCATTTTATCAATATTAGTAGTAGGAATGATAAATAATGTTGCAACAGGGACTATTTAACTAATGCTCAGTAATGCCGCATTTCTATGGGTTACTATCCAGAATTTAATTTACCATTATTATAAAATTGATATTACTTATGTTCAATATTTAATATTATCATGGAACTATGAATTTTTAACTGGCCACACACAACATAAAACATACATGTATTTGTGTATTGTCATTTTTGTACTTTTTACTTGTATGTAACATAATAATGTTATTGTTTGGCTATGTAATAAAGATTTTATTATTATAAAAAAAATTATTATTGTATATGTGTGTGTACATATATATATATACATCTTGAAGTTGTTGCATTTTGCAATTTACAATATTTTTAGTTCTTTAGTTTATCCCGTAATACAAAGAAAAACATATAGTCGAATTGAGAGCCCCTCCTACTTATGGAAGTCGATTAGTTAGACCGTTGTGGCTGCAGTCAATCAACGTATCCATTTTTATGAGCGATTTTTAGCGGTAATCTGTCTCGAAATACCCTGATTAGTTTTTTTTATTGGAGGAGTTCAGCAGACAGAAACACGGCCCACTTGATGGAAAGCGGTTACTATCGCCTATGGTCATTTGCAACACCAAAGGTACTACAAATGCGCTGCTGCTCTTTTAAGGAAGAATGGAACCTGGTCTCTAATGGCAGAACACAACTAAAGACTATTACGGCGGCATACTAAGTACAGTCGGGCAAATGCCCTACCACCTGGCTGTGGGTTGTTTTGTCGCCTCTTACGACAGGCTGCCCGGCCGCAGGAAATTGTATACTTTCTCCGTTCCACACGGATAAGGTTTAGCGGAAATTGTATGGAGGTTTGTATCAAAGTAGGAAGGGACGTGAAAGGATAGCAAAATACAAAAACCCATATAATTTAAAGTATAAAGCTATTTTAAACAGTTCTACTGAAACGTATTTGTCGAACAACACAAACGATAGATACCGTATTATAAATTTAATGCCAACGTTAGGAATAATAAAACAGTCCATTTCCATTGTTCCCGGGTTTCAAACAGCAATTTCCTTGTAAAGGGGCAGTGGCTGAGTTTAATGTCGGACTTCCATCCGCTTTGTGTGAATTAAGCATTGTGGAAATATTGGATTAGTCCTTAGTACCTGTAGCAATATTGTTGGCGGACGAAATGCGATTTCAGTGAGCAATATAAACTGTTTTTCTTTCAAATTAGTTTATATTGTTGTATCAATGGTATGGTAGTTTTATGCTGATATTTGGCGGAATAACGAAATTGAATCAATTTGGTTGAAAGGCACGAAACTGAAAGAACCCAACAAACGATATTAAATGATTTCAGTAAATGGAACATGGATCACATTGATTGATATATCCAAACAAAAATACTAACATTTTTGCCTTTTGGGGTCACAATAATGTCAAATATTCATGTTTTAGATTCATCTCGAAGTAAATAGATATCAAACGACTACCAGAGCCAGTATTCTTACCCTCCCATCTCAACCTCAAAGGGATTGCGAATCGTTGATAAAGGAGTTCTTGTTTACCTCGAAAGGTCACAGTTTAATTATTATTTCAAACCATTAAGTTCTTGTTTGATAACGATTTTTATTCAGTTTTAACAAACAAATTTTTAAATAAAATTGTAATTTTTCGTATTAGTCGTTTTGTATAAATCGACTTCGAAAGGAGTTGATTCTCAATCCGTCTGTATGTGTTTTGGATGCATGTTAAAAGATATCTCCGTCAATTGTGGACCGACTTTCATTTTTTTTTATTCGTAAGTGTATACACCCGAAGTGGCCATGGTCACCAAATCAGGATCTGATTAGTCGATCCCAGGTAAATCGTAAGAAACCCTGAAAAAATCTTTGTTACGCGATTTCTCCATCAATTGTGGATCGATTTTCAATTTTGTCTGGTTATTATCACCAAATCAGGATATCATCAGTCATCATCAGTGTCATCAGTCTGATGAGTGCATCACCGGCAAATCGAGACCAACCCTTGTTGACGAGCGTCTACACCGAAAAGTGAGGTAGCAGCCTTGTGTACGCGTGCCAGTAGTACAATTTCTACAGGCGCTTAATATATTATTTATAAAGCTATTCAAGTATTTTCGCAACTTTTTTAACAAAAACAAAACCAGACAAACTAAAACGCAAAATATAAATATTTAATCGACTTTCTACATCTTTGAGTCGGTGCCAAGTAAAACATTAAAAAAAACAACAAATGTGCAAAATATTGTCATTTTTATTTTTATATTTTTTGTTAAAAAAAATACATTTTTATAGCAAAGCTAGCAAACAGACAGATGACCCAGCTCATGAAAAGTGATTACCGCTTTACCGGTGTACCTATAGATGTTTACAACCCCATTGGCGAAGTCAATATACTGCCAGCCTTTAGGATGCGATAGGGTGATGAAATAGAGAGATCACGTAGGAGGAATGTGATAGGGAAGATTTGGATTATTGATAATTGGATAGGGGGAAGTGGGGCATCGGAATTTTCAGGCACCGCACGAAACACGATTAGTTCCAGGGTAACCATTTCACGCTGATATTCATTGAGAGCGTAATGTCACACCGATCGAGCCAGCCCTAAATGCTGGTATCCAGATATTTTATTCCAGCATGGCTATATGACGTTCAATCATAACAAAACTTTATACCGTTCTCGCTAAAAACTAACAATACTACTCTAATATGTTACCTATATATTAATACGTGAAGCAAAAACTTTGTACCCCTGTTTACGAGAATTGAGCGGAATTGAGGTGTATTAAATTTCGCACACTTATAGTTTACTAGCTGTCCCGGCAGACGTCGTCCTGCCCGGTAAAAAATAGGGGTTGATCGTAGAGGGTTGAAAATCTAGGGTTGTATGTATTTTTGTATGTTGTATCATAAAAAAATAGAAATTAAAAATTTTGTCTAAAAAATAAATAAAAAAATTTAGGGGTGGACTACCCCTAACATTTAGGGGGATGAAAAATAGATGTTGGTCGATTCTCATAGATACCGGATAAGCACAAAAAATTTCATCAAAATCGGTCAAGCCGTTTCGGAGGAGTATGGCAACGAAAACTGTGACACGAGAATTTTATATATTAGATATAGAGGAGTGCAGATTTTTTCTTAAAGGATGCATAAAAAATACATTAAATCAATAAAAAATACATCACACACTATTATGTATTTGATACACACGAATATATATTCTTTTGTTTATTGTTAAAGTCAAATTAACAGTGTAGCCTTGGCGAAAATTGTGATTATAGAAGTATATATAGTCTTTGACAACAGAACTTTAATACTGTTCCAATTAATAATGTAAATTAATTATGGTCGAATTTCGGTCATTTGGCGACCACTACATATTATTTAATACGAGCGAATTTGGCAGACTTTGTCCTGTCTTGAAAATATAATAATCTAGAACCCGATTCCAGCGCCAATTACGCCGGTAATTGTGAATTCAAATTTATTATATATTGTGAATATATATGTTTACACTTTGGATTACATTATTGAAATTTTATTAGGGATCCCTGATTTTTCTAATAATAAATATAACCTATATTAATCTGGAATAATATAGCATTCTAATGATAAAACAATTTTTGGAATCGGTCCAGTAGTTTTTAAGTTTATTCGTTACAAACATAAAAAAATGCAAATATTATATTTGCATTTATCTCTTTATAATGGTAGTGTAGATAATGCAATCATCCCAAAATTAATTATGCTAACTGCATTAAGTGATTTAACTAAACAATTTGTTGGCATTTCTATTCATTTCCAAAATGTATATGTATTAGCTTTTGATTGTACATTTCGAAACAACCAATAATTAATGTTGTTTGCTGAAATAAAATTGTTCAAACAATGCGACCGTTTTCCTGAAGTACCCGCCACAGTTTACTGTCGTGATAATTTATAATGTAAAACACTTTATTCATCAAAGTAATTTATAGACTGCTGAAAAGGAACTTTCAAAGTGATTTAAGCATTAACGACGCCTTAATGACTTTCAAAATGAGTATTGACTTTCGAACTCCGCTTTCTGTGAAAACTTGTCATTTCATTTGCAGAACGACAAGAGAAATGAAAAATTTAAGCTTTTTATTTTTAACCTTCAAACGATTTGAAGAGTGAAGGAAAATAAATCCGCACTTAAAAAATTCAAAAGAGCAGAGACTTTTCGTTACAAAAAACAGGTATTCAAAGAAAATCAAAGCGGAGGGAAGCAATAAAAACTTTCGTCTTACTTTAATTACGATTTACGGATGTCGATAAATCAAATTATATGGCTACGTATACTTCCTGTACTTTGTCTGGCACTTTCTTGACATTGCTCAGGAATGCTTTAATACATGGAAAGGATAGGCATGCTATACTTTACCTTCTTTGACGGTAATACAGTCAAATACACACAATACAAAGACGATTAAACATTTTAAACACTCTGAATTAACAACAAGTGTCCTTGTGAAAGTCATATCGCATAGACCCCAAAAACTACATTAAGTCTTATTATATCCAACTTTAAAAATTAATTACTTTTTTTGTCCATTAATTTTCGATTCAACTTCACTATTTATTTCAGCACCGTTGTTACTGCGTTGACGCAACATTGCGTCGGTAATTAGCTGCAAAAATCTATTAAGTGTTTTGGTGGTATTTATCTACATGTTTATTTATAATAATGCAAAAAAATTTAATGTCATTTATAGAATTATACATTAAACTAGCCTACTACGTTATAAATGATAATAACATTGATGCAATTTACTACAAAATAATATTGAGATTTTATTTTTTATTCATAATGTAGATAGAGTGGGAATTATTTTAAACGTTTTGAAAATTTTCGGCAAGGCTAGTTCAAATCAAGGGGTACAAAACCATATATTTGACAACGAAGATATTTTTCAATTTTTAAAATTCACTTTTGACTCACCAATTTAAAGATACGGGTTGTATGTATAGCTATAAAAGATCACGTAGTCTTATCATAACAATAACTTGTCTTATGTGTCTTTACAGGTCACACAGACATGCGGCTTATATGAAGCGAAAGCAATTAAAGAAAAAACTACCAAGAGTTCCATGCACGGTACGCAAATACTCCTACAGTCTGCCGATGTTTGCTCTCGAAGCGTTATCGCTTGATAAGTTAGAACACAAGCCGCGAGCAAACAACCTTATCATGGTAACGTTCTTACTGAGGACTCAGAGGTACTCCACAGGCTCCGCACCGTACAAGCGTAGTACGCAAAACACCTGAAACACACCGTGAACATTTCTAAGACACATTAAAACTAGTTATAGTGGCAATGGAAGAACTACTTTTGTAGCAAATAGAGACAGTGAAAGTGCTAATTAGTGTTTAAAAATAGTGTCGATAAACAAGCCTAAGAATAAACCAAAGCTAATTATAATTACTCAAATTCTTAGACAAAAGGGAGTTGAATTTTTACGGCAAACTGGAGGAACTACAGACATTGGAGAGCGCAGAGAGCGTGGTGGAAAATGTCAGCGCGAAAGCGGAGGAATGTCTGGCCAGGAACATCAATCTGTCGGAAAATTTCTGTCCAGCATATTTTGATGGACTTCTATGTTGGGACCCAACGCCCTGGAACACGCTTGCTGTGCAAAAATGCTTCAAAGAATTATATGGAGTACAATATGATGATACACGTAAGTTGTTTATTCTTTTACTCATTTAGAATTCTTGTACCTATTAATCAAATTCTGTTAACGCTCATAGCTATAAGTAAGAATGGGAAAACAGTTGTAGTAGTGTGCACCACATGTGGTGTGGCACATCATTAATATTTATGAAACAAGTTTGTATATAGAGGAAAACTATTCGCTTACTACTAATACACACTATGTCTTTGTTATTTGTAAATGCTTAACACACGCTTCACTGTCCGAGGACAAACAGAATGAAATTTACGGTAAACTCATAAACTCATTTCTTCGTAACTATGTTACACGTCAGGGTTATATATGTATTATTACTAAATTTTTAGTTATTAAGATTCACATTATTTGTTGTCAATCTTTATAGCGGGTGTGCTCAATTAGCCACTTCTTTAGCCGACAAATAAATGCATTTAAACTGCCGGGAAAGTGTGACTTTGTCCGGTAGTTTATTATATATAGTCGGACCCATAACATGCGTTAGCGTGTTAGATTTTTCCAATCGCCTCAGCAACGGTGCACTCCTATCTCCATTCCGAGGTCCGTTAAATTACAGTTGTGTTCGATGGGTTTTTTTAATAATCGGTAAACAAACAAACACATTTGATCCCAAAGCTAAGCAAGTTACTCTTGTTTATAACTAATAGACCACGCACCACTTTGGTGCCGATCCCAGATACCCAGAACATAGTAAATGACGGAAAGTTTATTTATGAAATTTGCAATGCCGGGCATTAAGCCCCTGTATTCCAGTGGGCTTGGCCGCAAAGTCTTGGCCTTTCAACCACACAGGCCGTTTTATTCTACAATTCACGGTCTACAGCATCCCATATTGTGAAGTCCTCGGCATGCATGTCATCTTTCAAGCGTGCATTTCTTAGGCTTTGCACTTCTACCGGGACCTAATGCAGGCAGCGTGTCCTGTCTGCCGGAATATTTATTAAAATTCCACGATATTCTAGTGCCTTAAGCCAAGGCAATTGTTTGCTTAAGCGTCTAGCAAGTGCCAACTCCCTTGCGTCTTATTATAAAGACTAGATTTTTTCCATTTTGCCGCAGGGAAATTGTCCTTCCGAAGAAGCTTCCTTTTGCTTCAAATTGAGTTAGACGTGCGCCAAGTACACTATGTCCCTCTCTCTGTGACCTTTATGGCAAAATTACATAAAACTTTTTCTTTAATTAATATTTGTTCGTCAATTCAAATAAACTTTTATTTGTAAGAAACTTTTAAGATTTTTCTATTGAAGCCAATGAATAATTCACAAATATAACTTCTGTTTTTCTAGAGCAAAATCTTTTGTCTGAAGTACTCAGAAGTCACAAAGTTTTTGTTTGTACCGTAACTTGTTCAAAGTCCTTTGTTTTTACATTTAAAATGGCAATCGTAGAAATTACACAAACAATTGTACCGAAAAATAACAACGATAAAACAAATTTCAGTTAATAGTTGGTTTGAATTATATTAAACAAAATTTGAAGGGAATATTTCAAATCAATTTCTTGCGAGCAATAAATAAGAAATATTTTATAAAACAATTTAGAGATAACAAAATGCCTGTCTGAAAGCGTCATTTTATCAGAATGTCCTTTTGAAATGCCTTTTATTCTTGGGAATGGTGAACCGTAAGAATAGACAAGTATCCACTTTTACGTGTAATTTACTAAAAACCTTCCTTTTCTAAATCTGACTTTGTGAACGAACGTTTTGAACAAAAAGCCAAACATTTATATTTCATTTTTGCAGCAGTTACACTCAATTTGTCCTATAGTCTAGACTTAAGTAATACTTGTATGTCAAACTATGAACGTAATAAGATTACTACGTATCATAAAGTGTAAATGTTAAGTACAAAGATAAATAAATATAACATTTTAATTCACTCGCTTATACTTTGAACTCGCTTCGCATTTGGTGTACTTACATAAGTAGGACATGTCCTCTACTTCGTCAACGCTTGACTTGAAATTCCCGCGAGATACCTGGGACACAAAGTATCGCAGCATTTAAAAAAGATCGAAAGCTATCGTTTTAGTGTAAACTGTCGGAAAAAGGTATTTTTTATGCACCCAAACAACTTCAAACCACTTCTGGGAAATACCCGCGGGATACCCGGTATAAAAAGTATGACAGACACATTTTATTACTTAAAATTTTCTATCGATCAGTAAAAAAACACATTGGAATCCAAAAACTATGAATTACCATTTTAAATAATTCCCAAACAAGAATCCCGCGATATTCTCGGAATAAAATCAAGCACAGATTTTAAATATAACATTTTTCTGTCGATTAGCGAAAACCGTATCGAAATCTATTTAGTAGTTTTTACGTAAATCCCGAACAACAAACCAACAAAAATAAAAAAAAATGTATCGTGTTCTCCATCGTTTATTATAGTCAATACCAGTGGTTTTTTTTTCTATATCTTCAAGGTACAGATGGCATGTGTAGAATTTTATACTATTATAGTTTTTCAAGCTTGAAGTGTAAAAGAGTGAAGAAGAGAGTTTAGATGCTGGTTACATTTTTGAAATTGTTAGGTACATTTATCTAAATTAATAGCGCATAGAGAGAGTATCTTTGTTCTATAAATACTTTACAATAGGGATAAGTCATTCATATGTATACACATACTTAAAAAATGTTTTTTGATTATATTTTAAGTTTCTATTATTACCCGATTACAACACACGTAACAGTATGGTCGCGTAGTTCCGGTGCATATCTTATACTAATATATAAGCTGAGTCTGTTTGCTTGCTTGAACGCGCTAATCTCAGGAACTATACTACTGTTTTGAAAAATTCTTTCAGTTTTATATAGCCCATTTGTCGAGGAAGTCTATATATCGTCACGCTAAGATCACCCTTTTTTTTCACTATACCACGTGGACGAAGTCCCGGGCAGAATCTACTTATTTAGATATAATAACATAATAAAGTCTTATGCTGAAACCTCTGCCAACGAATTAATTTTATCATTTAAAAAAAACAGTTATTAAGGTAATATATTGTTTGGCACCTTGTCTATCGCAGACAGCCAGTCTTCAAGAGCCCAGGGAACTGCTAGCCAATTCGACATTAGGGTCCATCCATCAATTACGTCACACACTAAGGGGGGGGGGGGGGGGAATGGGTCGACGAAGTGTGACAAAGAGTAGGAGGGGTCCTAAAGCAGAATTTAATGAATTCTTGATGTAAAATTTCAAAATATGTCACACCAGGGTGGGAGGAGTATCACGAATGTGATATGCTGTGACAAGGAGGGGTCAAAAAATCAAGAAATTTCATGTGACGTAATTTGTAGATGGCCCCTTCGGTGATTTATGGAACTTCAGGGTAATTTAGATGGTATACTGCAGATCTCACGGTGCCTCCTTACGACGTTGAGACTAATGAATCGATTCGATTTTTAGTAGGTGAACTAGGTAGCTTAGCTACCCAAGAGTATACCCATGTACCTACCGAGGTCTTCCGCGGACCAAAATACGACGCATTAATAATCATCATCATCATCATCATCCGAGCGTTAAATCCCGGCTGCCTTCGGAGCGTTCACTCCGACGCCCAGGGTCCGCTTTCCTACTTTTTCTTCTCCACTTCGCGCGGTCTTCAGCACTCCCCTTTTTGAGAACATTGGTTCGCATGTCATCCTTCACAACGTAAAGTCAAAATTTGTCAAGCCTTCCCCTTCGACCGGGACCTGACGGAGACGGCATGGATAGAAATTTGTTTCCCACATAACTAGCCGGTCTCCGTAAAACATGACCATACCAGCGTAAGTGACACTCTTGCAGTTTGTCTGCTATGTCACGGACATGAAGACTGCCGCGGATGTGGGAATATCTGACCCGGTATTTCCGCATCACTACACACATCCATCGCAGCATATTCATCTCCGTGACACGCAGCTCTTGCTTATGTCACTCAAGTACAGGCCACGCTTCACTGCTATACAAAAGGACAGGTCTAATGATGTACGACGCATTAATCCTTTACAATTAGTATTTACGAGTCTGAAACGTGATGTTTTCAACTAATTTTTATACATTTAGGATGAATAAATTGGTATAGGATTTTCGTGACACAACACATATATAAATACTACCTGTCCCGGTAGGCGTCGTCCTGCCCGGAAAAGCTTCAATCAATATTTAACAAACAAAAAATAGGGATTAATCGTAGAGGGTCGAAAATTTAGGGTTGTATGTATTTTTTAATGCTGTATCATAAAAAAATAAAAGAAGAAAATATATATAAAATTAAAAAAAATATGTTTTAACACATTTTTCACAGAGAACGCATCACGGCTATGCATGGACGGAATCTGGCATAACTACACGAACTACACGAATTGTACAGAGAGGATAGCAAACGTGTCCCCGACGGATGTGGCTAGCGTCATTTATCTCGCCGGATACTCATTAAGCCTTGCTGTATTGTCCCTTGCAGTCTTTGTATTCTTGTATTTCAAGTAAGTATTGGTTACTAGGGGTAGTTAAACAAAATAATTTTATAATGTTGTATAGACATAATATAGAAAGTAGTTTATAGATAAGAAAACACTTAAAATACATCATATAATGTTTTAGTAATTAGTGTATAAAAAACGTAAAAAAATTCAACAAGAGCAAAAAATGTAGTGAAATAAGTGAAAGAAATAAATCAAGACAGTACGTATTTACAAGGAACCGATCTTAATATTTTGAAAAGTTGGAGATAAAAAAGACAAAAAAATACAAAAAAAGGAAAAAAGTCATAGTAACAAAAGCCGAAAAAAACATGTTGGACCGAGGAAGTATAAATTAAGAAAAAGTATTACGTCTTAATTGTTACCATTTAGAATAATGTCAAGTCAGGGCGATTTATTATTTATTTATACATAGCCGTAAAGGCAATTTATTGTCATAAGATATTTGAAAAAGAAACATCACTTAAATCGAATAATTTTTTGAATGAAACATCTGAGAACTGTATAAACTAGATCGTAAATGTGAAATAGCAAACGTAGACACTAAAAATATGCCTAACGAAACGGTATACAAAAGAAATAAAGTTCTATGAATTTTTCTTTTCAGAGACTTGCGGTGTCTGAGAAATACAATACACACGAATCTGATGACAACTTATATTTTATCGGCGTGTAGTTGGGTATTAAATTTAGGGTTACAAGTAAGTATTCGACAGAACAATTTCAGTATATAAAATATTATTATGTAATTTTTAAGTCTAGCTTATTGCAATCATTTACCATTCTTATATAGTGTCCAGTTAAATATCTGGGGCCCAATTCTATTATTTCAATATCTTGACGATGCAAAGATATTTAACATACTATTCCATTGCACTAAAATTAAATGTTCGTATACTACTACTAAATCCACGATATTTTTCTCGACATCATCGAAGCAAAATAATAGTAGAATAAATAAAAAAAGTGTGCGTGTACTAGTGTACACACGTCAGAAATGAAACTTCTTTATGACCTTATTTTTGGAAAAATGATTTACTATATGCAACTTTACAAAAATGGGGATTGTTCACAAAAAATTACCCTCTGATTTTATATTTTTATTACATAAAATAGGGTATTTTAAGATACTTATTTCAATATTTTTTTATTTTAAGCGTTAGTTTTTTATAATTCGATTTTAAAATTATTTCTCCGATGACATCATAAGGAACAAGTTTACATTGATTTCTTTGCCTAGAAAACAAAAATAATAAAACTTACTAATCATAGTAATCTGTGCTACTACTATTTAAATGTTACTGTCATTGCTTATTACATATCGTGATTATTTTAGTGTTTTTTGTCGCTAGACTTATAATTTTTCGTGTTCAACCATTATTATTTTCTAGTTATCATTAAATTTTTTAAAGTGATTTTTAGGGCAAAATCCATGTTACAGAACTTAAATCAAACAATGTACGGCTAGATTTTTTTTACACCTGAAGCAGGCAAGCAGGCAGACGGCCCACCTGATTGGATTTATTAAGGTCAAATAAAGGTCAAACACATTTCTTACAAAATACAAGAAGATCGTTTTGAAGAAGTTTTTTGGAATTTTAACTAGACAGAAATAATTACTGACACTATTCCTCGAAGTGGTTTTTGAAATAGCTAGATTGAAAAAAAGCGAACAATCCCAAATGGTTAAATAAATAACCATACCATAACCATAACCACGGTCGATTCGACCGGGGCAAGAAAAATATGGCACGTAACCGAAAAATGTGACGGTAAATCTTTTTCCAACGCCAATAGAGAAGTATCACTTCAAAAAACTATCAACATGCAATAATGACGTCAGCCGAAATAAATACTGAAAAGCTGCCAAAATTTTTAAACATTTACTTCGCGAGTTGTCTCTAAATAATATTCATAAAGATATAACTGCGTGTTACGAACACGCCATTTGTATTTACAGAATCAGGAAACTTACGATTGAGACGATTATGATCAGCTATTTTGATGAAATACTAATAGCAGAATTAGGCCTAAGGTCAAAAACATCTTACACACAATGCCTACAGTTTCCTTTTTTATAGGTTTTATCTTCTTGATTGAGATTAGTGATTAGAGGATTTTACACTATGAAACAAAACATTGTTATAAAATTTTCTCGAATTTTCTCGCTGACAAACATCACATTACATCACATGTTTTGTTTGGTACTCAGCACTTGCCATTTCGAATACGCATATTCCGTCAGAATAATTCCCTAAGCGGTGAATTTTTCGTACCCAGGATTCGAAGACATGTTATTGCAAGGAGATGCGGATGCTTCACTTTCGATACTTGGGAATTGTGTATTCAGCCAGTGTGTAATATTAATACAAATTGGAATTTGAAACACACATATTGTATTTCCCAAAATTAAGCAAGTTACGCTTGTTTTATGGGTAATATACAACGCATTAACACTGGAGCCGATCCCAGACACCCAGACCGTTTATATCCGTGCAGGAACGGAGAAAGAATACAATTTCCTGCGGCCCGGCGGCCTGTCGTAAGAGGCGACAAAACAACCCACAGCCAGGTGGTAGGGCATTTGCCCGACTGGATGGCTACCACCCCTGGTCTAGAGTATGTCGCCATAACAACCTTGTGTTGTGTTCCGGCATTAGTGACCAGGTTCCAGGCTCCCTAAAGAGAGCAGCAGCGCATTCGTAGCACCTTTGGTGTTGCAAATGTCCATAGGCGATGGTAACCGCTGTCCATCAAGTGGGCCGTCTGCCTGTCTGCTGATCTCTTGCAATAAAAAAAAGACCATAGTAAATAACGGAGAAAATACTTTTCCGAAAGTTACTATACCAGGACTCGAACCCGGAGCCTCTGCGCTGCAGTGAGGTAGGCCGGCAAAGGCTTAGCCCGCTCAACTACAGAGGCCTTCATTGTATGTGACATTATTAAACAAATATATATTTCTTCTTTTCTATGTTTTTTATGTATGAACCGAATTTATTATCTTATTTAACTTTCGCGTCAATAAAGTAAGCCTAAGATAAAATTGACAAATTTATGCAAATAAAAGCAAATGTGAGAGGCATAACATTTTGACGCCATATTTAATGAATTTAAATATGAATTATGAATTTATACTTCTCTAGATATCTATCTTTTACACTTATTTGTATACTAGAATTATCTGTATCTATAACCTAAATTAATTGGGATTGAGTTCATTTACTCTGACAAGGTGCTCAAATGTCATGCTATAAAATGTTTTTTAAATCAAATTTTATTTTACTAATCTTGAAATTAAAGAAGGATTCTATTAGTGTAATAAATTGCGCTCGCTATAAAACATTAAATATTTACTTTAATAATACCAAAGTATTCATAAAAAATGAGTTATAATTTCATAGCCTTCATGAATAAACATAGAATAATATAATTGCATTAATTATTTATCCTCTTAAGGCCTCCAGCTGGATTTGAACAAGTAATATTTTTACGTCTTTGTGCATTTTTATGACTTCTTTCTTAAATCCTGAATGACTTTTTCTTACAGAATTGGTCGGATGAAGCTCAACAGGATCAAACCGCGTGTATGATATTAGTTATATGTATGCACTATTTCTACCTTACAAATTTCTTTTGGATGCTAGTAGAAGGTGAGTGACTAGACTTTTACCGAAACTAGCTTTTATATAGCAGGAGGAGCAATGATTGACATTTGAGTTTTTTAAACATATGCTATGTATAAAGTAGAATAGAAAGGAAGTAGTTCGGAATATTAACTATCAAATATAAATGAAAGAAAATAAGGTAACCTTTTAAACTCAACGTCCCAAAATAAGCATTGACTTTCAAAAATAGAACTAACCACGTATGAACGTCACCTGTTATACTTGTCCAATCTGAGGCTTGAATTTTGCACAAGTAAACATGCAATTACGATATTGCAGCGGTATTTCAAGCGGCCTACCCGTCTGAGTTCAATAGCTCAAATAATTTCAAATTAAACTATCTTCCGCAAATTGTGGCGGCGACCGATCTCACGTAAGCAATTCGATGTATGACCGGGTTTCTGTATCCTACTATCATTGTTCCTCGCTTGCCAAAAAGTCTTGTATTTGTCGATTTAATCTTTAAACTGTAAGACTAAAAAAATAGGCTCCAAATTTTCCGGCCTTAAAATCTATTACATCGACATATATATAAATATATTTATTTAAAAGGAGGTAACAGCTCGTAGTCTGTAACTTTATTAAATCCATAAGTTTAAGTAAGTAACATGAGTTATGTTTTTTTAATATTTATAAACCTTTTTTATATATTTTAGACGTAAAACTTTATAGTTTCTTGTTCGATTCACTATAATAACAATAACGTTCAGGAGTTTCCAAAAAAGATGCAACTGGGATTGTTCACTTTTTTTCAATCTAGCTATTTGAAAAACCCCTAAACATTCCTGTCTAGTTAAAATTCCAAAAAACGTACGATCTTCTTGTATGTTGTAAGAAATGCGTTTGACCTTTATTTAAGCTTAGTAAATCCAACCACTGCATCAGGTGGGCTGTCTGCCTGTTTGCCTGCTTCAGGCTGTAAAAAAGAAATCTAGCTGTACATTATTTGATTTAAGTTCTGTAACATGGATATTTGCCTGAAGGTCACTTAAAAAAATTTAACTATAAATATAGAAAATAATGATGGTTGAACACGAAAAATTCACGATACGTAATAAGTAATGACAGTGACATTCAAATAGTAGCACAGACTACTATGATTAGTAAGCTTTTTTATTTTTGTTTTCTAGGCAAACAAGTTAATTTAAACTTGTCCCTTATGACGTCATCGTAGAATTAATTTTAAAATTGAATTATTAAAAAACTAACGCTTAAAATACAAAAATATTCAAATTAGTATCTTAAAATACCCTATTTTACGTAATAAAAATATTTAAATCAGAGGGTAATTTTTTGTGAACAGTCCCCATTGCGCCGCTATATTTTTCACTATTTTCGTCAATTCCTCGGAAACTATGTCATTTATCGGGTTGAAAAATATTCTAAGTTACAACCCGGGATATAAGCTAATTCCTTTTCGTTTTTTTAAATCCATTCAGTAGTTTTCACGTAACGCTCTAACAGAACAGATAATTTAAAAAATGTATTTTCGGATGCTGCAGGTCCGAAGTAGCCCATCTGATTTTTTTCACATTTTTAAACGCATTGTACAAACTCGAACCATTTGCAGGTTTATTACACATAGATAGATCTTAAGGTCTTAAGTCTTAATCTATGTAGTAGTCTCTTTCCGTACTAAACATTGATTTGTATTCAAAAACCCAGTTACACTATAATACCAGTCCATTGCTCTAACTCAAATTCTCAATGCAGGAATATATTTCAAAGGATACCCCGATTTGCATTTCTTTAACGGACCTGAGGGATTTAAGCGAACCTCTCAATGAAATCTCTGAAGATTTCTGTAATAAATCTTTCAGCTTCGGAGAAATCTCTAGAGTAGTTATATCCAAGAAAATATAACATTAATCTGTATTCCGTTTTGTGTTACTCTTTATTTTTAGAGAAACTTACTAAAATGATACCACCAACAAACTTAAGTAAAAAATGAACTTTATGTTTTCTCGAGGCATATCTAACGATAAATTTTTTAGACATCTAATTTCTAAATAAACTTTACTAATGACTCATTTTTTACTTAATTTAGATTGAAAGAAAGGTTCTAAGATTTCGGGCCCAACAACGAGAGACAATAGTAATTAGAGGATCCGTACCAATGTCGAAATTGAAAATCTCGTGCCCGAGATAACATAATAGGAGAGATAAAATCTCACCGCTTTCGTTGGCTCGGTCACGTAGAACATACGGGAGAGGACCGCAGCGTGCATAGGGCCTATTTGGGACTATTGGATAGGCGACATCCGGTCGGTCGCCCCAAGTCTCGGTGGAGGGACAGAGTGGAGGCTGACCAATATGAGCTTCAAGGACATAACGGGCAAGGAATCGCACAGGACAAAAACAGTTGGCGTGTCTCGTTTCCGAAGCCAGAACATATTTTGGGCCGCTGAGCCAACGGAGTTAGTTTCGTACTGACTGGTTCCTATATATCACCGACCGTTCATTTGCCTTACTATCGGTTAAAATTTGATATAAGCTCCATACAAGTAATGCCAATATTCAACCGATGGTAAGGCAAGTGAATGAATAGTAAGATATAGGAACCGGTCATAAATACAATATTCATTTTCAGGTTTATATTTATACATGCTCGTCGTAGAAACATTTACAGCAGAGAACATAAAATTAAAAGTATATGCAACTATTGGTTGGGGTAAGTAAAATTTCTGTAATAATATATATATTTTTTTAAGAAAAAGAAACCAAGTATATTAATAAAATTTTAGCTCTTTTTAAACCTTTAATAAAATTTTGTAAATATTCATAATGACTTTTATGATCTATATTAAATTTCCAAGTAAGTACTCCCATTATTTACTATTACCCGACAGGACTAACCTTCATAAAATGGCCATACAATTATGGTCTCCAACGAAAATTAGATTAAATTGATTTCGCTCACAAAAGTTGTAAATAATTTCTTTTCATGAATATTATCTCGGCCGTCCAGTATCCAGTATTTAGCCTGTGTCGTATTTGACGCATCGGTAATTTATTATATGAAAATCGTGTTCAATTAATTGATGTAAAGTTAATGACAGGTCATTGGTGGAATTGAACAAACAGCATTATATATAAGTCGTAATATAACCACATATCAGGTTTTTATTATTCATAAACAACCTATAGAAATTTTAAGAGAATTCGATAAATAGTGATGTGTGTTTCCAGGGGCTCCTGCAGTGTTCATCGCGATATGGGTCATATCCAGGTGTTTTGTGAATGTCGTGCCTACAACCGGACCTGACGGGGTGAGCCAAGTGCTTAATTAATTTTACTTATATAATATATAAGTAAAATTAATCAAAATTATTAATAAATAATTTCCATAAATTTCCGACTGCTGGGCCCTGGCCTCCCATTATAGGGGGAACAGACAGTATACCCGCTACTCTTGTCCAAGGCGGCTTGGCAGGTTTGACATATCGGTTATCTCGATGTCCACCAGGTTGCATCACGATGTTTTCCTTCACCGTTGTTAGCACGTGGTAATTGTAACAATATGCACATTAGATCAGAAAACTGACTAAGTGGTGCATGTGTTCCGGCCAGGATCGAACCCGCTCCCTCTGACATTGGGACGCGTGCGCTGGACATTATTTTATCTGTCAAGCAGTTTGAAAGTTTGTGTCCAGTAGACTTCGCAACGGCATAATGAATTTTAATGAAAATTTTAGGAATCAAAACAGGATTTTAACTTAGGTACTTGTAGGGTTCAGTAGATATGTAAATAAAGTCAGATTCCCTTCGCGAAATAAAGCAGCCGATAACAGAAAATAGGTACTCTTATGTTATTTTTCACTCTCTCATACACACATTGAAATATAGGTAAAAAGAGAAGAGTAAACTCACAAATTAAACACACTTCATCCAAAATTATATCACAATAAAATATTTGATTTACCACAGTTGGCTATTTCGAGTGAGGCCAAGGTCTGCATTTGGATGCATGAACACCAGGTGGATTGGATTCACAAAACACCTGCTCTCGTGGGGCTCGCTCTTAACCTCTTCTTCTTAATAAAGATTATGTGGGTAAGTAATATTCCAAGTTTTTTATACATATACGGTACTGATTTTTTTTTATTTCTTCTACTGCGGACTCTAGGTTCATACCTTTAATAATTAATATATATATATACTATATACTTCTATTTCAAGGAATAGATATTATTTGTTGTAGTGTTCGTAGCTATTGTTAGTAATTTACATTAGTCTTATTATCCGCAAGAGTTAACTTGAGCGGAGTGCGCGCTCCCCTCCCAACTCCCGCCTTCTTACTGCTCCCACCATCGACGCGTTTAAGTCGTCCGAGCGAAGTCACAAGTTAACTCTTGCAGGTTGTATGTTCATATGTGATTCTTATATTTAGGCTTATCTTATGTGTAATATTTTTTTTGTTGTATTGTTACAATTTTTTGTTGTGAGTGTAAATCTTGAGTAAGATGTATGTATGTAAGGTATTGTTTAAATGTATTTAACTCGTAGAAAATCTAGGTACCAATTCGTAACGAGATAAAAAGTTATTTTAATTAATTACGCTGTGTAAAAACTGTCATAAAATAAGGTTAAACGTCACAACCGATTGAATATAAAATACAGAGCTTAAAAACCGTAAAACACTTCACACTTAATGCCTAAGTACTACATGAAAACTTTCCTTTTCTGTTTTATTTCACGTTTAGCCTAAATTAAACGCTTTTTAGCAACAAAACTTTATTAAATAAGTTTTGTTGAATAAACCAGTTTCAAATGGTTTTTGTAGCCCACCATTTGAGTTCATCATTAACACATTATTTATCTTTGTTTCAGTTTTATTAATCATCTAGCTTCATCTGGGATAATGTTACATATATTTGCCACACACACATATGGCAATTTGTTTAATGTGTTATTTGTAATGCGATATTGTATTGTACTGTTATAAATACACTGATGTAGGTTTTGAATAACGGCGTTATTTTTACGCTCATAAATAAGACGCATTTGGCCATAGTCAATAACTATTCCAGGTGAAAACCGACCATATAATAAATATTTTAAAACGGACTCGAGATTTTAAAAACTTGTAAGGAAATCTTTAAAAAAATACGTTAGTGCGTCGGTCTTAAATTAATACTACCACTACACGTGAAACTTTCAGTCACGTTTGAAAATCAGGACCCAGCTAAATATGTGACATGAATAATTTGTAAGGGAAATTTTATCAGATATTCTAGTGGGCTATTTTTGCACGTAAACCGAATGAACATTTTATCAGGCAAGATAAATTCATATCAATTTTCTGGCTTTTCTAAAAGTTTCTGCCAAAACTTTATTTTGTCTGTTATGATCACGTATTATGTAACTCGACAGATCTGTCCTTGCCAATATACACGTGAATGTGATTATGTGACAGTTACTTTCTTTGTTGTCTCATCATGACTCGCTCATCTTGCTCACTGACATATTTGGTTTTTTTTATACACTAAAAAGAAAATAACTCATTTATATTGTATTCTACCCATAATCACTCAAGCCCGTTGTTGTTGTATTATGTTGTGTTCCGGTATTAGTGGCCAGGTTTTGGGTTACAAATGTCTATAGGCGGCGGTAACCGCTTTCCATGAGGTGACCCGTTTGCCTGTCTGCTGATTCAACCAATAAAAAAAAGACTAAGTGAAATACTTAGCCTAGATCACCGCCTTCTATGGGTAAAATGCCCAGAAAGGTGGTGGTGCCCAGATACGTTTCCTCGCTGGATCGCCATACTGACTTGTTGTTCCCGGTAGGCATCAGTCCACTGGTCACCTGAAAAGTCAATGAGCGGTTTTGGTAAATTTTGGAGGGGCTCATGGTCTTATGGGGCACACCCGTAGCCAAAGACTTGCCACAGTGCCAGAAAATTAGAGTCATTCCGTTAGAACGGCTACCATCGTCATGTGCAATACAGTTCGACTCCAATTAAGCCGGCACATTAGCAATGGCAAGCACCTTTGAATTAAAATAAATAATAAGATATAAGAATTGCGATAAGGGATTCGGATATGTGTAAGTAATTAAAGGATTGCATTTGAACCAAAATTACAAATTCTTCTTAATATACAAAAATGAATCTTAGAACTGTACGTACGCGCATAACTTGAGAACGACTTTAACGATTTTGATGAAAATTGTTGTGTGCGTTAAGTGGGTCTCGGGATGGTTTAGATTCACAATTGGAACCAGTACGAGGCACTGGAATCGGGTACCAAATTTTGTTTTCAGGGCAGGACAACGTCTGCCGGGACCGCTAGTTCTTTATAATATTTACCGTTGCACTAAATTATTATAACGAAATAATATAAGTACTAAGTATACTATTTCCTATGGTATATGCTTAATGCGTTTTATAATTTTTTTCTAATAGGTGCTAATCACAAAACTACGTTCAGCGAACACATTAGAAACAGAACAATACAGGAAGGCAACGAAAGCGCTGCTTGTGCTCATCCCACTATTGGGTATTACGAATTTACTAGTGCTTTGCGGTCCGAGCGATGATTCGTGGTTCGCTGATGCATTTGACTACTCTCGGGCTCTGATGCTATCTACACAGGTAAGTTTTTATATTCCTATTTATTTATATATTTCATACAGCAGAATAGAACCATAAATATATTTTAATATTTGTAACATAATATTAGAATTACGACTAAACGTGTAAATACAGCGAATTTAAAATATATACATAGAGCATTGTGCACATAATATACCATACAGTACTTTAAATTTTATAACAATAAAAGTTATATTGGGTATAGACAATATATAATCTTTACATATAATCTTCTTCTTCTATATAAAAAAGAATGTTTGGCTGTATGTCTTTTATAGAATCGTAAACTATACATTTGATCATTTTGAAAGTTTTCTAAGAAAAAAGGAAAAAAACCATTGACATTAAGAAATATTATTATTTTTTCATTTCTAAATCATTAAGCGACGGTAGAAATAGAAAAACCGTAAACTTGACTTGGGTTTCAACTATGACCTTAAATAACTCAGAAACCGTTAGAGTTAGCAAAAAACCATAAGAAACCTTTTTTGTAGAGCGTTAAATTTTCTACAAGAATTATTGTTTGTCGACATGATCTGTTCATCCGTTCACGACGTAAAAAATTCCAAAGTAATAACAGATTTTTTACCTTGTTATTTCTATGTAAAAGTTTGAATCTCGGGGGGGGCGAGTCAAAATTAAAATTAAGAGCTATAACTTGGCATGATTTTTTTTAACAGATTTAGAACCGATTTAGGACTATCGTGAAAAAAAATGATTTTAAAATGATTGAAATATTGTCATTTTATCTAAATCATACACTAGTCCCATAAAAACATAGGAGTCTTAAACAAACAATAGTTTGAATTTCACCGTCAGAGCAAAAGCAACTTTCTGCCAACAAGAACAGTTTACTAAAACCCCAAAGCCTCATACTATGTTTACACTATAAGGTTTTGTTTACAAGCACCTTCACAAAGAAAGTTCGCTTTGACTTAACACGGAGTACTTAGTCCCTTTAGAGACAATAAGTCCCTTCTACGTTGTGGTATAATGAGATCTAAACGTTATAGACCGTTGTTCAGATAAGTATATAAATAAATGAAACATAAAAAATATATTCGTAGTTTCATTTATTTAAGTATGTCCTCATTTTTTTTCATGAGTCCTCCATTTAAAGTAAAATATCACTCATCAGCTCTTCTTTTTGGTTTTTCTATCTGGCATCCCTAGACACATATGCATTAGGGAATTTTTGGCGGGAACTGAAAGGAGACGTTGTGCTGTGCAGTTTTATTTTCTAAAAATGTGTATAATTACTCTAAAATGAACAATACTTGCAGGATATTGATAGTTTTTGAGTAGAAATTATGCGTTTTTGTGAGAAATGTGAACTGTATATTACACATCTTATAATGAGATGTGATCTTTCGAGTTTTCACAAGAACTCCGTTGAATGGCGTCGGTTGTAGACTGCAATACAACTGCGCTACTATACGAAGACCCATTAATTAACATGTTTCCGACTGAAAGACTTTGATTCTATGGTCATGAATAAATTAATTTAAAAAATGCATTAGATGAGGTGCCGCGGTCTGCAACATTATTTTATTTACATGCTTTTTACTACCAGAGCACACTCCCGACAAGCTGACGACCTAATTCATGGAATACGGTTACGTCGTGTAACCGTTTTAACACTGGCAACAATAAAGCCAATTTAAATCCATTATGTTATACAACTTTGCAGTATACCAGGCGGGCTACTCACAAAAGTTCAGCGAGCCACAGGTTGGGTAAAGTGGTATTATACCGCTGTGTGCGAACGAATAATACTATCATTTCAATGTGTCATCGAGATTTCTTTAAAGAAAGCAAGACGCAATTGAATACCGTCCAGAGGTCTGTTTCATACTTCGCACAACTACTCAGCATTACCCACTGCACAGTCCACTGGCAGTGATCTGATACATTATCTGTAATTAGATTATATACCTGAATAGTTACAACTTCTTATACATTTATTTTCGTTAGTAAATTAAATTACTGATTTATACAAATATCTCTCAGGGTTTCACAGTAGCTCTATTCTACTGCTTCATGAACACAGAAGTGCGTCACGCTATAAGACACCACGTGGAAAGGTGGAAGACTGGAAGGACGATTGGCGGCGGCCGGCGACGTGGAGCCTCCTACTCCAAGGACTGGTCACCAAGATCTAGGACTGAGAGCATACGGTAAGATCGGTTCTAGCATACTAGAATTACTAGTAGCATGTTCAATAATGTCAAAGTGTGGGTGTAACAAGTTTGTTTATAATTTGGATACTTTTGTCGTGTTTGGCTTTTTATAATGTTACTGCTCCTTCTGGGATAATGTTATAGTTAATGCCTGTTTCACGTGGATGTATTTGTTAACGGTGTTACTGTTAATGCTATAATTGAGACGCATTTGGCCACTGTCACACATTATCACAGTTGAAGCCCGAACATAATAAAGTGGTAGCTTCGTTTATAGCACGCATGCATACACATTATAAATGAACGCATACAGCAAAGAAAAAAGTCAAACGCACCTATCATAACGTCATTTAGCACGTCACCACAAATTAATAATGAAATAATAAATGTTTTAGTTCGGCAAACACAGTTTTCGTAGAAATAAAATCTTAATTAAGCTTTATTTTCTTATAATGAGGTCATGTTCGGAAAATACGTTGTACATGCCGAAGAGTCGAACTTATACTGATAACCCGTTTAAATTATAAAGTATTTAGTATGTCCCAAATGCAACAGGGACAGGTGTCTATTTAATATTGCCGATTGCATGGTAAATTATACAACTGGGAACCTCGCCCAATGATTGGCATACAACCGATTTATTCAAGATATTAAAAATACTTAATATTTTATACCCATACTAATTATAATAATAATCATTATTATTATTAACATTCTATGGGTACAGAATCAAAATATTCGAGATTTCTTAATGTTTTCAATGAAATAAGGGATGTGCCAACATTAATATACCCTACCCTATATATTATATTTTTAAAGTATGATTCTGAAATATAAATCCAGTAGACCATACATTCCGCCCACCTATCAACGGACACTAACGCGTACTACGTGTGAGATCATTTATGTCATCTCGTGCGGGCGCGAGCCGTGTCCCGTATGTGCATGTACCAAGTTCGGGCAAGATAGAATTATTCAATCTTCAAAGAAATTTAATACAGCAATTCATACTACCCGTGTGGAGTACGGGCGCGGCTGTGACTAGATCCCTACATGAGGATGGGTAGCTATTGCAAAAACCATCTAAATAGCTGTTGTTCACACCGCAACGTTATCCATCAATTCACCAGGTGGCTACTAGTTGTCGAATGAAACCGTAAGCCGACAACTGTTAAGTTTAGCGTTTAGCCGACAGCTGTTGGCAACTTCGTTTGTTCAATAGTTGGTGGCTGTCGCGTTGATGATCGTCACAGCCAAGTAACCAGCCGTAGCCAAATAGTAATCAATCGATTTTTTAAACCACAATTAGCAAGATGGTAAACTTTTTAAAATTTCGATCAGTTACCTATCGCTACCCCAAATCGATTTGCACAATCGCACAGCTCTCAACCAAGACCGTCAAGCATAAATCTTCTATAGTCGTGATCTTAGTAGCCTGATCCATCCACGAATCACTCCCCAATAAGTTGCTGACTAGAGCGTAAAACGCCTTCTCTGAACAGGATCTTAAATTTTCCAAATCCATATTTGATCAAGTATTTTTGTTTTCCAATAGGCTGACAGTGTGAAGAAGCCTGGAAAAAACGGAATAAAAAATCAAGAATATTGCTAACTGGAATGGACATATTGCATTTATGAAGAACTTTAAACCTAGGGATATAATGTGGATTTGGATTATATAAACCAAATTCGTAATTTGTTATATTCATTTTTGTTTATATGATTTATACAATAGTAATTGCGCTTTATCAAAGTTGTTACTTTCATTTTTTTGTTTCATCCTGCAAGTTTGTTTTCTCAGATTAAACACCACCACACTAATTTTCCATATTTCAATGTTGGACAAAAAGCAATGTAACCAGATCATCAAAGAAAAATAAATACATAGTTCCTTTTTCAAAATTATCATGAAATCATTTTATTATTGAATTTTAAAAGAACCTAAAATAGGTAACAGGTTTAAACATAGACGTAATACCATTTTTTTATTTATTTGGATGTTATCACGAACTTGAATACTCCATTTTAACCTTAAAATAAAGTCATATTTACAATGGGAATTTATCAAGAGCATAATGCATGCAGAAGGTAAGCTTTGTTTCCAATTTTCATTTGCGTTAAATATAACACTAATCATTTCGAGGGCTTCATAAGGAATGAGAGCGTGCACAAATATGCAATTTTTTCGTTGTTTACTAAAATCTATTAATGTTACAATGTAGAAAGTCTTACCAGTATCCAAGTGTACCTAAAAAGTAGGGTATTCAAAATTTCAGCCTTATACAGTAAACTAGTTTTTTTTTTATTCATAATTTTATCCCTTGTGTAAAACTGCACTTTTGTCTGTACGCCCATTTGTTATGGAGCCCTGGTTTTCATTTAGATGATATCACGTAGTTTTCTAACGTCAGTTTTATTTAGTTTGCCACAATGGCAGGCAAATAAACTAAGTGCATACAACCTAAATTAATGTCATTGTATGGACTGGCCGCCATGCATGTCCTGTGTTTAAGGGATAAAAAAACATTATTTGTAGCGTATGAGGTATTTTTAGAGGTATTTAAACTAAAATAAAACTACGTTTTAACGGTTTTATTTGGTTATATCTTTATTATTCCAACGTTTCGGTCACTTTTCTTCCGTGATTACAACTACTGAAAAGTGGCTAAAACGTCGGAATAATAAAAATCAAATAAATCATCGCGCTTAAAACCGTTATACACGTAATTTTATTATGTATACTAGTCGCGAAAATTTAAGAAAATAATTACAAAGATGTTTCTCAAATTATTGAAATCATTGATATTTATTTGGGAATATTTTCTCTTGCGATAATGCCTTGAAAGTTGTTCTTCTAATAATAAACAATTAAATTTTCCATCTTATGGAAAATTTCAAGGCATGCATTAAAATTTCGCTCAAAAAATAAAAAATTGTTTTGAGTAAGATTCGTTCGGAGTACATTTTATTTAACGTTTTTTACGAGTTTCTATAACCCTTCACTATGAATGGACTGGCACGCGCTTAGCCAATTTAATTTTGAATATAGCGCACACAATACAGAACCGAAATTATAGCGACGGAAATGTCGTTTCTTACGTAATAAAACTATGTTTTAACGGTTTTAAGCGTGGTAATTAATTTGATTTTTATTATTCGTAGTAGTACGTACAATTTTTTTTATTTCATTATATTTAACGTAGTTTTATTATGTATACTAGTAGCGAAAATTTAAGAAAATATTCTTTTCTTACATCTTTATTCTTTTGTTCTAATCGATTTATATAATATTAGAGATCCTAGATAGTAGCTCTATGTCACGTATATACAACTTAACTTGATTAGGTGTTTTACCTAAAACTACTGTTTCTTCATCTTGTTACTAAATTCAGTATAACATAGAAATTAAGTCCATATAGTCAACACAACTGCGCAGCGAAATATACGAGTCGCAGCCCAAAGAGTACATTGAATATATAAAAATCGCAGCCAACCAAAGTAATACAATGAACGATATGTTGTTTATAACAACGAAGGTATTTGCGAATTGAAAAAACGAGTTTGCAGCGCTACAAATTGCATTTTTGGAATCTCCTGGTCCGAGTTATCCCCATTTACTGACCATTTTCACAATGCAATGACTGTGGTAACTTAGTGGTCTTAATAATTATATTAATCTGTACTTATTTATTAATTTGGACAACACAACAGATAACAATTAGTAATTCATTTATATAATACAGTTTGTAAATTATTACATCTAGATTGAGATCCAAACGTGCACAACCAACATCACATCCATGTTAAAATTATATTTTCGCAAACAAAATTATGTGAATAATGTCAGTAATAGTGATTCAATAAAAAATTAAAGCTAGGACATTACTTTAAGTGATACATTATAAGGTACACAATGAAAAAGCAGGACTTCTGATCTAAAAGAAGGGCCCGGATATAATAGAATAATAAGATACGATTCGGTAGTTGACAGTATGAAAAATATAGGCTGATTTTAATATATATCGTAAATTACGATCTAAATATGACAAAAATAAATTGTTTTGACTAAAATATTAAATATTAATTGATATTTTTGAGAAATAAAATTGTTATATTGCAGCCATTAGCCACGTGACAATGAACACCGGCCAGAGCGCGTGACGTCATAATGTGCAAAACACAAGAAGTTATCAATGACGTCTCAGATAACACTTCAGCGAAACATATGTTTGTTTTGCACAATGTGACGTCATGCGAGACGCCATGACAGCTTGACGCGTTTTTGTGACGAAATGTCAAAATATTTATTAAATTAATTATGTTAATGTTGTTTATTTGCTGAAATATTAATATTTTGGCTAAAATGGACCATAAGGCTCAAAATAAACCTGTTTCTCAAAAATTGTCAAGTACCGAATTATCTGCGCCCAAACCGATCTTTCAAAAACCCCCTCCGCTTAACCCACTAGAAAGAAAACTAGCTCTGTAAATAAAAAATAAATAAGCATATTGATACAGATAAATATTACAATTGGGGTGTTAACAAGAAGACTGTGGGGCAGGTTGTACAGTCATCCATCGAAACGGGAGTC
This sequence comes from Dendrolimus punctatus, assembly GCA_012273795.1. Classification (NCBI taxonomy): domain Eukaryota; kingdom Metazoa; phylum Arthropoda; class Insecta; order Lepidoptera; family Lasiocampidae; genus Dendrolimus; species Dendrolimus punctatus. The sequence goes on from CM022544.1 coordinate 8,239,032, forward strand.
AGCGGCTTCAGAGACGACCACGACCACACTTCTTGTGCCAAGAACTTCACTAGCACCTCACCACGACGGACGGCATCTTCACGCTGTAAGTTTGAGATAGGTACTTGTTTGATTTTTATTTCTTCCATTTACGTTCAACGTATTCAGCTTTACTTATAAAAATATCGCTTAGAAGTCATTAACTACCTCTTAGCTAAGACGGTCATGTTTCTAATCAATTATTATCTTAAAGAAAGACGATGAAAGAAGAAAGATATTCAAAAATGATGTGTTATAGACAAGGACTCTGCATTATTATTATTATTATTATAACACATGAGCAGAATTATCTTGGTTACTATATTTATGGCTTCGTATAATCCCAAGGGGACAGATACGTCCCAAGTGGGTATACTTCATTCTAGGCCGGAAAGTGTTAAAGCACTCATACGTGAAACTTATTTACCTTATTATTATTAATATTGGCCGATAAATCGCTAATATTAATAACAAATAATTAACGATTATAATACTTAATATGGGCATTGAGAAATATCGTCACCATTATTTTGATGTGACATATACATTTCGAATAATACGCCTATATAATAGTACGTCTACTTTAATTTTAAATCGGTATTATGGTTTTAAATGAATTATTAAAAATCTATACCAAAAAGACGTAACTTGAAATGTAAACTTTATCTGATTATCAACTTTAAAGTCAAGAATCCCAATCGTAAAGCAAACGAAGTCAAATTAGTAATTAGTCAACTTTTGAAACTGGTGACAAATTCCTCACCGTCATTAAGGCAGAAACCGTTGGGTTAAGTAATAAGCTGTCTATTAAGCTTATTAAGCGATGAAGACTTGAGCCTAATTCATATTTGTAGACTTTATTTCCAACTTAACTCTAATTAATTACAGTTTTACACAACTAATAGGTCAGCAAGCAATATTACTATTTCCGCTTGCGAATAAAGTTCAATATAGATTATATGTATATATATATATATATATATATATCGGAAACCAGTCTGCACTTTTCTGCGCAAATGAAAACTGCCCATTGAAAGTTGTGTACAACTTAGTAAAAATGTAAATCAGACCAGCAGGTTAAAGCTCAAATTGAAAATCATGCGCAGGACTACATCACTAGCGGCAGCGTCAGCGGCGAGCAGTCACCAGTGTGAGGTGGAGGGCGGGAGAGGTTTTCGCGCCTGCGTACCTTGCCCGAGGAGGACTTCAACAACGAAGCGTCTCTCCCCGCCTCTCCCGCCTCTTCGTCTCCGCTCTGCCCCGCATCTGCCAACCAGAATATCATCTGGCCATCAAAATCGCTTGACTATACTAACTCTTTATACACCCCTTCTTTACACAATGTAGAGTTAACGAGCAAAATTGAAGATGAACACAAATTTCTGAGCAAACCTTTCTCTCTTACTTATAAGTCGATGTCTACTACACCTAATGAAAGCCCAAATCTTAATAAGAATTGTTTAGAATACTGAATGTGTTTTAATGTTCCTGTATTGATACATGAATTGAAGTGTTTAATGTTATCTTTCAAATAAGATTTAAATTAAAATGTATAAGACTTAACAAATACATAAGTAAATTTCATACAAGAAGAGTGTAAATAGCTAGGCTATTATCTTTTATAGTGGATAACTATTTAGTTAAGCGCCTTATTTTTACTCTGTTCCGCAACCACGCGTAGGTTAAATAGCGGTACCACCAGTACGAGAATCGCTCAGAAGGACTATACCGCAACAGTCGCGCATACATTGTAATAAAACGCTGCGCAGTGCGAAATAGATCACCTATCGATAAACTGGATCGTAATCTTTCGACTCACCGCATTATTCCCATATTTTTATGATTGTGAGTTCGTGCATCAATACTGAAGGCTGTCAGGCGTCAACAGTTCGTGTCCGAAGGTTCGAGAGTTGGAGAACCGGTGATTAATTGACTCTGCATTATTTCCTTTTCCTCTCTTCCTCACAATTTGCGTCACGTTGGTCACCCGCACCAAAAGTAGCCTGAAATACATTTGCAGTTAACTTGCGAAATTGGAGCTTATCACCTGTTGCCCAGAAATCTGCCAGTAATAACTAGTCGATTAATTGGATGTATAATAGCTCATGACAACACGCCAATTTTGCAAGTTAACGGGCTTCTTGTGTGCTTTTTTTATTAACGAGGAGAAATCCGTTTTAGGACTATCTACCGAGGGCGAAATACGGTGGGGAGAGTAGGATTCACGTCGGAGTGGCATTACCATCGCAAACTAGAAATGCTATTGTCACGTCAGGGTCAGCGATATCCACTAAACCCCCTGGGTGTTCCATCCTTGGTCTTTTTGCCATTTCGCAGGACTCTAGGACTAGACTCTCAAGGCGCCTGTCCAAACCCGTGTGAAGCAAGTCTCTAGCGACGACTTCATACTGTCTTTGATGGGGGTGGTTTTCTAATGTGCCCTACGGAAAGTGAGGTGAGCGCACGCGGAACACCGGTGCACCCCCATCTTGACAGCATTACCCTTTCCCGAGTGATCCACCCGCGCCATCCGCTCACGGAGACCAAGTGTTTAAGGAAGCGAAGCAACCTGTTGCATGTACATAATTGTAAAACATATAATGTATTTATTAAGTTATATAAAATCACCTTTGTTATATAAATTATAAAATATAAATTTCATATATAATAGTTGCCAAAGTTATATTTCGAATAATAATATATACTATTTCATCGTAGAATAAATAATACTGTATATTTCTAATAATATTCATTATTATTAACGTAGAAAATAAAATATGTATGAAATTGAAAATTGGGAAACAAAACGCTATTTGTATCATAGTAAACATACGTAGCATATCGTTATTTAGTAAAATATTTGTAATACATGTTTATCAATATATACATAACCAATGTAATTATTTAACTATATAGGTATATGTTACAAAAACCACTATGTTTACAAAAAGTGACTAAGTTAAAAATGTAATTGATAGATCAGAATCATTCAGAGTCATTGACAAATCAAATTAAACACACGTTGAGATGCGATTAAGTTAATTATAAATTTTGATAATGTAAAGGTGCCCATTCACTATCACATGGTAGTTTGCCGCGTAATGCAGGACTGTGAATGTTGGTGCAGTCTGCATTGCCTCCTGTAACACCGAGGAGAATGCCTCTTGAGTCCTGCAAACTGCGCCCACTACTGAATAGTGGATGGGCCTCTTAAGAGAATAATAATTTTAATAAATTCTAAACTAATTTGGGATTCGGTGTGTTTTGAGTATAGTGAGCCTACCTGGTTCACTAACACCTGGAAATTCTCAAGATCAATTCAAGTTATCTAGTCTCGTCTGGGTGTAATTGAAACAACCGTTTTGCTTTCGTCTCTGTTCGTCTACAAATATAATTTAAGGGTTATGTCAACGAAAATTTTCGCGTAGAATTGCATTGAAAATCCCACAGGATTTGTTTTATATTTGCTTGGCAGTTAGAACATGGTCTGATTGATACTCCCATAAAATTAACCATTCTATAAAAAGAACTATACGGGCTTTTACTTTTCTGTAGGTTTATAATTGATAGAAAAACAACTACTGAAAACATCTACTGGCTACATAATCGCTGTCACTCTCTCACACCTTTCTAGCCGGAACGACTTCACAGTAGGGAAGCGGTCCTGGAGTCTATTCCTTGTATGTACTGTTTGTATATCCACTTTTTTCTTTATGCTTTCCACTAACAATTTAGTTAGGACGTGAAATATAACCAATAATACATATGTAGGCAAAACTAAATAATTATCATACTCTATGTACGATTTCGATCATTGCAAACATTTGTTTTACAATAGATTGTATAATAATATTTTAGAGTGAGCCCGTGTTATAAATAATTATCAACTAAAGATATTTCCCAAATAATTGATGATAACTTAATCTTAATATATACATTAGATTTAGGATAATCATTAGATTTCATACGTTTTGCTAAACGTTAAAGCAGCTAAATAGTTAGTATTAAAACATACTGAGTTTTCTGTAATGGTGTACAATAAAGTGTTATCTATCTATACTGATATTGAACGATTATGAATGGCTACTCAGTCGGAGCAAACCCTGACCATCTGTACACCTGATGCCGCCTCTCAAATCCTAGCGAAACAAGCAAAAAAAATAATAACGTTTACCGTCACTGGAGCTGTGTAAGGAAAGATGCAGGATTTTCGGCAGATTTGAGCTTCCTTGCGTTATGACCCTGAAGTTAGCCGACAGATGACGATTTTAAAAATAAAAGTTTTTAAAATCGTTTAATAGAATTATAATTTTAATTTGGCAATTTACCTTGAATATTCATTTTTTTTTAAATAAAAAAATACTCGTCTAGATAACGAAAAATTAAAGACGAGTAATTTGTTTAATAATAAAAAAAATCAAATTTTCATATATTATAGAAATTTATTCTAAAAATATCAAATATCGATTCATTTCAAATGAAACAAATTCAGATTTCAGAGCTTATAAATGAGAAAAAAAAATACTCGTGTAGATTTCGAAAAATTACATAGAAATAAAGTAAATTTTTTACTTTTTTTACTAGCTAAAAATTACTACCTAAAAATAATAAATTAAAAATTTAATTTTTTAATTATAACTCGAATAATATTTTTTTTACAAAAGTAAACAAATCCTTGTTTACACAATGGCATAAAAAACACGAGTAATTTTTTTAATCGAAGAAAAAAAAATTGCTGCAAAGTTGCAAAACTTTTATTTTTAAAATCGTTATATGTCGGCTAACTTCAGGGTCATCTTGCGTTGAAAAAACCCAACACTAATTGTCCGCACACGGTGAGCACTTTGAGAGACGGTTTGATGCACAATTCAGCAGTTTTCCAACTTTTCTACTATCACTAATTGACGAGCGTGGCGTCGTTGCGATAGTTAGGCAGTTATTAATTAATTTTGCTCGACCAATGAGACGCATGCTTGTGCGCAGCGCCCTCTGCGGGTGGCCAGCCGAATAAAGGTAAGCAATAGGAAATGTTGCCAGGAAAGGATGCTTTCGAGGACTGTGACGGCATGTCGTAGATATACAAAAGCTTTTTATGATAAAATATATTTAAAAAATATTTTAGCTTTTACGTATTATATAATTTAGCAGTTTATTGCTACAAAGCTTCACAGAAAAACAAAATATGTGTCCTGTAAGAAATTAACGTTAAATTCCAGATAGGCCACTTCTCCCTTCCTCTATACAAACTTCTCTATCCCATTCCTCCTGTGTCATCCTCTTTATCCCATCCTAAAGGCCAGCAACTCGTTGGCTTCGGTATTGGTGTTGCAAACGCCTACTGGTGTGGATAACCACTTACACAGCTCTCACTCGTCGCACGAAACATGATTATCTCAAAGTATCACACTGAACGAGCCGGCTCTTGGAGCTGATTTTTTTTTCAATATGCTTACGTTCATTCATAAATGTTCGACAACCACGTATGTATTTTACAGAGAATCTTGTAAAATACATACATGGGGCGCGTTCCTCTTGTATCTCACAACTCCCAAAATTTTCCTTTGCCGTTCCACATAACAACCACGATCTTTCTGGTCATTGCGAAACAAAACAGTACTTCACTCTATCGAAAGAAACTTTAAAAGGCGCGATTTTCAAATGATTCAATGGCATTTGGGTATTTACATTTGTGGATTGTAACGCTCTATAATCATTTCCGCTAGAATTTCTGATGGTATGATTGTTACAAAAATAACCGTATAGCCTGCAAAAAACCATTCATGGAATATTATTGCCATGCTTTAAAGACTTCAAACGTATTAGATAGGTGAAAGTCGATCTTCACTGTCTCCTCTACTGATAGAATGAAAATGTATGAGAATGACATAATATTTAGCATAACGATATGTCATTTCCATACATTTTTTACTCCATTCATCTAGCGCTAATGCCACTTGCCTGCAGGGCCTGGTAAGTGGTTTGGATATATCTTAATGTATGTTTTTCTTCAATGGGACCTTCTTTAAGTGGCTAAAAAATCATAATTTTGAAATATTAATAAGTTTATTGCTTTTACATTATAATAATTTTAGAAGGTTTAAGATAAGTAAGCTAGATTTAATTAATGCTATTGTTATATAAGATTGTGTAAATAAGAATAAAGGAGGCCAATTTTACATAATTTTGTGTTAATATTTATATTTAATCAAATGTAAAATAAAATTGAAGTTTGTACATTATCATCAATAAAGTTTATGATCGTGAAAATATTTCAGTTTTTCTTTTTCTTGTTACCTGTGTAACGAGTGCAGTCGGAACCGCTACCTTATTCCTGATAGTTATACGAGGTTTATAGTATCTTTAAGAACAGTATTATTCATAGTCGTGTTTTTTATTGCCAGGCAAACCAAGATAGATGGCTCACGTAATGAAAAGTGGTTACCGTTGTCTATAGACGTTTGCAACACCAAGGGCGAAGGCAACGTGCTACCAACCTTAAGGATTTGATAAAGGAGTCAAGTAGGAGGAACGGGATAGAAAAGATGGAATAGAGGAAGGGGAAGTGGGCCATTGGAACTCTCACTCAACACACGAAACACGATTAGTGCATGGCAGACTGTTTCACGCCAATAATCTGTATTAAACTACAACTGTTAAACACTTCTTTAAATATTAATTTGTTGTGGACTGTAAATATTTCAACTTTTCAATTATAAATGAAACTGCACGTGCGGAATATAGCGACGATTTTAATAATAATGGAGGGAAAAAATATACAGAACATCTATGCTCTAAATTCAAAAATTTAGTATATTTGGTGGCCAGTACCAAGCCACACCAAATTAATAAAAACTTTTGTTGGATATTCCAACAACAGCAGTTGTTTACGATACCATAATGTATTATGTACACCATGTTAATGATTATGAATAAATCCTTTGACTATAATTCTTCTATAAAATAATAATGAGTTTTATTACATGGGCCTTCGTTGGTTATGGATCGGGAAATAATACAGCACATATTATGAATACTAGCAGTTTCAATCTTACATTCATATAGGCGTAGCGGATTATAGTTTACTTGGGAACCTAATAACAATAGACGCAAAGACGTACTATATTCTAATATAATTTAAATATAGAAGAAGTACCACAAAAAGGTTCCAGTTGAAATGAGAGGTTTATTTCAACAGTCTTAAAAATAATTACGCTGTTTTATTCTGATTATTTTATTTTGAACACTAATTAGTCAACTGTATATTTTTTAACAAATTGCAATGTATGATAAAATTTAAAAATAACATTAATTTTCTCTTATTTCTTCTAACCATAACATGAAACCCTAAATTGCTGAAACGTTATTAAATTGTATGTTTTGATAAGAACATTGTGTAAACTTTCCATACAAATTCAATTATAGCAAGACTTGCCACATCGCCCATGTAAAGAAAATCCAAAATTATAATATCACGTCATATCAACTACGTTGAAGACGTAGCAGCTTAGTAGTAACGCACTTGCGTCTCACTACAATGACGTGGGTTGGAATTCTCGCCAGGAAGCATGCGTTACTAAGGTAGTCTGCCTTAAGTTGCATACCTACTATACCTTATAACAATTAACACATAAACACCGTGATAAACTCGGCACATCAAGATAAGCGATGAGTGAAATCGGCTAATACACCTTGGAAAAACGTGGGGAAATACTTTGGAGTATAATAGGGGTGCGGACACATAATTATTACAAAATATCTCATATACGACGTTTTATCTAACTTTTAAGATATCGTGACAGGAATAATTTTGATATTTTTTGAAACAATAACATAATTAACGCGCTCTTTAACTCATTTTACTTGTTAAAATCTATGAGGCTGCGTCTTCTGTAACTTAAATATCTCAATAGGCTATCCGCTCCCGTATTGCCGTGTCCCTAAATATGAGAAAATCGGAGTGTAGCGGTTGAACATTTATACAATAATGCGATTCATTATTTTTCAATTTAGTTCAATCAACCAAAGTGATTCATTATCACAAACATAAATCATTCAAGCTACGCTCCACAAGAGACTCACAACGACCACGTTCACGACCGCGATGTTTCTCGTCCCACTTGCTTGCCTGCGACACGATCGTAAACTCAAGTGGAACGGTTATTCGACCCACCTCTTGACATGGGTAGTTGTGAGCTCGGCGTGAGCGAATATTAGAACCCCATTAGTGACGCTTCCGCCACGACCACGGTCGTCGCCTTGTGGAACGGCAGACGGAGCATTTTGGTCGTTGTGAGATATTAAAGGAACGCGCCCTCAATGTTATTGAATTTCGTCATATCCACGATTTTAAGCTTTCAAATCAAAGTGATTCGATTCGGTTGATCCCTAAAATTAGCATTACTTGAAAAGGTCAGACTTCAACACAGCAAAACATTTAAAAGTTTAAAATAAACCTCGAGATACGAATTTAAAATGTAAAGGTTTGAACTTTATTGACTTTCTTTACTGCCCCATCAATTTGTTTGATTACGAAGTTTTACGAGTTTACCATTAAATTTCTGATGTCAAATGTTAAAAACCTTAAAAAATAATTAATGTATGTAATAGAATAATTTGTACATAGGCTTTTAGGTGGAAAATTCAAGAATACTGTTTTGCTATGCAGTTTTATTTTCAAAATGTATTAATTTTGTCCAAAATAAACATTGACTGTAGGTTTAAATGAAATTTTCAGTGCATTCTGCTTTCAGAGTGTACTGAAAATTTCAATACGAAAGCGTGGAAATAATCTCATTTTCCGATACAATTATTCCGGTCATTTCTTTATTAAGTTACCACAAGAAGTTAAAAGACGTTGTAACTGAATAGCCTTCTTGCTGCATCTTCTTTTAGTTCGGCAGGCGTCGAAAAATACATCAATACACAGTATTAAGGATTGAATTAGTGATAGTGTATTTTGACACACTATCACTAATTCAATCCAAAAAGAAACTAAATTAAAAATAAACTATATATCATTGAATACATATAGAATACCTACGCCTTATTGCATAATGTTCAAATACTATTCAAAAAGTTTAGGAATAAAAAAACGCGGCCTTATCACTAAAAGCTATTTCTTCCAGACAACCTTAGGATGGATTAGAACATTTTGTGAAACATGTGGATTTAACAACATAAATAGAAAATGTTGTACTTCTGACAGACAGTGTTGTAAATATTGCAGAATCGGTTTAATGTAATCTGTTAGTACCTACAAAAAGAAACCGACATAAACTCTAAGTTTAATCATAATTTCATTCCTGATATTGCGAATGCGAAATAAGAAACAAACAATTTGAACTTCATCTTTAAAATAATTGCAATTATAACTAGTTGAAAACTGCGTATATTTTATAAACAACCTGTACGATATTTCCAAAAGTCTCTCTGTTCATAACGAAAATATCTGCCGCGGTTAAATACAGGGGACGCTGTGCCAAGCACAGCATTACCGAAACGATCCTAGCCTGTTTTGCATTCATTAACTCCCACCCACAAAAGTAAACAGCATTCGACATCTCTATACCGGCTGAAATAAGTAACTCGCCCCCAAAACAATATATGAACAACGGTAAAATTCCCGTCGCAGCTGTTAATATAGTAGTAGCCATGTCCCATGAATTCAAAGTCTGCAATGTAGTCACTAATACTACTGTCATCATCAAAAAATGCGCGCCGAATATCATCTTGTACAATTTCTGTATCTCATTATGGTATGTAATCAAAAATTGATGATGTTTCAAGCAAAATTTAAGTTTATCCTCGATTGTGTTGGCTTCGTGTGAGTTTTCATTGTGGTTTTCTTTGTCTTCCAACTCGTTACAGATGTCCTTCAAAGTTTCAGTTATTACGTAGAAATGCCCAAGCTCTTGATTAAGGAGCGCAATGAAAAGTACAATGTAGCCGGTTTGATTTATTGCCGAGAAAGCCGTCCCGATGCTTGTCAGAACGAAAGTCGCCTCGTAGAATGGAGTTTCGTATTTTGGAGTGAGACCTGAGAAGACAAGGCAATCCGTTATGTTTATAGACAGCGACAGTTCATTTTTTTCAGCATTATTCAATTTTCTATCAATACTTTATGGCTATTCTCGCAACCTACCTATAATTTCAATTAACGAAAGAATAAATATGGTAATAATAATTATTTTAATATTTTCTTTTGTTTCTATTTTGTAATGGAATTCTTAAAGTGTGGAAGGTAACATTTTTAGGATTCGGTCACAAATAATAAAGTTGTAGTACTTTAAAAAAAAACACAATTCTCAATCTTAAAAATTACGTTTCGTCCATTACAAGTATATATCAAGTTTGGTGATTATTATTTCATTGCTTAATAAATAAGGAAGGAATAAAAAGTGAATTTACTTTAACATTTGTAATCCTACTCGCACTAATAGAAATGTTATTATAAATATATGTAACATGTTATAAATAAAACTATACTACAAATTAAATTATAAAATCTAGTACCAGACATAAAGGTAAGGTATATAGACATTTATATGATCTAAGATCAGACCGCTGATGTTTTTGGAAACATGCCCAAAAGACTGCACTTGTCTCGCTGAATGGCAACACTAAAGCGTTGCCCGAGGTATAGTATAGACCAGTCTTTTGGTTACGTTTCCAACTGACAGAGGTCTCGTACTAGATTTAATAGTTTATTTTTAAAGTGTAGGTTTATTTTTAATTTAATTTATAGTATAGTTTAAATCTATACCAATCTATTAGAGTTTAAAAAAATGTAATATACATTGAAAATATTCTTATTTACATTTCTGCTGTTGACATTTTTAAAGCACTTACCGTACGAATCTCCAGGAGTAGTTGGTAAGTATCTGTGATTTCCAAAAACAGTTAGCAAAAATGGCATCAACAAATATGTGACATGGCTAAATATTTGATTTACAATCACAAACCACGAAGTATATCGTCCTCTTCGAAGAGTTTGCATCATTTTCACATAAGCATTGCTCCCTCGAGGTATCAGGGAAAGTCCTTTGGAACTCATTTCAAATACGTTTCTCAGACGGGTTCTAAAAATGCAGTATAGATTTGTTTTATCTAAACATATAATAATAAGTCAAAAATCCAGAGAATTGTGCTTTTCAGTGCCGATTTTTCGATCGTCAGCTAAAGGTTAAACAAAATATAACTTGAATAAATTAAACATATCAGTTGCATAAACAAAACAATCTAATGGTTTCACTTTAAAATTAAAACCGGGTTACTATTATTCTGCGATATATTATATTTAAAAGAAGAAAAAACAATTTAATACAAGTAATAACCTAATACGACAACCCACCACGTGGTAGAGTCCGCAGGACTGGGTGGCTACCACCCTTTGTCTAGAGCAGTGGTTCCCAAACTTATTTTGTATACCGCCCACTTTGAGAATAAATTATTTTTTAGCGCCTCCATTTTTTTACCTACTTAAAAACACTATAACGTCAAATTAAATTAATTGATTATTGAGAGCTACATTAGCGGAGATTAAACATTCATTCTAAACAAGACTTTTAAGCGCAGTAGGCAGTACACAACGACGCTGAGGTCTCAAGTTAACTCTTATGGGCTACACCTGCCAATGCCCTTTTTTTTCTGGGTCTCTTACCGCCCCTTTGAGGGCTGCAGCGCCCAACGTTATCACCCACTATGGGAACCACTGGTCTAGAGTATGCCGCCATAATAACTTTGAGTTGGGTTCCGGCATCAGTGGCCAGGTTTCAGTTTTTCCTTCAAGGCCGGCAGCACATTAGTAGCTCCTCTAGTATTGCTAATGTCCATGTCCATAGGCGACCACTTTCCATCACAGTTAGGCCGTTAGCCTGTCTGCTGTATATAATAAAATAAATACGAAAAATAATTACAAGCAAAGTTACTACCAACTTAAGAATCTAATTTTGGTGAATAATGATTTCCTTTTGTCAATAATACCGTTCTTACCTTGAAGTCATCATAAAAATATACTTAGAAAAAGGCACCAAAGTAGCGCTTAGGCAGTTCATCACTTTGAGCGACTCAACCTTGTCAGGATATACTTGTGCCAAGTAAATTAACTGGCTGAACGATCCTACATACAAGAAAGTACCGCCAAACAGGGTCATTGCGAACACGGAAATAACTGAAAAATCTGCAAATGAAAACGGTATTACATTTCCTGATTTGGGATAAGTTCCTTTAAATATTTCTGACCGAAAAACAGGTTGAAAGGCCCCGGATATTACAGTCGGCCAAATGTAAACATGTGAAAAATGTATTTTCTGTTTCTTTACATTTACACGTGTCAGTCAAGTAAAGTAAAAGGTTATGTATCGATGAAAAACGTCCACTGTTTAAAGCATTTAATACAATATATTAAAATTTAAAATATTATATTTATAACGCGAGATTTACGACGCAAATAGCTGAAATGAAAGACGCCTGTGCCTTCTCTGGATCTATTTCGAAAAACTTGATTTATGTGACTCTATATAAATCTTGTATCTATAAATGCAACTGCACGAAAATGTACTGTGGTCTTAAAAATGTGGCTGACTCATAATGTTTCGGTACTGTCTATCCGTGCAGGAACGGAGAAAGGATACAATTTCCTGCGGCCTGTCGTAAGAGGCGACAAAACAACCCACAGTCAGGTGGTAGCATTTGCCCGACTGGATGGCTACCACCCCTGGTCTAAAGTATGTCGCCATAACAACCTTGTATTATGTTCCGGCATTAATGACCAGGTTCCAGTCTCCCTTAAGAGAGCAGCAGCGCATTTGTAGCAGCTTTGGTGTTGCAAATGTCCATAGGCGATGGTAACAACTTTCCATTAAGTGGGCTGTCTGCCTGTCTGCTGAACACCTGCAATAAAGAAAAAACTGTCGTCGAATTTCTCAAAAAAAAAGTTTCTTGCAGTTAATATGGAAAATTATAAAATGGTTTTGTATTTTGTATTACACACAACGCACCAGAAACACCTATCTTTTCTGGTGCGCACTGCGAAGAGTGGAATAATGTGCCGAAGTCTGTTTTCCCTGACAAATACAATCTGGAAGTCTTCAAGTCACCGAGTGAATAGGTATTTTCTAGGTAAGCGTGCTACATCCTAGACTGCGTCATCACTCAACATCGGGTCAGACAGTGGTCAAACGCAAACCTACACTTCCATAATAAAATTAAAAAAATAACCTTAGGGGAAAGCAGGTAGGATTCGTACACAGGGAGCATTCGTACAGTGGAGATTTCTCCGCCATTATGCAACATTGAAATGTTTGCATTTATGTGCGTGATGGCCATTTGTAGGATACGGGTACCTGCGGGATGGGGACACAATACGGCCATTGGCTTCGATGATGTAAGTCGATACGTGAATTCGCTCTGCGTAAGTTTTATTCGTTGTCATCTTTTAATTCGCTTGGCTGGTATAAGTAATGCTCAAATTATAAAAGTGATTTATTATAGTTTATGCCCTAAAATATTACTTTAATATTTAAATAGATATTTTAGCTCAAATATAACGGTTATGTTTATTTCAAATTAATTTGTTGAATTATCTGGATGGGGTACCTTCGTGCAGTTACATGTGGGGTAGATTCGTACTGTAAGAATCCTCCTCTAGTATAATAGGTACCGGTAGATATTGTACCTATGGGCAATTTTGTTCTAATTTCACGATAAATACAACTCGAATTTATGTTTTAAGTCTCTGCAAAAAAAAAATTTAGTTGTTAGCACTTTGCTTTATGCGGATGATGCCCTGCTTTTAGCCTAATTGCCATCAGAACTGCAAACACTAGTTACAATGATGAAAGATGACTGTCATGCGAGAGGCTTATATTTGAATGCGAAGAAAACAATGGTTATGGTGTTTGAAAGAGAAGAAACCAGAACGAATGCAAGAATAATGGTCGATGATGTTATGCTGGAACAAGTGAATGAGTTTGTATATCTTGGATGTGCTTTTAGCAGGGATGGAAGGTACAGCGCTGACATAGAAAGAAGAGTAAATTTGAGGAATAGTATGAATGGAGCTTTAGGTAAACTTCTAGGCACTAAGAAACTCAGCCCGAAAGCCCAGCTTGCCATACAGAACGCAGTGCTGGTACCATGTATGACAAAAGCTATGAATGCCAAAGAAGCAAATGAGGTGAGTAGCAATAAGCCTAAATGGCACTCTGTTGTTCGTGCCTACCCCGCAAGGAAACTGGCGTGAAATTATGTATTTATGTATGTTGAGACATGTGATAACATTTATAATGTTGATTTTTAGTTCTTTTATTAATGGAAAAAATATTATGTTATATAAATATTTTCAGGACTTATTTTTTAAGTATTAAAGTACTTAAAACAATATTTTTGATCATTACTAAATGAAGATCATTAGTTTCATAATTATTAGAGAAGAAAAAAATACATTTGTGTTCTTTTCGTTACATAGGTACTCTGAATACAATAATTACTAGTTTACTATATGACGGCTGACGCTGTTTTAACTTTGACCTCATTAAAGGACTTTACTACATTGAATAAATGGCATTTTCTTTGATTGTACGGAGGTTCCCCACTATGTACGAATGTGCCCCACGCTATGCACGAAGCTACCCCATGCATGGGGTGCTTTCGTGCGTTTTCCATTTTTTAGGAAAACGGTCGTAACTTCTCCGTGTTGCTTTATATGAAAACTGCACTTCCATAATATTAAAGCCAGATAAATGGGTAATATACCGCTATTAAAATAATTTTGTAATAGCTAGTAGTTTCTTTTTTATAAGGCTCAGAACAAAAAACGTACGAATCCTACCTGCTTTCCCCTACGCATAATTGACATTATTCTTGAATCGGTATATTATTGAAATTATTTAATACGAGTTTTAACTTAATCTTGCACACCAGAACTATATAAAGTAGGTACTATCCATGCCTTTAGAATTGAATAAAATTAAATTCTTGTCTGAGACCAATAAAATTGAATTTAAACTAAACCACTCCGTATCCGTATCGACTTTCTGTAAACGATTTTTTTGAAGTATTGTTAAGTTCCTTGATTTTTCAGAAATTTCCATCTGTCAGTTTAACAGAGTGGACCTTTTAAAGGAAATTTGGAAGCTTATATCTCACCACTGTTGTTTTAATAAAGAGTTCATCCAAATACATCGTTACAACTTTTCAATACAATTTTTGTTTTTTCATGCCTCAGTTCCTACTTTCCTTCAAATACCTTTCTAACCAAATTTCATATATAGAGGCAATAACTTTTTTTTTCATGATCAGACAGGCTATTTCGGATAACGAATAGTGTAGGAATCCAACGATATATTCTGCCTTATGGAAAAAAATAACTTAACTTATACCTATTTCACTTATAGTCGTAATTGGTACTTCTTGGAATGCATAACTAATTACCATTTATGATTTTGGATTTGCTTAGTTATTTCTTTAATAAAATATATTACAATAATGTGTAACTTACTGCGTTTCTTGTCTCCAAAAACATTGTGTACCCCAACCAACTGTTGTATATTGCTGACCATTCTTTTAGCGGCTTCAATGGGATCATCATTGTCTAGGCAAATGTAATCAACAAATCTTTGAAAGACTAGAGCACACTTCATCGTCCACGAAGTGTTTACTTATATGTGTAATAAATTGTATTTCAAGTATTGTTATGCAGGGGCGAATTTAGACAACCCTCTACAACATACGCTCTATAGGCTTGTATATACATATGATATAGGTGAACAACTTTTAAGGCTTCAATGTATCCATAGGATAACAAATATAGATGTTTAAATAATAATAATATTATACGTATCCGGAATACGTAAATTTAAATTAACTTTAGCTATACGAGTACTACCTTGAAAAATTAGATACAAACTATTGTTTTTCTATGATACAATATCAACATTAATTTGATACTTAAAAATTGTCGGAAACTCCAACTAAGAGTTCTGATGTGGTTAGTAAGGTGTAGCTGGCCACTAATAAGTTTTAAACATAGAACAGTATTGATGTTCTTTCGTGTTTTAATGTCATTTTTTGCTCTTTTGCTTTAAAATCGTCATAAAATATATACGCACGTATCATTTTATTTATTAAAATTGAAACTAATCAGCAGAGTACTTTTTTGTTATTTTTTTCATTTTTGTAACGTAAGAATACGCAAGAATAAATAACAAAAGTCATCGTTATTTCTCGCAGAGTACCAGCGCTTATAGATAAGTACAATAAAATTTAAACATATATACTCGTACGTATGCGAGTACGCTTTTCACAAGTAATCTTTTCTCTTTCTACCTAGTTAGTTTTAATAAGATGCAAGCAAAATAATATTATTAAAAAGTCTTCTAAACTATTTCAGTATTTATATACAAAGTTCCAGCCAAATTTGAAACCAAGTCCATCCCTGCGATTACATTTACTCTGTCTTACGAAAAATAATTGAATTAATTGTAACTACTATTGAAAACATTTTACGAGCAATTTTGTAGCATTTAGATCAATTTTCCTTCTTTCTAAAATTACTCGACAAATTTATTTGTATAATATTTAATATTTTAAAAATACAAAAGCCCTGCTTCCCCTAAACACACTTTATTTGGACATGATGAGCTTTATTATATGAGCGTGATTTCACGCTGCTGATCACACTGCTGCATGATATGCACGTGGGAAATACCCAACTGTCCTCCTGGCTACCGTGGGTGTGGGAGGCTAGAAGTGGTAAACAACATGACTGATTTGCGTCGTTGATCTAAACAAAACTCGCTCTTGGTTGCGACATTGACACGGGTCTAGCTCTTACCGACCTAATTACATCAATTTGACGAAGTGGTATCATTCCTCACCCTCGCAGGTACGTCTCGTATACGAAGTAGCAAATGGGTGTTACATCGCTTAATTTGAGTGCCTGAAATGGGTTTTATGTCGACAAAAACGGCTGGACGTTCACTAATTTCCTTGATGACTGTTTCTACTAATATCGTTTATTCATTTGTTTTTGTAAATAATATGGCAATAGCTTTACCGCAGCAGTCCCCGAGTGCCACAAGGAGTTTTTATGTTGGTCTTGATGAAGGAATAGTAGAGCACATACAGATACATCCTTTCACTATCCAAAAATTACCACTCATATTTTACTTTCAAATGTGATCGTCCTGTGAAGGTCCATTGCCTGTTAACTCTTGTGCATTCTAAATTCGTATATACCTTTTGTAAATTTCTATATAAAATTATATTTACTTATATCGTAGTTAGTGTAATATAATTAATGTTTTGTGTTTTCTTCAAGTCATCAGAAAACGTCCTTCACCGATCAAAGCTGTAATTATAAATTAATTTCTGATCACCCTGCACTTGTCACTTTTACATAGACACTCCGACATTGGCAAAATCAACGCACGATTTTAACAATAATGGGTTTTTTTTCTAATTCTATCTTACGAGACGGTTGTCTTTCTTTCGCATTGTCTTTCGCAGGACAATAGTAGTTTATTTTAAAAGCAAGCATTTACATAGGTCACGTTGAAATACGTTACATGGAATGTTATATAGCGCTACTCGCCTTCGGAACATTTCGATCTGGCCTACGAAAATGTCACGTTTTTCGTGATACAAAAGTATTTTTTGTCTATTCTCAGTTTTAAAACTACATAATCTTCCAGATAAGCAAAATCCATACCGTAGTTTTGCCATGAAGATGTAGGTAGCAGACAGAATTACTTTCGCATTAATAATGAACTAGCTGCGCCCCCGGTTTCACCCGCGAGATGATGGAAATACCCTGACTCGCACTTGTCCGAGTGGCTGTGACCACAACCGTTTTTGAAGGCTGTCTCCGGCCTGCGGATCACTCTGTGGCCAATAATACCATTATCACTATACGTATATACAGACATGACGAATTTGTAAACGTGGCGAAAATGCCTACGGACCCGAAAATAACAATTTCTTTCATCTTCACTTATATAAGTCGTTGATATTTCAATTCAGAAACTTAATATAAGGAGCGTTACTGATACCCAATTTAGCTGCGAAATATACCTTCCTATCAATAACGGCTTCGTAGATATCTAAAGAATATTTAGTTTTCATTGTCATGGACAAGTAGTCACTTAGGAAACGCGATGAAAGACCTTACATAACATAATGTTACTTATATTCATTTAGCATTTGCGTTCTTCATAGCTAGCAAAACGACATGTACCTACTGTCCATAATTGAATAGAATTTTATAATGGATAGAATTCTACACCTGGAATAAAGTTGATGTTAGTGAATAGTATCACGCAAATTTACTCAAGGGTTTATTGCGTTATTTGAGATGCGACATTGGTAATTACGTTAAACATCAACAGATAACTCATGCATGCATACTAATACTAACATAGCTTATCATTAACAGCGTTATTTTTAAAGCTATAAACAAGACGCAATTGGCGGCGTAATCAATTTTTTGTTAATAGAATAGCTAATTTTATGGTGGGAAATACATATACGTGTGTGTGTGTGCGCATGAGTGTGTATATGTATGTATGTATATGTATGGATGTATGTATATATATATATATATATATATATATATATATATATATATATATATATATATATATATATATATATATATATCAACCTTGAGTTTGATTCCGGCATTAGTGGCTAGATTCCAGTCCTTTAGAGAGCAGCAGCGCATTTGCCGCACCTTTGGTATTACAAGTGTTCACAGGCGATGATAACCACTTTCCACCAGCACCGGATGGGCCATCTGGCTGTCTGATGCACTCGTGCAATGAGAAAATATTGTTTATCTTCAATTAGCTGTTAAGTACTTACTATCTATCTATTTAACAGGTGTTCATTGAAGGCAACACTACATGATACGACGACGAGATAGTCTCAACATCGGCCCGATTCAACTCCAGAAAACCTGATAAAACAGTATAAATACCGATTTTCTTTAACGGTACGAAATGCTCCGATATAACGCCATAATAATTACAAAACGACCCATATTTCCGTAACAATTTTAATATCCAAACAGTCCATCAATTCTACGGGGCAAATAAAGATTTTGTATCTAGCCCAATTTTGCCCCATGTTTCCGTCGCATAGGCAAATCCACCGTATTGACAACATAAATCTGGCCAAAAATAAAACTGGCACGTGCCAAGCATCTCTGACAAGCCCACCCATTGATCCGTAAGCAAATAATCTTAGGCATTTTAGCCCTTTGTCTCGCCGCAAATCAATCTCAGAACACGAAATTTTCATTTTGGGTTTTCATTTAAATGAGATTAAGTGAACCATTTCATAGATCATTTTGCGTTTTGATGTCGAGATTCAAACAATAGCCGGAGCGACCCATAATGATTTGTTTAATGGGACTAGAGCTCTTCCTTCGGTTACGCTCGCGAAATCTTAAACTGTCGCCCGTGCCTGAGGGCTTTTGGCGTTCATTTTCGTTTTAGAACTTATTTGTTTGTGTTTATTATATTTAAGAAGATTTTCCATTCTGTTCCATTTATTTTTGTGTTATATAGACTATATTATTGTAGTTTTAAGAAATCTTTGTTCTTTCTTTCTTCTATCAAATTTATACACTCATTTCTCAATAAAGCTTTAAAAATATTACTGTGTTATGCATACATTGCATAAGCCAACATTGTCTGATATATTAGTGAAGCATAATCATAACAAGAATTTATTGTTTATTATGACAATTGAAAGGAATTACTCCTCACATTGAGAAATGTCATGAAAAGTTATTGTTCTGTTTACATTATAATTTCTAAAATTAAAATATTTGAAGACGTGAGTGGACGCGCGTCTTCAAATATTTTATTGACTCTTGTGATAATTAGACGAAAACGAACGACGAAAGGCGTTTCAAAATAAGACCTCCGTTTCAGGGTACAGTCCGAAAATCACCACGCTTTTTCGGGATAGATCAGCAGATTTCACACATTATTGATCTCGGTAAGTAGACTTTTACGCGTGATAATTGTAAAAATAAAACTATTAAGTTAGGTATTGGTAGGATTCCAATCTACGCCACTTTAGTCACTGAAGCATCATATTTTTTTATATATAGAGAACACAAACACAGCATCACGCTAGAACTTTGAATAGCTTATATTCATTTAAATTTAAAACGTTACGTGTTATTAAATTAAAATGAGGGATTTTGGCGATACCTTGAAAAATGAAATTTCACTGTAGTTTTAAATTTATTTTACAATAGTTGGGAGTAATTTCTTTTTTTGTCGACCAGTGTAATTAGCCGATCTCCGTAAAATGTGACTGTACCAATGCAAGCAGATTGCCGCGGTTGCGTTATTTCTTAACGTGGTTTTCTGCGTGACCCCACACATCCATCGCAATATATTCAAGAAGGTATTAACTTGAATATTATTTTATAATGAAAAATATTCATGAATATTTTAAACTAGAAGGAAAGGCAGAAGAAAATAAAACTAAAAACAATCAAACAGTTTCTAAAATAGTCATTTTATTCTTAAACAGGCTAACAGTTTCATAAATTACAAACAACAATTTACTCTGTTACCAATTCACACATAAAATTTCGTACTTTACACATTCATGCCTATGTACAAAAATGTTTCTGCAGACTATTATTTAATTTAAGGGCTGAATTCGATAAAATATAACTAATAAATAGACGCTACTTTCATGCTAGCCAATTTGTGTCTAATGCCGATATTAGACGAATCAACCAAATTGAATCAACGTGGTTGAAAAGCATTCAACTGAAAGAACAGACATTCAATAACATTGAATCGACTGTCCACTACCCTATTGTTCTTTCGCTACGTAGGTCCACGTGGTAATAGAATTCAGTCTCAAGACACCATTCATATCATTAAAATGTCATGTTGTTAATATGGATTATAAGTACATTTAAATACATTTTTATCAAAAAACTAGAAAACCCAATCCCGCTTCGCTGTGGCTTAATTCAAACTCTTAAGTATATACTTTTCCGGTTTTGTGGCCCAAAATATGCGAACATTGATTTTTTTATCTATAAAGTTATGGTACATCACTAGAGATCTATTAAAGTAGTTATTTTTAAGAAAAACAGGTGTGGTGCTTTTGGTATTTATTTCATGACTGCCAGCTGAATTACTTTTGGCTGCACAACATACTTAATGTTTTTATTTATTATAAACATTATTCTGTATCAGCCTTTACAAATATGGAGAGTGAATTAAGGAAGTCCATTATATATTCTATGTTGGAGTCTAACGGAAAGAGTCCAGCAGTGAAAATATGAACAAGTCTTTAACTTGCATATTAATTGACAGAGTTAAATACATTTAGTAGAAATATTTGATAATGTTTTATTGGTATTAATGTTTAATCTTATTAATCATTCATTTGCCTTTTGGTTAAAATTTGACATGGTATCAAATATTTATGGTAAAGTATTTGAATGAATAGTAAGATACACCGTTCACGGTGACTTGTCTATGACGCACAGGGTTACCAACAATCAAAAATATTAACACCTAAATCAACAAAAACACTTAAACCGCGACAATTACTAGACAATTCCAATAAAAAACAAGAATAACTAATTCGTAACAATCGCTTTTTTTATCATTGTTTATAATATGATGTTAATATTGGCGTTCTGGTGAGGTCTCCCTTTCTTCTTTTTCCTCTCTTTCTTTCTCTCTTGCTTACGGTACCTAGCTAATATAAATTAAATAATTTAATATGTGGCAAATGATGTTGGTATTGTATCAAGTTAAAACATTTATGTATAAGTTTCATAACAAGTTGTAAATTATGTACAATACTGTTTTTTTTCCAAATTAAAAAAAATGCCGTGCGCGTCAAATAATCGTCAAAAAGGAATAGATAGAACACTCCTACTATAGTATTTACTTTTACGATTTATTTATAATTCATCTTTTAGCACTAATTTTTGACTATGTTTTATTATAGTTATGGTCCTCTTTTACTCTACTCTCCATATTTTACAATGTTTAAACGTTATGACACGAGTTGACATAAAGTGGAAAACCGGCTTTGGAATTAATAATTCGGCCTCCTCTGCTCCCGTTGGCCAAAAGGCCGTTTCCCTTGAAAAGGCATGCCACGGGGTTGATCCTTCTGCCGCGGCGTCATCGTGATTTCGGCATTTAGTAATTGGTCCAGAGTCTGCGAATAATTGGGTATTTGACAGATTTTACAGTGAATTCTAAAACAGTGTAGGATAAACCATAGCACTGTAAGCATCTTGCTATTTTACTATTGAAAGTACACCATGAAAATAATTTTCAATACTATATATATATGTCGGAGGGAAGCTATAAATCGGATAATTGTTGTTGTTTGGATTTATAACGCACAATATTATTTGTTTACATTTTAACTACTTTTAAAATTCTTAATTCAATTTCATTTGATTTGTTAAATGTTTCTATAACTTGAAGAAAGTTATGAACATTGTAATTTAATAAACGACCAATGAGAGCAGAGCATGTCTTGAGCGGGGTCAAAACGCCTTCTATACTTTAGTAGTATCTACTTCGGTAGACGGAGGAGTTTTTGTGGTACATTTGGTTGTGGCAACAGGTCGAGTTGGACCTTTGAGAATTTTAAAGAAAGTATTGAAGTTGGAAGTATGAGCGGTGCCCTGAACCCGCTGCTCGGTCTAAACTATCTCAAAATCGTGGCTATCGTGTTTTATGCTCGCATTCCCCCGACATATATATACTAGCGGCCCCGGCAGACGTTGTCCTGCTCTGAAAAAAAAACGAAATCTAGGACCCGACCCAGGGACCCACTCAAACACAGAAAAACAAAATCACCAAAATCGCTCCCGGTAGTTAGGAGGATTCTTGAACCCGATCTCAGTGCCACCTACCGGTTCCAACGGTATAAAAAGTATCCTATCTTTCAAGTTGGATCAAACTGCACACCGTGTGCAAATTGATTCAAATCGGTTAAGTAGTTTAGGAGTACATCGCGGACAAACAACGTGACACGTAATTTATATATAAGATATATCATTACTTTTTAAGTATAATCAAATATTTTTATTGATTGTTTTTGAAATACAATTATACTGAAAAAGCCACTAAAAGTGTAATCCAATGGTTTATTTATTTTAATGCATTTGTTTAAACTTGAATAATGACATTCAAATTATCCTACGGTTCCTCAAACTTTCAAAGACCCATTATCTTATGAACCAGGCTTTCCACTGCAAAAATATAAGCATTTATGTCGAGGTATGTATAGGGGCCCCAATTCTGCTATTAATATCTCATCAAAATCTCTGGACTATTACTACTTACTATCGTCTCAATCACAGGTTTGTCTGATTTCTTTATTCAGTATCTATAAATATTTATGAGCAAAAACTCACAAAATAAATGTCAAAATGTAGGTAACTTTTCAGCTAACATCATTTCCGCTAATGTTAATATATTTTTTTATAAAATTATTCTGCTGGAAACGATATTGAGGATTTAGTAGAATACGAAATTTTCACACTATCGCAATGGAATCGTACTTTATCTTACCAGCACCAAGACATTGAACTAGCAGAATTGGGCTCCAGGTATATCATGCTACAATATAACTGATATTATTAACCTTGAACTTCTTTAACAAACACTTTTATATGCAGATGCCTAAATCCACTGCTGATGCTGAAAGCCACTTTTCATCAGATGACAATCATCAATGTCAAATTCCATCACTTAGGTTAGATAGAAACATTTGCACACACAATTCACCTTATTTTCGATGAGACCTCTGTCAGACAACGCTTTTTCAATATTTTTGAATTCCCTTTCAATGTCCTTGTTGTTTGACTTCGTTACAGCTTCACGGACACTTGAAACCTGAATCCGAAAAAAATCAACAATCAATTATATCTAAGTTATGACATTCCTTCACAGAAATTAATCTTTATAAGCTACTCACTCGATCTACTGGTATAATAATACAGGTGTTATTTTTTTTTAATCAGCCAATTTGATTCCTGGCTGGGGTAATTGACTTTACAAAAATCTAATAATACCACATTAGTTCCCATTAAAGTTGACCTTGAGACTTAGAGTATTTTTCGTATAGTTTAGAAATTGCCGGAGAAGGCTCAGTTTATTACATTATACTAGGAAATCTATCTATATATATATATATATATATATATATATATATATATATATATATATAGCAAAGTTTGTTTTTTTTGTCCGAGGTAAACTCGAAAACTACTGGACCAATCAGCATGAAACCACAACCATTCGACGCGGAATTAATCGTAGATGGTTATAGGCTATGTATTTTTCCATGTTTTCTCAATTTGTTTGTTTGTTTGTCATTCGCCGGGCGAAGCGGCGGGAACACTAGTGCCTATATGTAAGCTATCGTTTTAGTGAAAACTGTGTCGAAATAGGCTAATTTTTAGGCACCCGAACAACTACAAATTGTTTCCAGGAAAATTCCCGCGGGATTCCCGGGATATAAAATAGCACTAGATTTTAGTACATAAAATTGGCTAAAAATAACACATTTGTTTTTTTTTATCTGGCAACTTTAAATAATTCCAAGGAATATCCGCGGGATTGCCGGGATAAAAAGGAGCGCAGTTTATAAGTCAAACCGTATCGAAATCGGCCCAGTAGTTTTTACGTGAATCCTGAACAAACAGAAAGTAATCTAAATCTATTCCAGTTTTTTTTATAACATCAATATATAGAGACGTAATGTTTAAAATTTAATTATATAATATATATTTTTTTTTATTCTCATGCCACTACATTAAAAACATGTCCATGACGATCTTTGTTAATAAAATGCAAAAATAACAATTGTGGACATTATGTTGTACAGTACTAAAATATACTTACAGTTTCATTGAAGAATGTGTGCTTATCCATTTGGTTAGGAGCATCGATTTCTAATACGGCCCTAAGTACCGGCAAAGCGTCGTCACTCTTCCCATATTGGCTAACGCTGTTGCCTATACAAGAAAAATAATTTGTTTATTAACCCTTAAAAGGGGCCAAATATAATATTATCTTTACCATTATCTGCCAGCTGCCATCAAAATTGCCCCGCCAAAACCAAGAGAACCATATCGTCTCTTTTACTCTAACACGAATTATATGTAGGTAGAGGGAGAAAGCATCAGTTCAACGTTCGTTTCAATTATCTGTATTTGAGCATTTTGTGGTGCTTCCTAATTAGCCGTGTCTGTGACAATTCGGCAAGAAATTTGTTGTGGTTCCATCTTAAAAGGTTAAGAGCATTTACAGAACAAGTCATCCGTTTCTCAGGTTGCTTTTAAGCTTTTTAACCAGGTGGTAGGGTATTTACCCATCTGGATGGCTTTTTCTAGATCTAGAGAATGTTGGCTACAATCTTGAGTGGTGTTAGTGGCTAGGTTCCAGTGTCCCTTTAGGGAGAGGCACCACATTAGTAGCCCTAGTGTTGCAAATGTTCGTAGGCTACGGTAAACACTTCCCATTACATTTGAGCTGTCAGCCTGTCTGCTGTACAATAAAAAGCTTGTAAAAAAAGTTATGTTCTTTAGTGGACAATATGTTCTTTAATCCTTTCATTCGCATTTTCTAGCAATATTTTTCAGGTTGCTATAAACCATATCAAACTGTATATTTACTGTTACTGATGACATAGAAAAAATCTTTCACACAAAATTAGGAAATCACAGTTTTCTGCAGCCAAATTTAAAGACATCACAAATTAGCACTGAGCAGTATGTACTTACTACCTTTAAAAGTAGAGTGATTTAAAAGATAAATAAAAATTAAATACAACACTGCACTTAAAACCTAGATTTATTAAGATACCAGGTGGAAAATCGTTATATTTTGGATTTTTCACACTATATCTTTATAAATGATAGCCAGTGTTATTCTGGTGTGTAAGCTGTATTACTGTAATGTTTCATCAACATCCATTCAGTAGTTTTCGCATGGAAGAGTAACAAACATACACCCATATATCTATACATCCATACATACATAGTTATAAACTTTCGCGTTTATAATATTTATAGGGAATGAAAAGTCGCGCAACTCACTTTAATATTCCTTATTGTGACATAATGTTGTTTCTGTGTTGATAATGACTCCAGAGCTATATGAGGCGCTCCCT
Organism: Dendrolimus punctatus; assembly: GCA_012273795.1. Lineage (NCBI taxonomy): Eukaryota > Metazoa > Arthropoda > Insecta > Lepidoptera > Lasiocampidae > Dendrolimus > Dendrolimus punctatus. Next base: position 8,265,240 of record CM022544.1, read on the forward strand.
GCTTCAACGCCAATGCTGGAGAAATAAAGTGAATAAGTGTAAAAAAGAAAAATATCCCTTCAGCTATATTAACAAAACTTGTACAGTTCTATGACAATACTAGATTTGTGCAAAAAGATATAAATTATATAGCAGTCACAGCAAAGTACCTAGTACTGAACAGACATTCCTACACAGAGTATGGTTTTCATTAACAGATAAATTTAATTAAATGTTACACAGCTTACGAAAAATAAGACACATTATCAACTCATGACTCTCGTTAGATGTGATCTCCCCTGCAGGAAATCCCCACATGTTGTATATGTATATACGGGCAAATTCCTTACCACCTGGCTGTGATATGTTTATCTCTTACAACAAGCCACCCGACTGTAAGAATAAATATTCTTTCTCCATTCTTGCATGGTCTCTGCATGGGTGATATTTCTATAGATTATATTAATTATTCAAAGAATTCTCATTATGAAACAAACGGTTGTGTAAGCTTTATTCAATCTCAAGTGAAAATGTTTATGTTGAGAACAGAAAAATATTGTTACGAGCTATGCAGGACTCGAATTACCATGCCGTTGGATTACTATAGAATTTATTAGAACTATACCAACACATATAACATAGGTACAAATATAACTAGATATTATTAGTACAAGCTGCACGATTCAATAACACGCGCAAAGTCCGTCACTATATCATTTATCGAATCTATGTCTTGCTCGTATCGTAATCCTCGCTTGACTGCCCCACCCCTCCGTTCGGGCATTGCTTTATAGTAAACTGTATAATACAGCAATCGACTGTGTGTACTGAGTTTTTCCAAGAAAACGCAACTGCACACCTGGTATAATAATTAATTCCAGCGAATGGCCAACAAAGTCGAAAACAATAACAATAGGCTAATCTAATTGCAAATTTTGAACACAAAGTAAACAAAAGAATTCCGAAGGCGATAAAGGTAATAAACTGCATTTTATAACAGACAGGTCGGTCGTCATTTCTTTGTCGGTATGTAACAATATTTAGTAATAATCTACTAACCTGCAAAAAACGTTGTCGCCCTTCTCAAAGGCTGTGATCCAACAGAAGTCATTTCAGACCATAGCTTTGATGCATATTCAAAACTTTGTGGTGTATTCTATAAGCATTAAAAAATAATATTAAGGGTCCCAACAGATTCTCAATTAAAACATTGAATACAAATGTGTTCTTTTTTATTTACAAATTATACAAATCACTGACAGCTTCAATAACCTTCTATTAATTGGGTATACCTTATGTGCAAGGGCAACATAATGAAATGATGAACTTATTGATATTCAAACATTGTAAGGTAACCTAAACATCATAAACAATCTCAAATAAACATGCATGTATGAAGAGACTAATCAAAATAGATGAAGCAATAGTTGTTTGTCAGGATCATCGTAAGGAGAACCATAGTATCTGCATACCATACTACTACATACATATGTGATAATATGTATGTATGTAATTGCAATCTAATGATATGTAAACCCAATCTATCTACTTTGAAAAAGCCCAGAAAAACCTAATTTCTCTGATTATTTTAATATTTACCAAAAATGAATTATTACATAAATAAAAGGACTTGATGAGAAAACTGAGATCAAGAAAGGAAAAGGAATATAAAATAATAACATTTCAAACGACAAAATTCCTCACCTGTTTATAACATGCCGCCAGCACCAAAACTACTGGATATTTTGGGAACTTTGTCATATTAATCTGTTTCTCTTGCACTCTGTCAAACACTTTATACATGTCATCATACATCTCATGATTGTATAGGAGGTCTAAAAGTATTTGGACAGATACCAGCTGGTCAAAGAAGCCTGCATTTACTGGCTCATTGTAGCACTGAAAAAAATTAAAAGTTACAAGTTAAGTTTTTAAAAAGAAGTCAAAAGAACAAGTTTCTTTTATATTTTTGCCTCCAAAAAGATATTTTAAATAATGAAAAAAATTTGAAAAAAGAATGAAAGATTCTGGTGCCTTATAAGCCAGGTAAGTAGTTGTTATTATTATTAAGGAAAATTAATGGAGAATACTCCATTAATTTTCCTTAACCATTTATTAGATTAACATGTTTTGTTTGTATAAGTCTCTAAGAGTAAGAGTGAAGTATGATAATGTCTAAAAAGCTGTCTATTAATGAACAAATTCTTATTTGAAGATACTGAATAAGTGGTATTATGTGTATAAATGTGTTTTTTAAATTACTTATTTAAGTATTTATACTGATTTTCCATTAATAATTGGATGTAGTTATGCAAAAAGGATCCAACCTACAAAATGTTACTTTTGAATAATTAAAGATTTAAATTTTAGCTGTATTTCCACATTGATATACTTGTTTGTGTCTATGGGTTCTTAGGAAAATATAAGCATAAATGTATCATTTTTTATACAAATAAGTTTAACTGCACCAATGCAGAAATACAGCTAAAACTTTAATCTTTAATAATTATTCAAAAGTAACAATTTGTGGGTTGGATCCTTTTCCCTTAACTATGTCCAATTATTAATTACACTTGATATTTAATTAATTTTGTCTATTTATTTTGTTAAATTGTGCTGAGAAAGTCTATGCTGATGATGATTCAATTCTAGTTTTAAATCGGTAAGTATTTTGTATCAATACAAAAAAAACTAAGAGATAGGATTTGTAAAGTAAATTGGTTATGGGGATCTGATTTATATCAGATCTTTTTGAAAAGGGGTGTCTTGCTCAAATTAGTTTGGGAATCCTTGTTTGAAAGTATAATATGAAAAAACTCACAGGTATAAGGCCAGACTTATTAGAAAACCAACACTACTCTTGTTTATTTCAAATTATAATAAGTAAAGCCAATGTATGGATAGTAGATGTAGTCTTGTGGGATTTTCAGACTTATACATTGTTAATTATAATTATGTAACAAATGTTATTGTATGCTCTCATCAAGCCTTGTTCTTTCTTCATTGTATTCCACCTATATGTACACAGCTTAACAAAGTATTTTGTTCTACATATTTTAATGGGCAATTGTATTTTCAAATACATTTCAGCCATATATCATGGCGTAATATGAAATGTTCCATTATGGCAATTTTTATTTTATTTTTGAACTTACCTGAAGAGCTTCTTTAGGCGCATCAAGAAAATAAAACATTCTCATCACAACAGGTCCAAAAACAAATGAGCCAAATCTATACTCTGTATTTTGTGAATTAAACCTGCAAATGTTAATAACTATAATTAATACTACAAAAAAACTTGAGCTTTCTGGAATATAATAATTAAATAATATCTAAAATAAAAACCAGAAATGGGCATAATAATTCTACAGCAAGAGCTTACTTACTTAATTATCATATCTAATACAAGCTGAATATCGGCAGGTTCAGCCATATGGACCATATTCTTTAGGTCTTCAGTAAATATCATATTCTTTGGATCAGCCACAAAAGAACCCATTTTGAATCGAAACTTATCAGCAAATGGTGCAAACTGTTCCTTAACTCTCTTCCTAGTTTGTAAATAGTTATCGATTCCCATTGAACTATGGGAATACAAGTATTTGGCTGAAAATTAATTTATTATTAGGATTTTATAACGAGTACAAAACTATAATAATAGTAGTGTTTTAGTAAATACCTTGTATAATGTTAAAAACTCTGCAGGGTGTTAAAAAATGTTTCCTGGAACATAATGAAATTTTATTAAATTGTTGAATAATAAGGACATTTTAGATTAAATTTAAATTCCGGTGAAATCAAACTGAAATATTTTTTAGGTTAGTTACACAGACTAGTTAGCTAGTCAATTTTACTTTATAATGCATCTCCATTCTTGCCAGAAACTGAGAATGTGGAGGGATTATTAATGCGGTGTGACTATTTGTACGGGTACTGGACGAATAAATTATATTTATTCGTACAGACATTCAATTTTTTTAAATTAAGAATGAATTGGATGATTAGCTTGTTTTTTAATTAGGTTAGGTTAGATTTTTTTTAATGACATGTTTTAAAGAATTATTGATAACATGAAAATAAAAATAAATAAATAAATTCTAAAATGAGGGTACATGGCACATTTATTTATTATGAACAAATCGGAACATTTTTAATATAGGTTAGAAGGCTAAGTTTTGTCAAATAAAATGGTATTTCGAATACCTAATTTGTTTTATCTGATTTATATTTGCATGTATAGATATTGTATTCTATTATAATCCATATATATTATATTCATTTATCTCCAGATTTGCAGAAAACTAGTATAAATTACCGACCAAATTTTAATTTCAATGCTATGTCATTGTCAAATTTATATTTGACGTCACATATCATATTGACGCCATTTTTTTCTGAAACTGTTTCGTGTTCTTTTTTTTGTAAAAATAAAAATGTAAAATAATGTTATTTCGAACCATAGTGATCAGGAAAAAATATTGTATTCGTTAGCACTGTGCTATTTGGATAACCAGTAATCTTTTTCATATTGCATAATGTGTTCTATAAAGATTATAGACCTGTGAAAATAAGTTGGAATTTGTTTCTAGTGTTATTGATTTCCTAAGAAAATGCAAACAGAAAACAAGTGCTGGAACTATTAAACAAACATTAAAATTCTTCCCTTGTTTAAACGTTGTAGTCAGATGTATAATAGTTTCCCAGCTTGGATTGTTTTTGTGATGATAGCAGGGGAATTATTAACCTGACTTCGAGAGATTGTGTGCCACAAGAAACGTTATTAAAACGTGAGCAAAAATGACATTAGCTCATATTTATAAAATTATTGCCCCGTATTTAGTCAACTGGTTAAGTTTTCAAGTACCTAGACAATCTATTAGATAGCCATGCTATTCACTAGTATTTTAGAAATTACTGTATTCTCACATGCCAACTGACTCGTGAGGTGATAACACTTCTAAATGAAAAGTATGTAACTCATTATATTGAGATTTAACTATTTTCAATTTGAGTATTGCTCTGGACTGTGATTCTTAATTATGTAAGGAGCTCCCTATATGTATAAGCAGTATATGTATAGTAATTTGTTGAATTAACTCACTAATAAGATTGCTATAAAGGTTGAGCAGAACTTTCATCAGTTAACCTACTTATTGTTTCTTGTGACACATAGTATTCACTACTGAAAATAGTGCTCATAGCATGAATTTGTTGTTTTTTCTATACTCGGTATAATGATAATGAGGGGTGTAGGGTTTTGAACCCTCTAAAATAAATGAAAGGTCATACATTATAGCAGGTTTTGAAACTACACCCCTCCATGTCATGCTATGTGTGCTATTTGTAGTCATTAAAATCACTGGCTAAGTACAAAATAACTGTCACATATTTATATACTATCAATTTTAATTAAATCTATGTTTTTATGATATTAAACTAATACTTCCTATTTTTTCTAGCTAGACAATGTACATATTGATTGACAATAGAACTAATTTAAATCATAAAAAAAATGAAACCATGGATGGTACAGTTAAATGACAATATTACTGGACAATATATGATGGGACATATTTATGAGGTGTGATGGAGGTCACACATGAAAAGTATAGATGACTGAGTAATGTTGGACCCAACTACACATATTGGCCAGGGTGGAAATGTAATCAATGATATACTTCACAATATTTTTTATACATTTAATTCTGCTTTTTTTAAACACATTCCTTGTCAAGTAATAAATATTAAAATAACAGATTAAGCTATAACTGTAAATATACTTTAGTACAAAGAAAACAATATTTTAATTTCTGTTAATTGTATTTTTTATTCTCTACTTCTGTTCCATGAAATGTTATTAATTTGTAAATTGTGGTTTCTTGTTGCAGAAAAGCTGTAGAAACCTTATTATAAACAGATTTTTATAATAAACAAAAGAATGAGTGACCGCTATAGCAGATATGAAACTTCAAAAAAATCAAGTTACCATAATAAAAGTGACAGGTCAAGAACAAAATATAAGAAAAGTAAACACTCAAAAGACTCCAAACATGATATTGGATCTAAAACTCCTCCATTGCCAAATAAGGACAGAATGAGTGTTGATGAACTGTTAAGAAAAAGGGAATCTTTAAGGGAAGAACTCAAAAAAATAGAAAAATATTCAGATAGTGCCATAAAAAATGATCACAAATCTGAAAGGAGTATTAAGAAGCGTAGGTACTCTCATGATGATTACAGTAAAAGAAGTCATTCAAGAAAGAATACAAGTGAAAAACCAACTAAACATGAAAATATACTCATAGAACCATCTCCAGAACCTGATCCAGATTACAACCATATTGATTCGGAAGATGAAGAAAACATAATTGAACAAAGAAGAAAACAAAGAAAACAACTTTTGGAAAAGTTTCATGTAGCCCAAGTTGAAGAACAGACTAGTATAAGCAAAACAAACTCTGAGACAAGTACTGTTGAAAAAGATGTTAAAGTAACTCCTGATACCACTATAGATGCTATAACTAAAAAGGCTACTGACATGTTTTCTGAAAAAGATGATTTTGTTCCTAATAGTACTCCAAATAATATCATAGACAATAATGAGAAAAATATGCTACTGACTGATAATTGGGATGATCCAGAGGGTTATTACAATATAAGAGTTGGGGATCTGATCAATAATAGGTATACAATCAAAAATATATTAGGTCAAGGAGTGTTTGCTAATGTAGTACGTGCTCAAGATACCATTGATGGAAATGACTATGTTGCTATAAAAATAGTTAGAAATAATGATCTTATGTACAAAACTGGCTTAAAAGAAGTGACTACTTTGCAAATGTTAGCTGAGGCAGATCCTGAAAACAAATATCACTGTGTTAGATTTCTGAATCATTTTATGCATAAAAATCACCTCTGCCTGGTCCTTGAGTCCCTTCACATGGATTTACGATCTGTTCTAAAGAAGTATGGAAGAAATTATGGTCTTAACATGAAAGCCACAATGAGTTATAGCAGGCAATTGTTACTGGCTTTAAGAATATTAAAAAAGCTTGGTATTGTTCATGCAGACATTAAACCTGACAACATTTTGGTAAATGAAAAGAAAAACATTCTTAAACTTTGTGATTTTGGATCTGCCACTAAAGTGGATGACTATGAGCCTACACCTTATTTAGTTTCAAGGTTTTACAGAGCTCCAGAAATAATATTAGGCATTGAATATAAATATGGCGTAGATATATGGTCAGCGGCTTGCACTATTTATGAAATGGCCACTGGTAAAATCATGTTCCCTGGCAGTTCAAACAACAAGATGTTGAAATGTTTTATGGACTTGAAAGGAAAAATTCCTAGCAAAATGATACGGAAGGGTAAATTTAAAGATCAACATTTTAATTATAACAATAATTTTCTACTACATAAGAAAGATGAAATAACTGAACGAGAAAAGGTTGTAGAGGTTACTCACATTACCCCTACTAGAGATTTGCATAAGGAATTAAAAAACATAGTAAGAATTTGACACCCATTGAAGAGAAGAAGATTGCACACTTAAATGATTTGTTAGAAAAAATGTTGATGCTCGACACCAAACACAGGCTTGCTGTTACAGATTGTTTGCGGCATCCTTTTGTTCATGAAGAGATTCCACAATAAAGCTGACAAAGGCTGTTAAGGTTATGGGGTTCATTGAATAAAACAATTTTCCAAATAAAGGTATTTTATTTATTACTCTATGAGGAGAAATCAACAAAAATATAGCCATCAACCAAAATATCACTTAATATTTAAATATAACAAGGACTATCACAATTTTTAAAAGGAAAATTGACAAGATTCCTTAGTGTTTGATATAAAAAAGCTGTTATGTGAAATAGAATTGACATTAATTAGCTGTAAACGCAATATGGTATATTGCATGTTAACGTGAACTTTATTATTATAGGTAATTGAAAGATGTATTTTAATTGATTTTTATATACAAAAGAAAACATCTTGTTTGCATGTAGAAGTATTCTTTACTTTTTAACCTTTAAAATCTCGTCATTTTACTGACATTCCAGATCTTAGTCTCCTGTTATCAAGGCTAGTGAAAAATCGAAACAAAAATTAAATGCCGCGCTTAGAACAGTTGCATCGTTGTTTCAATAATCTTTACTATACTAACATTTTTAAATAGCATACATTGCTAAAGTAGTTAATACTATGTTGATTAGCGATCCTTTCTATAGATCGAGAATCATCGGGATGGTGTAATAAGACAAAATATCTAGCCTGGGCAAGCCTACCGTATACCGGGTCCCTCAGCGTACTGTAACATAGGTTTTATTAAGACGAACCTAATTGGGACTATGTGAAAATGTTTAAAAAGTAGCAAACATTTTACTAATCTACCGAAATAGTCCCAGGATTATTTAATAACTGTTTGATACCTAAAATTAAAAAATAAACGCAAAGTAGGTGTTATAAATCACAGCTCATTCCTACATAACTATTCAGATGACTTTGTTGAAATAACTATTTCATACGCAATTTCAAGAGCATTTATCCCCGCAAATTGCTAATGCGCTGGAATCTAGTCAAAATAAGTTCATGTGACGTCATCAGCAACTCGATATGTACGCGAACTCGCCGGCTAGTGATGCTAACGTACTGAGTGTTCGGCTACGGTTACGTCACCAAAATGGCGGCCAGGCGCAATAGCAATTTGCGGGGATAATACATTAAACTTTATACACAACCACATAGTCAAGTTTTGTGTAGATTTCATCCACAAACTACGCCACACGATTTCATGATTTTTGACCTTTCCTCCGTATTGTTACATTTACAAGCCTCCGCCCTCCCTAGTGTGACATCACACATTTTACATTAAGAAACTAATATATTAAAACAGCCGTTCTGTAATTATAGTTTTATTTTCATTTTAATTATTTTTATTGATTTAAACACATACGGTCTTATTCATAGAGAGTTAGAGTAAATTTGAACGCTTCTTTATAGTTTTTAAAGATGCGTTCAAACTTGCTCTGAGTCTATGAATAAGACCGTAAATGTATAATGGTTATTATCTGCAAGAGAATTGTAAATTTTTTGAAAAATAAATTGTCTGATGCGTTAACGGTCTACGCTTTTTTATGGTTTTTAAAGAAGCGTTCAAACTTACTCTATCTAAGTCTCTATGAATCAGACCGTAATTTTGAAATGCGACATCACGATATTTAGGAACCCTCCCACCCCTTGGCCCACTTCGTTGCCCCCCTCAGCCCCTTAATGTGTCACGCAATTTATGGATGGCCCTTTTTTGAGGCGGGGAAATGCATTTCGCACACTATCGGGTCGTTTGCTAGGGAACGGACCAAAGCGATGAGAGGTGAAGCCACTGAAGATAGCGCAGCCACCAGAGTCAATCGCCGTCATGTATGGAGACTCGCCAAGGTACGTCCCTGTATGTGGAGAGGTAACCCTTAGGCAATACTCCACTAAAACCACCCTCCTCCCATGTGCCCCGCACTTATGGCAGGAAGAGCGTGAGACTTAGAATGTGAACTCCCACGCTGATCCTAACGCATTAGTGCTTGAGAATGCTCCGGGAAGCAGTGCAAGCTCACTTCTTCAACAGAGAGATGACTCCTCCGCTTCCTAGATGCTGCAAGGTCCCTGCATGGATGGCGCCCCTTACGCCAAGTGTGTGTAACAATTTTTCTATTCAAAAACTGTACTGCGCCAACATCTGATAGTTTATTAATGGTTTGAAATCATTTTTTAACACACCTGATAGCCTAAATCATTCAGTCCTTACTTTAATATAAAACCCATTCTCCGCTTACACTTAACAAAATAAAGTAAAAAATAATCACAGTATATTACAAAATTAATTAACATACACACATTTCGTAAATTTTCTGAACTAGCTTTGCCCAAATTATATGTCCTCGATAAATTCGATAAATAAATTCTAAACGGTATGGAAAATCTGTTAGGAACTACGTCTGTTATGTTAACCCTGCATATTGAACAATATCTCTCACTGCTCTACCTTGTCTATTTACGATTAGTTTTCCACACGTTTTGGATACTGCAAGGACAGGCCACTGTATGTCACCAATGGCCACACAAATTCCAAAACCGGCCCTGGTTTTGGAATCAAACGCCAATGACTGGCCAACGTAAAGACTAAGGCCATCGGAAGCCGCAAATTGGCCAACGTTATATGAAAAGGCTCCAAACACAACCACTGACGAGTATTTGAAGCCGGCAAAAAGATATTTGCTCGAGGCCCCAAACTCCTCGTAGCCTTAATGACCATACAGGAAGAACACCACAGAGAGTATTATTATAATCGATTTTGGATTACAGTTTTTTAAATACAGGGTTATAAGTACTAAGCCGAGACTACCACATAGTATGAGTAATGACCATTCTACACTAATGGCTTCATAAAAAAAATGGTGTTCATACAAAAAGCAACAATTGATTATCCATTTTTGGGAAGTACGCCCCTAGCACAACACGAACACACATGTCCTGTACGCCTTACGCACTGCCAGTGCGTAATAGTGTGCGTGCGCATAATCAACTATGGTGGTGGTACACTTCCTCGCTTTGCCCTATTGTGATCTTTTGGCTTTGGTAATTTAGAATAATAGTAGCTACCAAAGGGCTTAAAATGTTTGATCACTACTAACGTAATTTATATTTATCTATGTCTACTCGCTCTTATATTTATAGGACTTATGTTAGAATATAAACTTTTGTATCTCATATAAGTGTACTGTAATGTTCTTTTGAGACTAAACTTCTTTAAACCCATATCGATAGATATCGACAAACATTTACACTCACTCACCTTTCCCAATTGGTGCGGATATGATCGATTTAGCACTTTATCGATTGTAAAGATTCTATGACATGACTCGATAGAATGATGTAGTGTGTAATCACCTTAACGCGCCTACTTTTTTCGCGCCTCCAAATAACCTCAAAGCTGTTTTCCAGGTTTGCGCGACCAATTCGTTAATCAAATGTTTGAACGTCCAGGTTCCAGTCTTCCTTAAGAGAGCAGCACCGCGTTTGTAGCACCTTTGGTGTTGCAAACGTCCATAGGCGATGGTTACCGCTTTCCATCAAGTGGGCCGTCTGCCTGTCTGCTGACCTCCTGCAATAAAAAAATAAAAAAACGTCCATCAGAATCTTGGTTTTTTAGATAACTGTAAGAACAAAAGTTGTTCCGAATAATATAATATGTACTTATTATCCCCGCAAATTGCTAATGCACCTGGCCGCCATTTTGGTGACGTGACCGTAGCCGAACACTCAGTACCGTTAGCATCAATGGCTGGCGAGTACGCGTACATTTTAGTTGCGGATGACGTCACGTGAATGTTAATTTCACAAGGTTCCAGCGCATTAGCAATTTGCGGGAATAATATAGATATTTTCGGCTTAGTACAGGACAAGCTTATAACCCTGTATATGTCATTATGCCTTGTATGTATCTAGCCCAATTAAAATACTGATGAATATTCAAGTTTTAAAACAATCTTGATGCTAACTGCACACAGGACCGTGCCGCCTGTGCGTAGTGTGCGGCGCACACAGGCGCCACGACAATAGGGGGCCGCCGTGGATTTGTTTTTTGTTAAACTTACACAAGAACATTATTATTCTTTCTAGAGGAGTTTTTGCAGTAACTGGCAAGTGGAAGGGAACTGGTTATACCTATTTACGAAAATATTATTCAAGTATATAAAACTGGAGACCATTTATTTCGGTCAAAATTAACAAATAGGAAAAAAATAAGTTGAAACATGCAGCTTCGTGAAAGAAAAGAGGCGCTTCATAGTTTTCGCACACAGGCGCTGTGGGCGGTCGGCGCGGCCCTGTGGACACAAATACCTCTAAATATTACGACATGATATCAAAACAGAGTTTTTTTATAGAGAGTATTTCTACAGAAATACATAAAAACTATATAGGGTTTTCCAAAATAAAATGCAAATCAAAATACCATCTTCTAGTTCTCGCCAAAAACTCAATAAAAGACTTCAGCAAAAACTACGATATCAATTCGTGATACTTAAAATAATGCGTCAATATACGAGTTAGCGCGATAATTGACTATTACAAATATCATTCTAAAAATTATAAATTCTTTATCTAAATTGTTTAATTACACCACAGACCATTATCAGATTTTTAAAAATGATGTCTTGAAAAAAGAGAATGTAATTGCAGCCTATATTATTTATATCCACTAAAACGACATTAATAACGAGCCACTATTCAACAACTACAGCAATTTCTTCTTAATGTCTCTCTTTACTCGTTAAACATTACACTCAAATGTGTTGCGCTGCCTACTTCACTCGTCACTTTCTTCCTTGCTGCCCTGGTAATGGGCGTAATGTAAACGAGGCATATAAAAAGTAATGACCGTGTGCGGCGACCACAATTTATGTATACAGAAGTGAAAGAAATACCTTATGGTTACAAAATTCTTTCTGCTCCATAACAGACTAAGGCTCGGTTCCTATCTTACCGACCGTTCATTTGCCTTACTATCGATTAAATTTGACATAAGCTTCAAGGATTATTAAAATTCAACCGATGGTGGGGCAAGTGAATAATTGAGATTTAGGAACTGGCCTAATAATATAGTAAGTTTCCAGATTTCAGTACTTTATAGAACATCATTGATAATTGTACCGCATTATATGAAAAATGTATATATTATATAAGTGCAATTAGGCAATTCATTAAGAAGATTCAAGTAAGATTTCCCGTAGTGCTATGGACATTTTATAAATTACCAGCAACATAAACGTTTAATAATCATTCACATTTAGAAATTAAAAAAAACTTAAAAACTAAATACAAATCACAAGTCAATAACGTCACAATAACATTTTTATATTATCTACAATTTATATATATAGCTTAGATACTATAATGTTCTCAAGGGTTAAAGGGAGGGATCCATTACATGAAAATTAGATATATCAATAGAAAAAGGCCAACGCAATAAAACAGTCTCAATAAACCGATTTTGATCACTGGCAATTTACCTACTATTAGAGGCAAATTTGTAATATTTTCTATGATTTTGTGGTACCACAATCAGTGTTGCCAACACGAGTTCGCCAAATGTCACTACACAATGGGTTCAAGCCTGTATTATAGAAGATTAAAGACGCCTGCGACGCCTTACAATGTTGCTAAAGTGTATCTAGTACTAACTACGCGAATGTTTGAATATCTGATTTCAGCTGGTTTTTTTCAACTGCTCATAATAATGGAACTATAAATAACAAACAACTTAAACTTTGAATACTTGATTTTCCTGTTAAAATTGTTAACTAAAATACTCGCACTAACTTGTAATAGGTTTAAAGAAACGAAAGCATGAACCCGTCACAAGTTGCCTGCAAATAAAATATTATTTTTCAAAGACTACAGTATGAATGCAATAAAAAGTTTCTAAATAAAACTAAAAAAAGTTATGATATTAAGGAGCATATTCAGATAGTGTAAATATAGTATTAAAGTTTAGTTTGCATTGTAAATTAACCTAGGAATGTAAGTAACATGATTTTCATAAACAGGTCACTGGGTCAAGTAACATGGGTGAAAAATTGGCAACACTACTGGTAAGTTATCTTATGGTAATTACAGATGCCAGTGAACTCGACTTAACTGGGCATAGATATGGGTATATCTTTCTCTTTTACATATTTTTCTGCAGTTATAGGATTATTACACCCAATTTTCTGTTTTACGTTTGTTACACGAAAGTCTTAGGGTTAACTTGATTTTTTATTTATGCTATTGAATTTCAAACACAATTAAGAAACGAGCTTTTAGGTATAGTACCATGTGCAACAACCACTATATTTTCTTAACAATATTATAATGTGCAATAATGTTATTTTTCAGGCTTTAAAATGAATTAACAGAAAAACATGTATAGGAAAAAGTAATCAAAAACTGCTTGGTTGGTAAAAAGGTTACACAAATGTAGGCTTAGGACACCAATGACTACAAACTAACATTTCCACCGATAAGTGTACGCGCACTTGTACGCAACGCATGAGCCAACACAAGGTAATGCCAAAACAAGCCTTCACTCCGCTTTTTGATACGAATATCAGTAAAAATCTTGAAAATGTACAGAACACAAAAAGGTTGATAGTTTGAATAGAATTCACGATGGATATTCACAGATTTTCATTTGAAACAACCATACCTAGAAGTGGAGTAATAGTTTTATAACTATTACACAAAGAATATAAACATTAAAGGAAGGACCCTGAAAATGGACCTTCGAGCCAGATGTTAATAGTTTGTAGTCTATGGTGCCACAGATAGAATAAAAAAAGAAATTTAAAGACATACTGAGATTCTTTATATGTATAATATCAGCCATATATTTTAAAATTAGCTTTCTTTTATTACTCTATAGAAATACTTGACACACACGTAGTTAATACACTAAAATCTATTTTTTTATTTCGATCGTGTGAAAATCAATTTTGGGGATGTCTAGTGAATAATTTAATCTCTATTTACATGCTTTCTTTATTAATTAGTGAGTCTGAATTAACGAGTATGTCAGATATCAAAAATAAACCAATTTTTTGTGAATAACTTACATACATAAGCGCATAGAATTTTAGTTTTGTAGTAATATATATTTCTTTGAATTGTAAGAGAATTCTTTCCGTATTAATAAAATATTAGACTTTATGGAAAGTTTATACTTTAAATATTAACGCCGTGTATCTCGAATATTAAATGATCTTAAATACATTAATATTAGTATTTCTTTGGATGTGTATATAGTTCTATCTAAAATTACGCGCCCAACGTTAAGTCTATCATATTATATACATAATACATATTATACCTAACTTTTAATATATACAGTTGCAACAGAAAAAAAGCAATACACAACAATACCTTGATTATTTTTCTTAACAATTAATTAAGTAACAGACTGTCTAGTGTATTTCATTCCTCTTTGTGTCAGGTTACTTTGTATCGGCAAAATAGTAATGCTCCTAGTAGAAAGGTATTAGGTACAGTTTTGTCATAGTGACACCTAATCTAAGAACAGCGCATGGAGAACAGACATAGAAATCCAAATACAATACTCGTATATTATTCTATTTTACATAAATATTAAGATGTAACATGAAAGTAAATATATAAAAACTGCAATCAATCGTACATATAAACGGAGCTATTTGCTGCGCTTACGTTACGGTGATAAGATGTCACACAAGAACATTGGCACTTTGTAAGCTATAAAGAGCCGTTTGTCGACAGTAAATTAGTGTCTGTTGCCATTCAAAATTTCCCACGTATTGGTATTGTTAACTCTTTCGTGATTAGAATCGATAACGAGGATGAAATAAACAAAAAAATATTCGATTAAGTAGAGCGTTAGTTTGGAATTACAAGCATATTTCCTATCAATCAATTATTACCGTTGGATTGGCTGCTGCATATAAATGACAGGCATATTTTTATCAATTTGAAGGGCCACTTACGACAGTCTCTGGAACTATTATTAGTACTAACATGAGATCTTTTTAGCTCACTGGGATTCTCGCACTCGACAAAATAAAGTGACAGCAGCCTGTCCAGTAGTAATAACTGAAGTTAGTTGTTGAGATATAGGAGTATTTCCTTTGGCATACTTCACACCATTTAACTTCAAGTCATAACCAAACATTAACAACGCTCTTGTATTCGAATTTGGAACACTTATATAATAAATTCTGTGATATGAAATACTCTATACCTTTAATCTCCATAGAGTAAAAGAAATAGATAAATAGTCAGGCGCGTTATTTTAGCGTAAACGAACTTAAAGCCTCAGACACACTGCGGGCGTGGATGTGTATGAAATCTTGGGCGTAGTTTAAACGCTCATACATCATAACACGCGGACGAGACATGTGTGAACTGGGCTTAAGGTGATGTGTCAGTGCCGATTTTCATAGCAAATTGCATTGGCTTAAATACTAAAACAAATATGATTTTAAATAAAATCTCTTGTTTATTAAATCTTATTTAATAAACAAGCTACATTATCGAAGAATATTTTTAGATCAGATTACCTGCCAGGGGATGATTTAAGCAATAAGACTATTTTGCCTATAATATTGTAACATAATTTCTAGATACATTTTACATAAATATTGAAAAACTACCTGTGTTCACTACTTCGTTAGAGTCAGATTTGGACTTCATGGTTATAAATTCTGACCTTTCCAAGACATCAAAGTAGGATATACACAAATTTCCTATTTTATTTGATTTGAATTATATTATTTTATTTGAAATCCATTGACCCGTTTTCGAGCCTAACTTTTAGACCGACACACAGACAAAATTTCTAAAACTGGTCATTTTTGTTTAGGTATCGTATAGATAGCAGATTTTACTTTAATTTTGGCATTCATTTTGAAAACACAGACAGATATTTCAATTCTATGATATCCTAGTTATATGACAGATTTAATTTCAAAGAAGCAATTTTTGTGAAACGTTTCTTATTAATTTCTTTAAAACTAAAATCGACGCGTTTTAGCATAAAAATGGACACTGACTTTACATTAATGGGCAAACCACAATATATCACTGTTACGTCGTTATGTCGAAGAGATGTTTTGGTTTTGAAAGGTGGGTGGTCCAATCTCCATCGACTGGCCGGAGGCTATCGAGTCGGGGCTCTGTAAGGAGGCGCTGTATACGGGGTTCATGGGCGTAGTACCACCGGCCTCGAAGAGCGTGCTGTCATACACACTGTTGCTCTGCTGGTAAACATGTCACCACTAATTTACTAGTGTTATACAATATGACGAGCAAGACTTAAAAACCGGTGAAAAATATCGAACCGGTCACAACCTAAGTAGTTTATTTGAATCAGCCGATTTTTGGTAACAGAAGTTCGTAAAATATATTTTGCCCAATAAACCGGTTTCGAACGATTTTGAACAGTTTTTGGCGCACACCTTCATAGCGCAGCCATGTGGTACAGCAATTTTTCAGTAGCACACAAAGATATAGAAGGATACTTCCGCTTCTCGCGGAATAAACTTGTGAATTCAAACTGTCTATAAGGTTTACGCTTCGAACGAAATAAGTTGACTAACCAGTTATAACCAATTTAAACCAATTACTACCCTTGATGACGTGTACAGTTTTACACAATTCATAATTTCTGCCGACGTATAAAGTTCAAAATCGTTTATTTACATTCCGGAAACCGGTCTACACTTTTCTGCGCAAACGCAAACCACCGATCCGAATTATAAGTTTTGTAAAACATTTCCAATTAAGTAGATGACACATGTTACATACAATAAACTCTAACACAATATTCCTATAAAAGAGCAGAGCTTAAAACACCGTTTTATCATTATACCTTTATGATGGTACAAATTATTTTATTCAACGTTTAAACAATAATTATTACATTATTTGACTCATTAAAGATAGGATTTCATAAATGATATATAATGTTTCGATTGATTTAATTGTCATCAAATCAACCCTATTGTGGTATTGCAGATCACTTTTATTACCACGGAATAGACTGCTGTCGTTTTATTTTTGTGACTGTTTGGTTGGCGCCGTTTTGTCATTAAGAGTTAGATAAGTTTCATTCATTAGTGTTAGAATTCTAATGAATTGAATAAAAAAAATTAATTATTAACTTTGTGTAATCTAAGTATACACTTCTTTTCATTACAAATATCTAGTTAATTCTATAAGTACATCTGAAAACATATACCTAACCACTACACACAATTTAAAAAAGTCACAAAACACTTTGGCAGTCATTTGCCATTCATTAGTTCCAGAAAATGCTGCAAGCGCAGAAATATGTTTGTAATTTATATACAGCAGCCAGTCCAGTGGACTTATAGAGGTCAATGAATTGAGGGCACACAACACGGCATCGCGTAAATTTTTATTCATGTTCGTTGCCGAAATTACATATATTTATATATTTTTACACACACTTCACGAATCTAGAAACACGTCTCATGCAATAAGGGAAACTATAGTTTTATTTAAAATATTAAGAAATCTTAATATCATTATTTTGTAGCCATTCTAATACGCACAATACAATGTAATATTACTATCCGTATGTGACAACAAAATAAAAAATTATGAAGATTTATTAATATTTTAAATTAAAAAATAAAAAGCCAATTATTGTGCAGTGTCAACAATTGTATAGTTGACGTTATTAACTTAAATATATCGCTTCTACTTTCTCAGTAACTACTTGGTCTGTCTGGTTAAAACTTAGGAAAAATATGTAGTCTATATGCCGCTAAATAATACTGTAGTGAAATCATGCAAGAACAAAAGATTGATGGTAACTGTCACACATTTAACTGATTATTGGAAACATTTTTTCTGTACACAGTTCAATGCAAACTTAATGGCGGCTGTGAAGTTGGCTATTAGCACGGGCGTGCGCAAGTTCAGACAAGTCGACATTAATTCGAGTCAATCTCAGTGTTTCCCACTCTTATTTATTTATTTCTAATTACACACCGTTATATGCTTATATGCTACTGCTTCATCTGGGTTAATGTTATAATGATTGAATTTGACCGTTTCACGAGGATGTGTGGATTTAATGTTATTTGTAATGCGTTATTGCTATCACTTTTATTGTTATATATTGCTAATTACGTCAAATACTGAAAACAATTGGTTTATAACATATGTGGTAAAAAAATAGTCCATAGTTGAGGGACAAAAATTTAACATTTGACATTCATCATCTCTATCATTGTATGGTTATTAGAGAATACAATCCCGGGACCCCGAATCCCCGCTGTTTACTGGCCCCGAAAATCCTGAAACTGTTCTTGACTAATTTCAGGATTTTCGTTTCTGTTGCTATGTTGGTAATAAACTACGAAGCAAACTGGGAATTCACACTTTGAATGCTTTGATATTTCTGCCATATTATTTTCGAAATTCTAAATAGGTTTGTTGTTTTGCTTTTTTATTTGTTACAAAAGCATATTTTATTGTTGTCT
The DNA here is from genome assembly GCA_012273795.1 of Dendrolimus punctatus. NCBI lineage: Eukaryota > Metazoa > Arthropoda > Insecta > Lepidoptera > Lasiocampidae > Dendrolimus > Dendrolimus punctatus. Next base: position 8,284,298 of record CM022544.1, read on the forward strand.
TTTTCTTTGTTTACTATATTGAGATTTGTGTTCTGTGCTGTCTGTGCACCAATATTAAAAACATTTTTTGAGAAACTTCGCAACTTTTTTCATTTGACCCCAATTAGAAATAACATCACAGGAGTAGCACAGTCTAATCCTGGGATAGCCCCGGGATCTCGGGAAAGCCCCGGGATCATGGGATTACACTTCAAAAATTCCGTAATCTCGGGATTGAAACACATTCTCGGAATTGTATTTTCTAATGGTTATGCACACATTTGGCTAATTTTTGCTACTTGTCCAAAAAACTGTAAAATCAAGAACCCGGGTTGTATTATCATCATATGAGATTCATTCATCAGATTATTTACATCAACTTTACCTGGTAAATGTAATCTGAATCAGTTTTAAGGGAGCTGAAACTCTGCTGATGCGGGAGGGACACTTGGTCGTCGTCCATAGGCTCGTCCATTTGAGCCTTGTACGAGAACATAATGCTCGGTTGCGACACACTGAAACAAACATTATTTAATATTTATTTAAGTTTAACAATATTTATTATTTAAAAAATACTCACAACATTATAGAAGCCAGATTATAATTTAACTATTCAATATTGATAATAATAGATCAAAATTTAAGACTCATTTATGATACCTGGTTTGTAATTTGTGATGCCTGCTCGACAATTTGATAAGGTTATATTAATACCTGTATTAATCTCTGGTGACTATGGTACAGTTAGTCAGATCTTGAAGAAACATAGCTGTTGCTTAATGATTTTTAAAGTCAATAGATGGCGATATATTATTCATTTCCAAATTCGTATAATTACTTTACCTCTTACCTTCTACTAAATTTTGCACTATCGAGTAATAAATTCTCAAAAGATCAAGATGATAGAGCCTATAAAAATACTTTCTAGGAAAATCGAATTAAGCAACATCTCTGGACTAACTTCCAACATGTTATTTTTAATGCACTTATAATATCAGCCCATAAATTTCGCGCTGCTGGGCTTGGGCCTCCCATTATAGGGGGAGCGGACAGTATACCCGCCACGCTTGTCCAAGGCGGCTTGGCAGGTTTGACACATCGGCTATCTCGATGTGCAGGTTTTATCACGATGTTTTACTCCACCGTTATTAGCACGTGGTAATTATAACACTTAGTAGGTTTTAAATGAAGCAAAGAAAAATATCCAAATATTTTCTTAATTGTAAGTACTTACCTGAAAAACTCACTGAGAAATGTGTGATAAACCAACGGCGTGTAGAGAGAGAAATACAACCACGTTGTGACATCAACAACACATAATCCAGCTTGCATGTTCCCCCACGCCAGGAGTCCCGCTCCTACAGCTTGCGTTGTGTCCAACAGTGAGAGGAGTAGCACATACAGGTAAAAGGATAATTTCGCTGAAATAGACAAGTATTGATGATAAAAAAAATGGTTCAGATTTAATAACAATAATTACTTATAACAATCTCGTTAAGAAAGGATTAGCCATCTCTTAAATAAGAAGGACTCTTATGCCCCTAATCAATGGCTGTTTCAAATAAAACTTGTCAGCTTGCCTCTTAGTAGTCACTTAAACTACCTCTCGATATTGATTGTTTATGACAGTTATTTATGAGTCACCTTACCACCACCTCTTATCCTTAAAAGGAGTTTATGGGTAATATTTTCGTAAATCAGTTGCTGAGCAGTTTCTTCAAATTTAACAAACGATTAATGAGTAAGGCCAACAGTGTTTAGTGAACTTAGGCTACATACACACTAGATCTAGTTTGTATGCGACCAGACCGTCTAGTGGCTAGATGGTCAGGTCACAGTGACCAGTGAGAACTAGTAGTTCATAATCATTCCTCCAGTCGGATCCCTCTATCTCATCCCTATATCCCATCCTCTTTATCTGAACCTGGTTGGCAACATGTTGGCTTCATCCTTGGTGTTTGCAAACATCTATAAGTGACAGTAACCACTTTATTATTGGGTAATCTAAGAGTATGTCCATATCGTACACTGTAATGCTTATATCCTCAATTTGATTCCTAACAGACGAAATTATATTATTATATTTATATAATTATACATTAATTATTATAATTGAAGACATCGGTGGATGAAGGTGATAGGTCGCATAATTCCAATTCTGAGTAAATCGGGATAAAAGTTTTACTTTTATTTTAAACTGAACTGAACATAACACCTTTTTCAACTTTTTATTTTTTTAAATATGCCTTATATCTATGGTCTAAGGTCTAGTCATTTGGTATCGACTTATAACCTTCATCTATGCAAAAAAAAGCAAAAAACCGAATATGCGACATATCACCTTCATCCACTCACATCTTCAATTATATACTGATTTCTCAATAAAGCTTTAAAAATATTACTGTGTTATGCATACATTGCATAAGCCAACATTGTCTGATATATTAGTGAAGCATAATCATAACAAGAATTTATTGTTTATTATGACAATTGAAAGGAAATACTTGTCACATTGAGAAATGTTATCAAAAGTTATGGTTCTGTTTACATTACAATTTCTAAAATTAAAGCCCAAGTAATTATTTAGCAATTTAGATGAGCACAATTACATAATAGAAATTTAATTGCATGTTATGTAGCTTATTACATATGACTGATATGAAAAAATGTTAATTTTTATCTAAGGTTTATAGAGCAGGTTAAAACTGCAATTTTACTACAATAGAACCATTTTGCAATATACATATTGCTATTTACATTAAGAAAGTTACATGTTATACATGAGAATATATTGTAAAATAATGCAAATAAGACCACTTTCAGTCTTAAGGTGTGTCTACACAAGTGTACTGTTGACTTCATTTTACTTTTACCTTATGCATGCAGGCAACTCCATAGTCTAACTCTAAGTTTGAGTAATTGGCTTTTGATATCTAATATATAATAATAAGGTATCAAATTGAAGAACTTGATATTTTTAATTAGGTCTGTATAATTCTATGGGTACGATATATAAAACTTGTTGCTACAGTATCTTACGCTAATCTATATCAATATAGCAAGTTCTTGATTCAAGATGAATTTAAATTGAAAACTGAATTTAAACATGACAGCACACCAATAAACATGAATTGAAACTGTGTCTAGTTTCAATTCATGTTGACCAGGTCCACTTCTATATCACTCTGAATATCTGTTCAATATTTACATTACATCAACAATTTATACAGAGGGCAAATCCATCATTTGGAACAACCAAATAGTAAAATTGTTTTAGTACATACTTCAACCTATACTCATATAATGCTAAGATTATTTATAAACCAAAATCACACAATACGGATGTTGATATATTGCAATAAATTGTAATATTTCATATATAAAACTTGGGTTAAGGTCATAAAACAATATTATATTGATCATCGTGACTTTTGAAATATTATGATAGAAACCATATTAACTACATTTCAAACAATAATTAATGCATTATTTGACTCCCCTTTACCTACTATGGACATCAAAAGTAAGTATGCTCATACAGAATCTGGAAAGTTTCTGTAAGTTTATAAATAGTAGCTAAGTGTATTTGACTGTGGCTCCCCTATTATAAAGTAAGCTTTAATAGCTGTAAATATTGGTTGTTTGCATGAATAATAAGTCACGTAGTTGCTATGTTTACTTATAATTAAATCTCTTATTCAAATTTATTGATAGAACTTCTTTTTCCAAGCCTTGATTTTGTTGTACAGAACTAGACAAACAAAGTTAATCATTATACTCTTTATCAATTAATATAATTATACAACATGGGCCCCGCAAACATCCAATTGGATGTTGTCATTCCTAGTTCTTCCAAAATTAACTTATTGTACACCCTTTTCAGGGTACAAAAAGCACCAAACCCAAGAGAATGATATTGTCTCTTTTATTGTAATAAAATTTCTATGTATTTAGAGGGAGAAAGCATCAGTTCATTGTTCATCTCAATTATCTGTATTTGACCACAAATTTTTAGTGCTTCCCAATTTGCCATGTGTGACACTCAAGAATAAATTTTTGGTGGTTCCATCTTAAAAGGTTAATATTGCATCTAAGACACAGAGTAGATGATTCCAAGTGCCAGTTAGTAAATAATCAAGTACTTACTTGGTAAAGCCAAATATTCTCTCAGTGGTATCCAGGGTAAAAGTAGAATGAGAAAGTAAATAAGGGCGAAAACAAGGGATGACGTGAACCAGAACAGCATCCCACCATGTCCAAACAAATCATAGTCCCTAGTGTCAATATGAAACATGTCATCCGGCATCACTATCTCCAAAGTGCCTTGTGTTATAGTGTAGGCAAGTGATATTAATGATGTTGCCAGCAAGACATATCTGATACTGCTCCGACTGTCCAAGTGACCTGGAAATTTCATAGATTATTATTTTAACTATCAAACTAAAGTGCCCTTAACTATGAAAAATGTTACTTAAAGATAGAAAGACAGATGAGGACAAGTAAATTCAGGTAATTTTACCAATTGCTAAGGGCCCTAAGCAATATAAAACACTTTATACTGCTTGGAGCCCCTCCTCCCTCATGGATGTGGGAAAATTTCCACATGATTCATGAAATTAAAAATATTTTATTACATCAAATTTGTTACCACTCAGTGAAAAAATTGCATATCAATTGGATTTTTTTAATCTGGCTATTTTAAATCATTCCCAGAAGAATTCTAGGGAGATTCCCAGGATCAAAAGTAGGACACAGTTTAAAATTCTAAGAATTTGCTGTAGATCAGCAAAATCACATTCAAATCAGCCCAGTACTTTTTATGCGAATCCCATACAAATAGACAAGAAACCTAAAAAATACAGTCTTTTCCATTGTTTATATTGTCTATACCAATTGTTTTTTTTAGATAGGTTCAATGAACAAATACAGCATATTCATAAGTTATAAGATTATAGATTCCAGTTTTTATTTTAAATAGCTTCAATGCACACAGCTTTCTTAGATTTTTATAATATTATAGATATAGGATTGAAACATTAAACCTGTCAGTTTAAAATTAATTTCATCAAGATAATCTGTATTCTACCGACTAGTTTATTGTGACAATTATAAAAAATATGTCCAATTCAATATTATAGATACTAGACTAAATTATAAACAACTTATATGTATACAAAGATTTATTATCAAAGTATTAGATTTAATTACAAAATTTATCATTTATTCCTTCAATCAGGGTCTGCTACTCAGATATCCATACACATTTTTAAGTAGTGGTTAGGTGAAGTGGGTAGGGAGGAAGTATTGTTACCCTTTCTGCAACCCCATAGGGGTTTGGAGTTCTTGAAATATTAATTTTTGGTAAGCATAACCTCACCTATTTTTTCAATAATATTATTGTGATGGGTGGTGAAAGGTCGTGACCAGTAACTATACCAGTGATTTAGATTAGGTAAGGTTAGCTACGGACCAAAGCACACAAGTGAGCGAGCAAAGCAAATGTCCCACTGTAGCGGCCAGCGAATGCCAGGATGGCCTGAATACCATTGAATATATAATATCATTGTATATTATACACTATTTATAATGTTGTGTTTATTGGCAGCCATTTTAAATATTTTCACGTTTCACTCTTGTAGTGTATGTGAATGTTTTTTCTTAATTTTTTCATAAGTTCATAAAGATTTTTGATTCTTTTCCTGATGATTACTGGCTTTCTTTTGATCTTTGAAAGGATTTGGATCTGTGATATAAATGCAATATTAGTGAGAAAATAAATGAGATTATGTTTATTAAAAAATAATATTTCAAGATCTCTAGACCATATGGGTTGTGTAAGGGTAAATATGTCCATCCTTTCCACTACACCACCTCATTACTTAAAATTTGTGTATCAAACATCTATACATTTACAGCATCAGGGATAAATACTATTTCATTATACAATATAACTTAGCTATATTTAAGAGTTAAATTGAATAAGACAACAATACTCACCAAATGCTAGCCCAAATATAACAACACTCATTTCAGTGGCCAGAAGAAAAAATCTGACTGTGACCCAAAGCACCTTATCCACAAGGCCTCCCAAGGGCATTGCTGCATTAACAGTCATTGAGACGGCACATCGCACTAGACTTATAATCACATTACCCCAAACCAGCGCATAAAACGTAAGAAATATAGGGCTACTTGTGGCTCGCAATTTCAACTGGGCTTTATTAAATCTTACCACTAAGAATAGAACGAATAAAGCATTCGGTATCAAAATTATCAAATCCCAAATCCGAACCCTGGAATATTAAAATATTTGCATGACAAGAAAAACATAATCACATCAAATTACATGCAAGGACACGATACACTGACACTTTTTACAAACCTTGAATTCTTTATCTCGTAGTATAACACATATTTACAAAAGGTGTCCTCGCTAACAGGAGGAAAATCTGAACCGTTGATTCCGTACATTTTGATATTTAATCAACGCTTAGCCATTACACTTTATTGCGAAAGTCTTTCAATCAAGTCCCGTGGCAGAGTAGCATAACTATTTAATTAAGTTATTGGAACTGGCCTCAGTTACGTCAACTCAATCGTATCATCATAAACATACACGCTCCGCTTCTTCACTTTTGATTTGACGCTTTCTAATTCAATTTGTAATGTCGACACCAATAAACGATACACTACAATCACCAGACGACGCAGAAAATTCTAATTTCTGCGTATTTTTAGCACCATGACATTTTTGTATCTTGCTTGATTACCTGCCTTTTGACAACGACATTGATATTTTGCACTATAACTTAATCCATACACGGTCTGCATTGCAGTCTGCCTAGCGATCTACCGCGTAAGAATATGCTGTGTTTGCATGGGAAATTTTAAAAATTAAGTTGAATGAATTCACTTTGAACAGTTGCAGTAGTTCACTTTGAATTTAGTCGTTATAATTTATTCGACTGATAAATTTTATCTGATGGTTGAACCTTAAAATTATTACATATGATTTTAAATGAAAATACTTTAAATTGTAAACTAAGACCTGGCTTAAAAGTGTAGCTGCCAAGCCATAAACCTAAATAAATAAGAAAATTCGCAAATGTTTAAGTTTTTCCCACAGAGTACTTTATATATACTGGTATAGAGTCAACAGCCATAATATATATATATATATATATATATATATTAACGCCCTCTATCGGTATACGGCAAAAACCTATTCAACGGCAAAAACCCATCCAGGGGGTCTAGTATTATTTTGATTTTTATATTAGACTTTTGTAAATTGCGGGAGTTATAATTTAACTCCTGCAATTCCCAAAAGCCTTTCAAAATTGTTTATTTGTTAGTAAATAAAACAACAATTTAGCCATAGCGTGATTTATTATGTTTCCTTTTATTAAAATATTCAAAGGCATACATTTTCATAACATCATTTGTATCCACATCTAATCTGGTGCCGTTAGGATGATTTACTTACAAGTTTTACCACATCTGGGCACACAACAACCTCTTTCAGAAGAAGCCATAATCCAAGTCATCAGAAAACAAATCATTAGGCATTTCGGTGTCCAGGGTACATGCGTAAGTCCAACGTGATCACAGAACACTAGTAAACGTGATAAACGAAGTCTTCGGAGTCCAGGAATCAAACAAAGTTATCGAAATTAATCAAAACACAAACAAAGTACATACGTTCACAAATGTAACTCGTATCGATCGGAATGTCTTTTTGGTTTTGACATAATTGACATCTTTGAAATAAGTTTTTGGTAAACGACAATTGATCAAAAATCTAGTAATAAAAGTTAAAAAGAGCTTTATAATTTGAAAAAGGTGAGGAATAGAATTTACACACTTTAAAATATATTTATTAGCTGATATGGCTTGCAGAAACATAGAAACATATCAAATATTTCTTAAACAAGTATTAAAACAACTGCGTATAACGAAACATATTATACTCTTTCATTTGGTGTTCAATTTGAGAACAGTGACATCTACTGCAATACGTACCTACTAATAGAACGTAAAAATCTCTAAGAAAAAATAATTGTACCGACTGTTATGACACTGGTTTTTCCATTAGCATTAGCTTCTTTATCAAAGAGTATATTGAATATATGGAGTTCTTTATCTTTAGGAAATTTATGTTGAAGTAATTATATTTGTATTTTACATATATCAATTAAAATAGACATTTCATTGAAATAATACTGTTAGTTTCAGATAACATCGTTATTAAAATAAAAATGGTTTATTTCAATCTAATAAATGTTACATAATAATCAAATTTTACATAGGTAACAGAGCTAAAAAGATAATTCAAAAGATGTCTGCTAGATACAGATATATATGGACTGCAGTCACACGTCTAAGGAGTAGCTTCAAGTTTGTGTCACAAGCTATCCACATAGAAACTTTGAAAAGTCCTGTACCTTGTCTATTCGGTTTTTCAATATTTACATGGCTCGGATTCGAAAAGAAATTAAATGCAGAAGATGAACTCATACAGACAATAAAGCACTGTGTTCTATTCATTCAAAGAACAGAATATGAGAAAGCTGAACAATTACTCCATGTGGCCTTGAGACAAGCGCAACAAGTTCAGCACCTAATGGGGATAACTTATATCTACGACGTGATGGCGAATCTTGCTCTTGAAAGAGAACAACTGGATAAGGCCAAAAAGTTGTTTGTGGCTGTAACTCAAAGAATTATGGCTGATGGTGCAACTGAAGATGACCTCCGTGTTATACAAATTAGTACCAAACTTGCGAGGATAAGTCATTTGAAAAAAGAATACACAACAGCTCAGTTGGGCTATGATTGGTGTATTGAAAAATTAAACAATATTGCTAAAAATAATCCTAATGAAGAAGTCACCAAACTATTAGCACTAACAGAAGATTGGTATGGAAGATTATTTCTAGATTGCAACCAAGCTGAGAATGGATTAAATCTAATGATTAGTTCTTTAGATAAAATGAGAGGAGTATCTGATGTAGAAAAAGAACATATTGCAATACAGTTAAATGACATTGGAACTGTCTGTGATAGCATTGGCAAGATAGATGAGAGTATCAAATACTTTAAAGAAGCTATTGAACTAGGAAAATCTCTCAATATGAATGAACTGGGAGCAATGTATGTAAACCTTGGTAGAGTTTACCTAAAGAAAAACATGTTAGATGAAGCCAGGAAAAACTGTGGTTTTGGATGGAAACTAGGAGTTCTAGAACAAAATGAGGACATCAAAAAGGAAGCACAGTTGTGTATAAAACAAATAAAAGGCATTAATTGATATAAATTGTTTAATTCATAAGTAAAAATAGATTGCTTTAGTACATGTTTGAATGGAAAAATTAAACTATAGCAGTGAGTTAAATTAAGTCATAGAATCAATGACATGGTGCTTTGCTCATCACTGGAACTGTAATTACGATTACACATTCTTTCATTTTTGAAATTTTCTATCCACCTTTACAACCCTAACCATAGTTATAGACCATGCAAGTATCAATATGTATGAGAAATAAATGAACAACCAAGTCGCAAGCAGTATTTAATAATCTAAAACATATTTATTCAAAGATGTCACACTTCTGTCTGCACATTACCCAAATACATCAGTAGAAAAAAACATTGCAAATTAACTACCTCTCATGTCTAAAACTAGGTTGTTCTCTTTATCCTTGCAACTGGTCCTATACTAGAGTATTAGCTTTCATAATCTTATTATAAAATAAGGTAGTGAATATTAACCCTGTAAAATGTTTTACAATGGAAAGAACATAAAAATTATCAAAAATAGTACATAAACTTATACTGTTAATTAAATGCATTTGATTAATGCATTCATGTACCTATACTAAAATACAATGTCATGTTATTGAGCACTCTCCTTTGACACACTGAATGGGTCTGCAACAACTTCTGTACTTGTGCTGTCAATGGTAACATCCTTGACAGGGCGGTCATTTGCTCCAGTTGGTGTTTTTTCAATCCTGCGCACTACATCCTGAAATGCAAAATTTATTAATAGTAACCACAATTAACAAATGTTTCTAACTCTCAGCACTCAATATCACACTCACAGCTCATTGACATTGGATCAGCAACTGGTGCTAAGAACTGACTTACACTGTTTACATGCAGTCAGTACTCTTGGTTAATAAGGTATTATAGAAATCAGCAGGCAAATAGGATTTTCCAAAAATACCCGAATTTATTACAATCCAATTATTTGTTGTTTGGTGTTGTGTGGAAGAGATCACTCTAAAGTGATTAGGATGTCCTTTATTCCTGCCTTGACACGAAATGACTAAATTATTTACTTTGTGTATGTAGTGAACAATAAAGTACCTTTTATCTATCTATTTGTGTAGAAAATTTTCCTACCAAAAAATTATCCTACATATATTAAGGCTGGTGTGCTTTTATTGCCAAAAATGTATGGAAAAACAGTGATTATTTTTGGTTAAATTCAGTGCACACCAGCTTAAATCTAGAAAGAGATAATTTTCGTTAAGAAAATGGATATATGATAAAAATGAAACTGAAGCTCTGCTATGAAATAATTGGGATTTGAAGAATCTGCAAATCACAATTGTTTAATAACAACAAAGCAGAATTTCAAACCTCAGCAGCTTGAATTTCTAATACAATGTGACATCCCTACGACCCATTGTCGGCCACTGACCTATTGCAGTATTGCGCACTTCGTCGTTTTCAGGAGGCCTATATCGCCAGCGTGGGTCTGAGGTGATTTCTGCAGGTACCGAGCGCGTGGACTAATTTCAAAATATTCAATTGGAAATACTGAAGTCACTGACTCCAAACAAATTTACGCAATGCCAGAACTAAGTCTACACTGACTACCTTCAAATTCGAAGTCAGTAGCGGGATCTATTTAAAAGAGCTTTTAATCAAATTAAATGAGTAGAATCAATCATATGATGGCTCCGTCAGTCTATAGACTGCCAGCTAGTATTGAGGATTCACCAAGTCTTGGATGCTTTAAAACACTAAAATTAGATTATCCTGTATATTCCCTAATATATAAAGGAATTCCAAATTTAATTGGTATCTTTGATATTATATAATGTGAAATTTATATAATTATGATATATAATTATGTGTTTATACTGCATGTAAGCTTCATCATCAAGCATATTATAATTAATTATAAAATGATGTTTCTTTAAAACATAATCGTAATTTTTGTTTAGAAAAGCTGATCTTGCTACCCACATTATATTTGGGTGTCTGTATGCAGTTTTTAACAAGTTCTATGCCTCAAGTAACAACAAGGTTGAAAATATAACTAAGAAATCAGTTGCTATTTTATAAACTTTGTGAAGGACAATAGTGCTTTCTCTACTAACAATACTGTATTATCAAATTTTCTTTGAAAAAGGGGAAGCTGAATATGAACTGACTCTCTATCGTTTATAAAGTCTACATCACTTGGTTATTTTTAAGTCTGTTTCAATGTACTGTCGGCATTTTTAGAAGCTTATAATATAATAGAAATATATAACAGTAACTTGTGATAAGGAACTTTTTTCCAAAAACTAAAGAAACGCCATTTCATTGGCTCCATCATGGAACCACCATCATATATAGGGGTAAAAAGTATTCAAAATTTTGACTTGGAATATAAGCTAGCTATGGTTTAAGTTTCATTCAACTTTTGAATGAAACATAAATCACAAATAAAATTCGTGTGATATTGTAACAAACAGAACAACTATGATTCTAAGTTACATTTTGAAAATGTGCTGCTTCAAATTCACCCCGTGATTTTTCTAATTATTTGTACAAATTTGTGAAGTTTCAGCTGCATCGTGTTAACTTTTTGACTTCTTTGTCTTGTAGTGTGAAGTGACATAACAAAATGAATCAATTTACACTTAAAAAATTAATGTATTGAAAAAGAATTAAAATCTTTTTATTATTCAAAGTTTGCTTATTCCTGTAGCAGCTAATCAACAGCTTATTAAATCTCATATTCCCCTCAGCAAATCATTGATTCCTAGTAGATTCTTACCATTCCTTCCAATATTTTTCCGAAAACGACGTGCCTGCCATCCAGCCATGGGGTCTTTACAGTGGTAATGAAGAACTGGGATCCATTAGTATCCTTGCCAGCATTGGCCATCGAGAGCCAGCCAGCGCCATAGTGGCGCAGTTTGAAGTTCTCGTCCTCAAACCTTTCACCGTAAATGCTACGTCCTAAAAACAAGAATAATATTTATAACTACTTTATAAAGTCATGAGATTTTAATTGCTAAGGAAAATTAGGTTTCATAAACAAGTCAGCAGGTGGTAATTTTATAAATACTTATCAATGTATTATTATTAAGATATCAATATGTAATTCATCTTATATGCCATTTATATATAAGATAAAGCCAAATGCCAAGAATAATTATGTAGGGTATAAAATTGTGATAATTTTATTATCACATTAATAATTAGGTTTCTTAGGTCCGAATGTTGGGCGACTAAAGTGATTAACCACAAAAGTCTCCACTCAGCTGAGATGAGAATGGATATGATAAGAAATTAGTACATAAGGGGATCTCTGAAAGTTTTACCTGTGACAGAAAATTTGAGAGGAAGAAGATTAAGGTGGTATGTGTATATAATGAGGAGAGATGAAAGTCGCATGACAAAAAGAATGTTAAACTACAAGATGGATGGGTACAAATGTAAAGTTAGCCCAAAAAAGAGATGGATGATATGATGATTTGTAATGTGACAGAAGATGTATGTCAGAATAGAGTCTGGAAAGAAAAGACATATTGTGCCGGCCCTAAATCGGGATATGGTGAAAGAAAAAAAGAGATCAAATTGGTTCCTTATGCTGTGGAAGGTTCCAAAAGTCGTTACTTTAAATATTGCTGACATTGTTATGAGCAATGATCAAGTAAATATATCATAATAATATGGTGAAATGAAAACAGAACAAACATTGTAAAGAACGCAAATGTAAATTTGTATGCATCTACCATAGTCTCTATCTCATTTACTAGGATAGAAATTATCCTATGTTTATTCTCTTTATATTTGTACAAAAACATGGATATTTATGCACCTCCAATAAACAATTTATGTATGAGATTATTGAAAGTAGATGAAGCAAAAATTTAAGACAAGGTTGTAGAAAGCAGAAATCCATTATCTATGCCTGCTCCTACAGGAAATAGAGGTTGAGATGTATGAATGTATAACTAAAAGTATGTTTTAACAGTTAAGTATGGCATTTTATTGTATTTTATTTTGACATAAAGTGGCTAAAATGTCAAAATAAAAATCAAATAATACTGTCCTTAAAACCATTAAACATAGTTTAAATGATCTGTACTAGTCATAAAAACTTAAGAAAATGCTATGTATGAATATATCTTCGTACACTAGAACCCTTAAAAATTTTCCATACAAATTATATAAAGTGTAATTTTAAGCCTTTAAATACTATCCGATTTGCTCAGATCAAAAGCATCCTATGTAGTAACAAAGCAGTATTGAAAAACAGGGATGACTTTGTTATCAAGTGTCATAAGTGATTCACAAAAACCCAAAGGAAGCTGTATTCATATCTTAATAGTTATATAAATAGTGTGGATGAATAAGTTGATTGACTTTACAGTTACAAAAAATAAATGTTAAAGAATCTATTATAGTACTGTTAGAAAGACTGTTATATAAACATACATAGTACAAAACATAGAGTTTTTATAAAAACTTAATTTGCATATATGTGTAGGAGTGAATGAATGAAAACTCTTTATTGTTCACCATAACTTAAACCTAGATATTTAATATAAACATTAGGATGATCCAAAACATCAAAAAATGTTATCAGACCTTTTTTGTAGAGCGTTCAATTCTCTATATTGATTGGAACAGTGATTTATCAGTCAACCAGTCGTTTGAACGGTACAAAAATCAGAAGAAGCAAAAAAGTTATTCCTGTGTTATTCTTATGGGAATTAAAAAAATGATATGAGGACAATCTTAATATTAATATTAAGGGCTCATCTTTTCACATAAATTTTTTACACCCAAAAGAAACTTTTGAGCCTGTTTGGAAAAAAAAAAAAATTTTTTTTTTGGATCACCTATTAAACATATTACAATTAGAACAATGGGCGGCCTTATCGCTTATAGCGATCTCTTCTAGACAACCCGGTGTTCAAGGAGATGGTACAAGAAAATTAAATAATATTTGGTGGTTTAACTAAATTCAATCGTATTTGAAGAAAAAAACAAGATTATTACAATAATAAACTAATAAAGAAATACATAATTAAAAAGATTAAAATAATATAAATTACTTACATGCGAATAATAATAGAATTTCATTTACAGCAACAAATTTTATTTAATGGACAAATAATGGTCAGTGAGCAAGTGTTTGAATGTACCAATGGATGTAGCTTGTCCGATTTTCAAGGGCAGGAAGTTCCACAGGCGAACAGCCTGTACGGCAAAGGAGTTTGATAGAGGAAACTAAAAAGTTCCTTTAAATATGGGAGAGTACAGGAATTGAAAAGGATATTGTGCAGAAGTAAGAGTAAGTGAACATTCCGGCGAAGGCGAATTGGCAACCATTTAATCTTATTACGAAATTCGGAGATATGGTCATATTTACACAACCTAAATATGAACCGGATACAAACATTTTGAAGCGTTCAAGCTTATCTTGTTGTTCTTGGGTGATACCTAGATAGCAAGCATCAGCATAACCAAGTAGGGGGAGAAGTAAGGATTGAGCAAGCATAACCTTAGTAGCAGTAGGTAGGAAATTCTTCAGTCTTCTTAGAGAAGCAGATGACGCGAAAAGTTTGTGAAAAGAGTGAGTTTGTTCTGTTATTTTGTTTCCATTGGCAGAAAGAGCTATTTATTTCTCATACCTTATGAAGGGATTTATAAAGATTACAATATATTTTATAAGTATACATGTACTGAATTTCATAAAAATTTGTTGATTACCTCAAGACTTTAAAAAATTTATAAAAGATATAAAATGAACAATATATGTAAGATCATCCATCATAATAGATATATTATGATCAAAGATTGTGTCTAGAGACTACAAGTAAATAAAAACATATCTGTCTCTCATCTCTCTAATGACCTCTGGCCATTGTAGATACTTCAAAAGGTACAATATTATTTTCACACATACCAAGGTTGACATTCAAATGCTCTTCATAGGGCCAACTCTTGCCAGGGTCGTGGTGCTATCCCAGCTAGCTAACCTATTGTCCTATTAGTTTTTAAATGTATATGAAGATATGCGTTCATACATTCATACATTGGACCAATGAGGTCAATGTGTGACTCCCAAGGGCCAGTTCTGTACACATCTTCCATTGGGAAAAAGTTGTGAGATACCAGCCGCTGGACCACCCACCAAACCTATGGCTTAAGGTAATGCAAGATACACCTTGTGGAGTTAGCAAATTTCTGGCAGTCACACCCTACCTCAATGTCAAAAAGCTCAAGTTTAATCAAAAATGAGCAATTCTAATATTACCTCCTGTGCCATCACCCTTTGTGAAATCACCCCCTTGAATCATAAAGTTTTCAATGACCCTGTGGAATTTACTGCCTTTGTAGCCCTCTCCTGCTGGTTTTTGTGCCAACTCAAAGAAGTTTTCTGTGGTTCTTGGCACAGTTTTGCCAAATAAGCCAATTACAATGTCACCCACTTCCTCATCTCCTATCTTCATATGAAAAGTCACCTAAAAATTAATTATTAACTTTGAAATAAATCATTCCATACCTCAAATACTTAAACCCTTATAAGTGGCTTGTTGCTTGCCTGAACTTTGGTTCCATATCTGATAGAAATCTATGTTTTCCATCACAACAAGTATCTTATGTTCAAGTGGGTCTGGCCAAATTGACAGACCACGTTTGTTGTGTGCTTGTCAGTGTTACTAATAATGATGAAAAGTGTACTTACTATATATACATCCCAAACTTGTTATCCATCTACTAAATGACAGGGATCAAAATGTATTTAAAGCTCTCTTTTAAGTATAAAGTAAGAAACATCTTTGTTAAGAAATAACAATTTCACATTTATAAGTAATAGGATAAATGATATGTTTGAATTCTGGTTAGCATAAGGCAATATTTCTGACTTATGGCCAATTCCTATATCTTACTGACCATTTGCCTTTGTATTAGTTAAAATTTGACATAAGCTATATAAAAGTAATATCAAAATTCAGCCAGTGTTAGGGCAAGTGAAATGAATGATTTGTAAGATAAATCCACTAATATACATCCTCTTATGATAAACTAAACTAAGGGAAAACTAACCATTTTAAATTGGGAGTAGTGTAATGGATATACACCCAACTCCCTTAAATCTAGACATCCATCAAACCAATACAATGCTTCCCTGTGGATTTGAATTTGAAACCTTTTTAGTTCACACACAAAGTGTTTTATATATAATGTCTATGAATTCCAGTAAAAAGACAGGTTTGGGCAAACTGAAACTCTTACATATTCATTAATTGTATACATATCAACTGCAGAAGACAGAGCAGTAAATGAATGTGTAAAAGAAAAAGCATTTATGCTAGCCATCTACTCCCACAAGTAGTCATAAAGTATTGCAAAAGCTATACCTAATACAGAAACGAATATGTTGTTATCTATTCATTTTATTAATCGCGATTTGACCTCTTTTATGCTAGAGCAAGTGTAGTATGTTATATTTGTACTTCAATTGAGTTACAATAGAATTTCAGATCTATTGTAACCTCTGGCTTGTAAATTTAAGATAGTTAAATTGAAATATGACACACACCTTCTATGTTCAGAAGATATAAGACAAGTTGTTAATTTACAGAATGAAAACATGTAGGTACTTTAGAAAAACATGAAATATAAAAAAAGCAAATCTAAAATCTGTGATTTGTCAATTATTTAAAAGTAAAGTTATGTATGATATAAAAATCATTAACATTTGACAATCTTGAAAGTCGATCATTTAGGTTAAAGGACGAAATAGTAATGACAAAATCGCACAAAAAAACCTGTAGCGTCATTATAAAAGGTCACCGACCGGAAAGGTCACTCTTAAAAGCTTGCTCCGATAAAGTAGAGTCAAAGTTTTTTGTACATACCTTGTGGGTAACTTTCGGTCCTTTTGGAGCATCATCAGACCTCGCAGTAGCAATAAATAAGATAAGGCCAAAAGCTAACGCAAGAGACCCCATGATAATGATAAGTTTCGTGCGTTTTCTTGCTATTTTTACTAATTCACTCCAATTACCAATTTGCACAGTTCTTTAATATAAATAGCTTGTAACTTATAATGAAATTATTAATACTTTAAATAATCATATTACAATAACTGAGCCGGCAGGTAATCCTTTCGGATAAATGACAAAAGAATGAAGAATGAAGAGGAAATTTGAAATTTAAATAAAACCACGTCAGTTGTTACGCGTGTGGCAGCATGTGTCAATGTCAATTCGTTAGAGCATGATGCCGACAAAAGAACTAAGTTTTTGCTGTCTAGTTATATATTACTTGATTTAAATAAAAAAAATCAAGGAAGAGTATTCTTTTGCCTTCCATTTCATCTTACATACTACTCAGTCAATTACCGTTCATCAAATTTGGAAATTGCTTATCTACAGAAGTATGCTTATGTCAAAGTTTAACCGATAGCAAGGCAAATGAACGGTCAGTAGACGGAAGATATAGATCTTACCGACCGTTTGCCAGTATTACGACCAAGAATATCGAGCAGCATGCCTGTTGAGTTCTGCAACCTGCAAGCTCCACCACAGGACTACTCTGCATGACACTAAATGGACCTCTAATTATTAAAGTGAACAAGTTGGGAAAAGTTATTATAGTAATAACTTTCATAGTATTTGAAGTACCCATAGCAGTCATTAGTGAGCAGACAATCAGGGCGTTCCTCTAGTTCCATGTCAAGTGGATCCACCACTTGACATTGTGAGACTTGAGTCCCACACAGAGTTGCAGTTTATTAAGCTGTAACTATTTTAGGCGAAAATAATACATTTGTTTCAGCCAGATGCAATTTTATGTGTATTTTATAATACAGTGACAGAAGGAATAACAATTAAGTCAAGTCAATATTTGAATACTTTTCCAAAAGTCGCCAGTGCTTTAATTATAAGAAATCATAGGTTTTAACAGATCGAATAGCCATTCAATTTGGGTTTACATAAATAAATAAAATAATGTGCATACGCGTAAAGTTTAGACCAAATAGATTTTTTCCATATCCTTCCTACGGTAGGAAGTTATTTATTCATCTATTTTTTAAATTAAACTGTATACCAATTAATTGCTCCTTCAGAATTTATAATTGTTTTTTTTTCCACTATTAAAACCGCGTTGAAAGATATAAAGTACTCTGGTTGAAAGTTAAGCGTATAGTTGACGCATGCGTAGTACGCATATTTTGCATACATATATCAGACTAATTAAAATAGTTAAACAAAAAATGAGTCATTTCGAAATGTATTTTATGCACGAACAATCGAAAATAATTATTTACGAGTCATTATTGACGGAAAAGTATTAAAAATTGCAACTTGAACTCTAACTTGAAGGTATATTTTTATTTTATTTTGTAAATAAATAAACGAAGAACATACAATTATTAACAGCGAACGATTAAGAACAAACGACGAACAAACAAACTAATAGAAAAAATTGAAAATATAAAAAAACATAATTTTTGGGGGGTCAACTTTGGTCATATGATACGTAGTAGTTATCACAGAGTACTTTTATATATTTTAGTTTTATATATACTGGAAAGAAGTTATCCATAGTAGTATGTGTCCATGATTACAGCTACTGAAAAGTAGCCGAAACGTCGAAATAAAAATCAAAATACCGCGTTTAAATTTTTATAAACTAAATTATATTAAGTGAGAAAACTAAAGAATATACTAGTCTATAATTATTCTTACAATTTAAACTTTTTTATTTTATCTAAATATCAATTTGACATATTCTTCACAATCGCCACATTTTCGTTATATAATATCAATGACTCCGGTTTGCTCAAAATCAACGTCTTTCTAAACCAAGTCTCCAATTAGGGATTCGCCTGTAAAATGTTAATGTAATGTTATTTCTATTTTATATGTAATCCAATTATTAATATATAACCAAAATATTACGCATTATTGTTTAAATTTAGTATTGATATCATAAAAAAGTGAAAACATTAGCTCAAAAAAACAAAATTTTAATTAGGTATTTTTGAAATTTCGTAAAAAAAGTCTTACACTTTCTTTATATTTTCAATGCTTGTAAATGAACAAGACGGATCTTCGACATCACTACACCTATAAATCCATTGTTTTGTAGATTTTTTATAAGTAGAAGATATAATTTTACGTTGGTGTCTTGAGTTTGTTGAATATAATGTTGAGACAGCACTTCCATTGTTTCTCGAATTCATATAATCTTTATTGCACAAAACTTCTTCAAGTGGCGATTTAATAATCTCCCTAGAATTAAAAACATTAAAAATACACATAAGTGAAATAATTATTAAAAAAAGAAAGCAAAAGAGTAATACTAAGTTCCTACCTTTTATATTTACAAAATGATACGTTTCCATACCTTTTAGAATCTGAAATTAAGATAAATATTTTATTATCAAAACTGATTTTGATATGTTTTATTGAATATGTATAGTAGGTATAAAAAAACCATATAAATATTTAAAAAACAAGTTCCTACCTTTATGTGCACTGACCGTTTCATCATTTGTAAAATTACTTTTCGTCAGACTCTGAAATTGAGACAAAAATTAGATACAGGTAAATTAGTCATTTAATGTTTATTTTATGCATATATTCATTCTCATACATAAAATAATAATTCTTCTTCAGATCGCAGGGATAAAATACCAAGGTAACATTTGTATTGGAGAGTGGACTGTATCTAAATTTAGTAGGTACAGAATGAAAGGTTAAAACTAGTAGGAATCTAGGTTATATTTTTTTATTGCATGAGTTCAATAGACGGGCAGACGGTCTACCTGTTGGAAAGCAGTTACCATTGTCTATAGACATTTGTAAAACCAAAGGTGCTACCAGTGTGTTGCTGCTCTATAAAGGGAGACTGGAACCCGGCACAACTGTTGGAAAACAGCTTAAGATTGCCAGGGATGGTAGCCGTTCAGGCGGGCAAATACTCTACCGCATGGTTGTGAGGTATTTTTGTCGCCTCTTACGACAGGTCGCCCGGCTCCAGGAAATTGTATTCTTTTTCCGTTCCTGCACCAATAAAAACCTAGGGCATCAAGAACTTATTGCTTACGCCCAAAAGAGGCTAGTCAATTAGTATCGTAGGAATTGGTCTTTTAGACAAACTTGCAACTAACTACTACTTTTCCCTTCATTTGAACGGCATTGGCGCAGCTCCCTCGCAGCATTTATGGTTCAGTACTGAACTATATTTTTTTAATTATACGATTAGTGAAATTTAGGATGTAAAAAATATAGATAACGAAAGTTATAGATTCATACAGCACTACCGCACAGTACTAAAACTAAACAATTGAAAAATTACTTTCAGCCACCATAAAAGCATAATACTGTGGCAAATGATGGTGGAACCATCTAGTTAGTTTTAGAACTTTTGGAAGAATCTAGAACAATCTAGAAGGAAAAGACAAGGATGGATATATTTAGAAAAGGATAGACTAAGAACGAAAGACAGATATAGATAGATATTAGAAAAGGATAGACGATGAACCAAAGAAAGAGATATATAGATGTTAGAAAGGGAGAGATGTATAAATGAAAGTTCCCGAACAAAAGGTTCGGGAAGGAAGAGACAGAGATAGATGGGTTCTAGAAAATTCTTCCGGGTATATATACAGCGTAAGGCGCGCCTATCGGGCAGTTTAGAGATTAGTTCAGTCCAAGACGGTGAAGCGACAAGTGCAATACTAAAGAGTTGGAAGAGAAGGTTAATAGAAAACAGAAACGAATTAAGTGGTGAAATTAGTGACAAGTTTGGTGGATAGATACGTGAAGGAGGTGTGTAGCGTAATTCGAGAGAGGAACCAGAAGCGAGCTACACGCAATAATATCGGAGGTAGTCCACGCAATATCGGCGACGGTATTGAGTGTCACAACTTATCGTCGGAACTGTGCATCGTTGGTCGTGCGTATAGGGGCAACCCTACAGAAAGGTACTACGTGCGGCTGTTTAAGTCAATAAAAGCTCTTAGTAAAAAAATTAGTGTTCTTCCAATTCATAAGAGCGCACCCCCGCTCGTACGTAACAATACCTTAGATGTGGTTAAAGCTTTTCTATTATTTTTCCATTTGTCTATAGCCTTTTGCTGTCTATTCTTCAGGTTTAAGTATTGCACAAACCATCTACTGTGTGATATTATACATTCTTTCGTGACACCTATAAAGGTAAATTAATATTTAATGTTTCAAGCTAGGCTATGTTAATTAAAAATAAGCTTTGATAAGATCCTCACCATAAATATTTTTAAGACTTTCTTCAACGAAAGTAGCAAACTTATCAGTTTGTATTACATCCTTATCAATATCATCATTATCGAGAGATTGAAAGTATTTGTCCCAAAGTTTTTTGAACATGTTATGATTGTATTCATTCCACCCCCCGTATCGATTTGGACTTTGAGCCAAGAAATCTTGAAATTCTTGTACTTCCTAAAATTATTAATTGCAGCCTTAATCGAGAGTCATTTAATCATCATTTAATATACAACACAACAAACTTGAATATCTTACCAAACATTTTAATGGTGAACTTATCATTATCTTTACAGGGCTTGGTACAATTTCATTATACTTTACAGTTTCAATTCTTGAGCGTTTATTTATTTCACTCACATCCATATCGCAATTTACCTAAATAAAAATATTTTCCGTCATTAAATTCCTTTCTTCTGTTCTTTCTCAAACACATAATTTAACTCTCAAATACCTTTCGGCAAAAATAAAGTCACGTTGAACTTTATATTTATTAATATAGTGGGATAGATTGATTGGATGGAAAATTTTACTACAATTTTCTATAACAGTAGTGATTACCTGTTTTGTGAAATCTTCTTCAATAACCTGAAGGGATTTAATTTCGGATTGCAAATCTCGTTTAAACAGTTTAATGTTTGTTTCTAGTTCTAGTATATTATTTTTTATTTCGTCAACATCTAAAATTACAAGATTACACTTTAATATTAAAATGTTTAATCTTTAGGGGGAGGGGGCGAGTTTGTAAAATGAATTTGAAAAAGACAAAAATCCAGGGAGTCCATCCAAGTCAAAAAAAATTAACTAGTAAGTTTCTAAATGTAACTTAGAATTTTTATGTCTGTTAAAGCAACGCGTGAAAATTACGGGATAATTATTGTAACTAAAGTCAAAATTCAAAGAATAGTAGGGCAAGTGAATGGATAGCTAACTATGATAATGATGTCATTATTCTATATCTAAATATACGAACCGCCCAACAAACCCAGTTCATATCCCGGGTAAATTCAACTGACACTTTTAATTACCTAATAACAGATTTAAGTAAGTTCTAAAAATATGTTTTGAAAAAAAAAATCAATAAGGGCCGGTTCTTATATCCTTACAGATCGCCATAGCTAATGGACATTAGTATGCTATCGAATAAAATTTGACATAGTTCAATACATACAATGTCAAATATATACCGACGGGACGGTAAGGCAAGTAAATGGATATTAATAGGAACTGGATATAAGAGGTTGCTTGAAAGGCTTATGATCGGTATCGGAATAGTGAGGATCATTCATATGAGCTACGTTTTTGAATGGGCGATTTAATGTAGTAATCTTTAGGTAGTTTTTTCCTTGCTATTGTATAATAATAGTAGGTATTCTTTTATGGTTCTATCATATAATTTTAAATAATGCCCGAGGTTACTTCTTTATAAGTAAATAGCTGTCCCGGCAGACGTCTTCCTGCCCGAAAAAATAGGGGTTGATCGTAGTGTTAAAATTTAGGGTTGTATGTATTTTTTAATGCTGTATCATAAGAAAAAAAAAAAGAATTAGGTGTGGACTACCCTTAACATTTAGGGGGATGAAAAATAGATGTTGTCCGATTCTCACACCTACCCAATATGCACACAACATTTCATGAGAATCGGTCAAACCGTTTCAGAGGAGTATGATAACTAACACCGTGACACGAGAATTTTATATGCAAGATTTAAAAAAATATTTAGGAGTGGACTACCCTTAACATTTAGGGGAATGAAACATGGCTGTGACTTAACAATCCGGTAAACACATTTTAAGTAGTGGGTGGGCGTAGTGGGTAGGGGGGGGGGAGGTATACTTACCCCCACTACAACCCCTAAGGTCCGGAGGTTTTAATTTTTTTTTTCAAACATAACCTCGCTTATTTGTTGTAAAATTGTGTAAATTTTTATAATAACAGACGCGTGATTTGAGTTTCTGAATGTACTCACGAATTACATATAACCACCAGAACTTTTTGTAAAACTAAAACTGTTTTTAATGTACAAATGATACGTCGGCCGCTGTGCCGCGCCAGCGACATGCTAGGACCCACTTGTAACCATGTACTATTTATTTTATACACACGAACAATACGAAGCCTTGTCTCCTATGAAACATTTGTTTTATTTATCAATACGATGATTAGCACTTTGCTTTTTTAATATCACAATAAATCAATATATTAATGATATCATTTTTTAAGTACATTGCAGAACATTTTTTCTTTAATATTGGTTAAATATAAATAAATGGGATTAAGTGAAAAATCGTCTTTATTGGTCGCCATTTTGAATGGTTACTCTGGTGGTATATGTGAATGTGCTCTATTGTGTTTTTCTTCACTTTTATCCAATTAAGCTGGTTTTTGGTTCTTTTTATGTCGATTACTGACTTTTTTTGGACTTTGAAAAGATTTTTCAACTTTGGACTTGTGATAGAAGTGCAATATTAGCGAAAAAATAAGTGAGGTTATGTTAATTTAAAAAAAAACAAGGTCTCCGGACCTCGGGGGTTGTAGTAAAGGTAAGTATGCCTCTCCCCCCACCCAGTTCACCACGCCGCTACTTAAAATTCTTGTACCGGAAAGCTATACATTTACCTGAAAAATAAATGTTGTCCGATTCTCAGACCTACCCAATATGCACACAAAATTTCATGAGAATCGGTCAACCAGTTAGTATGGTAACCAGTATGGTTACTATAACACTGTGACACTAGAATTTTATATATGAGATTATATTTACCTACAGATTTCAACATTTCGTTAGCACATGTTTTTGCTTTCATGTCTTCGAAAATGTTTATGAGTTTGCAATAAGAATATTTTAACTTTTTAGTAAAATTGATAAAATCTACATCGTCTGCATAACTTGTACTATTATCTACTTGAAGCTGTTTCAGCGATTGAATTAATATCTGTTCTTGAACTTTCAATCTTCTTAACTTCGATGTTACATTTGAATCAAGGGGATTGCTCTCTTTAAAGCTTAATGAATTTTTATCCATTTTCAAAAATCTAACGGAAATTTTAACTGTTAATTTATTGCCACGCCGCTATTCCACTTTAAAAAGTAACACTGTTTTATATAAATATAAATGTTGCAATAAAGTTCTGAAATTATTTGATCAATATATGTTGCCAGACAATCTCCAGATAATAAGGTGTGAACGTAGAGTATCCGGGTAGTCTGTGGTGTAAAAGTAGGTACTAAAACCAAACCAACATCTATATATATATATATATCCTACAGTTTGTCTACGTTTTATATGTACTCTGTGGGTGCAACATTTACCCGTTTATCTGTGACATTCACGGCCTGGTAATCAGTATAATATCTCTTCAAAATCGGTTTAGATACTTTGAATTCATTCCATTTTTTGAATACGGATTCAAAAAAGTTACATTTGTCAAATTGACTGTTGGCAATTGCCATTGTTAAGTTTACTTACATGTATTTGATTTGTAATTGTAAATCAGTAAAAATTTTGTAAAGGCATGGATTGAGAGGATTACAGAAATAAAAGTTGCATAAAAAACAAAATGTTTACCCGTTCTAGATTATTTATTTCAAAAGCTCTTTCATTACGGGTTGGTTCCATATATAATATGGCTAAAAATGTATTCTTTTTCATATAACCTAAATGTGATGAAATTTTTGTTTTTAGAATGTTTTCGTGACTGATTATCAAAATAATGCTCGTGTCTTCTATGGAATTACGACGGCACGGTGCCGTTCTACTACCCCTCTTAACACCATTATAATGTTCGTTCCACAACAAGAGGTAAATTATTATTTTATCTACTAGGTACACACGATTTACTTTGTAGTACCAATACTAAACTAACTTTTATGATCTAAATACTGTTTAAAATTCAACATTTGCTAAATTAATATTTTAAAGTTAATTAGATAATTAACTTTAAAATTAACAATAACAGATCTTATTGTTAGTTTTAAGAGGTAATTTCAGTTTATCAAAAACAACATTATTAGTTGTCATTCTAAAATTTTGGTATTTATAGATAAGTCTTGTAAATTGTTAGCTGTACATTCATTCGTAGGTATTAATATAGTTTTATAGTATTAAACAAGAAATTAGTGTTGTTTGTATCACTATCAGACAACTGAAAGTTTCAATATGTGAATGAAAAAAATCTATATAGGTAGAGATATTATTCATGACTTATTTTTTTTGTGTATATATATATATATATATATACACATATATGATTTCTATTATACACATACATATATGAAATATTTCAGGCATGGATAGTGGAGCGTATGGGTAAATTCCACCGCATTCTGGAGCCAGGTCTGAATCTTCTTTGGCCAATTGTAGACAAAATCAAATATGTACAGAGCCTCAAAGAAATTGCTATAGATGTACCAAAACAAAGTGCTATTACCTCAGACAATGTCACCCTGAGCATTGATGGAGTGTTATATCTCAGGATTATTGATCCATATTTAGGTAAATCATTTTAGTACTTTAAATTTTGAAATAAATTTAAAAATGGCTTTAATATTAGAATTCTCATAACAACTACCTTCTTTTTTCTGTAAGCTGTTAACTTTTATATTATAGAAGTTAACAAAAAAAAGTAGGTCTTATGAGAATTCTAAAATTAATTACCATTGTGAAGTATCCACATATAAAACTTTTTTGTTATGTTTTATAAAAACTGACTTTGCTACTTAGCAACACATTGTTATTTTTCTTTAACTTAATTTAATAAAATGAAATCCACAATATTATACAGAAAGATTTTTTTTTAATCGTTTCTAATTTAACATGGTAGCAGAGCGTTAAATAAAGTTAAAATATATTATATTGTGCGTTTTCCGACATGTCACAAATAAAAATTGAATCTCTAACCCGAGATAACTACGACACTTGGGTGATTCAAGCCGAAGCCGTCCTTGTAAGACAAAAATTATGGAAGTATATTGAGACTTCCTTAACTGCAGAATCAAGTGTAGCCGATAAAGAAGGAGATAAACAGGCCAAAGCCGAATTAATTCTTATAATTGCTCCTTCTGAATTAAAATTAGTTAAGAACTGCTATACAGCGAAAGATTTATGGGACAAATTAAAGTCCACCTACGCAAGTAAGGGACCGGCTAGAAAGGCATCGCTATTGAAACAACTGATTTTGATGAAATTAGAAGGAAATGACGTACGTACACATTTGAATAATTTCATGGACAAAGTCGACAAATTAGCTGACATGGATGTTAATATAAACGAAGATCTGTTAACTATTATGATGTTATACAGTCTTTCATCTGAATTTGAGAACTTCAGAGTTGCAATAGAATCCAGAGACACTCTTCCAAAGCCAGATGAGCTAAAGATCAAAATAATTGAAGAGAGCGACGCACGCCATGGTCAAAGGATTACTACTATCAACGAACCTGAATCATCATTACAAGAAGAAGTATACTACGCTTCTTGTAAAATTTGCAAACGAAGAGGTAACATCTTTAAACGCAAATATCATAAAATTTGCACTAACTGCTATAAGAAAAACAATGAAAAATTTGATAAACCGAAAAGTTTTTGTTGTGTATTGTTTTGTTAGTTGTCATAATATTAAATGTCAATGTAGGTATTTCGTAATAAACTCAGTTTTGGCTTCCATCTTGAACCATGTAGTTTCTTTTAGTGGCGACGAGAATAAATTAAACTTATTATTGTGAAAATGGCGTGTGATTTGACAAATATTGTATTTCCGGGACAGTTTAGCCCCAAGACTGATAAGTGGTGTGAATATAAGGAACGTTTGTTGTGTTCATTGGATGTTGCTGGTTACGAAAATCAAACCGTGGATAAAGTGCGGTCTTTATTCTTATCACAATGTGGAAAAGACACTTATTCATTTATTGTGTCATTATTAGTACCTAATAGACCTAGTGAAGTTCCTTTTAAAGACATTCTTGCGGTGTTAGATCGATTTTATGAACCGGAAATAAATGAAATACTGCAAGCCGGGAAATTTCACATACGTAAACAAGCAGATAAGGAAAGTGTTCAAGATTTTGTTGCGGCAATCGGATTGCTGGGTGCAAAGTGCAACTTCGTGGACTTAAAGCGTCAGTTGCGCGATCGACTGGTGCTGGGCGTGCGTGATGAACGTCTGCGTCGCGAATTGTTGCGAACAAAGAACCTGACATATGAAACAGCTGTACAGTTATGTTTAAATCATCAGACAATTATACAAGAAATGTACTCAGAGGTTGATCTGAATACGAAGCAAACTCATGGAAATATGGATGAGGCAATGGATATTGGAAAAATAGGTGCTATACTATGTAGCCGTTGTAAAGGACGCCATAGAGAAGGCGGACGGTGTCCATTTCTGAAGGCAAGATGTTTTTCTTGCAGGCGCCTAGGTCACATTGCGTCAGCCTGTGATAGAAAGCTAAAGAAACAACATCAGGTTGTGGATGAAACAGCACAATGCTATTCCAAGGAAAATATGATGGGAGTATACACTTGTTCAGAAGGATATGCAGCTCCAATAGAGGCTGAAGTGATAATAAATGGTTCTAAGACATTTATGGAGGTTGATTCAGGTGCTTCGCGGACTATTATGTCGGAAGACACATACAATCATATGTGGAAATCACCTCCACCTCTGCGGCCTACCAATGTGAAGCTGGTTACATATTCACGTGAGACGTTACCAGTAATAGGAAGTGTTTCCGTACGAGTTCTGTTGGGAAACAAGGAAGCGCAGTGTGAATTGATTGTGGTGTCTGGCAATGGACCCAGTCTATTGGGGCGGAATTGGTTTAAGTCCTTAGGCTTGGAAATATTAGGGATCTGTTGGACAATAGATGAAGTGAAACAAGATATGCTCAAAGATTTTCCTGACTTATTCAATAAAACGTTGGGACAATATAAGGGTCCCGAAGTGTCCTTGACTGTTAGGTTAGCCACGTTTCATCAAGGCCCGGCCTGTGCCATTTCCACTTAAAAAGCAAGTGGAAGACGAATTGCAGCGAATGGTTGAATGTGGCATATTGACTCCTGTAAGATATTCTAAATGGGCGACACCTTTACGAATAGTCAAGAAGAGGGATGGCTCACTTCGTATTTGTGGAGATTATAGATCAACAGTAAACATATCAATTGATGTAGACACATATCCCTTACCTGCAGCTGCAGAGAGTTTTGTGAAACTCAGTGGTGGGGGTGTCTTTAGTAAATTAGATTTGAAGGAAGCATACATGCAGTTAAAAGTAGATGAAAATACGGCCCTCCTATTAACATTAAATACTCCATTAGGACTTATGAAAATGAACAGGCTAGCATTCGGTGTTAATGCAGCGCCAGGAATTTTTCAACGTGTCATGTCATCAGCGCTCGCAGGTATGGATGGTGTAGCATGCTTGTTGGATGACATTGCTATAACTGGGAAGACTAGAGAGGAACATAATAATAGGCTACATGCTGTTCTACAGAAACTGAATAAATTAGGTCTTCGTTTGAAGATGGAGAAATGTGTATTTGCTTCTAATTGCATAGATTTCTTGGGGCACAGGATTGATGCTGACGGTCTTCATCCCTCTCCAAATAAGGTTAAAGAAATTAAAGAGAAACCAGCACCTAGGACGAAACAAGCCTTGAGAGCTTTCCTAGGCTTATATAATTTCTATGAAAAGTTTATTCCACACAAAGCTACAATCTTAGAACCTCTGTATCGTTTATTAGATAGAAAATCAGTCTGGAGGTGGGGTGATAAAGAACAAATTGCATTTGACCGAGCTAAGGACCTATTATCGTCTGATATGACACTGGTAGGGTATGACCTCGCAAAGAAATTATTTTTAATATGCGATTCATCCGAATATGGCCTTGGCGTGGTATTGGCCCATGTAATGGATGATGGGTCTGAGAGACCTGTTATGATGGCTTCACGCACATTGCAGCCCCATGAACGAAGGTACGGGCAGATAGATAAGGAGGCCCTTGCAATAATATTTGGGTTAAAAAAGTTCCATGAATTCTTGGCAGGCCGTGAATTTTGTATAATTACTGATCATAAACCCTTAGTAGGTTTATTTAACCCAAGAAAGCCAATTCCTGACCAGATTTCCCCTCGTATGCTGCGTTGGTCTCGGAAGTTAGGTTGTTACAATTATTGTATCAAGTATAGACCAGGCCAGGCAATTGGTAATGCTGATGCTTTAAGTCGATGGACTGAGCCAGAAACGTCAGAGTTAGATGAAAAACCTCTTAGAGAAGTCTTATTATTGGAAGAACAACCAGATGGGTGGAATCTAGATACATCTAGAATTGCATCTGACACTGAAAAAGACCCAGTACTCCAAAGGGTGGTATTTCATGTCCTCCATGGGTGGCCATGTAAGAATACTGACCCCAACATGCAACCGTTTTGGACACGTAGAGAGGCTCTTTCCCTCAATAAAGGATTTTTATTGTGGTGTAACAGAGTCATTATTCCTAGTTGTTTACAACAGGATGTTTTAAAATTACTACATGCTCCACATGCAGGTATAGTCCAAACTAAAGCATATGCCAGAGGATATGTTTGGTGGCCAGGTATGGATCAGCAAATCGAGCACACTGTTAGCAGTTGTGAGTCCTGTCAGATAGTAAGAAACAACCCACCTAGAGATCCTCAAGCATGGGTTGTTACAGAAAAGCCTTGGAGTAGGGTGCATGTTGATATCGCCGGCCCATTCCAGGGTAAAACATTCTTAGTTCTTATAGATAGCTATAGCAAATGGTTCGAAGCCGAAATTATTGCGTCAATGTCTAGTGAAGCTACCATAGCTGCACTTCGAAGAATATTTGCATCTCAAGGGTTACCAAACACCTTAGTGTCAGATAATGGTAGGGTGTTCACTTCTAAGGAGTTCAATATTTTTCTGAAGAATAATGGAATTAAGCATTTATACTCACCGCCCTACCACCCAGCTGCTAATGGACAAATAGAAAGAGCTATACAGAGTTTTAAAAATAAGATTAAGAAAATGTCTTTAAATAATGTACCCTGGGCTGAAAAACTACCTAAAGCATTATATTCATTAAGAGTAGTCCCAAATAGTAGCAATAATAAAACACCAGCAGAGATGTTAAATGGACGTAGATACAGGTCAGCTGTTTCGAGCTTACATCCTGATAATATGCCAAGCCCACAAGATATCCAACTCGAAACGGCAGCACAGAAGGTGCCAAACAGAAGTTTCATAGTGGATCAGCCAGTCATGGTTCGTAATTATGGACCAGGGAAAAAATGGAATAGAGCAATGATTGAAGTAGTAGAGGGTCCTAGCTCTTATATGGTAAGGACAGAGGATGGTGAGTTACATCGGCGTCATGCAGATCAGATTGTAGCCCGAGTACTCCCACAAATCTGTGAGAAACAACCGTCATTCAGACATAGAAACCGATCAATATCAGGCTCATCGTCTCCAGATCCTCCCATTGACATACCAGCTCCAGAGCTATGGCCAGATATAATAGGAATACCTAATAATCAAGAAGATTAATTTGTTTAAACTTATTTGTTAAATTTAATAGGGTTCTATTATAATTGATTATACATAATGTTCTAAACTCACAATGATTATAGAGGGAAGGTATGTTGTGTATTGTTTTGTTAGTTGTCATAATATTAGTTTTCATAAGAACCATTTTGCTACGCAGTGCTTGCTCACACGAAACGAGAAGCCTGAAAACAGCACTTGGGTTTTAGATAGCGGTTGTACGTCTCACATGACTTATCAACGAGATTTATTTACGGCCATTGAGAGTACATCAAGGAAACTAAATTTTGCGACAGAAGACCATATAGCCGAGATTAAAGGAATTGGAACAGTATCCATTCTAACAACGAAGGGGAATTATACAACCCTCACACATTTGGAAAATACGCTGTATGTGCCTAGTCTAAGTACTAATCTATTATCCGTCAGCAAGATGACAGATGTTGGCTGCTCTGTAGTCTTCAATAAAAGGAAAGCGACGGTTATTAATCCAAAGATCGGTACAACTCTCACCGCATTTAAACAATCAGATGGCCTTTATTATATAAAATGTAACAAATTCAAATCTCATCAGTCTACAAATCTTGCCAATGATAGTGATGACACAGTCCTAACAAAAACAAAGAAAACGAACTCATCAAACATCAATGAGTGGCATAGAAAGCTTGGTCACATGAATGCCAAAGACATGCTATTAGCGCTGAAAAACGAGAACTTACTTGGTTTAGACTTCGATGCTTCTGAAACTTTAATGGAATGCGAGACATGCATTCAAGCAAAAATGCATCAAGTACCAGTTCCTCGAGAGAAAACAACTCAACGAACAACTCAATGCTTAGAAATCGTACACAGCGATGTATGTGGACCCATACTAACACCCATAATAAGCGGAAATAAGTACTTCGTAACTTTTATAGACGATTATAGCCGTTATAGTCGTGTGTATCTCATCAAAAATAAGAACGAAGTATTAGACAAATTTAAAGAGTTCAAAGAGTTATCTGAAACACAAACTGGGAACAAAATCAAGTTCTTACAATCAGACAATGGCACTGAATATGTGAACAAAGAGTTTGACACTTATTTAAAGCATCATGGAATACAACGAAGGCTTACTGCACCTTACACACCAAGTCAAAACGGAGTTGCTGAACGGAAAAACCGTACCCTCATGGAGAAAGCGAGAGCAATAATGATTGAAGCAAAGGCACCATTAAAATTCTGGGGCGAAGCAGTTTTTACTGCAAACTACCTATCAAACAGGAGTATAAATAGTGCCATACAGAATCAAACACCATTCGAAAAATGGGTTGGTAGAAAGCCATGCATTAATCATTTGTACGTGTTTGGTAGTAAGACTTATGTTCTAAGAAAAGGAACTAATGGTCATAAATTTGCACCAAAAGCTATTCCAGGTGTATTTGTGGGATATTCTGAAACATCCAAAGCATTCAGAATCTTCATACCTTCTAGAAATAAAATAATTATCTCTAAGGATATTCGTGTTTTGAAGACTATGTACTACGAGGAACAGAACACAAACGATCTCTCCACTTTGTTCAAAGCGATTTCACAAAATGAACAACCTAAACAAACAAAGCCACAGCACACACCACGCAAGCAGGTAGTTGTGACGTTTAACGAAGGAGATGATCAACTAGAAAACAGTGATACTGATATAAATCAAAATACAATTTTACAGCATGATTTAGTCGAGAGCACTAATGAACTAGTAAATATAGAAAGCGAGGATGAATCACTCTCTAGTTCCTACAATATTGATAACGACGACCCTGTACATGCTGACGCTGATACTGAGGAAGATACCACCGCTCAAACGAGGTCTTTGAGGAATAGAACTACAATAGCAGCACCTAAAAGGTATGATGATTTTATTTTAGCAGCTGCTGAAGAAATTGAAAGTTTAAATAAGCCCAAAGAACCTTCAACTTTTAAAGAAGCAGTGGAGTCTGCAGACAAACAAAAATGGATAGAAGCCATGAACAGCGAAATTACTTCCCTAAACGGTAATGAAACCTGGGATCTGGTGGATCTGCCTAAAGGTAGAAAAGCGCTACCCTGTAAATGGGTTTTCAAGGTGAAAATGAACCCTGATGGCTCCATACAAAAATACAAAGCCAGAATGGTAATCAAAGGTTATTCACAGCAATTTGGAGTGGACTATGATAAAATGTTTAGTCCGGTTGTTCGACTCAGCACAGTTAGAGCTTTACTCGCCATAGCTGTACAAGAAAATTTAAAATTAGGACAATTTGATGTCTCAACAGCGTTTTTAAACGGCGAAGTAAAAGAAGAAATATTCATGAAACAACCTGAAGGGTATCAAGATGGAATAAAAAGAGTCTGTAGGCTTAAACGGAGTCTATACGGACTGAAACAAGCACCACTTTGCTGGAATACCTGCATAGCCGAATTCTTAGAAAAGTCTGGTTTTAAACAAAGTGAATCAGACCCATGTATGTATATACGAATACGAGGCCATACAAAAGTCTTTATTGCGCTTTACGTTGATGACGGACTTGTAGCTTACAACACAACTGCAGCAGGAGATGAGTTTATCAAGGAACTGAAAACAAGATTCAAGATAACATATAATCCTGCTTCATACTTCCTTGGAATGGAAATTAATGTTAGTAAGGACAAGACGATTACATTGTGTCAAAAGGCTTATACAAAGAAAGTTTTAGAAAAGTATGGCATGTTGAATTGCAAACCTGCACCAACACCCATCATTAAAGAAAATGAAATGGAAGAGGAAGAGAATACCTATGCTAACTTTCCATACAGACAAGCTGTTGGTGCTTTGGCATACTTATCAGTAGGCACGAGACCTGATATCTCGTATGCTGTAAGTGTCGCATCCAGAAATCTTGACACAGTTACCAAGAAAGATGTACAGTTAGTAAAACGTATCTTCCGATACTTAAAAGGAACCCAACAAAAAGGGTTAGTCTTTAAGAAGACATCAAATCCACCACACTTAGTCTGCTACAGTGACGCAGATCATGGAGGAGATCAGACTACCGGAAGATCAACATCTGGAACGGTGTGTATATTATCTGGAGCTGCAATTAGCTGGCGAAGTCAGAAACAAACGACAGTGTCTATTTCCTCAACTGAAGCTGAGATTATAGCTGCTAGTGAATCTGCACAAGAGATTTTATGGTTGAATCGTCTTATCAGTGATTTGATTAAAACTGGAAAACCAATACTAAACTTAGACAACGAGTCAGCTGTAAAACTTGCGCATAATCCAAAGTACGAATATCATAAGCGTACTAAGCATATTAAGCTTAAACACTTCTTTGTGAGAGAATGTGTTAGCAATGGAGAATTTACTGTCAGACACGTCTCCTCAGAACTGCAACTGGCCGACATGTTGACTAAACCACTATTTGGTCCGCGATTGCATGATTTGAGTTCTAGAATGGGATTAAAGAATTTATTGACATAAATTCTTCAAATTTCCGAGGATGTGAAGTATCCACATATAAAACTTTTTTGTTATGTTTTATAAAAACTGACTTTGCTACTTAGCAACACATTGTTATTTTTCTTTAACTTATAATAAAATGAAATCCACAATATTATACAGAAAGATTTTTTTTAATCGTTTCTGATTTAACAACCATCAAGTCTTCCTCCAACTTTTGTTCAATCTTATTCAAAACACTTGGTTTTTTAATAAGTTTTTGCTCAATTTATATGCATTTTTAGTAATATTATATACAAGAAGGTAAACATTTTTTTTCTATAGAGTATAATTTATTATGTTAAATTAATAACTTAAGTTGGAAGTTTTAAGTTTTAAGTGATAAGGCGGCCTACTGTTTCTACCAGGGCAATATTGTAATTGTGTATTTTTGAAATCATATATTTGATGAGCAATAAAGTGTTATCTATCTACATCTTTTAATTCTTATCATTTCTATAGATAACAAGAAATCTGCCTGCCTAATTAGTATATGAACATATAAAATGTGAAATATTATGTGAATAGAGATTTCCTTATGAAGTCATAAGGAAATCTCTATTCCTTCTAGTAGGTAAGTACCTACCATCACTATTGAATCTCCATCTCAAGAAAACAGAATGATACATATCCCATGTACCCAAAAATATATGTGTGGCAAACATAATAATAAATAATCTATTTATCTGGATTTTTACTCCTTACTCATATAATTTATACCTTAACTTGAAATAAAAGAAACCTATGTTCATTTCTAAGATTTTATTTTATTTAGGTTTATGGCTTGGCAGCTAGGCCTTTAAGCCAGATCTTAGTTTAGAATATAGTTTCATTTTCGTAAGCCTATGCGTAGCACAGCTGAACTGTAGGTAATCAGCTAGTGCCCATCAACGGAGTTCCTGTGACAACTCAAACGGCCACATTTGACTATACAGTTCACATTTCTCACAAAACACATAACTACTACTCAAAAACTATCAATATCCTACAACTATTGTTCGTTTTATAGTAACTTTACAAATTAAAAAAAAAACTGCACAGCACAACATCTTTCAGTTCCCGCCAAAAACTCCTCATTTCTAAGATTTTAATGATGGCACATTTCACTGATCACTGGTTGGTAATATAAAAAAAAAATCATGTCACTCAACTCAATAGAATAGAATAGGGAACAACTGTTAAGATTCATCAGTTTTATTTTAGTGAGACAAGCAAAGCACCTTGAAGTATAAAATGCTAAATTAGAAAGTCACTGATGAATGAGCAAACTTGTTTGAATAACATTGAACGAAAACTTTTTAAACCATTGAGAGTGTAACTTATTATTTTATAGCACACTTCCAATAATTACTTGCAGTTCTAGTTGTCACTGTTGCACATCACTGTACTGTTATTTTATGGTCACTTCTAAAATATGGAGAGGGTATTTTTTCACTTATGACAAAATTAAATAACTTCACAGCAATGACCGATGTATTAAAATAGCTGTAATTACAACTGGATATTTCAATCATTATTATATATAAGAAATACTTTATTACTTTAAATTTCAGCATCATATGGTGTAGAGGATCCTGAATTTGCCATAACGCAGTTGGCTCAAACTACAATGAGGTCGGAGCTTGGTCAAATATCTCTGGACAAAGTATTCAGGGAGAGAGAGTCTCTCAATGTCTCGATTGTGCATGCTATCAACAAAGCCAGTGAGGCATGGGGCATCACTTGTCTGCGTTATGAGATCCGTGAGTTAGAGATTAAGGCCAATATTGAATAAGAAATTAAATTAATCAAAAATACAAAGTAGGACTGCTTATATCTGTGTAGGAATGGAGAAAGAAGCCAATTTTCTGTAACCGGGCGGCCTGTCGTAAGAGACGACAAACAAACTCACAACCAGGTGGTATATAGGGTATTTGCTCGACTGGATGGGGACCACCTGTTGTCTAGAGTATGCTGCTAAAACAACCTTGTGCTGTGTTCCAGCACTGTGTAACAGGATCCAGTCTCCCTTTAGAGAGCAGCAGTGCATTTCGGCGGGTGCAAAGTAAAAAGAGATGTCTGCAAAATAGCTACTTTACAGGAGAGCGAAAAGATGGTCAAATTAACTTCGTAGTATTCGAAAGAACATACATTGCTGGCTTTTTTACGTACGAAAATTTATTGAAATAATGTGATATATGCAAAACAAATAATGTCATATTGTAAAGAATTGTTTTATTAAAATGATTGTACAATAAACTAAAAATCATCATTTTGTAGATAACTTTATTTACTTTGCACCCATCGATTTGTTGGTGTTGCGAATGTCCATAGGCGATAGTAACCACTTTCCATCAGGTGAGCGTGAACGTCTGTCTGTCTGCTGATGTGTGCTGTTGATATTGTTACGTGCGAGCGGGGGTACGCACTTATGGATTGGAAGAAAACACCAGTTTTTAACTAAGAGCTTTTATTGACTTACAAAGCCGCGCGCAGTACCTCCCTGTTGGGTTGCTGTCCTTAAACACACGACCAACGATGCACAGTCCCGACGATAAGTTGTCACGCCTTCAATACCGTCGCCGATATTGGGTGGACCACCTCCGGTATTATCGCGTGTAGCTCGCATCTGGTTCCTTGCTCGAACTACGCCACACACCTTCTTCAAGTATCTATCCACCAAACTGGTCACTTAATTCGTCTCTGTCCTCTATTAACCTTTCCTAATAACTCTTTAGTATCGCACTTGTCGTTTCACCGTTTTGGACTGAACTCAACTTTAGACTCTACTCTAAACTGCCCGGTAGGCGCGCCTTACGCTGTTTACATACCCGGAAGAATTTTCTAGAATCCATCTATCTATCTCTGTCTCTTCCTTCCCGAACCTTCTGTTCGGGAACTTTCGTTTATACATCTATCCCTTTCTAACATCTATCTATCTCTTTCTTTTGTTTATCGTCTATCCTTTTCTGAATATGTCCGTCCTTGTCTTTTCCTTCCAGAAATGTCTAGTTCTTTCTAAAAGTTCTAAAACTGATTTACGCTGCAGGGCAGTTCCACCCTCGGTCGCCACAATATGTTGTGACGTTTCTAAATTTGGGCAGGCGATATAAAACTACCGACGCGTGTCCACGAGGCGATGCAGATGCAAGTGGAGGCCGAGAGGCGGAAGCGCGCCGCCATTCTGGAGTCCGAGGGCGTGCGGGCGGCCGACATCAACGTCGCTGAGGGCAAGCGCCAGTCCAGGATATTGGCATCAGGTACCATCAAAATAAAATTGATGCTTCATAATTGAAGACATGAGTGGATGAAGGTGATATGTCGCATACTCGGTTTTTTGCGTAGATGAAGGTTATAAGTTGATATTAAATGACTCGATTGCAGACCTTAGACTATAGGCATATTTAAAAAAATTAAAAGTAAAACTTTTATCTCGATTTACTCAGAATTGGAATTATGTGACTTATCACCTTCATCCAGTCATGTCTTCAATTGTTGAAATGAAAAATAGTCTTCTTCATGTATGTTGTTATTGAAGAGTTATTTTGTAAAGACAGGTAACAAAGGTTGCTAAGATACTATGAAAAAAAAATATATATAAAAGAACAAATATTACGAACCAGTACGTACAACAATAATGGCCACGAATCTACCAATGAAGTGTCCATCTGTGATTTCAAAATAAATACCAATATTTAGTGTTACTCAGAAAACACTATTTGTCCATAAATAGCTATGTCTGATTAACACAATATAATCATGCAAATACATTAATTATAATAAAGAACTTATGTATTTTGAAATATATCATTGTATATGTGTATATTTATGACTATGTATATGTATGTATTTGTATATTTATTTTTTAAATTAGTTTGAGTATCTATGTAACTATTGCCTTTTTCCTATACCATCTACATCGCCTGAATCAAATTTGTTTTGGTTTAGGTTGCCTGTAAGAGATCGCTTTGAGCGATAAGGCCGCCTATTGTATCGCCTAGAAAATATTGTAAATATGGTCTGTTTTCTCTGTATGGTCTGTGTGCAATAAAGTGTTATCTCTCTCTTACTTA
Organism: Dendrolimus punctatus; assembly: GCA_012273795.1. Classification (NCBI taxonomy): domain Eukaryota; kingdom Metazoa; phylum Arthropoda; class Insecta; order Lepidoptera; family Lasiocampidae; genus Dendrolimus; species Dendrolimus punctatus. The sequence continues at coordinate 8,322,929 of CM022544.1, forward strand.
GATGAATACTGCTTTATCTAATTTTTTTTTGCTTTTACTGTACCAGGAGACTAAAGCCAATTTGGCATGGTATATATGGGATAGAGTAGGGAAGATGGGATAAGATAGGGGGGAAAGTAACCCATCAGAACCCTCCCTCAATATATTATTAAACATATTCCACAGAATGTCTCACAAGACACCAGTCGAACATACCATATAAGTTGTAACCAAGCTTATGAATCCGACATAACTAATATGTTTTATCTAGCACTCATTATAAAGAATTTTGGGCATGTTCATTGGAAATGTTGTTTCAAATAAGCTCTAAAACGATTCAACAGATTTTAAGTTTGATTAAAATCTGTTGAATTTTAATTTGATTTATTGTAGTATACATTTTCGTGCAGTACCATTACAATATCTTGCAAAGTTCAGATAATATGAATAAAGACCAAATGTACTATAATATGTGATACTTCAACGTGTATTAAATATTACAGAGGCGGAAAAACAAGAGCAAATAAACAAAGCATCTGGTGAGGCCCAGGCCATGCTCGCCGTCGCCGAAGCTCGCGCCCGTGGCCTCAAAATGATCGGCAACGCGCTTGCAGACCCAGTAAGTTGTTATTAACATGAGAAAACAATCGCTCATTAATGTGAATATTTTTGGTAGATTTATAGCTTTATCGCCTTTACAAATTCGATATTGAGTGCAACAATACCTAAATTAACATGCATAATTATTATCATTTTCAAATTACATGTTTAGTAGTTTAAATATACTCAGCTATTATAAGATAAGTTTTAGGTTTTAAATTGATTTTAATTCAGATCACGGAAAACCGTGCACTTGTCTTACTTTAACATCGTGAGCAGTACATCATTTCGCTTTGGTGGAGGTTGCTGCCAAAGCGTAAAATCTACGTGTTATATATATGTGGTTTTTTCGATGATTTAGAATTAGATCAATAAAAATGGTGAGGATAGGTATGGTTTTCTGTGATTAGCTACTAAACTCTATGTTAGCAGACGACGCTCCTGGTCCCGAGTCTGCCATCTGAATCGTATAGGAGTAGCCACTGTGACAGTACAATCATTCTGACATTATTGTAATACCAGGCTCAGGGATTAATTATATAAAAACATTTTAGTACATTTAATAGAACCATGTCAGATCTTTGATAACAGCCCCAAGGGCCGGCTCAATCACACACTTTCATAGAATATCGTATTCTGTGCAATGATTGAAAGCTCTGATAGCTTTTATTAGCTACATATGTATGTTAGTATGTAACGGAATCTTTGAACATGATTTTGACCCCCTTCAAAACGTCGGATTAACTCGACATTTGGCATACTTATTAAGGACCGATGACAATTCAATATTTTAAACAGTTTGATCCGTTATCCTTACTAGGATAATTAGGATTAGCGAGTTTTTGTTTTCCTGAGACCCGGAGTGTCTGCGTCAAGACCAAGGAGGAAAACTACCAGGCGCGCCGATCACCTATTCCTCGGATAAGTTACCGACCACTGAATCAGATGATTTTTTTTTACAATAAAACTTTTTACTTACGCTATTTTGATTCAAATTTATTAAAACATATTTTCTATTTTTTAGTTGGATTTTGTATAAAAGCGATTTTTTTTAGTTTTTTTAAATCTGTTTTTTTATAATAAATTTCGTACTCCACTGGGTGGGTCCTTTAGCCGTCTACATGACTGGCAGCTTCGCAATAAAAAAAAAATAGAATTAAAATCATTGATAAGGATTCTTCTAAAGAAACTGAACTTTATTTTTAGGATAGTAAACATGCTGCATCATTAACCTTGGCGGAGCAATACGTTGCTGCATTTAACAAGTTAGCTAGAACGAATAATACACTCATTTTGCCCGCAAATGCCGGAGACATCTCCAATTTAGTTGCTCAGGTAAGTTATTATTAAATAAATATAAAATGGAATGACTATTTTATATTATTAAGAAACATTTACGTTCAATTAATCACTTTCATACACAAGAGAATGGCATAAAACAACTCTATACGACTCTATGTATGTAAAAGTTCTTCTACTATCTATGGTAGTTAGTACAAAAATGACTTCATAATTTGACTGGATTTATAGACTATACTAGCTGTCCCGGCAGACGTCGTCCTGCCCGGTAAAAATAAAAATAAAAAAAATTTGGGGTGGACTACCCCTAACATTTAGGGGGATGAAAAATAGATGTTGTCCTATTCTCAGACCTACCCAATATGCACACAAAGTTTCATGAGAATCGGTCAAGCCGTTTCGGAGGAGTATGGCAACGAAAACTGTGACACGAGAATTTTATATATTAGATATAACTTCAATACACTTGGTTTAAAGGTCTTTGTTAACAAGACATAAAATTAATTTAAAAAGGTAAAATCTTTATTTTGTAGGGTGAACTATATATGGCATTCTCGACTCCCAGTAAATTTATTCAAGTTACATATTATTAAAAAATGTTAAAATTGTTAATTTTGTAATTTCTTTGGTAATAAGGATACGAAATAAGAATAAATTCTTTAATATCTAGAATAAATTGATAGGGTGCTACAATGGTATAAACTTATATTGGATTACTACAATATCGTATAAATTTAATTTTCTTTTAGGCTATGTCAATATATTCAACGGTTACAGCACATAATTCTCAAATGGCTCACAATCTGCCTGAAGTGTCGCAGACATCTTACGAGGATCCTCTAGTCAAAATCAATTCTTTAACTGAAAAGGGTAGTACTATGGCGGGACAGGCGGTGCCGCGGGAGGAGGACAGTCTAGCTGAATACTTCTCAGATGACGAAGAAAGAGAGAAAGCTTTGCAAGCGCAGAAAGAGAAGAAAGAAATGCATTTAAATAAATTGGAAAAGGACGCATAGAACGTTTAAGTATAATGCAGTGTTTGTTGTTCATTTACAACTTATAGTAGAATTATTTTGTCCTTGCAGTTTGGGTCATAAATAATCGGAGTGGTGAAGCGAGTATTTCGCTCTCTTTTCCACTCACGGGCCTTATGGGCGGGCATAGTGATGCGCATTATTGTTGTCGATAATGTATTTAGTTTTCTCATTTTGTGGGTTACTGATAAAAATGAAAGAAAAAAATTTATAAAACAACGTATTTATTAAAATGAGGTTTATAATGATTTAAAATAAATTATTAATTAGGTATCTATGCATTAAAAAACTATACGTACAAAAGTTTAGAATGTAACAAGTTCTTTTAAAAATAATTGTAAGTACTTATATCTCAAGTTTAAAATTTCAGTAAAAAATATAACAATGATTTTTATAAGAATAATAATCTTTCTTTGATAAGAATGAGTTTTTATCGATAATGGCGTTGCGCCCGCGCAACATGCTCACCGTCTTAGCCGGGCTGAGGCCGAGCTATGATTTATGGCCCAAGCTGCACGGACAAAATAATTCTACTATAGTGCTAGTTGTGAAAATTGACAATAGAAGTTTATTGTTTATGGGGAGCAGAGACAATGGCATTACTGATTGAGTTAATTGTCTTGGCATCAACTACAGCTGATATTACATTGTTCATTTCTATCTCAATTTGGATAAAGCAACCAAAATAAACACAAAATTGAATCATTCAATGTCATTAAATGCTTTTGATACTTCCAGTTTTGTATCTTTCAAACAAGTTGCTTCAACTTGGTTGAATCATGTAATTCAACTGTAAATTATATTTGTCTACTGGTTAAATGTAGTTATTTTTTAATATTCCAATATCCATTACTTTTACTCTTTACAGTGTAATTTGCAAAATCAATGTCTGTGTTGTTTCCACATATTAAAATTAATGATTACTACCCTTGCGCATGTTTGCCAATAGCCTCATGATGTCACGCGTCGATGGTCAGTAGGGTTGACAAAAAAGGTTACATAAATAGTTGTTGCGATAAATTTATTACTGTATATAATTTACATAAGTATATACAATAATAGTATGTAATACAATACCTACATACATATCTTCACGCCAGGTCCCTTGCGGGGTAGGCACGAACAACAGAGCGCCATACAGGCTTATTCTTACACACCTCACTTGCTTCTTTGACATTCATAGCTCTTGTCATGCACGCTCGTCTGTTCTTAAGGCTCCTGACATCACCTTCTGCTAGTACACGATCAATTTGATCATGGAAGGTGTGTCGTGGCCTTCCGCGACTTCTGAATTCATCCACTTTTGCATTGTATATCTGTTTAGTCATTCTTTCATCATACATTCTTTCCACATGCCCGAACCACCCGAGCATTCCTTTCCTTACCTTCACCCCGACACTCTCTTTCAGACCAACTCTCTTTCTTACTTCGGTATTACGAACGCGGTCCGCGAGCGTCACTCCGCAGATTTTGCGCAGTGCTCGCATCTCGACCGCGTTTACTCTACTTTCATGCTCTCTATTCCATACCCAACTCTCGCTTCCATACGTGAGCGTAAGTACCAGCACCGCGTTGTGTATGGCAAGCTGGGCTTTCTGGCTGAGGTTCTTAGCGCCTAGAAGTTTACCTAACGCTCCATTCACACTATTCTCCAAATTTACTCTTTTTTCTATGTCAGCGGTGTACCTTCCATCCCTGCTAAAAGCACATCCAAGATATACAAACTCATTCACTTGTTCCAGCATAATATCATCGACCATTATCTTGCATTTGTTCTGGTGTCTTCTCTTTCAAACTAATATGCGTCCTGGAAGTTAGTATACGTCATTGCGTATTACACAGATATAAGGTTAACAGACAGCTGAAAGGAATGTTGCGCTCTCACTATGCTGCTATAGAAACTCGCATGCCATCTCCTTCACACAATACACCGGAAAGTGTGTAATAAACTTTCATATTAGGCTCAACCTGCACAAACTCACGTAACTAACTTCACTCGAAGCGCATTTAAGTTTTGTTTTAATATGTATAAATTTTCTACTGCTGAGAGTGAAAGAAAATTTGTTCAAGTAAACTTTTTCGTCATAAGACAACAATTTCCTTACGTATGCTCTCTGTCAGGGTTCGAATGTGTGTTTTTATTATTGAATCAACAAAAACTCCCCCTACCCGCGATATTTTAAAATTGTCATTAATATGCATTATGTATTTTTCTTACTGTCAGAACAGTTATTATTATAGGTGCATCCGCGGTAGTCAGCAGGAAAGTGAGCAGTATAGAATCTTGAAACAAGTTTCGTTTACTTAAGGTTAAACAAGGACCTACTCACTGACAAAAACGAAATTAAATCAAATCTGATAATTTTCTCCACTGTTTCCCCTTCTTCTTCCTTTTAAAAGGTAGACTTTATTTTGTTATCAAAGTTTTTAATTAAAAGTGAGATGTTATTTTTTTCATAAAACGAATGTGACTACCTACCTATCTACTTGTCGAGTTCTCGTTCTGATAACCAATGAGCTTCAGCTTCTTGGAGTTTCCTTGACATCTACTTTCAATTATGGCTTTTGCGTAGAGTATATAAAATAAACTGCGGCAAAACTGGGCATACTCTCGAGGTTGAGACGGTACTTCACACCGGAACTGCTGCTGTTGCTGTGCAATGCACAAGTATGTATGATATATGCTCGTCCTCGAAGCACTAGAGTCGATTGAGCGGAGAGCCAGGAGACTGGTTGGCAATGGTCAGCTTTTGACGACTAAACTTAAATTCAAAGGGCCTTGCTTATAATAATCTCATTAAGAAAGGATTAGCCATCTCTTAAATAAGAGACTCTTAAGCCCCTAATCAATATCTGGTTTAAATAAAACTTGCCATCTTGCCTCTTAGCAGTCACTTAAACTACCTCTCAATGTTGGTTAGTTTTGACAGTTATTTATGAGTTATTTTACCACCACTTATCCTTAAGAGGAGTTTATTGGTAAGATTTTCGTTAATCAGTTGCTGAGCAGTTTCTTAAAAATTAACAAACGATTATAAGTAAGGCCAAGTCTCAAACATCGGTGTAGGTTTGCCGGCCTATCGGTTTTCTATCGGATACACTTTGGCGAGAGGGCAGCCGAGCTCTTCAATCTGATCCCGCCGTGTCTCTTCCATCAACGCCCATCATCATCATCATCAACAACCAGACGATATGTGGTGGCTATTAAACCTATACGAACGAAGTGCTTTGCGCTACTTTTATCATGCACACCACAAAAGAGTAGAACTCGATGGCGGAGTCTGTTTTTCCCGATACTTACAAGCTGGTTGTCTGCAAGTCCCGTGTGAATATCTCCATATCTACACTCCACATCGGACAAGATAATGATCCAATGCGAACCTATACTTACTAGTATTAAAAAAACCGAGGATTCTACTATTATAAAGCAACAGATATTCCGGTGTTGACTTTGTGTAGTTTGCATCTATAGAAGCACGTTATTATAAATTTAAAAATTTCGTAACTCGCCATTAGGAACACAGTGACAATGTTTTGTAACAAGCAGTGTTTTAAAGGGAACTTGAAGGTTGATGCTCTGCTGTGCACTTTTATTTTCAAAAATTTATACGAGTAGTTATTACTGGCTAAAAGTGAAAAATAGTTGCAGTCCATTCTTTGTTTTTAACACACGTGTCTTAGTTAGTTTTCCTCTCAAAAAAACATGCACATTGATATTTAGCAATCAACTACTTGGACTAGTGAGGTGAAACTAAATTTAAAAAAGAAATTCTATTTGTTGCTGTTTCGTCAAGGATCAAAAATAATGTACAATTTAATTCATTCGTAATTCTTTGTAATTACAAAGTCGTTAAGTTTGATAAGAAATATTTATCTTCACATATTAAGCATCGACTTATATGTAATTATATCTCAATGGCTCCTACATAGTTTTATTGTAATAGGAAGAGGTTAGTCATTTATTTAAAAATAAACATTTCGTAAAAATATACTCTTTTATTTCTCTCAAATGGTACAAATCAGACTAGTCGTTTAACAATAAATCTATACGACTTTTTGCTTAAACTAATAACACAAAACTTATATAATAGCCCAATAAACCAAAATTGTATAATAAACAGCTTATCTAACATGTTTTCATTAAATAATATAAAAATATTTTCTCTGTGTTTAATTATTGGAATGCCTTAAGCATATTCCTTATATTTTGATATCAACTTGATAATAATAAAATGTTTGGTTTTTTTTATTAAGATCTAAACTTGAAACAAAATGTCATCAAGTTTTTATTGTAGATATCCAATAGCTACAGACATAAATAATAAGTATAATATCATTTTGTATAAAAAAAACAAATGTTTATACACTAAGACTTTCCACGCGACTTTTGCTCGCACAAATTTTAATTTATTTAACAACTCGTACCGGTATTTTATTTTTACCTTGAAGTAAAATTCTTGTACCTATTTTTATTTACTCAATGTCGTTTACAGTTCGGCCAGTAAGTGTAATTGAAAAAGCCTCTATGCTTTATGATTAGATGGCGCTTCAAGTTATTTTTCTCTCGTTCTTCGATATAAAAACATAGTTAAAACTTTCATCCAACGTTTCATTATATCGAGGGCTTCATAACAAATGGACGTACAGACAAAAGTGCAGTTTTACACAAGGGACAAAATTGTGAATTTTAGAATACCCTTCTATTTAGGTACACTTGGTAAGATTTTCTAAATTGTAACATGCATAGATTTTAGTAAACAAAAAATGGCATTTTTGCGTATACGCTCATTTGTTATGAAGCCCTCTTTATATTAAGAAGAAACCAGACAAAAATTTGGTTTATACCAAACTAGCGACCCGGCGCGGTTTCACCCGCGCTATGTCCTGCTCCCGTGGTATATAGCGTTATGTTATATAGCCTATGACACTCCCGTTAACGTAGCTACCGAACAGTAAAAGGATTTTTAAAATCGGTTTAGTAGATCCAGAGATTACCCCCTACAACGTCACAAACTTCACCTCTTTATAATATTCGTATTAAGATTATTATAGATTTAAGTTTCCATAGACGTCTATAAATGGTCCTATACATCAAGTCACAGTAGATATAGTATAGTCCCCAGCACGCCAACGCGAATTGATTGCAGTTTTAAAATATTTATCTTGTTGCTAAATTTTAATATTTTTACTAAAAAATCTTTTACTAAAACGAATAAAAATAAATGCTTATGATCTATTCATAATGCTTCAATGGCATATTAGTTGGCTTACCAAGACAGCATATAGTTGATATTTGGCATGATTATAATAATTGTGATGGTTATACGAAAACATATAAAAGTATGAATAAGTTATTTTTACGTTTGCATTAATGAGTTTGCGAGACTTATTCTGGCGACATATTAATGCGATTTATTTAGTATACAGCTGCCATGTACGGTATTTATCTCCTGAACACATAATTGTCTGCAACCACGTTATTTAAAACTCGTGCTGCTAGTCCATGCATTTTGACTACAATATGACGCATTAATTAATGCTCATTATTGTTATAAACAAGGCACAAACATACAGGATTTAAACAAAAACGTGTAGTTAGAGACAACTATGCACTCAGGAGATTCAACCATGGCTGGTTCCTATATCTTACTAAACATTCATTTGCCTTACTATCAATTAAAATTTGACACAAGTTTCATATTATAAGTCAAATCAAATCGTTTATTTGCTTAAAAACATCAGGTGGCTATATATTATTTTGTTCACATGTATTTCCCCTTTCAGGCATGCAAATAGTAATTAAGTTGAAAATCAAGTAATTAACAAAACATAGTGCCACTCAAACCACAGACATTAATTTTACTTTTTTCTAGAATTCAGTAATCATAGGTGCAGAGTTTTCCATATAAAATATTAGTTTTTTTTTAGATTTTTTTATTGCAGGCGTTCAGTTCAGAGTTCAATAATAAAGTATGTACTATATATAGTTAAATTTAATTTAGTATTAAGTATTGCCAAATTTCTACCGATTGTAAGGCAAGTGTATGAATAGTAAGATATAAGAACCGGCCATCGGTAGATTTATTTTCTTAACAAACTATGTTCTAGTCCTCTGGATAATAATGAACTGGCCATACCAGTTATTAACAATCCACTGCCACCACTACATGTTCAATATAAATTCATTTTCATGATATTTTGACGTATTTTTCTCGTTTATTAAAATAGCTGACAGTGCCCTCTTCTGGGTCATTTGATTGAGTTGGCATTTTGTGGAGACTAAGATATGATGCTGATAGTTCAGTGCCGTCGAACTGCCTTAAATGAATCTGTAAATAGGAAGCATTTTGTTATTTAGACCAGGGAAGAAAAATACAGTGGGGACCGAGGGTATAACGTTCTAGCAGTAGTTTCAGAACGAAGTTTCTGGAAGGAAAAGACAAGTACAGATCCATTTCAAAAAGGGATAGACAAAAAAGCTTCTAAATACACAACGTTTTATTATTTCAGATTTATTGTTTACATCAAATTTATTGTACGGTTCAACGTACAGCGTTTTGCTGACGCTGCGGCCTACTTTAATGTAATAACATCACTATAAATAACGCTAACACAAGTCGTGGTAGCGTAATGGTCAGCGCACCCGCCCCTAAATCGTAGGGTGCGGGTTCGATACTGACCGGAACGCATGCACCTCTTAGTCAGTTTTCTGATCTAATGTGCATATTGTTACAATTACTACGTGCTAAAAACGGTGAAGGAAAACATCGTGATGCAACCTGCACATCGAGATAACCGATGTTTCAAACCTGCCAAGCCGCCTTGGACAAGCGTGGCGGGTATACTGTCCGATCCCCCTATAATGGGAGGCCCGAACCCAGCAGTGGGACATTTATGGGCTGAAAATATTATTTATATTATAAATAACGCTCACAAATATATTGTGAACGAGTCGCTATTGAGTTGCAACCAGGGATCAACATCCAAGCCAAACTACTACGAGAATAAATCCCTGAAAGCAACAAGATGTATTTTTTTACCCTACTACAAGCAAGAGCAAATGTACCAACTGTACATTTAATGGTCCTTCGAGTCGGATTTGAACCAGCGACATATGGATTATATATGTATTAATTAAATGTACAGTTTGTATATTTATTAATATTTGAATAGTACTTTAATAAAGGGGTTACTTGATGGCCTACAATTCCTATATCTTATTATTCATTCAGTAGCCCTATCATCCGTTGAATGTTGACATCACTTGTCCATACAAGCTCTATAGCTTGTGTAAAATTTTGACCAATAGTAAGGAAAATGAATGCACGGAAATATATAGCAACCGGGCCTGAATGGAGTTTGTCGTCCTCGGTCGTACATTACCACATTTTTGATGATATAAATCATTGGATTTTACTTACTTTCTATTATATGAATCGTAATAAAATAATTCAAATAGAAATGATAATTAAAGGTGATAGCTACTACACCTAGGCTGCGTTCCATTGGAGACTCACAAGGACCACGTTCACGACCGCGATTTTTCCTGTTCCACTTGCTTGCCGGGGTTACCTTTGTAAACCAAAGTGCAACGTTTATTTGACATGGGTCATTGTGAGTGTTGTATTATAGGAAATTATGACGTCATTAGTGATGTTTTCACCACGACCATAACAACCGCGGTCGCCTTGTGGAACGGCAGACGGGGCGTTTAGGGCGTTGTGAGCTACTAAAGAACGCGCTGCTAGACTAACTATACTAGATAGATGTGCTTACCAATAAATGCAAGTTAACTTCATCACTTCTACACAAATAGGGGAAATTTCCACCGCTTTTCAAATGCGCCAATTTTGCCTGAGGATATGATTTGTATAAGTCCTCCCTCACTTTGGAACTGAGTGCACTCTCATCCCAAACATCCATTATCGTCACAGGAATGTCGCTTAATAATTGAGGTTGTATATAACATGGGCTGCAGTTCAGAGTCAGTCTTGAAGCCAACTCAGATTGGGTGAGAGATTCCAACTGAAGGAATAATATTTCATCTTTACTAATAACGCCACGACCATTACCCAGAAAAACACTAAGTAAACATAATTATATTTCCAGTAAGCGCCACAAGTAGCATGTTTAGTAAAAAAAAAGCGAGATTAGATATTATATCGAGGGCTTCATACTAAATGGGCGTTTTTGGTTGTTTACTAAAGTCTATGCATGTTACAATTTAGAAAGTTTTACCGGTATGCAAGTGTACCTAAATAGAAGGGCATTCCAAATTGCAGCCTTATAGAATCAACAAGTTTTGTTTCATTCCCAATTTTGTCAGTTGTGTAAAACTAAAAATTTTGTCTGTTCGCCCATTTGTTATGAAGCCCTCAATACAATGTTAGTGACTGTGTATGGCAGATGTAATCTAGGTTTTAATCCATTATATGAGATGCGACATTCTTGATGGTGTTGAACATTGACAGATAAACATTGATAACTTATGTATATACACACTGATGCAGCAGCTAGTCATTCATGGCGTTAGCTTTTAAGGCTTACTTATAAGTCGGATTTAGTCACAGTCACTAACATTAATGCAAGTCGAGCAGCAGCAGCATAATGTCATACGGATTATTGCATAAATTCTAGAATTTAACAGCTGCATGATCCTCTTCCTTGTTTATTTTAAACAGCAATTGTAGGTATTAATGAATAATCACGCGTTTAATTAAAAAATATCCAAATCTATAAATTTTCTTTTACGTCTTTTTTTACATTTAACTTGCAGTCTTTCTTTTCTTGGATTTTGATAAAGAAGGGTACTACTAGCATTTACCCAACATATTATTATTTAATAAATACTTTATGATCTTCTTAGTTAAAAAGTTACAGTAAATTTTCTAAACGTGACATTTAGAGATCCGAGATAAACATTGAAAGCACATTCAAACAGATATTATGAACATGATGTAAGTTTATATAATAACCATACTTATAAGGTACATCTATGATCCACCAGAGTATATACTGCTTTGCACTCTGACAATAGAAAAGTTTCCAAATTATGGTTAGTGTATGAAAATAAATGAATTAGAACAAAGATAAGTATGTTACAAAACTTCTCACCCGTTCAACCATAAAGTCAATAGATTCGGCCATCCTTCTATCGACCTTATCAGTAGTAAAGTTCCCCATGAGCATCCTCTTTAGAACTAGAGATGGCAAAAGCCAAAATAGAGCTGCAGAGTCATGATATTCAAACACGGACGTGTCAGTGAACGTGTTGCAGAGGATTAACGATGCAACATGTGGGCAATTAGTTGTCAGCTCAGCAAACTTCTGGGCTATGAATCCACCTGGAAACGAAGTCTCATATGTGAACTAGGTAGTTTCATTTGCTAAATATTATAGAAAGTAAACAAGACGTAGGGAGTTACGCTAAAATTCTTTGCTCTCAAAAATTGATGTCCATGAAATCCTTACTAATCTCTACAAATAAAAGGAACAAAAAGAACTTGTATTGTGTATAATAATAAATAATTAATAATCAGCAGACAAACACACATTGTATATCCCCAAATTAAGCAAGTAACGCTTATATTTTGGGTAATATAGAACATACTATTTATTCTGGGGCCCAGACACCCAGACCATGGTAAATAATGGAGAAAAACATTTCCGAAATTTACTTCATCAGGAATCGAACCCGGAGCCTCTGCATTGCACTGAAGTAGGCTGGCAAAGGCTTAGCCCTCTCAACCACAGAGGCCATCAGAGGCCTTTGTATTTATTTACAAAGAAAGACAAAAACAGACAAAAATATCTTGCTAAGCATGTTTTTTTTTAAAATAACAACTCTTTTTACAACTTGATTATTGTTACAGTTTTTTGAGTTTATACATGCTTATTGTTATCTTTTGTTATTGTGTTTGACATATATTGTGGTTTTTATGATGTGTTGTGTACCTTATAAATAACTTATATATTTTTTTCTAATTTTAATAGTAAACTTATACTAATGTAAGGTGTATCTTTTACAAGCTGGTGTTGTGAGAGAGTGCATGTGCAGTGTGTGCCTTATGTCTATACCCAGATAAGCATGTTACTGGGCAGCTTTATTGAATAAGCTGCTATTTATTACATTCCAAGATATTTAAAAAATAACATTGTTTCCCGAGAAAATTATGACATTGTACTAAAATATGCAAATTTTATGCATGCAAAACCTAGTATTTAGGTAAATGGTATTTTCATTCTTTTTATAATATTTATACAGGTTTTTTATATCTAACCAGTAGAGTGGCATAATTATGCTAATAGCACCAATACTATCTGATAAACATCTAACTTTAGAATAATATTTTTTAACTTGTTAATGTTTGATAGAAGTTAAACAGGAAATGAGTAAACTATACTAATATTATGCTCAATATGTTGACGGTAAATAAATTATTATTAAAATAGGTTTCCAAATCTATATACTACTGTAATGTAGTTAAAATCATTTATTCAAGATTATTGTTACATTAAACATATATACGAGTACATCAGTACATCCATAAATCAAGAAAACTAAATTAACACGGATCGCATTCGCGCGGGCGCCGGAGTCGGGACGCGCGAACGTCATGGACGGTGTCATAAGTGCGACTGCCTTGCCACTCCTGCGGCTTGCGCATCCTTTGGGGAGCGTGGGCCCCTGCGCACCAGATGGGAGCGGCGTGAGACGCGGAGGGGACGCGGCAGGCGACGACTCCCGTACATGTCTGAACCCGTCGTAATATCTTCGCGTTACATCCCCCCCCTACAACTCGGATAGGGTGTCCTCGCATCCGAGTTGATAAATTTATAGGCTGGTCAAGCTGTGCTCGCTGATTGGCGGTCAGCTTTACTCCATCGCCGTTTTCAAGAGTAAATTCCGTCGTTTCGACGTGTAACAACTCACAGTCGCTAGGGGACATTGAAGCGTCCCATTCCTCTTTGTTTACAAAGGAGTGTTTTATGTTGGGCTCATCTGAAAAGTTCCAGGTACCCTTTTGCAAATCCATAACAATACCGGCCTGTTTCATAAAATCTCTGCCCAGTAGAGTTTTTGCAGAATTCCTAGGGAATGTCAAGAAGGACGTCGATACACTGCGACCCCACATTGCTACAGGTACGGTACATTTTAGCGTAGTATTTGCCTGTGTTCCATCGGCAAGAGTAACGGTTTGACTTGATTCGTCAAACTTAACATTCATCTTTTGCAACATGCGGTGCACATGGGGGCTCACGATAGAGTGCGTGGCTCCCGTATCCAATATGGCCAACGTCGGGGTACCTAAAATCTCTACGCATACAATAGGGTCGTCGGAACACGTCATATGTGCACTTCGAATGTCAGCCCTACTGCTGGTGGACGCACCCTTACAATTGTCACACTTCGAATATATAACTCCTACTTGACCGCATCCGTAACAACGAATACCGCTAAAAGTTTCTTCTTTGTCTGTATTCATAACATTGGCGTTAATCCCGGTCGTTTCCTTTTGTTCGAATGTCTGGGCTTTTTTCCGACATTCGTCCGTATTATGTCCGAACATCCGACAATGCTTACATTTAGGTCGAACTCGAATGGGTTTAAACTCATCACGGGATGACACCTTATCATCAGTAAACAACGAGTTTACTTCTTTGGTTGCGGAGGGATTATTATCACTCACAATATTTTTCCCATCGGCACTGGACGGGTTGTGGCCGTTCGCGGGGTTAAGTTTAATCTGATAATGATCGCTAACCTCGGCTAAAGATTCCTCCGCGACTCTAACCAATTCTATTAGACGGTCAAGTCCGTTCACTAAATCACGAGGCACGCGTTTTCGGATTCGCCTATCTAATAAGCCGTAAATCATATCAGTTTTCATCACATCACTTATCTCATACGGTAACGTGGTTAACAAAGCGCGCACACGCGAAACGAACTGATCACAACGTTCATTCGGATTTTGCACTGTCGCGAACAATTCGGTAAACACTTTATACGCCGGACGAGGTGCACCATACATGGCGCGCAGTCTCTGCAGCGCCTCGTTCCAGGAGTTGACGGTGGACCTGACGCCTCGCCACCACACGGCGGCGTCGCCTGTCAGCAGCATCGGGAGGCCCTTCAGCGCATGCTCCTCGCTCACGCTGGCACACTCCCGGTATACTTCCACGGCATCAATGAAGGCTTCCAGCTCCTCCTTGGTACGGGATGCACCGTCGAAACGTGCGGTACACTTCACGAAATTTCCTCCCGCCGCCAATGGGGTGGGGGTATTGCTGCCAGGACCCGGTGATGATGACATCCGTGCCATCATTTCCATGAGGGTGCGACTGGTTTCGGCTTGTCCTCTGGTGATACTTTCAACCAGGGTTGACAACTGGTGATTCGTCATAACGAAGCTGGTACTACTGGTGCGTAGCTCTTCGGCTTCGTCTCGACTAGCTCCGTCGTCGCTCATCTCGCTGTTTAGCGGTTGCTTCCTTCTCGGCATTTTCACGAGAGGTAAAACTTCGACACTCGAATTCACTTTTTGGCACAAGCGATTACTGTGTTATGAATTCGTGCCACTAGTTGGGCGCCATTGTAATGTAGTTAAAATCATTTATTCAAGATTATTGTTACATTAAACATATATACGAGTACATCAGTACATCCATAAATCAAGAAAACTAAATTAACACGGATCGCATTCGCGCGGGCGCCGGAGTCGGGACGCGCGAACGTCATGGACGGTGTCATAAGTGCGACTGCCTTGCCACTCCTGCGGCTTGCGCATCCTTTGGGGAGCGTGGGCCCCTGCGCACCAGATGGGAGCGGCGTGAGACGCGGAGGGGACGCGGCAGGCGACGACTCCCGTACATGTCTGAACCCGTCGTAATATCTTCGCGTTACACTACTTATTTTTATGTGTTTATATTAGGTTTGATTATTCGAATTTCTGTACCAATTCAATTAAGTAGTTAATGCATTCAAAGATATCAAGATAACATTAGACTAGATAAAAGAACATTTATTTTCTGTTAGGGAACATACCATATGAAGGGTTTTCAAAATACCATGCTTGGTCACAGGAGCGGGGAAGAGGGCTTAGGTTCTCAACACATAGTTAATAATAGTAGTCCAGGAAATATTTGCCCGTTCAAGCTATACCCAAACATTGGTTGCACCCATCTAACTTTTTATAAACTACATGGGGTATCAAATATTTCATTAATTTTAGAGATGAATCATGAATGTAGAATATTTAATGTCTTTACAAATAATAACATTGCAGTTTCTGTTTTTCAAAAAATAAATGCAGGACTGTAAGTGAAAACTGCTAATTATGATTCCTAATCATAAATAATTTTTTAAAGAATTTATCTATGTCTGAAAGTTTTGTGTTTTAATCACTGGATGGATATCAATGAAAGTTTTAGGGAGTTAAATAGGAATTTTAATTTAAATGTTTATAGATATATGCTTAATTTCAAAATTACAGTGTTTAATGGATATGAATATTAAGTCCAAATGCCATGTGAACCATATTGCTGGTAGAGATTAACTATATTTCTGATTAATATTTTCTTTTTTGCAAGAAATCTGTTTTCCTCTCTCACTTATTTTAACATACAAAACTACAAGTCCCTATTGACCCTATATCATAATGATTTCTCCATACAATCTATCAATAATCAATACATATTTTATCATCACTCCAGACTAATACAATATATAAATGTGAGAGACTTGTGTGTTTATTTGTTCCTTGAATGAGCCAACTATCATAAAATATTTTTTTAACAAAACCAACATCACACTAAAAATCAAAATATAAATAGCTGACTTCTTTCTACAACATCTTGATGTCAGTGACAAGTAAAACATAAAATAACAAAAACAAATTTACAAATATTGTAGGTTTGTAAATTTCCAAAGATGCTGGGTTTAATTGTCATTAAGATGGACCCCGTTTGAAGGGTATTTGCAAGCTAAACCACATTGAGTCTTTATATGTTGTTTATTAAGGTCCTTTGATGACTTGAGATGCACAACTTGCAGTGCACTAGTGCCATATGTGATGGTGATGTTAGTACATCTGTTTTAGTATATTATTTGTTGTGTACTTATATGTAAAATATGCTGTATAAGCAAATATTGGCTCCTACACTGGTAATTTTTTTGTTTTACTTGACAATGACTTCAAGATATTGTAGAAAGAAGTCCTTTATTGTGGTTATTGGTTTTTAGTATGGAGTCAGAGTAGTATTTGTTAAAAACATTTTTATTTTTAGTTGAGTAACTTCTTCATAAGGTTTAGAAATAATATATTAAGTACATGTAGAGATTGTACAACTGGCACATGTATAAAAACTCTGTCTTATATGTATATGATCTTCAACCAGGGCTGCTTTCGGTTTCCTTACAATTGACAAATCAGATCCTGACTTGGCAACTATGGGACTATCTCGGGACTTAATACATACATATGTACATACCTAATGATGCTCCAAAAAGATGAACTCGGTCTAATTCAAGGTAGTCAATTAGTCTTTTGAATCCGTCACACCATTCCTTCATGCTCCAATAAGGAGGTGGTTCAGCTGCTATCACCCTAACACCTCTCGAAGCAAGACCCATTACTTGTTTAAAGAAAACATCAGCAGTGCCCGAAACAGGAGGCAAACATATAAGTGGACAACTTACAGACTTGGGCCCACTGTCAAATATCCTCCAAGCCTGCAACACAATGATGAAGATAGATATTAATTGCTCTGTATGGTTTACAAACAATCAGCACTTGTATGCTAAGCACATTATTTCATGTACTGTAATATGTTTATTTTGTGCTCCCATAATTTATGGCCTTCCACTAAACTGAAATTAAGCACCCCTGCACATAGTTCAACTTTCTACACAATTCTTTTACCATCAAAGCTATACAGCTTTGGAATGCACTGCCAGTTACGATCAGACAATCAAAATGGCTACCAATTTTTAAAAGTTTGTAAATATTTATTTATCTATAAACATTTATATATTTTTGTATATTATGTATGCATAACTTGTATGTTATGTATATTAAGTATATATCTATTTAATATATAAAACATCTGTATATACTGCATTTATTTATTTATTATTATACATACATAACTTCACGCCAGGTCCCTTGCGGGGTAGGCACGGACAACAGAGCACCATACAGGTTTATTCTTGCACACCTCACTTGCTTCTTTGACATTCATAGTTCTTGTCATGCACGCTCGTCTGTTAATATCTTCAATATTAT
This sequence comes from Dendrolimus punctatus, assembly GCA_012273795.1. Classification (NCBI taxonomy): domain Eukaryota; kingdom Metazoa; phylum Arthropoda; class Insecta; order Lepidoptera; family Lasiocampidae; genus Dendrolimus; species Dendrolimus punctatus. The sequence goes on from CM022544.1 coordinate 8,341,125, forward strand.
ACTCTATTTATAAGCTATTTAAATCCTTTATAAAATTAATAAAATTATTTAAAAAATCATTATTCATAAAATAAATCTAAATAAATAAAATTTGTAAAATATTATAAAAAATTGAATAATTTTTTATAATATTAATTATCCCTTGCCCACTACACATTTCTCTTCAACCAAAATCAATATTATTAGCATGTAATAAATCAAATAAAGAAAGAATGACTAAACAGCTATACAATGCAAAAGTGGCTGGATGCAGAAGTCACAGAAGGTCACAACACACCTTCCATAATCAAATTGATCATGTATTAGCAGAAGGTGATGTCAGGAGCCTTAAGAACAGACGAGTGTGCATGATAAGAGCAATGAATGTCAAAGAAGCAAGTGAGGTGTGTAAGAATGGGCCTATGTGGCGCTCTGTTGTTCGTGACTACCCCGCAAGGGACCTGGCGTGAAGGTATGTATGTATGTAATAAATCATATTGTGTGTACCGCCATCATCATTATAATCTCAATTCATCCCTAGGGTTGTCTGGAAGAGATTGCTTTTTAGTGATAAGACAACCCTTTGTGCATAATGAGACATTGTTTTAGTCTGTACGATTTTTGTCTGTGAAACATCTATAGGCGAGGGTAAACCTTATTGCTGGCAGGGCGAGAATGGGCTGTGGCAAACACTTTATATATACTATATGCAGTCTATATGTATTACTATTATGGAAGTCACTGAAGAAAATAATTGAGTAGTCAGGATTTTAAATAAATTTAAAAATTTTGAATTTTTGTATTTAATAAAAATAAATATTAATTATTACATTCAGTATTATTAAACAGTCATTATTTTATGGAACAAATTTGTAATGTTTTTATTTTCATTATGCCATATCTTATTCCTGTTGTAATTTTCTTTTATGCATATACATACATACATACATACACAATTTCACACCAGGTTCCTTGCGGGGTAGGCACGAACAACAGAGCGCCATTTAGGGTTATTCTTATTCTTTATGCATATAACTTATACAAAACAATTTCAATGTTTCACATCTGCCAGGCATCCCGTGACGGCTTACACATTTTTTTTATTGGTGCACAATAAATAGTTATTGACTGATTGACTGTATCAAATCAGTTCACAAACACACACCCATATGCACTAACATCTTTGAACTCATAAAACTATATATTTATCAGACTTGCGTGTTTACCTTGAAACAACCAAACTAAAACAGCAGAGTGGGACATGCTCTATGAATTAACTCAATAGTAATCGTACCTAGATTTATTGTATAAGTAAGTGGTACATGTGATAACTGATAAATGTTGGGGTAGTTTTAAGGCGCATTTATTTATTATGAACAGACTCCAGAACGTTTTTAATATAGATTGCGGAGCGCCTGCATTAGCCTTCATGGATATTTTTATATAACCACCGAGAGTTCACTTTTGAATCACATATAATAAATAAATGCGCCCTATAAGTATACCGCAACCTTGATAAATTATCATTGATGACACACGGAATTGAAGACGTAAGCATAAGTATTCTTATAAAGATGTGCTAAAACTAACAAGAGTAAAAAACTAATTCATCAAGACTAATTGATAAAGGATGCATAAAGATTATGGGCCCAAATGATTGTTTCAAAATTTGGAACAATGCTCTTTTTGAAAAGGAGAATTAAAATGTTAAAAAAATAATATTTACCTTGGATCCATCAGAGTCGACTACGATTTTTCGTAACGGTATACTACTACGGAAACTCATATATTCACTAGATTTTGATATATCACTTGCACAGCTCATTGTATAGGGTTTCGCGTTTAATTCATTACAAATAAAACAAATTACGAAATTATTTTAAATAAAAACCAGTTCTTCCAATCCCCAATCACATGAACCACAAATCATCAACAAAATAATTAAACATTTTCAACTAATGGGTACAATACAGCGTTGCCAGATGACCATGTCAATTAAACCCCAATTTTTTTTAAAAAATCCCCAAATATAAGCTTTTTGAGAAAAAATCCCCAAAATAGTTTTTACTTATTTTAAAGGAGAAATGAAAAGCAAAACCACCGTCGTAGCGAAAACGTCACTAATGATGTCACCATTTTCCCTCACGGGGCGCTCACAACGACCCGTGTTAATAGGTGCGTTAAATAACCATTCCACTTGAGTTTACGATTGTGATACCAGCAAATAAGTAAAACGGGAAAAACCGCAGTTGTGAATGTGATCATTGCCAGTCTCTAACGGAAAATAGCCTATGGGATACGACGCATACGAGTAGAGACGGCAAATAAATAAATAACTTAAATGAACGAACAAATGAATTGAATTATTAAAATGAACTATTGAATTGAAGTATGATTCACTTATACTCTACAATTCTAAGATAAAGTTATAATACCGTATTGTGACTTAGATGTAATAATTGTAGTGATGAGAATTGTGTTTGTAGGTGAATTATTGATACTTAAAATATCTCTCCAAAATTTCTCACAACAAAATATTGCCCCCGAAAGTCCCCCCAAAGAATCTTCACCCCGAATCTCCCCCAGACGTGAAAAATCCCTGAATTTTCAGGGAATCCCCCCCATCTGGCAACGCTGAATAATAGTCAATTGACATCTGAAATCTGTTGTTGTGGTTTATTTATTCGCCACAAAGGCAGGCAAAGGAATCTTAGTCCATACAGCCAATGTGTTTATTAGGTCTTCGTTTCAATATACTCTTTGGTTAGAGCGCAGTTGTATTGCAGGCTACAACCGACGCCACTAAATGGAGTTCTTGTGAAAACTCGAAAGACCATATCTGACTATACAGTTCACATTTCTCACAAAAACACATAATTCCTACTCAAAAACTATCAATATCCTGCAACTATTGTTCATTTTAAAGTAATTTTACACTTTTAGAAATAAAACTGCACAGCACAACGTCTCCTTTCAATTCCCGCCAAAAACTCCTCTGTGGAATCTGGGATTGAGAATATTAGAAGAATAATAATTGGCAATAAGGCAGGCAAAGGAATCTTAGTTCATACAGCCAATTCTGATGTGTACATACCAAATACAAATACAAACTCAATGGTACATACATATCTTTTATAGATTCCAAAAATTTAATTTAATTATATCAATGATGTGTTGCCACTCCGAAGATGCCTACTGGCATATCTGGCCTCAGTCTTGAGTTTGACGTTAAGTGAGTGTGACGTATCCGCGACGGGCGTAAACAAGTATTCAAAATGGTGAAATGTACTGTTAAAAGTTGTGTATCGCGGTCCGAAACTGATAACAAAGCAAGTGGCATTAGCTTTCACAAGTAAGTTTACTTAGTTTTGAATCGTATTGTTTAAAATAACATTAGAAAACAAAATAATAATATATCGTGCATTGTTTTTTGTCATCGGTGCTGCCAGTAAAACGATTTTAAATTTACTACTTTTTTTGGAAGTTTATGAAAAAGTGAATGCTGGAAGTGTGCTCCAGTAAATTATGTGTCCCTTAATAATAAAATTTCAGCAACGACTGTAATATGCTTATTTTTTATGATACTACATAATGTAGTCAATAATTATCATAAAATAGTATTATGTAGAATGGTCCCTTATTTGTTTTTCAGGCTACCTCAAGATCAAAAGCGCAAAGAGAAATGGATTAAAAATATAAGACTATTACGCAAAGAAACCAACTGGTTACCATCTGATTCAACCGTCATATGCTCGAAACACTTTAGTAATCGGGATAAGATTGCACCTAAGCATGATAAAGGTCATATTAGATTGTCAGAGAAAGCCGTTCCAATGGTCATTCATGTAAGTACCTATTGCATTATGAACTCAATTCAGCATTTTAAATATATATTTCTTTATTTAATGGAATGCTAGAAAGCTGTTTTTTCTATGTCTGTTTGTGTTTTTTCAAGTTAATTTTCTTTTTTAGGATGAAACCGTAACACCGTTAGAAATGGAAGTTGATTTAAATGTAGAAAGTGACGAAGAAATCGACGAAATACTGGAAACACCACGAGAACATGAAATCAGAAAAATTATTGAACGCTTAAGGTTTGTATCATCGAATAGATTAAAATGCATAAAAAAGTTAAGACAAAAAAACAGAAGACTTGAGATTAAAAACAAAAAGTTGACAAAGATAATAAAAAAAGTGCTACTTAAGTGAAGAAAAAATGCAGTAAAATAAAATAATATACTTGTTTTGCCTCAAAACAGTTAGTAATCAATTTCAGCATGTAATGCATCTAACATCAATACATTGTCCAGTAGTAGGGGGTCTAAAAGTTAGTTTTAAAGCTTTCGAATCGCCAGGTTTGCAATATAGAATTCTCATTGCTGCAATATTGGTCTAACTGCCATCACGTGACTGAGACGATGTCAGTTTTTATAATAATTTGTGACTTTGTTTTGATACTAAGCCGCTTGCATAACGATTGCTTTTAAATAAAATTAGTTAATCATATTAAACTGCCTAAATACGTTTCGCGTGAAACGTGTTGACATTTCTTTAAACATATTATTTAGTGGCAAATTTTGCGTTGTGCAAGACGCTAATTATATTTACGGGTGTTAAATATGTTTTGTGTCTCTTAAATAAGTTTAAGCAACCTGCAAGTGACACTTAACATTTAATTGTTTTCTTTTTAAAATTAGTCATAATAAAAATGTATTTCGTATATGTATCATTTTATTTTTACACTTCATTAACGCCCATTTTGGGTCGAAAAAGGAAAGTCAAGTTATCCAGATCAAACCAATCCGACAGGATCTGTGGTCGCTTGACCCGTTCCACTTGGGTTTACAATTCGGTAATTGAACATTTTTGAGAAACAGATTTATTTTGAGCCTTATGGTCTATTTTAGCCAAAATATTAATATTTCAGCAAAAAACAACATTAACATATTTAATTTAGCAATTTTATAAACATTTTGACATTTCGTCACAAAGCTGTCATGGCGTCTCGCATGATGTCACAGCGTGCAAAACAAACATCTGTTTCGTTGAAGTGTTATCTGAGAAGCCATTGATAACTTCTTGTTTTGCACACTATGACGTCACGCGCTTTGATCGGCATTCATTTTCACGTGGCTAATGGCTGCAATATAACAATTTTATTTCTCAAAAATATTAAATAATATTTTCGTTAAAACAATTTATTTTTGTCATATTTAGATCGTAATCTAGGATATATATTAAAATCAGCCTATATTTTTAATACTGTCAACTACCGAATTGTATCGCCAGCAAGCAAGTGGAATGGCAAAAACAGCGGTCGTTGTGAGTCCTCAATGGAACTTAGCCTAGGTACAACTAAAACAGAGAAACACGTCAGCAACATCCGAAATATATAAATAAAAAGGCAATTCGCATTCAAACACATTCTGTTTATTATTAAATATTATCATGTCTATTAATTAACATTCTCGTCGTGAATTTTTTCTACAATGATTTTCCAAACCACCTAGCAGTGTAACTTAAATCTAAAGTTTTGGACGATTTACAGCTGGATATACAGAAAATAAAATTATGAACTAAAAAGTTAACATCGTGATGTTAGAGCATAATGTATCGCTGATTAATGAAATCATGTATTTATATCGTTTTGTAGAAATTTAAAAGCCAAAACATTATGACACTTCAGGAAATAATCCGCTTTAGTTCGCGCTAAACTTTATGATCGCCCTAGTTTAATTGCGCATCACTTTTTAAATATAACGTGAGAATACTTCCATGGCGCAGCTAAAATCTGCTTGCAATATTACAACTTTGATTATTTATTACTGTGTTAGACTACATGCGGGAAACACTACAGCTTTTAACTTTTATATGATTGTCCATAGATAGTATAGTTAAATTTATATTCCAGAGATTTTAATTTATAGCAAGTTACGACATAGTTCTATCATAGACTCCCCTACAGTGGGAGGCCCGATCTCAGAAGTGGGACAGTTATGGGCTGTTATTATTATATTATATACGACATAGTTTATTATAATTATTTTTGAACTTTATTTCACGTGTCATAAGCAGCATAAAACAGTTTTTTTAAATATAGGTTTATGGCTTGGCAGCTAGGCCTTTAAGCCAGATCTTAGTTTATAATATACATTTAGTTCATGAACTGCTTAGTTGTGTCTAATGTGCGTATTCTTACAATAACGACATGTTGAAAATAAAAGTAAACAACGTGATGATACCGGCACGCCAATATAATAACTAATGTGTGAAATCCATTAACTCGCCTTAGGCAAGAGTGGCAGGCATGTTGTCAATGTCAAGGCAAGGCTTAATGTGCCTATAGTTACAATAAATACGTACTAAAAGTGAAAAGTAACTTTTGAAGACATTAACAAAGTTTACTGATGAGTGATACACTGACACCCTCGTTGCAAAATCTAGGCGTGTAAAATGTCAACTCCTCCGGTAGCGCAGCATTTTATTTCCTGGCAGTGTCAATAACAATTATTATTAAACTAAAACTTAAAAATACAATCATACAAGTATTTATCTATGAAAATTTAACTTATTTCACACTAACCATTAAAAATAATTATTACTTAGATATTTAATGTACATTACAAATAATTTCGTTTATGTGTCACTAAAATTATATATGCATGTACTACTATATAATAATATCTAATTTATATACTGTATTTATTGTTAAGCATATCCATAGCATATGATTTGAGCATAACCCTGAATCATACAACATTCAAGTCAATAAAATATCTGTACATTAATTTTTGATAGCGATATTTAAGCTAATATTACATTATTTTTAAGAAATTTATCGATAATAATTGTTTTTTTCATGGTATTTGCTTTCTTCACGCGATTATATTATATCAATTTCATATTATAGAAAACTATACAATTGTTGGCAACCCAGTATAGTGGCACCCAATTTTTATTCAAAATATTAAGAACCCTTTATATTTTTTAACTGTACAATGATAATAGTAACAAAACTTTATATAATAAAAGAAAGTTAACTTACTTATATTGTATTCTACCCATAGTCCCTCAAGATTATAAGTAGAATACTGAACCTTGACCACCGACTTTTATGGGTAAGGTGTAAGGTGCCCAGATGGTTGGCTATGTTTCCTCGCTGAATCGCCATATTAATATAATTGTATGGGTACAATAAGATTTTCAATGTCTTGAATAAATTTATTGGATGCCAATAATTGGGTAGGGTACCAACAGGTATAGTATGCCCTATTCGCATCAGGCTATATAATAAATGTTGACATATGAAAAAAATTAGGCAAAAATTTGTAAGTAAATTATGCATACAAAAAATGATTTAAAATGCTCAAAGATTAATGAAAAAATCTACATTAGTGTCAGAAGTTAGCGCTAAAGAAGCGTTAACAAAATATAATCACAGAAATTTTATTATACGTACATTTTTCTAAAAGCCGCTTGACCGCATTAGGTAGGACTGACTGTGTCTAGAAAATATGGGAAACCCGTCGAAATTAAAAAAAGTTGTGCGAGTGTGCAGTTCACACTCAGTAGAAGTGAAACTTCAGAGAATATACTCACAGATAATTCATCTAAGTTTTATTAATATAAATATAATTCCTTTAGTCTTTCAACATATTATAAATCAAAATAAACTTCTTAAGTATCATTTTCAATGTTTCAATGTTAAAAATATTATTGTCAGTTGTATTTCGGTCCAAATAGGACTTAATCATTGGTCTTAACTCTAATCGATGCTGTACAAGGTACCACTCGTATTGCATTCTCTCGCAGGCTTAGTCCTATAGATTTATTATGTGTTTATTTCTTTTTAGTGTCGCTTTTCCATTTCATCAAGTTTCATTTACGATTCTAAAGACGTTTCACTTCAAAATGTTTTCGAGTGCATTCGAGTTCAATACATTTCCGTTGGTTTATCATAATAAAAGATCAGATAAATATACACATTATTATTTCCCTCAGATATTGTATCTCAACGATTTTTATGCCGCGACCCACGAAAAGCCAAACAGTTAAGTAAAAAGTCTCGCGATCCCCTTCCATAACAAACGCGACTCCCTCAAGGTCGCGATCAAGTTGAGAAACGATGCCATAAGCTAAGCAAGTTATGCTTATGCCATGGGTAATAATATCGATAGACAATTTTGTGCATAAACACCCAGATCCGGAAAGCCGTATACTGACTTTTCTCTGCCGGAAATCAAATTCGGGATCTTTACGTTCCAAATATTAGATGGGTCAAAATTTAAAGCACAGCGCCTGTAAAATTATCTTATACAGTCCATTGAATATGTCAGATTCTATATGATAATAATCTCGACGTACAAAACATTCAACAATGCGGTCTAGCAGTTTATATAAAAGAAAAAAAAACACTGCCACAAGACTAAGCACATCAAGGCTTGGAACCGGTTTAAAATTAGCCGATTTTAATGGGTTATTGTCAACTATTTCCTTCAGTGTAAACTTTGATAAAGAGTGTTTTGTAAATCGACATTAACCGGTTTATTCTGCGAGAATTAATTTCTCATTATATCTCTCACACGTGTTTATGAACACGCGTTGTACCACATGGCTGCGATTTGAAGGTATGTGGCAAAAACCATTCAAATACGTCCGAAACCGGTTTATGCAACAAGACTTATTTAGTGAACTTTTGTTACTAAAACCGTTTGATTGAGGTTGATGTAAAGTTCCTAAGAACTAAGGCTGCAACCGGTTCGATTTTTTTCCGGTTTCCAAGTCTTGATTATATCAACATAAAAATGATTCATTCGCTGCTATTTAAAACTAAAATAATTAACTATGCAGTTCAGGCAAGCAGTACGGACCACTGGCAAATTCTAGAATATTCTAAAACGACCCGCACACATTGCAATAAACATATATTGCAAATACAGTTACACAAGTTCCTTTCAATTATATATTACATGAATTAAAATGGAATACGATATTAATATGATATACTTAAGTATTCTTTTAGATTTTAATACAGCATAAATTCTAAATTAAGCTTATCTTTCTTTCAGAAAGATTTTTAGCTGTCCTTACCTATACTGTAATTTTTAATTACGTGGACTAAAATGACAGCTTCGATCGACCTTTTTTTTTATTTTAATTAAGTTTTGGAAGTTGTATTTTGAGTTGCTTACAAGCTTGCATCATAAAACAGGTCGATCGTAGCTGCCATTTTAGCGTAGGTAATTAAAAATCAGAGTATAGTTAATATTTTGTATAGACATTACTAGTTATAAGAACCCCGCCTCATATATTACTTAACCAATTGTGTATGATTTATGATGTTGTTTTGTATTTTTTTTGCAAACTAAGATTAAACGACGTCGCAGTAACTATTGGCAATGAAAGGTATTTACATTTACATCTTACTTATAAGGTTCAATATAGAACTTCTGTTATTACATTTATTAATAATAATTATTTCTGTCATACATTTCAGGCAAAATATACAAATCTACACCACTTCACTAGCAGTACTCATTTTTCTTATAACCCGTCCAACCTATCTGTGAAATGACAAAAATAGAACTAAAGACTGCCGCCATGTTGAAATTTCGTATGAATTAGGGCTGCCAGTTCTACAAAGTTGTAATTCGTTGATGGCGTTATTTTTAACACTATTAATAAGACTCATTTGGCCTTTGTCAATAATTTTAACATTATCCAGATTATTATAATATATTATGATTATCTTAATGTAAGAATTATTATTCAAATGTCTTTGATGATTATTTTATAAATTGGCAGTACCGGAGTGAATACAGTGACTCTCTTCATCTCGCAGATATATTGGGGGCATTTGAACAAGAAGAACAAGTAATAAATTCCATAGACCATACGCCATATTTACTGTGCGATAGAATAGCTAAGGTCCGCGCCACAAACGTAGTCCCACGAAAAATAAAGGAACTAAAAGTGGCAGCTCCGCAATTTGATAGGATTTTGTTCGTAAAATAGCCAGGAAATAAATACAGCTTTAATGATGGAATATCTTGTATTTTTTATTCAGTAACTATTTACATCGATTTACGGATTAGTAAATAATTACACTGGCAGATTAAGTACGCCGATTGCAGCGCCACGCGCCTTGTCTGTAGGACTTCTTTCGTGGCGCGGACTCTGATCATGAGCGTGCGTGACGAAACAACGTTCGAAAAAGTAATAAATTCTAATAGATGTACTGTATCGAATAAAGAATATTCGCTATGAACACGAATTTAAAAGGTCATATGCATCATTCAAAAGACGTATCAATCATATTTGTTATTTTCGTTTTTATAATTCATCACTGTGACATCGAAAACAATCGTAGAACAATGTTTTTGGATGCTTTATTTGTTTCAATGTATGAATGAATTAGAACGAGTGTAGATTAGTAGACAAATTAATCTATGGGTATATTTTTTCGAATTTCATTCTTTCTTAAATGTTTTTACTTTTAATTTTACAAGACATGGCAATGAACTTTTGACAAATATGTTATATTCTAATTTTGAATTTAATGCATTTTTAATAGTATCAAACATTAAAGCTGATTTTATTCATTCAGCTATTGACTTCATTGAAGAAAGCCAGTTTCACACTGTGCGTGTAAATTGATTTGAAGTCAGTTCGCTCCCCAACTACCAAGTCAGCAACTGGGTCAATGTAAATCCGACTTAAAGTATAAAAAACTCAGTCGATTTTAGATTTACTCAGGCAAGTTTTGGGTAACAACGGATCTTCAGATGCCGTTAGCTGGTTTATTGGTAGAAATGGCGTAAAAAACAAATGGCAAAATTGCGTGCAATATTTATTGAATACTACCGTCGCTGTCTTTAGGGGATAACTGAACAATATGCAGATGAGGCAATAAACTTTAGTATGAGACGAGCGGAATATTTAGACAATAAACTAGCTTATACACACTTAAAGACAGTAAATCGGCCTTCAATATTAATAGGGTAAAAAGTAATGATTTGATAGGTTTTATTTCACGTCAGTAGGAAAAACGGCTAATTTTTGATTGATGTCATTTTTGATCATTCTAGAATGAAGGAAAATAAAAATTCATGACTAAAAATAAAATTCTATAGTAAATTATAAAGGTCCTTTAATGGCCGGTATTTTACCATTCATTCACTTACCACCGGTTGAATTTTGACATTACGTGTATGGATAGTAAGGTAAATGAATGATCGGTAAGATAAGTAACCGGCCACAAGATAACAGTTTCCTAAGCTTGATTTCGGCCGTTGTGACTGGTTTAAGCATATCCAGTACTAGTAAATTTTAAATAAGTTAAAATTTACATGTGAACCAGCCATTACCATATTCAGAGTTAATGTGAGATAATAATTTATTTGTATTGCGTTTGTGTTATATGATGTATGTGAGTGCAGTGTGGCGGGTGTATTCAGGATACGCGAGCGATGTGCGCGTGTGTCCGTATGCGATCGCGCGACGTCGCGTGGGGCGTGCGTGCGTGCGTGCGGTGCGCGCGGCGCGTGCGGCGCCCTCACGACTCGCCGTTGCCGCTGTCGTCGCCGTCGCCCTCCCCGCCGTCCAACTCCTCGTCCGAGTCCGTGTCCAGATCATCGTAATCGTCGTCATAAAAGTCTGTCATGTCCAGCTGAAACGATTTTTTTGGTCTTTTTTATAGCAGGAATTCAGCAGACAGGCAGACTGCCACTGATGGAAAGCGGTTACCATCGCCTATGGACATTTGCAACACCAAAGATGCTACAAATGCGCTGCTGCTCTCTTAAATGAGACTGGAACTGGTCACTAATGCCAGAACACAACTCAAGGTTATTACGGCGGCATACTCAAGACCAGGTGTGGTAGCCATCCAGTCTGGCAAATACCTTACCACCTGGCTGTGGGTTGTTTTGTCGCCTCTCATGACAGGCCGCCCGGTCGCAGGAAATTATATTCTTTCTCCGTTACTGCACGGATGGAAATGTATGGAGGCCTAACATGTTATATTCATATTGTCACACTGGCAATCAGGCGGCAGACGGCCCAGCTCATAGAAAGTGCCTCGCCTATAGGCGTTGGCAACACCAATGGCGAAGCCAACGTCTTGCCAGCTTTTAGTGTGAGATGAAGAACATGATGTATTGGAATAGGGGGAGGGGATAGGGTAATATGGTAAAAATAATACTATAGATTATTTAAATGTAATAGAAATATACCTGTGGCTCATGTGTCGTGATTTCACTTGCGTTTTAATGCAATAGTCTTCTAAAGTGAGCGGTACTACTATGCCTTCTTTTTCCGCCTCGATGCGCGCTACTTGGGCTTGCTTCCTGAAATTTAATAAAGATTATGAATTATTTTTATGAATGATATTTTATAGTACACGCTCTGTTTGCTTTTATTAATTTCATTACAAAATCTGATAAACAAAAAAGCTATTGTTATTTGTATGTATACATTTAAGTCGTAACTGTGGATCTTTATTAAAAGAAATTAAACATATCCTAAGAAGATCTTCAATTTTAATATCTTTAATATTATAACAGTCTAAACATGCAGTGTCATTACATTAAAGCTATTTAAAAAAAAAACAGTAAAAGACTATATAAATGACGAAGAACACGATGTATTTTTTAGATTTCTTGTGTTTGTCTGTTTATTCACGCAAAATTTTCGTTGATCCACAGCAAATTCTTAGATTTCAGATCTGTTTTTATCCTGGGAATTCTGCAGATTTTTTTCTGGAAATAATTTAAAATGGCCAAATTACAAAAGAATCGAATTCCAATGTGATTTTTTCACTGATCATTAAAAAAAATATGTAATAAAATGTGTGTTATTTTTATCGGAATTTGCCCGGGAGCGATTTATAGTTGTTCAGGTGCGTTAACTTATTCTAACACAGTTTTCACTAAAACGATAAATTACATTCTTTGATGATTGAAGCTTGGAGTCCCGTGGATCCCGCGATAATATCAAGTGAAACGTGGACAAAGTCGCGGACATATCTTAGTAACTATATATAAACTATATTTTCTTACGAGATGCATTTTTGCATAACATTTGCGTTATATTAGATAGTTAATTTGCATCATTTACTACATTAATACACATATATCTTTAAATGTTCTTTAAGTTTACTAAAATATTTAAACACAATTTAATATATTGTGTTATTCATTACAAACGCGTGTGAGTTGTACCAAAATGATCTTCTAAGAAAAGATAATGTATACCACATTACCGCGGACCGCCAAAGCAAAATTAATTAACACAATTAGAATTTTAAAATAACCTAAAAAATCTATTGAATGGGTAAGGAATAAGACTTTATAGAAAATGTATTTCAAGGAATGTTTAATTTGGAGTAATAAATAAATAAATATGAGACTAAAGGTAGACCAAAAAGAGATGAAGGACTTGTGTAAAGAAGGATATGCTAATTTGTGGTGGTGATAGAGGAGGTATGCCAGAAAGGACGCAGGAAAAGAAATACAGTGCCGGCCTTAAATGATTGGGAAAACGTGAAAGTGAGGAAACCACTGTATTAAATTTTTTTTATTGCCTAAAGCAGGCAAACATGCAGATGGACCACGTGATGGAAAATGGTAACCGTCGCCTTTGGGCGTTTGCAACACCAGGGCTGTCGTCAATGAGTTACCAGCCTCGAAATTTGATGACGCTCTGCTTTGAGACTTACACTGAAACTCCGCTTATATAAAAATAAACTTCAATAAAAACAGATTCCTTATAATGAAAATGTTTAAACATTTTTTAAAATATAATGAATGGGTTCGCGTTTGACCGACATTGCGCATGATGTCAGGTGGAAATGCAGTCTAAGGTAGAGCACGCTTATCCAGAAGATACCTGTTTATGCGAGACACAGACATCTAGATTATATTCTTTAGGAAAAACAAACGACGGTAAAGAGTTCCACTCTGCAGTGGTGCGTATGATGAAAGTGGAAGCATATAACAATTATATAAGTTCAAGCCATTTAGTATGAAAATCGATTATCAAGTTTAGCTTTATGGCCTAAAAATCGACGACTATTCAAATATTCAGCTATTCCGTGGACTGCATACAAGGCAGCGTTAGATCGACTCGCAATCAAGGTGACTTTGAATAAAGTTTTATAAATTGGCATTGAAACGCACGAGAAACGAGCTCATGATACGTCTGTTCTGCTAGATCTTTCATTAATATGAAACAACAAACAATTTATTCATGCCGCCTTGAAAACAGGATAAGGATTGCCTGTTGTTATGAGAATGCTAAATTTTTTCTGGAATACATAAATCTTTGTCTACTTTCATTTTAGGCATAATTTGATGTATGAAATAAATGCTGACAAAACCTATAATTTGGACGACACTGGATTTAAATATTGGGATAGAGCTCCATGGAAGGCAAAAAGATATTGTGCCGATCTCAAATAATAAAATTTTATTTTTTTTAAATAACCTTCGTCACTTTTTTTGTTATTCAATACTGTTTATTGCCGTCATGGGGCTCTACGAAAATGGCTCGTTACATCCCATCTCTAACAGCGCCCAAAATTGTGAAAATAAAAGCCATGACCATACCGCGTGTGGGGCGCGCGTGCTGCACTTAAACACGCGCTGAAATTACATAAGTACCCAAGTAGGCTGGAGCCTAGTGGAACAGTAAACTTAAAAGCAATTTATATTTGTGTTTACGGAGCACACTCTTTGTAAAATGGTTGCATTATCTTAAGTTTCGTATTGTATGCGGGTATATTATACTTTTCTACATATGATACGTTTTATCCCGGAAAACGTTTCTATTTGTCTTGATCTAATGTACAAGCGAACGATGCCGAAAGGCACTAGTCTAAGATATTTTCTTAAACTTTTGCCATTAGTTTTCGTAGATAACACAAGGGCATTAGTGAATGACAATATTTCCGGCGAAATAACAACACGGGGATAAGCAATTTAAATTCTCTTTGACATTGTTGCAAGGATTTCCTGCTTCTAACACGAGTAATGCATTGAAGCTATTTCAGTCGACGGTGCGCCGTCACGGTTCAATGTTTTTAGCTCACCTGATAATATTCTCGTACTCCTTATCTTTGCCTTTGGAATCGCGCCAGCGGCGGTACATGACACTGGCGTCCACGTTCGCCGGGCTGAAGGTGTTGGGCTCGTTGAGGAGCGAGATCACAGAGAGGAGGACCGTGCGGACCGACTGCGTGGGGTTCCAACGCTCGCAGGGCAGCTCGCCAGACTGCGGGTCGTCAACTGGCGGGTGTAGGATCGATATGCAGAGATCACCATTCTGCAGAGAAATATAATAGATAACATTTTATCATACACCAAAGCATTCACAACAAGTAGCCCAATTTCAAAATAACAAACTTTGCCATATAATAAACAAACACACAGTCAATGTGTATGTAACATATACTAAGGGTAGATATCATTATAGGTACCTTTAAAAGTAGGCATAGTCTTCGGACGGATGATACAATTGTGTACTGTATAATATGTACAATCAAACAAATTGAATCATAAGGTCATTTTCTTACAGTCGTGAAATACAATTAGATTGAAATTCGCCTGAACATACATTTCCTTGGTAACGAACTTGTTATCATGTTATTAGACATTGACAGTTACTGACTACGTTGTATTAAACAGATCGGAGAGACTCGTCTACACTCGTGTAACATCTGACAAATGCTATTACGTGCTATTACTATCTCTGTCATTAAGTATGTTGGATTAAGTGCCGTTTCCTATATCTTACCGACCGTTTATTTGCCTTACTAACGATTAAAATTTGAAGTAATCTCTATACAAGCAATGTCAAAATTCAACCTACGGTTTACCGTAGGTTGAATTTTGACTTCACTTCACTCCACTTGACTCCACTTCACTTCCCCTGCTTTAGCAGGGGAAGTGAAGTGGAGTGAATAGTGAGATATCGGAACCGGTCATAAATCGACAAGCCAAAGGTGACACAGGCCAAACCTTTTGTATATACAACATTAGATATTAGGGTTATCGTTATACGTTAGGTAGCAGAAATACACAAGAAAATAAAACATTAACAACATTAATGTGGAAGAAAAAAAAAATTGTTTGTTAATTTTATTAATTGGTTGTAGTATTTCATAGTTAGAAATGGCACTCATTTTACTTTACTTAAACCTAAAACCGGGTATAAGCACCATTGTTTTCAATGACGTCTAATAGTCGATTACGCATCGACCCGATTAGACGATTGCAGATGTCGGTTCCCCTCATGTAATTCCAAATTTCATTACAGTGCTGCTCAATTGCTTCCTTTGTCCTCTCGTTTCTGTTATCCCACATTTGAACCATCAAACCCCATAAATTTTCTATTGGGTTGAGGTCTGGTGACCTAGATGGCCATGGAATTAGAGTAATTTCATCTTCATGCTGGGTAAACCAGTTCGAGACAATTCTGGCGGTATGTACTCGACAATTGTCGTGAACGTAGGAGAATACAGGGACTTCTTCAAGTGGGTACACTATTCGCAATGTCGGTAACATTGATTCTTCCAACAAATCGACATAGTTTAATGCGTTTTGACGAGGAGAAATTTGGACAAGTTCACCTATACCCCCGGTACCCATCCAGGCCCACATGTTAGCTGAAATTCGACCAGATAATTGATTGGGTACTACGTGATCCTCTGTGTATCGCGTATTGTTATAACGCCACAAAGTTAAGCGACCATGTTGAGAAGATCTAAATGATTTTTCATCTGAAAATATGGTGTTAGTCCAGTCAAAGTCTAAATAATTACGTGCAAAATTTAATCTTGCAGTTTTGTGTGCATTCGTTAAGTGTACTTTCTTAGCATAATGCCGGTAATGCAGTCCAATACGGTGTAAATGATTTCTAATGGTTTGTAAACAAACGTCGTAACGTGCCGCGAAATCTTGGGTACGAGAAAAAGGATGTTCTTCATAATGGTGCTGCATATCTGTACTTTGTTGTTATTCGACGAACGCCATGATTATGTTTTCGTCTATCTTCAAGAATGCCCTCTTCAGCGTGCCGTCTGATCCATGTTCTCACTGTGTTCCGACTTATATTTAACACTCGTGATATTTCTCGAATGCCATAGCCTTCCTCACTGAGCACTACAATCCGAGCTCTTTGTTCTGCGAGACTACCCATTATACAATTTAATTTTTAGATATTGAGTTATAATTTTTTTCTCATTGACTTTACTTGACTTCTGATATACTTTCAGAATGACATTTTATTTTTAAAATTATGGCTGCGACTTAACAATCCGGTACACACATTTTAAGTAGTGGGTGGGCAAAGTGGGTAGGGGAGAGGTATCCTTACCCCCACTACAACTCCTAAGGTCAAGAGGTTTTAATTTTTTTAAATTTATAAACATAACCTCACTTATTTTTTGTTGTAAAATTGTGTCACTTTTGATAATAACAAAGCGTGATTTGAGTTCATGACTGTACTCAGGAATTGTTTATGAATGTACTCACGAGTTACACATAACCACCAGAACTTTTTGTAAAACTAAAACTGTTTTTAATGTAGAAATAATGGCGCGGCACAGCGGCCGGCGAATGCTAGGACCGACTTGTAACCATTTACTATAATTTTATACACACGAACATTCGGTTAGGTTAGGTTATTTGCAGACCAAAGCGCACGAGCCGAGCGAGCGAAGCGAGCGTGCCGCGACAGCGGCCGGCGAGTGCTAGAACCGACTGGTTACCATTTACTATTTATTTTAAACTCACAAACAGTACGAAGCCTTAAAAGTATCATAAAACATTTGTTTTATTTATCAATTTAGTGGACTAGCAAGTTTTTTTGAATATCACAATAAATCAATATATTAATCATATCAATTTTTAAGTACAATGCAGAACAGTTTTTTCTTTAATATTGGTTAAATATAAATAAATGAGATTACTTAAAAAATCTGAGAGTGAGTCTGAGATCCTGACGGAGGTAGAAAAGTTCTACCGATTGCTGTATTCTTCGCGGGCGAAGAAGCCTGCGACACAAAGCAACCAAGATCCACGTGCGCCACTCACGCGCCATTATACGGAGGACATCCCGGAGGTCGA
Organism: Dendrolimus punctatus; assembly: GCA_012273795.1. Lineage (NCBI taxonomy): Eukaryota > Metazoa > Arthropoda > Insecta > Lepidoptera > Lasiocampidae > Dendrolimus > Dendrolimus punctatus. The sequence continues at coordinate 8,359,229 of CM022544.1, forward strand.
CGTGGACGAGATTAGTGCGGCTCTCAAACAACTTAAAAATGGCAAGGCTCCGGGGGATGACGGAATTACGACTGAGCTCCTTAAGGCAGGAGGAATGCCAATCCTCAAGCCCTTGGCTGAGCTCTTCAATTCCGTTATCCACCAGGGCACAGTGCCGAAGGCGTGGAGCAAGAGTGTGGTGGTCTTATTCTTCAAGAAGGGTGATAACACTCTCTTGAAAAACTATAGACCTATCTCACTCTTGAGCCACGTCTATAAGTTGTTTTCGAGTGTCGTCACGAATCGTCTCGCCAGAAGACTTGACGAGTTCCAACCACCGGAGCAGGCTGGGTTTCGAAAAGGCTACAGCACCGTAGACCACATCCATACTGTTCGGCAGATTATACAAAAGACCGAAGAGTATAATCAGCCGCTGTGTATGGCATTTGTGGACTACGAGAAAGCCTTCGACTCCATCGAAACTTGGGCTGCTCTGGAGTCTTTGCAAAGATGCCGTATTGATTGGCGATACATTGAGGTGCTGAGATGTCTGTATGACGCCGCAACGATGACCGTCCAGATCCAGGACCGGAGGACGAAGCCTATATCCCTACGTCGCGGGGTGAGACAGGGGGATGTGATTTCCCCGAAACTGTTCACCAACGCGATGGAGGATGTCTTCAAAACTCTGGACTGGGCTGGACGGGGCATTAACATCAACGGCGAGCGCATCTCTCAACTCCGTTTCGCCGAAGATATCGTTGTCTTTGCAGAGACTTTGGAGGAACTTGCCGAAATGCTGGGCAGCTTAAATGAATCTTCCCGACGGGTCGGTCTCGGTATGAATTTGGACAAGACGAAAGTCATGTTCAATGAACACGTCATGCCGAGACCGGTAAACGTCGATGGCGTCCCTCTGGAATTTGTGCAGGAATATGTCTACCTTGGACAAAAAATACAGGTAGGCAGACACAACTTCGAGGGGGAAGCCAATAGGAGGATTCAGTTGGGCTGGGCGGCATTCGGCAAGCTTCGTCAAGTGTTCTCGTCGACCATTCCGCAATGCTTGAAGACAAAAGTCTTCGAGCAGTGCGTCCTCCCCGTCCTGACCTACGGGGCCGAGACGTGGACACTGACGGCAGGATTGGTCCACAAGTTCCAAGTCACTCAACGGGCTATGGAGCGAGCTATGTTGGGTGTTTCTCTTATGGATAAAATTAGAAATGAGGATATCCGTAAGAGAACCAAAGTAACCGACATAGCTCGCAAAATTAGCAAGTTGAAGTGGCAGTGGGCCGGTCACGTCTGTCGCAGGACCGATGGCCGTTGGAGCAGACGAGTCCTGGAGTGGAGACCGCGTCTCGGTAAACGTAGTGTCGGACGCCCTCCAGCCCGATGGACCGACGACCTACGCAAGGTCGCCGGTAGGCGCTGGATGAGAAAGGCAGCAAATAGGTATGAGTGGCGCCGTCTTGGGGAGGCCTACGTCCAGCAGTGGACTGTGAATGGCTGACGACGACGACGACGACGACTTAAAAAATCGTCTTTATTGGTCGCCATTTTGAATGGTTACTCTTGTGATGTATGTGAATGTGCTCTATTTTGTTTTTCTTCACTTTTATCCAATTAAGCTGGTTTTTGGTTCTTTTTATGTTGATTACAGACTTTTTTCGGACTTTGGAAAGATTTTTCAACTTTGGACTTATGATAGAAGTGCAATATTAGCGAAAAAATAAGTGAGGTTATGTTTATTAAAAACAAAAAAATCAAGGTCTCCTGACCTCCGGGGTTGTAGTAAAGGTAAGTATGCCTCTCCCCTCCCCGTTTCATCACCCCACTTCTTAATATTCGTGTACCGGAAAGCTATACATTTACCAAAATTATAATAATTTTCTATAATGAAGAGTTAGAATTATAAGGCAGATTTCAGTTCGAGATTCAAATTATTTCAAATCATTACTGTTTTATCTAAAACATATCTAGTACAATGATAACAAAGTTTAAAATTGCGTAGTTCTGAGGCTAGTGATGCATTTTTATTAATGTTTATAACGTCCTAAGTGCAACACACACAATAAACCTTACTAATTTGACGGTTTTAAAGGAATTATTAGCAAAGTGGGTCATAAATCAGTTGTGCCGATCGTATATATATAAATGAAAAGGTTTCATTATTTCTCTTAATATTTTTATGGCTTATACAATATATACTAATAATAACTATATAGAAATTAAAGCTAATACTTAATTATTATATTCCTTTTTGCACTCAATTTAGAACTAAAGAGTAGTAACAGTTGGCGGTCTTTGTGAGCGATTTCTTCCATAAAACTTTTAGATGGAAAATCTCATTTGCGCAGCGTAAATTATGTATGTATTGTGTAGAAAATAATTATTATAGCAATAATAAGTGTCCATAATTATAAAGAAGAAAGAATAGGATAAATACATAGAATATATTACTTTATTAAATGAACTGTAGTAGTATTAATTTAAAATAAAAACAATATAAATAATAAGTACTACATAGTCCTTAACATAGACCATTAAAAGTACATAGAATAGATAGTTATGGTATATATAGATCGTACATTCATTGGATTTAAGTGTTTATAGTTTACTAAATAAGTGGATTGATTGCTTAAGCCGCCAGCCTTTTGGGAACGTTCCCGGTAAGTGACAGTGTTTGGGACCAATATTTTATCTATAATTTTTCTCCCTTTTTTATTTAGTTTTAGCCTTTAATTTTAGTTTTCTCTTTTATAGTTTAGTTTAATTTTTAAATAATTTTAGTTTATTCTATAATTTAATAATAAAACAGTGGATTGATTGCTGAAACTATCTAAAATACATATATTTAAGTACAAATTTTTGTTGAGTACAATACAAAATGAAATGTAAACTGATAGACTTATTTATTATGTTCCCAATAAAGACAAGATTTGATGTTACGACCTATCGTAAATTATCAAGCAGTTAAAAACGTAACACCCACGTCATCCATGATTAACAATTCACCTTCATTAGTTATTTACATTGTCAGTATACATTTGATTTCGATACACAATAACGCCGTTTAACAGTAAATTCAATTTAATTTTTATAAACTGGGTTAACTCACTAAGCGATTAGTCGTCAGATGATTCCAAATACGACTAGGTCATTACACTACATAATTTTTGTATATTCGTACATATTTTATGATAATAAATACTTAAATAGTTGCATGGTTTCTTTTTAACTAAGCCAAAGCAAGTATTCGTTGAAGAACTAGTTTTACTTTCCAATTTTTTTGCTTCCCAATATTTTATTGGAAGATAGATTGCTTATACTCGTAAATATACTATAACTTGAACATTACTCATTGACACTTGACATCGTTGTCTTCCATGATCGCGGCTACTTAAAAGCAGCTGAAACGTTGTAATAAAAACCAAATACAATGCCGAGCTTAAAATCCTTAAAATGTATTTTTACAAGCTTTAACTACTTTAAACTTTAACTTGCAATGCATGTACCTATGTTTGTAAGTTACTTCGGGTGGAATCTTGCAAGCTAAATTTGACCAACTTCCCGGCTTCCGATTAAGCTGAAATTTTGCACGCATATGTATAACCCGTGACAATGCAATAATATGGTACCATGGAGCTGATCTGATGATGGAGTCGGAAGGTGGCCATAGGAACTACTGTACTAAACAAGATAGACCCGTCGTGTTTGGGCTCTTTTTACTTGGCTAGCCCTCTACGGCTACATGATAACCAGTATCTCAAAAGCTTGTATTTAAAAACCTTTTTAAAAAGCTCATTAATAACAAAGTCTAAGTTTCATCTTGGGTTACAACACAATCTTGGGTGTACCATAGACAGCTTTGTGTCGTCATTATCAAGTATCTCGTGTAACTGCCTCTTAATTATTTGCGCAACAAACTTGGACGACCAGTTATTAAATCTTGATACAATTTAATGCTTCACGGTTAGAAGGCAGATTTCGTTTCCATTGCGTTATTGTTCGCATAACTAATGTTATATAAATCCTATTGTTACCTCCCTCAGATTAACGTTTTCGCCTTCGAATATTCAACAACTCAACTTACGTGTACAACAGTTCGTAACACGATAAAAGTATCTGGAGGAAGTAGGATTTTATAAAGTAAACTATTTCTACAAACGTGAAGTAACAGTTGTGAAATCTAATATATTACAAAATCAGGCAAGTGCGTGTCTAATCCACGTTGTAGGAACTCGTCAGGCGACGAACCTACATAATTAATAAGGCTCCGTAGCTACTTTAAAAAAAAAATGAAACCCTTATAGAATTGTGTACACATTATAAATTCGTTTGTCAGCTTGTCTATGTACAGATATAGCTTCGAGACGTTTCTGCGTTTGTAGTAGTGTAGTCAAAGTATTATCTCGACCACGTTTTAAGATCGGAACCATTTTTAACAAACAAATATAATATCAAATAACCACAATTAGCAAAAAATAATAACACGTATATTCTATTAGTACTAGCAGTAAAATAATAATACGACTGAAAAACACATAATGAGATTAATAAGAATGAGTCACAAATAAAATCAATTAATTCAATAACTGTCAAACTAAAACCGTCAGACCTCATAACAATTAGCAGTGTAAATAATTGTTATTTTTTTGACTTTCACTATTAATTTTTTTCTGATTGTACAAGGAATTTTAAATTTCAAGGCAATTCATGTAAATACCCAACTACTACTACAAACGCATAAACTTCTCGAAGCTAATTTACCTATAACACTAAAGTGGCACAGGGTGGAAATTCGGTTAGGGTGTCAGTTGTAAAAAAACACGTATGACGCTATGTTTTTCTTATTTGAAATTTTATTTTAATTATGCAGTCGTATCACATATATTAAAACAAAGGCCGATCGGCTATTTTATCGAATATGTTTGGAAAGCCACCGAGCGTAAGAGATAGTAATAATATATGCACAAATAAAAAACGTAAGCGACAATAAATTCATACCGTTTTCGCCCTCTTGGTCGCTAGTTAATCTATAGAGACAATAGTTATAATATTGAACATCACGCGTAAACGCCAATTAATGCATGGCGCATTGACCATTTGGTTGGTAGTCGCCAGTGCCATAAAAATAGGCAATGGAGAATTGAGTTGTATGAAGTCAACGTCACTGGTACACTGTGCATATTTTAGAGCTATTTCTATGACAGCTACTGAATCTACACATACAATATCATGGACGAATTATGGTAGGATACACGATGCTGTAGTGAAATCGCAGATAACTAATAATTATGCATGACCTCCATGCCTAATTTCAATAGGCGGAGAAGTATTCGCTTCTAATTTGTAAAAACTTATCTCCTCTACAATTTTGAATTATGGAGTAGCGTAATGAATAAATTCAAGGTTGAAATTATTTTAAAAAAGCGAAATACATTTTTACGAAGAACTGTTTAAACAAAATGCATGTATTGTTCTCGAGGTTTCCGTAGACAAAATTCAACCACCCTTTCCATGGCAACAAGCACGAAAGTAGCGAAAGAAATGAGAAGTATGTAAACTGAACATAATATGTCTTACATGACGTACTCGCCACTTTCTTGCTTGCTGTCGTGGAAGTGGGCATAAAGTAAAAGACAGATTATATTTGTGCGAGTAACGTAAAAAACATATGCAATTAAGTTTCGCATTAAGAAAAAGCAGGAATCTGTATGTGAAGGTTCAAAGGCAAAATTAAAACACCACGGAAATTTGATGCTAATATGAAGAGAATACTTATTTATAAGTAATATATCCATACTCCACATATAAATTATACATTCTTCCACGTCTCGGTATGGAGATCGCGGAAGGAGGCAAGTGAGACGGAACGTCTAGAGGTTTACCTCAGCCTTTGCCCTTGATGACGTTGGCGATGTAATCCTTCATTATGAATCGTTCGTATATAATTTGCGAAGATTTATACAATTTTTAACAGAGTTCAAAACACGAAGGAGGTTGTCAATTGGTCGTGTAAATATATTTTTTATGTATTAGGTTCAGCCATATGTGTTTGTTTCTAAACCGATTTTGATCATTCTTTTTGCGTTGAATTCAGTAGCTTCAGGATATTTTGGTATAATTTTTATTTTTATGGAATATTTATACGTAAATAAAAAAAGTCTAGCAAAAAAGAAACCGACTACAAATTGTTGTAGAAAATATATTGCACCCTTAAAATTATGGAGTAAATGGATTTTAATTTGTAATACATAAAAATAAGGTATAACATTGAAGAACTTGATATTTTTAATTAGGTCTTTATAATTCTTAGGGGGCGATATTTATTTTTGCTTTTTGATTACGCTTGGTTTCTTTGTTGGTGGAATAAAGAGGTTTATTGTGTCATTTAGTTTGCTAAAAAAGTCACTAACGCTGATATTAGACGGATCTACAAATCAAATCAATTTGGTTGAAATACTGAGAACTGAAACCATACGACGGTACTCAGTGGCATAGCATGATTCATGATGTACTGAAAGACATGTATGCTTAATATATCGTTTTTCGCAGTTATCAACTTTTGCTTTCTTGTATATGTGGGAGTTGGCTAGTTTGCCAGTTATAGTATGGATAGGCTCGTGTCGTGTATGTTTTAACATAGACAACCATGCAACTACGATGATCTGACCAGCCAAATGCTACAGATGTGTATGTAGCCTAACCGATGCCGCAATAAAATATTTGTAGTCGCGAACATCGCTGGCCTACCTAGTTTTGTAGGCCTATGACCTAGATACAATTGATTATCGCGCTGAACTTAATACCTACCTAGTTATGTGGGTTGTCTATTTGTGTTATTAAAGATTTTAGATGTTATTACTTATAAATGGTTCTATTATCTAAACGAGGTGAGACGAAGGTAATCTGCGAGAAGTTTATACGAGGAATTAAATTCGGAGGCTATTTGAATAATGTTTTAAGGTGGTTTTGTCCTGTAAACGATTCTTGTTTAAAAATTAACTTTAGTTGTGGAATAGTGTTTTAATAAATCAACAATTCCAGGCTTGTACAGAAAATTTGAAAATTTTAATGAATTGGGCGTCACTCAAACGCAAGCTGAGCATAATTATGATGGGGATTATATGAGTCTGACCTTGACCTGGTCCCCGTTTGCTTGAATATTATATAAAAGTCGGTATTTGTAAACATGTGACACTGGCTATACCCTAAAGTCATGCTAAGCCATATTTAAAAACCAAAATCTATTGAACTACCACCTTTTAATTAAAATGTGTTTATATCCATTAAACGTTTCAGATGATTTTGTTCCAAATATTATATGTTTGAATACAATTGTTACTTTTGAGATTTAAGCCGGTATGAATTCTAAAATAACACGTATGCACCAAGCCGATGCAAGCGTTGACAATCCGACCAAAATAAAATTTATTTTCAAATTCACGAAGCGACAGGGGGCTGCAAATACATGCATACAATATTAAATTGGACGAATTATCTTAGGTATCGATTTGGGAGAAGGTATTCTATATCTTACATAATCAGCATCGATGCTTTTACTTTACCATTGGTAGAGATTTGACAGTATGGAGTTGATGTAAATTTTTAACCACTGATAAGGCAAACCAATACATCTTTACAAACAAAAAATGGAAGCGTCTGTTTGTACGTCAATATAATAGCTGTTTAATAAATGCATATATGGTATGGTATACACCGTACTTATATAAAAAGAACAATATTCATAATTGTTTTTGGTCTATATGTCTGTTTGTTCCGGCAAAACTAGGAAACAACTGAACCGATTTTGACGGGACTTTCACTGGTAGATAGCTGACTTAGGCTACTTCTAAAATTAGGATTTCCAGCAAAAAAGCCATGCAGACGAAGAAGTAAGAATAATCGCACAATAACAAAGTAATACAAGACAATTCTGATTTTATCGAAAGTTTGCACTAAAACTTCAATCAAAGTTTTATTATTTGATATTTTTTTGGATTTATATCAATTCAAGGATATTCTCGCGATTTTCCTCGGTTTCTTTTTCAATCGCGCCATTTTAAATCATTCACAGAAAAATACCCGCGGGGTTCCCAGGATAAAACTGGCATACATCTTGAGGAATTTCCTGTTGATCAGCAAAAACCGCATCTAAATTGGCTCAGTAGTTTCTACGTGAATCCCAGACACACAGATAAAAAAAATCATCCTGTTCTCCATCGTTTTATAGTGTATTCGTTGTTTTTTTTAAATAGCTTCAATGTACAGACACGGCCTGTTTAGATTTTTATAATATTATAGATAAATTGAAAATCCTGATATTGTTTTATTATCGATCTCATTAATGTTATGAAATTTAAAAAAAGAGCGGAAAATCGGTGCTGCAGCTGCGCCAAAAGCACGTATACGGAGTTTCGAGAAAAATACTTGGTCACACTATTACCTCAATAGTTACGTTCTTTACTGGGGAAATCTTCTTTTGTATGCTAACACTCCTTCGGTAAGTTATAGGAACCGACTATTTGTAGAAGAGATTCTTTTGTTTAAGGCATAATATCACACAAAGTGAAAGTGAATGGCATCTAACGGTCCTTTCCGACGTGCAGGGAGTCCGCCTTACCTAAGCTTCGTAGGATATACACAGCAACGTGGGGATTTTGTTGTTAGTTCAGACCTAAATACGCAGTAATGCCCGAGGCACGTGGTAAATACGTCAAACGTTGGTGAAATTTTCTCTTTGTATTGTAAAACACGAAATAGAAATTTAAATTAGTTCTATACTTTGAATCTATAGATATTGTTTGTCTACATGGTATCTTATTGAAAATAGCACACACGTTTGTTCCTAAAGACGTCGGCTTGGATATTATTAATTTGATCTTTTGATAGTGATTCAAAATTGACATAGATCAGTTAATTAACATTTATAATTTTTGGAAATATAATTATAGAAGAAAAGCAAAACATCGATAAATATTCAAAGTCAAGTTTTTGCATATAATGAAAATGGTAGAAGGTATATATACTTAGTCCTTAACATTATTGTGCAATCTTAGGAATTTTAATTTTTAACAATATAAAGATTATTGGCAAAGAACAAGCACAGATGAGACTTAATTTAATGCCCACGACAAATTCTACAGTCTATTTAGATTAGCTGTCGCTCAACTATAATATTTATCTTCTATGAACTGTAGCGATATTTAGTGAGGTAGGATCATAAGATATGAGAGATTTTCAGTTTCATTTTTATTGGGCGTTATTTATTTTTAATATCCTTCTAGCAGGACGTATTACGCGCTGAAGGGGAAGGAAAACATCGCGAAAATACTAGTCTTTACATTATACATACACTAGCGCAAACGTCTGAAATATGCCAGCCCGTCTTGGACAGCTGTTGTCCTCAGATATACAAACACTAATAATACTAGGAAACTGTTGCCTAATTTAGGTCTTAAAAACGAACGTGTGTCGTTTTGTTGTTGCTCACAATGATAAAGCAAAAGCACGGGCGTCTCGCTCTCATGTGATGCGTCGGAGGAGCGACGCCCTCGTCTAAAAATATGCCACCGGTTCACTGCGCGCATCTTCACAAAGAAAATGCGTATGTCTTGACCTCTCAATCGGGAAACACTTGGTCAAAACAAACACACGAGATGTTTATTTACAACGCCATTGGCATAGATTATCAACAAGCACACTCTTCTGTTGGCCTATGGAAAAATCAATGTCAAGGTGTCGTCAAGAACTGCTTATCAGACCGGAAAAGTTACTATAGAGAATATAATATTGCAACAGCTATTCATATTTACGTAATTTCAAAATAATTATTTGGAAAAGAACAGTTCTAGATTTTGTTAAACATTGCGAAATTATGGTACTTATCAATAACGTAAATAATAATCTTATGCGATGATGTCCAAACATCAGACTTCATCGTATAAGTCATGTGTAATAAAGTTATAGTGGGTTTAGTGAAATCGGTAACAGGTGTCTTTTCTTAATCTAAAGACTCCGATTTTTACAAAAATCATCATCATCATGCACCGTTTAACCAATTATCATGCCTAATGTACATATTATTACAACAGCTGCCACGTGCTGACAGTGTAGAGAAATATCATGAAGTCACATTTAAACTACCAACATGTGAAACCCCTAATCTACCATGGACATACATATATGACAATTATACTGTTTCTCTGAAATGATTTAATTATTACATAATATTCATTCTGTAGTTCTTGAAACCGAATATTGAGTGAGTTGGGGTGGGTCATTTTCTTCTATAGGTAAGACGCCCAGAAAGTCAGCAGTGCCCTTCGTTGTATTACTTTTTACTCTATCATCTTGATGAAACAACACAGCCAAAATTTTAATTATATCATTCTCAGTTCATAATTAAGAGTGTTTTCCGACATGCGCACATAGATAAAGTTTTGCATTGTGATTGGTCGCTATTTAAAAAACGTAAATAGAATAATAGTTTTGTGCTCATTGTGTTATACCCCTATATATTCTCTTCATAGTGTAATCGTTTTATCATTTCAATGTTTAGTATAAGAAGGTAATTCAGGTCGTATAAAGAGAACCTTGAAGTCGGCCGCTGGTGGGTTGAAAGCCCGCTGACGCACGCTACTGTCTACGGAAGCGATTTTGTTTAATGGATAAAAATACTGCTAATTTTTCTAGATTAAACCATCAAATTCTTAATCTTTTAGATATAATATGTTCATGGTTTTCACGTCTAGTACAAGCTACCACGTGGCCGCTAAAAAAAAGAGGATGATTGAAATGTTGGCACGAACTCCGACGGTTTGGGATGAATACGCGTCTCTGGGGCGTTATTTAAAGAATAGCGCGTGAATGTAGCACAAGTTCAAAGTGGCCAACGCGTCGCAGGTCGTCGGGATCGAAATAAGGTTAATTACCCCAAGGCCGGGGGAGAATCACCTACGAATGTCCAACAGAAAACTCTCTATAAGGATATAAAAGATAATCACATTGATATTGCGCCAATATCGTATGCGCTTCTCAAGACAATCGTCGGTCATTGTTTGTATTTCAGTTGATTGTCGTCACTCGTCACCATTGTTGCAACATTAATGCACCTCTCTAGTAGCCAACATCGGTATTGATTGAGCCAACTTAAAACAATATGAATTAAACCAATAACATTGCATCAATTTCGTTTGTCTTCGGGCATAGTATGCAACTGTGTTGTTATTAAACGGTTCAATGACTAGTGATTCATATTGCGTTCAAATTAAAATTATGCTGGTCTATTACTATTGCCTGTGGAATCATGTAAAGGTCATTCAACCTGCACTAGGTCCTGTTAAATGCAAATCAATTCGGTATTTGTGAAGTCATTATAATATTTTAATTAAGCAGGTAAAACATATAAGTGTATGACAATGATATGCGATATTCTTTCTGTAGCTAATTATATACTTTTGTATACGAAACAATGTAGGAAGAGTGAAAAATATTCTAGAAAACATTCGAGTGGAGGCCGCGAAGGACGGTTGTGCGCGTTACAGTGTGAATCAGACGATTAGACTGATGACCCCGGCGTCGATATTCCAACAGAACGTACATTTTATGGGCTGTCGACTCACGGTTGATTCTTCTAAAAAATAACGGTAACTCTCAGACGACTCTAAAAACTGTACAACCGGCTAAGAAACAGTTTTGTGAAACAACATAGACCTGCATAAAATATTGCCCGCACATGCAACCGAATCTTTTCATACAAGATGCTTTGTAGAAAGTTCTCCAAAAAGAATGTTAAATTAACATAATTGTATTCATGCATCCTTTATAATGATAATATAGTCGATAATGACCCACTAATAGTAATTGCGGTATTTAATTGATAACAAATGACTATCAATAAAATAAATATTTATCATAGTGACGAAGTAACAAACAATAATACTATTAGCATTTTAATCAAAGGTACATCGCCCGTGGTGTAATACTTTTGTTCATACTTATAACAAAGGTTTACGAAAATAGGAGAATAAAAGTTTTTAAGCTATTTCGTAAATAAGTCTAATTTTATAAGTAGGTCAATCCACGGCAGTATGAAATGTTTCGCAGCTCGGGGTCAAAGATGCAAGATGTGTGTCGCAATTCTTAAAGCCGAGGAACTTATCTACGAGTATATACGCACACGTGTATATAATATACTATTGTTTAAGTAGATTTCTAGAACAATATGCTTTATTTTTTTTGTTTACCTACTGTTAATATTATACCTTTCGTTGTGGAGTGAATATGAAATAGATTAGAAGTGCAAAGAAAGACGGTTTTACTTGCAGAATTATTAGTGATATTACTAGTATTAGTAGTTTCAACTTGGGATATTTTTTAAGAATGTCAAAATATTGATTAAAAAGAAAATACAGATGATATTTTGAATGTAGATGCAGGTAGTATAATAATGATCACGGCTACTTATAAGTAAAACGTCGGAATAAAAATCAAATAAAATACCGCACATAAAACCGTTAAACCTAGGTCCTATTTATAGGACTTATAAATACTGTTTTTTACCGTAGTATGTACGTACATACTTACGTACATTACATTACATACGTACGTATATGATACGTATCCAGATACGTATCTGGATTAAATGAGCAAATCAAAATAAAGCGGTAAACGCTGCTATGACTGATTTACAAGGATTAGCTGAAGTTTCTAATGATTTTACTCCGATTGAATCTTGCGACTCAAGGTCTTATAAGTCTTGACTTCCGAACCTAGAACATTCTTCTCCTTTTTATCCAGAGCTGATAATAATCGTGGAATCGTTTAATGAACAAACTAGATTACTACGTTAGGGCTTTTCATATTCCGTAGAAATAGTCTTATTTGTCGGTATATAAAAATCTAAACATAAAAACTCACTTTGAAGTATAATCATTATGAAGTACGATGGGTGAATGTATCAATTTGCGAATAGAGTACAAAATATAGTAATATAATCAAACTATCAGTAGGTAACTGGCATAATTTTCCTTAAAATCGAGTGATGGAAAAATATGGGACCATCAGTGAGCTCTATAACAAACGACACAAAGGAAAAGAAGTTGATTTAATTTTAAATAATTAAGTACATCAAAACGTTTCAATACCTAAAGGTAAAATGAATCTTATAGTCTCATTCGGGGTATAATAGATATTATTCGTCTCTGTCAGAACTGATTCAGGATCTATTATTATATCTATCTAGATATAATATATTAGCAACTAATAAACCTCTTAATATACGTAACTAGTAGAACGTAATATGACTCGGAGATATTAGGTGTTATTTGAATTATTAACCATTTTGTGTAAAGTGACATAAAAGTAAAGGTTTGAGTGCTATCATAGATAACTGGAAATAAATACTATTTGAACAATGACACCTGCATTGTAATATGTTTCGGAGTATTTGTGTCTAGCTTACAACAAATGGTATTGTTTGATATTTTTCCTTGTTTGAAAACAGAGCTACTTCATGAATGAGATTGTGCATAAACTTTTGATTCCATAATAACTTATAAATGTAAAAGTGAGTTTGTTTGTTTATTTATAAGTTAGACCCTTCTCTCTATAGGGCCGATTTTACTACAAAATATCAGTTTTGAGATATTAAAACTAAACAGTCTAATTATAATACTCAGCTTTGTTTGTTTAGTCTGACACTGATTAGTAATTTAATTTTGAATATATAATATTATTAAGGTGGCCAACTGTACTCATTTACTGAGTTTTGTAAACCATACTCTTTTCAAATCCTGTACTCTGAAAGTACTCATTTGTATATTAATTAAATATTTAAAATTATAATAGAAATTTCCTTATGTTGTCCAGGCACTAACACTGCTGTTGAAAGGGTATTTTCACTAGGGAATGATTATTGGAGCAGTGAGAAGGTGCAACTATCTGTAAAAACATTATCTGCCGTCTTTACAATCAAATTTAATATGCAAAATGAAAGTTGTTCGGATGTGACTACATTATTAGACAAACATCCTCATTTAGCAAAAAAATTCACTCCGAAGTAAAGTATGTTTTTAAAAAAAAATTAAGTTTTTCTTACTTTTTTTCACCTATGAAATACCTACTTATAAAGTGTACTCTTTTTGAACAAAAATAGTTGGTCTCCTTAATATTATACAAAGACATATTTTGAAAATAATTAAATGTATACACATATTGATTTGGCATTTACATAATTGCTACTTACCTCATATACATTTGGATGCCACACTTTTGTTAAAAACCTAATAGAAGGCGGTGAATATGGATAATCTGGAGGGAATTTCATATGTGCCTGAAACAAAAACCAATGAAATTAATAATTAGACCTAATAGGTACCAAAGAAATAATAATAAAACTACATTTTACACTCACAATTTTATATTTTTTATGTATATTATATTTTGTCTATATAGATGTTTCAGATATAATTATGTATATTACGGTTGGATGCACATAACAATGCATTCAAAACTTGTAAGCAACTGTTCATTGCTTACATCACTGACATTTTAAATGATTAATATTAGCATGGAAGAATATGATATCACAAATTACAATCAAGTAGAAAATGTAATTCTTGAAGTCTTATTCATATGAGCTAGAATAAGTTTGTAGGCTTCTTTAAAGTTCTTGTAGAAGCCTACAAATTTACTCATGAAGTCATGACTAAGACCGTAAATATCTTTAAAAATAAAATCAAAAATGATTCTTTTTGTATCACAAGTCAAATATATTATAACAATATATGTAGCTATAATTTAGAATTCCTCCCACCCCTTGTCACATTTTGTTTCACTTCTATAACGTGTGAACTGTGTACATACACACAATTTTTTATGTGCAATTGTCATACCTAATAAAAGAATTTACAGCTGATGCTGACCTTCAAAAACATTTTTCCAGTGGAACTTGGATGTTGAATCAAAACTTTTGAATTTCAATTTAGTAGTCTTTTAATGATAATAAGCATGAATTATTCATATTGAGTTAAAGTAAGTTTGAACACTTCTTTAAGAACCTTAATTTTATAATAATTGTTAATAACACTGATTTAACTGACACAAGGTAGCTTATATGTATATAGGCGAATTTAATATTAACTTTTATAACTTTTAAAGTACTATGTTGTATTTTGTAATTTATAAATTGTAGCTGCTTGCTTGGCTACCTACTTAATAAGTAGGTATTATAATATAGAAAACAAGCATATTATGCTAGTCTTCTGTATCTTAATATCCATTCATTTGCCTGGGTTAAACTTTTATATAACCTCCATACTTGTAATGATGATTTTCTACCTAAGTTAAGGTAAAACTATAAAGTGTAGAAATAGTGACATTATTCTACTCCACTTTACAAGATCTTTTATATCCTATTTCACAATGAACAATTGTTACTTTCTTGGGTTATCAAGGACCAGCTATATCTAGTCATTCTTGATAGATGAAATGAGGTTCTCAAACCAGTTATGGAACAATATTATAAACATACTCATATATAGAATTTTACAAAAAGCTACTTTATAAATTATTTTTTAATAAGTTACTAATAATCTCTGGTTTTCTAGTAAAGACATAATATGGCTACTATTGTATATATGACCCTTAGGATGTTTCTATTAGGATCTAAATGATTTCAGGTGTATATTACAACTATAAGTCTATAAGTTTTTTAATTTAAATATCACTGCTCAGATATAAGCCTTTATGAAAATAGTGTGCATTAGATGAGATTAAAATTTAAATTAATTGAATTGATATTATTGTATACCACTAACACTTTTTTTTTAGAAGACTTCTTGCCACATTTTTTGTTTGTCAATTTTGGATTGACTCCCTGTTTGTCTAGGTAAAAGCGGCAGGTACTTAATTTTGCAAATTCATGAACTCAACTTGTCTATAATATTTTCTTAAGTTTTTATGACTAGTATATTCATCTTTGATTCAGTTCTTTATAAATAAAACATTAATTGTAAAAGAAAATGTTATTAGTAATAAAGATTTTTGAATTGTTACTATACATTAACATGTATGGCCTCTCCATATTATTTATGGATGGCTGTATAACACCTGATTAAAAAAAGCATCTATTATGCAGCCATCTAATGTTAACTACAAGCAGCAAAAAAGTTTGCTGTTCTTCGATAGGGATACCATCTGATCCTACTGCTTCACCATCTTCATCTTTGACAATACAATTTGGCACAATCCTTCCATTTCCTTTCAAGTCTTCTAGTTCATGTTGCCAAATGATTTTCTTCATTCAGCAACTTTTTAAAATATTTCATCCATCTCATTTTTATACTGCAATCATCAATCAAAACCTTTTCATCTTCAACTTTTATACAACTGATGTGAGTCATGTTCTTGCTTTGATGATATCTTTCTGAATAACACTGATCTAACACAACAGTCCATGATACAATATATTTTGTTTAGTTCACTCGACTCATTTATATTATATAAAAGAGGTTGGGTATAGATATCATGTCCATTTGGTTATAATGAATTTAATGGTGAAATGTGTTTAGGAAAATATTTGTGATTCATTTATAACAACTAAAATTATGAGTGTAGAAAAAAAGGTGTTTAATTTAATTAATAAAAAGTAGTTAATTATGGCAATTTAAACTTCAGGACAATGATCTAGTAATTTTCATAATAACAAATTGTGATTTGACTTTAGAAATGTACTTACATATTGTATAAATTTGTACATTGTATAAAACTACTAAAATTGTTTTTGAGCCCAAGAATAAAGTTTAATTTTAATTAATTAATTCGCCATAAAAAACATGATAATGAAATATAGATACTTTCCATTGTGGTTCGCTTGTTGGCTTTAGTCGAAAGTCGCAACCACTGACTAGAACAGTGAGTTAGGTTAAGTTAGACTTCAAACCAAATTGCATGAGCCATGCAAGTGAAGCAAGGGTGCTATGGCCGCAACCGACGAGTGCCAGCACAGTTTGGTCACCATTTATTCATTAATAATTATTTAAATGATGGTTACAAATCAATATTAGTGAAAAACACAAGTGAGGTTATATTTACAAAAACATTAGTTAAATTATAAATTGAATACATGTTATAAACATACAAATGATGTTTATTTAACTTAATGGTAAAGTTTCTGTGACATAGTGTCTGAAATTTATCATTAAAATACCACATGGAACACTAGTAATTTATATATTTGGGTGGGGTATAGTTATAGGGCACATTTATTGATTATGAACCGATCCGAACTTTTTAAATATAGGTTAGAAGTCTAAGCCTTCCCGCCTTGCCGTCTTAGCCTTTGTGGTAATTTTTTTTTATAACCACCCAAAGTTAATTTTATTTCTCAAATAATAAATAAATGTGCCCTATAACTATACCACATCTAAATTTCACTATAAATTGTTGCAGTCTGTGAGAAGAAGTGTTCGGTAAGAAGAAGCAAACATAAAAACATACATAGTATCTCACATTTAAGTTGATGTAGATTAATATAACCTGCAACAAAATGTTCCACAGTAGGACACCTATCAAGTAATAATTTTATGATGAATACTCAGTCTTTCATGTTAGACCCTAGTGATTTAAAGAAGTAGGAGGAAAAAGGGTTTACCTTGAAATATCCACCTTGGTACAAAGTATCTGGGGGTCCAAAAATTGCAACTTCCCATTCAAACAAATTGTCCTCTCCTAAAAGTTTCACTCTGAACCCTTCCACAGGTTCTTCCTGCAGACTTTTATACTCTAAGGCCAAAGCCCTCAGTGCAGAACTGGTAGGAGCCGTATTAGACATTGTCAAGAATATTTTTTTATATAATCACTAGCTAAAAGAGATTCTATTAACATAACACTGCGGATATCTCCTTGGGGTCCACGTATTCACGAGGCATTTTTAACACGAGTCACAATAACAACGAACAGTTAATTTTGGTAAACATAGCGTCAACGTAGCTTACTAATTCACACTGATGGCAGGACAATACTGTAATTTTTAATCGACAATAATAAATGTTGCGAATTGCAAGAAAGAATAAACTAAATCAATTTCACAACGCGTAGCGCAACAATGAGATAGCAATTGTCCAAACAAACGCGATTTCAAGGAAATCGGCTGCGTATGCGTGGT
Organism: Dendrolimus punctatus; assembly: GCA_012273795.1. NCBI lineage: Eukaryota > Metazoa > Arthropoda > Insecta > Lepidoptera > Lasiocampidae > Dendrolimus > Dendrolimus punctatus. The sequence continues at coordinate 8,377,383 of CM022544.1, forward strand.
ACAGCTGCTGCCTGAGTTGCCCGAACGAATATTGTAGAACAGCTGTTATTTTATTTCCGTGCTTTCTGCTTATTTCTTGATTGCGCAGTGTCGTGAGCTGGCGTGACGCACAGAGCAAAACTCAACTCATATTGACGTTTAATCGTATAACGCCATCTATAGTGTGAGTTGAAACTTTGAACGAATGTCAAAACTATGGAATGAAGCCTTGTGACTTAAAACAAATGAGTTTGATAGATGGCAGCAACACGAAGTATTAATACAAAAATATGTTTATTATACTTGACTTGATTATATAGATGTCGCTACACGTAATAAAATAAACTCCGTCCAAACGTTGCAGTTAGAATTTTTCCATGAATTTAATTATTCGCAGGAGTTCAGAAACTTTGCTTACTGTATTTACGGAAGGCAGTCTGGGGATTATTATATCTCTTTGGAATCATAAAAGGTGGTCCTCAAGATTACAACTGGAACTTGAACTTGCCTTGTAAGTAATCGTTCATCGTTAGTATCTAAAACAGAGTTCTGAGCTTCTAAATCGTAGCCAGAGAATAGGTTTCTCTGTATACGTCGTAAATAGACTTTAATAACTGTAAACTGTATAGCACAACATAAGAATTATATAAGTCTATATATTTACCTAATGAATCTTTTCTCCGTAGTAAGTGATGCAAAATCATCGCACGTAACGATGACATTTATGGTGTTATGAATTAGTAAATATTAATTATACATCATTAAGTTACGTAGTACATTATACCTCAATGATATACCTAGTGTCTGTATTTCATGTACTTTGAAGTGTATGAATGTATTGGCAATAATGTTATATTTTGTTATTTTATAAACCTCATAAGTAAAGCGTCATATATGTTCACTGCGGGTTGCGATCAAAAATACCAGAATGTTATATTACCCGCTGGTAGGGCGGGAAACTACTGGTTTACTACCTTGTGGATGCTCTCTGCGCTCAGTCATATTATGCATGATGCAGTTAAATAATTTTTTTTATATTTTAAAAATGTCTATAAGTTATTAAGTACCTATAAAGAAACTTTTTGAGGTCTAATATAATTATCTGCAGAACGGAGAAAGAATAAATCTGCGGGGCGGCTGTCGTAAAGCGAAAAAAACACAGGTGTATTGACTGGATCTACATGTCTAGTATTCGCCATAAACCTTTTGTTCCGCATTATGACCAGTTCAGCTCCTTAAAGAGAGCAGCGCATTCTAGCACTTTGGTTGCAATGTCATAGCGATGTAACGCTGTCCATCAAGTGGGTCTGCTGTCTGCTGATCTCTGCAATAAAAAAAAAAAAAAGAGAACTGAGTGTCAAATTATTTCATATACTGCGAGATTTGTTAAACCTTGCAACGTTAAGCAAACTATTGTATAAAGCATTGAGTTATTTATATGATCTAAGTAAGGTATAAAGAGGTAGAACGGGACTAGTACACACAACGACCTGGCCACGAACTCTTACTTTGGACGGGCGTTGCGACCAGCGATTAGGGCTGTGCGTTACGATACGACACGTAGCATATTTTACACATCTTAATACAACTTTTATTATTTTCATCTGTCGCGTTGCACTTGCGTGTCGCTCACACTTACGTATCTGGGGCTAGATCGTATAAGAGTTCTGGTTGGACGTGTTTCAACGGGCGCGTCGAACCTGGCGCTGAGTTGACCTGGATAACCTCCAGTGCCGCGAGCAAGCGGCCGCAGGCAAAACCCAGGGGAGTTAGATAAGGGAGCAGAGTTGATGCACGTTCTCCATTCTGTCGAGCGGTACAGGACGAGGTGGTTTCGGCCGGCGCCAGCCAGGGCTAAAGCAGAACAGGCGATTGTCATTTGCGCGGTCCTAGCTATAAGCAAATAAAAGGAACATCGAAAGTTTTAGCGTGTATTCCGTTAGTCGTAACCTATCTCCACTAAGGTGTCACCGCATACGCTCATTCTGATCCCCACAGATTACACCACTTATATCCATAAGTGGATTTCTCCTAGTCAGAGAAATGGACCTGTTTCAACCCCAAACACATAAGCTGAAAGTTTACTCAAACAGGCCTCGCAGTGAACGCATTAATTGGTTACGGCTTGGTTATTTGTGTGATTGTTGCATTGAGACAGTCGGTTCGTGGGTGCATGATTCAAAGATAATTCGTATTCGCCCACCAATGCATTGCCTTGTATAGCCAGCAGCGGCAACTGAGTCTTGTGCCTCCTACGCCAAATCTTTTTTGACGCCCATTAAAATTTGGTTTCTGATGTTCGTCGATAATTATAATATTCCTAAATTTATTAAATCTAAGATATTTCAAAATGGCACAGATTTATTTGCCAGTTTAAAATTAATGATTTCTCCAGAAAACTATTGGCTACCATGGAAGGAAAATTTTCTTCCTTGTTAGTATACGATTTTCTAGAAAACATTCGCAGTGCGTGTGAGCCTATACAGACTAGACAAATACGGAAATTTGATATAAGATGATATAAGACTGTTTTTATCAAACAACTTAAAAAAATATTTTAAAGTTTTCATAGTTTAAATCTTAAAGGAGGAGGCGACATCATAAATAAAGTCTATTTTCAATATTCAAAAAGTACACGAAAATGAGTTTTTGAAAGAAATACACATTAGGCTACCGATATATAATTTATAAAATTTACACATAAGTAGCAAAAGAGAGCCGAGTTCTGGAAAGCGTCAAGGCTAAATGTAGGTACAATTTGTTATAATACAATTAGACAACTTTAACCCTTGTAATATCGGTTCAGTAAGCACAATCCGAAAATATGATATATTAATAATACTGGAATATGCGTGCGACTTCGTCCACGTTAGATTTGATATTCCCGCGGGATAGCCGTGACACAGAGTATTCCAACATTTAAAAAGAGAATGTAAGCTATCGTTTAAGTGGAAACTGTGTCAGAATAAGCAAATTTTTGAGCACCCGAATAATTTCGAACCGCTCCCGGGATAAAAACACAACATTTGATTATACAAAAATTTCTGTTAACCTGTGAAAAAACCGCATTCGAATTCGCTTTTTTTTCAATCTGGCCTTTTTACATAATTCCCAGAATAAAATTCGAGGGATTCCCAGGATAAGAAGTAGCGCAGATTTTAAGACTACGAATTTGCTGTGGATTATCGAAAACCGCGTCGAAATCAGCCCAGTACTTTTTATTTGAACCTTAGACAGACAAACCGAAAAACAGATAAAAAGAGAAGAAATGTAAAAATAATTTACGAGGGGATATCCACTTACGAACTTATCTGTGTGGGGATCACGGTGAGGGATGAGTGCTGCCTGCTAGCCAGCCAAGACAGTGGAAAATGGCAATTGTCTATACTGCATTAGATCTGGCAGTCGTCAGCCAAAATGGCCACGTCAAGCCGAATAGGGTCCAACAGAATATCTCTAATTCTCTACTCTCTTGGACTCTATTCGGCTTTTTTTTTATTCTGGAGTTCAACAGGCAGGCAGACGGCCCACTTGATGGATAGCGGTTACCATCGCCTATGGACATTTGCAACACGAAAGGTGCTACAAATGCGCTGCTGCTCTCTTAAGAAAGACTGGAACCTGGTCACTAATGTCGGAACACAACTCAAGGTTGTTATGGCGACATACTTTAGACCAGGGGTGGTAGCCATCCAGTCGGGCAAATACCCTACCACCTGGCTGAGGGTTTTGTCGCCTCTTACGACAGGCCGCCCGGCCGCAGAAAATTGTATTCTTTCTCCGTTCCTGCACGGCTTGACGAGCGCGGAACAACACCGCTCCCTCATCGGACGACCTTAAATGCGGACCCTTCCCTGAACTCGCACTCAGCCGTTTGCTCATGATGCCGAAGTCCTTCGTCTACAGCAGTTCATATTCTTTCTGCCTACTCCAGCTAGATGTATTTTTTAAATAAACGATTGTTGCATTTTAATAAATTCGGTATTTTTTAAACGTATCATAATCCGTAGTTGAAGCAACTATAAAAATCAATTTGATAGATGCCAAAAGTGGCATTATAACTAGGGTTGCCACCTTTTTTTTTAGGAAATAGAGTACATTGGTTATTACAGGTAAGAAAAAAAAGTACATAGTATCAAAATAAAGTACAATTTATTTTTCTTATACATATTTTTTATTGCTTTTTGCAATTTGTATCAAATAAGCATCTTTACTAAACAATTGCACGGCATCTTTAAATTCCATATTAAAGGGGTTTGGGTAAAAGTGGCTTGATTTTTTAAGTTTGTGGTCAGCGATTACATTTATACAGTAGATAGTATAATAGTGATAAAAACACTTTTTGTTTTGACGGTTTGTCTAACATACATCGGAGCCAAAATATGTGAAAAAATTGAACCAATTATTTTTTTATTAGATTTTGGGTTTTCACGCACAAAACTTTTTATTCTGCAGTTTATTAGGTAGTAGTATTAGGGTAATAGTTCACTCTAATTAGAAATGTTATATTAGTTCAAAAGCCATGCAAAAAAAACATGAATCTTGCAACAAATAACCTTGCATGAAACTGGTACCGTAAAACAGGGTCGATAGGCACGTTTCGTAATTTTGGATTCGATTATCTTTAATTATTTTTATGTCTGAATAAACGCTTACATTATTTTCAAATTAGTCTTATTGTTAATTTTATCATTTTATAATAATTTCATTGCTTTTACTCATGTATTTAGAAATAAATTGACAAAATATAAATGGGTTTGTTCGGAGGTTGGCATGATTTTTCTATGAGCGGCCATTTTTTTAGCTATTGCTATTTTATAGTTCTATACTTGAGATACAAGACTATTAAAAAAACTTGGTCCTGAGTTACATCGGAGCCGAGCTATTTAAGATCAAAATCGTGCTTCATGAACTTTTATAAAAGGTTATTTGTTGCAAGATTAATGATTTTGTGCATGGCTTTTGAAATAATAAAGCATATCTAATTAAAGTGAACTATTACCGTAATTGAACATGTTTGTTATTAGAACAAAGATGTATACACATAACAAAAAGTAGTTGTTCTCATAATTACATTTAACACACAAAACCTTTTTACAATTATTTTTATTAATCCACTAATTAGGTCTTCTATATCTATAATCACACGCGAAAAAAAACACTCACTATAATGACATTAAATGTGCACTTTATTTAGTTTTCGATTTCGGGTTCTTCATACGCTTTGTTCGCTACATCATGCCTGATTATTGTATCTATAAACTGAGCAAATGGTTTTGGTGCATACCCCATCCCAAATACCACACGACTGACATGACATGGAAACAACAACCTAATATACGTTTCCCAACAATACAAGAGCAATAATGACATAAATAGCATCCCGACCCTGAAGCCCTCGTTCTCACAAAATATAGACATAGTATGTTCGCCTCGAAACATGCCAGGATCGGATTCTTCTTTCGAAAGCCATGGGTCTTTACAATCTAACTTAACTTTTTGTGAAATCTTTCAGGTTAGGTTCTTTAAATATTTCAATTAAATACGGCCCGTTTTTTATGTGTTCACCATAATAGCTACGTGCTTGCTCTACTTGATATGTGCCTAGGGCATAAATATGAGGTCATCATTATTTAAAACTGGAAACTCATCTCCGCCAAGATCAGCGGCATTTATAGACTGAAAATGAGCCCGTCTTCTGTTTAGATTATTTTTAACACATATTCACTTAAGCGATTTTGATTACTAAACTTATTACTGTATAAATGTAATCGCTGGCCACAATCTTAAAAGATCAAGCCACTTTTACCCAGCCCCAATGTGTTTAATCACCCCGTGAATTCTATTAACTCCGTTTTACAGTATCTTAAGTTCACGCAGCACGATTTTGATCTTAAATAGCTCGGTTCCGATGTAACTTAGGACCAAGTTTTTTTATTAGTCTTGTATCTCAAGTATAGAACTATAAATAGTAATAGCTAAAAAAGTAGCCGCTCATAAAAAAAATTATGCCAACCTCCGAACAAATTTACCCAATCCCCTTTAAAATAAATAAGTAATTCATTTTTTTATCAAATAATGTATTCTTGTCCACAATGTACTATAGCATAAATCTATAAAACTTTAAATCGTACTCTAATTGCACTCAAACCGCTTTGCACGAAACAAACAAAAAAATGTAACAATGATTGACACAGTGACATTATTGACATTTGAAGTTAGGTTGCGTTCAGAAATTGAGTGATGTAGCTCTGGCGAGTGGCGACATCGATTCAACACCAAATCACCAATCGATAAATTTCGTTTAACAAAATAATCGACTAAACTTTTCAAAATCTCAAAGAAATAAAATCATGTGAAATAAAGTATTTTTGTGTACTTTATTATTGCCATAAAGTACAATTGTCTGAAATAACGTACAATAATTTATAATAAAGTACGGGTGGCAACCCTAATTATAACGCGGCCCATCTTTAGTAGACGATAAATTTAACTATCATTACGCTAATTGGCCTTTAACATCTCTAGGTGTGGTAGTATTTGTACTGTATAAAGCAAAGTCAGCATTTGCATCAGCAAAATTAGATAATTTCAAATTCGAAATGTACAATTGCGAACTTCCAAGAAAAGTTCTAGTACCTGAATAATAATTTTATTTTACCTTATGTGTAGTTGATGATGTATTTAGGTCATATGCAAAATGGTCGATTGCTTAACCCCTCATGACAACACCGTATTGTGCTTAATCTGGATGTTGCATTGCACCAAAACATAATGCAAATGTTTGAGCCGCTTATATCTATACTAATATATAAAGCTTATAACTAATATATAAAGTTTGCTTGAACTCGCTAATATCAGGAATTACTGGTCTGATTTGAAAAAATCTTTCAGTATTGTGTTCAGCGTCATAGCCAATTTATCGAGAATATGTATCATCGCGATAAGACCAATAGAAGCGGAGCACCAATGAAGAATGTTCCAAAATCGGGGCTTTTTCATTTTGAGAGCTTCCGCTGCGTGCGTTTTACCTACGTAAATAAAATCGCGGGTTAAAGTTCACGTTAGCCCAAAGTAACTATTCCACGCGGACGAAGTCGTGGACAGAAGCTAGTATTAAGTATAACTAATGAAGTTATTAAAGATAGATAGATAGATTTTATTGCTCACCAGAAAAACAAATACAAAAACAAAATGCATAATTACAACACTTCTTGGCAAGACAACAGGCGGCCTATCGCTAAAAGCGATCTCTTCCAGGCAACCCAGCTTAAAAGAAATTCTTAACTAATCTGGCGATGTAGGTGGTAGAGCAGAAAAATAATCGGACTGTACAATTTAAATATACATAATTACACCCATTTATAAATTTATAATACATATATAAATATAATAACACACACACACACACACATATATATATATATATATATATATATATATATATATATATATATATATATATATATATATATATATTAACAAAATTATATATGACAATTTATATACTACAATAGACAAATTAAAGGTTTATTTTTATTGGTGATAATTTTTTTATTAACTTATAATAATTATAATAACAGCCTATAATCGTCCCACCGTTGGGCTCGGGTTTGCCAGGAACGGATACTACACCCGCAGGCTTGTCTAAGTTGGATCGGCAAATTTGACACATAAGTTATCTCGTTGCACAGATTTCATCAGGATGTTTTCCTTCACTGTTAGCACGTGGCACATTAGGTCAAAAATTGTCTAGTGGTGCATGATTTCCGGTCAGGTTTCGAATCCGCGGTCTTTGAGTTTAGGACGCTAGCCATTGAGCTACTACAATAAATAACTTGTATGTTCTTAATTTTAAATAACATCGGCATTGAAATAATATAGAACTATTATTTAACTACCGATGTAATTTAAAAATAAATTTAGTTAATTTAATTGAACGTTTTAATTTTTTTCCTTCTGTCTGTCTTTCTTCAATCAATTTTTTATGCATAATAGATAAATATATTTATATATCGATTAATTTCTTTATTCAAAATAAATTGTACATATATACATACATAACTTCACGCCAGGTCCCTTGCGGGGTAGGGAAAGTAAATTGTTCTATCAATATTTTTCAATACTATTGTTTCTAGAGTCTCTACGATGCCGAATAGATTTTACCTGAGATAAGAAATAAATAATGTTAATATTCATTCATATTTTCAGTGGCAGTGACTAAGTTTTACCAATAACTATGGCGAGTGTAGCAATTTTTAAACCATTTTTGGTATGAGTCCAATAGCGAGATGTAAGCCGCTTACGTGTCTTGAAGGTCTGGTGGGCGATGTGCGACACCAAGGTGCGCGGGGTATCGGCGCCGGCGCACAGCGAACGCTCACTCAGAATCCGCGAGCCAGTCGCGAGGAGCGAGCGCGCACTCAGCGACACACGACACGAACGACTCTCGCGACCATATTTACATGGCAATTATTTCATTTTAATATTAATTACGTGCTTATATTTATATTTTTATATAAAAAAATATTTAATCTTGGCATTTTACGAATCTCTTTTAATACATAATATTTTAGTTCCTAATATATAAGTTATATTATATGGTACCAAAATGACAATAAAAAATAAAAAGACTAAACAATCAAAATCGTCCGAAGTGACGTCAAGTACAAGTAGTGCGTCGACCAGTGTTCAAAAAACCAGTACCTCTAAAGTTCAACAGAGCAGCAGCAACACACTGCAAAAAGTTAGCTCGTCGGGCAAAAAGGTGCGATACATTGATGTAAAGGTCGAGGAAGATGATCCGCTTATGATAACCGACGTCAGCGACCATACTTCGATAAGCGGGTCGACTGTATCGGAGCATTATAACAGCCATCCGCACTACATTATCACCGAAGCACCGTCCATAAGTGATCTTTCGCAAATACGATCGCAGGAGCATCAGGTATCGGACATGGCACAGGCGACGAGCGGTGAGTTTATTTCGAGTTCTGTTTTACAAGAGTCATCAACATCAACTTCGCACCAGCAGAGCTCAAAAAGTGAAACATTCCAATCCTCTTCATCTGTTCAACGATCTGGCTCTAATCAAAGTCAGACTTTTGACAGAACAGGGGAATCATCGACTGAAAACCAGACATTAAATACTGCATTTTTAGATAGTTCTGGAAACACATCTGGGACCAATATTACAACGAGGGCTCGGGGTGCCAATACTTCTAACACTTTTCTACAAACGGAACGTCAGAATTTGATTAATCAAATTTCTCAAAGTGCTGAATCCACCTTAAGACAGTCTAACACTTCCACTCAAGATATAAACCAACGCGGAAAAGTGACATACCGCGATTCTCCTGATCCATCTAAGAGAATTCAAACGGTGCACTCTGACAAATCTAATTTTTATGGAGGCGAAGGAAGTCTTGACAAAGATTCTAAAATTAAAAATATTCTAGTGTCTCTCAAACAAATGAGTCTAAATCTAGCAGTGTTAAAAAATCATCATCATCATCGTACGTGGTCGAAATTGTTGATGGTAAAGAAAGGATAATTGATAGTTCAAATCGAGAGTGGGGAGATGCTAAAGAACATGCCACTAAGGAAGCATATGCTAGCATTAGTGGAACTGATATTAAACCACAATCAGCTCATAGCATTCAAAACTATGATATGAAATCAAATTACGACACAGGCAAGGATGGGCAAAAACCAACTAGCTCTATGACACTCAAAGAAGATTCAAAGTTTATTAAAGATGGAAGGCAAGTTACTTCCCATGCCAGTGTTATAACAGAAAAAGACAATTCGAGACACCAACAAATAACTTCAACTCAAGATCAATTGACGTCTAAAGATCAGCAATATTATTCAAAAGACCATAATTACACAACTGACGTTCAAGGTCAATCAAAAGATGTTCAATATTATCAAACTGATAAACAAGGTCACCCCAGAGGTCCAGGACAACCCATTCATGGTCAAGGTCAGCCAAAAGCTCAACACCATCCTCCCAGTGATCGACGTCAGCTACGAGATGGCTCGTATCAACCTTCTGATACTCAACATTATCCTAGGGATGGCCAGAACCATACTACATCAGATATTCAGTATAATTCAAGCACAGACCAGTATAGTTCTATAACAACCTCTGATAATATTGTCAGGGAAAGTGTTGAAAATATTACAAATCAGAAAAACACTATCGAAAATGTTTCAACAAGCAGAGATACTGTTGTAGACCGACGTCGTAATCCAAATCAGACAGATTCATCTAACTTTTATGGTTATGATGCAACTATACAAAATGAATTACGGAAGGTTGGTGACATATTACAGGTTAAAAACACAGATAATATAAATTTTTCGACAAAAATTATGAAAAGTAATACAAGCAGCGCCCAGCAAGCTTCCACATCCTCCTACGTTATAGAAGTAGTTGACGGCAAAGAGAGAATTGTCGATACCTCCCATAGAGAATGGGGTGATAATAAAGAGCATTCAACATACGAAAAAAGTCATAAAGTTACCGGTACAGGAATAAAACCTGAGCATGAATATACTCGACACGTTTTGGACAAAGAATCTCACTATGATACGGGAAAAGATGGAGTACCTACAAGCTCTAATGTAATTTCTAATGAATCAGTGTTGTACAAAAATGGTAAAGAAATTGCTGCTACCAGAAACGTCTATGGAGGAGATTTCACTAAAAGGAAGCAAATCACTGAACACATTGATACCGAAAATTTACATGACAGAAGAATTGTAGACAATACAGATGAAAGTGCTCGTTCTACTACGTATGATTCTACATCTATTACAGATAAAAGATCTGTGAAAGACACAAAAGATGTCACCAAAACAACTGATTTTATTACTACTGAGGAACAAAATTTAATAAAAGAAACAACTTCTGACAAACAAACAAAAGACACTCGCACTACATACGAAAGAAGCACTGGTACTTGGAACGGTAAGTTCATTTACGAAAAAGATGATGATAGGCCAAAGAAACCGAAAGAAATGTCACCATTCGGTCGACCAGAACAACCAAAACACCATTTAAAACGACAGGACACTGAAGACAATATAATTATATCATCACGAGACATAAAAGATTTTACTTCAATTACTGATCTTCGTAAAATAATAGAAACTTCCCAATCCAAGAAAGACGTTACAGTTAGCAATAAAAATATTGTCATTAAAAGAAATATCGACGATCGGATATTAAAGGAAATTATAGATACTGTAAAGAAGTATCCTTTTAAGAGAATAGAAAAAGTGACATTCGGAACAAGGGTCAACGAAGATGTAAAGGACTTGTATGAAGGTGTTGACACTGAAGAAACAAGGGTCTTAAGGACAACTACTGGCGAAGCGACAAGAAAGACCTTTGAGGTGGATAAAACTCGAAGTCAAGTAGAAGTAACGCGGTACATTACAGAAAATGGGGTCACAAGGAAAATAACCACTTATGAAGAACCGAAAGAAGACGAAAAGATTAGGACAGACGTCTTCGTTGATAAAAGTGAGATAGACTTCAAAAACTTGGTAAATATATTGAAGTAATTATTTTTAAACTCATATTTATACTTAAAAATTTGGTACTTATTTTTTTTTTTAATATTATAGCGAGATGTCCAAACGACCGAAGACGTCATACGCGAATACGACGTGGTAGACCGTGCAATCACTGACACCACAAGGAAAGATACAGTCAGCACTGTTTATGATGAAACCATTATAGATGACAGGAAAACAGTGCGAGACGACAAGACCACGATTGAGGAGACTGTTATTAGAGATGAGACCAGACCTAGGGAAGGTGGCCCCAGGAAACCGGAGAAAACAGTCGTCAAGGAGCAGTGTATCTGCGAAATCTGCACTTGTGGGTGAGTAAAATTACCTTTTTATAAATTATTAGGAGATTTTCCACCTTTTGACCGGGTACGTTAACGTTACAACGACAATCAAAAGTTACGTTTTGTGAAATAATATTTTTTTACGCAGTATGTATCTTAGCTATTACTTAGATGAGAAAAAATCTTTTTAAATACAAAATTAATATTTTTAAGAAAAAAGATCAGCTTCAAAAGATTTTATTCAAATATTCAAAATACAATGGAGAACAGTTTTTGAAACATATTTGTTATAGATATATTTCTTACATACATACATACATAACTTCACGCCAGGTCCCTTGCGGGGTAGGCACGAGGCACGAGCCTTCGAGGCACGAACAACAGAGTGCCATACAGGCTTATTCTTACACACCTCACTTGCTTCTTTGACATTCATAGCTCTTATCATGCACGCTCGTCTATTCTTAAGGCTCTGACATCACCTTCTGCTAATACACGATTAATTAAAGATTAAAGTTAATACGATCAATCGTATTAAAGTAGGTTTTGAGCGTTTGATATATCTATGTACTATTATATGCTTAGTAGTATAAAATGGTCTTAGCGACTTTATTGTTTACGTTGTGGTTTTGAATGAAAAAGTAAATTGAGAGAAAAAGTTGTATTTTAATGAAAACATTTTATTATATGATACTCATTTAAACAATTATTATTTAAATCGAGTTATTGCGTATTTTACCAATACAAATAAAGGACACAGATTTCGTGACATCATTCATGGTCAGCTTACGTGAATCAGAGTTTCAAGTCAAGAATTACCCGTTTGGCAAAATTGAATTCATAATTATAATTTGCAAAGAAATTCTTATTGTTGTTTTTACATAAATAAAATTGCATTTGAAATAATTGAAATTGATTATAGAGTTAACTAAAGCCACTGTGACAGAAAAATCGCGTTTGTTGAAAATCGACTTTATCAGCCAAATGAATGTGAGATAAAAATATTAAGGTGCGAACGGTGATGATATAGTGATAACATTTTGTGACTTACAAAATACTGATAACGTATTGTCTACATACAAACACCTAATAATAAACACAATACATAATACTTTAGGTATTGAGCAATATTTATCTAATCTTACAATCGAATTTGTTACTTCATGCTACATTATTTTAAAGTACGCAACTTAAATATTGGGATATTTTAATTTTATTTCGCGGTGTATAGGTCCCAAGGGGTATTATCAAAATATATTCTATGAAAATTAGTTTGAACAATATCTAGCCTGTCGTCAAATCACAAAAATAGTGTAAGTTGGTCACCACCTGACCAACTTTTGTATGTAGCATTTTTGTACAATATTCTTGACCACAGTTTTTAAAGTTCAATGTTACAAATAAAAATCATAATCTTCGAAAATAACATTAGAAATGTTACTGTTTGATCTTCACATAGTTCGTGACCAATAACATGATGAAATCGAAGGCTAGTAGAAAATGTGTGAATTACCCGATAATATTCCACTTGTGAGTGGTACTTAAATATTTACGTACGACATTATATAATAAATGTGACTAGTGAACAAGGTATTTCTCTGCAATATTATTAGGTCGTATAGTACATTTTCCATGTTTATAGTGTTCAGCTACGTTTGTCTTTGCGAGTGAGCAACAATGACCGTGAAAACGAGTAGGGTCACCTGCGTGTTGTCAGGTGCAAATACAACACAACAGTTGAAATATGTAATTTGTTATATACTATCGTATAAGTACACATAGATATACAACATATCCTTATTACTCATACTGAATTACCCTAAAACGATATATTCAATAATTTATATACAAACACATATAATTATATAACAAAAAAATATAATTAAATGAAACAATAAGTGATAAAAGTTTAGTAAAAGACTGTTTAGTAGATATCCGTGGGTTCCTCAGCTTCAGAGCTTGTGACTGAACTGATTCTAATGGAATTTGGTACAGACAATATTATTCACACATGAGAGATATTATTTGAAATACATTTAAGAATATGAAAAAACAAGTAAAACTGTATTTAGATGCAGTAATAGAATATTAAAATTAAGTTTTGATAAAATAAATAAAACTACTTAATACTTTTCATTAATACAATTCACATTAAATCAATCTTATTGTAAAAGTGTGTTTAAAGTACTATATGTATATATTTACGTTAGTGTTTAACTGGTTAAAATATTACTTTCATGTTCGTTTTCAAGGATATCTTGAAAAATTTACAATTTTTGAATGGAATAAATATGAGAAAGTTTAATAGGAATGTTGAAACAATGTATGAACATTAAACATGATTCGCAGCATTTCAAAGTTTTTTTATCAATCTGGCAAAGTGCCTAGAATGAAGCGTACATGTTTGCATTATTGTTTGTTTATCCTCAATGTCACGGCCGTATACTAGAGCATTATTAAATTATACGTTTACACCTTGCAACTTGTAATGTGTACAATCATATGGTATTGCTATGACTGTTCATGAATGCCGGGGTTTTTATACCTTACTATGAATTAATTTAGTTTACTAGGAATTAAAATTTGACATTAACTCGGAAATTCGACATAAATAATGTTAATTTTCTAATAACGCTATGACAAAAGAAGCTGGTGATGTAGGAGTCCGTAATAAGATGCAACTGGTCGAATGTTCGTTTTAAAAGTATATAGTATAGAATAGTGTTGTAGCAAATGTTCAGCCACTTTTTCATATTTGGTTATATATCGACTAATAAAATAATATCCGATGCAGACCGCATATCCATTTGAAAACAGGATATTTTACAATGAAACAAAATTATATTAAATTTTATTTTATCACAATCAAATTCGACAAAAAATTCACTAGAAATAATAATACGTAGGTATTCACGGTCTTTGGAATGGTCTGGTTTTCTTATTAGTAATATAATTATGTATTTTCGTTAATGATAGTTACATTGATAGTTTAACTAATATCAAATACAATATTCACGCTTAATAAAATAATCATTATTACACGTATCACAAGAATCTGTCCTAATTCAAGAGTTTGAGTTTTATTATATGCGGATGGATCTCCTAAAAGCACACGATATCTCAATTTTATAGCGTAATCTTCATTTGTATATAAACATTTAAAATTATCAGTCGATTACTTAGACTGATATATTCTAGAATGTAGACTTTACCCCTTGTATATATTATGTCGCCTTCCACGCGGCAAACAAAAAAGTGTAGTGGCTAGGGATGTGGGTAGCGTGAGGAAAGGATATTTGGGACGGCCGGTTGGTCGGCGTGTGGTCGGCCGTCCTAAATATCGCTGGAAGGATAGAGTAGAGGCTGACCTGTCGGAGATAGGAGCCAGTAATTGGCAAGAAACCGCACAGGATCGAGGAAAATGGCATGCTCTCGTTTCGGAGGCCAAGACCCACTTTGGGTTGCTGAGCCAACGGAGTAAGTATGTAAGTAAGTTGTGGGCAGCACAAGTATCAAATGTTCAAATAAAGTGGCGTTTACATGTAAACAAATTTTAATATTAATTTCAAAATGGAATCTTACAGATTGATTGCTTATAGAAAATCATAGTCTACCCCCGCTTCCAAGTAATTTAAGTTATTGTTTAAAGGCGAAGAAGCGGCACAACAAACTCCCCAGCAACTTATCTTACTTCGTTATACAGTAAACACTTACGTGATCTTTTTTTGGAAATGAGCATAATGTAGGGAGGCAGAGTGATCGAATCCGACACGACTAGCACTAATTCAGAACTGGTATTTGATTAATATAAACATTTATTATTAGTGCAACTTTATAAACAGTTGAGATATCTAAGTTTCTAAATCCGTGACTCATATTTCCGTGACATTAGTTAAGCAAGACTTGGCTTAATAGTTGCCACATAAAGAAGCGTAGGTGGTTTTAAATTAACCAAGTGCATTTGTGACAGCTTTACTTGCTGTGAACTATACTTCAACCGTTGGTATCGTCATAATCAACTTTTATTACGCCGAAGCCCTTTACTACTTCCTGTTTAGACTCATCATTTATCATAATTTTTAATGTTTCAGTTCATAATTATGCAGTTTGCAATAGAACTAACAATCGCCCACTGCTCAGTTAAAACTTAAATTTTAAAAAGGTCTTAAGCACTTCTAAAGCGTCATACGTCATTATTGCCTTTTTCGTTTGATTGTTATTATTTAAAATGTATTTTTTGGACCAAACCAGTTAAAAATTAAATATAAACTATTAACTTAAAATGTATTTTTTTTGTATTAATATGCTCATTTGGTCCAAAGAAATCTATTTTGTTTTATATGATAAAATGGCAAAAAGCGAGACGAAAATGACTTCTGGCACTATAGTCATGCAGGATTTAGGAGTTTTTCCGGGTTACTTGTTTTCTAGGTTATTGTCATACTTAGTGTTCCTGTGCCCTGGTCGAAAAACATTATTGAAACAGTAGTAGATATTCAAATTATATAAAAGCAAAAGTGTAAATTTGAATTCAATTCATATGAAAAACAGTTGTTTAATTAATTATACTAATTAAAATACACTGTTAATTAATTAATTATAACTTAGAATCAAATCTATTTCACTAGTATGCCTCCGCGGGCTTTGGGTTAGCCGTCGTGATTTGGTCAGTATCCACCTAAAGGTTTCTTTAGTATGTCAGTGCCGTCCAGGTTCTAACTCAGTCTTTAGTCTTTATACATTTGCAATAGAGATGTCACGAATATTCGGCTGAATAGCGATTACAAAATTGTGAAAAAAAAACCGTATATATTTCTCGAAAATGTATATATTTCAATCGCAAATTATATTAAATACGATTTTAATTAAATTTTCATTATGTCTTACGTTTCGGCTAGTTATTCAAATGTCAGAATCAAATAAAACGACCTTACGCGCTAATACAAAATGTCTGGTGACCTGTCTGCGGATTTTATTGACGTTTAAACTATAATGTATTGAGGCAAATAATTACAAAATAAATCCTAATTACCTCAAACCATTAACCGTCGGTGTCTGATAAGTTGGTGTCATTTAGATAAACTTTGACTTAACAAAAGTATAGTGGCTATTTGTGCATTCCTTTGTCAGCTGAATACTAGCTACTAATAGGTTGTTTTGTATGTGTATTTACCTTTGGAAGTTGTTAATTGGTACCTAGTCATTATACCAGTCCTTAATGCGTATGTAGTGAGAATAAACGATAAACGTCCACATAACTCCGGATAATGTAATTGTTGTACTTGTAAATTGTTGTAAATATTTCTAGAGACTAGAGAGATAAATTAAAACAAAACTTAGTATGTACTAATGTCTGGATTTTAATCCGGAAATGATTAGTCGAGAACATCAATCAATAATTCGTAGTAGGTGTGGTGTTAGCAGTTTTGAAATTAGTTAAAAACTCCCAGTACGGTTTAGTGGTTTTAAATTCTTTGACGACCTCGGTGGTCGAGTGGGCTTAGACTTTGTCGGCCTACCTTACTGCAACGCAGAGGCTCCAGGTTCGATTCCGGGTATGGTACATTACGGAAACGATATTTCAATTATTTACTATGGCCTGGGTATCTGGGATCGGCTCCAGAATGGTACTTTGTACATTACCCATAACGCAAGCGTAACTATACAGATATATAATTTATGTGTTTATCTGCCGATTATTATTCTGGTAAATTTACTATAACCGTAATCGCAAAGTATATAATATGCGGTAAGAATTGTTAAACTGTATATAAAAAATACATTTTGTTTGATGCTCAGTTGGGGTTTCTCAATTCAAAATCCGGCTTCAAGTAATTTATATCATTTTATAATCACACCGAACTTACTGCGCTTTTATTTTTATAAAGGAAAATAATTAAAAAAAAATTAAGATATTGCGGCATCAATTTGTTATCAATTTAACTTTAAATTAACGTTAATTAACATCAATTCAGTGTTCTAAATTGCAGTATAACAACGCAACTGCGGCAGTTTATTAATTTACCAACTATATTTTAGGTACACGATAATTTATAATAAAAATATGGTGACTAGATATTTCAACGCGATTTTTTTAAATTATTTTAGGTCGCTATTTAACAACTTAGGTCGTTAACGACCACGATTATACAGTAATTATACATGTTATGTTATCGTCCTACTGTCTAAATAAGGAAGGATGGATGGCAAAACTAAAATTTAGTTTAAATTAGGCGCGTAAACTTTATGTAAATATCCCGTAGAATCTATCCCTTTTCCGAGCTAAAAATTATCCTTTATCCCATTATCACTTAAGGATAAATAAATATTTCAAATTGATTGTCAGATTGCCAATGCTGTGAGAAGACACTGAGAACCGATTATAAAAAATGAAACACATTTATGAAATTTGCGGAATTAAACATTGATACTCGTTGCAGATTTTTTTTCTTGCCTGAGTTCAGCAGACAGGCAGACGGCCCACTTGATGGGAAGCGGTTACCATCGCCTATGGACATTTGCAACACCAAAGATTGGTGTTGCAAACTTAAAATTTCATAGGCCTTACATAATATAAGCGTTTGTTACTTTAGGGCCTTAAATTATTGGAACTCTAACAAAGCACCGTGTGCAAGTCGAAATGGGATATGTTTCTACTTGTCTATATAATACTAATTTTAACGATATGTATTACTATAGGGGCACTCTGGCATTTTAGTGAGAGGCCCTCATTTAGATAGACACAAGATTTCTAAATGTGTGCCGAATTTCATACATGTAGCCTTTGTAATGCTTAAGATAAAACGCTTGACACACAAAACTGATAAACATCAACGTAAGACTGTAAGGTTTCTTTTTACCGGTAGTTATCTATCAAGCTCCTAAAAAATAAAATAATTAAATTGGTAACACTAGCCTGTGTTTTTTTAAACTATTGAATTAAAATATACATCAATTTGAAATTTGTGAATGTTTCAAAAATGATGAAATAATAAAATGCAATGTTGCAATAGTCCAATTTAGTGTTATTGAAGCCAGTCACGTTATAATGATCTAGATTTAATATTGTTTAGTCTGCATTGCGTGAAGGAGCTAAATATGTAGAGCTAATGTGTGTCAAAATTAATTTGACACAAATTGTTTAAACAACTTTGGTCTTACTTATAATAGTTTGTTAAATTTTAAGAAACTGCTCAGCAATTGATTAACGAAAATCTCACCTATAAACTCCTTTTTATTAGTCAAATATTTTGTGGACAACCTATGTTAATCATTCAAATTTCATTTATCTCTGTTTCTCATTGGTACACAACAAGTAATACATATTTATAAGTGGAAAAAAGAAATATTCATTGATTAGGGACTGATTCTGATCCTCTTACTTAAGAGATGACTAATCTTTTCTTAACAAGATTATTATAAGTAAGCCATTAGTATTTAGTCGTGTTTCTATATTTTTTACAATATCTATTGAAGAACGCATCGGCTTACTTACAATTATTTTGAACTAACTTTTGTTAGCTTTGTGAGATGATGATATAAGCTCAGAACGTTACTTGTAGTGTTATATTTTAGTGTATTACGTATGTATATATAAATTCAAAAACATTAACAAACTGAGCCTTCCTATTTCGGGAGATTAGGTACAGCCATGCTTGTCTAGGAAGAATTAACGACTTTCATACAGGTAAATTAAAAGATTACCAGGATTTGTATCCATTGTTGATATTCCATCATTGTAATGAGAATCGATTGTCTAAGCTCGGGAAATACACGATTTATAACGTACTAATCTAGTTAGATTTTTAATGTTTTTATTTATTATGATTGTAGTTTAAGTACATATAAGTTCATATATGTTACTTACGATAATTCTATACTTACGTTTTTTAGAAAATAGGCGTTAGAAACGGTACTTAAATTATACACAATGTAACAGCTGAGCAACAGTCACAATTTATTAGAAGTTTTAATGTATGACTAATTAGGCACTGTCGGTAGTCAATACTTGTCATCTCTCATCATTTCTCGAATTCGGTATAATATCTTGTGAATTAAAATACGTTAAATTTACGAAATATCTTTATTTCTTTTATATGTCTAATTCAGCCCGAGACGCAAAAACAAGTAGAGTCATAGGTTGAGCAAAAACATATAACACCGGAGGAAAACCACCTAAAACCCAACAAAATTTTTCACCCAACATACAATATACTCGTATACATACTTCGGTATGAAATCGTACGTATAACAAGTAAAGTTAATATCCGGAAAGTATACAAGGTAAATATAATAACTTACTGATTCGTTTTGAAAGAACTATTGAATTTTGTTAAAATATAATATTTAACTCAGTGTACCCACCACACGCTTGCTACTAGAAGCTATAACGGCTAATCCGGGTATATTTTAGGTACTGTATTGTATAGAATTCAAATACAACCCGGTAAGCTGACTTTTATAGTACTAGTAGTTTGACCCGATGCCATAATAATATTTAGAAACAAGGACAAGTGTAGAAAAATACGACTAGTTACATTTTTATACTCTTGGATAACTTAGCTTATGTAATGCAAAGTCTTACATTCAGGTTTATAAATATAAAATACTTACATAGGTATTTCATAAATTGCATATGGTTACTAAGAATAACATTATTTTTATATAGGTCGTCGTCAGCCATTTGCAGTCCACTGCTGGACGTAGGCCTCCCTAAGGTGGCGTCACTTATCCCTGTCCTCCGATTTCCTCAGCCAGCGCCTATCGGCGACCTTGCATAGGTCGTCGATCCATAGGGCTAGAGGGCGTCCGACACTATGTATACCGAGACGCGGTCTCCACTCCAGGACTCGTTTGCTCCATCGGCCTACGGTCCTGCGGCAGACGTGATCGGCCCATTCAATCGACCCGATCATTTGATATGCTTGATTAGAAAAGGACAGTTATTAGATTCAATAAGATACTGTTATGTTACTCTGCTTGATTGTTATTGCTGATTACTGAGTTGGCATCTCCATAAAACCATCCAATACTTGTTTTACGACATAAATAGGATATGTTTGGCGAGAGATAGCTATTAGAAAATGCATACCGTACAATTATAATCGTAAGATTTCAACTTTCTAAATATTTAAAGATTCTAGAAAGAGTCATTAACTATCAACATAGATTTAAGGTATAATCTTATAGAATATATTGGAATGTGATTTCGGTAAAGTAAACTAAGTAAGTAAACTGCACAATCAAGTTTTTGTGCTTAAGTGCTAAGACACCGGTGTATCATGTTAATGACTCGACGTGCATCCTTAAGATACTGTTACAATTACTATTTCTTGAAGATGAAATAAAACACCGTGATGTAACCTATACATTGAAATTGCCTGTGTGTTAAAGCTGTTAATCCGTTTTAGCAGTAGCATCTGTAGGCACTATATAACTATATATATTTGAGTACTACTTACTATAATTTTCGGCGAAATTTTCTACTTCATTAATTTTGAGAATCGTGTGAAAAGCTAGAACTTTTTTCCTCATTGAATGTCGTGGGTAATTTAAAAAATGTTTCCATCGACTTAATCGACATCGTCTAGCGGGAAATGTAGTGGAAATCAGAACGATGGCGAACGATAAGAGTCTTAAGAAAGTGGTCAGGTTTTACTATTAACATAAAAGTTGTACATGTCACTAAACGTTAATGACATTGTATTATGTATCAATGGTTAATGGTAGGTATAATTTATGTTTATGATTTTATTGTTTTCTCAATAGATATTTGTATTTAATTATTGTACACTAAGGTATTGTAAGTAAATTCAGACATAAATATAATCGAAGTTTTATCAATACATTAACTTTCGATGTTTCTGTATCCTACTAAATATAATTAATTCCTAATAAAAAAAATACTATTCCTTCTAACGACGAATAAAGAGAATGTTGGATTGACACGCACCAAGACATATTAAATGTGTGGACAGGGGTTACTTAGATAAATTCCTTGGTTATAAAGCACTATTGGTACTCGATTCAGTATATATATCTAAGCAGTCATAAACAAACATGTCGATAACTTGCATAGAGATATGTAAAATCGCAACGTGAACCTTTACAAGTTGCGCTAGACATGACCTTCCATTTGACCTTTAACTGCCACGTCGATAATAACGTATTTATTTGAAATAAACGATTTATAGATTTTATATTTAGCGCGTTCAATAAACTTTTAGTGGAGCGAATGGCAGGGCTATATTTGTTAACTACAAAACGAAGAATTTATATTCTGGTGCGTCGCTGTGACATTTGCGATGTTTGATTTGATACTACCGCATTGAGAATGTAGTGCATATATAGGGTTATCTATATATTCGTGTTTTTACTTTATCATTGCTACGTATTGTAACTCCGTAAGCTTAGCGACTCGAAGTGAGTCTAGGCTTCCGAAACAAGAGAACGCGACTTTCCTCTGTCCATCTCCATATCCACAACTGGCAAATTATTTACTTCTTACCTATGAACTGTTTTAACAGTACATTAGTATATTATTTGATTTGATTCTTTAAAGTTATGACGACAAAAATTGTTCTTTAAAAAAATCCCTAGAATTTAGAGGTAGTTGTGTCCCGGTTGATTTGACTGTCAAGTACATTCTACATCCATGACGACATAATTGTTTTTGTTGTCTATCTTACTCAACTTCTGCGGTTTACCGATTCTTGAATATTGAAAACCAACCAAGAGCCAACAGCTCATGATATTATAGCTGTATTTATCCTGATTATACGGATCACGTTTCCTGGCAGCAATATAATAGTCGTCACGTGTTGAAAAATCCTACACCAGTGTTAAATCACTATCATCCTTAGTCATATTGTGATGAATTAAATTAATCATCTCTATTTGTTTCTACGAACAGTGTTGTATGTTGTCTATTGTCATGTTTAAGCTACATGGTACTTTATGCATATCTTCAAACTGTTTATATCTTCAGCCGGGAATAGGTTGCTCCAGATCTGTCATGTCTAATAACAGTTTAGTTAAGCAATTCAAAATTAAATTACAAGTTCTAATTTCTAATCAATATCATTGAAATATCCCGCTGTTAAGGTATCAAGATTTTACACTTTATCCAGGGATTTACAGAGCAGAAAAATAATAAGCATAAAACACGGCTTTGTTTGCTTGTTGTAATTCTCTGAATTTTCCAGGTAATTAATCAGAGATTAGTAGACATGGGATATGTTTTAAAGTTTATGAATAAAGTTAGTTTTAGGGCACGACCTCTAACGATGAAAATTTGGTCAAAAACTGTTGAATTATAAAATAGCGTAGGTAGTGATACAACACAATAATGGTAATACTAAAATAGGTCGATCGATTCGTGATATGCTGAACTGGTCGCCTACCAACGACCTAAATGGATTTTGTTGATCCACTGGTTGACTTCACAACTTGTCTGCCTACATGCATGCATATTTATGTTTAGCAAGATTTTCTGATTCATATATTTTATGATCGTTTTGATTATTAATGCTTCCGTTTCTTATTTAGTAATGAAATAATGTTTCGGTTTATGTAATTAATTATTTCATACGGGACTATTTTTCTTATACTTCACTCTTTTCTTGTATTGTACATACATTTGCATTTTGACCTTTTTGAACCACTACAGGTGTATATGTATATACATGTGTATATATGTAGTATGTATCTCTGTAATAATTAATCTATGCAATTTTATATTCATTTGTGCTTTCATCATAAATTCACCATTGAAATTTGTATGAACGTCAGATCGAGACCGTATCTATGGATTAAGTGTTATCATGTGTTACATTACATTCATGCATTATTTGTGATATACCTACTCAAATTTCTGATAAATAATTTAAACTTTATCTTTGGGTAACTTGCAACAATCATTCCATAATCCATCATGTCCATAGTAATATTATAAATGTGAAAGGAACTCTATCTATCTTCTATACTATTATAGAAAAATGATTGGGCCGTTTTTCCTGAAATGTTATAGTCTCAATACCGAGACTGGACACAGGATGCTCCTCCTCCCAGAAAATGGGATAATTTCAGGATAAATTAGGTAGTACTGTGTAACAAAGACTTGAAATATATGGTAACAAAGCTGATTGTCTTACAGCTCAAACAATTACAGTTTGTACCATCGGATACTGGTTCATCCAAAGTTCTGTTAGCTTTTTGCTTCTGGAGAACCTGTGTGAACTTAAATTATATCGCGGTAATGTGAAACAGATATAATTAAAATTTCCGATATTACTATTGGATAAGTAATAATTATTTTGTGGTACCTAATGCAATTTTAATAACATCATGGGAATTAACAGTATTAATATCACTAAATAATTTGATTGCTTCTATGAATATTTGATAATGTTTATTTAATTGGCAAAGGTCTAATTGAACTTCGCAATTTAATGCATCATCAATTACTAGTTATTATAATAGCAGTATAGGCTAGAAAGCAGTAGGCAATCATAATGGCAGAGGGCACTGAAAATCAGCGCTGTGTTGGACTACGTTTCGGCACAGCAAAATGCAAGGTGCCAACCTCATTTCCAAATCGCGGCATACAATTTCTGTATAATTTTATCTGTACTTTTTTATGTTACTACTATTTTGTGTTGTTATTAAAAAAAATATTCTTTCTTTCTTTCTACATGAAGATTCTTTTGCTGTTGAAATTTATTTTAAAAATAAGTTGCAATTTATTTTTTGTCTAAAAATATTCAAGTAAAAAATATTTATGTACCACCAACACCATACAAATATTAATTTGCTTTATTCCTGCCAAAAATGTCTGAAAGAAAACGCTTTTGGAAATAAAAACACTCTTAAATTACTAACTTCAATGTTTCATACAGTACACTGTACAGTGTATATTGTACAATAAATTTATCTATTTGTTGGGCTAGTTAACCTTAATATTACCCAAAGTACTCAGAGGCAAATAATCGATAGTCCGCTATGATTAGACATTTAATTTTCCGCCTAAACCAATTGGTCTTATACATTTCTAGCTGTGGCCGCGACGTCGTCCGCGTGGAAGTTGATTTCAAAACCCTCCGATTTAGAGACATTCCTCATTGGTGCTCCGCTCCTATTGGTCTTAGCGATAAATTGGCTATCTAACACTGAATATTTTTTTAAATCAGACCAGTAGTTCATGAGATTAGCGCGTTCAATCAAATAAACTCTTCAGCTTTATATATTAGTGTAAGATAATTAACATATAACAGTACCTAACGTTTAGTAGCCTTTGGAGTATACGTGTAAAAGATAATTTAACCAAAATAATTCATAAAATAAAATTGAAGTATATTTAATTTACATCATTTCGCTACAAAAGTGGTATTAGTCTGTTAGATGCGTTGGACAGGCGCAAAGCAAGGCGTACTCGACTGTGACACGTAAGGTTTACGTGAGCGACCACCATGACTGAGAGTTTTGTTGTGGATTGCAACATGCCCGGTGGCCAGTAGTTTGGCTTTTGTATTTTAAATAAACCTGATTCATTATACTCACATGTAGGTATATGGTATATCCACACACATATTTCGTTAGAGTGAGTAATTATGGTATTTAGGAATATGGCATATAGTAGTATAGTTACGGTTTTTGTTTCAAATCATGAATTCTATTTTTGAAATAGAATTCACCCGCGACTCGTCCCAAGAGAATTCCCGGGTATAAAATACCGCAGATTTTAAGTCCGGGAAGTTGCTATCGATCAAAAAAAACCGGATCGAAATCGGCTCAGTAGTGTTTTAGTTTCAGTTTTCTCCTGTCCTATATTCGGCCGAGTTCTTCTTGTTATGAAGATATAGTACGCTAGCTTTTGCCTGCGGCCTCGCTTGCGTTGATGTTATCCCACGGGAACCGTATATTTTCCTGGTATAAATGAAGCCTATGTGCTTTTCCAGACTATGAGTATAATCTATCTCTGTGCCAAATTTCATTCAGATCCGTGTATGCGTTCTGGAGGTATTGAAGAACAAACATCTATCCATAATCTCACATTTATAACATTAATATAGATATATTCAAAGCGTATATTTTTTGGTATAAACTTAATTCAACACTTAATTCAAAACGGCATTTGATGTTTTTGTGGGTCAAAAAATTATTCATTCATAATAACTCCTACTGTACAAATAATCAAGGACACATTTACAAAATGTGTCAATATTACCTACATTGTGAAATGACAACGATTTTCATCTTAACAATATTGAAATTAACATAATTCTTTCAGTTTTTTCTAAAAACAACATTTCAAGGAAAGCTTTAACATTTGCATTTAAATATAAATATTTAACTTGTAATAAACAAAACGTCTTTATTGGAATTGAATGAGATCATTCTGAGGTTTCAACGATATGTCATTCTCTGCCTACTGAGTCGCCAGATAGCCGTTGCTCTTGACCTAAATGCCCCACACCTCCCGGTCAACGGAACAATCGTCCTATTTTATTTTTACTTACTGAAGAATTTCTCATTATTTTATTTTAGTACTAGAAGTTCCGTCAGACATTCTGCACTGAAAAAATAAAATTCTAGGACTCAGTCTCAACGCCACCTACTGGGTTCAATTGTTCAATCTAAACCATTCGAGGACCCACTCAAGCACACACAAACAATTTCATCACAATCGGCAGAGTCATTCTCAAGTTATGCGCGTACATATTTTTCAACGATTTATTTTAATTTATATAGATTAACTTTCCGTTCGACTGAATTCGGATATGTATCTCACGGAAGTATGCAATTTTTCGGAATATAATAATATCTTATATTAATCCCCGTCATAAAAGTACACATTTATTTCTAATGCCTTGAATAGAAAAGAATAAGTAGATAAAATGACTTTCACGTTTTTATATTAGCTTAGAAGAAGAACAATGATAATGATGAAATTCTAAAAACACCTAAAACATACGTGACTATATAGAGAAAAAGACATGTGGCGACACATGTCTTTTTCTTTCGCTTTTTGAAGTTTTATTCTCTAGTGTTCGAAACATATTTTTTAAAGTAAATCAGTCAAAATTGAAGTTTACTGAAGTTCATTTCAATAATTTTGATTTATTCTTAGTAGTTTAAAACTGTTGACAAAAAAAAAAACAGTGCCGACAGTGAAGGTAAACATTGTGAGAAATCTTCACACCGAGATAGTCGATTTGTTACCCTCGCCAATACGCCTTTCATAAGTGTGACGGGCTTACTATCATCCCTTGAATAAAAGGGGGGCTCGAGCCAACACTGGAAAACTTGTATCATGATTATTTGAAATTCGTTTTATTTTACATCAATTAAAAACCCTGTTTTATTAATAAAATTCAAAATGTGATTTTTAAACTTAAGATATTCCTCAAATTTTCAATCTTTTATTGTCTGTAGTTTAGAAGATAAGTAACGGCCTACCTGGTGCAAATTACCTTAGTTTATGAACAGCAACGCCAAAGGGTTTTCCAATGTGTTCCCATCTCGAAGGAATTATTGCGGCATCCTTTTTAAAAAGAAACCCCTATTGTATTGTTAAGGGAAAACTTCAATGAAACCTGAGAGTTTCCTACAAATTAATGAGAATTACAATATATGTAAATAACATTCTTGTGCCATATATTAATTAACATTGTCTATAAACAATAGGTTTAATGAAATCAATTATATTGATTAAGGCGTCCGAATACAATGCATTACCGTTTTAATCGTAATTAACGGTGAAATACAACCTATCATCACGTATGGATGGTGCTGTGAAGAGTATACGCGGCGGTGTTCTACGTATAAGGATTCACGGCACGTCTAGACCACAAGATGGTTTGACAAGCAGGATAGCCATATCGGGTGTCTGAATTAATTGCAGCCACATATAATAATACTTAAGGAAACATTGCCGCCGATATTGACGCTATTAATTGCTTTGTACTTTTTTTCTATAACGTTCGTCATTTAACCTTCAAAAATGATGTAAATTAAGCATTATTATTGTACTGAAGGTTGTCAGAGACGATTTAATATGGCTTTAACTTCACCATTAAAAAACACAAATATGTTTTTATTAATAAATTCCATGAAAGTCCTACTACTGGACTCCAAAATTTAGGGTATTGGATGGCGTACCTGTCACGCTTGTCTAAAGCGGTTTAGCGGATTTCACATATCGATGAATTCGATGTCCCGATTTCCTGGCATCGTTTTTAACACGCTTTTATTAGCTTCACCTGTATGTATGTTTGTAACCGACCCCTTTGAGCTCGATTTTGTCCTACTTTGAACGATCAGATTTAATTCAAACTTTGCACACCTGTCAAAGGTCGATGACAATGCAATAGTATAGTAGCATGGAGCTGATCTAATAATGGAGTCGGAAGGTGGCCATAGGAACTCCTGTACTAAACAGGATAGACCCTTCGTGTCTGGGCTCGTATGTTTATATCGCGTGACAATGCAATAATATGGTACCGTGGAGCTGATCTGATGATGGAGTCGGAAGGTGGCCATAGGAACTCCTGTACTAAACAAGATAGACCCGTCGTGTTTAGGCTCGTTTTATTTGTCTTGGCTAGCACTCTGCTGCTATATAATATGAAGGATCTCAAAAGCTTGTATTTAAAAACATTAAAAAAAATTCAACTAAAAAATGAAAAATAAATAATAGTTTTAAAAAAATCTAAAAAAACACGCTTTCATAAAAATCCAACTAAAAAACAGAAAATAAAATAAAAATATATAATAAAACTACGTTTTAACGGTTTTAAGCGGGGTAATTTATTTTATTTTGGTTTATCCGACGTTTCGGCCGCTTTTCAGTGGCCCTGGTCACGGAAGATTTTATTATGTGTACAAGTCGCGAAAACTTAAGAAAATATTATAAAAATATATAATAAAAAGCGCTTTGAATACACCCCACGCTTTTTTTTAAGACCCCATTCATCAGAAACCTAATTTATTAAATTTTATTTTCTGTTTTTTAGTTGTATTTTTTATGAAAGCGTGTTTTTTTAGTTTTTTTTAAACTATTTTTCTTCATTATTAGCATGAAGTAATTGTAAGAATATGCTATGATGTATTATTATATGCGTGCTCAATATACTTTTTAAAGGAAAACCGAAAAAGAATCGTTAGTTTTTAAATTACGGATATATGTATTTTTTAACTATGTGTGTAAAAAAGGAATCTAAGTAGACGTCTGATACATGTTGTTGATATTTGAACTAGCAATGTGATTGAATTTAGTTAGATAATTAGTTCTTCCAACGATCTCAATCATTAGCGTCAATTGTTTCAAGGTGAAGAGCAAACTCGTATCAAATATGATTAATTTATGATAACAAAGGACACGTTCAATCAAAAGTTGTTTATATAATCTATCTCACAAAAATGAGTTCCATTGTTATTTATAGAATATCCTGATATTTCGTTTTAATAATGAATCGACACCAAACCCACCAGATATTGAAAATACATTATTTTCCCACGCTTAGCTAGGTACGCTGGTATAATGGGTTATATACAACGGACAACTGGTCAATTCTAGACAACCCAGACCAGGGAAAATAACGAAAGCTCCATTTATATTATTTTTCTATCTAACCCGGAACATCGGCGTTCTTGTGAAATAGGTGGGTCCTCGTTTCACCATTACTCCACAGAGGTCGTTCTTTAAAAGGTCTTTCATTATTCGTTTTGGAACAATAACAAACATAAGAAAAGATATTACCATCACGCGTCTTCCAAGAACTTTTAACATGTATTGTATGCAAATACCAAGAGTAAATGCCTCAGGACACGATCCATTTGACGTGACTCCCATAATATCAGCTCGCGTTTTTTGTATAATATGCTACATTTTTGTTTTTTGATAACTGACGTCATTTAAAGAGACTCTTTATTGTCTATGTGGCTATTGTTATTAAAGACGTTAACATTCGTATCGTGAATAGAAATTTAAATCAGGTGACAAAAACAACGTTAAACTGGAAAATTGATACAGAGAAAAGACCATGAAAGAGATAAATGGATTCTGTGAAGAATGACATGGCGATTTGTGGGGGTGATAGATCGCTTATGATGAAATAGAGGATAGGGAAGGGAAAGACATACTTCGACCTTCAAAAGATTGGAAAAAAGTGAATGGAAAGGAAGGGATGGAAATTATGAGTGATTCCTTTAAATCATAGAAATTTTTAATGTTCATTGCACTGGTACTTCTGCCAGCGCCTCAAATAGCGCAAATATGTGAACCTTGGGACAGGGTACATATTTGAGCCGTTTGGAGACGTTGGGTCTAAGGAGGCCAAGTGCCCTCAGATTTTTTAAAACATTTTAAAAAGGCTGGCCGAAGCCCCGGGCGACCGGAAGGCTGGAGCTTGCCTGTATTGATTGATTGTAGTTTATAGTGGTTTCTTTTTGGTGTATATATATTAATTGACATTTATACATTATTGGTCTTATATGTCACTCGGCAAGTGAGCGATAGCATCATAACAACTGATCTGACTAACAGGAACAATAAGTAAAGTGCACGGATGCGCCCACTCGCGAGCTACCAATTCCTCAATTGAAAAATGCTGGTCGTCGAGTTAACCTTAGAACATCCTACGTCTTTGTTTTGAATAGAATAGACATTGTCTAATACCTGTAGGAAGAACTATGTTTGTTTAGCGCTTATAACCATTTACAGATTGTTTGAGCACCTAATCTACATTTTTAAAACGCTTAAGTAAATGTTTTTTATTCGTTTGTATTTAATAACATCGTTCATTTAAACATAGTTTCAAATTTGGTTTGGCTTTGATGTTCTTTGTAAAAATCAAGATTCCATTTTCAAATGTGGAAAAAATGATAATAAACCTTGTATTTGTTGTTGTTAATTATTGGTGGGAGAAATAATACGAATGTCGCGTCTTTTTTATTGTGTAGCATATTGTTGTGTTTCTCATGTATTTGTTATCGTGTGTGAGCCATGTAAAAGCAGGCATTGTAAATAAAATCGGCACGCCAATTAGAAAGATACGTGACGTGTAAAGTGGTGCAGGCTGCGACCTCAGGCGGCTCTATTCGCGGCGATGATCTCACCGTTCCGAACCCACGTCCTCGCCTCGGTAAAACTCGTTTGCTGTTTACTTGCCACAGTGTAAGAACTTAACGATTTTTCAACAGAGGACGTAGCAAGTGAGACAAGCCTTACGTCACCGGTACTGAGTTCGTCGATTTTTCTATTTATGGTATCCAGTTTTGCTCTTCACTGTTTTTCATTGTCTCTTAGCAATCAATTTGCTGTAATAGAGGCTTCTTCTGTCAGTCAACGTAAAATGGACTAAGTATAAAATTTACAATTTTGAGGTTTTTTAGAACACACATAGTGTAGAATCTTGTTGGTTTCTATATTATATATAGGTAAATGGACAGATAACTTTTTAATTGTACCAATGCAGAAAATAATGTTATATAATAATATATTATTATACATAAGTACGTAGTTATATTCATACAAATGAAAATAAAAACACTATTATATTTTTATTTTTATTGCATTTACAAACCTTGTCATCTCCTTTACTGAATTACCTTGACTGTTAAAAATGTAGTTATGGCTTTTTATTCCGCTACGTTTTTATTACCCCAGACAACCGGACAGGCTCCGCCGCTCTTCTTAGCCTGTGCTATCTAACATTTTGATGTAAACTGAGCTCGATTTAATTGTATGCTTATTTCATAGATAGCTTATTATTATTGACATCCCCAGTAGTATAAATTTAAACACATTATATATTCCCAAGGTAAGCAAGATACGTTTGTATTATGAGTAATAAGTATATATAACGGACCATTAGAATGGTTTATTTGATATCACAACCACTTGAGTGTTCTTAGTAGGTACATATATGTCTATAATATTAATGAATTGTCAGATAAACTAGCTACATCTCAGGTTTGTGTTATGGGTAACTAAACACAATTAAACAACTAACCCATCGTAAGTAACAGAGAGTACGTTTACAAAACTTACCATGCTAGGAACTGTACCTGAAGCCTCTGCGTCCCATTAAGCTCGGCTGACAAAGCCTTAGCTCACTCAACCAAGGTGGTCGTCAAAAATAATACTTTTTAGTTATAATTCTTCAGTTACTATTAATTTATTTAAATACACGTGGGGAAGTAATAGAAGAAGAAAACCCAGAAAAAAATAATTGTTTTGATTCTGCAACGTATATATAAATATTATTTAAAATATCAACAACATAACAATAGTTTCGTGTATTGGCTGGATGTTTTTATCAGCAGTGGATTTGAATTCCGTGTGCTGTATTTCGCCTCTAGACTAAACCGGATTTTTTAAATGTACAGGTCTATTTTTTGTGGTTGCTAGGAAGTGAGCAAGCCAATTGAACACAAAACCGATGATGGCTGTTTTCAAGAGCAAAACAATTTGTGTTTGGAAATAATTCACTTAACAGCGTTATAAGAGACAGAATGCGTTTTTAGATCGATTTCTCAACAGTGTTTACAGTAGTTATACACACTTTATTGCGGTGAAAAAAATATATGTCAATCTTGATCATATTTCTGAAGTAAACTTTGTACTCGGAACGCATTTGCGATAAATTTTCTCGATAGAAAATAATTGCAAAGTAACCTCTAAACGAGTTATTCAATCTTCGTTATTGTTATTACTGTTAATCGTACATCGCTAAAATAAATAACAGTAACATATCATATTATAACAAATACAATTATAGAGTTTTATTCGGTTACTTAACTTAATTTGGAAGTAATTAATTATTTTATTAAAAATGACTGCAAAAATCCCGCCTGCCGGTCCCAATGTATGGAATTGATCATTCCGCAGGACGGCTTCGTGCTTAACGGTCATGTCGCTTTTTGTAGCTCCGCTGCTAAAAAGTAATTTTAAATAAATGAAGGAGCAATAATAACCAGAATTTTGACGCGGTCGCGCTGTACTTATTTGGCGTATACGGTAGAATTCTGTTCTAAATCACAGGATGTGTGGGTTCGAACCCTATTAGTTTCACTTCATCTAGAAGATTTTTTTATTTTTATATGAAAGTTGATAAAATGCTCTGTTTCTCTTCCTAAATAATTTTATAAAATGCAAGAAAATACTTTTCTAAATTTTTATATTTCATTTCATCTCTACTTTTATACTATTGACAATAAAACGTATTTAAATCAATCTTACAGGTAAAATAAAAATTCGAAAGCGCCATCTATGTTTCTCAATAGAAAATTACGTTGACACGTGGATAGTTAGAAATAATATGAAGATTCAAATTCAAGTTGAGTGCTCGCTCCATTTTCCTTTTCTAACAATTTTTTTTATTTAGCCCTATTATGTTTTTAACACGCTTTTATTAGCTTCACCTGTATGTATGTTTGTAACCGACCCCTTTGAGCTCGATTTTGTCCTACTTTGAACGATCAGATTTAATTCAAACTTTGCACACCTGTCAAAGGTCGATGACAATGCAATAATATGGTACCATGGAGCTGATCTGATGATGGAGTCGGAAGGTGGCCATAGGAGCTCCTGTACTAAACAAGATAAACCCTTCGTGTTTGGGCTCATATGTTTATATCGCGTAACAATGCAATAATATGGTACTATGAAGCTGATCTTATCATGGAGTCGGAAGGTAGCTATAGGAACTCATGTACTAAACAAGATAGACCCGTCGTGTGTGAGCTCGTTTTACTTATCTTGGCTAGCCCTCTGCTGCTACATGATATGCAGGATCTCAAAAGATTGTTTTAAAAACATTAAAAAAACAACTAAAAAATGAAAAATAAATAATAGTAAAAAAAAGCGCTTTGAATACACCCCTCGCTTTTTTTTAAGACTCCATTCATCAGAAACCAAATGTATTAAATTTTATTATCTGTTTTTTAGTTGGATTTTTTATGAAAGCGTGTTTTTTTTAGTTTTTTTGAAACTATTATTATTTACTTTATAGTTCTTATCTATACAGATAAATAAAAGTGAAGTGCCTGTTTGAAATCCCAAAATAAAATCTAAAATAATCGGACTAGGCGATTCCGAAAATGCTATTTATAGAATTTTTGCCTGTCCGTCTGTGTGTCTGGATGTTCCGGCTAATCTCTGACACAGTTGGATCGATTATGACGTAATTTTCATTGGCAGATAGCTGATGTTATAAGAAGTAACTTAGGCTACGTTTTTAGGGTTCCACGAAAAAAAATCCACAAGTATATTTGTCTCACTGTTTGTTATCCTTTTATGGAAAGACTATTGAACCGATTTGGCTGAAACTGGGTACATATGTTATGTTAATACCGAGGGTGGCCAAGAACTACTTTTTATCCCGAAAAATGAGATAGTTTCCGAGATGAAAATATATTTGGCCGAACGGGTCTAAATGATCAAACGGCTGAATAGCCCAAATGGTCGAATTGATCGAAATGACTGAAATGGCTGAAATGACTGAAATGGCTGGAATGGCCCAAATCACCGAAATGGCTGAAATGCCCCAAATTTCTGAAATGATTGAAATGGTCGAAATGGCTGAAATAACCCAAATGGCCAATAGGTCGAAACGACCGAAATGGCTCAAATGGTCGAAATGGCTGAAACGACAAAAAAAATGATATGGCTGAAATGGCTGATATGGCCAAAATGACTAAAATGAGTGTAATGGCCGCAATGACCGAAATGGCTGAAATAACTGAAATGGTTGATATGGCCCAGATGGCCGAAATAACCGAAATGGCTGAAATGACTGAAATGGCCGAACGGGTCTAAATGATCAAACGGCTGAATGGCCCAAATGGTTGACTTGACCGAAATGGCTGAAATGACTGAAATAGTCGAAATGGTCGGAATAGCTGAAATGGTCGAAATTGCTGAAATGGTCGAAATGGCTGAAATGACCCAAATGGCCAAATGGTCGAAATGACCGAAATGGCTGAAATGAATAATATTTTTGATATGGCTGAAATGGCTGATATGGCCAAAATGAGTGAAATGGTTCAAATGGCCGAAATGACCGAAATGGCTGAAATGCCCCAAATCACCGAAATGCCTGAAACGACTGAAATCGCTGAAATGGCCGAAATGGCTGAAATGAATGCAATGGCTGATATGGCCCAAATGGCCGTAATGACTGAAATGGGTGAAATGGGTAAAATGACTGAAATGGCCCAAATGTCCGAAATGGCTGAAATGGCCCAAATGGCCGAAATAACTGAATTGAGTGAATTCGCCCAAATGACTGTAATGGCCAAAAACACTAAAATGGTTGAATTGACTAAAATGACTGATATGGCCCAAATGGCTGAAATGATTGAAATAGCCGAAATGGCTGAAATGGCCGAAATGGTCGAAATAGTTGAAATTACTGATATAGCCCAAATGACCCTATTGGCCGAAATGGCCGAAATGGTCGAAATGGTTGAAATGACTGATATAGCCCAAATGGCCCTAATGGCCGAGATGGCCGAAATGACTGAAATGACTGAAATGGCCCAAATGACTGAAATAGCCGAAATGTCCAAAAACACTAAAATGGTTGAAATGACTGAAATGGCCGAAATGGCTGAAGTGGCTGAAATGGCCCTAATGGCCGAAATGACTGAAATGGCTGAAATTACTGAAATAGCCCAAATGGCCGAAATGGCTGAAATGGCCGAAATGGTAGAAATGGTTGAAATGACTGATATAGCCCAAATGGCCCTAATGGCCGAAATGGTCGAAATGGCTGAAATGGCTGAAATGACTGAAATGGTCGAAATGGTTGAAATGACTGATATAGCCCAAATGGCCCTCCTAATGGCCGAAATGGTCGAAATGGTTGAAATGACTGATATAGCCAAAATGGCTCCAATGGCCGAAATGGTCGAAAGGTTGAAATGACTGATATAGCCCTAATGGCCGAAATGGCTGAAATGACTGAAATGGCTGAAATGGCCGAAATGACTGAAATGGCTGAAATGACTGAAATGGCTGAAATGGCCCAAATGACTGAAATGGCCGAAATGGCTGAAATGGCCGAAATGGTCGAAATGGTTAAAATGACTGATATAGCCCAAATGGCCCTAATGGCCGAAATGGTCGAAATGGTTGAAATGACTGATATAGCCCAAATGGCCCTAATGGCCGAAGTGGCCGAAATGGTCGAAATGGTTGAAATGTCTGATATAGCCCAAATAGCCCTAATGGCCGAAATAACTGAAATGGCTGAAATGACTGAAATGGCCCAAATGACTGAAATGGCCGAAATGGGCGAAATGGCCAAAAACACTAAAATGGTTGAAATTACTGAAATGGCTGAAATGGCCAAAATGACTGAAATGGCTGAAATGGTCGAAATGACTGAAATGGCTGAAATTACTGAAATAGCCCAAATGGCCGATATGGCTGAAATGGCGGAAATGGTCGAAATGGTTGAAATGACTGATATAGCCCAAATGGCCCTAATGGCCGAAATGACTGAAATGGCTGAAATGGCCCAAATGGTCCTAATGGCCGAAACGACTGTAATGGCTGAAATGGCCGAAATGGCTGAAATGACTGAAATAGCCCAAATGACTGAAATGGCCCAAATGGCCCAAATGGCCCAAATGGCTTAAATGGCCCAAATGTCCGAAATGGCCCAAATGGCTGAAATGACTAAAATGGTTGAAATGGCCAAAATGGCCGAAATGGCTGAAATGGCTTTAATGGTCCAAATGGCTGAAATGGCTAAAATGATTGAAATGGCCTAAATTTCAGCAAATCGTTCCAGTAGTTGTTCCGTGAAAACGGAACAAACAGACAGACAGTTTCTTTCGCATTTATAATATTAATAGGGAAGAGCTAATATGAATTCATTGTTATTCCATAATACAATGAAATAATTTCAATAAAATTTACCTACCTAAAAACTAATATCATTAAAATATTTTATACTGCATCAAATTTAGTTAGAAAAAGTGAAAAAAATAACAAATCTTTTGGGGATCGAGTCCTATACCTCCTCACCACCAGAGTATTAGAATACCATTAGACTAAATATGTTTAATATTAAACGTCGAATTTTCAATAGGTATTATCCATGTGATCTCTCACTCTAGGATTTAGGAAATTTAGGATGTTTTGTCTCGCTTCCTCTTGTTCTCAGCCGCATGAATAGTGTGATATCGTGCCGTGGACGTTAGCTACGTACCTACTTATCAGAGAGTACTTTATATACTGCTTATGTTATGTAGCGCATGTTCGGTGATATACAATATTTTACCACACGCACGCACGGCTTAAACTGGCGCTGTTCCATCGAAGTAAACATTGGTTGCGCGGGGGTAAACTATGTGAAACACCGATTTGAATTAGGAATATACAGGCTCAACTCATTGTTGTTCCATAATACAATTAAATAATTTTAATAAAATTTACCTATCTAAAAAGTTTTTGGAAAAAAAACGTAAAGCCTGAGGGGAGGGTTCGAACCCTGTACCTCCTAGTTACTGTTGAGCATGGTAAGCCGTTGGGCTAAAGACGCTTATGAAGATACGTCAAAATTTCAATATGAATTACGCATACAAACGGCCTATCTCACTTTAGGACAGTTTGTCTCGCTCTCGTGGGCCTTAGAATCAAATAAATTGAATCAAGTCGTCATGATCGCCGTGCGCGTCGGTATGATCAATTGCAATATTTCGCCACGGTCGAAGTTTTATTTGGCGCTGTTCCATCGAAGTAAATATCGGACGTGCGGGGTTGATTTTATGAAATGCCGATTTGAATTAGGCGTACATAGCCTCTTAAGCACTATTGGGAATTGTAAGGACAGTGTAAATGGCATTAGTCAAGGTCAATCTTTATCAAATTTAGTTAAAAAAAATATTTTTGCGGTTCTTTAATAATTACGACCATGAGATTATTCAATATCAGGAACGCTTTGGTCAACTTTTTTGCGAATACAAACACAGAGTTATATTTGTCAGTCTATGAAATATATTTATTACACTTTCAGAATTAACGACTATATACATACCATATTAAAACAAAGTTCAGGCAATATTATCTGTCTTTGGAATATATGAATATATTTGAATGTGTATATTCATCTTTAAACATTACAATATTTTTATAGATAAGTATGTTATTTCTATGTTATGTATTATAATAAATTTAATAAATTAAACATGTATTTATCCCTAAAATGTATGTAGTTGTGCTATGTATTATGTTTTGCAGTCTCATTAGTGAAAAACCTATTTTCTTATAGAATAATATTTTGAATGAGATTTTATTTTTTAAGTCAAACTTTTTGTCGAGTGAAAATTATTGAGAGGAATACACGTATAAATATCCATCGTTTTATTTATTAAGTTTATATATTTAAAAGAACACAAAAAGCAGGATATTTTTATTAAAATCACGATACTTCTCTTCCACGACGAATGTTTTTATATCACCATTGATATTATAATATTAATTCATTCCTGGGGTTGTCAGGAAGAGATAGCTTGTTAGAGATGAGACCGCACTTTGTGCATAATTAGATTAATTTTGATCTCTAAATTTGTTTGTATTGTTGTACAATAAATATTTATCAATCTATTAATAAAATAGCATAGCAACAGCAACTATATTAACATGCTTTGTAAAGTTTATACAAAATATTAATTGAATTTCTCCCAAAACTGTCTTGCGTAATTTCAAGAATCGCGGCAATGGTAAAGTCAGGACAGGTACGCCATATGGTCGACGACCTTGCCTAGCAGCAACGCTGGCAACTGGCAAACTGTTCTTACACCTACATGCTCATTATTTCCGATTCTTCATAGTGCCTGCGACTTGTACAAATGATATATAAACACATTATACTTATTAGTATAGATAATGCTTTTTACCTTGGAAAAGCAATGCGAGATTAGATAATATCATATCATCGGTATTTTATATAACAATGAACTTTATTAACAATTGTATTTTTGTAAGATATTAATATGTACAAGACTGTTAGCATGTATTTTATTTTTGTTAGAAAAAATATACGATCGTGTAGGACTGCAGTATAAAGTTAGTGTTAGTAAACTGCGGTATACTAGTAATATCAATTGGTTTGGGTTTCTCCATTTCAATTTTTTCCATTTTCAATAAATATTAGGTATAAAATATCTTTAAACAGATGTACATAATTGGATATATTATATAACATTCTGAAAGTATATAAGAAGCGAAAGGCGTGTCATAATCAAGTGGTTATCTATTAGTTCCTGGAGATACCAAGGGAAGTAGAATTGATATGTATCTAAATATATACGTGCATGTGTATAACATTGATGTACATGCAAGACGACCTAAATGGTTAGGTTTGGACTGCTGTTACTTGTCCCCGAGTTGGGTTAAATCCACTGGCCTTATAAAGGATTATTAATAACTCGTTTGCCATCGAGTCATTTTTGGATACGCTGTAGAGACAACTTTCCAACTCCTTCGCATTCGAGCCGCGTTTTTGCTGTTAGCAAAATGATAAGGATAAAGACAGTTTTATGGCGGAGATAAATTCTTTGCTAAAACAGGTTTTTGTATATAATGTCGATAAACTAAATATAAAAACAAGTTTATAGCTATAACAGCACGTTTTCAAGGAATATTTTTGAAGACTAATATGTAAAACAAAAAAGTATTTAGTTTAGTTATGACTGTATATAGTATATATCGTTAGCATTAATAAATATTTTTCAATGAGTCACTGGCTGTTAGAAACAAAACTTATCCCGCGGGCACACTATTTCATTTTTCAGGATAAAAAGTATCTATGCTCATCCTCCTGTTATTGTATGTAGATTTTGTAGATATATATTCCAAAGCTGTAATAATAGAATATATAATATGAAAAAGAAAGAAATCTTTTCTTTCTTAGAATATATAATATTGGCCTTATAGAAGTTCCACTACTGGTAGTGAGTCTTCTTAATAAAGACGGATTTGCAAGTTTCGGGCACCTAATCTTGATGTTTCGGTTTTCTCAAGACGTTTATCAGACAAATACAGGCATTGTATATCCCAAACTAAACAAGTTACGCTCGTGTTAAAATTATCTGGGGCTAATCCCAGACACCATAGACCATAGTAATAAAGAAAGTTCGTTGAAGAAATTTACCATATCAGGAATGGAACTAGGTGAGGCAGGTCGTCAAAGGTTTAGCTCACTGAACCAGAGGGGCTGGAACAGTTCACTTAAGCCAGTGATAATTATAACAATATACAGTATACACATTAGGTCACTGTTACAGCGGTGCATACTCTCCCGCTACAATTCGAACCTACCTCTTTAAAATTATAGACTTTGTCTCTTTACTCGCTGAGCTACCACGAAAAGAGAAAAAATGAGATAAAGATCAAACCAAAATAATTTTCAGTTTATGTATGAATTATGCAGTGAATGATTGTTAGAAATGCATTATATTTTTTGTTGTAATATTTTTCGAAACCAAATCCGATTACTGCCGGTGTATTTAGTTTCTCAAATGATATTTTGTAAGGCGGCATTAGTTACGACACACGCCGAATATAACATGTTACATGTTGGTCCATTTCAAAATAAGCTCGTTACTCACTACGGAACTTGAGGGTGAGCTTTCTTACTCATATATAGGTACTAATACTGGTATAATATGAGATGACGTTGAGTAATCGTCTTAATATAGCGAGGCGCCTCTAATCCCGGCTCTCACAATGACTCAAACAGTTGCAGCTGCAACAATAATGAGTGTCTGCATTTGCACTGCAATAATTAAATCGATATGTAAATTTATGACTAATTTGATGTGAAAGATAGCTCCTTGTATGTCGTCGGTCTGACTTCCGAGTAAAATTATACGTGATCCACTTTTTTAATTATAATGACCCTAGTACGTCACTCACGTTACATAAATAATAAAATTCATTAAAACTCATACATGATACTTACGTAATAAATAATCCTGATTTTAAGTTTAACGTCAGTATTAAACAATAAGTAGGTAGCATTAATTTTTGTCTCATAATAAAATGTTATTTTTTTATTTCATCAAATTGATGATACAGTTACAAGTTGTTTTATGGTCATGTCAGGTATACTGCCATTATTGAAAAATATTGTAGTGTAATTATGCAAATTAATGAAAGTAATATGTAGAATAACTACATTAAATCAAGGAGAATAGAAGCATTACTGACTGATAACAAATTATCACTGAAGAGGTCATTGATCATTGTTCACAGAAAGATGTTTACATATTTAATCAAACATTACAATGAAGTAAGCACTGTGTCTGGTAGATATTCCGATTCGCTGGAATTAGGTCTCTTTCTAGGACATGAATAACTCTGAGAACATATCGAGCCTGTTATGAAAAAACATCGTAACCGATAGAATTTAAGTATATCACTTTTTTATTGTAATCTCTAGCTAAAATAATTTTATCCTAATACAAAGATCCTTAGGCTCGTATCTGCTATAATTGCAGAATTTTGAAAATACCTAAAATCTGGGACCAATGAGTGATGTATTAAAAAAAGCATTTTTACTCTCTTGTAAAATTTTATATAATTATATCGCTTACGATGTTCTGCCATATCAGGCTCAATATAAACGTTGAATTTTGACGAGTAACGTATAAGCAAATTTGAATTTCACAATCTTAAACCAAGATTCGTGTCATACATAATATTTGTTCTGATTACACCTGGTACAGGCTGTTAGGTACATTAAAACCACACAAATCGTTGCCTTTGTATAGCTTAAATTATACTAGTAAGTACACGTATCTACGTCTGCATTTGGTTATATGAATGGAATCGGATCGAAGCCATTCCTGGCTGTGTAATTGGATTGCAAAGCTTAACTACATGCCATTCATAGTTCGCATGTTGCACTGACCTGCACAGATATTTTTTCAATTGAGGCTTATTGAATCAATTATAAAACTAAATGAAGCAATTTGAAAAAGTATTGACTGAGTACTTTCATTCGTTAGTTTATACAAATATGCATATTTTTGTATATCTTATATCTCATACTAATAAATAAAGCTGAAAAGTTTGTTTGTTTGGTTAAACAAATAAACTTTTGGTTGGTTTGTTGTAATATGTTTGTGAATTAATTTTGTATTGTGTTTGTACCTCTTTTGTTTTTATTAATCTTGTAAATGTTATCATGTCGACAACGTCGTTGGCTTCTATTATTATCACATTGTATTGTAACTTTTATTATTATTTCATATTTCATATTGTAGCTGTTTGTTGTTCCTTTAAATAAATAAAAAAGTAGTTCTAGATAGCCTATTTATTGAGGAAGGCTATAGGCTATATCATCACGCTAAGGCCAAACTTTTTTAACTATTCGATGCGGACGAAGTCGCGGGCAGAATCTAGTATAAAACATATTTCTAAATACATGCTTATATAAATAGTTTTGAAATAGTGGTAATGGGTACCACTGTCTCTAGCGAGATAGTAAAACCAACAGGCGTTGTTGTGATAATAAGGTTTTACGTGTTAACTGTTATTCCGTACCGTACCGCACATATTTAAATCAAGAAACCTGTTTACATAATAACGATACATATCCACATAAATTACATTTATTAAGATACGATACGATATAAGGGCACAAAATTTAAGATAACATACACGGTTAAAATTATTAATTTGTGTTCTCTTGACAAAATAAGTTTTGAGGGCGCTAAATTCTTGGGTTCCCCCCACCCTTGCTTGACAAACTAAATTCACAAGACCGTATTTGGTATATATACACATAGTTTATGTATCCAAGAGTGTTCGAAGGAGTCTCTATTAACTATATACAGTCTGTAACAACTTTCCCTTTGGCTTTTTGGTTGTGCAATTATTAGCTATTGTTTATGTAGTTGTGATTCAAGAAGTTATCTATGAACAACCGATAATGACGAGAGATCGCACGTGATTTTCAAACCACTCGTCAAGGTAGTCACGTTTATAATGTCAGGAGTGCATAAGTAATAATTGTTTACATGTCATGCGAAATGTTTTAGCAATGTTCCTGATGTTACATAATATTAGTTAAATTTCGTTATACAAAAATTACACCTGTTTGTAAAAATCGAAATTAAAATCCGGTGGTACGGGGCGTAGTGTAACATAACAAAGCGAGCATTAGTGCAGCCAGGACGTGAAAACGCACGAACATACGAGATATACACGGATTTTAGGACACGGCGTAACGTAACATGCTCACTGCAAATAGTACATCGGCCCGTAACACCGTTTTAACACATCTTTAGAAGTCCCGGTAGAAAAAGTAGATCTCAGCAATTTTAGCATGAGGTTATAGGTTTGATATGCATGCTAGGTCTCATAATGAAAGATGCCGACGAGAAAAAGAAAAAATGTGGGTAAGCGGACCCCAGGCTCCAAAGCGGATGCTCCAAACTCAATCGTGATTTAACTAGAGAGACAATGAAAGATATAATATGCATTAGCAAGGACTGTTTAACAAAAATAACGTTGACAATTTAAATGCTTTTGCATAGCCTTCTTACAAAGGTTTGCATTAAGTATTGACGGATAAGGCCTGATGCAAGTTGCTATTTATAGCGATGCCTCACAGATTGGCAGTCACATTCATGCCTTATACCGGAGAGTAGTAAGAAACGCTCAAACCATAAATATTTTTACTGTACGCATGTCAGGGCTCTCTTTCGCAGAATTGATTCATTGCCACTGAGTCAACACAAAAAAATATGTTCAAAGCGATTCATTCGAATATTTGTAATTGTATGATTTTACTATTAATTGTTGTTTTCGAGTTTACTTTACTTACAATGCTTATATTTGCATTCAATGAAGTCATAGTGACATCACTTTTTCAATATTATCAGTATTTACTTATTTATTCTTACGTTTTTTCAATGCGTGTAGCGGTTGTAAAGTATACGTATTCTTTGAAGCCAAGATAGCTCAATAGTTAATATACTGGAGTCTCACTCTAATGATGTGGGCTCAAGTCTTATAAAAGAGACCATTGATTAGGCGTTGATTAGAAGTTATTTAACATTAGAATTAGAATATAATCATTTGTTTTGGTAACTACTGGAACTCATTGCCGGAGTCTGTCTTTCCCGATACTTATAACCTAATGTCTTCAAGTCCGGTTTGGATAGGTACCTTCTAAGTAAGCGTGCTGTCCTAGACCACATTTTCGCTCCACATAGGGCGAGATTGTGGTCAAACGCGAACCTATACTACAATTTTTAAAAAACCAAACACTTTTGTTACGAATTCTTCTAAATTAACAACATTTATTAAAAAGGATACAGATGACAACTGTTTCACCCGAGAGTGTTTAATTCAGTACATATGCTACATAATTATTAATTTTATACGGAGTTTAGAGAGATTTTCACTTTAACGCATATTTGCGAAAATTTAAATTCATACATAACATTCATAGTTTTTTTAAACCAGTGGCTACATTTGTATGC
Source organism: Dendrolimus punctatus (assembly GCA_012273795.1). Taxonomy (NCBI): domain Eukaryota; kingdom Metazoa; phylum Arthropoda; class Insecta; order Lepidoptera; family Lasiocampidae; genus Dendrolimus; species Dendrolimus punctatus. The sequence continues at coordinate 8,421,737 of CM022544.1, forward strand.
GAACCTGCACTGAATTTCAATGATTACTGTTTTTTCGTAGGCACAACGAACCGTGTACCGTCAGTCGGTTCAGTTAAAAGCGCGTTGGGGCTTCGCATAACATGAATAATTTTAGTGCCACGGATCAGTTACATAAATAGACGAATCAAAGAAAATTAGCAACTGTACAAAATTCCAATAGCACAACTAATAACTTTTTTAGTCTCTTTGTTACTACTGATAATTTATTATCTGACTAATAAATTATTAATAGTAGCTTTGAAAAAGAATGAAAATGACAATCACCTATAAAACTGTCACTCTACAAAACCCATAAATCCTACATTACTGTCGGTTAGAGAACGCTACGCAATCTTTTGATACAGAAATCTTCAAACTTTCAGCCAAGCCTTAGAACCGGTTCAAAATAAACCGCTTTTTAAATTTTTAGTCAATCATTTTGTTCGAAGTGTAATAGTGTTACGGATACCTTCATTAACCGGCTTATTCCCCGAGTATATACTTTATTAGTATTTATGTGTTTGTATACGACTGAAAACTTGCCCTGAGGAAATACGTGGAACCACATGATTACACCTTGCTAGGGTGCGGCAAAACCCATTTAATCGAGGTTAAAGGTAGGAAACAACCGAAAAGAAAAGTCCTATGTACTTAGCCTATAACCGCTTCTACTTTTTGGTTTCCAAGACATGCTTTTAACAACGTTTTATTATTTAATAAACTTTATTTAGGCATAATTAATTAAAACTGATAGTCTTAATCAGTTCTTAATCGATTTCAAGTTAAAACAGTCTCAGGACTGAAAATAAAAGTTTCCTTAAATTTTACTCAACTAAAATTAAGTTGAACACTAATGACACCTAGCCAAAAAAACTAATTTTAAACTTTAAGTACTGCAATTTAATTACTGCCAATACAGCAGCAAAAATATAAAAAACGCCAATATCTCGACACGCATGAACTTTATCAAGTAATCTAAGCTTTATCTTCCTAATATTATTCTAAATGTTATTGCCTTGTTCGCCGTGTAGTTAGTGTAGATCTAACGTATACTAAAAATAAGACAGGATAATTTAAAATTTGGAGCAAAATAGTGCAATTTTATCTTATGTTGGTACCTAACAATATGTGGAATGAAATAGCATGATTGCAAGGTAGATGTTTTAAATATATTTTCAGCGCTGTCATATTTTAAGTGATAGCCGTGTTCTTTGTTAAATACGGCTTGTAAAGGTTTATGTATTTGCCAATGCCTTAGTATTCGTGAATCAGCTTCAGTTTATAAAAACAATCAGTATGCTTAGAAGTTATTGCTTGTTTAAAACACAAATAAGGTTATGGAAAATATGACAAAAGTAATAAATCTGTAATTGCATTTTTAATAAAACTGTCCAAACTGCTAAAACGTCTAAATTCCGGCCAAATACTTGAGTGGTTAATATAATATATTGAGATTTACTAAAATATTGCTGTTAATCACAATCCGTTTGTCTAGAACCTCGCTTTTCGCCTACTGAGGGCAACAACATTAATACTCAATTTAAATGTTTTCATTCATCGTTAGTATTCCAGTTAAATCCTGGTTGCGATGTCGGTTTCGGAAGTTGGGGTCGTATTTCCAATTTTTTAATTCCAACATAGTTCCAAAACATTGAATAGACGTTCAAGAGCCAATACGTGTACTTATGTTTCGTTACGCCCGTGAAATTTCTTGTACTTAAAATGACACATGAAAAAATTCGTCGAGCAAAAGCATGCTGCTTAAAGGTAAAAAGGAACCCTTATAGATTTTATATGGTTCGCATAGTCTTCGGTATACTCATTTTGAGAACATTGGTACAATATTTTCACTACTTTCGTGTTGAAATGTACATAGGTATGTAGTAGATAGATGATGCTTCGCTGTCGCCTAGCGATGGGAATCAAACACAATATCCATTTACGAGTCTAATTCCAATCGATATCCGGTTCTGAAAGAAAATCTAGGACGCTTAACCCCTGAATAGTGTGTGCTATGTAATTGTATCTTTATTGTATTGTATTTTTCTTTCTGATCTGACGATTTTATGGCGAAGGAAATAGTCTAGTTCAAAATTGAAATGTTTTTAGACTATATGCGTTTATGAATTACTTAAAAGCTATTATTCAATTTGATGATTCCTTAATTTGAACGCTTAAACCCATTTTAATCGTCTTGGGAGCTAGGAGTTAGATCCTAATGTTTAAATTATTTTACAATGGTCCTAAGATGCATGGCTTCATAAGTTGATTCAGTCTTTTATATAAGCGTTTAAAGTTTCAACAACTGCTTGCTTTAAAGCTCTGCTTCTAAGTAGAAAGGGAGTCGCAAATATTATGAGTCATGGCTATATTTGGATTGCCTTTTGCGAATTACAGCCGCCCACTCTTATTTTATGCGCCTTGAGTGCGACGCCTCTACGGTTAGGATAAATTTCCTATTAGCAGATGTAGTAATGCTAACTTTTGAAAAACAGCATAATGATGGCATAAATTTGAGGGTTATATCAGGCTTCATAAAACAGAGTTCAATTAGTATTTTATTAAGTTTTTGTTACTAATTCACATAATTAAAACTACGTTTTCACGGTTTAAAACGTGACATTTTATTTGTTTTATATTTATTTCGACAATTAGGCCACTTTTCAGTTGCCGTTAAAACGTAATTTTAATTAGAGTTAATTACTGTATGTCTTTCAAGACCACGGGCCATAAGAATGGCCCGGACTTTTGGAGGGCTTGTGTGGAGCCATGGGGAGGCCAACACGTAGAGGCCCCTTGACAAATTTAATGTAAATATGTGGCGTGACACTGACCGGCGTTTATCCCTGTCTACACCATACAATAATGCACCCAAGAACAAGCCCCGGCCAGTGTAGGACTATTGTGGGAAATGAGGACAAAAAGTACCGGGCTATTGGGGTGAACTATTAGTGGTACTAGCGGTTTGGGAATATGGGGACTATGGCGTCTGCCCGTCGCAATGTTCGGGGAACATGGAAAAATGGGCAGACGGTGACTCGCCACTCCCTGCATGGGCCCCAAAAAATGCCATAAAAGGCAGGGGCAACATAGGTATGAGTGGCTAAGGGGTGTAGAGAGGTGGGCTGCAGGTTCACCGAAGCTACTTCCGACATTAGGCCGTTTATCACTTCCACCCCTGGAGCTTGAGTCTTAGCTCTAGCGATCTCCACTCCGTGCTGGCTGGCTAAGGCAAACACGGAGGCGGGGGCCTTGTCTTGGCCCCTGGAGTCAGGTACGAGGTGTCGCCACTCACCTAAGGCTTCGCCACAAAGCCCCCCTGCGGGAAGAGTTAATTTATTATTAAAAATATTAATTATCAGGATCCGATTTAAATAAAACCTTTTAAGTTTTAAGCCGCACAAGAAGATAGTCTTCTTCGATGTTATATAAATATAACAGTGATTTTATTTTAATGTTTGTTCCTTCTTCACAGACTTGGGAATTAATCGATTTCGATGAAGTATATATATCTAAATATTGTTTGATAATAATGGGGGTAAATACAGAATGCATTTTCGAAAAATAGTATACGGATTAAAAACATACGTTACGTGGTTTCAGATTTGTTAGATATGTTTCCCCCTAAACTACAAATAGTTTTCCTATTTCCGACTGCATATATATATTTAGATGTCTATACTTTTGCTTATGTGTATTTCTGCTGTAGCCTATTCTGTAGTATAACGAAATATACAGAAACGGAATGATAGATAACGATCGCAAAATAAGTGTTAGTCTTTTATAATACACAATTGTGCGATATCTTTGATATAATATATAAGTATGCCATAAGAATACCATTTCCATGGTAATAGTTACTCATGCCGTTGGCATGATGTATGCAATCAGTTTTTTCAGGTGACCTACAATTGAGCTAAGCAGCATTTGTATTATACATTCCTAGATATTATTTAGTAACTTGTTGATGTAGAGCCTGCCCGGGTTACGGCAGTGGGCGTCGCGAGCCCGGCGAATGTTGTCGAAAGCGCTCGATCTGAAACACAAAACACAACTTTCATCGACGATATCATTTTTCAGGGAAATTAATATATATCTTTTTGCCTTCAGTTAGTAGCTAACGTAACATATTATTAGTGTCTATTTTCATGTATTGATAGCTTAATATTAGAGAATTTAAAGATGTGTCAAAGGACGTTAAAATCAAGTGTCTGTATCCAGTGGAATGTACAATTTAAAAATAATGAACAATATATTTGGGCTCAGTGCTTTTTAAATAACCGATTATAGCAAGTTGAGTTGATCGAAATGGACGCGTGCTATGGCGAAATCTCTGACGCTGCCGCCTCTGCCGCTTCCCAGACGATTGCCACTTGCTCTCCATCCCTATCTCGTCAAAAGGTGTGATAAATCTCAAACGTTTACGTATTCTCAATATATCAATGATAAAAAGATGCAATTTTAATTTTGGAAATTACTCAGTTAAGGATAGCTAGTTTCATAAGTAAAAATACGTATTTTGTAGTCTGTGCTAATACTGATAAATGAATTTTGTTAACAGGCGTCACCGTTGCCCACACAACGATGTCCCGGAGCCATTGTTCGATGTGGAGCACACTACGAGCGTGGTCTCCGCGTACAAACGCGACTACGACGAAAAACATGTAAGTCGGACTACAGCAATACATCACGAAGATCATCTCCGCCTCGAAGGAGATTTCGAAGAACCAGAGCGTCCCAAGTGGCAGCCAGCGGAAAGACCTAAACAGCAGAAACCAGAAGATAACCTAAAACCTGAGGGAGAGTTTGAAAAGCGACGCCCTGAGGAATGGCGACCAGGCGAACGGGCTCCCGTGAGGAAACCAGAGGATAACCTCAAACCGGAAGGTGACTTTGAAAGGCGACGCCCTGATGAGTGGCGTCCGGGAGATCGTGCGCCAGTGAAGAAGCCCGATGATAACCTTAAACCAGAGGGAGAGTTTACAACTCCAGAAAAGGAGCAATGGAGACCCGCTGAACGACAAAAGCCGAAAAAACCTCAAGATAATTTGAGGCCAGAAGGTGAATTTGAAAAACGTGAACCAGAAGATTGGCGTCCAGGTGACAGAGCTCCAGTAAGACGTCCTCAGGATAATCTTAGGCCCGAGGGTGATTTTGATACCCCGGTAAAAGAACCTTGGCAACCGGCAGAAAGACAAAAACCTAAAAAGCCTGAAGATAATTTAAGACCGGAAGGTGATTTTGAAAAACGGCGTACAGATGAATGGCGTCCTGGAGATAGGGCACCTGTCAAACGGCCTGAAGATAATTTGAAACCTGAAGGTGAATTTGAGAAACGCAAACCAGATGAATGGCGTCCAGGAGACAGAGCTCCCGTAAAACGTCCTGAAGATAACCTCAAACCTGAAGGCAAATTTGACACTCCTGAAAAGGAACCTTGGAGACCAGCAGAAAGACAAAAGCCTAAAAAACCAGAGGATAACTTAAGACCTGAAGGCGAATTTGAAAAACGTCAACCAGAAGAATGGCAACCTGGTGAACGTCCTAAACAAAAGAAGCCTCAAGACAATCTTAAACCAGAAGGCGAATTTGAAACTCGCAAACCCGAAAAGTGGCAACCAGGAGAACGTGAACCAGTACGTCGACCCGAAGACAACTTGAGGCCCGAAGGAGAGTTTACTACACCTAAAAAAGAAGAATGGAAACCTGCTGAGCGACCAAAGCAAAAGAAACCTGAAGACAATTTGAAGCCTGAGGGTGATTTTGTTAAAAGGCAGCCAGATGAGTTTGTTCCAGCAGAAAGAGCAGTTGTTAAGAAACCTGAAGACAATTTGCGTCCCGAAGGAGACTTTACAACTGGGAGAACTATAACTCAAGACTACAAAGTGGTCACTGGTGAAAGGGCTGAAATAATTCGTCGCATCGACAATATTATTACTGAGGGAGAGTTTACAGGTAAGCTAGTCTATTTTTTTTATATTTCTATGTAAATCTAAACGTGATATTTTATTATTTAGGCTATTGTATGATTCTGTTCTTTAGACGTTGCTTTGGACATTAACTAATTTTCTTGATTTTTTTTAAGTATATTAAGGCTCGGAGATAAATATCATAATTAAAATATTTTTGGAATAGGCGAGAATTATCAGGGACATCAATCGTTTACTTAAGCCAAGCTCAGCTGTACAATTTTAAAACCCAATAAGTACTAAGAAATTTTAAACCAAAAAAATAATGAAGTTTTAGCAAGTAAAATACATCAGCAATACCTAGTAAAGCAATAAATAAACAAAGATTCATTTAACAAAAACCATGTCAGTTGCTCGGTTTTGAAACTGCACAGCTGCTATATGGAAAACTTAATATGTACAACACAAACAAGTGGCCGTGTGCGAGTCAGAATCACAGATGGCGGGCGAGTTTTTTTAAATATACAATACGGATATTAATTTTTACTCTTATTCAGATAAATAAAAAAAGTATGTTTTATTATACTACATATTATAATTTAACACCAGGTGATTCATAAATCGTTTCTAACTTTCATGGGCCGCTATTATCGCATGAACATTCAGAAACTATCGATTCGGAGTTATTGCATTTTTTGATAAAAAGTTTTGGTAGCGTAATGACTAAGAGGATTTTAATGCCGTAGGTAATCTTTGTAACGTAATAATATTTATATGGTTACAAATTGCCAGTACCAGCAGTGGAGAAAGCTTCGTTAAAAACCTGTGTATCGACATTACCATAAATGGGTAGGTCCGAACTCAGTAGCAGGCTAGTTATTTTATCACAGCATTATACAATCAAAAAGAAGTAAAATAAAATGACTTTTTACAGAAAAAAACCATGTATAACTGCGATAGGATTTATAACACTCGTATGGAAACTGGCGACCAGCGATGATTTGAGCTGACATGTAACATGTAACATGTGCTGACATCTAAATTCCCTTTAAAGTTAGACAGTAGTAAAAGAATTTTTAATATTTTATTGTATTTGATAAAAAAAAAATTATTTATATTTAAGCCTGGCGCTCATACCCACTCGTAAAGATATTGGTACCTTAAAAATTGAATGACTAATTAATCTTTCACAATACTAATAACATAATAAACTTACATCCAAAATTTGGGATGGGTCGGTTCTCTTTGATCAATTGCTAGATGTGATTTTTAAATTATAGTGGCGAGTATGATTTTTGATAACCTCGATGTATAAATCTGCTCCACTAATTTGCACTTGAAGTAATCGTCATTTTTGGATTTTAGATTTTTAGCAATAATGGTATCCCAAAGCGCTAATCAATATATCAAGCTTGACTTTTATTGTTTTTTCGATACACTAAAAAGTTGTTTAGATATCTAAAGATATGTTTACCACGTTTTTCTCGAAACCGCCATTTTCAAGTATACTACGGGTTTGCTATAAGGAGGGCAAAATTATCATCGCTATGTTTCTTTTACTTCACTAAAAGCTCTCCCGGTTGTATATGCTATTTGTTAGGTTGCAAACTGCTCGGAAACAGACTTTTCAATATGTTATTCTTAGAGAAAACTAAATACTCAATATTATTCTTAGACATGAAAAGTGGATTTGCTAGTATTATACTGTTAAACCTTAACTAAGTGTTATGTTTAATTCATTTCAGATACAACAACTAGTCGTACAGAGTATACTGCGAAACCGGTGGAGCGCCCCAAACCCGTTCGTCGTAATACATGGACCAAGATTGAAGGTGATATGACAACTGAGACGACCTCAAAGTCTGAATATATTGATTATACTGATATTGTAGAAAGAACAAAAATGGTCGCGCGGAGGACTGACAATATTATTAAGGAAGGTGAAATAGAATTTGTAACTTCGAATCAACAAGACTTTACTGAAAAAATTACGCCAGTAGAACGCCCACAAAGACGCCGAACATGGACAAAAGAAGATTTTGAGAAATTTTACTCTACAGAAGATCTGCAACAAGTGACTACTACGCAAGAAGAATATAAAACTTATGAAGAAATAGATGTCCGACAGACTTATAAAAAACCAAGAGATAATTTGAGACCCGAAGGAGAGTTTGAAACTCCTAAGCCTGAAGAATGGCGTCCAGCTGAAAGACCTGTTGTTAAGAAACCCCAAGATAATTTAAGACCAGAGGGTGAGTTTGAGAAACCAAAACATGATGAGTGGCGTCCAGCAGAGCGTCCTGTTCAGAAAAAACCTCAAGATAATTTGAGGCCTGAGGGTGAATTCGAAGAACCAAAACAAGATGAATGGAGACCAGCTGAACGTCGAACTCCTAGCAAACCGAAAGACAATCTTAAACCAGAGGGTGAATTCGAAACGCCCGACAAAGAAAAGTGGCGTCCCGCGGAACGTCCCGTACAAAAGAAACCTCAGATAATTTGAAGCCTGAGGGTGAATTCGAAGAACCAAAACAAGACGAATGGAGACCAGCTGAACGTCGAACCCCTAGCAAACCAAAGGACAATCTTAAACCAGAGGGTGAATTCGAAACGCCAGATAAAGAAAAGTGGCGTCCCGCGGAACGTCCCGTACAAAAGAAACCGCAAGATAATTTGAGGCCTGAAGGCGAATTTGAAGAACCGAAACAAGACGAATGGAGACCAGCTGAACGTCGTACTCCTAGCAAACCAAAGGACAATCTTAAACCAGAGGGTGAATTCGAAACGCCTGACAAAGAAAAGTGGCGTCCTGCAGAACGCCCCGTACAGAAGAAACCGCAAGATAATTTGAAGCCTGAAGGCGAATTTGAAGAACCGAAACAAGACGAATGGAGACCAGCTGAACGTCGAACCCCTAGCAAACCGAAAGACAATCTTAAACCAGAGGGTGAATTCGAAACGCCAGACAAAGAAAAGTGGCGTCCCGCGGAACGTCCCGTACAAAAGAAACCTCAGGATAATTTGAGGCCTGAGGGTGAATTTGAAGAACCAAAACAAGACGAATGGAGACCAGCTGAACGTCGTACTCCTAGCAAACCAAAGGACAATCTTAAACCAGAGGGTGAATTCGAAACGCCAGACAAAGAAAAGTGGCGTCCCGCGGAACGTTCCGTACAAAAGAAACCTCAAGATAATTTGAGGCCTGAGGGTGAATTCGAAGAACCAAAACAAGATGAATGGAGACCAGCTGAACGTCGAACCCCTAGCAAACCAAAAGACAATCTCAAACCAGAGGGTGAATTTGAAACGCCAGACAAAGAAAAGTGGCGTCCCGCGGAACGTCCCGTACAAAGAAACCTCAGGATAATTTGAAGCCTGAGGGTGAATTCGAAGAACCAAAACAAGACGAATGGAGACCAGCTGAACGTCGAACCCCTAGCAAACCAAAGGACAATCTTAAACCAGAGGGTGAATTCGAAACGCCCGACAAAGAAAAGTGGCGTCCCGCGGAACGTCCCGTACAAAAGAAACCTCAAGATAATTTGAAGCCTGAGGGTGAATTCGAAGAACCAAAACAAGATGAATGGAGACCAGCTGAACGTCGAACTCCTAGCAAACCGAAAGACAATCTTAAACCAGAGGGTGAATTCGAAACGCCCGACAAAGAAAAGTGGCGTCCCGCGGAACGTCCCGTACAAAAGAAACCTCAGGATAATTTGAAGCCCGAGGGTGAATTCGAAGAACCAAAACAAGACGAATGGAGACCAGCTGAACGTCGAACTCCTAGCAAACCAAAGGACAATCTTAAACCAGAGGGTGAATTCGAAACGCCTGACAAAGAAAAGTGGCGTCCTGCAGAACGCCCCGTACAGAAGAAACCGCAAGATAATTTGAAGCCTGAAGGCGAATTTGAAGAACCGAAACAAGACGAATGGAGACCAGCTGAACGTCGAACCCCTAGCAAACCAAAAGACAATCTTAAACCAGAAGGTGAATTCGAAACGCCTGACAAAGAAAAGTGGCGTCCCGCGGAACGTCCCGTTCAAAAGAAACCTCAGGATAATTTGAGGCCTGAGGGTGAATTCGAAGAACCAAAACAAGACGAATGGAGACCAGCTGAACGTCGGACTCCTAGAAAACCAAAAGACAATCTCAAACCAGAAGGTGAATTCGAAACGCCTGACAAAGAAAAGTGGCGTCCCGCAGAACGCCCCGTACAGAAAAAACCTCAAGATAATTTGAGGCCTGAGGGTGAATTCGAAGAACCAAAACAAGATGAATGGAGACCAGCTGAACGTCGAACTCCTAGCAAACCGAAAGACAATCTTAAACCAGAGGGTGAATTCGAAACGCCCGACAAAGAAAAGTGGCGTCCCGCGGAACGTCCCGTACAAAAGAAACCTCAGGATAATTTGAAGCCTGAGGGTGAATTCGAAGAACCAAAACAAGACGAATGGAGACCAGCTGAACGTCGAACCCCTAGCAAACCAAAGGACAATCTTAAACCAGAGGGTGAATTCGAAACGCCAGACAAAGAAAAGTGGCGTCCCGCGGAACGCCCCGTACAAAAGAAACCGCAAGATAATTTGAGGCCTGAGGGTGAATTTGAAGAACCAAAGCAAGACGAATGGAGACCAGCTGAACGTCGAACCCTAGAAGCCAAAAGACCTTAACCAGAGGTGAATTCGAGACGCCTGACAAAGAAAAGTGGCGTCCCGCGGAACGTCCCGTACAAAAGAAACCGCAAGATAATTTGAGGCCTGAGGGTGAATTTGAAGAACCCAAGCAAGACCAATGGAGACCAGCTGAACGTCGCACCCCTAGCAAACCAAAAGATAATCTTAAACCAGAAGGTGAATTCGAAAAACCTGACAAAGAAAAATGGCGTCCCGCGGAACGTCCTGTACAAAAGAAACCTCAGGATAATTTGAGGCCTGAGGGTGAATTCGCAGAACCAAAACAAGACGAATGGAGACCAGCTGAACGTCGAACCCCTACGAAGCCAAAAGATAACCTTAAGCCAGAGGGAGAATTCGAGACGCCTGACAAAGAAAAGTGGCGTCCTGCAGAACGTCCCGTACAAAAGAGACCGCAGGATAATCTGAGACCAGAGGGTCAATTTGAAAAGCCAAAACCAGACGAATGGAGACCAGCAGAACGCCAAACTCCTAAAAAACCTAAAGATAATCTAAAACCAGAAGGTGACTTTGAGACTCCCAAACAAGATAAGTGGCGTCCCGCAGAAAGACCTGAAGTTGTTAAGCCCAAAGATAATTTAAAACCAGAAGGAGATTTTGAAAAGCCAAAACATGATGTATGGCGTCCAGCCGAAAGGCAAACGCCTAAGAAGCCGCAAGATAATCTTAAGCCTGAAGGAGAATTTGAGAAACCCAAACAGGATTCCTGGCGGCCAGCTGAGAGACAAACACCTAAAAAGCCAAAGGATAATCTTAAACCGGAAGGTGATATGGAGATTATAAGGCGAACTGACTATACTGTTACAAAAGGAGATCGCGCTGATATAGTTAAACATGATGACCACTTAAGAATGGAAGGAACTATGGAAGTACATCGCTCTAGAGATGATTATAAACGTATCGAGAGAACTGAGAAAGTTGTAATACAAAAACATGAAGATAATCTGCGTACAGAAGGAGAATTCATTGATCTTGAAATTCGTAACGATTATAGTGCAACTAAAGGAGAAAGAGCTCCCGTTGTCAAACCTTCAGATAATTTAAAACCTGATGGCAAATTTTACAAACCTGAAGTTGTACCATCACAACCAGCAGAAAAAAGGAAACCTTTTAAACAAGTTGATAATATTACGATTGAACGAGATGTTGATTTACGCAGTAAGCAGAAAGTTGAAAGGCTTGACATTATACGACGGGAAGATAACCTGAAAATTGAAGGTGAGTTTATAGACATGAAGCAACGAAATGACTACAGTGTTGTCACAGGAGAAAGAACAGCAGTTGTAAAACATGAAGATAACCTGAGGATGGAAGGAAAGATGGAAAACATTAGAACATCAGATACATACCGCCTGGTTAAAGGTCAACGAGTGAAATTAACAAGACGTGAGGATAACCTAAAAATAGAAGGTGTATTTGAAGATCATACTCGTAGGGACGATTATAAAGTTGTAAAGGGCGAAAGGTCAGCAATCATTTATCATCCTGACAACTTGAAACCAGGCGATACTAGTAGAAAACCTAAAACTGAGTGGGACACAGGAGATAGACGTAGTGCTTCAGACAAACTTTCACCAGGAAGACCAGGTGACAGCCCTGACCAGTCTTCTAGACCGTCATCAACTACATCAGATTATCCAGGTCAGAAACCACAAGACAAAACTCGAGATAGTCCAGAAAAACAGCCAAAATTAAAACCCGGCGAAACTGCACAGCCAATTCATCATAAAGACAATATAAAACCCGAAGGTGAATTCGATAAACCTGTCAAACAAAAATGGAGTCCAGCAGATAGGCCTGATCAAATGCGGCCTAAGGATAGTTTATATCCTGATGGGCAGTTTGAAGGTCGACCTAAATCTCACTGGCAACCAGGTGAAACACCTGAACAATTTAGACCGAAAGATAATCTAAAACCTGAAGGTGATTTTCATAGACCGACTGGACAAAAATGGACAAGAGGTGATAGACCTGAGCAAATAAAACCGAAAGATAATCTTCATCCCGATGGTGAATTTCATGACAGACCTAAGACGCAATGGCAACCTGGTGAAACACCTGCACAAGTCCGTCCGAAGATAATTTACACCCGGAAGGTGATTTTGATAGACCATCGAGACCTAAATGGGTGACTGGAGAAAGACCTGAACAAATAAGACCGAAAGACAACCTTCACACCGATGGCGAATTCCAAGATAGACCTAAGAGTCAGTGGCAACCTGGTGATTCACCTAGCCAAGTTCGGCCCAAAGATAATTTGAGACCAGAAGGTGATTTTGATAGACCATCTAGACCTAAATGGGTAACAGGCGATAGACCAGAACAATTTAAGCCAAAAGATAACTTATATCCTGATGGCGAATTCCAAGACAGACCTAAAAGTCACTGGCAACCTGGGGATACACCAAATCAAGTACGTCCCAAAGATAATTTAAGACCAGAAGGAGAGTTCGATCGAACCCCCAAATCCAAATGGCAACCAGGAGATCGATCAACACCGATAAGACCGAAAGATAATTGGAACCCAGAAGACGATACTGATTCTCAAACATCATCAAGAAGGGCTCCTGGACAACTTTATCCAAAGGACAAATTAAGACCTGAATCTTCACCATCAGCAAGTTCTGGACCACAACCCAGGGAGAGTTATACCAACGGTGAAATTGTGAGACAAGATGTACAGAAAATACACAAAAGTGACGTTTCGAGAAAAGTAATTGAATCGAATTCTGTTGAGAACCGAGACGGACATGACACAACCTCACAAATAAATGTGATAAGACGTGGTGAAATACACGAAGACAATAGAACACATAAAAGTCATTCTGAGAAACATATCCATCAATCTCACGTCGAACATTCTTCCTCAAAGCATATACAATCTGGATCTAATACTAAGCATACAACAGTTTCTAGTTATGATACTAGAGGGCAGCCGGATTCACCGGATTCACGAGGCACTCCTGATAGAACGACGTCCGCCGACCTTATTGACAAAAATGCAACGCAAAGTGTTGTTGACCGGTCTGTATCAAAAGTGACAACAGACAGAAATGTTACAAATAAATCCGAAACTAAGAACGTAAAAAATGTGATTACTTCTACTACGAAAACAACAACTATGAAAACTGTAAAACAAATAACAGAAAAGAAACTTATAGGAGGAAAATGGGTCAATGTTACCCGTAACGTTGAAGTAGATGTACCTAACGATAAAGGGCGTAATTTACCAGTTCCATCTACACCAAGAGAAGGGCTTGATGATCGCCAAAGACATCCAGGACAACGTAACGATCAAAAGGGGACACCGACAAATCGTGGAACACAATCTCCTCAACATCAATCAATTTCTTCGGATATAATTAATCAAAGAAATACAAATAACATCACATATACCTCAAGTGGTTCCAGTCTTGACCAAAAATCGTCGCATTCTTCTCAGCATATCGTTGGAGACAGTTCACAGAAGATAATCTCTTCAGGTCAAACTGTTGCGCAACATGGTTCCCATTCTCAACATCATCATTCGACTTCAGAGACTCATGTTAATCGTAACGTTGGGTCTACTGTCATTTCGAAAGAAAGTCAATCCGCCACTAGCAGCAACAGGCAAGTAGCAGGCGATACAACCACGCAAAGAATTTTGACGTCTGACCATTCTGGACAAAACATAAACCGTCGCCACGTGACAGGGGATCATACCCAGAGAAGTATTAACTCTTCTATGCGTTCGACAAATGAAAGTCATATTGAACAAAACATTTCAAAAACTAGCCAGCAAGTCATAAACAGGAATCAACTCAGCGATAATGTTACCAGAACTAGCATAGAATTCCAACGGGCTATGCATGGCGGCGATGATAGCAGGTCAGTGGTAGATGGCTCTTCTAGAAGCGGTCATCACAAGCGCACTTCGGATCTTGTGTCTGATGCGAATGCTGCCAATGCTGTACTCCATCGTAAACGCATTTCAACCGCAACTGAAGCTCATCATTCTATTAGTTCCACTGCAGCAGCACAAAGGAAGAGTATCGGAAATTTATCCGAACGCGGTGAATACATTAGTAATTCAACTCAAAGCTCTGATAGAAAGAGCATAAGTTCAATGCATCGTTCCACACGAGACAACATGGCTGTAATATCTCAACACTCAGAAAATACAGATGCTCGTCGTACTCAAATAAGGAGAGACGGTCAGTCCACTTTGATCGTGGAACGTGGTGGTGAACGCCAGCCACGCGGCGGTGCCAGAGACAATCTTCAAGTTGGTGGGGAATTTTATGGTCACTCAGAAGCTCGATCTTATGGAAGCTTTTCACGCTCCGAACAAGCGCAAAGAGCGGAAAGAACAGAAAGAGTCGAAAGGGTTGAACGTGTGGCTCGTCATGGAACTACTTCACACTTTGTCTTAGGCGATGGTTCTACAAGCTATAAGCGAGAGTTTACCGGCCATGTACACGGCACCTGCCCCGCCACGCTGATCGAGGCCCCGCGTACGCCATTCAAGCATACGAGGGATTCCAGGGAACATAAATTTTATGCTACACAAGTAACTCAAAAATAAATTAAAATTTATATACTTACGTAAAAAAAACCCAATATATTTTCATTCCATATTTTATGTAGTCAGGCGGCTTTTGTTTAATCTTATTTAATTATGCAATTTAACATCGCCAGTCTATAAGAATAACTTGTCTTCGCTAATATAATGCATAATATTTTAAATATTATAATTATTTACTATTTTACTGTTATTTAATTCAAATTATGATTATTTTCTTTTTATGTCAAACTTTGCCATGTAATAAAATTTTAAAAAAATATTGTGTTTTTATTTTAAACATATATTTATCGTTAGCAGTTTTTAATATATAATTTTGTATTTTTCAATCTTTAATAATGCGGATATATGGGGTACTGACGAAAAGTATGCTACGTTCGTAATACAATAAACATATTGCGATATTAAAAATAAAGATAATATCTAAACAATCATTCTACTACCGAAACTATCTATCGCTATCTAGGCTATCGGCAGGTTTGCCGATAGCCTTATGATGTCACTCGTCGATGGTCAGTAGGGTGGACAAAAAAGGTTATCTAAATCGTATTTTAATTTATTATTGTATATACTTTACATAGGTATGTATAATACAATAATAAGTTGTCATCGGCAAACCTTCTGCGCGCAATTTATATTTTACGATCTACATTATAAACATCCATTTTATACGGTATTACGTGCTTTATATTGAAATATCTCCTTAATCATTACCAAGTAGTATGAACTTTGATAACGGGATGTAAATGGCGCATGCGTGAATTGTTAAGGTTTAAATTTCAATATGAAGACAAAACAATACTAATGACAAATGGCCCGCAATATAATTTTGGAAATGAATAATAATACCACTTACATAATCAGATACAGGGCTTTATTTAACTATCGAAAAACAAGCTATTTAATGTTTAGTCGTATACTCAACTACACTACATGTCAGCATTAGGTTTAATCTATATAAATTAGGAGACTTCTGAATTAAACATATTGTACTCTATAGAAAATTAAACGAGCCTAATATAAAATTATTCTATCAAAAATCTTATAAAATACATTCTTAAATTAAAAAATACTATGTAAAATTAAATTCTAAAGCAACAGTCAAAGTGAAAAACAAACTTAAAATAGAATATTAATTAGAATTATTTTCTTCTAAAGGTAATTGAGATTGTTTTAGGCGGCGGATTCTTTTATATCTACCCAGGTCGCCTTCATAGTTCCGCGGGAGCGGACTGAAAGCATCATTTTCTTGATAATTTAATGGACTAAGATTATTTTCAGTTCCTAAATTAGGCTGTCCGTCCGTTGATGATACATTATCATCCCTAACGGTACGTTTGTCTCTAAAATTGCTACTAAACATGAGATTGTCATCTGTATCTTCAACTCCAGATAATACACTATCTGTATCAGACCCAAGACCAGTTTTCTCATCATTTAAATTTTCTATTCTTGATAATTTAGTACGAGCATTGGAAGTTTGTTTAAAATTGTCAGACGTCTTAGTTACAATACTATCTAGCTGGTTTGGTCCAGAAACTAATTTTGAATAGTCATTATCGCTTTTTTCTATTGGTTCGTTTTTCTTTGCAAAATTACTGGTACGATCATAAAAGCCTTCGTCATCAAATTCATTCCCTTCATCATTGTCCTCATCATCGTTTTCTGATTTATATGAAAAATAAGCTACTTTTGCATCTGGCAGAATGCCTGCAGATCTCTTCTTTACAATCTGGTCAGGACCCGTCCGCTTAACTCTAATCAGTGGGCCAGAGTAGGCAATTGAATCGTCGTTGATGTTTGAATTGGGAAATGATTCTTCCAAACTCTTGAATGAATCGCAAAAATCAGCTTGATTTTCAAAATATAGTTCACGTTTTCTATTTCTTGTATTATACTTGTATTGAGGTCTATTTTCTACAAACGACGATGAATCTTCATCCTGAGAGCATTCACATTCCTTTTCAGTCAAGGAATCCTGCCAATTTTGATTATCATTTTTCATGAATTGGCTTTCCCTATATTTGTTAGTGTCGGAAAAATCACCAGAATCGGTCTCTCGTTTATTTTTTAAACTAGATTCAACATTTTTACTATTTGTCTCTGATTTGTTGTCAGCCTCATATGTTTCGGTACTTTTCAATGAAGGTAAACTACTACTTTCGGATTGGCTTTCTGTTTGTTCTGTTTCTTTATTTTTCGAATTTTGAGATACCGATGAATCGGTGTTTACTTCTAAATCAGAAGTAACACCTTGATTTTTAACAGAATTAGACAACTCTGAGTCCATCAAATTATTTTCTTCGATAGCGCCAGCTTTTTTTGTAATTTCTCTCTTATTTATGCCTTCGTCATTGCTTTGCGAAGGGTTAATTTTGTCAATGACATTTTGTAAAAGAATTTTCTTATCATCTGAAAGGTTATTTTTTAATTCTTCTAGTTCATCTTTTGAAAGTTTTCTTATGTGCCTCTTTATTGCAGATTCTTCATCTTCAGAGTCAAGTTTTGCAAGTTCACTATTAGGCAATAATATTTCGTGATTTGTAACTTCTGTCTCATGCGTTACACTTTTAACTTGACGAGTATCACGGTTCAGAAAATACCGTCTATTATCATAATTTTCATCAACCACAATTTCCCTGTCATTTGTGTCTAAAGCATTAGAGTACGATTTCGGATCGGTGCCTTCATTAGGGTTCTGCACTTCAATAGTACCGTATTTCTTGTTATCTATGTTATTTACTTGGCTTTTTATGTCAAAAAGCATATTATCTTCGCTTTGAACTTCACCTTGTTTATTAGTTTGCTTGTTAGACAGGATATCATTTTCATTGAACCTATTGGAATTAACTTCTCGATATTTCAAATGTTGAGCTGGCTCTTGTTGATCAACCGTATCACTATTATCAACATACGTGTTCCGCGTACGTTTTGAACTCGATTGGTCATTCTCGTTTAGATCAGAAGTATCCTTCTCTTCTCGAAAACGTCCGGAGTTATTAGGCTTGTACGCTGAAAACTAAATGGAAGAACACTATTAATTTACTAAGAAGATTTATATTATAGTTTGTCATATAACGTTACAGATCCATTTAGAATCAATTCATATTTTTATTTAAAACCAGGATATGCCCGGGCCTTCGTTCACACATGACTTGAAATTCCTGCGGGAGTCCTGGAACACAAAGTACCGCAGCTATCGGTTTAATGAAACTGTATCGTAATAAGCTAATTTTATGCAACAAATCACCAACAACAACAAATCACATCAGGGAAGATTTCCGGGATTCCCGGCATAAAAAGTATTACAATGTATTACATACAATTTTCTATCGACCAGTGAAATAATCGCATTGGAGTTCCAATTTATTTTAATCTGGCAATTTTAAATCATTCCCAGAAAAATTACCGCGGGATTCCCAGGATAGAAAGTAGCGCAGATTTTAATTCTAAGAACTTTCTGTCGATGCGAAAACCGCATTGAAAGAATATCGAATAAGCAGACAAGAAATGTAATAATAATTGCATCGTGTTCTCCATCGTCTCTACATAGACTATTTCTGTTGTTTTATTTTATATAGCTTTAGAATTATAATAAATAGCTTGAATGTACAGACATGGCACGGTGAGAATTTTATAATATTATAGATTATATTATATTATTTATGAACAAATTCTGTTCACTAAGCATAATAACAATAATATTTTATTGTTACGAGCTACACAGGACTCGAATAAAAATGCCGTTGAATTACTATAGAGTTTATTCGAACTGTAAAAACACGTATAAAACAGGCACAAATAAGACTGGACACAGCCAGTAGAAATTGCACGCTTCAATAACACGCGCAAAGTCCGTCACTAGATCACTTAATCGGAAGTATTACACACGTCTTGCTAGTATCGTAATCGTCGCTTGACTGCCCCACCCCTCCGTTCGGGCATTGTCTTATACTAAACTGTATAATACCGACAAAGGGGTCGCGTTCACTGAGTTAATCCGTACGTCTGGCAAGCTTCGACGCAATGCAATAAAAACAAGGATTAATTAGTTCCACACTAGTGACAGGCATAAAATAAGTACGATAACAATAGGATGTTTTTAAATTTTAAACACGAAGCAAACAAAAGAACTCCGAATGCAGGAAAGGTAATAAAAAAAGGAAATAGACTGCGCTTTACGACAGCCACCTGGCTGTACAAAGTGTTCAAAGAAATGCGCATACCTGTACGAATTTCTTTGTCGGTGTGTAACATTATATTAAAAGGAAGAGATTGTTTCACAATATTTTTGACAGAGGTAATAAAATTAAATTCTACAGGTATATAAGAACATAGTTCTATAAACGCAACGAATATTGTACATACGTAGTCACGATTTGCTGGCATAGATGGCTCGTTAGCGCCTTTTCGCCCAAAGAACGATCTTGCATCAGATGCTGCTAGATTTTGACCTGGTTCTTCGCGATCGCTGGAATCCTGCAAAAAAGTAAATTACTTTAACAAAAAATAGACTAATGATATCGAGTATAAACTAAATAATAGATCGTCTTAGCGCTTAATTAATCTAATATATTATAAAATTCTAAAAATGCCTTTGTCTGTATATTGTAGTTAATTAATAAAACAACTGGAATACATCATATAAACGATGGAGGCCATTTTTTTAGATTGTCTGTTTATCTGTTTGTTCGGGATTCACGTAAATACTACTGGGTCGATTTTAATGCAATTTTCGCTGATCGACAGCAATTTCGTATACTTTAAATCTGAGTTACTTTTTATCCTGGGTATCCCGCGGGAGTTTTTCTGGAATAAAATAAAATGGCCAAATTAAAAATAATAATTCCAATGTGATTTTTTACTGATCGATAGTAAACTTTATGTAATATAATGATACTATATTTTTTATCCCGTGGGCGGTTTGTAGTTGTTGGAGTGCATAAAAATTAGCTTGTCCGAAACAGTTTTCACTAAAATGATAGCTTAGATTTGTGTTCCGGGAATCCTGCGGGAATTTCCAGTCAAGCGTTAACGTAGTCGCGGGCATTTCCTAGTTTGTTATTGTCTTTGTCCAGGTTAACGCATGCTAAATACTAAATATATGAAATTTTAACTCCGATTATTGATGATTTCATATATTTAGAATTAAAATTATTTTTAAAAGTCGCCTTTACTAACACAGGTAAAATAAGAATTATTTCGACTCACCTGTTCCTTATTTCTAGCGTCGTCTTCTTCTGCAGCCACAGATTCCATATCATATTCTTTCTCCTCACCTTCGCTTCTGAACACAACATATAAGTTACGAAACATAAAAACTAGAGTGTATGGTTATTATTTCTGTAATAAAGTATGCCTACAGAGAACTTCAGTCTTTGTTTCGTTTCAATTTATTACTGATTTCGCCGAATTTTGTTTTAAACCATAACACGTCAGTTATACCTATGACACCGAGTTTATGAGCTTTTCGGTAACGTTTTTACTGGGTGATTACTGTTCTTCCTTACTGCAGCTGGATTTGTGGAGATTGTCGTAAGTGTAACGTGGACCTGGTGGAAAGAGGTAATCATCTGTCATAGATATCGAAAGACCAACCCTAAGCACGGTGAATCCTGGTTATATCATATGCTACTTTCGATGTTAATACTATCTCGTCTCCCCTATTTGGTAGTCCTTAATGTGAGACAATTGACTACTTAGTACTGCATTGAGTTTTTAATGTTTAAAAAATATGTGCTATATATAATATACATACTCGTCATTATCTTCAATTACACCTTGAGGTCTGCTCAATATTTGTAAAAATAAACAGCAAAATAGGAAGATCAGTGTACAAGAATGCATGTTTGCACTTTCACGAAAATTAATTACAATATGCTAAAAATTGCTCTGCGACTAAATGTGCCAGATGTTTATTTAAAATCTTTCTTTTATAAGTGGCCAGTGTAAGAAATCGGATTCAAAGACTTCTTTCTTCTTATTCTGGCTTCAAACCTTATACTCCTACTAAAAGAGGTACGATAAGCCTCTCTTAAAATAATACCTACTTTCTTGAAAACGTTAAATAACAAGTAATAAATTATTGTGCATACAAACCTTGCCCTAGCTTTTGTGCAATATTTCTAGCTTCATCCCAAGGATGTCTGGAAGAAATCGCTGCTGATAAGCCCGCCATTTGTACCCAATTTGAAGCCGTTTGTGTGTATTGTTTCATTATTTTTATTGTGCAATAATGTATATTCCTATAAATTTTTAAACTAGAAACATTTCACATTTGCACTTCATTCACATTTCTACGGTATTTGGAAGTGATCCATTGCACGTAGCGCACGCTCTTTCATGTGGTACGTGCCAACCGTGGAATGAACTCCCTCCCGCGGTTTTCCCAAAGCACTACAAGTCTACAACGTGGGGCTCTTCAAAAAGTGCGTAAACCGATAGTCTCAACGAGGTAGGCAACCCACTGACTCCCTTGGCGTTAGATATGTCCATGGGTTACGGTAACCATTTTCATCAAGTGGACCCGTTTGCCTACAAGTAAACATAGAAAAACATGCCTTTCACGATGAACCATTGATATTCTAGAAGTACTTCTGTACATTAATTATGATCTTAAAAAGAAACATCACACTCCAGTTCCCGCTAAAACTCCTTTTTTTAAATACAGCTTCGCACGGTATACGTACTTAGCCAGTATTATTCAATATTTAATGTTAACAATAATCTTCAAGTAAAGTGGTGTCAGGCGATAGCCAAGCCCTTTAAAATACTGCCACCTCAAATTCAGCTAAATTGAAGGTCGTTTGACTGGTGTCCAACAATAGTTCTTGTGGCGTATATAAGTCACTTTTTACTAAATACTTGAATTCTTGTTTTTAAACAATAAATATAGTTTGTAGTTAAGACTACGAATTTAACTACAAACGAATTCTACGAATCTTAGACTTAATACTCCCAAACATTATTCATCTTTTTCAACAATTCTTTTACTGTACAGGCTATTCGACTCTGGAATGAGTTACCTGTTACTGTTGGATAAGCTAAATCACTAACAATATTTAAGAATATGACAAAAAAGCACTAGGTACCTGCAACATAGTGATGTTTGATATTTCTACGTATATTTATGTATGTAATATCAATAGGTATATTTATATATGTCTATTAAGTATAAAATATGTGTAAGTAGCTGCATATCCTCTAACATTTATGTATACCACCTTTGACCAATATAATATGTTTTTATTCCTGCCATTCCTGGGTTGTCTGGAAGCGATCGCTTCTTAGCGATAAGACCGCCCATTGTGCACATATAGAATACTAGAGTTTATCCCGCGGCTGCGCCGCGGGTTAACCTCTAGTGCGTGTCTCTTGTTTATAGAGCAAGTGGTACAGGTTATATTATATTACATTTTTATGTATTTGCGCACAGAAGATTCACTTCATTTTATATCGTTAATTATATATACCATCCCCCGTCTATCTGTCAACAAAATAAATTACAAAACTTGACCAAAAAGGCCAAAATGGTCTAAATGACCAAAAGACCACAGTGACCGACATGGCTAAAATGACGGAATAGGCAAAAACGACCAAAAAGGCCAAAATGACCAAAAAGATCAAAATGATCAAAAAGGCCAAAATGACCAAATAGGCCAAAATGACCAAATTGGCCAAAATGACCAAAAAGGCCAAAATGACCAAATAGGCCAAAATGACCAAATAGGCCAAAATGACCAAATAGGCCAAAATGACCAAAAAGGAAAAATTACCAAATAGGCCAAAATGACCAAAAAGGCCAAAATAAAAAATTACCCCTTGTCCATCCTCAGTATTTAATTTACATGCGTACCGAATTTCAGCCAAATCGGTCCAGTAGTTTTTCCGTAAAAGCATAACAAACAGACAAATATCATGTTATCCCGGAAACTATCCCATTTTTCGGGATAAAAAGTATCCTATGTTCATCCTCGGTATCGAAAATATATATATACTGAGTTTCAGCCAAATCAGTCCAGTAGTTTTTACGTGAAAACGGAACAGACAGACAGACAGAGTTACTTTCGCATTTATAATATTAATAGGGATTTTTAG
This sequence comes from Dendrolimus punctatus, assembly GCA_012273795.1. Classification (NCBI taxonomy): domain Eukaryota; kingdom Metazoa; phylum Arthropoda; class Insecta; order Lepidoptera; family Lasiocampidae; genus Dendrolimus; species Dendrolimus punctatus. The sequence goes on from CM022544.1 coordinate 8,445,001, forward strand.
GCTATAAGTTCATCTGTGTTTTCTGTAAAGGTGTACAATAAAGTGTTATCTATCTATCTACTAGTGTTCATTTTAAACGATTTTAACGTGTTTTATAATATAAGGCTGTAGTAGGTGTACACGATATCGCTAAAAACTATAAAATAAAATGCCGCGTATATATTTATCAAACCAATGCCAACAGAGGAGTTTTGCCAGTCCTTATTGCCTCAATGTGTACGCGGCATTAAAAGATTTTGAAGAATCAGTGACAAATAACATTAAAATCCTTCGTTTTATGTGTTACAAATAGGTATATTTAATTTAATTTTTCTGTGATACACGACGCGCACCACGACTACTGATTTAGAATTTTATCTGTGTAAGGAACTCATAATTTTATTCCCAAGTAAAAAACGTAATGAATCAATAGTTTCATGACGAAATATTTCAAAGTTGCGTAGGTTTGATAAAGAAAAACCATGAGTACTTACAACAAATTTATTTTTAAATGAGACCGTTTCATCTCTATCACACTTATGTACATTTGGTTTAAATAAAACAAACCTTTGAAACATTTAACTGCGAAATCTTCAATTATGCTTTGTGCTATTTGAGAGGAAACATTTAAGTCCTAAATTTTTTTAAATTCATCTACATAGATTCAAATTTTATAGAAATAATCGAATCACATGATTTGGTGTATCGTTGCTCTCAAGTGCATTGAAATTATGCGCTATATTTCTTTTAGAAGCTTAAATCTGACAACATTCTTTACGTATCTGAATTTGTCCATGAACTTCTATACCAGTAAACAAGCAATGTGTAGCTAGGTTTTTTTCAGTATATTGAAAATTTTTATTTTACGCTTGCGTTTTAATATGTATAATATACTCTAGAAATTGAAATAATATGGTGCTGATTTGAAGTTGCAACATCCTGAAGCACTTTCGAATTCGAAAAAAAATAAAGTATTTTACGGGTCAGCATTTTAATGTATTATTTATTGAACTATTTAAGCTAATATTAAAATGGCTAACATTTTCGGTGTAACTATCCGGTTACAGCGAAACATTACCTGTAGTCGTGCATATGTATATCCACAGTTGTAATTTTCACATTCGTAAAATTTATAAAAAAAAAGTCCGGAGCTTTGATGCAAGTTTGATCCCTCCGTGTAAATCTGAACTGTACCAATAAGGTTTAAGGACGCATTATATTTCCAGCATTTGGAAAAATGCTCATGCGAAAGAGCCCACATCACTGAATCCCCTTGAATATGGCTGGATGGAGATGGAAAACCGTTACGTATTTAAGTGGTTCGAAGGAGACCAACTTCCTTGCTTTGTCAGCGACTTGATTCTAAATCCTGAAGGTAATGACAGCATTGTAACATTTATTGTAACAGCATTTTAATTATCATAAGCTTATTTAAAAAATTGTATTTTATTTTTACAGAATCTGACTTGGTGGATGAAGATGACTTGTCACTTTCTGGAGACGATTCCAAAAATGAAAATTAATTATAAAATATTTCATGATCATTTCATCGTTATAGATTATTTCCAAAAATAAATATATTCTGATATGAATAATGAATAATGTTATTATCTAATATATGTTTGATTTTTTTTTTACCTCTTTATAATAATTTTATAATTGTTACAGCCTTATAATGAACCTTTTTTTCTTTATTATGCACATTTAAAGTAGTAGATGTGTTCGTTTAATTGTATATTTATAAAAAAAAATACATTGACTAATATAATTTTAATGTTATATAAATTTTACGAATGTGAAAATTACAACTGTGGATATACATATGCACGGACTACAGGTAATGTTTCGCTGTAAACCGGATAGTTACAACCGGAAAAAATGTCAGCCATTTTTAATATTAGCTTAAAATAGTTCAATAAATAATATATTAAAATGGCTGACGCCGTAAAATACTTTAATTTTTTTTTCCGAATTTTGAAAAGTGGCTGCCAGGACGTTGCAACCTTCAAAATCAGCAGCCATATTTATTTTTCAATTTTTCTAGAGGTATATTATGACATATTAAAACGGCAGACGCCGTAAAATACTTTTACTTATTAACCATCCCGAGCTTACGGCTGTATAATACGGTTTATACGTTGTAATAACTCTTAATATCCAGACTTAATACACAATCCACAGAAATTAAGCGACTGAAGACGGGTTCCTATTATATGTTATGACATTTTTATTAAATGAAATTTTAAAAAACCAAGCCGATATTAGGCGGCTCACGTCTCTTTCAACTTGGATGATTAAACCAGTGATTCATATAAACTAATTAATCATTAAAAGTTGTTGAATACCGCCGTGTCCAATCACTTCTGTGACTTTCCACCAATTGATTAATACGTGTAATATCAGCATTACTATCACTCAATTTAATTTGGCTTACTAATTGTTAAAAATTGACATAAATTCTATACGAGAATGTAAATTTTCTATCAATTATAAGGTAAAAGAATTGATAGTACGATACAGAAATTAGACTAGGGAGTATAAGCAAATTATCACCGATTTAGTAAATTTTATTTAATAACCTAGATGACAACGAGACTAGTATCTCTCTAATATAATTGCGAAATATAATAATAATGTACACGACTAGGAAATATGGCGCGAACCTGAGCAGGCCCATATCAAGCAGAGTACATCGATTGACGTTTATAAATTGCATAGGGATACATACATGCTTTTGATAAATATAATTTAAATCTTCGTCATAGAAAACAATTTTATTAAACTGAAGGCATTATGAACTAATACAACAGAAAACTTAACTTATTTATATCGTATTCTACCCATAATCCCTCAAGAATATAAGGAGAATACTGAGCCTACGTCGCCCTCCTCTATGGGTAAGGTTGAGAAGGTATATTTCATCATTAGATTGCCATACTGATCCCTTGTCCGATGTAGAGGTGATCACCTGAAGAGTTGACGAGTCGTTTTAATAGCTCTTTGAAAGAATTCATAATTACAACACTGATTGATAATGAATAAAGCGCATTTTTTCATAGTTTTTTTAGTAGAATTCGCCACAGAGGCAGGCAAAGGAATCTTAGTCCATACAGCCAAGTCTGATGTATAAATCTTCGTATAGTAACGCAGTTGCATTGTAGGCTACAACCCACGCCATTCAACGGAGTTCTTGCGAAAACTCCAAAGGCCACATTTGACTATACAGTTCACATTTCTCACAAAAATACATAATTATTACTCAAAAACTATCAATATCCTACAACTATTGTTCATTTTAGAGTATTTTTACACATTTTTAGAAAATAAAACTGCACAGCGCAACTTCCCCCCCCCCCTTCAGTTGCCGCCAAATACTCTAATTTTTTATAGTTGTTTGACGTCTTTACGTCTGTTACCTTAACACTAGCTGAAAATTAACTCCGAAATGCAAATGGTATAAAGAAACCCCAATATATTTTATATCTATGCATTGATATTGGATAGGATATTGATCGATGTTGAATGCATCACATAGTTACAGAAACAATATTACTGTTTTTAAAATTGATTGTGAACCAAATGAAAAGACCAGTCAAAGACAACAAAGCAAAAACTATTTGAGGCTATACTTAACACACTGCAAAAAAATTATGAAAAATGCCTCAAAATATAACAGTTGTTTATTGGAATGTCCAATTCGCTTGCCTTGTTTGACTAATCTGTACTTAAACAGGCGAAACATAAACTTGAAATTGTCATCGTGTCAAGCACACGATAGTTTGCGCACTACGTTATGGCGGGTTTTATACCTTCTATTCTTGCCCTTGTTTTACCATTCGTAGAAATATGATATTATTTGTATGGAGCTTATGTCAACTTTTAATTGATAGTAAGGTAAATCAACGGTTTATAACATATAGGAACAGGATATTACTAACAGACAGCTGGTACAGTACACTTTTTCACATAAGTACACGTTGTAAGACAACACATTTTGGAGCAGAGTATACTTTTGCTACGGGATCACATTGCCGGTTTAGTTTCTTAATTTTCTTCATATTTTTATTCAGAATTGCAAAAACGACATTATCTTAAGAGATGACTGCTTTCTTTACATAGATGGCGTTGTATTTAGTAACAAATCAGAATCATCCAACAGTAAATTAGTGAATATTTTGTGATAAATTCAATATTTCTTGACATATTATAATATATATTCCACGTTAGAATTTATACCCTTTCCAAGCATTTATTTTACTTTTGACAGCTCGATGACGATCAATTAGTAATTTCCTAATGTGTTACTGACCCGAATTGTTATAAAATCTACTGCATTTATTTATAAGTTTTAATCATTTTATGCTAATTATATATTTTTTATAGAGATATTATATTATGTAATAAATATACCCACATTTCAACAAGCCATTTTTCTAATTACTTGATTATTTCGATTTTTTGACGTATAGTGTTGATGGACTCGATGTATAGTCCTTTACATGACTCACTGAAAATCACTGTTACGTCACCCACAACAATAAAGTACGACAATTGTGTCATTTGTTTCTGTAGGTTTTACTTTCAAGAAATATGTGCAAACGTCAAAAGTAAAATAAACGCTTGAAAACAGTATATCTATATGTGTTTGGGTAAAAGACAGGTTTTCATAGAAACTAGTTTAATCCGTATAATCAATCTACAGCGAATCTGTGAGAAATCATAAACTTGGAACGGGTTATAGAAACAGTACAAAAATTTACTCGAAAAATAATGTGTACTTACTGACCACACCATCTACTGGAAAGTAGATATTAGCCAAATTCTTCAAACCAGTTGCCTTGCATATTAACGAATTCTCTTTGTTATCCAAATAAATTTATCTTTGATGCTCAAGGACAATATTTTTCTATTATAGCTCGAAAAAATTAATATCAGTCCTGTGACACCTGTCAAAACCATTTCCTTTGGACACAATGTTTAAATGAAAATGTTGTACAAGACTATAGTAGAATATAAAAATCAACATGCTTTAGTTTAATATATTCCTTTTATTTATCAGTCACAAATTGTTAGAAAGATTTAATTTTATTCTTTGCTCTACTGAAAATATAATAAATTTAAAAACGATAAAAAAATACAGTATCAATAGTTACAAAAATCAAATTATAGAAACCATGTAGATTAGATAGGTCATGAGCTGTTTTACCTACTTGTCACTTTGACAACTGCTGTCACAGAAACCATCATTGGTTTATTTGTATATGGAGCCATAATCCTAAACAAAGAAGAGAAGTATAAACCTGTCATTTTCAATATTTATTCTGAAAAAAAGTCAACCAACATTTTATTATTCTTTATATAATAAAAATATCATATTGCACTCGATCCGAACACAAGTCTAACCCGACATTTAAGCTTTGTTAACCTCTGCATTCCTCAGACACTAGTTTATCGTAACGTACACATAATGTATCTTAATTTAGAAAAAACAGTATTTTAAAATTTTAATTAAGAAAAAAGAAACTTACTTTATAACTTCAGATTAGGCTTCACTATGTTTTATGTTGTGCTTTTTTTCCTTTTATCACATATATCGTACAATAACTATTTATACATTAAGTATATCAACTGTCATACAGTACAATACCCTTATATCGGAATTCGAAATAAACTTTTAATCAATATTCCATAACAATACAAACATTACGAATATGCGTACACTGTACACAATATGAACACACAAAAATTGTGTAGAAATATATATTAAAATATTATTTATAATTTAAAAAAATGTCAAAGAGATTACTGTAAAGCAGTGGCGGAGGGTCGATATTTTTCATAATATATAATGTGTAACTAACTATACCAAACTTCAATGAAATCAATTGTTTCAGTTATTTTATGAAATCTTTGTACATTTTAAAGAGAAAATTGTGCAATTTAACTGTTCATCTCTTTCTAAATATTATTAATAAGAGAAATTCTTCATTTATCCACTACATAATAAATAATGCCAAAGACCGCTTGAAATGGAGAAGAAACAGTTGGAAAGCGGACCCCGGGTTCCGAAGTGGACGCTATGAATGCTATGATTTAACGCTAGATTGATGTCGTTTGTTGCTTAACCAGCCAAAATAACATGTTGAAAGATTTTTTACTGCCAAGCTGGTTAACAGGCGTGTATGGCCCAGCTAAAGAAATGAAAATTTTACAAGGTCTTTTTATAGTTTTGCACGTAATGGAAAGTGGTTAACGTTGCCTATAGAGGTTTGCAACACCAGAGACGAAGCCAACGTTGCCAGTCTTTAGGATGGGATAAGGTATGGTAATAGGGAAGATGAGAGTTTATGTAAATTTTAACCCCTAATAAGACGTGGTAGCGTGGTCGCAAGTCGTGGTACCGTAACACCAAGCGCATACGTCCAACTCAAAGGGTGCGGATTCCAATCATAGCCAAAGCATATGCATCACTTAAGCAATTTTCTGACCTAATATGCATATTGTTACAATCAAGACGTGTTAACAACGGTGAAGGAAAACATGGCGATGAAACCTGAGCATAGAGATAGCCGCCTTTGACAAGCGTGGCGGGTATATTGTCCGCACCCCAGCAGTGGGAAGTTCATGAGGTATTATTAAGGCACACGGTATGGATAGTGAGATATAGTAGGTACCGACAGTGCATCGGGTTTCGACTAGAAAGCCAATGGGTTAGGGACCTAGTTATGCAAAATGGAACCAACCCACATACTGACAGATTTGAGAAAAAGCCGTTTTTATTAAATTTTGCAAAACAAATAATAATAATAACTAATTATGCAATAACAGACCCTTCGCCACTGCTATAATGACGACATACAGCACAAATAACTCGCTATGAACATGGAAGAAGAATGCTACGAATAAAGTCGCCCAATTTATAATATGATTGGATAGTCGAGGCATTTCATAATAAAATTTAATATAATGTTAAAATGCCATGACAGTATCATACTTTTAAAATATCACGACAAAAATAAATTTAATTAACGTCCCAACATTACTAATATGCTATATGGCGCGCTGAAGAAATCATGTCATAACTTACTACGCTTGTACAGTCTAGGCGGCTTCGGTGATTCGTAATATTATAAAAGGTATTCCGATTGGTTTCACTGTCAACTACCCTATTTTGAAAAGACCCGAAAATCTAGAATTTTAAAGGGTGACACACAAATATTTCTTCCTTTGCGTTTCGATATAGAAAAACTCCAGTAGTCTTGTTACCAACATTTTCTTATTTATAACTTATTAAAAAACTTATTTGCACTACTGTCTATTTCAACCAGGATGTTATGGCTGAAACTACGTAAACTAAGATAAAAATTATTAAAATCAAAATAAAACATCGTTGTTCTGGCCGTGGCCAGGTGGAAGGATTGTAAGGGTACCAGGAAAATGATGGAACTGACTTGGAATAAAGGGCTGAAGCGATGTGCTGATATGATGTTGAGGTGACGTGGTGATGATGAGATGCGGTGAATCCTCTTCTTACAACTTGTAGTAATTAATGGGGTTGGTGATATTTTGAGTTGGTGGTGTATATGCATTATGGCGGAACTGAGCTGATTATTAAGAGGGCTGGAGTAGTGTGTGCTGATGTCTTGTTATAACAATGGATTCACATTCACATATCACTTGTTTACATAGTCCAGATTGTCATTTTGGGCAGGAAACTTATAGCGTAATTGAATAGTAGTCCATTGCGCGCGCGGCGCCGATGATGGGCCGACCCGCACTCTCGTTGAGAGATATGCGGGGGCGCGGGGATGCTTGCCGTGGACACACACATATAAAAACACACGTCGCGGCAACTGGCGCGAACAATCGTTATTCTAAGTATAGTCTTATTATTGAACAGTGATAGACGTAAATTTATTAGTAAATAATTAAAATGAATATTTATTTGGTAACAATACAAGTTATGTTTAGATGTGTCCTGCCATATCGTCGGAATTGAAATATACTGTACAGGGTCTTCATTTTTTATTGCAGGAGTTCAGCAGGACGGCAGACGGACCACTAGATGGAAAGCGCATACCATCGCCTATGGACGTTTTCAACACCAAATGTGCTACAAATGCGTTGCTGCTCGCTTAAGGAAGACTGGAACCTGGTCACTAATTCCGGAACACAACTTAAGGTTGTTATGGCGACACACTTAAGACCAGGGGTGATAGCCATCCAGTCGGGCCAATTCCCTACCACCTGGCTGTGGGTTTTGACACCTCTTACGACAGGTGACACGGCCGCAGGAAATTGCATTCTTTCTCCGTTCCTGCACGGATAAGAAGTCTATGCATTATATTGACTCAGAACAGGGTTACAGCAGGATGTTTTTAGGCAGTTTATTCGAATAAATTTATATAATCACTAGCTAAAGTCCACGACTTCATCCGCGTCACGATCGCGATGCAGAACGATGTATGAAGATAATGTAGCATACTATCAGCGCCATCTAGTTTATTAAATATGATGATGAAATACGCTGACACAGTTTTTGTAAGGTTTTACTTTTTCGCGGAATATCGTCTTAATTTTTCGGGATCAAAAGTATCCTATATGTTGACCAGGGATATAAGGTACCACCATACAAAGTTTTATTTAAATCGGTCCAGTCGTTTCAGAGATTAGCCCGTACAAACAGACAAAGAGAGAAACAAAAAATTTGAAAAAAAAAAACGAATTTAGTTCTATTTCACTTCTTACATGCCCCTGACTCGGATTTTAGCATTTTGTTATTCTTATATTATGTATGTTCTGTTGTTTTATTACACTGTATGGGTCTCCAAAACAGTAACAATTAAATACGTGATTTTTTTGTGTATAAATAATGTTGACTATCCATCTAAGCAATATTTCCATCATTAAACATGCAGAGCATTTGCTTCATATTTCTTTGAATTTGATTTTATAGACAATAATAATCCGGCAGGGTAAATTTATTGAATTTACCAAGCTTCATTCTGTAGTCGAGAATTCCGTATTTTACGACCGTAATATTTAGGGCTCAGCTAAAATGTTAGATTATAATTGTAAATCTTCATAATTTTTAAAAGTGAAAAAGATAGATAGGATCATCTAATGTCACCTATGTGTGCAAATAGTATAAAATGTTACTTGAGTCTATTAAAGTGTAGTGAAGTTTCATATACCAAAACGCAAGAGAAGAAAGACTTGTGGTGACATCTACGACCGTAGGATTTGGGGCTTTTTTAGAGTTACACATTTATCGGACGATTATAATCCATGGCATCCTTCTACCATGCTAAGAATCGCAATATTCCAAATGTTCATCAAATAAAGCGGAATGGATTGAGAACTGTTCATTAATCAATATTCATACATAATATTTCATTACAATGTCAATTTGTTGTTACCAGATGTATTAAATCTTCCAAATTTATAACTTGATGACTAGACTCTTAAAACATCGTAATAATGAGCATTTACAAAACACAAAAAAGTTGTATATATTGTTATTTCAGTGCACTCGTAATATTAATTTTTTTAAACTTTTATTCAATCTTTAAAGTACGCGCAAAACTTAAATGCGTCTCGACAGACGTTAGCTCCGTGACCTTTACGCAGGTCTTGTCAGCTTTTAGGGCCTTACTTATAATAATCTCGTTAAGAAAGGATTAGCCATCTCTTAAATAAGAAGGACTCTTATGCCCCTAATCAATGGCTGTTTCAAATAAAACTTGCCATCTTGCCTCTTAGCAGTCACTTAAACTACCTCTCGATGTCGGTTATTTTTGACAGTTATTTTACCACCTCCTCTTATTAAGAGGAGATTATGGGTAAGATTTTCGTTGAAGAGTTGCTGAGCTCTTTCTTAAAATTTAACAAACGATCATAAGTAAGACCATTGAAGTTTATTACAACTGACAGTGTATTGACGAAAGAAATGCTATACAATTTTGGATAGCAGACGAGCGACATCGCGACACTTTCTATGTAGCACTGCGTGTACCTTATATTCTGCGCAATAATTTGTACTAACTTCAAGAACGCATTAAAGTTTTGCACATACTATATACTATAACTACATCATGACCTCATTGAAGCAGAATAGGCCAGAAACGATAATGACCCACTAAAAAAGACAAATTTATAAAGCACTTAAAATCCGAAATGACTAGACGGCGCCTCAGGTAATTGTGCTCTCACTCTAATACTTCAAAACATGTTTATACCAATTTGGTTGAAAATTGAAAAGAAATCTATTAATTAAGTCATTAAGGGGCTACAAGGAAGTCATAACCCCATTTTTGAAAATATAAATTGACAAAATTTGCTTATGACGAATCTATAGTTCATGAATCTTAACAATAAATTTGTGGAATGTTTCATAGAAATTGTTATTTCAATTTCATATACATTTCCTTATATAAAACCTTGACTGAATTAAAAATATTTTTTGTGATAAATTCGTAATTTTGTTGTCATGATTTGTGGAATACAGATTTTTCGTATGTAAATTCTTTTAATTTATATCTCCAATAATATGATAATATCTTAAGATATAAAAATAACTTACTTTTTCAACACAAAACATATTTTAAAAAATCCCTTCCCTTAAAACATTAAAGCTTTGATTTGCAAGTACCTCGTGAATATGGTGGCAATAATAAAACGTCAAACAGCGAACAAAAATAACATTTGACAGAATCTAGTCAGATAAGATTTTGGATTGCTTATTTACGTTTTTTATTGGGCGATTGTCATAACTAGTCTATTTATTCCATGATGGTATACAAGTGATTTTTTCAAGTGCGCCTTAAGGGTTAAATCTTAAATTATATGTGTATAAATAGCGAAAAAGGACTTAAACGAGTCTCGAGGTGGATTTTGACGAAAACTAAAGTGGTATCTAGCTTGTAACGATCAATATCTGTGAAGTAAGGCCTCGAAACTTGTTTTTCGCTTCATATAGTTTAGGACTTAGCCCAGAAAGCCCTCTTGAAAAAATCACCTGTATAGAAAGAAATATCTATTTCAACAATAAAACGGCACAAACAGATAACATAAACATGTGGAATATTAATTTTGCGAGTGCAATGAGTGCTTTTACCACTACATACTATTTAATTAAACTTAACACCTACTTAATGTTTAAATTCAGAGAATGGAGATGTTATGTATCCCAGATACATACTATACAGTATTCAACTATCAAATAGACATTCCCATTTCCTTATTTTGTCAATAAAAATATCAACGAAAATATTTATCTATCACGACCACCTATCGAAATCATATCAAGATTTTTCAGCAACAACAAAAAATAGCTTTTGTATTGTGCGAAATAAAATATTTATGTGGAAAACCAGTTATTAATGTCAGATAGGAGGTCTTGGTAGTTAACCGTCGATGTGCCAATTACTTTTATAATTTCCCATACTGTATTTATATAACTATAATTGAATCGAATGATTTTGTAATATATTTGAAATTGCCCAAACATTTCGCAACCACACGCACACACATAGATATGTTTGCGACAAAAGCTTATTTAAAAAACTTTATAATAACAATTTCTCTCTTATTTACAAAGTTCTAGACGGTTATTCTAAAATATAAACATTTAGAAAGGAATTGGGGCATAATGTGGTCATGCTGCATAACTTAGTACATAATATAAGCACGTGCCAAAGTATTGTATCAAATGCAATTGTCAAAAAGTACGGAGCGATTAAAGCTAACCACAACGCGTTAATAATTCATAACCATTACCTTCTTCGATTAAAATTTCAAATTCAGTCGACGCTTGAGCAATCGTTGAATGTCAAATACACAATGTATCGAGTGAAAGACAACATTAAAGGGCTCGTTGTAATCAAAAGTCAACGGTCGCAGGTTATACTAGCATGCAACATTAGCGATTTAAATGCAATTTCAGTAAAGTGAACACTTTCAAAGTTTTATATACAAAGGTGGGCCATCTGGGCCCTCACATAAAATAGTGATAATATTAAAAAAATGTCTCCATCAAGTCCGAATTAAACATCCTAATGATATTCGAGTAAATATTCACAATACTAATTATAAAATAATCACTTCAGGCTGTACAAGAATCGTCGATAAATTGATCGATTACCATTTAAAAAATCTAAACTCTACAAACTACCTACCCCGCCTCGAATTAGAAATTTGAGTAAAACGCTCCAAACCACAATGAACACTTACACGCTCCCGAGAAGGGCGGCGGCGGCGTGTGCACGCCGGCACGGCCCAGTTGCACTTGCACACGCGCGTCGATGTGGGCACTTGTCGCACAAACACGTCCGCACTCCTCCGCGGCACTGGCGCGAATCGCCCGCACTCCTCAGCGTTAGTGGCGCGAATCGCCCGCCCTCCTCAGAGGCACGCGTGCGATTCGCCCACACTGCTCGGTGGTGGTGCGATTTGCCAGCACTGCTGGCGGAATGTACGCCCCCTCACAGCATCGGGGACACGTATGTGAGGTCGGTGCGTGCGCGTGGTACTACAACCGGTCGAGGCGGAACTCGTGCTCGACCGACGAGTCCGGCAGCAAGGCGCCTGGCTCCTCGAGCAGCGTGAGGTCGTCGAGGTCGAGGCCAGCGCGCAACTGCGCCTCCTCGCCGCCGAATATGCCCGCCTCTAACTCACCCGAATAATCTGTAATACATAATATGACCGTTACACCAATATTATAAACAGGTTAGGGAGTTTGTTTATAGGAAGTAATCTCTTAAACTACTGAACCCAATTTAAAAAAAATCACCCGTAGAAAGTTATGTTGTTCTTGAATGAAAGTATGCATAGGAAACTAATCTTTTCTTTTTATATAAAAATTTATAATCTATAAAAAAATGCGATAGTAACTCAATCTATCTAACTATCTGAATACCAAAAATGGACATTGATATTTTTCATCACGGGAGATGGGATCGTTTGCGATATAAAATATAGTAAATCTTCTAGGGGAAAATAGCACTAAGTATAACAGCATATACAGTGTAACTGGCAATTAACGCCTGCTCTTGATACCAGAGATACGCAGTAGGGTTTGACCCGTGGCGCAAACTAGTAGGTTATATTTGATTGAAAGTAATATTTTTTTATTTTTTTTTATGACGCCCATCGAAGTGGGCATGGACCATCTAGTTTTTAGTTAAAAAAATTACTTGTTTATGCAGGAGTTGAGCGTCACCTGTCAGTATGATGTCCGGTATGCTGGCGGGCGTCGCCGGCGTGGGGGGCGCGGAGGGCGAGGCGAGCGGCTGCAGCGCCGAGTACCCGCCGCCCCCCGGGACGGGGTCCCGCGCGCCCCGCAGCGGCTCGCAGCCCCCGCCACCGTTGCCGCTAGACCCGTGTGACGCCTGCGCACCAACAACAATCACGACAGTCAACAGGCGGCCTCAGGACAACAAAGATCCAAGCAGAACAGATCCAGATACCGAATCTAGGCTCGACAAAACATCGCCCTGCGAGTGTGCACGGGATCTTAATAACGATGCTGTCGCTCGCCACGTGGACACTAGCAACTCGCCCCGGGTTTTACTCGTACCCCAGTCGGTAATAACGATGGGTCGATGCGACGAAATGGGAAGTGCTATATATTTGGACATGGAGAAAATTTATAAAAAGAATTTTCAATTCCATTAGTATGATATAAATATTGTACAGTATTAAATAAATCGTAGAAACAGCATAAAAACAAATTTTCGTTGAAAAATCACATTTTGTTTAGGTCTCTCATTGCTTATTAAAGAATTGCAAGACCTCGATTATATGATCAAGGTCTTGCAATTCTCTTCTTCTTCCAACAGCGCAAGTGCCTGAAGTTTCATTTCCTCTATACTGACAAAATATCATTCATAGCAAACATGCAATCTAAAATATAGCGTGAGACCGCAACTTAAGAGATTAATTATTTACTGAATACCTAGACACGATGTAGGGTATTTTTAAAATAGAAAAATATAATATTTTCAACTATATACAATTATACAGATCATGCGAACAAACAAAAAAATAATAAGAACCTGTGAATATGTATGCGTTGAATTCGTTGTCTGCGGCGAATGCGGCGAACTGTGGTTGATGTACGTCGCGTTGTAGCTTGACACCGGATGATCTAACTGTTCAAACAAAAGGCAATCATTACGATTCGCTCCAATAGACAAATGGCTGAGCAAGCGAAAAAGAAACATCGATAAAAACGTAGCAAGACCTGAAAAAAATCAAGACAATACTATAACTACATATGTTGTAAAATTAATCTAAAAGTAACAAGCACTTTTACCATGGAAGAAGAATACTGGAAGTACTATCGCCCCATAAAAACGTAATTCTAATACGATCCTGAATTCTACATGATTAGATGACGCCACAGGTTGTTTTCTCATTTTTTGATATTTGATTATTCAATACATTACTTTAAGGAACTACCTAAATGGAGTTCGCTAGGTCGCTCGGCCATTACTACATTTTTGGACATACCATGTCCAAAAATTTGATGATGGAATGTTCTTACCTTTCTAAACCCATTGTACAAACTCGAACCATTTACATATACATATTTATGTATGTGAATTTTTGTCTAAGTCAAGATTTTTTTATGAAATATTCGTAATAATCATTGTTGAGATTCGTAGAGTACAGATTATTCGTAAGTAAATACTGTCAATATATATTTTTACAAATGCGATAATGCGCGAGCGAGATAGCCAACTTCATTTATCATCAGTAAAAAATATTTTAGTTTTTGACTTAGTTGGTCTGTTAAAATAATAAGACATCAAAAAGTTGGCGGAGCATAATTTGTAGCGGCCAGTGGTCATATAGGATTTCGGATTTTCTTAGCTTTATTTTTTTATTACTAGGCGATTACTATTATGTAAAGAATGACATGTCGGTTTGCGGTTTGACAGACGACATATACTGGAATAGAGAAGTTTAGAAGGAAAGAATATAGGTAATGTGCCGATTCTAAATAAATGGGAAAACAAGAGAGACTATCATTCTTTGTATTCTTATTACATGGTTATACTTAAGCACTGCGGATATCAAAAGAAAGCATTAATAAGTAAAGTAATACAAAATAATCCATTCCGATTTTTACCATTTGAATATATCTATCAAGAGGTTAAAAATAAACAATACAGTGCTGCAATAACTTTTGGTAAAGATACATCGTATTTTGTGTCAGCAAGTGATGCGATTATAACAATTCTATGTAAAATCATGCTCACTACCTATAAAGTTATACAGTGCCGGATAAATCAAAATCTGGACATATACAAATTCCAATAAAAAAATAACAATTTAAGTCATTAACAACATAATTAATGTAAATAAAAAAATAAGGAAGAAACCGAACTTATATTGTTCTGGATTTAAATTAGTTGCAAAAAACGTTTTAAAGCCCAATTTGCTATAAATAATACTTATGCGTAAACAGATTTTTGAGATGGTAACTGGTGAAATTAATACTTCACACAGGTTTATGTCTACGATGGTACCTCAGATTTGCTTAATGTTCAATTTACCGCCCACTAATGTGGGTAGGTAGAAATTGACATTAATGGAAGCCACTTTGGCCAACATGGCCTTATTCCTAGTTCGATTGAATTCTGGCCGGAGAGCATGCCTAAACGAATTTAGGCATTTTTTTCTCTCTCTTTTCTATGTATGTGTATGTCTTTTACTTCCATACTCTTCAATTCAGACGTATGTTCTCTGTCACACCACAAATAATCATTTTCATCCTTCACAAAATCCATAATCTCTTTTTTGGTCTACGATTACATTTGTACCCGTTAAATCTTCTAGTTTAAAATTCTTTTTGTCGCGGGATTTTCATGGACTTCGTTACATGCCCATACCACCTTAGTCTTCTTGCTCTTAATACAAAGGGCCTTACTTATAATCTTTTCTTAAATTTAAAGAAAATGCTCAGCAACTGATTATTTAAAATCTTACTCATAAACTCCTCTTCAGTCGAATATTTTGGGTAGAACCTATGTTCAAATTTCGTTTATCTGTGCTTCTCTTAGGTAAACAACAGGTAATAGACGTTTATAAGTGAAAAAAGATATTAATTGAGTAGGGTCTGATTCTGACTCTCTTACTTAAGAGATGCCTTATCGTTTTTCTTAACGAGATTATTATAAATAAGGCCGTTAATATAAGGTGCAACTTTTCAAGAGCCTCTTATGTACTCATTTTTCACCTCATCCATTCTTGTAACAATAACAGTAATTTTAGTATATATTATTGTGAAAGGTATATCCTTATGGTGAAGTAAAACATCATGAGGTAAAGTGCCCATAGAGATTTCTATTGTTTGAGACCTGCTAATCGGGCATAGACTAACTAACAATGAAGGGCCAGCGAGCCCATCAGTTGCATGTTTACGGGTTGAAATATTACCATATCAAAATTTTATTTGCGCATCATATACAATACGGATTGGATATTTGATAGAAAGCTAAAATTCATTTAAATATGGGCACAATAAAACAAAATATATCGTAAATTAAAACTAATAATAAAATGTGTCGACTTTTAGAGATGGGCGCGTGCAGTGGTCTAGTCATATTCATAGTGATAAATAATAATGAAAAATATAAATTAAACGTTGTGATGGATAACTTGTCTTATTATTTTTATGTTAATGTCTACGGTTTTGTAACAGTCTTTGTTTATAAAATTTTGCCAACTAAAATAGGAACCCTTATTGTCTCACCCCGATCCCTGTATGTATGACAGTTGATTATCACAGGAACTACTAATTATATTATATTTACCTTTTTTACTTTTCGCGTTATAATAGCACAAAAAATTAAGTATTTATCTGAGAATTTAAACGAGATTTAAATGATTAAAATGCGAATATATTCTATATTCAAAAAGATCTCCTTATAGATAAATGATCAAAATATTTGTCAGAAATTTATGTGATACATTCTCTGCAGTTTTTTTTAAATATATAATTATATATATTTTTTGTTCAAAATAAACCATATTCGTATGGTATTTGATTGTTTTGATATGTGTATGTTTGGTAAAATTTCGTGTTTATGTAGAAAATCTGTCTGAAAACTATTTAAAGCAACATGTTTGAGCTGCCACAAAGAGATACAATTTGGCTGAGGATAAAAGACAGGGAGTTTTATGGTTCCGGCTCTCGACAAGTACCTTTTTGGTATTTTTATGGCACGAGTTCAGCAGCTGATGAAAAACTGTTACCATCGCCTATGGACATTTGTAACACCAAAGGTGCACAAAACAAGAAGACAAGTGATCGACCACGGCAGCGGTTAGAAAACAATGTATAATTTGTTTATGATGATAATAGTAATAATAAATTGTGTATGTGTGATGGGTGTCGTACATTTTCCGCGACTTGGACGTGCGCGGTCCACCCTGACTCCACCAGGCTCTGCACCAACTGCGCCCAGTCCTTGGCCAACATCCACACCAACGTTACACACATATACGTATTACGTACAACTATTACACATATATATATCATATTTTATTCACCCAGTTGCATGGAAGGCAATCAATTCCGGACTTTCATTATATTCTGTTTAAAGCCGTGTACCGACAGACCCAAAGAAGGGCAAAAAATAAGCTTCGTTTGTCCTAGGTAGACGTTTCGTCTCACAGACGACTGGTTCAATATTATTTATCGTTAGTTGGAGTCACAAAACGAACGCCAAAAGAATGGCCTTCGTTGAGCCTGTGTGTACGCGGCCTGAAGGTGAGCGGTTATTTAGACAAAGCATGTTCAAATCCACCGCATTATTTTAAATCACGGCAATTATTCCGGTCACAAATGTAGTATTGTCACCTTTGATCGTATGTTGCCGAGCTTTAAAACAGCAAACCGTATTAGCCATATAAAAATAACATGAACAAGTTTTAGGGACAAATTATTCAATTAGTTTTTTTTACAGCAAAATGTTGTTCCGTGTTACAATTGTCCGCATTGGACTTTAAGTTGGAAATTGTAATACTTTGTCCTTGCTACTGGGCCTAAGGATACATTCTGAATAACGGCGTTGGAGGTTCTATATATCCATTCCATAACAATTAAACAGACTGTATATATTTTTTTTATTTCTCATACTCGGAAGTACGCTTGAAGTTATCTAATCATAGGAATGAAACCAGAACTTTTCGTACCTGGGAAACGATTTTCCCTGCTGTCAAAAACTTTAAAAACAATGTGAGCTATGTGCGTACTTTTTATACAGTCACAGTTAAATCGCGACATTAAATTGTAATTAAACCATATCAACAATTTTGTAACATGATTTTATACTTATACTTTTTGTTACATTTTTATTTAATTTATATGGAACTAAATATTTACTATCAGTGACAAAAAATACTGGCTGTTTACAAATCAAAGAAAAAAACTTCTTGACGTATCACATGTGAGTATTAAATGAGTTAATCGGATTTAGGTACGGATTTAACGCCTGATTTCATTAGAGAAGTAGCTGTTTGTTTAACTAATCAGTTTTTATTTACTTTCCTTATATTCCAAATGAAAAGCAGAATGGTAACCTCGGGTGAAAGACCTATTCAGGCGCTCGTACTATTAGCGCCCCCGCTACATTCGTGCATCAAAGCATCTCGTGCTTGAATAGATCACTTTCATCCCTCGTGTAACAATCTACTATCAATTATCTATAACATGTATGTTCATAATTCCTAATTACACGTAAATCTCAAATAATTCATATATACAGAATGTTACCTCAAAATGTAATTTTTTTACGTTAAAAGTTGAGTTTCCTTACAAAGAATATATTTATCATTGTATAATTTTATTAGAATTAGAAATATTTTATTCATTATCGTATCAAAATAGATGATCAAACTTTATATTCATTTGTTATATAAATAGTTTGGGGATTTCACCAGAAAATTGATGATTTGATAACTATTAAATATTTTTGTTAAAATACACTTAAATATAGTTAAATAATTTATATGTATTAATGTGGAGCAGTTGTGAAGCATGATGCAAATGATGAATTATATATACATATACGTTTACTACTTACAACTCCTTGCTATCCATTGAAGCATAGAAATGTTATAAACATTTTTTTATGTAATAATATAAAAATAAAATAAGAAAATGAGTTTAATGGGGTCTATTATTCCATGACTACTACAATTTGTATGACACATATAAGTATGTTATATATACTCCATACATTGCAGGAATAGTACAATTAATAATTATTGTCGAAAAATAGGCGTATTATAAGTTATTCTTCTGCCTGGACATATTATTAGTATGATTCCAATACATGGATAGCATTATTGATTTCAACATTTAACTCGTCTAAAAAAATATAAACCCTCCAACTAAAGATAATTAGGTTGCAAATTTTCTTGCATTGCACGGAGTATAAAAGAAGTGGGATGTAAAAGGGGAGAAACAAATAAACAGATGGTATCGAATGAAATGTAATGTATCGAAAATCGATATTAGCCTCATGCCAAAAATAATATGTAGTATGGTGCCTAATGAAGATTACTTTGATTAATTCAACAATATTTTATTTATTCCTTAACGTATATTAATGCAGAAAATATATTTTTTACAAATTATATTTCTGGTGTTGTCAAAAAATCTAAAATATTTAGATGCATATTAGGGTGGCGCAAAAAGCGATTATTTTTGTTTTAAGTCTCGAGTGAAAAAATGTTAGTTTTTGATGTTTTAAGAACACCCTCCAAAGAACAGCTCAAAAGAAAAAATTAAAAGGACGCTCCAAGATTTTTAAGATTTCATAAATCGCCAAAAACGGACTCATTTTCAATTTTTTTTTCGTTACGGTATAATTCTATAGACTAAAAAATACAGTTCAAAATTTGAAGAGGTCACTCATATTTTTTAAAATTTACTAATGCATTACTCGCTCGAAAAAAAATCTAGATTAATGCATGAATAATTAAAAAAATCGAATTATTATATGAATAATAATATTTATTTTCAAAACTTTATTTCTTAGAAACTATGCATGAGAAAATGATGACGATGCGAGAGTAAAACCTCGCATTTGAATTTAAATTGAAATCCGTCAGACATCGGCCTTTTATTGGGAAAATAGGTAAATAATAAAATAAATGAAACCAAAAAACATTTTTCGGTTTAATTCTTCGTTATATTTCAGACGAAAAGTAACCAATGCCCATTGCCTAAATTCAGGATTCTACCATGGCGCCAAAGTCGATCCATAAATTTTGGTTGACCAAATATTAACGTCTCAACTCTTGAGACATGACCATTCAAGGAGTGGTGACATCTCCAATAAAAAAGGATGAAATGAAAATCGGACCCCTAAAATACTGTGTCTTTTCGCATATGAGCATCGTTCTAGCATAGGAGCATTATCAAGGAATCGAACATTGATAGACGTATCGGAATAATATCGTACTTTAACAATAAAACACATAATTAATTGAAATATATCTAGGAGAGAATAGTCCGAAAAAATATTCTTACCATTGTGATTTGTTCGAAAGGTTGTAGTAGAGCTTGGTGTAAACTATAATCTGTTTGCGGTGACTCAACTGGACTTCCTGGACTGTGTACCATCTGAAAATAGACAAGGAAATATTCAAATATATTTGTAACGTATATAATTAAATTGTACAAAATAAAATTATAGGGGTAATAGACAGTATACCCGCCACGCTTGTCCAAGCCGCTTGGCAGGTTTGACACACCCCTTCATACCCCTATAATGGGAGGCCCGAGCCCAGCAGTGGGACACTTATGGGCTGACATTATTAAAATAAAATTATATATATAACGATATAAGTATATGTTTAATTTCATTCTCATTGTGATCTATAATTATGAAAGAAGAATATCAAGAACAACAATCACTCAGTAAATAACTTGTGCACGGAACATTAACCAAATTGACCACCACTAAACTACAAGTCTACAATATTGAGAATCGTAAAATATTATATGAAGTATGAACTATAGGAATTCATTAAAAAAATATTCGTTAAAAACTTATTTACATAATTATTATTGTTTGTAATTTTGTACCCTAAATGCTACAAATATCACGAAAAAGACTTCTTCCATGCTAATATTTGTATCTAATATTCTCCTCCGCGGATTAGTATGGCGATCCAGCGAGAAAACGTAGAAAGGCTTTGGTCGTCACCTTATTCATAGAAGATGGTGATCTAGGCTCCAGTATTCTACTTATAGTCTTGAGGGACTATGGGTAGAATAGAATGCAAATAAGTTCAGTTTTCTTTTATGTATTCGATTATATATAAATTTCTTCATTGTACTAGCTTTTAATTTTTGATATTCGATTGTATTTTAATATATGTCATATATTATGTGACATTAAAAAAATATTCTCCTTGTCCTAAGTTTATTGTAAGCAATAATTGTTTACATTAATTTATTTATAACAATGGAGCATTGCAGTAACTTTTCAACAACTGTGCTGTTTTGGTTTATTTTTAAAACGACCGCTAATTCTATTTCTTAATTCAATCGCTGTTATAAAATTAAAATAATTAAAAAACAGAGTAGACAAAAGATTTTATTTGACAATACTATCCATGCTAAAGATTAAGCACTTTCCATTCGTTCAGTGGTTTGATGTTAGAACTCATTCACTCGTGTATTATATTTATACTCACAGTGGGTGAAGGTATATTTATATTTGACGTGGATGAATATTGTGATGGCGGACTACAGTGTGACTGGTATCCTGAGCTCATCCACGCGTGGTCCAAAGGTGACATGTTCTGAAACCAGCGACAATGTCCAAATAAGATTTCATTTGAAAAAAGTGACAGTGTGCGAGTTAAGTTTACGCATGGTGGGTTCATCTATAAAATGCAAAGCAGATATGAGGCCTAATTCAATAAAACTGGTATTTAAAAAAAAGTATAGATTATGACCACAAATCAGTCGATAGAGTTAAAACTCACCAGCCGATGGGGGTTCAGTTATTTTTTGCACATATTTTAATATTACTTTAAAAATGTAAGTAGAAATTATTTATATATCATTTTGCCATGTACTAAGGGAGCCTTTTCATTTATTTTGATACCCTTACTCGATTTTCCTTTTTAACTTTTGAATTTCAGCCCATTACATATTTGTAGACACAGGAGAATTCCAAAATATGCTAAATTACATAATCTATTCTAAGATAAACAACTTTAACACACAATCGAACAGACATCACAGATCCCGAGCTCAAGGGTTTCTGTTTACCTTGAGGTATCGATCCTTTAAACAGCGTGATTGAAAATGACAATGAATACGCTTTTTAACAGTGAATAATATAAAGCCGTTCTAAACTTTTAGAAACTTCAATTAAGGGTATATCTAGACACGGGGCGAAGATAAAATGTTTGTTTAAAAACTCAAGCCCGAACTTATTGTTATTCCCCGTTCTTTGTTACTACAATTTATATAAGGTAAGCTATACCATTGTTGGGACCCAGTCAAGTTCAAGATATTAAGATATTTTTTTTGCAGCCATACAATAATATTATAATTATCATTGTATGGCCACAAAATAAGTAT
This sequence comes from Dendrolimus punctatus, assembly GCA_012273795.1. Taxonomy (NCBI): domain Eukaryota; kingdom Metazoa; phylum Arthropoda; class Insecta; order Lepidoptera; family Lasiocampidae; genus Dendrolimus; species Dendrolimus punctatus. The sequence goes on from CM022544.1 coordinate 8,467,598, forward strand.
ATTAGCGCCAATAATAGTACAATTTCCCCTATTTCATTTATATTTAATTATTTTTATTTATTATTTAAGATATTAATTTTAGTGTTATCTTTATTCAGGGGAATATTACATTTTGCCCAAGATCATTTAAATTTACAATAATAATATGTAGTATTTATTAATATAATACACTAACAATCACACTGTTTTGTAGGTTACTTGTTAAAGCTAGCCCAAACATGCAGTTATGTACGATATAAGCTGTTTTAGTATATAAGGCGCCTGGTTTAATCATAATCAAGAATAGAAAATGTATATTGTATAAAAACAGATTTATCAAAAATTTCTACAAAATGTATACTTATTAAAAACAAGAGTAAAAATTTTATATTTACAATGGAAATAACCAAAATATTAATCCTCACAAAAAAATTTGACCTGAACCATAAAATTTCGCTGAAAATAAAATACTTAGCAGCCGTTTGTGGCTTTGAAAATATTGTATTACTCACACAAGCCATAGCTTATAGGCAAACGAACGTAACTACTAATTCTCAGTAATACTTTAAACGTAATCAAGATGACCAAAATAAAAACGAAACAATCATACAAATTTTCCAATAATTATTTACTTCAAGATTTTTTTTGGAATTTGTTTCATGAGTTTGAAAAGAAAGTAATCAAGACATTTATGTTGAAACAAATATGTGTAATATTCATAATTTTATTATCTAACAATAAATTTTTGAATATGTTAATTGAGGATTGCATTTGCAGGATTTGCAAGTAGAACGGAGAAACACGGTAGAACTGAAACCAGTCTTCAACAAAATTTAAATGATAAGGTAATTTTAAAGTCCAGCAGTCGTTTGATGATGCCTCGTACATTCGATATTTTTTAATTCGTCTGATTTTAATATAGAAAGTAGAGGTAAGTAGGACCATGTTAATGGGGGTTCAAATTGAAAATGTTCAGCTGTAAGTAGTAAATAATAGTTCAGGAGCCGACCAGAATGGCGCTAGTATAGGCAAATAATATAATGATTATAGTAGTGGTAGACGGAGTGACACTGACGTATGGTAGTTGACAATTGCATGTTTTTTCTATTTTAATACTATAATTTCATTATAATTTTTTTTCGCTTTAATCATCCTTGAATAAAATAATGCAACAATTTAACTTTTATTTAAATAGCACACGTCTAATTTTTTGCTTTATGACCGACGTCTATTCATACACAGAGATGGTCCTCCTTACCTCTAACCTCCAAAGATTTCTAGTATCAATTTGCGTAAGAGCGTTGTTGTAGAATAAAGGTCTATTAAGATTCGTCGACAATATTTTAAACAGTACATTTACATTTAAGCAATTATTGTGCAGCTATTATGGCTATTAGTAAACAGTTTAATGTAAAGCGTTATATATAATGTGATGAAGTATTTTGTATGTAATAAGTATTTAGAAAACTATAAAAAGTATTCTGCAGTTTTTTTATGGTGACATGGAATAAACACGCTTTTCGAACGCAATAAAATGGTGAGAATATCATGCGATTATTAAATAGTAAAAAGCATCGAATACGTTATATCGTTATTGAAATGACAGAATATTCCGAAACATAGGCGATGATTCCGCAGTAGGTAGCGTTTTTTTTGAAGCACTGAAGCGATCGTCCGTATAAAACGTTTATATTGGTATCAAAATTAAAGTGGAGAGGTTAAAAAAGAAAACGAACCTTATTATGATGGAGATAATTATTTGTGTTTGGTACAGATAAGTGATTCTGAAATAAACAAAAAAAAAATGATTTGTGTTGAAAGCAAATAAACACAAACATAACAAACCAAAATGTTAAAATACATCTATAAAAGACATTATACAATTAAGCGCTGAAACGACAGACGTGTTAACTATTAATTATATACGAAGCTCTTTTGTTAGGTTTTAACGTTTGTGAAGTATACGAAGAATTATAATCGTCAAGTAATAAATAGAACTTAGGTGCTGTTCAGGCACCTAAATATTACATGCTTCATGGAGTCAAAAGTCATTTCTCCTATGGCTTCTTGACAATGCATTATTTAAAACATATTAGCTCAACGTTACAGCTATATAGTACGTGCATAACTTTAATGCGTGCTTCAAGTTCGTACATATCGTTGCGCAGGATATAATTACACGGTTGAGCGGTGGTACGTAGAGGAAGTGTTGTGCTCACGCCCGTTAAGGCGCTTTTCATTGGTCACTTATAATAACGTTAAAAATTAATAGGATCTGCGGCTAACTTCTGTCGAGACGCAATTAAGTTTAGCGTTACTGTTAATTTTGTTCTAAGACTAAGCACGTACTACAATTTATCAATACCGGGCTCATCTACATCCTTACCTGAGACTAAAAGTTTATTTATACATCGTAATGCGTACTTATCGCTAGAGACTTCGCGATGTATAGCCGGGCTTAGTAGAAATCAGTCAAAAATTACAAAGTACGTCGTGCTAATTTCAATTCTAGATTGTTTCAGACTATAATAAAATCTATATACTACATAATAAATCTGTAAATGGTTCGAGTTTCTACAATGTGAAATAAAACCGGGGGGCAAATTCGTACTTAAAATTGTATGTATGTTACATGCAGCTGCTACTAAGGGTTTTTCAGGCGGCATAGACGCGGGGAAAACGTTAGTTTAAACAATAAAACATCAAAAAGCGAGAGAAGAAAGATATTTCGATATATTTATGTGACGTAAAATTTAGAAGCTGTTCAAAGGTAAGTTTTGTACTAGGTAATTATCATTGCTAGTATTTTTCATCTATTTTTTACACACTTTTCAGAGTTTTCTTCATAAAACCTTCTAAGGTAATATGAGCATAGTATTGGTATTGGTTGTTACATCATTTAAAGGTTTTGAACGTTTGGCGTATAAATCGCAGTCGTTTACGAATTTAAATATTTGCTCTAACACTCCACATCAGAAGGCTTAGTTCGAAGTCATTATTATTTTTTAAACAATATGTGTTGCCACAATCAATACCTCCTTTTCTAGTCTTAATTTGCTGAAAACGCATTAAAACCTTTATTGCTCCATTTAGTATTTATTAGTCGTAATATATCGAACGTTCCATTATATACAATTTTATGTTGTTACATGTTTTTTTGTTTTGTTTGCATTGTTTATTTCGCATTTTTTAGATTAGGTACAAACAGATTTGTGACACAAAAGAAGTTATACAAAGCTTTCAATATGTAAAATTATTGTTGTACTAGAGTTTACCCCGCGGCTGCGCCGCGGCTTAACCTCTAGTGCGTGTCTCTTGTTTATAGAGCAAGTGCTAAAGGTTATATTATATTACATTTTTTATGTATTTGCCCACGGAAGATTCACTTCATTTTATATCGCTAATTATACCATCCCCCGTCTATCTGTCAACAAAATAAATTACTAAACTTGACCAAAAAGGCCAAAATGGTCTAAATGACCAAAAGACCACAGTGACCGACATGGCCAAAATGACGGAGTAGGCAAAAACGACCAAAATGGGCAAAATAATCAAAATGACCAAAGAGGCCAAAATGACCAAATAGGCCAAAATGACCGAAAAGGCAACAGTGACCAAATAGGCCAAAATGACCAAATAGGCCAAAATGGCCAAAAAGACCAAATAGGCCAAAATGACCAAAAAGTCCAAAATGACCAAAAGTCCAAAATGACCAAAAAGGCCAAAATGACCAAAAAGTCCAAAATGACCAAAATGACCAAAAAGGCCAAAATGACCAAAAAGGCCAAAATGACCAAAAAGGCCAAAATGATCAAAAAGGCCAAAATGACCGAATAGGCCAAAATGACCAAATAGGCCAAAATGACAAATGCAAAATAACCAATTAGGCCAAAATGACCAAATAGGCCAAAATGACCAAATAGGCCAAAATAACCAAATAGGCCAAAATAACCAAATAGGCCAAAATGACCAAATAGGCCAAAATAACCAAATAGGCCAAAATAACCAAATAGGCCAAAATGACCAAAAAGGTCAAAATGATCATAAAGGCCAAAATGACCAAATAGGCCAAAATGACCAAACAGGCCAAAATGACCAAATAGGCCTAAATGACCGAAAAGGTCAAAATGATCAAAAAGGCCAAAATGATCAAAAAGGCCAAAATGATCAAAAAGGCCAAAATGACCGAATAGGCCAAAATGACCAAATAGGCCAAAATGACAAATGCAAAATGACCAATTAGGCCAAAATGACCAATTAGGCCAAAATGACCAAATAGGCCAAAATGACCAAATAGGCCAAAATAACAAAATAGGCCTAAATGACCAAAAAGGTCAAAATGATCAAAAAGGCCAAAATGACCAATTAGGCCAAAATGACCAAATAGGCCAAAATAACCAAATAGGCCAAAATAACCAAATAGGCCAAAATGGCCAAATAGGCCAAAATGATCAAAAAGGCCAAAATAACCAAATAGGCCAAAATGACCAAAAAGGTCAAAATGATCAAAAAAGCCAAAATGATCAAAAAGGCCAAAATGACCGAATAGGCCAAAATGACAGAATATGCAAAAACGACCAAAAAGGCCAAAATGACCAAATAGGCCAAAATGACAAATGCAAAATGACCAATTAGGCCAAAATGACCAAATAGGCCAAAATGACCAAATAGGTCAAAATGACCAAAAAGGCCAAAATGACCAAAAAGGCCAAAATGACCGAATAGGCCAAAATGACTAAAAAGGCCAAAATGACCAAAAAGGCCAAAATGACTAAAAAGGCCAAAATGACCAAATAGGCCAAAATTATCAAAAAGGCCAAAATGAAAATTATCCCTTGTCCATCCTCAGTTTTTAATTTACAAACGTGCCGAATTTCAGCCAAATCGTCCAGTAGTTTTCCGTAAAAGCATAACAAACAAACAGACAAATATCATTTTATCCGGAAACTATCCATTTTTCGGATAAAAGTATCCTATGTTCATCCTCGTATCGAAAATATATATATATACTGAGTTTCAGCCAAATCGTCCAGTAGTTTTACGTGAAAACGGAACAGACAGACAGACAGACAGACAGACAGACAGACAGACAGACAGAGTTACTTCGCATTTATAATATTAATAGGGATTATAAATATAGTAATCTACAAAAATGTCTTCAACAAAATATTAAATTAATAATCTTTCCATTTATACAGAGATTCCCTGCGTCTGAAAAACCAAGTTATTAGTTCAATAAATTACAATATTTGGCTATCAATTAGTGTGTACACAATATTAATGCATATATTACGTCACCTAAGTGGATTGGAGTAGCCACACCTTTTATGACATAACAATAGTATTTAGCGCGATTCATTCATTCTTGCATAAATACAATCGTATTATTCGTTTCAAAATAACCGTACGGATACTATGTACATTTTTAGAGACGGTACGGTATGAAGTCATATTAATAACTGACTAATCAATTAGAGTATTGTTACGAGTTGCGAGACTCGAATTAAAATGCCGTTAGAATTACTATAGATTTATTAGAACTATACAAACCCGTATAACACAGGTACAAATATAACCGAACACAACAAGTCCAAACGTAATGCAGAAAGTCGTTGTTCAATAATACGCGCAAAATCAGTCTCTATTAGATTCCCGATTGTAGTACACACGTCTCGCTTTGATCGTGTTTCTTGTTCGACTGCCCCTCCGTCAATCAGGCCATCGTTTTATATTGCACAAATGCAATATGCCCGTACCGTAGTCGACATAATCCAAAACGCCTGGCTAAAGAGTCGGACACAAACGAGTACAACGAAACAATGGGCTGTTCACTAGAAGCGTAGGCCAATAAATAAATATACAAAAGAAGACTATCACAACAGAATTACAATTATTTCAAATGCCGACAGGTAATAAATTGTGCTTCGTGGATTTGTGTTTGTCGAGGGGGCTGAGTTGTAACAATATATAATGTTGAGGTAGTATAAAAAAATAAGAATTCAGTTTTTTAGGGATTTATTAGCAAATTATTGTGTAAATTTTCTCAATATTAATAATAAATAATTGTAGGATATCGATTGTTTTACGCATGAATGTATTATAATTCATATATTATTCAATTGCATATGTCTTTTCGAGTAGTCCATAAGCTTCCGACGCATAGCGTTACAAGACCTACGGCTGGACCAAACTTAGCTTAATATGAGTTTGGATTTTGACGAGTATTTTTTAAAAATTATTTTAGAACTAAAAAAACTATGAATGAATAATAATTCGTGATATGAAATATTTTTGTTTTTTTTAAATTTCGCATCCACATAAGAAAAACAGCGGAGGCTCATCGTCTGTATGGCACGCTAGATTGTGCGTAGATTGACACGCATTTGGCCGATTTTTAAAATAAATATAAACACGACAACACAAAGCTTTAATTAACACTTGATGGGACGTGCGATAGAATGTATTTAGAACTTGTATAATTAAAATAGATTTAATTGTTTTTGTACGTGTCATAGACGTGATACACGTTATAGTGTAAGAATTTACTACATGATTATGAACTAATTGTTTAGATTATTATTATTTCTTAAGTAAATTTTTATTTTAGAGCATTCCAATCTTAGTTTTTTTTTATAAATTATTTATTACTTATATAATTATGAATGTTTACGGGCTTTTTATGATTGAAATAGGATATACCAGCGACTTCGTACACGTTGAACTATAAATTCCCGGGGGATTCCCGGGACACAAATTATCCCAGCATTTAAAAAATCAAGTAAGCTATCGTTTTAGTGGAAACTGTGTCAGAATAAACAGATTTTTATGCATCCTATATTCATTCGCCTATTGTCTTCTGTACTTAAACATCTTGAATTGTATGTTAATGTTATGCAATAAGTATATTATTTTCTATTTTGATTTAAATTTGAACCAGGTCGATGGCGCTGCAATCGGGTTCCAGGCTTTAGGTGATCCCGGGATGGTTTAGATTCACGGTTAGACCCGGTAGGTGGCGCCGCTGAACACCTCTTTCACGGTGGGACTGATTTTGATATTTTATTGTGTTTTTCAAGTAGATTCAAGAATGGTTTAGATTAACAACTGGTCCCGGTTGATGGCGCTGCAATCGATTTGTCGATTTTCATTTTTAAAGGCAAGCCAACGTCTGCTGGTACAGCTATTATAATATAATATAAGGAACATTTTACTATACAACCGATTCAAATTCGTAACTATATATGTATATGTTTTGGTAACGTTAACTATGGCCGGTTCCTATATCTATTATTCTCTCACTTGCCTTACTATCGGTTTAATTTTGACATTACTTGTATGGAGCTTATATTACATTTTAATCGACTGTAAGCCAAACGAGCGTTTGGTAAGATATAGAATTGGGCTGTTAGAGAATAGGGTTTTTGTAATAATTTAATACTTCTAATAGTTGACTCTATGGCTAAAGTGATAAGATAAATTATATCTATGCTAAAGTGGCCTAATTAAATTTAATTTTTTCTAACAAAATCAAAGTTGCTTTCAGTTTTACTCTGGTTTTATTCACAATTAAGATTAAAATGAGCAATCTTTGTATGTATATTATAAAAAAATCAACTTCCGTACGTTCGTGTTTGTAAAATTGTCAAGCAGTCGATAGATATACTACACTTATAATAATTAAAATTAGACGAGCCGCAAAGCGAATTAAAGCTGGGATCAAATCTAAAATATTTTATTTAAACTACACTGATTTTTAATTACTTGGGCTAAAATGACCGCTGCAATGTACCTTTTTTATGTAGCAAGCTTGGAGCAACTCACCACTGTGAGTTAAATCCTATAGAAGTTCCGTAGAAATTTAACTCACACAAATCATTTAAGAATCAAGAAAGGTTCATTGCAGTTGTGATTTTCGTCTAGGTAAAAAAAACCGACTACAAAAACTAAAATGTATACCTACGAATACGGTCCTACGAATGGTGCCACGCTTCTTAAAAATATAGGTCCCAAGAAACCGGAAGAAAAGAATGTTCGTAAAATAAAAACTACTGGGCCCAACTATGTCAATTTTTTAGGGGACCACATGCAGCTATTCCGCGTCGAACAAAAAAAGAATCACGTAAATCGCATCATAAATCACGGAGTAATCGGCGAACATACAAAAAAAACAACAACAACAAAAAAGATCCCGACGAATCGAGAACCTCCTCCTTTTTTCGAAGTCGGTTAAAAAAAGTCAAGAGTATAAGTTCTGATGCATAACATTATTGAAGTTCATCTACAACCAAAAAATTAAAAGGCCGGTTTCTATATCTTATCGACCGTTCATATGTAATACATCGGTTTAAACCTGACTTAAGCTTCATACAGGTATTGTCAAAATTCAACAGCTGGCAAGGCATGTGAAGTAGTAAGATATAGGAACTGCCGGCCATAAATCTACTCCTTATCTACGTACACCGCTTTACAGTGTTATTGCAATAATTTTTACATTATTTACATATAATAGAATAGGCCCTCAAATACCACGTTATGCAAAATATCACATTAAAAATTATTGCAATTACTGTGTAAACAATATTAATGCATTAAATAAGTCCTATTATTTGTACAGAGTTATAACACCACAATTTTGTATGCTAGTACAAAATCTACGAGGCTGCAACTTTTTGTTAGATGATAAAACATTTTTCAGTCACCGACCTCTATTACTACTGGATTAGCTGCTGCATATACATGACAACCATACTTTCCAATATCAGTATGATTAGTACTAGTATAAGTATAATGCGAAGACCCGGGGCAAAAAAATAATAATTGTAAGAAATCTTTTCTAATATCTACACGACCGTAGCGCCTTATCTGCGGGAATTCTTTGGTGAGGCACGAGTCTAACTTTTGAATTGACCGAGATGTCGCACTAAGCGCCAGTCAAATAGAGACACAAATAAAATGAGATCAGCCCGTCCAGTGGTAATAAAACAGGTCAATGACCGCAACTGGTTTGCCCGTCTACCACGGATTGATTAGTCACCTGCGCGTCGTAGAGCGATGCCGAGTGGTCGTGGTGGTGCAGGGGAGTGGGCGAGTGCGCGTGGTGGGGCATCGGCATAGGCACGGGCACGGTCGCGCCCACCGGCGAGCCCGACGCCGGGGACAGGCCGCCCGTGGCCGGGGACACGCTGCCCCCGCCCGGGGACACCGCGCCCGGCGACGTGGGGCTCTGCTCCCCCCGGACACAACGACCACGTTAACATTATACCAACACCTCTATTGTACAACGCTAGTCTTGGTACACGCAATTCGAGAAACTATGTACAGTACAATCCAATAAACAAACTTGTAATATATGTAAGAAATAATGCACATACCCTCGTTTTTTTTTAAAGAAATTATGTTTAATATCAATACCGATTAATTAGACATCTTTTTAACGGCAAAATATCTAAAGCTTGTCACCCACTAGAGGCAGACCTGGGCCGAGCGGCTGCCTCGACCCGAAACAACGCAAAACGGGACGCTGCCTAAACTGATTCAAGTCACGTTATGAGGCACATATTTTGTCGGTTTTTGTGCGCGCTCAAAGGAGCTTCAGTCTGAGCCGCATCAAGACCTCTAGTGGAGATGGGTTTGTCGCCTCAAGTCGCTACTCGCATTAGAGACCGACAACGAGACTGCAGTTAAAATAGTAAAATTATACCAGAATCAGCGTGTTCTTTGGTATCCGTTACATAAAAAGTATCGATGGGTGAAAGGCTATTTGTTTTAAACGACACTTTTATAAATTGTCGGGAGAAAAGTTAAAAGTTTCTAATGACCCAGAAAAACACATCACTAACGAACTATGTCCCATATTTAAAAAAAAGAACATCTGTAGACTGAAACTAGAGATCAGGTTCTTTATATTTCTTTAAGTTGAGACATTAGGATGAAAAATCCATCGTGTTGAGTATCACACAAAATGTCGCTTAAAACAAATAGCCTTTGACCCCTCGGTATTATTATTGTTATAGTATCTCTTTTGTATAGAGTGAACGATTATTAAAGTGGCATCTACTCTACGCGCGTCTGATGGGTGTCATCTGCCTCTAGTGGTTCCAAATCTAAAGGGTATAGCACACCACACACCAGAGAGACTTTGGCGGCAATAAAACAAGTACGTATGCATTGTTTTTCGGTACTTCCTTCTCTTCGGATTGATTGCCCTTATTCGCTTCCAGTGCAATATTTCTGAATATGCTTCGAGTGAACATTGAGAGTTTGAATTAGTGTTTTGTAACTTGGATACCTTATATAGTGAATCCAAAGGTTAAAATTTCCTATGGGTATTTCATAAATTGAGTATACTAAGAATAACATAATCCCAGAACAGCCACAATGGTGATTACAGATATATCGTCTGTCTGTTTACAAATCTGCCACAAAACAAAAACTACAAGTAGCGTTCTTAAGCACATTGCATATTTTTAAAATTCCCTCTGGTTTAAAGTTTCAGATATAATAGAGTCAAAAACAAATATTGGTCACCGGTATAGGGAACATGCTCGAATGAAGGCACTGCCAACTGATGGCACAAATCCGAATCTTTTTTACAAACAATACTAGAACATTGACACTCCACATTACAAAATAATCACATTAAAGAAGTCAAAAATAACATTTAACTAAGTGAAATGAATTGTCGCATTTCTGGATGCTTGGCCACTCCAAAGAAAATAAGTCAAATGGTGTAACATTCTATTACTTACCCACGAATAGTATGCATTTGCCAATGGTTATGGAATATACGACACAAAGTGGATAAATTCAGAAAATAAATAAATAATATAAGTGTGAGCTTCAAAAACATTTATAATTTACTAATGTTATTTGTTAAAATAGTTAAGTTTTGTATGAAGTAGTACTATTCAATTAATACTGGTACCAAGTCTTTCTTCTACTTCTACGACATGCTCGGACTCGAAGAGTTTTTGGCCTATTGACATTATATTAACCTCGTTAACGATATATTAAACGACCGGAGCCCATATTTTGCAATTTTACTCTTAATAAAAACAATTTAAATATAATGTAAACATTGAGGGCCACATGACGAGAGATCTAAGAAGTTTTTTTCTTAAATCACACTGTGCCTCGTGTCGATTTGTGCTACCACCTATAGGTGAACTATATACTTCGCGCACGTTCCCTATAAGGGAGCGTCTAACGTGGTTACAGTTGCAAATAATATATTATTATAGTATTTACTTTTAGTAGAGTGTATAAATGTGTGATGTTTGTGTCCTAAATAAATGTTCACTTATTCAAAGAAACTTACAGGTAGACAACGGACAAAGAACACATAAGGACAGGATAAGCCACTGTTCATCTATTATTACCATTGGACAGGTTGCAGTAATTTTATTTTTGTTCTGATTCGCGCCATTTTGCCTCTGATAGTTAAGACGATGAGCGCAAGAATAGCAATGAACAAACAAATTATGTTATATTTTACTTATTTTTATGTAATGTAAGTAAAGATATAATTTTTTTTTAAGCGGGCTTTCAGGGCCAAGTTATAGCTTATACGAAATAACGAAAAAAAAATTAAAGGAGTCTCCAGGACAATTTTGACAAAAATTATTATGGAACCATTACTTTTGAAAAATTAATTACCCTCGTAAGGAATAGAAACAGCCGATTTTTAAATTAAAAACCCTCCAAGTATTATTATATTAAATCATATAGTAACATGTAAGGATCAGTTACTGTGAAGAAATATCAAACGGTAAACTTAGGCAAAGGGTTCGCGGTCCAATTCATTTCCTGAAAAGGCTAATTGATTTTCAAAAATCTAATGACACCACTTTAGTTTTCGTCAGAACCAGGATCGAGATTCTTTTGAGGGTCTCTCGTTATTTAGCATAGTTTAGGATTTGGCACTAAAGGTCCACTTGAAAAATTACCTGTATAATTTTCTCATCATGTATCAATTTAAAACATTTGTTACCAGTGACACTTCAACAAGAAAATATGCTCGTTATTTACATGCAATCGGTCCAGTGGCAATAATTCTGGGCCCTAATTCTACTATTACAATATCGTTAGAACGATCGCCCAATGGCGTCATATGGTTGTTAAAGAATTAAAAAACAGCCATTATGAGATCATTGGTCGACCATTGTACGATATTGTAGTAGCGGAATTGGTACCCGGGTCAGCACAAAAAGGCTATAAAGAGCGCGTCTGGTGTGCACTTGCACTCACGTATCTGGGGTGGTGGTAGTCCTGCTCGGGCGTCCGGTGGGGCAGGTAGTGCGGCGGGGGGAAGTGCACGGAGGTGAGGTCGGGCAGCGAGCCGCCCGGCACTTGCAGCTCGCCGCACACCAGCCCGCCGCCCGCGCCGCCGCCGCCGCCTCCCCCACCGCCGCCGCCGCCGCACCCGCCGCCCTCGCCGCTGCCGTACACGCTGATGGAGCCAACGCATACAGTTACATCATTGAATACACTTCACACATCTACCAAATGAGCCGGCAGTCTGTCTGCTGTATTCCAACAATGATTATAATACCTTATCTTCCGGGATAGCAGAGGCGGATTTAGAGATTTGCCGCTTGTAGGCTATTCAAATTTTGCCGCCAATAACGACCTATACTTATCGACCTATAGTCGAATTATTTTCTCCGTGCAGTTTGGGTCATAAATCAAACTCGGCCTCAGCCCGGCTAGGGCGGTGAGCATGTCGCGCAGGCGCAACGCCATTATCGATTAAAACTCATTCTTATCAAAGAAACATTATCATTCTTATGAAAATCATTATCATCTTTTTTGCTGTTAATTTTAAACTTAGATATAAGTATTTATATTTATTTTTAATATAACTTGTTACATCCTAAACTTATGTACTTATATTTTTTTAATACATAGATACCTAATTAATAATTTATTTTAAATCATTATTATTATTATTTTAATAAATACGTTGCTTTATCTATTTTTTTCTTTCATTTATATCACTAACCCACAAATGACAAAACTAAATACACTATCCATAACGCTTATCGACAACAATAATGCGTATCACTATGCTTGCCCATAAGGCCCGTGAGTGGAAGAGAGAGCGAAGTACTCGCTTCACCGGTCCGATTATTTATGACCCAAACTGCACGGAGAAAATAATTCTACTATAGTTCTTAATCCTATTAATAACATTTTTAGTCAATATAACTTTGTGATTAGTTGTGGACTACCGTCTTAACTACACAATCTTTTCATCTCGTAATTAGTAGATTGTGAAGCTGGGGATCGATGGATTGGTTTCTGCCGTGGCCATCAAAAACGACTAGATACAAAAATTTTAGAAAATTTTATCTCAGTGTTGAAACATTACATGTTGAATTGTTTGTGTGGACTTCATAAGAACTATCTTATTAAGTTTTAGAATTTAATTGAGACAAATTCTGTGAGACAATTTAAATATTGCCTTCAAATTTGCCGCCCTAGGCTCCAGCCTACTCCGCCTATTGGTAAATCCGCTACTGCGGGATAGACAGTACTTTTTTTTACAAGCTTTCATTTAACTTGCAATGTATGTAGCACCTATTGTATGTAAGTTCTTTGACCAACTTCCCGGTTTCTGAGCTGAAATTTTTCACGCATATGTATATCGCATGACAATGCAATAATATGTTACCACGGAGTTGATTTGATGATGGATTTGGAAGGTGGCCATAGAAACTGCTGTACTAAACAAGATAGACCAGTCGTGTTTGGGCTCTTTTTACTTGTCTTGGCAGTTTGCTGCTACATGATGTCCAGGATCTCAAAAGCTTGTATTTAAAAACCTTAAAAAAGCTTATGCATGAGTTCAGCAGACTGGCAGACGGCCCACCTCATGGAAAGCGTCATGTGCATCGTATATATATTTGCAACAACAAAGGTACTACAAATGCGCTGTTGCTCTCTTAAGGGAGACTGTTACCTCGCCACTTATGTCGGAACACAACTCAAGATTGTTAGGCGGCTTACTCTAGACCAGGGGTGGTAGCCATCCAGACGGTTAAATACCCTACCGCCTGGCTGTGGGCTGTTTTGTCGCCTCTTACAACAGGCCGCCCAGCCGCAGGAAATTCTATTCGTTCTCTGTTCCTGTACAGATATAAATGGTACCTTATGATATAAACAGTTATTACAGCTTCAATAAAAAAAATATGGATAAAGATTATCTCCCTTCTTTTCTGTTATCGAAAGGCCATATACACCTAATTTCATTTTAACAACAATAACAAAACATGTTACTTCATATTTACTATACCACTAAAATTCGCGTGCTTCTTATCTTACTTTAATAGCGATGCAAAATATTGACTCACTTGTTATTGTTTGGTATTCGAGGAATTTCACATGACGATCTGGGACGATTGTTTGGATTCATACCAAGTGTTCCTAATACCTCTAAGTGCATATCTGCAGCTGAAACATGGAAATACCACGTCACAATTTATTATAAGGCGATACACAGTTTTAGTTTAATTGTGGAATATGTCTCAGCATATGTCTCAACATACACCAATATAACACTAATAATATTTCATCTTTTTCTGTACATAACAGAAAGAGACAAATATGTAATGGTAGAAAATTGACATTACTTGCATATCGAGTTGATGTTAAATTTTAACTATAGTAGAATGATTGTCTCTGTGCAGTTTTGGTTATAAATAATCGGAGCGGTGAAGCGAGTATTTCGCTCTCTCTTCCACTCTCGGGCCTTATGGGCGGGCATAGTGATACGCATTACTGTTGTCGATAAGCGTTATTGATAATGTATTTAGTTTTGTCATTTTGTGATATAAATGAAAGAAAAAATAGATAAAACAACGTATTTATTAAAATAAGAATAATGATGATTTTAAATAAATTATTAATTAGGTATCTATGTATTAAAAAACTATAAGTACAAAAGTTCAGAATGTAACAAGTTATATTAAAAATAAATATAAATACTTATATCTAAGTTTAAAATGAACAGCAAAAAAGATAATGATTTTCATAAGAATGATAATCTTTCTTTGAAAAAAATGAGTTTTTATCGATAATGGCGTTGCGCCCGCGCAACATGCTCACCGCCCTAGCCGGGTTAAGGCCGAGTTTGATTTACGACTCAAACTGCACGAAGAAAATAATTATACTATAGTAAGTATAAAAACAAGCGAATGGATAATAAAATATAGGTTACCGGTTATAAGTGTAAATAAAATAATGAATCAATAAATAGTCGCACATATTACCTCTACGATGATTTTGGTGAGGATGCAAATGTGGATGAGCGTGGGAATGCAACGGGTGATGTGGTGAGAGCGGTTGCGTCGTCACCTGCTGCTCCCCACCACACGATTGGTGGAGTGCAGAGTCTGAATTCGTACGACGCCAATTACTGTCTGGAGGAGGGCTGTGGACAAACAAAAATATTTTTGATAACCATAGACAACATGAAATTAAAGTATTTCTATGATACTCAGTAAAGTATTGCGTCCTTATTCATAATAGTTATACGTGGTTTATAGACGTTAGAAAAAGTACTATTCATAATCGCATTAGGTGATTATGAATATCGCTTTTTATAACGTCTGTAAACGTCGTATAACTGTTACGAAAAAGACCGCTTTTTTGTAGGTATCACAATCTCCAATGAATAACATTTTATTCTAGGGCAGAAGAATACTAGGAGTGACGATGCTACCTTCATAGTCAGTTCCAACTTCTTCGCTAGGTGGCATTAAGGGTATCGATTCATAGGTTTCACATCTAAGAATTATAACGTATTTACTTCGTGACATATCCTAACGTGTAAATTCTATTTTGATTTTAATATTTTGCCGCAACTAATTTAATAAAAACTTTTGAATTACCAATGTATCCATCGAAATTATTGTGCCCTGCAGCTAACATTTTTGACAGTGATAACATACGGGAGTACACCAACTGGTTACAATAAGAGTCTAGTACAACTTCAGATAAAAACGATAATTTTTAATAAATTGATGTAAGTAGATGAAGCGAAAGGTATTAGTCACGGTCATGGCAAGTGGAAATATCGTCTCTGGATACCTATATAAAATATGCATTTATTAGAATAGGTGTCAAGTTTGCTATCTTGAAAATGTAATGTAATTAATTTACTACCTAAGATCTCTCCGCCCTCTGCAGTGTTACAAAATATCAAATTTCGCTTAAAGGCTTGATTTATAACATTGCGGTTTCGAGGAAGCGAAACAATCTGGGCCAATTAAACTTCATTGTACCTCTATAATTATATTATTTATGTGTGTGGTGTAGCTTTGTGATCGTGGCTCGCCTAATTCTATGGATATAGAACTATCATCCTTCACTATAACACACAATAAAAAAAAATCCAAAGTCCTTGTCTGGATGCGATAGGGATTTTTTTACATTCTAGTGATGAACATCACGGTACTTTTTATTGTTAAAATTCAAGAATTGCGTCAATACGTATCTAAAATTTGTCAGTGAATCCACCGATTAAAGCATAGAAGTTACATACTATTACTACAATTGATTTTTACTAGGCCACATACTGGTAATTGGACAAGACTGTCCGTTCGTGTCAGACCGCACATAATGAATTGTTTCATAGAAGCCATATTTACTATATCTTCATTTGGCGCCAGAACTTTTAACTTTCGAGGGAGTTCTTTTTGAGTTTTAAGATAATTCCGATTAAATCATAAATATTATGACAGTTTTGGTATGGGGATTGGATGAAAACATCAGTTTCAGACGTGTAAAGTTTATTAGCTTTCACAAGCAGATTATGTATAAGACGCTGTGGACGGTTCAACACAGTACCTAGTTTCGACTCGGCACCACACTCGACGTATGCGTCTCTCTCTATCCTTTGTCTCGATGAGTGTTGCTTTGGTCTTACACGCTGACTGTGCCGGTGTTCTCTCGACGAAGTGACGTTTCCATGACGTATTGCTCGGCGCGCCTCCTGGCGACGACCCGTTGCTTCGATTCACTCACTGATACTCGCCCCAAGATTCATTGCAGGTTCTTTATTCTTCCGTGCACTTTTTTGGCTTGAACTAGTTTAGACGTGCACAGATCTAGTATCCATTCAATAGCCTAATGCTCTCTCGATGATGCAGTCGAGACATGCTCATGCCGCAGAAATTACAATCTCGGATCACAACATTACACGGCGCTGCTCTCAACTCCCTTCCGTAGCCTCGAAGCTTTTACTGATGTTCGCCTCTTAGACTATTCCAAGTTCTTTTTATTTCCTTCAGTTCTTTAGCCCAATGTGGATTCGACGTATTCAATTCCGTTCTCCCATGTACGACTGATCTAGCGTTCCTTGAACGTTGTATGTAGAGTATAATACGGCCGACGTAACTTGGCAAATGTGAACATAGGCTCTCAGAACTTGAGAGCATGTACGCTCATGTGGGTATACGACTCGTCCATGAATACAATTGGTCGCCCTTCATCCCTGTATTTTTTCATTGCTTTGTACTAGTTGGTCACTGTATTTTCTTCACGAGTTTACATGCGCTAAAGTTGGTAGCGCCTATGTTCACATTCGCCAAGATACGCCGGCCGTATTATATGCGAGATGCACACGATACACAATTCGATCTCTCGTCATACTGTACATCGTGCTACTCGCGACTCCCTTCCGTAGCCTGGTTGTACTCACTGGCGCACGCCTTTTAGACTCCGTTTAGGGCCTCTTTCCTCCTCCTTTCTTCTAGAATTTTCTATTTCTCGATTCAATTATCATTTGGTTATTCATTGCCCGTGTTCATATGAATTGTTACAATGTTACCTTGTCTTCTTTTCGCCAAATTTCTACGTTCATCTTAAATGCGAAAAAATATTTAACAGTTCTTGTTTAAACCATTTTTACTTTAAGTATTTTATTTTTAAGCACCTTGAATAGTTTTAGAACTTTTCCACGTGTAGTTCAAAAGTGAAGAGAAACGGTTTATATTAGTTTGTAATCACACATTATTTCACCAACTATTGAATTAAATAAAAGTACCTTAACGAAATATATAATAGTGGTTTATTGGTCAGGACTTAAGTTTAATTACAATAGTAACAAAACACGACTAGGGTAAATAAGATTTCCTGTTCACCTGTTGACTGCCATTAAACATAAAACAATTATTATTAAATATGAATGAGGTTTCTTAGAATGATTAACAATGACGAATTGAATATTATTATGTCCTGTCAATGATTCATGAGCTCATGTGTCAGGAGTTGGCTAAACTTATCTACTGCTCAAAATATTACAATAAATTAAATGACTTGGTGTTTGTATTTACAGCAGTTTTCGGAGACGTTAGCACAGTATAATGTCTGAAATAAATCTGGCAACATATGTAATTCTACGAACTATAAGAATTCCGCAGAGGTTACAGTGCCACCTTTTTTTTCAAAGAAAAAATACAGTCCTTTTGGAGTATTTAAGGGGAAAATAATATACAATTATTTAATAAAGCTATGTTTTAACGGTTTTAAGCGCGGTAATTTATTTTTGCTATTCGGACGTTATGCCCACTATTCAGTGGCTGTGATCACGGAAGATAAAGATGTCAAGTATGAACAAGTATTGTTAAAGTTTTATTTACCCTACCGCCAACTTGTTCATTTTAATTATTTCGTTTTAATTTCATTTTTACTTTGTGCTGTGGCCAGCAATGATCTATTAGTTTTAAAATAATCATAAGAATTGACACAAAAGAGCGACAATTTAATTAGTGATGAAAATATAGGAAATTGGCTAAAATATAGTACGATACCATATTATATTTTATAGGGTGGGAGTACTAAAGTAGACCCTAGTAGAAGTGTAGGTCCGTGGGAATGCTTAAGGTAATAAAATCAGAGTATAAAGTCATGAGCATAAAGAGTTAGATAGACTTAATACCTGAGATATACAGTACTTCCATATGGACTGGTGTCGTGTTTCCGGTCTGCCGGCCTTCGCATCGGCCCAACGGAGCTCGAGGCCCTGCCTCTTTGCCCCGGTGACCGTGACGGCGAGGTGCCACCGCTGCGAAGACCCCCCATACCATATTGTGATGCTAACGTGTCTCTTCAGGCTATCAACAATGAAAACATAAGCTTACTTTTAGAATTGATTTTACTTTAAGAAACTATTTTGAATTTATTTCTTCTTTTATAACAGAATTTTATTACAAGCATATTAGGTACAGGTAACAGATACATTTACTTCAATTTGTACGGATTTTCATCTGAGCTATGGGTTTGAGCTTTGAGTGTTGTTTTTAGATCCATATTCTAGGAAACAGATCTAAGAATAAAGTCCAATTTCATAATGGTAATTCCAAGCTATAAATAAATTAGTCCATGTACTTAACTAATGAAGGGTTTTATAGAGATGGCGAATATCTAGTTTATTTTTTTTATTTTGAACATCGTTCAGAACTCAAAAAATAGCTGGAACCAATTTATGTGTCAAAAATTTATTAACGGATCTTATTCCTATTAAATTTTGTGGAAAGTATTTTTTAATTCTACCCACTTAACTCAAATATTTTACTTTTTATTTTACTCATGTATATTGGCATTTAAAATACACTTTTTATATTGCGAAGCTGCCAAATAGGGTTACAGCCCAGCCATGCAGAGTGGTTACCGTCGCCTATAGATATCTGCGACACCAGGGGCAAACTGTGCGTGACCAGCCATTAGGACGAGATAAAGAAACACAAAAGACGGGATGAGATAGAGGGGCCAAACGGGAAGAAAAGATTAAAGGAGATGGGATAGGGACGATACGATCGTAGGAGGGTAGTGGTTCGACCATAGCCGGAGGTATTTGATGGAAGTGGCAACGTGTTCTCGACGCACCGTTAATGTCGCCTACGCTTTTTACTGCGGTTAGACCACAAAAGAACGAAGAAAATTCAAGCTCCTGTGACGAAAACTTGCTCCAGGCTTCGTCAGTCGCAGTCTGTGCAGATGCGCTCTCATTGACCTGACAGCCACATTCATCGAGACGAGACATACCCGATTTTCTATGACACCGATGAGCGGCGAGAGTCAGTCTCGTTTCCATGGCACTGATTCTCCGTCAAATCTATAGTATCGTATGTGATCATGGACATGAGAACCTGGAGGAGAACGGGGGCGTCGAGCTATGGCTTAGCTCCCGCATAGACGAAAACTCGGACACCGGGTTGCGCGACCTCCGGGGCGTCGTGAGTAAACGCCCGCGCTTAAGGCCGCTGGGTGAGGGAGCGAAGTTGTTCTGCGCTCCCCATTTTGTCGCCGCGGGGTGTTTTGCGCCCTGGGGTGACAATGGATAAGGCATTTTTGGCCGACGCCTGCCAGTGCTCGTGCGGGCGGCAGGCGATAACCTCTCGGCGGCCCTGGCTAGAGGCGAATGGAAGGAATACGAAGTTTTAGTAGGTAATCCGGCAACAGGCCCAGATCGTGATCCCCACACGGCGAGATGTGGGTGAGTTTCTACTCGTAAAAAACAAGGGTAGATAGGATAGGAGTAGGGGGAAGTGGGCCATTGAAACTCACTAATCACACGAAACAGATTAGCTCAAGGCTGACCCTTTCATGCAAATAATCTGTAAGAGTCTGGTATCATACTGATCAATCCAACCCTAAGAGCTGTAATCAAGATAATGATTCCAGCATGGCTCTGGTTAACTTAGTTACTAAATTTGCCATTTGATTTGGATGAATAATCATGTCTAGGGTTGGCTGGCAGGTGAGTATTATCTAGAATATGGTCTTTAGAGTAAAAGTTAAAAGATGAATAGGAAGCCTAAGCAATATTTTCTAATAATTGACTATAGATTTTATTAATTTGAAAATACAAGCAAGTGTTAAATTGAAAACCTCAGAAAAAAATGTTTGAAGAGGTATTGTAAAATTGTATACAGAAATCTTAAGTGCTATATACATTCATGTGGAAACTAAAATTATTAATACAATAACTAATAGATTGCTATTCTACTACTAGTATAGATCTGGGATAATGCTAGTGTTACTGAAGATTTCAAATACTAATACATTAAACCCTTAGCTACATCTGCATGACACAGTCACTAACATTAGCCCAGGTGTAGCATGGGCATTAATACATATAACATTCATGCCATATCAGTTTTTTAATATCTATTCATGGTTATTACTATGATAAGTCAAGCATAAGTTTCATAAATACTTTGGAACTTTTACAGGATACAATGAGCAGTCAGTTTATGAAATCTAATAAAGACATTAAAAACATAAATAAAAACACATTCTAATAAATGTATTAATACAACGACAATCTAAAACTATATTATGTTGTGAATAATAATATGCATAAGACAAAAAATTCAAGACATGATTGTGTCTGCATTTATATATCTAATGAATGAATTATCAACAATGTAACATATAATTTTATTTCCTTCTCAATAAGGATGCAATATCTATTTTGGAAATATCAGTATTGACATTTTTTATTGTGACAACTTTAGTCAAGCCGGATGATTTTGATTTTGGCGGGAACTTGAACTGATGTTTCCTAATATAGTTAGTCCATTTTAAAATACATATTTTATTGTGAAGCTGGCAAATTGGGAGATGGCCTAGCTCATGGAAACTGGTTACCATCACCTATAGGTATTTACAACACCAATGGAGAAGACAAAGCATTGTTAGCCTTTAGGATGGGATAGGAAGGCGAGATAAAGGGATACAAAAGGAATGGGATATGGGACTAGAATAGGGGGAATTGGGTCATCAGACCTCTCACCTATTACACAAAACATGATTAGTTCTAGGCTAACTGTTCCACACTGATATTCTGTGAGAGCATGATATCACACAGATAGAGCCCAATGAACTGTAATAAGATAATGATCCCAGTATGGCTCTACCACAAAAAGATAAAAAAAAATTACATAATTTTTCACAAAAATGAACAACAGGTGTGGCTGTTGATTGTTTTTACATTAGAATTGTGTGTTCTGTGATAAATCTCAACTGTAAGAGAAATGTGATCATATAAGATGCTAAATTATTCTATTTTTGTGATCATAACAAGGTCACTCTTTTCATTAAATGCAAATATGACCTAAAATGGACTCCACTTACCTAGAAGTTACCTATTTATATCAGAATTGACAAGTAATTAAAGTATTATAAACATTTATTTATTAAAAATAAAATTTGATTCTTTACATTATAAATCGCTTTATGCTATAAAAATAATTATTTAAATAGGTGTTTATAAAGAGCAATCATGAACATATGATGTTAACATTATTAGTTTATATGAAGAAGTTTCAAGAACACATGTTCTAAAGTAAATATAATTTTAACATACTTTTCAGTTTGGAACTATATTTATATTATATTCTCTTGTGATCACCAAAATGTTTATTATGACAGGCATTAGGTTTCGTTTAGAACAACCTATATGTGATAATATGATTAACAAGCTTGTATCTAATCATTTTGTATATTAAACATATAATTTTAATTGATTCTTACAATATTATTTAAAATATTAATGTATTATTTATGGCAAACGCACCACTTCTTATTTAATTCTTTGTTTATGAAATGATTTACATTGATTTTAGGAAAGTATTACACTTAAAAATATTAAAAATAAACTAAAACTGTATTTTTATCATTAAATTGCTAAAACCTACAGAAGCTCTCAACTATATTATTAATATAAACTCTTGAGGTTTCCAATATTATGTATAAATCAATTAATTGTAAATTGTTTTATGATAAATCAATTTTAAAATAATTGGTTACATTTCATTTAAAGTGTTAAATTATAAATATATAAACAGGTGAAAACTGTTTATTGTTTAACTTTTTTTCAATAATTTAATATAGTATACAGGCAGTCTTCCTGCCTATAGCATGGTATGTACTCAAAATACAGGATGCCAAGATATTTTTTTAATAAAATATTTTATTATTATATATTATTAAAACCCAGCAGTTAAGTTCTGTATTTACTATTTAGCATTAATAATACTGCATTTGTTACATAAAATATGATTTATTCTTATAAGAATGTTCTTATAATTATTAGCTATTTATCAAGCAATTTCCTTGTTTTTTAGAGCAAAATATGCAATGATAAGTTGGCTTTGGCTTGAAGAAATTATTAATGTAAGATTGCTTGTCTTATTTTTAATTATTCTCATAGAAGTTTTGACAACACTAATAGGCAGTGCAGTTTCTTTTTATAATGGTTTACTATATAGGAAGAGTATATATAACTAAATGCTTTGAAGAAAAACATCATAAGGAAACATGCATATTAAAAAATGGCAATTCTATCAGACAGGTCTTCAATAACAGGTGGCAGGTGTCACACCTGTAATGTTGTGGGCCATGCCCAGCAGTGGGATAATTAAAGCCTATTGTTATATTATTTTTATTATCTCATTAATAAGTCATTTTGTAAAGAAATGAATCCAATAAAAACGAACATAAAATGAGAGGGCCAACATGACAAGTCACAGCCAGCTACAACTGCACCACTACCTCAAAATAATAAAAAATAGCTCTACAGAGGCTATATGTCTCATAGAAACACATCAATCAGGTACTGTTCAGATAATAAGGGATAATCACTACATAATATGAGTGGTGTAGTTTCAAAACTATTTCACATTATTGTTTTTGCTGAGAACTGAAAGGAGATGTTGTGGTGTACAGTTTTATTTTCTAAAAATGTGTAAAATTACTCTAAAATGAACTATAGTTGTAGGAATGTAGGTAGAATAATGATAATTTTTGAGTAGTAGTAATGTGTTTGGTGAGGAATGTGAACTGTATAGTGAAACATGACCTTTTGAGTGTCACAAGAACTCAGTTGAACGGCTCCAGCTGATGACCTACAGTTCAGTTGTGCGACACATAGGCTTAAGAAAATAAAGAAACTATATTGTAAAATAAGATCTGGCTTAAAGGCCTAGCTGCAAAGCCATAAACCTAAATAAATAAAAAAACATTAATGTATGACCTTTAATTCATTTACTTTGAAACTACACCCCACATATATTCATAGAAATAGACTACTAAAACAAAATAACATAAAACATAATTATCTGCTACAACACAGATTGCTATGTTTACGTAATGAGAAAATAAATGAGTTCATTCCAAAAGAAGGAACCTTAATTATATCAGGTTCTGCTGCAGTGGCTTGTGGTGCAGCCACATTTGGTAGTGAACCACTGCGAAATGGGGCCAAGCTTTGCTGTGCGGGCCTCAATGAAGTCTCTACATTTTCATCGGGCTTTGGTGGAGCTTTAGCTCTCGCACATCTGCTACTTGAATTAACCTGCAAGCACTTTCCTGTCACCTTCTCATTGAGTTTTTACTCAAAACAAGCATTGTAACACTATCATCATTAAATCAACTTCAGCTAAAATATTTGTTTTATCTATTAATAAGTAATTCCAATGTTATAGAACTAATTAGCATAAATTAGAATAATGATAATATTTAATAACTCGGCATTGCCACCAGAGTGATTAAAGCAGGATAATAAAATCACCCTATAAAACCAATTTTAATTGTTTATTACTGGGACACTGAAACATCGTAAAACGCGTCTTTATCATTATGTGAGCCGTGCCATTCATAATCTTCTAACTAGCTATTGTGTTGATTCCAAATAAATTAATACACATTTTTGACAATGACAATTGAGAACTATACACAGACCACTGAGAAGCAATTTGTTATTGTATTTAAACAAAGTTATAATTTTCATTCACTTATTGAGTCGCAATAGGCATATAGTAATGATTATTGTTTACGTCGTTGGGCACATTTGACGGCCAGGAAGCGATTTCTTGAGTAAATAGGCGACATACCTTATTGGTTGCGTCGGAAACTTCGCGCATAATTTTTTCAAAAGCGGCCGTTTCCTCGGCTTGCTTTTGATTGTGGAGGGCAATTTTTTCACTGAATTTTCTTGGATTCGCCATGATGGCAACAACACATTTAATTTTCGCTTTTTTACATCACAATTTTCAGCGCTCCAACAACCAAAACGCGCCTACTGTCACTTTAGCCACATTTAAAATGTTGTCAGTGTAAATAAATAGTATTGTACTACAGATTGACAACAATATGCTATCGAATAGTTTCCGAATAGCCAATTATAAAGTTTTATTAGACTTCTGGCATGTGAGATTAATATGCGGTTTCACATTTGTCTTGTTCGGTCATCAAAGTAAGCGCCCTTTTCTAGTAAATTGCAGTTACTGAACTGCCGGGCTCTTATCACCACCGTGACCCCAGCCATTTTAAAGTCAAATGGACTGTGTCGCGACGATGGCAAGAGACCGGACGAGATGTCTTTGATGCCATGGAAGATGGGATGACCATTAGCTTGGGACGCAACGTGCGTTGACACTTTGGCAGCGTCCCATCTTCCAAAGCGCAGCAAGCAGAGTGAGCCACTTCAATGACAGCGGTTTGACCCAACGGATTTCTACAATGCGCGGACCCCTGCGATGGAACCATGGGAGGAGATTTAGTGGAAGTCAGTCGATGACAGCGTTCCATAATCGTCACGGTTTCCTGTGTCTTGATAGCCTCAATCTCTGCCCTGCAAAACATAAGGCTTCTAGCGTGGGCATCCTGTCGGAAGCGTCGCAACTTTGCAAGCACTTCTACCTGGAGTTCCCAGGGTGGGTCTCTCGCTAAAACTATCGCCGGTGTCCATAACACCTTGTGACACTCCCGAATGGATCTCCCCGCCGGGATCCACTGAGTTCTCGTCAGCAGACTTCTGCTGTGGCTGTGGAGTGCATATATTCTGGAATATAGCCGCCGAGCCGTCCTGCCAGGTTCCCCCATGTTGAGGAGGAGTCTTTAAGGGCACCCGCGGTCCTAGCCAACTTAGGGGCAAACTGTTCAAAGTGACTTTTGAATAGCCATTAGCTGTCCAACGCTAGCCCCAGATACCGCATCGAGGACTTAACAAGAATGGATATCTCTTGGACTGTCACGCAGAAGTCCGTAGGTGGATTCCGAAAATGCCTAAGGAACATGAGCGCTTCCGTTTTCGCGGGAGAGACCATCAAGCCCAATGCTCAGCCGCACATAACCGCTCTTGTTGCTCTTTGCTCTCTCAGTGCCGAGTGCTGTGCGAAGTGATCGAATGTACTAATATGGATCTATTTAACATTTGACAATGTGAAACGTTTCTTTTAGAACATTAAAGGGAACCAATTTCTAATAGTATATCGATAATGAGCTACACAAGACTATTTCATTTAAATCAGTGTTATTCCACGTCGTATCAGATAAAATTGTTGAAAATTATAGAATATTTTATGAATACTTACGATTTGGTCGTTGGCAACTCTTGCAAAATAATAAATTCTGACTGTCAACTGCCAGCAAACCAAAACTGTCAATGTTAACGTCATTGTATATACTTCGTCGTTAAAGTCTATTATATTTATCTAGTATTTAGTAAAGAGTATATTGAAATTTAGTTCTGACTGGAATTATGATTAAAATATTTTTATTTGTCCACGGACTTGATCTTTGAGCGACTGCATGTAAATAGTATAATTAAAAATTTGTTTATTACTTAAAATTAATTGTTCTTAGTAATCTTCATAACAATACAACAGTAATGGAAGAAAAGTATATATTAACATTAGATATAGGAACTACTACCATTCGCTCTTACATTTATAATTCGAGAGTTGAAATTGTAGGGAAAGCTTTTGATCAGGTAATTATTACTTATGCAGAATTTAGTACTTGATATTCAAAAGTTAAATTAATATTTATCCCAGAAGTTTTCTATAACTTTTTGCTTTCATTCAAGTAACATATTTAATTGACTTCTAATAGAGTACTACTTTATTCGGGGTTTGTGTAGGTAGTACTACATTATCCAAGAGCTGGCTTCGTTGAAATTGACCCAGATGAACTATGGATTTCAGTAATCGAAGTCGTGAAGAGATCACTTAAAAGTAAGTTAAAAACTAATTTCTGTGTATATAGGGGTTAATATAATAAACATGGATAATACAAATGTTTCTGCATATACTGGTGACAGAAGTGCCCGCACATTGTGTAATTTGTAATGAAATTTATTTGTTTATATATTAAATCCCAAATATAGAAGAAATAATTCTTCGTTCTTTCTAAATCCAAATATTAATTTGACCATGTCATAACCATAGGAGTAAATAGTAAATTATGTTATTGATTTTATTAGTAAAATTGTAATAAATTTTACTATGAATAAGTTAAATTACAAAATTTACTTTATGTGTATCTAAGCATTTCAGCCAGAGATAGATGTTTTATTTGGCATAATTGTATGACTTAAATATTGCTTTCTTGTAGCTTTGATAGAATATCATTTTTCAGAATAAAATAAATATCCCAAAGTTGTTCAATAATAGTTCATTTGGATTTATTCATGCTTTGAATCAATATCATTACAAGTATAAACTATCAAAAAATTGAAATAAAGTTTCATATATTTGTCTCCTTTGTCACAAATTCACAGATACCAAATTTTATACAAATCAATTCAATCTCTAAACTCTGATAAACATTGACATTCAAAGTCAATAAAACTATGTTTTAACAGTTTTAAAAGTGCTATTTCATTTGATTTTTATTCTGCTGTGTAAAATAAAAACAAATAAAATAACACTTTCAAAACTGTTCAATAAAATATACTTTAATTATGTGTAATAGTCACACAAACTTAAGAAAATACTATTCAAAGTCAGTTTCACATTTAGTTAACACTAAATATTTGGAACAAATTTTTATAATAAAACTAAGTAGTAACAGTTTTAAGTGTGGTAATTTACCACACTTAAAACTGTCAAAACATAGTTTTATCATGTATACTTATTTCAAAGTAATATACATTTATACAGATGCAAGTTTATCAGCTGGTCAAATCACAGCTATGGGCATATCAACACAGAGAGGCACATTTACAAATTGGTCCAAGACAACTGGGAAACATTACCATAATTTCATCACTTGGAAAGATTTGAGAGCTGACAAATTAGTGAAAGACTGGAATGAATCATTTACATGGAAGGTATTTTAAATTGATTTCTTTGGTTTTATCTTGTAATATCTATCTTTATATATATAATTCTTCTGTATGTGTGTTGACAGTGAACTCCTCCTAACGGCTGGATCGATTTGAATGTTTTTTTTGTGTGTGTTCAAGTGGATTTGAGGATGGTTCAGATTCACAAATAAGCCCAGCAGACGGCGCTACAGTCAGGTTCTAAATTTTATTTCTTCAGAGCAGGACAATGTCTGCCAGGACAGCTAGTCTTAATATATATAAATTATGTGTCACACTGTTTGTCCGCGATGGACTCCTAAACTACTTAACCGATTTTAATCAATATTTGCACACCATGTGCAGTTTGATCCAACTTGAAAGATAGGATAGCTTACATCTTAATTTATAGTTACTTGGTTAAGTGATACGAAGTCCGCCGGTCAGCTAGTAGTATTATAAAATTCTAATAATGCCTTGTCTGTACATTGAAGCTATTAAAACAAACAACTTGAATACACTATATAAATGATGCGGAACATGATGCATTTTTTTTAGATTTCTTGTCTGTTTGCCTACTTGTCTGTTTGTTCGGTATTTACGTAAAAACTGGGACCGATTTTGATTTGGTTTTCACTGATTGATAGCAAATTTAATGTACTAAAAGTGATATTTTTTAAGTAGAATTTTTCTTGGGAGCGGTTTTGTAATTGTTCAGGTGTAAAGAAATTAGCTTATTCCAACACAGTTTTCACTAATACGATAGCTTACATTATTTTTTAAATGCTGCGGTACTTTGTGTCCCGGGAATCCCATGGAAATTTCAAGTCAAGTGTGGATGAAGTCACAGACATATCTTAGTCATAGATAACAAACAAATATATCCAAGGGGTGTTCCCTTGGATATATTTGTCAAGGCTCTTTCCAATTTTTATTTATTTTATTTTTTTATGTTCTTTTTCTTATCCCATTTTCTTTTGGGTTTGGGTTTTTTGGTGTCGTTTAGTAGTTTATGTATTTCGAAGTCACTTAATTTTAGTTACAAATTTTTTAATTTACAAAAGATCTTTCAATTATAGCTATTGTCTTATTACTGTTTTTTTGAATATTCACCGTTTGTCTTGTCTTATTTTTAAATATATACAAATTTCAAGGTTTCTACTTGTTCACTGTTTCTTTTGTATTCAAAATGTGCTTATTATATTTCCGAATTATCCTTTGTTTTAGCATACCTACGAGTATTGTAGCAATGTTTTTGTGAAACAAAAAACCTTACATTTTAATTTTTGAGTTTAATTTATAATGCTGAAATACTTTTCATCCTGGGAATCCTGCGGGAATTTTTCCGGGAGCTGTTTCAAGTTGCTGGGTTGCATAAAAATTAGCTTATTCCGACAAACTTTTCACTAAAACAATAGTTTACAATATTATTAAATGCTGTGGTACATTGTGTTCCGGGAATTCTATATTAATTTCAAGTCAAGCGTGGGCAACGTCGCGGGGATATCCTAGTAAAGATTAAAACAGGGCATATGATACATTTGACACATGTCTATTTCAATAAGAGAATCTCCAAATGCGGTTTGTTCAGACCCCCTGTTCACTGTGCGTGAACTCGGAAATACGCCCTCGAAAACTAAAATATTTAATGTGTATTTAAGTATTCTGCTTTATATACTATATATATATATATATATATATATATATATATATATATACTATACATTTTTTATAAGTTCT
Organism: Dendrolimus punctatus; assembly: GCA_012273795.1. NCBI lineage: Eukaryota > Metazoa > Arthropoda > Insecta > Lepidoptera > Lasiocampidae > Dendrolimus > Dendrolimus punctatus. Next base: position 8,497,410 of record CM022544.1, read on the forward strand.
TTTATTGGTATTTAAATTACAAAACATAAAATTAAAAAAAATACAAAATACTGCAGACCGACAAAATGGGAACTGATTAAAAAAATGGCACATCCTGGTGTGCAGGTTAGCAATCCTTCCAGTGCTGTGAAATGGAAAACAATTAATAGGCCTTAAAGAGGAGGGATTTAGTTATAGCACTACGATACGTTTTGAAAAAAAATCATAAAATGGCGGTTTCAAATATTAGTTTTGTTGGAAACACAAAAAATACGGGACCCCATTTGAGTTATAACTACAAAGATTGCTTGTGTGAGTGATTGTGTCCTTGAGTAAAACAATTTGATTATAAGATAACAAAATCAAATGTTCTAGCCTTGTTGTGGACAAGTGGCATTAGCTCTAAACCAGTGCCTTTCAATCTTTTTGAATACGCGACCCTTTTACAGGTTGAAAAATTTTGGCGACCCCCCTTGGGCCACAGACAGACAAAAAGTTAGTAATTGAAATGACTACATTTAATTCTTTCTTATTTTGTTACCTATATTCATATTCACAATTGCGGCCTATACTCTGCAAAAAGCTGCTGAGCTTAGTAGTATCCTAGTATGAGATATAAACTTAAATTGCCTTTTCCCTTTCGCCGGCGACCCCCTGAGAAAGGCTTTGCACCCACCGGGAACCCCAAAAGGAATGGAATGAAAATGTATGGGAATGACACAATACTTAATGTAATGATATGTCATTCTCATACATTTTCTATTCTATTTATTAGTGTTAATGCTACTCGTCTACAGGGCCTGAGTGGCGTTTTGTATGTGAGTAAATAATGACCTAACTGAGAATGCTTAGAATATAAAACAGTTTTTTTAAATACTTGTTTTAAATGTGATTATATTATTTTCCTGTTTCCTCATTGTATATGAAAAAGACACTAGATCTACTGGTCGCAGCTATGTGAATGTAATTAGTCTACATGAACACCTAAACTTCTACTAGTTTATTCAAGGTCGAACCCAATTATTTATTTGTTATAAAATTGTTATTTCTAGTCGTCTAGACTGGGATTTTGAATAACGCTTTTCAAATCTCAAATATAAGATTTGAAATTTATTTTTTAATGACATACAATTACATTCCATTTAAAATAATGTATCTTTAATAGTTGTAATGGTTGGGTTTAATTGATTTGAAAAATTATGACTCAGCCTTGATAGAAATACTAGATAGAAAATGAATTGTTTCAATTATGTAAATTAAGTATACCAATATAAATATTATGTGATTTTTGTGTTATTATTAATAATCACTATAAAAATAAACAAAAATCTATCCTATTTTTATATTACACTTAAAAGTGTATTCATTGAAATGCATTCCGTTAAATTCACAAATCTATTTTATGACTGTCAATTATATAAACCAGCCTCGCCGTGAAGTAATTAATATACCTACATGATTATCTTAAGTGTTATATGCATTTTTTATAGATTATGATAATTCTGTATCTATTTCATAATTCATGTGTGTTTACTTCAGGCAGCATTGAAAGAACTTTTAGATAATAATGAATATTATCTAAAATATTCTTAAACATTACAAGAAAAATTATGAATTTAACTTTTATAATAAAACTTAATAAAACTCCGTTTTAACGGTTTTAAGCGCGGTAATTGATTTGATTTTGGTTATTCAGACGTTTCGGCCGCTTTTCAGAGGCCGTGGTCACGGACGACAAAGATGACATTTGTCCAACGAGTATTGTTAAAGTTTTATTTAGCCTGCCGCCAACTCGCTCATTTTAATTATTTAGGTTTATTTTGTTTATGGTTCAGACTCAAAATGCAATATCCCACTCCAGGATGCAGGTGTCTACCAGCTCGATTGTGAGTGTGGATTATCATACATTGGGCAAACAAAAAGGAGCATAAAAACACGTAAAAGAACACATGGTCCAAGGAGACATTACAAGAAAAATAATATTTTCTTGTAATGTCTCCTTGGACACTGGGTTGCCTGGAAGAGATTGCTAGAAGCGATAATGCCGCCCATTGTTCTAATGGAAATATATTTATATTAAATGTTTAGGTTTAAGTTATGATAAATAATAAAGAGTTTCATTAAATCGTTCAATATTTTAGTTTTTAGAGGTCGTATTTTCGCACAGTGAACAGGGGGGACTAAAGAAACCGCATTTGGAGATTCACTTATTGAAATCGACATGTGTCTAAATATACCACATGCCTTGTTTTAATCTTTACTAGGACATGCCCGCGACTTCGTCCACGCTTGACTTGAGATACCTGCAAGATTCCTGGGACACAATGTTACACAGCATTTAAAAGTAATGTAAACTATCGTTTTAGTGAAAAGTGTGTCGGAATGTGCTAATTTTTATGTTCCCTAACAATTTCAAACCGCTCTCGGGAAGAAATTCCCGCGGGATTCCCCTGGTAAAAAGTATTACAGATTTTATTACACAATATTTTCTATCGATCAGTAGAAAAAATGCATTGGAATTCGATTTTTTTCAGTCTGGCGACTTCAAATAATTCCAAAAAAACACCCGCGAAATTCCCAGAACAAAAAGTATCGTAGATTTAAAGTCTAGGAATTTGCTATCGACCAATCGCTATGTCGTGGCAGCGTAATGGCTAGCGCACGCGTCCCTAACTCAAACGTGGGGGTTCGATCCGGACCGCGTATATAGAAAAGCTCATTCAGTATGTCCCCTCCGCCTGAGACGAACTGAAGTAGCATTTCCAAGCTCTTTTATCGAAAAAACACATGTAAATGCTGCTCCAATACGTCCCAGAGGGTGAAGTACTGCAGTAGGATTTCTAAGTTTAAACGCAATAAAATATATTAGAAACCCTCATCCTATTCGTCACGCTCGCGGGACGTATTGGAGTAGGATTTCTAGTGCTAAAATCACAAAGTTGTCTTAGAAAAGCTAATGCGATACGTCTCTCATGTTTTCACTTTGAACAAATGACACGTGAAGCTTATGATACGTAAAATAGTAAACACATACTCTAGCTTCAATTTAATTTATTAACTTCGAAACTTCATAATATTTCCAACTCTGTCTTTATGATCAGTGTTTAAATCATTATTAACGTCACTGCGGCACATTTTTCCTTTCCCATCGAGAGAATTCACTACCGTGGCTAAAAAAGTTTCACTTCCACAACGTTTGCCGGGTTAATTAGTAAGTAATAATAGTTCTAAACATGTCGTGTCTCTTGATGAAGCTATTGAAAAAAACAATTGCAATAGACTAAATAAACGATGGAGAACAAGATGCAATTTTTTTATATTTCTTGTCTGATTGTCGCATGTCGGTTTGTTTGAGATTCAGGTGAAAACTACGAGGTCGATTTCGATGCGGTTTTCGCTGAACGACGGTAAATTCCCGGACTTAAAATCTGCGATACTTATATACCAGGAATCCCACGGGGATTATCTTGGGAGCGGTTTAAAGTTTGAAAATAATTCGAATTCCGATGTAATATTTTTCACTGATCGATAAAAAAATGTGTGTCATAACAATCTGCAATACTTTATCTTGATCCCACGGGGTTTTTCTTGAGAGTGGTTTCAAGTTGTGAGGACACGTATAAATTTGCCTATTCCGTCCAATGTGAAACAAGTCGCAGGCCAATCTTAGTAGTTTCATATAAAAGTACAAAATAGTGATGTACAAAGGCGAGCTTAACCCTAAAACGGTTTTTTAATTTATATTATATTAACTTAATTATGATGTATAACTTTTGATATTATGTGATTGCTTATTTGTGCCCCCTAGATGTTCCTTCTGCTTTTGGCTATGCAGAAAGAGTATTGTGGTATCTTTCGGCCTGTTGCGTATTTTCTGTATAAAGCTCATTTCGAAAACAACATCACAGCCGTAATAGTTATGTTTTAATTTCAGTTCATAAAAACGGGAGCGTTTGTGCTATTTTTATTATTAAGGAGTAAACGATTCAGGGCTGGAAGTGTCTTCAAATTCATGAACACACAGGTAATAATAATTTGCCGTAATAACATAATTTCAATGTAACTTAAATTGTTCTCTTTATTTCAATTTGACCTGTATAGTAGGATTCATTATTGGCTTATGGCTGTAAAATGTATCAATTCTATGATATATTGTGTATAGCTGTGTGATCTCTGTTAAAATAATCAATAATTTATATAAACTAAATTATACTAAATTAGACCATAATTAATTTAAATTATAAGTTTGAACATTACTAAGGTTCTGTTGTCAAAGACTATAGTTCTAAAATAATAGATTTCGCCAAGGCTACTACACTGTTAATTTGACTTTAACAATAAACAACAGAGTGTATATGCGTGTGTGTGTCAATTACATGACAGTGTGTGTAATGTGTTTTTTATTGATTTAATGTATTTTAAGCATTATTTAAAAAAATAGCATTCGTCGCTTCTTTTTCATATAAATTATAAGTGTCAAAAATTTTATACTCCTCCGTCCGGGCAATTTTCGTAAAAAGGGATACAAAGCTTTTGCTTCACGTATTAATATACAGATATTAAGGAAGATTTTTTAAATGTATCTCAGTAGGGACTTTAAAGTGTTGTCTTGACGATTAGTTTCGAGTTATTCGTTAGATATCGCTCGTATCGAATCTTCTTCTACGAATATTGATCAGTAATGCCATAATTTCTACAGTATTGAAATAATTTCACTTCCTTTAAGATAACAACAAGTTGTCGAACATAGTGTTTCATAAATCGAAAGTCCACTGTAGTTCAGTCGGTCGTAACAGGTAGACTCTTTGCTCCACGTTATCTCCCGATTGAGATCTGGATATCTAAAAACGTGTTGCGCCGAGGCTTAGCAATATTAGCAGTGGAACTGGTAAAGAATTAAAAGTGACTCAGCGGACTTTATAGCAAACTACGTCTGATGTTTCTATCGTCAATGCTAATAAAATTAAGTATCTGCCAGTGATTTAAAAAAGGCCCGCGAGGTCGTCCGCGTGGTAAGTTTTTTTAACTGTCCCACGGAAACTTTAAATTTCGGGTTCCGGAAACAAAAGTATCCTATGTGTTGACCAGGGATATAAGCTACTATCATACAAAATTTCATTTAAATTGGTCCAGTTGTTTTAGAGATTAAATCGCACGAATATTAAAAAAAAGTGAAAAAAAAACTAAATTAGTTCTATTTCACTTCTTACTTCCTGACTCGGTTTTTAGTTTTTTTTCATTGTACAGAAATTCGACCTCTACAGTTTTATTATATGTATAGATTATGTCGATTTCTTATAGGGTTAAGAAGATAGAAAATAAAGTCACAAGTCACAGTCTAAAATTAAGCAAACGAATCGCAAGTAAATTTAATAATAAAACTTTATTACATACTCTTTGAGCCGGTTCAAAGAGGTCCAACTTTTTACTTTGTTTATTCGAATAAAAAGAGCTGAATAATTTATACAATTATTGCACCCAAGGGTTAACTTCGCACACACTCAAGACTGACGTCGATTTATTGCGGTTATTTATGGGCATTATAATTACAACACACTCAACGAAGTCTAAATGTCATTTATTTAATCGTTATTAGTACGAACAAACTGCCTATTTAATTAATATTATATGCTGCCTTGTTAAAAGGTGTACAAACACCTGTATAACTATATATTACGATTCTGATCGGAATGGATTTTTTTATTACTCATTGGTAAATAATAATATTCTAAATGTTATTATTGTTTTTTTTTGCTCATGTTGGCTATTTTATGAATATCGAAATTAAACTAAATTTATTCAAAGATTTATGGACCTTTTTAAGTCATAGACATACATATAAATTAGAAATTTAATCAACTACTTTAATATCTAATCTAATGCTTCGTATGTACTACTCACACAACTAATAATTACTTCGATGTACCTAGGCAGTAAACCAATATTAATACAGCGACAGTGTACGAATTGTGTAAACGTAACAGAGCTAAGAATGCATAGCAGGCCAAACCTGCATTTTACCTTGTGAATAAAGTTCAATATAGATCTGAGTTATAATTTGTGTAACAATGTACTGTGTAATTCACATCCAACTCAAGATTTTTTATATATTTTCTACAATGATATATAATATAATAAAAAAATCTTCGTTTGTATATTGAAGATCTTTATAAAAAAAATCCAGAACGAAAAAATGTTTTGCGGTAAAACTAATGCTTTCTTATTTTGTCTTCAGAACTGAACAAACTTACAGTTCATAAATTTCGTGCCTATGTGTGAAACCGGCCGATCCGGCATGGCCTGGATTCCGCTATTAATCGAGATTTCCCAATTCGGAACTAGTTTATATTGTTTTTTTTATTTACAGACATCGCTGCGATTATGTTGGGCCCTACAAAATTTACCCGCCTTGAAAGCGGCAGTCCAAGACAACGACGCGATGTTTGGTACCCTAGACACGTGGTTATTATACAAATTAACAGGTAACTAGCTCTGCCTTTCAGGAAGGGACAGTGAGCTACCAGAGAAACCACCTTATTGGAAGTGATTACCGTTGCTTATGGGTGTTTGTAGCAAACAGCAGGGCTGACGCCAACACGTTGCCGAAGAAATTCTGTGACGCTCTTTTTTAAACTAGCCCACATCTTAGCGCGGTGGGAAGCTGAATAAACATTCTAGAAAGCTATCCTTGCACACAAAGAAGAATTGTGGATATACAGGTGGTCAATCAATCTGTATTTGCAAAAACATAGGTACATAAATAGATATATTATTACATAATATAACGGAATGAATAACTTTATTGCACATAAAATAAAGTTTCCAGTATGTTTTGTTGTTGTTTAGATGACGTGCAAATACTTACATTCACTAAATGTCTTGAAGCTATAACCGTGCACTAATGTTTCCGAATTAATTTCAATATACATACATTACATTAAACTAACAACCTACTGTTTTCATAATTTTGATATAGAAAGCGAGAAATAATTTCATATCTTAAAAACTCAAGATCTTTTTTTTTATTAATAGGGCCCTGCTATTTCCCTTGACTTAGTCAAGGACTATATGAACAGTTTTATTTTATTCAAGATTTATTCAAATTTAAAAAAAATAATTTTACTATGTTTAAGGTTTAACATTCCTCCTCCACCATTGTGATGCATAACACACCGTCCTAGTGAATTTCATCAATATAGACCTAGTTAAATTTGTGAAAACAGCTGTGCCATAGGAAGAGAGACAGATATACATATGGTCATGTCATATTTCAACATTAGACTTTAATTTATTTCGATTTGGATTTCGATTTGGCATTTAGCATTTTATTTGCATTTAGACTTGATTTGATTTATTTTCTTTATTTCATTTGGATTTCATTTCGTCATGTCAATTTTATAAAGGACTGTTAATTAAAACTACGTTTGGACGTTTTGTTTGATTTTTTTATCTCAACGTTTTGACGTGAATTGTGTTTACTAGTTGCGATGGTTCCATTCTTGTCAAAATAACTACGGAACCTTGAAAGGAAATGTCAGATTGATACAAAAATTAGTTTTCCTTTTTGTCGAATAACAAGTCAACTATATGCCGGTGTCCTGATAAAGGCACAAAAGGATGAATTGCTAAGATTTGATTGAATTTATTTTGTTGACCTTGAACTTCGACTGATGATTCTGTGTAGTATGGATGTGAGTTTTATTTGGGTAGAGTTAATACTTTCATGTAGTTTTTTTAAATAAAAGCTACTAACTTTCAATTTTTCCAATGAATTAATATTATTTTAAGTTGTTAAATGAAACTGCTTTCACATTTCACCTCGACAAAGGTGTAGTGAAGAGACGTTGGCGCTCTAAGCATATTCTACCGTTTGTAGTGTTACGATGCTGATTTATTTATTTGACTATTTAATTTGGTGTTTGTTTCACCATTTTATCACCCCCACTCGCCGGCGATTGAGAGTCCATCCCCATTTCCCCGACACTTGGATTTTACATAATGCACGTGGTGCACGCTCTTCATGCCATACTTGAGTAGTTATAGAATGAACTCCTTTCTGCGGTTTTCCCAGAGCGCTAAAATATGGGGCTCTTCAAAAAGGGGGTAGACAGACATTTAAAGTCACAAAGAGGCAGGCAACGCAACGGCTCCCTTAGTGCAATGTCAAATAGTGCAAATGTCGATGAGAAACGGTAACCTACTCCCAAGTGAATTGATTGCAGGTTTGCCTGAAGCAAACATAATATAACATCTTTTATATAAAAATGAATCGCAAAATGTGTTGGTAAGCTACTTGAGAACGACTTTACCGATTTTGATGAAATTTGTGTGTGTGTTTGAGTGGTTTCCCGGATGGTTTAGATTCGCAATTAGAACCGGTAGGTGGTGCTGAGATCGGGTTCTAGAATACTCCTAATCACCGTGAGCCGATTTTGGTAATTTTGTTTTTGTGTCATGAAACAAAGTCTTTTAGGAATATAGAAAATATGTCGGTACGAAGTTCGCCGGGTCAGCTAGTGGATAAAATAAATGTAAATATCACATTTATCCTTTGGGATTGTTTACTAAGTATTTTTCAACAAATTAACATGATAATATGCCTTTAGTTGGAAAACTACTATTTCATTAACAACCACAGGCTATAAAAATATGCATGAATCGGTATATTAGCATACGAGCACAATGTAAACACGGAGACAGATCAAAGGTGCTAAACTAACACCTTTGTAATTGTAAACAATAAAGGAGAGAGTATGTCGTGAACCGGTACTTTCTATTGTTTAGTGGTAATTGACACTATATAGTTAATCATTTAAAAAGTTTGGCTTTTTTACCTGAATATGTAAATAATATTACAACGCGTTTCTAAACTGTCGGCCGAGTATTAGATGTAGATAGCATACTCATAGTTTTAATTTCTTAGAGGTCAGCAATGCGTTCGCAACGCCCCTGGTGTTGCAAACGTCCATAGGCGACGGTAACCATTTTCCATCAGGTGGGCCGTCTGACTGTTAGCCAGCTTCAGGCTATAAAAAAAGTTTACTATAGTAAAAATAGTTCTAAACCTGCTTCAGAATGCTTCAAAATCAGTCTCGTATTGAAAAAAATGATAATAAAATTCTCTTAAGTTTTCGCAACTAGTACACAAAATAAAATTTCGGTTTAACGGTTTTAAGCGCAGTGTTTTATTTGATTTTATTCCGTCATTTTTGCCATTGTTTAGTAAACGTGATCACGGAAAACCAAATGTCAAGTGTCAATAAGTAATTTCAACATTTTTGTTTAGCATTCCGTCAACTTGTTCATTTTAATTATTTAGTTGTAATTTTGGTTTATGGTTATTATTTAATCCATTTTAGCCTAATCTAACTTACCACCGCTTCGTAACATGGTGTGGCTTGAAGAGAACAAGCGGCGAAAAACTCTTAGCAATATGCCTGGCTCTAACAATTTTATATATTAAAATGAATGGTAAAAAAGTAAAAAGAGAAATTAAACGTCAAGTTGGTTTGAGTTCTGTTGCACGCAGAAAGAGCTCACATTGTTTTGAGGTCTGGCAGTTGGTTTCTGCGGAGTTCGGGTCTTTATAGTTTTGATAATCGAAAACTAAACAGATGGTACTTACCAACCATCTTCTGTATTGAAATTTGGGTGTATATCCTGTTTTTCGGAGCATTTTTGTTTTGTCGAATCTGAGTAGTGGTTGGCTTTATTCAGTCAGACACAAAGTCAGTTTACAAAGTCGGCAATCGGTGAACACACTTCACTGATTGCGGACTTTGTAGACCTTGTGTATTTTATGTCAGTAATGTGCTCTTTAGTTTGAACGCCACCGTGTCCCGTCAGTTCCGTGTCTTTCAATCAAATGGATTTGGTTGATCCATCTAATATCAGCATTAGGTAAATTTGAAAACTTCTATAAAATAAGTCATGGAATTTTATTAATTTTATATTATTTTTCAATATGTCAATTTTCCATTCAGGTGGGAAAATACACATGACAGATGTATCGTCAGCATCTGCGACTGGCTTCTACGATCCGTTCACGATGCAATGGGCCGGCTGGGCGGCACCCTCCTAGATATACCCACGGCGGCATTGCCAATAGTCGTGGACACCGCCGGTGAACACTTCACCAATACATTGCCGTCCATATGGGGGCATGCGATACCTATTAGGAGTTGTGTAGGTATCTATGCTGATTCATAAAGATTATTTATGAACTTGCAGTCGCTTAGTGCATGTTTTGTGTATTTAGGCCGGTGTAAGTTAGTTAATGTTCTAAAATCTAACTAGCAGAGCCGTCTAACCCCGGGGGAACAAGGGGTGTGTGGCACTCGGACTTAAGAGGCGCAAGTCTATTGACATCATTAAAAAAACATCCTCATGGTTTCTTAAGATCTGACTACTTTGCCAGCTAGTAGGGTGTTTGCCCGACTGGATGGCTACCAACCCTGGTCTTGAGTATGCCGCACTAACGACCTTAAGTTATGTTCCGGCAATAGTGACCAGGTTCCAGTCTCCCTAAAGAGAGCAGCAGCGCATTTGTAGCACCTTAGGTGTTGCATATGTCCATAGGCGATGGTAACAGCTTTCCATCAAGTGGGCCGTCTGCCTGTCTGCTGAACTACTGCAATAAAAGAATACTAAAGATGCCCGATGTATAAATTATAATATATAAAATTCTCGTGTCACAGTTTTCATTGCCATACCCTCCGAAACGGCTTGACCGATTTTGATGAAATTTTTTGTGCTTATCCGGTATCTATGAGAATTGGCCAACATCTATTTTTCATCCCCCTAAATGTTAGGGGTAGTCCACCCCTAAATTTTATTTTTTATTTTTTAGACAAAATTTTTAAATTCTTTTTTTTTATGATACAACATACAAAAATACATACAACCCTAGATTTTCAACCCTCTACGATCAACCCCTATTTTTTACCGGGCAGGACGACGTCTGCCGGGACAGCTAGTATATATATATGTTTAAATTAAACTCTCAGTTTAATGTACAACACCAATGTATAACGGAGTATAGACTACATCTTACTGCCATATTTAATCCATGATCCAGTGATTCCTGAAAAATCTTACAGTGAAAAAAAACAGACGGACAGACTGCTTGGCGGGCATGACAAAAGCATAGGTTCCGTTTTTCTTAAATGGCTAAGAATCCTTAAAAATAATGCGAATAAATTGACGATTATTTAATAGAAGTTTTATAATTTATTAAAAGTTAGGGTGCCTGGTGCTGCCTATTGTTGCTACATCAAAATTGACGAAATTGTTATATCATTTTGGAATTTTATATTTGGGAGCTTTTTATATTATACTAATATATAAAGTGTTTGTTTGCGTAACGCGCTGATTCAGGTACTGTCTGATTTGAAAATTCTTTCAGTGTTAGATAGCCATTTATCGAGAGGCTACATATAATCACACTAAGATCAATAGGAGGAGTACATTGAAATGTTTTAAATTTTTTTTTACTTTTTTTTTAACTATTCTATTATTATATATACAGTCGCGGGGAGAAGCGAGTATCTAATAAAATTGTAATGATGCATTTATGTAATTGTATATTTGGAGAGCCGTGTAATATGTATAATAAATAAGCCGTGGTAGCTTAATGGTTAGCGTAGCGTCTCAGCTTAAAGGCGGGTTCGAATCCTGACCGGAAAATGTGCACTTCTTAAGCAGTTTTTCTGTCCTAATGTGCATATTGTTATAATTACCACGTGCTGACGGTGAAGGAAAACATCGTGATCAAACCAGCACATACAAATAACTGATGTGGCAAACCTGCCAAGTCTGCAAGTATACTGTCCGTTCCCGCATAATGGGAGGTACGAGTCCAGCGATGGGATGTTTATGGCTATTGTTTATATATATTTGGAGAGCAATAAAGTGTTATCTGATCTATTTTATTCTATTATTTTTTCTTGTCAGTTAAATGCATGCTTTTGAATTAGGCTAAGCGTTTACCGGCGGTTCGATTCCTGACATGGTATATTTCGTAAACGAACGTTTCGTTATATACTGTGGTTTCAGTGTCTGGGATTGGCCCCAGAGTGGTCTTTTGTATTTTATCCATAGCACTAGCGTAACTTGCTTATCTTATAGATATACAATGTGTGTTTGTCTGTTGACCCTTATTACGATTCCCGCCGAAAAATTGTTGCCATTGATTGTAGATGGCGGACCAGACAGCGTCGATGTGGGGCTCTTGTTGCTTCGACGAGGGCGATGTGAAACTGACAATGGGAACGGGCACTTTCTTCAATATCAACACCGGGCCGACAACGCATGCGAGTGTCTCCGGCTTGTACCCAATAGTGGGCTGGAGGTTGGGCAACGAGCTGGTTTTCTCGGCAGAGGGCGCTAATAATGACACTGCGTCCATCGTGAAATGGGCTCAGAATCTTGGTGAGTTGTTTGAGTATACGATTGGCTAGAAGACACATCCCTACTAATATTATAAATGTGAATGTAAGTTTGTTTGTTACGCTTTCACGCGAATACTACTCAACCGATCATCATGAACACATATTCACTTTGTACACATATTCATATAACACAGGGTACTTTTTATGAAAAAAAATCCACGCGGACGAAATCCCGGGCAGAAGCTAGTATTATAATGAATTCTAAAATAGCATTCATATAAAAGAGCAAGCGTCAAAATATCTTTATATCGTCTTATTTTCAATAGTTTTTTTCAGACGCCCACTTGATGGAAAGCGGCTACCGTCGTCTATAGACATTTGCAACACCAAAGGTGTTGCTGCTCTCTTAAAGGAGACTGGAACCTGGTCAGTAATGCCGGAACACAACTCAAGGTTGTTTTGGTGACATACTTTAGACCAGGGGTGGTAGCCATCCAGTCGGGCAAATAGCCTACCACCTGGCTGTGGGTTGTTTTGTCGCCTCTTACGACAAGACGCCCGGTCGCAGGAAATTGTATTCTTTCTCCGTATCTGCACGGATAAAATAGTTCACTATAGAAGAGTGAACTAACTACTACTACTAACACTATAGATAGTACAATAGTTCACTATAGAAATAATTTTAAATATCGTTTAAACAACAATTAATAAGCCATTTGACTCGTTAAAATTATGACGTCACAAGCCAGTATACTCATACAGTTGATTTGATTCGATTGATTGTTTATATCATTAAGTTAATTTGGGACAAACCGTCCAATATGATAATAGGTGGCATATAGGTTAAGATACCTTACTGTCATCATGCTTTTAAAATATCTAGTTGATAGATAGACGGATAACACTTTATTCCTCACCAAATATACAATTTCAAAAATACACAATTACAATATTATAATTATATAAACAACAGGCGGTCTTATCGCTTAAAGCAATCTCTTCCAGGCGACCTAAATTAGGAATAATTTAACCTAATATGGCGATGTGCGATGTATTAAGTATATCATAAAGAAACATACTTGAACTACATTATATTAATTTTAATATTAATTTTAATTGTTGTTTAAACAATAAATTGATACTCTATTTGACTAATTACATTATATGACGTTAAATATAGTTTACGGCCTCTTGAATTATCAGCAAATATCGTTAAGTTAGCATGAAAGAAGAAAACGGTCTTTGACGGTTTATTGTCTAAGTCTGGTGTGCACCAGCATTTAACCGACGGTTAAAATAAAATAATCGCTGTTTATGGATACAGTTTGGTCGATTATTTTATTTTAATCACCAGTTAAATGTCGGTGCATACCAGCCTAAATCATATTGTTTTATCCGCCAAGTCAGTAAGACAATTGTGACTTAATAAAATTTATTTTTATTTTCTTTGCTCAGTCATACATAAAAACATTGTAAATTTGACAATTTTAACATGCTTTAATCAGTGTAACAAAGTGGGATTGTTACTTTTCAGGCCTATTCAATAATCCTGAGGAAACAGCGGACATTGCGAACTCAGTGCCGGACTCGGGTGGGGTTTTCTTTATTCCTGCATTCAGTGGATTAGGCGTAAGTCATTTTTGAAACATTTATCTGAAGTGAAATTTGGCAACTCGTTTTGAATTGAATTGTTTTAAGTTTAATTATTCAGTAATTAATCATTATAAAACTAGCTCTATTTATATCTTAAGTTGTTGTGACAACTTAGATCCCGACAAACACAAAACCCACCTGCATATCTGGAACAAAGCACACTCATTACCCCTCGGCATTTGAACTAATAACATTGAAATATTTTTTTTCATCATCTTCTTTTGTTTACTTACTGGCATATGGCCTATTGTTGTATTGTGGTCATTAGCCAGGTGTTACTTATTTAAAGTACAAACTGATTCTATTCGGTCCACGCGGCCGGGTGGACATATTGCATCTGTGCAGTATAGAGCAATGGCCCGATTGAGGGAGGAGTTAGTCAAGCGATAACCAAGATCGAAGCGAGACGTGTGTACTACAATCGGAAATCTTTTAGTGACGGACTTTGCGCGTTTTATTGAATTACGACCTTCTGCGTTACGTTTAGATTTGGTGTGTTCGATTATATTTGTACCTGTGTTATACGTGTTTGTATAGTTCTAATAAACTCTTTAATAATTCCAACGGCATTTTAATTCGAGTCCATCAACTCGTAACATTATTTTACTTATTATCGCTATTGGTCTGAGAGCCCGTGAACGGCTACCTGTATGTATTTGACCAGACCTTAGTTTTTGTACATTGATACCTGTCTTGCCTGAGCGCTCGTCATACATACATACATACATAACTTCACGCCAGGTTCCTTGCGGGGTAGGCACGAACAACAGAGCGCCATACAGGCTTATTCTTACACACCTCACTTGCTTCGTGATGCTCGTCATGTCCACCATTTTGAGCTTAGTGAGTCCCCACCTCATGCATGGTATTGGAGCCACAATGTACAAAAACTCAGGTCTGGTCAAATACATACAGGTAACCGTTCACGGGCTCTTAGACCATATGTAACATGTTGGCAAAAAGGGTACTGACCCTCCTATAAATGGAAAGTGAAAACGCCGATATTCTTCGAGTGTTTTTTTTTAAATCTCCTCCTGACGCACACGCTTGTCAGGGTATTATTTGCGAAATTTATTTATTTTAAATACATATTCCTGAATAACAAGTTTTAAGTTCTAAAACATTCACTTCCTTATTATCTACTTTATATAATGCTATTTTGCGTATTCTATTACATTTAACTGTTACTATTCTAAATATCCATCACTAACTCATCCTTTATTTCTACTGTTTTACTTATATATCTTATTTAAACATCTATTTATATATTTACTACTCGCTTCTTCTCGCGACTTCGTCCGCGTGGTGCGGTTTTTTAACTATCCCACGGGAGCTCTTTAATTTTTCGAGATCAAAAGTATCCTATATGTTGACCAGGGATATAAGCTATCACCATACAACATTTCATGTAAATCGGTGCAGTCGTTTCGGAGATTAGCCGGTACAAACAGACAGACAAACAGAGAAACAAAAAAATTGAAATTAGTTCTATTTCACTTCCTACATTCTTACATCCCCCTGACTCGGTTTTTAGCAATTTTTTAAATTTTTTATTATATATATATATATATATATATATATATATATATATATAGGTTTTATGTATTATCTTAAGAAACAGTGGTGCTTTTGGTAATATTTACCTCTTGTGCTCTATTGTACCTCGGTTGGTTGCGGACTTTTGAGCAGTTAACCGATCTCTTATCTCTTCAGCCTCCATACAACGATGGCACAGCAGCATCAGGCTTCATAGGGGTGAAGCCGACCAGCACGAGAGCGCACATGGTGCGTGCAGTGCTGGAGTCCCTCGCATTCCGAACGGTGCAGTTGTACGATTGCGCCAAGAGGGAAACCAACTACACATTCCGAAACATCAGGTTTGTGTATTATTACTTTTAACCGACTTCAAAAAAAGGAGGAGGTTCTCAATTCGTCGGGATCTTATTTTTTTTTATGTATGTTCACCGATTACTCTGTGATTTATGATTTGATTTACGTGATTCTTTTTTTTTCGACGCGGAATAGCTGCCATTTTACATAGTTTGGCCCAGTACTTTTCATTTTACGAACATTTTTTTATTCCCGTTTCTTGAGACCTATATTTTTTAAGAAGCGTGGCACCGTTCGTAGGTCCACCCATACTTAGCTAAACACTAAAAAGTATAAAATAACTTATTTCTAAAGCTATTATTATTAATATATATTATCTAAAACATCTTAAAGTCGGTGCAAAGTATAATAATAATAATAATAATATCAGCCCATAAATGTCCCACTGCTTGGGCTCGGGCCTCCCATTAAGGGGGAACGGACAGTATACCCGCCACGCTTGTCCAAGGCGGCTTGGCAGGTTACGGTGCAAAGTAAAACATAAGAATTACTATATTTTGAAAATTACTAAGCACCGACTTTAAGATGTTTTAGATAACATATAATAATAGCTTTAGAAATAAGTTATTTTATACTTTTTAGTTTTTGAAGTCGGGTTTTTTAAACGAAGTTTTTATTTTTGAAGTGAAACTTTTTAAGGCACGGTAGTGAATTCTTTCGATGGGAACGAAAAAGTGTGACGCCTTGAATTTAATAATAATTTAAACACAATGCTCATACAGAGTAGGAAATCATTATGATCATAAAGATAGAGTTGGAAATATTTTGAATTTTCGAAGTTCATAAATCAATTTGAAATTAGAGCATTAATTTCCTGTTTTAGTTATCATAAGCCACTCGTGTCATTTGTTCAAAGTGAAAACATCGAATTTGAATAATACGTTTTATAATATATCTTAAATATGTAATGTATGAAATGTAATATTTTGCATTAAAATATAATATCACTTTTGACTTTGGTAAAAATAATACTTTTTCACACTACGTTTTACAGAGTTTCAATGTCGTGATCATGGTTACTGAAAAGTGGTCGATATGTCAAAATAAAAATCAAATAAAATATCTTAAAACCGTTGAAACGTTTAATTAAACTATGTATCTGTTTTACTTGTAGGTTAGATGGTGGTGTGTCGAATAACGATTTCATAGCTCAGCTAGTGGCGGACTTGACGGGGCTGAGAGTGGAGCGGCCCGTTCACGTCGAGATGTCCTCCTTGGGGTGTGCACATATCGTAGGCTTACAACTAGGTGAGAACAAAAGTTAAATATAACACAGCTCTAAAAAAAAGTTTTGTTTTGTTGCCCTGGATATTATCGCACATTTTTACGTTTTCAAGTGCCCAGATTACGAATATATTCATGAAAGTTCTCAGTGTGCTCGTATTTTTATGATTTTTTTATATCTTATATTTTGAACAATTATTTACTGCTGGTCTTTGAAAAGAGATTGTCCCCTGAAAGATTATAAAAGAAAAGCTCATTTTAAAGCGCGTTTTATGGAAATATAAAATATATTTTCGACATTTTCCTCTTTATTAGGGTTTGGAGCTGTTATTTTTGTCATTTTTTTTCATGTCATGTTGTTTAATAACTATATTTAATGTTTGATACGGGTCGCATGCCATATGTGTGATTGAGGAGGTGGGCACTGAAAATCAGCGCTGTGTCGGGCTCGGCACGGCAAAATGCTGAGTGCCAACCTCATTTTCAGTATGCGGCATACAATTTCTTTATGTGTGTAATTTAATATCTTAGTATTGTATTGTGTTGTGTGTCGATATTGAAAATAAATATTTTTCTTTCTTTCTTTATTTATTTCGATGTACCCTAATTTCTCAAAATATTACTGTCATTATAAATATATCTGTTATTTTATTTCTCGTTTTTTGATTTTTGTAATGTAAAATGAAAATAAAGATTTTAAAAAATCAGAGCAAATCTAACAAAAACATTGATAGTTTCATGAGTTGTGTGCATAAATGGACCCAAAATCATTTTCATATCTAGGGCAACAAAACCAGTGTAATCATAAATGGTGATCTATCCGTGTAAGAACGGAGAAAATACAATTTTCTGCGGCTGGGCGGCATGTAGTAAGAGGCGACAAAACTGTCACTTAGAGAGCGGCAGCACATTAGTAGTTCCTTGGTGTTACAAATGTTAATAGGCGTTGGTACCTGTTTTCCGTTAGATGTACCGTCTGCCTGTCTGCTGAAATCACACAATAAAAAATAATCTCACAATCCGGCGCGAAGGACCATGCTAATAATGCACAATATGGTGATTTTAAATAGTAAAATATTCCAGGAGGAATGATTTTAGCGCTTTTTGTGCAGTCTTTTCCATATAATACTCAACTTAATTTGACGATACGCCGATTTAAATGACGTTTTAAATTTTTTATTTCTATTTTCTTCTGACGTGCTGTTGTTTTCTGACTGACTGTGACATTCTATGTTAACGAATGTTGAGAACTGTCGGATATGTTGGACTAAAATGAAAATCAAATAAAAATTGTATTTAGTGACTTTCAAAACCTAATTTAAACTTAGCTAAAGATCATGTAAACTTAACAAAATATTAAAAATAAAGATTTTCAAATTTACATACGTGTTACCACGCCTGTTTCTTGCCATAGGAACTGGTTTCGAATTGTGAATAAATATTGAGCAAGAATGCCTTGCCCTAGATTTGCCTCATATTTCTCTTTTATTAAGGTTGCCTGTAATGCTCCTACTGTACCTGCATCAGTTTTAGTGACTGTGTGATGAGAACTATTTATAGCGTTAAAAAATAACGCCACATAATGCTTTAAACCCTTGAATACATCTGCCTGACACAGTCACTAGCACTAATATTATCACTGGTGTGGCAGGGTCATTAGAGATATGTGACAGCGAGAAGCCATCTATTAGTACTTAAATCTAAATTATATTCGTATATTTGTACTTAAATAGTGTACAATAATAGTTACTCAAGTATGGGAAGTTGGTTTTTCCAAAAAAGTAGAATTATGGAAGCCTAAGACTCCATTACTATAGTCACGTGTTTGTAAAATCCAACTATCGCACGTGTGTTATATACAACGTTTTCCAATACATTTGCCAGAAGAGAGTACAATAGGTAATGAAACAAACATAAATATCAGTTGGAAAGTCGAGATGTTCTGCTGTGCAGTTTATTTCCTAAAATTGTGTAAAATTACTCTAAAATGAACAATAGTTGTAGGATATTGATAGTTTTTGAGTAGTGATTATGTGTTTTTGTGAGAAATGTGAACTATATTGTAAATGTGGCGTTCTGAGTTGTCACAAGAAGTCGGTTGAATGGCTTTAGTTGATAACCTACAGTTCAGCTGAGCTTTACATGGGCTTAAGAAAATGTAGAAACTATATTGTAATCTAAGATCTGGCTTAAAGGCCTAGCTGCCAAGCCTTAAACCTAAATAAAAAAATAATAGAAACTTGGTAAGTGTAACTAAGATCAATACATTTATTTTACTAATTAACTTACTTTAATAAGAGAGACATGTGTTGATCATAAGAGCTTCCAAGGAGATTCGATCACTCAGCTTATTATTTTTGTAATGTGGAATTCTTATATATTTTTTTCGGTTTCGTAAATGCATTTTTTGAGCAAATGTGTTGAAAAGTATAGAATATTCAATTCTCTCTTTATTTTCAGGTATATGGAAATCAAAAGACGAATTGAGAGCGATGCGCAAAGTGGGTTGCGTGTTCAGTCCGCGGCCTCTAGTACGTAGAATGTACGAACCAATAATGGCGCAGTGGCAGGACGCCGTCAGAAGGATGTTCGGTTGGTACAAAGACAACCAAATATCTACAGATTGCGAAGGTCCAAAATTGCCACAGAATAGTTTTAAAGTGTCTGCGAAGAAAAATGGGAGTATATCAAAATAACGGTGGCTTTTCCCGCTCGCGGCATTGTTTGTTGCGTGCTTCACTGTCTATAGGTGATATAAGTATTGCCCTGGTTTAGTTATATTACATTGTTATATTTGGAGACTGTTATGTATGGTCTCGCTTTCGAAACAGTAATTTTTATATAATCGGTAATATTTTACTGGGATATAATCATGGCAGATGGATAGTATATCAGTAAAAATGTATTTCTGAAAGGGCGACGGGCGGTTTTCGGCCTGAACGGCTATAGAGACAAAACTTATGCCATGAAAGTAGATTTTTACTCATTATCTTTTTAAGTACTATCAAATTTTAAGAACTTTGCTAACCAGAGAAAAGTCATGTTGAAACTTTTGAGAATCGATACTCTCTTACCATTTAATTAAATTCAAAAGCTTTGTTGTCTGATTTTTAAATTATCATATTAATAAGGATTTCGATATATTATGCGCCAAAATATCGATATACCTGCGTAATAAGCTGTTGCTTAACACTTTATTATATTGTTAGTTGGATAATATATTTATTATTCGTTATAGATATCTGTCGTTATTATATGTTTTTAAATGGCAATACAAAACATCTAAGCGTTTTCTACGTCACTGTTAAGTGTCATACATACGTCAGATTAGATACATTGTGACGAATAAAAACACACATGCATAGTTATTCGTTTAAAACAATAAATATTGCACAACTATTATTCACTTATATTGTAGAATTAAACATGTTTTTTTAAAATAAAACCTCACAATAAAACATCGCGTTTCATGTTCCCTCCAAAAACTGTAGTATGATCGTAATGGAGGTTATGTCAATATCAAATATTTATGGCCAAATTCTATTATCAGCCAAGTTTCATCCGTGTAGAAAATGACAACACACACGGGTTTTAATTAAATAAGCTACCCTAAACACATTGTAAATTATGCGTGTAGGCGACCAGGCCGAGGACTCCTAAGAACCCGCCAGTCTCTTTTTAATTCTATACTTTCTGAAGGCACCAACAACTCTTTTTTTTCTTTTCTTGCGTAGCGACATAGCAAAACACTAGTCTTTCAAGCAACATTTTATTCAAACCTTTATTTGTTCAAAACAATGACATGCACTATATATACTTATAATGTACATGTCATATTCTACTCACATAGGAGCCTAAAAAGATATATAACAATTTTTGTAAGCTTAAAATACATGTCAACACACTGTTAATATAAATAAAATATGTATTATTTATATTAAAACTTATAAAAAAACGAACTTGAGATATAAATAGAATAAGAAATATAAAGAAAAACAATTTAGTTAGACGTAAAAGTTAGACGTGTTGCTGGGGAGTTTCTTGCCGATTCTTCTCCTTAACAGCAATAACACGTTGTAAAGCGGCGTACAGTTAGTCTATAAAAATAAAATAAATTTTTAACCTATATGTATGACCTTAAAAAATGTTCTCCAGTGGAACTTATTTTGAATAAAAGCTTTTGAATTTGAATGAATGAATACAATAAAGTCGAAGTTATTTATTTAGAAATGAGGAATTTGTCCACCAAATAAAAATTTTTTTTTAGATTAAATTAAAACATGTTTTTAGATCTCAGTCAAAAGCGGTTAGTTCT
Organism: Dendrolimus punctatus; assembly: GCA_012273795.1. Taxonomy (NCBI): domain Eukaryota; kingdom Metazoa; phylum Arthropoda; class Insecta; order Lepidoptera; family Lasiocampidae; genus Dendrolimus; species Dendrolimus punctatus. The sequence goes on from CM022544.1 coordinate 8,518,860, forward strand.
CTATATAATTCATTTCAATTTATATTTGGTTTAAAAAATTAGGTTTAATAATGTTGGCTAACTGTTTATAGATGTTTTGCTATATCAAAACGCAAGAGAGAAACAACTTGTGGCGTCCTCTAGCAATATAACTTATTTCAGGTTTTGTTTTTTACTATTTTCTCCCATGCTCATAGTTCTAAATATAACATGCATATAACATCAGAATCAGTTTGTTGAAATATGTATTTTTAATTTACAAGCCACTATGAATAATCGAGACTTGATCAGCTTTGACAACTCTATTATTAAAAAAATGCTGTTATACATTATGTATATATACACTATTTTTCCTTAAATAATTATGCTTCCTTCCTAATTCTTATACTATAGACCAGGGGTAGGCAAGCTGCGGCTCGCGAGCCACATGTGGCTCTTTTGTTATATACGTAAAAAAAGGCAAGGCTTTCATTGAATTTGTTTGCCCAATTGTTTATTATTGAAGCATAAGTTAGTGTTGTAAGTTAATGTTTGTTTTCATTTTTTAATTTAACAATAATTAATTGTCTAATAATGTCACATACATATTATCTTTTTATTGTGAAAAACACTACTTATATATGAATAAATAGATTTGTTTTGGTTATCAAAACACTTAAATTATGCAAATAATATTTTATTGTTTGCAAGAAAAAAATTGTGGCTCTTTAAAAACTTTGACACTTCGTAAATTGTAATTTTTGACTCTTTCGACTGAAAAGGTTGCCGACCCCTGCTATAGACTATTTAATGTGTATATTTGTATGTATTTAATTTACAAAATATTTAGTTTAAGTATATTTATTTATTATATAACTAATGATCTGCACCACCTGTATAGCCAGATTAAGTTAAACTATTCCTTAAGTTAGGTTGCCTGGAAGAGATTGCTTTAAGCGATAAGGCCGCACATTGTTTCTACCATGACAATATTGTAATTGTGTATTTTTGAAAGTGTATTTTTGGTGAGCAATAAAGTATCTATCTATAATATCATATAACAGATTTTTTAATTAATGGTTTTGATTTATTCTTATACTGCTTTCCAAAAAATTCAATAAATTTAATTGTATTTATTTAGTAAGAGTTTCTATGGTATTTTCATATCTCTGCCAATATTTCGAGTTTACGATTGTGATAGTCCTATTAGCTATTAGGTAGCATGAAATCGTAGAGTGAGATGCCACTACATTTAAATAGTGTGGCTTTTGCACGCCAAGGCATTTTTCATTGTGAGGAAGTAGTTTGTATTTGGTTAATCATGTTATTATTTTATCAGAGGTTAAAGATATATATACTATATGATACTATATATAAAAAACGTATGCTAAATTATATTGTTAACATATTTTACAATATCATTATAAAAATAGTCTTTATTATTTCTGTTAAATAACAGTATATAACCCTTGGTATGGTGGATTTTTTTCGTAAAATGAGGTAGTTCTCAGTTGAATTGTTGCACGCAACATGAGGGTAGGTAAAAAGTTCACAACACTAACGGTTGTGTCGCCGACATTCCAGGGTTTAAAATTATCAATAAAGTATTTAATTGACTAGTTACTGCTCACTAGAACATTTTATAAAGACGATAATAATGTTAATTCATAGCAATTTTTTAAGATTAAAAAGCTTTTTTGAAGTTATTCAAATTATGCAAAAATAATGTAAATTAATCATGATATTCAAAACAGATAAAACTATCGTTAATGTTTTTTTATTGATGTATAATATTTTATTTAAAATATTACTCTCTAGTCAACTTGACATTTGTATTTCTTTCTATGGATCGATGTTGCAATATTATAAAATTAATTCTTACTGAATTTGTATGATTACAATTAATTTTATGGTACTGTGTTTACTGTACCAATAACAGTGTTTTAGTGTCTTAGTACTTACCTAAGTACTTTCTAAAGTGGCGGACGCTTGCAATAATTGTTTACTTATGAGATTACTGACATGTTCAGAATAATTGATGTCATGTCTTAAGAACATTTCTCGAGACAAATAGACATTCCAAGGCCCGTAACTTCTAACAGTTTAAACTGTGAATAACGTTATCTACTAGAGCATTTAATTAATAGGTCAAATCTGTGTAAGATCAATTTAAAAAAATATGGAGATATCAACTAAAGTTCGAATAGAGCATTTTACATGGCAACATTATCTATTTCATTCGATCTTTTGTAGCATTTTTATTATCAAGACATCTGACACTGGAAAAAACGGTCGCATAATTTATTGCTATTCAATGGGTAGGTTACAAGTTATCTTGTTCCGCGCTGCTGTTGTTATTTATTTGGTTTAAAATAATGTAACGAAACCTTTGAAATTCATCGGCGATGAAAACTACGTCGTTTAAACCACCTAGGAGAGTTTAACCGAATTGACTTTAAACTGATTCTCGAGTCGATTAACTGCAATTGATATTGCACAATTGGAAACGAAGATTCAATTCGATAGCACAATTTAAGCTACCATTTATCTTACGGGCCTAAGAGACTTGGAATAAACTGAGGGTTTCCCTTCTTTACTATACTTTAACATTTTATTGTATGTTGGCAACGTGTTGGCAACACCTCAGGTATTGCAAATGTTAGGAGACGGTAACCATTTTGCATGATGTGGGTCGTTAGCCTGTGTGCTGTATTTCATCTTTGTAATAAAGACATGGGAGATTATGGTTTTTGATTACAAGGCTAATAAAAAAATATCTGAGCATTAGAGATATTTTTAAATATTTGTTTTAATATTTGAATTGGGCATGAAATTCCCGCGGGATACCCGGGACGCAAAGTGTAGTAACAGAGTTTTAAAAATAATGTAAACTACCGTTTTTAACGTCAGCCTGTCTGTTGTGCATTATAATAGTAAAACACCTAAATGAACAATGTTGTACTCGCGGTACTTAATCTAATATGCCTATGTCGATCTTATAATAAAAGGTTGAATATGAGTGGTCTAGGCTACAACTTTCTGTAAAGGTATATATAATAAAGAGTCAGCTATACGTTGTTTTTCCCTTACGAGAGAATTTTGGGTTAAAATTTTAGTTACATTTTGTTTTTATTTGTTTAATATAATCGTCAAACATTTTCTATTGTATTAATATCTAACTTTAGATGTGGTTTAAGTTATTTAAGGCATTTAAACATAATTAAATGTGTAATTATTTGCAAAAATCCTGTTTGTAATATACGAAAATGATCTACTGAGGAAAAACAATGCATTTTGCTTGCATCAAATCTGTCGAAATTTGGGAGTTTTCATGCTTTATTTCAATATTAAATTAATGAGTGTAATATCACAGATATTACTGAAGCTGTACGATAAATCGTCACTGGTGACATTTAGGTACTAAATTCCACTTCGTTCCCTAAATTCTAGGGACTAAAGTGGAATGAACCATCAAGGCCACACATTAAAATAGTATAATATTACTATTTCGATTCTTAGTACTCTTTCATTAAAGCCAAATAAAGCTCAAATATTGTTGGCTCAAGATGTATTGAAAAGAAACGTTTGTGATATACAATAATGTTTAAATGAATCACATATTGTTAGTGTAAATTGTGTACAGTGAGTTCTGTGGAACCGTCTTTATTGTATTTGCATCAGTTAGAAGAAATATTTGCGTATATCGCACTTGACTAATAATAAGTGTAACACGTACGAGATTTTTGCTTCCTTATTACAAGGATACATAAATATGACTAGGATATGCCATGACTTCGTCCACGTTTGACTTGAAATTCCCGCGGGATTCCCGGGACACAGAATAGAATTTAAAAAAACGTATGTGTAAATGTGTCGGAATAAGTTAATTTTACGCACCGGAACAACTATAAATCGCTCCCGGTAGTGGCGTAGCGTAGTGAGGGCGGCACTTTTTAGGGGGCGGCAAAATTTCACAGTCCCTATTAATATTATAAATGCGAAAGTAACTCTGTCTTCTGTTCCGTTTTCACGTAAAGAGTACTGGGCCGATTTGGCTGATACTCAATACATATATGTTTTCGATGCCGAGAATGAACGTAGGATACTTTTTATCCCGAAAATGGGATAGTTTCCGGGATAAAAATATATTTGTACCATCTGTACCTGTAACTGTACAATCTACGAGTAGTTTACTGTACAGATAACTTTTTGTTTTTTTTTAGATTTAATGTTCTTGCAAAAGGCGATAAGTAATCACCACATTGTATTAGGAAAGAGTTGTGCAAATTAATAAATAAGACCAGTATAGGATCGAAATTTTTACTATTTCTAACGTTTATTGTGTGCTTAAATTATATCTTGCCATTTTTTATAATAAACATTCCATTAAGAATTAAGAAACTATATATTTATTTGTAAGGATTTTTGGTAGTAGAATTTACGGTGTAGGTGTGTGTATTATGGTCGAATAATGAAACTCCAGGATAATAAAAAAAAACAAATAATTTTTATATGCTGATGCTGTCATGATCGATAAGGTGGCATTAAAGAAATCTAACTGTGTTTCAGCTAGATGTTTTTATATTATTGTACACATTACACCGACATTATATTTCTTTATATATAATGATGATGGCTTACTATATTCATGATGGCTAACGCACCCGTCTCACCGTGCACTGCTTACAAAATTTCACCAACACACCGATGTGAAGGTTGCCAATCTGGTAATTAACAGGTGTGGCAAATATAACTGTTAGATCGTGTTCTTAGGCTGGTGTGCACCGACTTTTAATCGACGGTTAAAATAAAATAATCGCCAAAAATGTATGGAAAAACAGTGATTATTTTTGGTTAACCGTCGGTTAAATTTCGGTGCACAGCAGCCTTAGTCTATGTAGACATTTCGTCGACCGTTTAATGGGTTCGTTTTCTATACCAATCTGCGGTGGATTTACGACAAACGCCAACGAGATCATTTATTGGTTTTCGTTGGTCCTATGTGTACGCAGCCTTAGTTCTAAGAATATCGGATATCAGAATGAATTGTTACTATGTTAAAGTAATAATTGATATTACTCATCTCTTTACAAGTTTAAAAAAAAATCTAGGTGAATGTAAATTTTCTAACATTAAAAAAAAAACACACACACTTGTTTGTAATCTAAGCTATAAAATAGATGACAATATAATACTTTTGTTGATCTTTTGTAAAGAGATTTATTCATCAATATTATAAGCTTAGTGTTTGTTAGATTTTAATTGGCTGTTGTTTAGTATTGTTATTGAAGAAGAATATCAAGAATGGTAATTGCCTAGTATGAATGTCCTCTGAAAATCTAAATTCTAGATGGCGCTCATCTAGTATCTAGGAGCTTTTCTGAGTTCTATTTTTAATAGGCGACTATCATTCCAAACCTTTTATTCTGTGGTATTATTATGTAATTTATTCATGTGTTTAATAATATTCAGGGAATATAAATTGGTTAAAGAATGAAATATAGAAAATTCTTTATATTAAATTGTTTTATTTAACTAATTTTCATATCTCGTGTATACATACAAGAAGCAAATCGAAGTTAACGCTAATTTACAAAGCAGCTTTTTAAGTTTGATATATCGATTATCTGGTGTGTAGCTTTCATTAACTTTCATCACAATTTTTTCCTTCTCCGTGTCATGGAAAAAGAATACTTATCTATTTTCACGTCTATATTAAACTCAGCTATCTATTTATTGCTCGAAGATATTAGGTCACATAACTTCGTAAGTGTTGCATGCTCGGCTAGGATTTGAACGCAAGTACTATGTGAGCACTTTGGTGTTATCATTACATTATTTAATTTTGAGAAAATATCGCTTAAGTAAGAAAGATTTCCGATATGAAGTTTTAATTAATATCATATAAATGTTAATTTCACACTAAGGATTTGTAGTATTTTTATACAAATATTAATTAGTGGTATCTTTCCTAGTTTTAACGCAGTTAAGTTTTTTAAAAATTAACGATTTTTCTAATACAAAGGCTATTAAAGCTATTAGGTATCCACGAATAATAAATAGAAAGCAATTCGTTGATCACTAATTGTTATTTGGTTGAACTCTCTTTTCTCAACGCCGTACTTGGGCACGTTGTCGGGGACTCCTAAAGTCCGTGCTGTCCATTTATAGTACATTCTTGGTAGGCCCGCTTCTATTAACCGCTGCATAAAGATTATTAATTCGTCGGTGAAGGGAAAACCTGTTAAATTAAATAATACACAAATAGTCTTCTACTCATAGATAAAACTTATATATTTTCTAGCCCAGTTAAATTAGCCAATAATTTACCAATTAACTCGTAAAAACCTTTATTTTGGTATTCTAATTGTTATCTCAAAGATCGCGTCATGTGCGTATCTAAACATATTCAACGTACTGAAGATCGATTTCTATGCATTAAAGCAGTGGTTCCCAAACTTATTTTGTATACCGCCCACTTTGAGAATAAATTATTTTTTAGCGCCCCCATTTTTTCACCTACTTAAAAAATACTATAACGTCAAATTAAATTAACTGATTATTGACAACTACATTAGCGGAGAAACATTCATTCTAAACGAGGCTTACTATAGCCCGCAAGAGTTAACTTGAGACCTAAGCGCAGTAGGTAGTACACAACGGCGCTGAGGTCTCAAGTTAACTTTTATGGGCTGCACCTGCCAATTCCAATTTTTTTCTGGGACTCTTACCGCCCCCTTTTAGGCCTGCAGCGCCCACAAGGGGGCGTTATCGCCCACTTTGGGAACCACTGCATTAAAGGATATTCTGCATTGTAGTTATTATAAAAAGTTGTAGAGCATAACATTCTCTACAAGTTTTGCTTCAAACAATTTTAGGTAAGCGTATGAGATCGCGTGGAGTGGGCAGCCAAGTGCGTTGATGGTCTGGTGGTTATGAATGTAGTGGCGTATTCATAAACCCAAAAATCAACCGTTTTGTACAATTATGACTTAAAACAATAAACCTAATACTGTTGTTTGATTTAATCAATATCATATTTTTTTCAATACAACTTCACAGTAAAGACACCCTTTAAATCCTAAAAACTTCTTTACCGGTTTCATCGAGAGACTTGGACTTTTGTTAGTATTTTTCTTTGTTTTTAAACTATTCTTTTTTATAAAATTAGCAGGGAAACAAAATACGCTCATGGGTAACATAGAACGGAAAACTCTGAAACCGATTACCCAGACCAGAGTAAATTCCTAACGATTTTTAAATGAAATTTACGATGCCGAGAATTGAACCTGCTGCGACGTCTGCATTCCAATAAACCAGCCACACTCAGCCCACCAGACTATAGGTATAGTCTGGCTTTCAAGATTCTATAACAAGACTTTTTGTACTTACCTGCCCTGGTTATGTAAGACAGATAATATAGATTAAAACATTCATCGACGATATACAGCATTGGTCTTTGGTAGGAATCGGTATACTTCAACATTATTTCTAGCTCAGAATCAGCCTTTCTTACCAATGTAGCTATGCGTGGTTGTTTCAATACAGCTCCTGTAAAGAAAAACTATTTTTACACTGCCTTAGAATTTATCATCATGGGGTTTTAATATGAAAAAAAACCAATTTATTATATAGGGGTATGAATAAAACTCTGCGTCTGAAGTTGTCTAATTTACGGACTGTAGTCATGTTTATTTAGGTTATGTAATCTAGATTATAAAATTGAAAAACTAACGATACACACTGATCAAGTATGAGCCCTGTGACGACTGACCCTCATGACTAATCTGCTCAGGCCGCTAATATTACCCACACAGCACATAAACCACTGCTAGGTAGATGCTACAGATGGTCACTTTGATTGTAAAGCGGCTGCATTACATTTTATACTGGACGACAAAGTCGCTTATGGAGCTAATGCGAAGGCCACCAAGCACTGCAGACGGCCGACCAAGCTGCCAACACTATTACCGTGGCCCTAACCGACTCTGTCTTGTTGAGCAGAGCTAATAACTCCGGATAAATGAGTGGGATACGAATCGAAGAAAGCATTGCTACGTTTTCTTTTTTTTATCATGTAGGTATAGGTGACGTCGCGTTACGTTCACGTTTGACCATTATCTCGCTCGATTTGAGCGGAAATACGGTCTAAGATCGAGCACGCTTACCTACAAGGTACCTATTCACACGAGACTTGAAGACACCCAGGTTTAGGTTTCGGGGAAAACAGATTCCGGCAGTGTGTTCCACTCCTTTGCGGTGCGTATAATAAAGGAGGACCGATGATGGAAGGGAACGGCGGGATAAGATTGAAAAGCTCCGATGCACACTCTCCAAGATGTATCCGATAGAAAACCGACAAGCTAGCAACCCTGCGTCATGTTAGACTTTGTAGTTTGTCATTAAATATGGTATAAGAGGAATTTCAGCTTACCAATGTCGGATCTTGCCAAAAGTTTCGCATTTGCAAAGAAGTGTACTTGATCAGGATCATTAGATTTCTGAAAGTTTTTAACTAATGCTTTTATGGAAGAGGATGTTTGCAACCTTACACCAGATCTATACAGTTCTGATAACGTTTTGATCCTTTCGAAGTGTGATACTGTTGTAAAGCTGTAGCTGATATGACTCTAAAAGCATTAAAATCATCAATAAAAATTTGAAATATCCTTTGGGTACCTATACTAACTTTCGAAAAAAACTACAAAGTAAATAAACGTTTACCATCCACATTTTTCACTTTCTACAAATTTGCTTTCTATAATTTTATATGGCTGTTGATATAACGTTTCTCTCATGAAATTGATACTAAAATCTATGTTTAGGTTAATTTTTAGCTACAGGACATTTTGATAAACGATAACATTTTATAGACACGCAAAACTTTAAAGTAGGTAAAAGATATTATGGCAGGAGTTTTTGCTATATGGATATTAAAATGCGCTTTTCGAATATCTGAAAAACTTATTTTCATTAAAAATATCACATGGAGATTATAAAGCAATAACAAATAAAACTGATCTAGTGCATGTTAATGGAGAGACGATGAAGAGTTTTGTGATGGCAAAAAAACTACCACTGTTTTGGCCATTTAGCAAAGTCAAAAATGTCATCAATTCATCCATCTAATTATGTAGGATTTAGGAGCTACTTTTTTATTAGGCGATTGTCATTTATATTCTTTTATGAAATTGACACAAACACAACAAACAATTCCAATTAATTTGTCGAAGTAGTGTGATCCTTTACTAACCTGATAAAGCGTAATAAATACAATCGAACAAAGAAGACATGTGCCTCTAATAACGCGCACTTTTGAAAGTTTGTCTAAAGAAAATCCAAAGAGTGTGCTTGTACACGAATAAAAGATGTGGTGGCAGAATTGTTTAGAACCTTCGTCTTTAATTTTTGCTGAAATTTTAGCAACCACCCATGCGACAGTACCAAGGAATAGAATCAATCCTGCTATAAAAATCCAAGAACTTTTATGAAAGGCGTTTGGATAGAGCCACAAAGGTATGAAGTCTGGCTGCTTTAATAAAGCACAAAGATTGTCGCTAGTTACGTAATATATATAGAAATAATCCTGATCACTGTACTGTACTAGGAATCTAGAGTTGAATGACACGTCTATTTTTCCCTGAATCACGCATCCCAAACTCCCTCCGGTGGTATTATCCTCTGATTTCAAGTAGCCAAAATTTTCACATTCTCTATACTTTGGAAATGTTATGTTAAATCCAAAAAAGTTAACAAAGTCATTAAGAACCAATCCGTCTAAACCACAAAAGCCATCAGTATTCTTGGCATTCCAGTTAACATATTCGTTTATTTTGTCACAAGTAAAAATGGAAGTAGGAAATCTATCGAATATACTGGCTTTTATGGGGTAATCTTGTGATAGTGAATCTGAGCTCTTGATGATATGCCGTGTTAATCTTAAAAAGTCACGTGTATTTACTGTTGTTATAGTTCTATCAAAGAGGGCTCTGTTAGATGGTTTTTTGCCGCTATAAATAATGTATATATGTGGGCAAGTAAAAGGAAATATTACAATTACTCTAAAGATCTGAAAAGAATGCCAAAACTCGTTCATCCAATCTTGTATCTGATTAAAAATTTCAGGTTTAAATTTTTCATTGCTACATTCAAAGCTATCATCACTCCTTGTTATGATTATATATACGGTAGATTTTTTGAAAAAAAATATTGATGAATCTAGTTCTTTATAAGCAAGAATTTTATCGAAATCTGAAGTTATTACAACAATGTTGACATCTTTTGTCATCGCAATTTTGTTATGGCCTTTGTTAATGTCCTCATTAGATTTTATTGTTACTGATTGATCATGAAGTATACCATCAATTATGGATTTTTTCAATGAAATATCGGTATCTTTGTCCATGTCACATAAAATAGTCTCTTTAATTCTCCTGAAATCCGATATACGAAAAAACATTCTGTGAGAATTTTGGTCTTTAACGAATTTATCATAATAATTTATGGAACTTGAAAATGTTTCGTGAAATATCACTATAGTAAAAAGAAAAGTGAAAATATGAAATAACTTCATAGTATACTCAAAAACACGTGTAGCTTTATAAGAAATCAAAATAATTGTAGTGTTTTTTGGGGTTGGAGAAAGATTTGAAAGTATCTACATAAACTGACGTTATCGCTCACGTTGACAATATCTTCGATAAATCACGATTGACACATTCTTTACTGATTTAATTTTCTTAATAGAATCCGTAATTTAATATTTCTTATGAATGTTAAAGCCACAATACGAATTTATCTCAAGAAGAAGAGAAGAGTCCCGCTAGGTCTCTGTCGCGTATAATCAAACAAGACCTGATGCTCGGTTCTTCTTGTCGATATACATCACATGCCCTAAGTCAATGCCTACGGCTAAAGGGAGTGGTCGAACAAATCGCCTTCTGTATCGATGTGCAGGTAATAGGCACAGAAATATTTGTCGATAGCACGATAAACGAACATACGTACCTATCCGTGCAGGAACAGAGAAAAAAGACAATTTTCTGCGGCTGGGCGGCACGTCGTCAGAGGCGACAAAATAATCCACAACCAGGTGGTAGGGTATTTGCCCGTCTGGATAGACACCACCTTTGGTCTAGTATGCCGCCAGAAAAACCCTTGAGTTGTGTTCCCGTCTCGCTGTACAGAGCGGCAGCAGATTGACGATTTCATACCCTCTTTGTGCAAGGCAATCACTGCAATCCTATTTTCTTTAATAGCCTATTCCATATTGTAATTTAATAATCAACACGAAAAAAAATCGATCAAATAAGAAACCGACTTCAAGAGTGAGTAAAAAGCAAAAAATACATTTTCTACAGCAATTCAAGATGTTGTAGAAAAATATATTGTAATATATATATCGGTGCCAAGTAAAATATAAACAGTGTTTATGGCCAGACTATTTATATACCTCCCGAGTGAACGATGTGGCGGGCAGAACCAGTGTTATCTCACCATCATCAATATTCATATCTTTAAGAAATTATTGTTCATGACAATATAAGATATACATCGTATTTTATTAAGGAGGGCTTTCATAGATGTGATACACTGATAGTATACGAAAACATTGACAAGAAATGTTAGTAAATACGTACAATTTGATTGCTTCTTCGTGTGATTTGGGTATGATTGAGTATTATTTCTTATTAGCTTTTACCCGCGACTTCGTCCGCATTGGACAGATAATAAAGATTACAGTTATTTATAAAATACACGAATTCTGAAGATTCCCGTAAAAACTCGGGATAAGTAATGCCAAGACATAAAGAGAATTTGCTATCGATTAGTGTTCATCGGAATCAGAATTTTTTTCAACTTGGTCTATTTAAACAGCTCCCAAAAAAAACCCCGCGAGATTTCCGGGATATATAGTACTATATAGTATAAATATTTTACGTCTAGGAATATGCTATCGATCAACGAAAACCGCATTGAAATCCACTCAGTAGTTATTACTTGAATCCCGAACAAAGAGACAAACACAAAAATCTAAAAAACCAAAAGACTATACCTACATATATCGTTTTATAATATTACTAGGATATGCTCGCGACTTCATCTAGGCTTAACTTGAAATTCCCGAGGGATTCCCTGTACACAAAGTATCGCAGAATTAAAAAAAAACAATGTAAGATATCGTTTTAGTAGAAACTGTGTCGGTATAAGTTATTTTTTATGCATCTGAACAGCTTAAACCGCTCCCCGGAGACTTCTCGCCGGATTCCTTGGATAAAAAGTATCACACGTTTTATTAAATATAAAATATGCTGTCGTCAGTAAACAAATCCCATCGGAATTCATTTTTTTTTCAATTTGAAAGTTTTAAATAATGTTAGAAAAAAATCCGAAACAAACAACTAGAAAAGACTATAAACGCCGGAGAAGGCGATGCAATTTTTCCGATTTCTGGCCGTTTGTTAGTTTATTTGTTATTTCGGGATTCATGTAAAAACTACTAACCAATTTCGATGCAGTTTTCGCTGGTCGATAGAAAATTCTTAGACTTAAAATCTGCGATACTTTTTAACTAGGGATTCACGCAGGAGTTTTCCCAGGAGTATTTTAAAGTGAGTAGTACGCATAAAAATTAGCTGATTCAGATGCCAATATAAAACAATACAATCAGGGTCTTTTTATATTTCCCGGATTTCACAAATTCGGAACACGTGATATTAAGACTTGCGTGATATAATATTATCTATATTTTCTCGTATTAGACACCTTTCGTAGAAAAGATGTAGTTATGTAATACCATTGATATCATTACTTATCCCGGGTTTTTTACGGGAATCGTCGGGATGCATATACCAAAAATCCGTTGCCCAACCAAAAATACCTTTTGGTTTTAAATAGTGGCAAAATAACTCTATGTTACGTGTTCGACGTGGACGAAGTCGCAGGAAATTCCTAGTAATAGATATAATATAAAAATATCAAAAAGCGATAAGGCCACTATTATTGTTACACTGATTGTCTAAGATTACATAATTCATAGTAATTATATGTTCATTCATTCTATTTACACGATCTTTCTTATCCATATTTCATAATACACTGCTTTAAATCAGTGTACTGTAAGTCACCTGATCTTTTACAATCAACATTTACTTTTTACATTATTATTGTTATTATAATTGTAGTACAAACGCATTATTTAATATATTACTTGAATGTTTCGGAATAAAAGTTAGTCGATAATTCCCGTATGGAATAGATTGATAGTAATCTTTCAGGGCAATAGCTGCGTCTGTATCGAGAATGATAAATGTTCCAATATACTACTGGTGCTAATTTTGCCGATGAACAATTGTTGGTTGATGGATGGACTACACCTGAACCCTGAAGTGTTGAAGACAAACATACAAATTGGTGGAGGGAACGACTACATGGATTACGACCCTGATCATTTGTATAAACGTGCGATGATAACGATACCTTTAATGTTTATACCCAGTAGAGATACTGCTATTTTAGATGTCGAAAATGTAGATATTGATATCGAAAAGTAAGAAACTAGTACAAAGAATAGAGCTAGTGTTTACATTATTTGGACAACGAACAGAGAATTAATTGTATTTAGAGATGGTTAGTGAATTTCGAAAAAGAAAATGAAATATAAATTTCATGCATTCATTTATCGTTTTCTTTTTTATTTGAAGTTTATTTTTTCCTAAAATTATTATAGCTTGTTAGCCAGTACCTTTGTCGGAAATAAAGTGATGATTTAATTGCGATACTCATTTCACCCTTTTTTTCTATGCAGGGGAAATCTGTTTCAGGCCTAAGTCGCGGCAGGCATAGAAGCCTGGGGGGATAATTCGCGACCCTTTTGTGGGTTTCGCCGGTGGCACTAGCATGCACAGTCAGAACAGGTGCCATGCTATTGCCACTCCACTGTTAGGGTTACCCACTAAAACCCCTGGGTATTCCGTCCTGCGTCTTATGCCAGGGCTACGGGTATAGGGGATTCCCAGCTCCGTGTGCAATGGCAGCGGGAGCTTCATCCTCTTCCGTGGGACTTTCTTTTATCCCCCGGAGTCATAATTATTTCACCCTAACACAAACCAATATAATTTTAAAATGTGACTGACGGACCTATTCGAATATTGGATTTATGATTATTAGATATTACGTATAAAGTGTATATGTAAACGTAATATAAATGTATAGAAAGGATACCACCATAAAAAATTAATTCTTACGATAGTTGTAAAAACAATTGAAAAAACATAAATGCATTTTTATTTACTTAACATTATTTTTTGGTATAAAATAATTTTCGTTACATATTCAGAGATTTTTAAACATTAATATAATTTATGAGTTATTATTAACATCAATCTTATTCTCATTTAACAACTTAAATATATGTCTTAACCTACCCAGGTGGGAAGAAACTTGATTCTGCGACCTTCAAGACTGTTTAGCCCATTTTCGTAGTTAAATCCATCCAGATTAGCCAGTAAATCATTGTTGGGATTATCACCTCTGAGAAGCGATCTCTTCGCAATTTTATGCTCAGATGCTTCCGTAGTTGGTGGATCTGTAGATTCCACAAGTGCCACAACCGCTGGCACTTCATCGATTACTTCAATCACTTCGTAGAGAGTCACACCATCGTCGCTTTCGGTAGTCGTCTCAACTTGATCAGTGACTGGAGCTGCAATAACGAATCCGATTAACGCCAGCGACAGAAAAATGCTCAACGTGGAAGCCATGTCCTTGATGGGCTTCGAGTAACTTCTCCGCAATGAAGGAGGAAAGCTTCCAAAGTTGTTCTGTTCAATGAACTGAACCGTTTCCCGATTGTGCTCGAATTGGTGATCTTTTCACACTGCAGTTAGTTTTTATACACAAATTGTACCGTGTTAATAGCAATATCCAGAATTGGAATCACTGACGCTTTGAACTTGTTAATTAGGCCTGTAAATATTTTCAATAACATAATGACCATGAATTGTATTGTTGTAAAATATGATGAAAACTTGTAATTTGTTTACTTTACTGATTTGGTAAAACGCATCTTCGCATCTGTAATGTGACGCATCCATCCTTCCGTTTATTGATGAGTAAGGCTGTAACTATGAATTCATACATTGACTATTAAAATGCAAGTTATTCATTTTTATGGTTCTTCCTGCGATTTGTATATTTAGTAATAAGATAGGAAGAATTTTTATTATTATACGTTATAGTTTTCATATTGCAGCATTTTAAAATAAAAAAATATACATACATATTATTTTTTGTGTCAAAATTTCGTTTAAATATGAATTTTAAAATATTGTTAAACATTTCATATAATATGCCTACTTCTCTCTTTCATCCTTTTCCTAATCATTCGGGATTTAAAAAAAATTATATATCGCCTCCTCCTCTGTCACATTTTGAGTTAGAGTGTATTATTAGAGTGGGTATTGTTTATAAACTACTACTAAACATAAATTTATGATGATACAAAATACTGTATTAGTGTGTATGTGTGCGTATGTAGAATCATCTTAATACTAACATCTATTTACAAGTTTCATTACTACAGTTTATTTTATTTTTAATACATATTCTTAAAGAGTAGGTATGAATACTGCTAATTATTCTATATTATTTAAACGCTAAAGTTACATATATTTAATGCCGCCTTTTGTTTTACCATTTACTCTTTTAACTACATTCACTGCGAACTGCACGAAGTAATCCCCGTGCTTCTTTCTCATGTATTCCTGGATATTTGCTCCGGTTATGTAGGCAAGCAGGGTGTTCTCCGCGTTGTACCGGTCACTGGCGAAAAGGGGGCAATCGAAGACGCAGTGTATCGGAGTCTCTGGTATTTCGGGTTCACAAGGACACGACGGGTATTCTTTCAATTTGAACGGGAATAATTTGGGGTTAGAACGGCATTTATTTTTTGCGTCGAGGAAAAATCTATTTGGTCACTGTGTAGGGATAACGGTGAGGGCGTGTGGGACTCTCTGTCCCGGTACCGCCTGGTAGGTTTGGTAAGTTCTTTCCATACGCCTATATGGGCCGGTGGAAATTGCCTTCGCCTACCCCGCATATATAGGTAGGTATATCATGCGTCGGCTGAAAATGTCTAATCCAGTAGAACGGTATGTCTACATTATCCTATTATCTACACTTATATATGGTTGTCTTTTATTGGTTAATGTTAATTTATTTATTTCGACTCCTTATCGGCCTGCCTTTATTCGTATTTTCATCATAGTATTATTTCACAAAAAAAATAATGAGGTGTTGTTTGAATTAGCATTATAAAATTATAATAATAGGGGTAAATGTGAATTAAATATAACTAGTTATTTCTCTGTAAGTGAGTTGTAAATTCTTTTGAGAAATAAATGTCTTAAACCTTAAAAAATTGTAAATTTGCATATGTACTTACTACAAAATATCATACTTGTTTTTCTGATTTCCATTCATAGTAAAGTGATTAACAAATTTGCTTTTTCAGTTGTCAATCAAATAAAATCAATTTGTAACATGTTTTAGCAATGTATACGGTAACATTGGAATAAATAATAGTAGAATAAAACTTTGACGACTTAAAACAAGGGACGCGTCTTGCGTTGTTACTTTGGCAGCGTCCCATCTTTCAGCTACTAGCATGTCTGCCGTACAGCTGCTGCACAACAGGAGGCCCTAAAACGCCGCAAATACTCAGCCATCAGAAATGGCTACATGTTTGCGGCTTTTGGGGTCGAGACCCTTTTTTTGTCATCGCTGGGGGAATGCGTTTGCGCATATCCTCAGGCCCCGGGGGATGTCACTAAGGGGTATGTGGGACTCCCGGCTGTTGGTGCATGCACCGACCGCCAAACTAACCACTAAACTTTCCAGCGTCCCTCCGCATCATAATGAGGCGCCACGGGATCGTAACCATGGGTACGACTGCCGTGACACCTCGATGCAAGCCGACAAGGATGGGGTCGAGACCCTGGGACCATGGAGATCTGAGGCGCACAATCTTTATCGAGACATAGCCAAACGTCTGGTGGATGTCTCACGTGACCAAAAGACTGTTTTATACCTCGGTCAATGCATCAATATTGTCATTCAGCGAGGCAATGTGGCCAGTCTGGAACTAGATTTTATGGTTTAATTTTAGTTAAAAAATGAATGTTTGTAATTGTAATGGTTAATATAGACATAGATATTAAAAAAACAAACTCAATTTCGTAATAATAAAACACACACACACACACACAAACACACATATATATATATGTATATATAATTCTTTCTATGATAGAAACTAATATATATATATATATATATATATATATAATATATATATATATATATGTTTTGTATATGTATGTATATACATGTATATGTTTTGCATCTCCTCCGTGTACTCTGTGGTTCTACACTGTCTAAATACGGTACGGCTGTAATAATACAATTCGCTTTGTGGCTACCGACGTTTATATGATCTATAATAGTAATAACAGTAAGGGTATAACATTATGTAATCCAAAGGTGTCGACATCTATATATTAATACGTGAAGCAAAACCTTTGTAAAATCAAATTAACAGATTTTGCTAAGGCTACATACAGCCTTAGCGAAATCTGTGATAATAGAACTACATAGCCTTTGACGACGGAACCTAAATAATGTTCAAAGTTATAATTTAAAATAAATTATTATGGTCGAATCTTGACCACGGCCGACCGCTAGTATCTATTATTATCTAAGTGTTGAATATGTGAAATAAGGTATAGCAATGTTAGTAAAACTGGAGTCGTTATAAAATTTCATGCCCAGTGGTTGTTCAAAAACTACTAGATTTGTTGGTTTAGCCATAGTTTCAGTATAGAAGATACATATTTTACATCAAAATATGCATAATTATAAACTAATACAATGAAAAAAATTCCTTAAAATGTTAAAAAGAATACTGACAATGAGCCTAGGTCATCGAAGCGTTAAGCCGTCTAAGCGTTTGAACAGCAAACGGCACAAACAAAATTATGATATCAAAAATAATTTTATATTTGTAAATAATTTGAAGGCCTCGTACATGAATTGTAAATTAGGCTGCCTTGGACAGGAGTGAAAAAATGTGAGTATATCTCTTATATATATGAATGAATGTATGTTTGTATGTCCTTTATAGAATCGTAACTATACATTTGGTCATGTGATGATCTTAGCAAAGTTGTTGTGCATGAGCCAAGAAGATTTCTGAGTTGGTTCACAATTGGGCCCGATAGGTGGCGCTGCTGTCAACATGTCGATTGAACCTTTTCCGGGCAGGACGACGTCTGCCGGGACAGCTAGTCTATATATAAAATGTGGAGCCTTATCTCCAAGTAAGACCGTATTATTTGGAGTTGCGCGGCTAACACAAGGTGCCACAATAGTACTTAAATAGGCATTTGCGCTATTATTAGATCCATAGATACATAAGCGATAATTGTTGATGATTCCTATGTCTGCTTTAATACGTATTTGTACGAATATGCAATAAACATAATTATAGTTATGCTATAATAAGAGTAAATTGAAGTCTTAAGATTTTTAACATACAATAAATAGAAGAAAAATGTATTTCACAAGTTGTATTCAGAATGTTACAGAATCTTGTTGACGAAGGGCAAATAGTCAAAAATGGATTTTGTTCAGCCTTATATCTGGGTGCTAATTGGTATTGTTGCCCTTTATTCTTATCAATACGGTATGTTTAGTATGGTACCTTATTAGCACCTATGAAACAGTCACTTACAAAGGTGTTTACGGAATATGTATTGAAACTTCATACGTATGTATATACTCGTCAATGGAACTTCTCAAACAATAATGCGCACAATGCAAATGGTTTATTTAAATATGCTTAATTTATTGTATAAGCAAATCTTTCACATAAAAGGAACATTTGAAGACTAGCTTAATCAGATTTATCAGAAACAGAAGCAAGATAGGATCGCTTGGTAATGCATTCAACGTTATTAATCGTCGCGTCGTTGACGCTGCTAGCAGTTTGCGCTTGCGCACCCGCCGGTGGAGATGTGATCCAGCACATCCCACTAAAGGAAGAAGCAACACCATCAGCTACAGGAAAAAGCGGTGCGGAATCTGGTGCTTCGGGAAAGGATGTTGGTGCTTCTGAACACCAAGGCAGGGCCCGACGTGATTTAGGAGGAGATGAGAGTGATCTTCTACCATCACCTAATGAAGGCGATGCGTCTGTTTTTGGTGAATCTTCTCAGCTTGCTGCCCGTGGTCGTATTCGAGTATTACCAGCTTTCCTCGGATAAAATGCTATTAAACCTTATCCGAATCTACGACAACCCAAGCAAGGAGAAGGAAATTATCTCAAATGTTTATAAATGTAAATATAATGACATTGGATTTTAAGTTAAAAAAATATTATTATAATAAGTCTCTCTTTTCTTTCCCATATCCCAATTAATTGGGGTCGGTACAAAAGGTCTTTTCCTTCCACACTCCTCCATTCTGACATACATCTTCTGTTACACCACAAATCATTCTTCACACCATCCATCTTTTTTATAATATAAGTATAAGAATCCCTATTAATATTATAAATGCGAAAGTAACTCTGTCTGTCTGTCTGTCTGTTCCATTTTCACGTAAAAACTACTGGACCGATTTGGCTGAAACTCAGTATATATATATATATTTTCGATACCGAGGATGAACATAGGATACTTTTTATCCCGAAAAATGGGATAGTTTCCGGGATAACATGATATTTGTCTGTTTGTTTGTTATTCTTTTACGGAAAAACTACTGGACCGATTTGGCTGAAATTCGGTACATATGTAAATTAAATACTGAGGATGGACAAGGGATAATTTTCATTTTGGCTTTTTTGGTAATTTTGGCCTATTTGGTAATTTTGGCCTTTTTGGTCATTTTGGCCTATTTGGTCATTTTGGCCTTTTTGGTCATTTTGGCCTATTTGGTCATTTTGGCCTTTTTGATAATTTTGACCTTTTTGGTCATTTCGGCCTATTTGGTCATTTTGGCCTATTAGGTCATTTTGGCCTATTTGGTCATTTTGGCCTATTTGGTCATTTTGGCCTATTTGATAATTTTTCCTTTTTGGTCATTTTGGCCTATTTGATCATTTTGGCCTCTTTGGTCATTTTGGCCTATTTGGTCATTTTTCCTTTTTGGTCATTTTGGCCTATTTGGTCATTTTGGCCTTTTTGATCATTTTGACCTTTTAGGTCATTTTGGCCTATTTGGTCATTTTGGCCTATTTGGTCATTTTGGCCTATTTGGTCATTTTTCCTTTTTGGTCATTTTGGCCTATTTGGTCATTTTGGCCTTTATGATCATTTTGACCTTTTTGGTCATTTTGGCCTATTTGGTCATTTTTCCTTTTTGTTCATTTTGGCCTATTTGATCATTTTCCCTTTTTGGTCATTTTGGCCTATTTGGTCATTTTGGCCTATTTGGTCATTTTGGCCTTTTTGGTCATTTTGGCCTATTTGGTCATTTTGGCCTATTTAATCATTTTGATTTTTTTGGTCATTTTGGTCTATTTGATCATTTTGGTCTTTTTGGTCATTTTGGCCTATTTGATCATTTTGGCCTATTTGGTCATTTTTCCTTTTTGGTCATTTTGGCCTATTTGGTCATTTTGGCCTATTTGGTAATTTTGGCTTATTTGGTCATTTTGGCCTATTTGGTCATTTTGGCCTTTTTGATCATTTTGACCTTTCTGGTCATTTTGGCCTATTTGGTCATTTTGGCCTATTTGGTCATTTTGGCCTATTTGGTCGTTTTGGCCTATTTGGTCATTTTTCCTTTTTGGTCATTTTGGCCTATTTGGTCATTTTGGCCTATTTGGTCAATTTGGCCTTTTTGGTCATTTTGGCCTATTTGGTCATTTTTCCTTTTTGGTCATTTTGGTCTATTTGGTCATTTTGGCCTATTTGGTCATTTTGGCCTATTTGGTCAATTTGGCCTATTTGGTCGTTTTGGCCTATTTGGTCATTTTTCCTTTTTGGTCATTTTGGCCTATTTGGTCATTTTGGCCTATTTGGTCATTTTAGCCTATTTGGTCAATTTGGCCTATTTGGTCGTTTTGGCCTATTTGGTCATTTTTTATTTGGTATTTGGTATTTGTATTTTTTTTTATTTTTTTTTTTTTTTTTTTTTTTTTTTTTTTTTTTTTTTTTTTTTTTTTTTTTTTTTTTTTTTTGCTTTTTGTCATTTTGTTTTATTTTTTGACATTAGATTTATTATTAGCATTATAGTGATTCATTTGCGCAAATACATAAAATTAATATATACTGTACACTTCTTATAAAAAGAAATAAGTTAACCGCGCGCAGCTAAACTTATATATAATTATAAGAAAGTCGTGAAACTCGTTATTACTGAATAAATGATAGTTTTCATAAAGTGTAGGCTATTACTGAATATCCATCGACATATACATTCTTAGAAAGACATTAGGGTAATATGTTAGCACTGCTTGTTAATGATTCCTAGTTAGAGTGATTAAAACTAATAAGCGAAGAAATCTTAATTAAACAAAGTATAAATAGGGTGCCTTGACGTAACATTTGTTCAGTATTGTGAAAGTATGGCAACTAGAAATTGTAATAATCACATTGCTAATCTACATCATTGGAGAGAAATTATTTTGATTTTAACAGTTTATTGATTGGCTTTGATAAATTTATTGTTTATGCAAACAATATTACTCACACATTGCCAAATTATAAAATTGAAAACGAAAATAATACCCGTGATCAATTTCTTCAAGCAAATGTATATTTTCAAAGTGATTTTGCAAGAAACCGTAAGAATTTAACACCGTTCAAAAAAGACCAGAATAATGAAACCATGTTATTAGCAGCAAGCAGTAGACTGGAATATAGACCACTTTATGTTTACCGAAGAATAGTGCATAGTAAACGCAGAATAACGATGTACAACGCCTTTGCTGGATAAAAACCTACAACATTTTTATAGCCAATTAGTTTTGTTAGAATATAACTTTATTTGCATCGTGATTGTTCCAAATTGCCTGAACCATTTGATTGGTGTAGTTTTGTGAAGCAAAATGCATAACTATTATTTAGCTGTATTGCTTTTAACCATATTTGGAACCGTAAGTAAAAAATATTTTACGATAATTTGATAATTACATAGATACACATCTCGATTCACCTAAAAAAAAATTTTATTATTTCTAGCTGATGCTATGTAATGCAGACATTGTCAGAAGTTGTAATAGATAAGATATTCTGAACTAATTCTTATTACATCCTATCAATATTACAAACGAGTAACGGGTAGATTTATGTGTGTTACGCTTTTATAGAGAAATTACTAAATAAGTTTTGATGAAAAAATTGTGTTATTATACCTTTTTTTTCTTTACATAGTATAAAATAAAGTCGCTTTCCGCGTCTGGCTTTCTCTCCGTCTGTATATCCACTAACTCCCCCTAAACCACGCAACGAATTTCTTAGTGGTTTTTACCAGCAGTTAGATATTTTATCAAGGCAGGTTCATATTAACCTAAGCGAAGCCACGGGCAAAAACATAGCTACTAACTAGGGTTCGAAAACTAGGAAAACTAGTACACTATAATTTGGTCAAAATGTAATGGGCGTCAATACTTTGTGAAAGCAGTTGTGGACACAGCTACATTACTTATATTACATAAAACAAATGAACTTAAAAATCTGAAATATTTAAGCAGTTATTCTAGTGGCTTACTAATAGTAAAATAAGTGTTATTTATTTTAGATATTGAAGGTTTACGCTGGTATCTCTCCAGTGCATGACTTCAAAGAAAAACTGAATGCTAATCTTCCAAGCGAAAGATTTTTATTAAATTCGCCTCATAATGTACTGGAACATTTAGATAATTCTATTCTAAAAGCAACTAAAAATGTGACTAGCAACCCGCAGATGGAAGAAACTCTTTATCAGTTATCTAAAGATTTAGTTTCTTCTATTTTATCCAAATTAGAAATGCAAGATAAAATAACTAGAATAACTACGGAAGCTTTAGAAGCGTCTGGCAAAAATAAAGGCATTACTGCTATAGAAACAAGGCGTATCCTGGATTATATATCAAGAACTTTATCTGGCCATATACTAAGCATTACAAGAGCTTCAACTGAGCCAGAACTTCATCGATTAGTATACGGGCTCGGCCAAATCGCTGCTGAAGTTTCAATAGTTTCTGCTTTGAAAGATATAACTTATGCGACTGCTTTATCTCGCAAACAGTCGATCGATTTGTCTTTGCGAAGAAAAAGGTCAATACCGTCTAACATTGACATAAACTCTACTTCACCTATACCAATTGCTAATGTTCCATCCACATTATATAATATCATACTTAATGGAACAAAATTCAATGCAGTCAATACAAAACCTTTCAATTCTACGAATATGGCAGAGAAATTCAATAAATTAGGCTTGCTAAAGTCACCTTACTCCATTTTTCCTAGAAAGAAAAATCGTCAATCAATTTACTTGGTACAAAAACATCTTTCTTACCACTTATTAAAGGTTTCTTAAATCAAACTGCTTTAGATATTGAAAGTAACTCTGCAGTAAATGAAACGAAAAAAATTGTCTTGGATAAGGATATTAATAACACAGATTACATTAAACCAGAATCCGATACTTTGGATGCACAACAATCAAATGCTCCAATTCTTAACGATGATTGGATGGATACAAAAGATAACAAAACGCCAATAAACTCAGATATCATTGCTGAAATGGAATTTGAACAAACAGACGGACCCGAAGATGAAGTAGTAAATGAGAAGAGGGCTAAACAAAAGTTAGAAAAAATGGAAGTTAAAGCCAAGAAAGCTATATTATATGCTGGTGACGTAGCGTACTTAACTGCTGCTAGTGTAGTAGCATTGAGACGTGCACTGACTGCTTCGATAGAGGTGCAAATGTCTGTAAGATATGCAAAGAATGGAATGTCCAATCATCAAGATTTGATGATGAATTTAGCTAAAACAGCTGCTCAACAAGCAGGTAAAGAAGCCAAAAGCGCTACATCAAAATCTCTTGCTTGTGAAAGAGTTATTAAACTGGCACTTAAGTACACAGCTCAATCCCGTGGTGCGAAGTTAAATCATGTAGCAAATAGAATTATAATGGATACTTTGTCCTTAGCTACTTTGGCGAAGTCAATGGCTTTCGTTGCATCAGATATTGCTATCAATTCTTTGTACCAAGCTACTGACGTTAAACCACCAACATAATTACAAGTAAATAAAATATTTAAACTTTAAATAACATATTTAAAATTTTTGCGGCTTAATTGATGTTTCATTTGGAAATTAACGCACAAGAAAAAGGTTATTGAAGATTGTTTCTGTATTATTAAATCGTAACCTGTAGAGGCGGTAGATAATATTCAATTCAGCGAGTAAAACGTTTGTAGTATTTATACGATTTTACAGTAAAAAACAGATGGTATAATATTTAAAAAACAATCTGTCGCTATGAATAAATAAACTAAATAACGTCAAATCAGCTGAAATAAACTTGAATTATATTTGTAAAACTTCTTTAAATTCAAGCGTTGGAATACATATGAGATGGCTAACTTACAGGTTTTATATAATGATTTTTCTTTCATAGATATTTCAAGTTCCCACCATAATTAAACGTAGCAAAGCGCCATCTACATAAAAGTTTTCGTATCTATTCCTTCCATACAACCGTGTATAAAGTAACGGCATAGATTCTCAATTTTAAAATTACATATTATTCAAAGATGGTTCTGCTTTACCAATAATAATCACTGTATTCGTTTTAATACATGCATACATAAAATATATTATGTGGATGTAACTTTTTTTACATATTAAACATAAGATATATACCTTTTATTCTTGAAATGGGACAGCTTCTTACGGATAGGAATTCAAAGTGGATGGGCCTTGAAGCTAATTTATCTGTAAGTGACTATACAATTATCTATATGAAAATCGTAATTAAACCTTCTTCTGTCCGCTTGTTCAGGCTAATTTTCATAATGGTTGAAGTAAGATAATTAAACAAAACAATTTTTTTAATGTTCATAATATTCAGGTTTTATACTAAGTATTTGATATGAATTGCGGGCTTAAATAAAAGAGTATATAATTGCTATTTAAGATTAAGCGATCCACGTCGGACTCTGAGGGCGGCAGTTAGTGATATCTTTGTTTAAACTTGAAGTAATGTGTAGTGATTCTGATTGTAGGGTTTCGTAGCGACAAGGCAAACCTTGTCTCCATTTCTGTATGTACCTGCCTGCCGTTGTTGTCGAACACTTTCTTTATATTTATGGAATTTTGAAGAATGGCATCTTCCTATTATTCTTATACAATGACATAATTATAACCATAAACCAATACACATCGAAAAATTAAAACATTTGAGTTAGCACGCTTTACATGATAATATAAGTAAAACCGAGATATATAATAATGACATTTTTCAGTTCAAACAAGCACGATGCATATTGTTAGAGAAGACTTGAAAATCATAAGGATATTAATGACTAAATAAATATCGGAATGATTTTGTTAGTATATTAACACAGTAGTGACTAGTGACATCTAGGAAACAAACTGAAAACTAGCCATAACATGACATTATATTTTTAATAGTACTGGGATAGTCACTTCTACTACTTCTATAGTATGATGTACTTGGTGCATTATTTACAAGTCACGGGCATATAAGCCTAAATGTCGAAAAAGGTTTCGTAAACTCCGCTTTGATATATACAGAGTTCATTGCACTAACAAGCTTAGGTAGGTCAAATAGTAGTACTGCAAATTTTTCCTTCAATAGCTGTTGTTGTTTTTAAATAAGCCACAATGGAAGCCAATGGAGCTGGTCTCATGCAGCCATATCAGATGTATTAATTAAATTCAATAGTAGGTTAACCTAATGTACGTTTTTGACTGACACTAAATAATGGAGTTCTTATGGCAGATGGATAAAATCATTACAGTAGTCCAGATTATTAATTTAACACGGATAATATTTTCTTAATTTTTGCGACTAATGTACATAAAAAAAGTTACATTTTAACGGTTTTAAGTGCTGTAATTTGTTTATTATTATTCTATTATATATTTTTTATTTTACATTCCACCTATTTTAATATTGTACAAAATGATTAGAGCTAGGCATATATGTTCCTGAAGAGTTTCTTGCGTCACTTTTTCTCTTCTAGCCACAACATGAACGAAGCGGTAGTAAATTAGATTAGGCGCTCATGGAGTAAATAATAACCATAAAAAATAAAACTAAATTAAAATGAACAAGTTGGTGGTAGGCTACATAAAACTTTAACAATACTCATTGACACTTAACATATTTTGTCTTCTGCGCTCATGGCTCCTGAAAAGTGGCTGAAACGTTGGAATAACAATAATCAAATAAATTACCGCGCTTAAAATTTAGTTTTATTACACATTTAAATATATGAATTACTCAGTTTACTGTAGATCGTAGCGCCTAGGGAATGGTAGAACAACTGTGTCTGCCTGAACTCGCGCATCGCCTAAATACTAAAAATTACTTGAAACTACAGTCCATTAAATGTTCACAATCTAAAATGTCCAACAACTTGTTAAATACTTGTTACAATGTCACCATAACGTTAAGTAAATATATGTATCGTATTCAGTAACTAATCCTTGCTATCCACTGCAACAGACCAATAACCATCTGCCTTAAAATGGCTGTTTTGTGATACATAATCTATAAATTATGACATCATTATGCGAGCAGTTATTACAACTGTAGCTCAGTAATATCTCTTATAAATATATATTAGTATCCATACATTTAGGTTCCCAACAATTGGTCTTATTATATTGCGCCGACTTAAAAATATTAAAATAACCATAAATAATTCATTATAATCGCACCATACGAGAGGTATTTATAATTTAGATTATCGCTTCATCTCGCTCATATACATTGTTCTGTGAAGTGGAGATAAATTGGCTAAAATTACACATCAGCAATGTGAATTTATTAGGTTTCAGTTGTTTAGCAATTTCAGTGCCAAAATTTTTTGCTAAACTTGTCGGTAGAGACTAACGGTCTTATGGTGAATGCATACTTATCCGAACCGAACGCGTCGAACGAAACGAATTTTAGAATTCTGTATATGGAATCTCATGAAACATCGCACACTTCCCCGGGTCGAATCGTCCGAACCTGGAAGAACCGCAGAAATCCTGGACGAATTCTGATGACGTCATCATCAGTCATCAGATTCGGCGGGCTTATGCGGTCGACCCGACCGATGCGCTCGCATTCTATCAGTTGCGTATGACAGAGCAACGCGCGAGTATAAAATTTCTGCATTGTGTTCTGGTCGATTCTTCTGGCGCGGTTAAGTGTGCGTTCACCCTTATTCATATTGGGTTTGAGTAAGTTTTTAGTATTCTTTAAGAACATAAAGAAGTTTACAAACTTAATCTAACTCAATATAAGCAAGAATATTAATCATAATATATCCACTTTATTTCATGCAACTGTATAGACAGGTTCCATCGGCGTGAGGCACTGGTAACTTTACTGTTTCTCTAGTATGGAAAATAAATAGCAAACTTTCAAACATAAATTAACTGTATCTAAGGCCGTTTGACATTTCTCTCTTGGCTTCTAACTCTAAATTATATGGAAATTGAAAATCTTACAAAACCATTTAAGATTGTAACCAATTAACTTAATTCACGTTCAAATAGTCATATACACACACGTTTAAATGACACACACGCTCACCACACACATAGTTATATATACTTAACCATGGCACAAATTTTCAAATAATTATAAGAACTGTAATTAATACTTTTGAAGACGGGAAGGCCAGGAGTTCCATTGTAAGGGTTTTTTCTCAGTTTGGGCTCTTGTCTTGTCTCTTAAATTTAAGTCATACAATTAGTTATAGCATTTTATAATTTTACAAAAAAATCTTGTTACTTTATTTTAGTAAAATGAGAAAATTAATAAACATTTATTATTATTATTATTTTTTCGTTTCATACTGAATACATTATAATTATGCCCAATTAACGGGACTATTAATTATACTTGTAAATAGTAATAACACATACAACTTGTGTTTATCTATATGCTCACAATCTATCTGTTAGAGAAGAAAGCAGACAGATTAACGACAGATAGAAGACAACATTCTATTATTGCTGTTTCCGCCGCAGAACTGGCTGTAATATTTTTTTATCTATTATATGTATATATATCATTAGAACAATGCTTAAAAGTAAATATGCAAGAATTAAAAAAAAATTAGTGACAAAGACATATTATGTAAACGTTCCTTCAGTTTATTATTATTTTGACTTTTATGATCTAGTAGATATTATTTAAATAGTAATCTGGCTAAGTGACTGTGCGAAATAGATGTATTACAACACAAATCAAAAAGTGGCATTTAATCTACCTGACAGAACAGAAAACTAACAATTGGTTTTACTTATACTTAATCTTAAAAAAAGGTTATGTTGATACAGTTTACTTATTTAATCCTTGCATACAATGATAAAGTTCTTGAAGAACCAAATCTTCTGATACAAAAAAGTGTAAGGTGAAAAAAGTGTGTTAATTGACTGTCAACTACCTTATTGTACATAGATTAATATATAAATCAAAAACACAGGTTTTTTAAAGATATTAGTATAATTATTACAATCGTTTAAATAGACAGATGTAATAAATATGGACTGATAACAAACTGTTAAGTTGTTAACCATTGTGTTATTATATCTGCATTTATTGAGGAAAATGAAAAAGATAACATTATAAGTATATCTACTGAAGATGGCACGTGCTTATTGAATTAATGAATTAGAGTGTCGCAATATTCATAAACACGTACATACTTATAATATACACTCACATTTACCTACCTATACATATTCACAAACATTATAAATATAACACGAAGTAATTTCCAAATGTATAAACTTGTTTTTGTAATGTATAACAAACGAGTTGTCTGAAAATCGGCGCTAACAACTAAAACACAGTATTATATTAGATACAAAATTGTTTCTGTACACTTATTCTAATTGTTTTGAATAAATTCTTAAATTTTTTTGCGCTTGTTGTTCATCATAATTGTTTGTGCTGATTCTAAGGTTTTTTTAAAATTATTTTCCAATATTCCTACACTAATATGCATAAAAACTTTTGACTGTGACACAGCAAACTCATAGGTTGGTGTACACAGCACCAATAATCTTTACTATAGTTTAATTATTATACAAAAATCCGTGGTCTTCCTTTAAATATGTTTTAATAATTTTTTACCACCCGATATATAATTGGGATTATTCACTTTTTTGCAATCTAGCTATTTGAAAAACCATTTCGAGGAATAGTGTCCCTAATCATTTCTGTGTAGTTAAAATTCCAAAAAACGTACGATCTTCTTGTATTTTGTAAGAAATGCGTTTGACCTTTATTTGACCTTAGTAAATCCAATCAGGTGGACCGTCTGCCTGTTTGCTTGCTTCAGGTGTAAAAAAATCTAGCTGTACATTATATTTTGATTTAAGGTCTGTAACATGGATTTTCCCTAAAGACCATTTTAAAAAATTTAACGATAACTATAGAAAATAATAATGTGTTTTTTTAAGATTATGGCTGCAATGCATTGATTTTGCCAAAGTCGTGTAAACAGCAAAAGCCAGGTGATAAAAATAGGATAATAATTAGCAATTTGGACGGTAAATTAAAAAAAAAGAAAATCTGCCAATCTTATAAAAATAATAAACATAATTACTACACCATACTTAATAGAAAACATAAGACCAAGGGACAAAACAATATATAATAATGGTTGACACGAAAAATTATAAGCCTAGCGACAAAAAACTTACTTTTATTTTTTTTGTTTTCTAGGCAAAGAAATCAATTTAAACTTGTCCCTTCCGATGTCATCGGAGAAATAATTTTAAAATCGGATTATAAAAATACTAACGCTTAAAATACAAAAATATTCAAATTAGTATCTTAAAATACCCTATTTTACGTAATAAAAATATAAAATCAGAGGGTAATTTTTTGTGAACAATCCGCATTACAATAAATGAAAACTTTTAACGACACTCGATTTATAGTTTAGATATTTTATGTCATTTCGTTTGTATAGAATTCGGATCTGTATCTCGTGGAATTGTGATGTCTAAAATGTATACAAAATGTTATAATAATCAATGCAGTCTAAGAGTGCAAAGAGAGAATTATCCTGAACATGCAATATGAATATTATGATCGACAATCGCTTATGGTGGGTTCCTATATTTTACTAAGCTTACTGGTTTAAAAAAAAAACTATATACGCATGTGTGGCACCATCTACTCGTGTACGATTTAGCACCTTTACAAAGTTAGGTACATCTTTAACTATTAATATTAAACTTTTAATATAATTATAATAAAACGTTAAATTCTTGTCCGAAGAAACTTGCGTCACCTACGCAACGATCTTGTAATATTTTGCTAACGTCCCTGAACTGCTTGTATATATGTATGTAGGTAAGTGGGGATCGCATTTATATATTCGTCTGGTCAACGGTCTATAATCACTCATATACAATATAGCCAATACAAGAATAGAACAGACGTATTGCTGGAGTGTTTCTGCATCAGTTTCTTTACTACCAACTGCAATATATTACAAAGTGGTAGTAATGGTAGATTAGGGTCGTATCCGCCTGTGAAATGATAAATTGTTTTTGTAAAATAATAAATAGGTTCGCCATTGACCATGTTCATGCCTGATATTAGACAATGTTGCGATCGAAGATGGAGCACGCTTACATAGTAAACACCTATTCACACGAGACGTGAAGACCGGTTTGTACTTTTCGGGAAACACTGACTTGGTAGTGCATTCCACAGCTCTGCCGTACGGATAATGAACGTGGAGGCAAAACGGTGCGTTCGCTTTGGTGATGTTTCCACTGTGATACGGTGGCATAGACCAGAGCGGGTTATGGTTTGAAGATGGAGTGGTGTAGGGGTAATCAGGACGAACTGTTGAATCGCACACTCTCCGAAATTAATCCTGTAGATAGAATACCGAAACACTGGCAACCTCGCATCATCGATACGCTAGGCTTTGAAGCGTTGTCTTGACAAGCTGGTCGCTATCAATGAACTTCTTGGGTCTTTCTCAATTGACTCTAACGCTTTCAATTATTCGTATTTCGGCCCTTTATGAATTTGTCTGGTACAGTTCGTTCCGCAGCGGTCAAATCGAAGTCGAACTTCACAGGTTAGACGGGTATGTTAGTCCACTTATGAAAAAATGATAATAATTATACATAATATCATGTCACGTGTACAGTCAGGCTAGTGACTTATGCTTTTATTATTTATGTAATGTTTGCTGTGTTATTTATCACCTATGCAAAGTAACAAATGCAGATAGCACACGAGAGTTATAATGTGCTACGCTTAGCTGAATAGCTAAAACGCATACATCATACTTACTGTAATTATATTTCTGTATAGTATGCAATAATAAATAAATAATGGACCAGTATGATGTTGCAGCTGAGTTAACATAGTCAGTCTTCTGGGCGAAGACTGGCTATGTTAACTTTCTGCAACACCATACCTTATTAATAAAAGAGTACTATCATTGACCTAGGCTCCAGGACCGTCTTTACCTGGGGATGTTAGGTGTGCGTTGAACCCGGGCGCAAGAAACTAGGGGCGCGAGCCGATCGCCATTTATTCATAATAGGCGCCTGGTATATGTACATATTATACATGTATATCTATATATATATGTACATGCACAGTCTGCTCATTTTAAACTAACGATATTATTAAGGTTACTAACTTAAATACCAGAAAAACGGTTGCAATGTTTGAAAATGTACCTAACTTCATTATAATAAGTTACATAAATTTTATATGTGATGGGCACTGAATAATTTCCGCAATCTCGCACTCAAAGTGGGTAAGATGGCCCACCTAGTCTCTATACTCTACTTCTTGTTTCAGGCATTAGAAATGGAATCTTACGTAATGAATAATAATAATAAAGCTTTGATTTTCCCGCAGGGGGCTTTGTGGCCTTAAGTGAGTGGCGACACCTCGTACCTTACTCCGGGGGCCAAAACAAGGCCCCCGCCTTCGTGCTTGCTTTAGCCAGCCGGCACGGAGTGGAGATCGCTAGAGCTAAGACTCAAGCTCCAGGGGTGGAAGTGATAAAAGGCATCACGTCAGAAGTAGCTTCGGTGAACCTGCAGCCCACCCCTTAGCCACTCACACCCATGTTGCCCCTGTCTTCTGTGGCATTTTTTGGGGCCCATGCAGGAAGAGGCGAGTCATCGTCTACCCATTTCTCTATGTTCCCCGAATACTGCGACTCGAAGACGCCATATTCCCAGGCAAATACGAATACCACTAGCAATTCACCCCAATAGCCCGGTACTTTCTGTTCTCATTTCCCACAACAGTCCTACACTGGCCGGGGCTTGTCCTTGGGTGCATTATTATATGGTGTGGACAGGGATAATCGCCGGTCAGTGTCACGTCACATTAAGATTTAATTTGTCAAGGGGCCTCTACGTGTTGGCCTCCCTAAGGCCCCACGCAAGCCCTCCAAAAGTCCGGGTCATTTTCATGGCCCGTGGTCTTGAAAGCTATTTTTAATGTAACATGAATTGTAATTATTATGAAAATTTACCAAAGAAAACCTTATAATCAAAGGTCTTTTAAAAACTGAAATAATTTTGTTAAAAAATAGTACGTAATAATTCGACGCGAAAGTCAAACAGGTAAGTTATTTGTATATTAAATATAATTATGTATGTACCTATGCCGTATCATGACATCATGTGAATTGTATTTTCTAGAATATACTTTAGTTTCAGTATTGCTACTATGATATTACAAAATTAAAATAATTTTGATTCCAGAGTTATTATCTAGGAATATTAGATTCGTATCTCGGAAAGCACTTTGTTGAAGATAAAAAGAAACAACGTGCTTGAAATTGTATTGGTGCCTAAAGAGGTGCTGCGACATAAACTTTTTTGGGTTAAGATATAGAAAGCTGAATTTGATATAATCTGAAAATGGTTGTGATATCAGAATGAAGGAGAATTGTCTTTTTACTATGGAATCGTGGGTTTGTGTACAAAATCTTAAATATTTAGATTTTAAACGTGCAACTATTTCGAAAAATGTGATTTATTAAATTGACACACGACCTCCACATTCTTTAGTTTTGAAAAGTTTCTTTTCAATCATTATTGACTGATTCTTCTGAAAAATGAAAATAAAACGTCTATTTTTATTCTGTTTTTTTTTTGCGAGTGAAACCACGTGTCAGGCATTAGTAAATCACATAGCATGTCAACATGAATAATGCATATAAAATCTTTGTATAGCCAAGGTTACTACACTAGATCGCATTTTCCGCTCTGAATTTGAGTAGCATTGAACGGATGTATTGTTGTTTTTAAATACGCATAACTTTAATATTCTACGCAGTATCGTCTATGTAGTTTTTTGCCTACTTTTATCGTGCCGAACCTATCCCTATTTACTGCGTAAAAGTATCATAAGGTATATTTCTGTTATTTCCGTAGATAGTATATATATATATATATATATAGGTTTAAGTTTGAGTCCCATTTCATAATCATGATGCAATATCAGGAGCATATTCTCATTACTAACATCTTTAAATATTAAATTGAAATTTTTTATTTAACTATAGAAAATACTATTTATACATATACATTTGACTATACAAAGACATTGCATTAATGTACTAATAGTAATGATGTGAATTATGTGACCGAAACGAATCCTACTGTTGCCTGCCACACAGGCTCTAGGAGACCTAGCGCGGGAAACAGACTTTCCTTTGGGACGCCATTTTACTGTTCTCTGTATTGTAGTCATCTTTTATGTGTCATGTACTACTTATTTACATGCTAATAAATTTCATTTAATTAAAAAAGAGAACTTTAAGATCATAAAAAGTTATTGTAAAAAAAAACAAATTATAACTACTTACACTTACTTATTCCACCGAGTTTAGTATCATCCTATCTTATTCCAACATTGATTTGCATTTTTTTAATGTGCGGTACTTTGTTGCAGTTCTTTATCAACCATTTTGGATTTAGTCTTAAAATGCTGCGTACCTTATTTTATGTGAATAAATTGTTATTATCATGTTGTGGTAGTAGCTATATCAATCTTTTATTTGTAACTAAAAGTCAAATAACAATAGCCAGGACTGTCATTAAGAAAAGGTTTAATTCTATAAAGTAGTAACTTATCTGTAAATGCAAATTGTTAATATTATTATTTTAACAACTTAATGTACGTCGACGGAATAAACATTTGCATTTGAGATACGATTATTTGCTAAAAAACTGTAATTAGCATACTAACGACTAAAATCAGAAGAAAACAACTAAATTGTAATTTAAACAGATAGGAGTAATTAAATGAATCGTTCATTATTTATAGCGATTATATAAAATTACTATTTGATATGGTAGAGAAAGAAAGAAATAAAGAAAGAAAACTTTATTTGAAGAAATAGTGACGTAATTGCATTTTTTATACATTATTATAAATAGAAGGTCTATGTATTATAAATTATTATACATAGACCTTCTATTATAATTATAATGTATAAAGATTTTCAGAATTATTACGCCGCATTTTCAGCAAACAAGGTTTGCACTCAGCATATTGCTGTGCCGGAATCACATCCGACAACGCTGAATTTTAGTGCAAATCTTTTGGAGTAAGACCAAAAGACCCAATTTCAATTTTAAGGTAACTAATGCAATGATATTGAATGACAACCTGTTATTACACAAAGTCCTATCTTTGTGGGATACTTCGAAAATTTTAAATTAATATTGTAATGATGATGTATGACAAAATAATATTTTTAATAGGTATTCTTTCAAAAGCTTGTTCAAAATTTTTGCATCATTTAAATTTCTTACGGAATAAACCAAAGAAATGTTTGTTCCTAAATTCAATCATCTTTACCTATACAAACGATGAATGGTATATGAAGTAATAGATATGGTTACCATATCTGGTTAATACATTGTTTTAAAATAAAAGATGGGTAATCCAGCAAACTAGACACTTACCTACCATATCCATTAAGTAATGAAATGAGAATTTATTTGCATCTGATATGATGCATAAAATGTATACAGTTCTTA
Organism: Dendrolimus punctatus; assembly: GCA_012273795.1. Lineage (NCBI taxonomy): Eukaryota > Metazoa > Arthropoda > Insecta > Lepidoptera > Lasiocampidae > Dendrolimus > Dendrolimus punctatus. Next base: position 8,554,118 of record CM022544.1, read on the forward strand.
AATTAAACACATATAAAAATATTTTTTATTTATTTTTATTGCAGCTGACAGGCAGACGGCCCACTTGATGGAAAGCGGCTACCATCGCCCATGGACATTTTCAACACGAAAGGTGCTACAAATACGCCACTACTCTCTTAAGAGAGACTGGAAGCTGGTCAATGTTGATATGGGGACATACTTTACACCAGGGGTGGTAGCGATCCAGTCGAGTTAACCTGGCTGTGAGTTATTTTGTTCCCTCTAACGACAGGCCGCCCGGCCGCAGAAAATTGTATTCTTTATCCGTTCATGCACGGATAAAAAGTAATAAGTTCACATGCCATTGCTAATAAGGTGTGCTAATATTACATTGTCTTATATAGGATATGGTTAACATATTATTGACGATACCACGAAAAATTAAATTAAATTAGAGTATTGTTTTATGCCAAAAGATAAAGTCAAATAATTACATTCAACATAAATGTTATACAGCCTCATTTATTTCTTGCTCCAGTTAAAATAATCATGCACCGAATGAAAACATTTCTTTAATAACCAATCGTGCTGACTGATTTTAAATAAGCACTTTTTTGGTCAACAGGCAAATTATTAAATATTTTAACCCCATAAAATTAAAATATTTTTGTAAGGACAAGTTGCACTACGGGTATAAAAGTTGATTCTATGGGGGGCTTCAGTAGTCTCTGACTTAATTCTCCGTACTGTTATAGATAGTCTATGCACCCCATCCGGCCGACCCTACACCTATTCCGTTTGGTCATCACATGCATAATTAGCTTCCCATCTGCCCAATGTCCATCCACACACACCTCAGTCTGCATCCAATTCCCAAACAAGACGGTCGTCTATTAAAATATAACTTTCTTTTAATTATCTCTTTTTAAAAAAGGGGTTAACCCGGTCCCCCATAACGGTACGTAAAAGAAATCTGAATCCTATTTCATGAAAATTACCAATTCTTGTAGTCAGACGGTAATATCGTCCACTATAACATTTTAGGCCTTCGTCTTAAATGTATTGCCATTTTAAGACATTACTTGCTTAGGCACGGTGCCTGTCATTTCAGTGGTTATTCGCACCTTCTTTTCAAAACATAGCGGAGAGACAAGTAGGATGGTGGTACCTACGCAGATGGGCATTTCACATAGCGCTACCATCAGCAAGCACTTGAAAATGTCATTATTACTTAAGGTAGCTGATTAAGTGAAAGTAGTTTGGCAGGTACCTTTGGCCCTAAACTTAGTATGCAAGTATATTTTTAAACTATAATAACACTGCCGAAAATACGCAATTTATTTAAAAATAATAATTAGAATCTTAAATACTGTACTTGCGTCAAGGTATAAAATAAAGTATAATTTACGAACTATTATTATTTTTTCCTTTTATTTGTACAAACTAATTTTTTTTGTGTACAATTACTTACATAACTACCTACGTCAAAGAGTATTTTTTTCATATAACGTATTATAATAATTTGACAAGTATTTTGACTTTTGATAATTTTATACTAGCTCTATTAGGTACTTTGTCTTTTCCTTACCTTATCTATATCTTTTCTTTATTTATAGCTTATTGTTACTTATAGAAAAGATATATTAAAAAATGTGTGAAAACTTATAGACTTCCATGACATATGTGTACTTGTTTTAACACAATAATAAATACTTGTACTGTGGACTCATTAAAACCAGATAGAATGTAAGTATTTTGATCAACTGTTAAAATGTTGTATGGCCAGCTGCTGGCGTGTGACGACGTCAATCCAAGTTGGACTTTGGACGACCTTGTTTGAACTCGCTGGTCGGTAAGCTAGTTTAAATAAAGCAAAGAATTAATTTGTTTACATATTGACAATAAACATGTTTTGTGACATTATTACAAGGACGGAATTGTTTTATTGCGATACGTTTGTTTCCTTGTCTCTTTTTGGGTTCCCTAGCCATATTGACATAAAACTCCCTCATTATCGTCGTCATATAAAGTATATGTCTCCTGTATATCATAGTTATTTTTTTTTAGAAACTACAGCTTATGTACCAATGAAGTTTGACACACACACTTAACTTACTTAACACAATGATTTAGTAAAACCGCAAAAAGAATAAAAACTTAGGCATTGTTCTCATAAATACATGTCTCTCACTTTTGTTTCACCTTCACCCGCCCATATGGGGTGGGTACAATATGTCCTTACCATGCTCCTTTATTCTGGCATATTACATTATCTGACACACCACAAACTTTTCTTTCTACACATGGTCCATGTATCTCTTTTTGGGTCTACCTTTATATCCCACCTGTCTTCCGGCTTAACTTTGTTTTTGTCACGTGACTTTTAATACTCGTGCTCCTCATTACATGCCCATACCATCTTAGTTAGTTTTCTTCTTCTCAATTTTTCAGTCACGGGTGCAATTTTCAACGATCTCTTTATGAACTCACTAGCTTCTGCCCGCGAGGTTTTTTTTCATTAACATATAAAAGTGAAAACTTATTTTTAGATATTAAATTTAGATCGAATGCAATAATACTCGATGCCACTGCTTTTAATAAATTCAGTACAATTAGCGGTTATTATAAGAAAACGCACAATTCGGGGTGGCGGCGCGTCGAACAAAACGTTCGAGTCTCATGTCTTTCGACTTTGCTAAACAATGAAGGAATTTGCTTTAAGCGGACAATATTTTGTTGGTTTACCAAGAGTTTCTTGACCGGACATAAAGAAACAAACTTTCCGGTAAACATAAGAAAACATTCTGGTCGACAATCGGCCATCTGGCAACTCTATTGGTAAGTCGTGGTTAATTAAAATGGGAGCGGCCTGATCGGCCAACCACAAGTCTGCTGATACTAACCTTAGGTTATGTTTATGACTCAAGACTGATTGTTCTAGAAAACAAAGTCATCGTCCTTATATATACAAACTTGTTATCAGACAGTCGCGTACAAAGACCCGGATATTGCATTTTTTATTAGAAAAAGTGCGTCTTATCTGTGGTAATCCGTGTAGGCGTAATATTTTGTTAATTAACATCAATTATTACATATTGTGGCATTTTATCTTGACAATAATCCATATCTAAGTGATTTACTGTACTTACTAACCTATTACGTGCAGTAGGATTACGGAAAAAGCGATATCATGGCAAAAGATAAAAGTAACAAACCTATATCTTGGCAATACGACGCAATATTATTATACAACAAAATAATTTGGCAAATACGAAATATATACATAATTAACGTATTTACGTATATTCGTACCTATAGATATATATAGCCTAGCTTCAATGCACATTCATACAGGGCAATGACACGTCGCGTTGGACTAGTGCTAGTGCAATGTATTTAGGAAAAGAATCTTATACTAATATATAAAGCTGAAGAGTTTGTTGTTTTGTTTGCTTGAACGCGCTAACTTCAGGAACTACTGGTCTGACTTGAAAATTTTATTCAGTGTTAGATAGCCCATTTATCGAGGAAGGCTATAGGCTATATAACATCACGCTAAGATCAAGAGGAGCGGAGCACCAATAAAAAAAGTGTTTCAAATAGGGAGTTTTGAAAATAATTTCCACGCGAACGACGTAGCGGGCATAGCTAGTCAATTAGAAAAAAATGGAAGCGGTACAAAACTTTTATTCAGCAGTGTCGAAATTATAAAAAAAATCACAATCGTTAGAAGAAATGATTGTTTTTGCCGACCAGTGTTATTAAACCAATAATTCGTTCAAACTTGGTCGAGCTCTCTTTGAATAAGATCGTAAATTTTTATTTATATAAGTTATATTGTTTTCTATATAGTGATAATAAAATATTGATAATATTGTAATACCAGACAGAAGTCAGGAGTGTGACTAAGATATCTCGTGAACACGTGTATGATATTTTCACTTTGCTGCAATTAAAACATAATTAGATATAATAGCTTTCTAACGAACGATCCATCAATCTCTTATCGCTTACATTTAAATACTGAACTCGCAAAGATAACGTTATCAATAGTACTTACGAGGAAATAACATTTTAGGTATATATTCTTATCCGTACTGTTTATTGCGATCTGCAAATTTGTAGCCTTGTCTTGGCTTGGGGCCTTGGATGCGTTTTATTATGTGAAATTAATATAAAAAATGTTGTGTTTTTGATCCGGTATATACTGGTTTTTTAGGGATACAGATTAGAAATCACTACATAGTATAAAACAAAGTCGCCTTTTCTGTCCCTATATCCCTATGTGCGCTTAAATCTTTAAAACTACCCAACGAATTTTGATGTGGTTTTTTCCAATAGATAGAGTGATTCAAGAGGAAGGTTTATATGTATAATACAAGTTTTTCTGTAGTGTATTTAATTTTGTATCAGCATTGCACCCGTGCGAAGCCGGGGCGGGTCGCTAGTTTGTTATAAAACTATTAGGTACACACAAAAATACTTGAAAGTTATTTTGCTAAAATAGTGCTGTCTACGGCCTTACAAAAGTATCATCTGCTTATTCATTTATATTATGAAATGTCTACGTTTTACAAATATAATACGGCCGGCGTATCTTCGCGAATGTGAACATAGGCTCTGCGAACTTAAGCGAATGTAAACTCGTGAAGAAAATACAGTGACCAACTAGTACAAAGCAATGAAAAATACAGGGATGAAGGGCGACCAATTGTATTCACTGACGAGTCGTATGCCCACTCATCACACGAGTGTACATGCTCTAAAATTCGCAGAGCCTATGTTCACATTTGCTAAGTTACGCCGGCCGTATTATACCAGCAAACAAATAATAACATGTAAAAGTTATATTGATTTGTGCTTCGAGCATGATGATATAGTTGGGAATAAATTGGTTGTAATTATTGTATTGAGAGTAATTATTATACATTCCGTAAGATAGGTATATAGTATTTTTAAAATAAAAATTATCTAATTGTATTCAATGTGATGACAGGCACTGTAGACAGAGATATACGCCTGATGCTTGATTCTGCGGGTAGAATCAAAGTTGCCTTGATTTTAGAATATTCGATTGGGATTATTCGTGTGGTAAAGTAATACGCACAAATGGAGGTGTGTACCGCAAACACAACTCGGTAGAATTGCACAAACGTCATCGGACTGCCTTCGGCTACTTGTTGTGTTTGTACTTTGCTACTTTGTAGCGGCGATATACAATTTTTATCAGCGAGTGGGTGTGTGCTGTTGTATGTTGAGTGTAATCCGAACAAATTGAAATGGCACCTGAGTTATTCTATTTATATCCCTTGAGTTTCATTGGTACGTCTATCATAACGGGTGGCATTATGCACTCAAGGTTTCGTGTATACGATGGCATTGTTTTGACTGCGACCATACATCGCGGTGCCGTCCTTTCGATCGTACGTTCGCCGTGACTTAAACCCGCGTGTAGCGACAAAACATTTTTAAACTCTTTTAACAAAGAATCTTAGAAATGCATACTATCGCCGAAGCCACATTAGCCTTCATCGTCTTTTATTTATTTTCCTTCCTATTTGAAGTTGTTACAGGATTAATCGTCTAAGCAACAAATAGTTAAATAGTTTTAAAAATGTGATATTTGGTTTAGGTGTTAGTATTTAGGCTAGGGTTATATTATTTAGTCATGATATCAATGCAATTGTTTTAAGTTAGAATAGTTTTTAATTTCGCAAAATAAAGCATCCCGTAATTTATAAAATATTCCGATCAACATTGGACTTAAAACTCCGTGGGCACTGGTAAGCACATTTTTAATTTATGAACTAATTAAATAATTGGTAATTATAAAGCATCCTGGTATTAATATCAACTTTCAACTGTTTAATATTGGCATTAAATATTACATATTTGTAAAAAAATATTTGTAGACGTAAGTATCATTACTAATACAATTTTAATCGAAACCATTAATTAAGATAGAAAAGTTGAAGTGAAAAATTAACACATATTCGAAATTAGAAATAACATTTAATAAGCGCCATCTATTGTAAATTTTAGTAAGTGGACAAGTTCATAGCTATGTACTGTATGGCTGTGTGCAATGCTTGCTTTGGATAGAACTTTGGACTATCGTCGTTACGGTTACTGCGTAAAATCGGTGGTCTATAATGAACATCATGTGCTATGTCGTGTGGGAATAATCAAGTAGCATATGTGTTAAATAAATCGATTATTGACATTATGCGTTTGACAAAAGATTTTACTTGTATATTGATTATAATAGAAGAATATTTAAATTAGGCAGTCGTTAACATACCCAAGAAAGTATAAATTTTCAAAAGTCGAAGCTTTTGCCGGTGAAATTGAAAAGTCCTGTGCAGTGTTACTTACAAAAAATGTCTAATACTGGTTAAATATAAACAAATATTGTACGATATGTCTATTTTCAAGTTAGAATGTGCATGTGTTGAACATAGTGAAATCTACTGTTTAGTTAAATATGCCATTACATTCGTTATAATACGGCCGGCGTATTTTGGCGAATGTGAACATAGGCTCTGCGAACTTTAGCGCATGTAAACTCGTGAAGAAAATACAGTGACCAACTAGTACAAAGCAATGAAAAAATATAGGGATGAAGGGCGATAAATTGTATTCACTGACGAATCGTATGCCCACTCATCACACGAGTGTACATGCTCTAAAGTTCGCAGAGCCTATGTTCACATTTGCCAAGTTACGCCGGCCGTATTAAATATATTCGTACGCTACGTTATTCGTACAGTCGTTCTTCTATTCTTCTATTTTTGATGAAGTTGGCACCCAACGCCTTTGATCTGTTGCTTGCCATTATAATGAACCAAACTACGATAAAACTGCTACTGTCATATGTCACTACTGTCATCATGAGCAGTGTTGCCAACTCAGTGGATTTACCACTAGATCTGGTGGTTTAGACTTACCTTTTAGCGGACAAATTTCTGTTTTAGTGGCTAGTGGTTTTTTCTAGTGGCTTAGGTTGCTTCATTTAGTGGTTAGGTAAGACATTCACTCACTAGTAAGATTTACAAATTTACAAGGATGAACTTGAACATTTATGTTACAAGTATATTTTTTTTGATGTGTAGACAACACAACCAAATCAAGGTGGTTTTTATCGGTGATTTCCCGAGAATAGTTTGTCAATTTCTTGAATCATTTTGATTATGGACTTTATTCGAATGATGACTGGTTTAAGTTTGATTTGAATTGGAAAGGTTTGTTTGTGTTTGTTTCCTTTGCACGCACAAAAATATAAATACAACGGGTAGTATACTTCGTGTCGGTACGATGGATGTTTTACACATTTTACTTTATTAATTTTGTAAAAAGAATATGCCTAAATCACAGTACACCCAAAAGCACATATTGCTGCTGGTAATATGCTGGAAAATCCTTATAGTATCACCCGCTAGCCCAATCTGAAGATTGCCTAAAAATGTCATCGAAATCGATCATATATACCGAATATTCTGGTAGTGTCCGACTGGCTTTATATATGAGTGGTTTTCTGGTGGTTTGAGGGATCGCCAAATTTAGTGGTTTTCTGGTGGGTTGCAACACCAGAAATTGCGGGTTCGTTGAAATAAAGTTGGCAACACTGATCATGAGCTAAAGAGTGTCGTACTCACCAGCTGATAATTGATAAACAAAAAATTGCTTATTCAGTTTGTATTTGGTTTTAAAATGAGATTTATAAAAGAGTCTCGCCTACTTAGCATTAATTATCAAATATTTGGAAAACAACGTTACACTTCAGCTTCTAGTCAAAAGTGGCAAAGTGTTGTGGGCTTGGAGGTTCATGCTCAGCTGAACACAGAATCAAAGTTATTTTCTGGGGCACAGAACACTTTTGGTGGTCTGGTGAACAACTGTGTATCATTATTTGATGCGGCTATACCCGGAACATTACCTGTCCTTAATCGGAAATGCGTCGAGCTCGGTATACTAACTGCTTTGGCACTATCTTGTAGAGTAAATGAAGTATCCAGTTTTGATAGAAAACATTACTTTTATGCTGATTTGCCGGCCGGTTATCAATTACGCAGCAAAGAGCTCCTTTGGCTAGTGACGGTTTTATTGATTTTCAGGTATATTCGTCTTTATAATGATATAATCATTACCTATATAACTTTTATATTCTTTAACTTTTAAGAGTCTATCTCTAAATAAGAATAATATATTTATAATAAAATTAAATGTAGATATCTCATTTAGAGGGGTATGGTGAGCATAGAAATGTGTTAAATATCAAAGATACAAAATGTGACTGGGATATATGTGCAAAATATTATATTATATTACACACTTACTGGAATACTCTCCGTGTTCTAAAAGTTCTTATTTTTAAATTGGGGGATTGCACAGCTGCAGCAGTACTTAAAAAGACATCTTGCTGGGGAGTTTGTTGCAACACTTCTTCCTTTAAAGAACACTAAAATTGCTTTTGGGAGTGGTGGTAAAATGGTGGTTTTCAAATTCAAATTTATTTACTGCAAAAAACATGGTTCAAAAGGTGTTACAATAGTGGTATTTAGCTACACATGTTTTTGCCAAATTGGCGTGCAGATTTAGCTCCTACAATTTACATTATTTATAATAACAATCAAAATGTCAAAATTAAAAATTAAATAAATAAATATTAAATAAATAGAAGATTCCAGAAGTACAAATTTGTAAGATACAGAGAAGAACTTTCTTCTCTGTATTTTACAAATTATTACTTGTTTAATGATATGATTTGATATTGAGCTTGTTTGTTTGTTAAAAGTATACTATTATTTTTTAACCTTCAGTAATTACCAGAAAAAATTAAGTAGAATAATATGCAAGAAAGCAGGAAACCTAAACAACAATAAAAATAATATGTAATAAAGCAACTTAATTTTGTCACTTGTAAGAGTAGATCTACACTACTCATTTTTTCTTAATATTTCCTTTTAATGTGGCATACAAATTCTCAAATAATGTTTTGTGTGTAATAATGTGTAAAGAATGTAACTACATTGCTATTTTTCTCAAATAAAGTTTTTCTTTCTTTATAGGTCTTCACACCTGGTATTCACAGAAAGCCATATAAAAAGAGTTCTAAAGTCAAACAAATTCAACTGGAACAGGATAGTGGAAAATCTTTGCATGATTCCGAACTGAAGAGGAGTTTGGTTGATTTAAATAGAGCTGGAGCACCCCTCATTGAATTTGTATTTGAACCTGATCTAGAGGTACAATTCTTGTATTAATTAAGATCTGTCATGTAATCAAATTATGACTACTGATGAAACATTATTACTTAATGGTGATTATGATGGTGCAATAATCAGCATCAGTAACTGTTGATTAGATTACCACTTTTATATGCTTTCTTCTCACATCTAACTTTATCTTTACGAATACTTTATTGAAGACATGAGTGGATGAAGGTGATAAGTTGCATAATTCCAATTCTGAGTAAATCGAGATAAAAGTTTTACTTTTATTTTAACTGAACTGAACTTAACACTTTTTCAACTCTTTATTTTTTTAAATATGCCTTATATCTATGGTCTAAGGTCTGTAGTCATTTGGTATCGACTTATAACATTCATCTACACAAAAAAAGTAAAAAAACCGAATATGCGACATATCATCTTCATCCACTCACATCTTCAATTATATTGTGGTTTAAAAAAAATGCAAGAGTTTTGCAGACAGGCAGAAGGCTCGCTTGATGGAAAGCAGTTACCTATGGACATTTTCAGAACAACAAAGGTGCCGCTGCTCTCTTAAGGGAGACTGGAACCTGGTCACTAATGCTGGAACACGACACAAGCTTGTTATGGTGGCATACTCTAGAACAGGGGTGGTAGCTATCCAGTAGACCAAATGCCCTACCACCTGACTCTTGTGTTTTACACAATGAATAACTTTTATATGGTGATTGAAAAATCAGTCTCCTGCTCTATAAGGTGTTTTTTGGGTTAAAAAAATTATATATCTGGTGAAATTGGTTGCTTAATAACCATCACTTTTAGGTTGATAAGTGTAACACAAACAGAGGTAGATTTGGATGTAAATTAGTTAAATAAAATACAGGTCTTGATCCTTATTGTATTCAAAGTATTCAGACCTGCCAACAATTGTATTATTGTTTAAATTTTCATGTATAATATTATTGATTACAGAGTACTAACATATCTTAATTTAAATTCCATTTGTAGGTCAAATCATAGAATCATTGACACTTTATTTCTTTTAAATTACTTCTACATATCATTTCGGATGGCACAATAAATGCCTTTCTTTCCTTACTCTTCTATTCTGGCATATGGCCTCTATCTCATCATGTCAACTTTCACACAGTCCAGCAATCCATCCATAGACAACAAAGACAGAATAGGGTCGACTATGTTATGAAAAAAATCAAAGGAGACAAAGCAGATAATCATTGTAAGAAAACAAAATACGTTGTTAGAGGTTACCATTTCACTTATTTGTTGAACTAAAAATCTAAATGTGCACTGGGACACATTAGAAGTGAACTTCAACAGACACATGGAAAAACAAATGGCAACAGATAAGTGGAAAAATGAATCCCAATGTACAAGTGGAAAATCTTTACTGGCAAGTGACCATTGTCACTTAAAATTTTGTTGCGATTCATTAATCGCAACAAAATTTTAACTTGAAGTGTTACATGCAGATTGTTAATGTACTTGTCCAATTAAAAATCTAAGAAATGTAATGGCTTATTAGAACCAAAGGACAGATTTCAAAATGGTTTAAAACTATCACAGACACTTGTTTTGAATAAATTCTTATGTTTTGTATGTATTCTCTATCTGTGTAGGAACTGAGAAAGAATACAATTTCCTCTGGCCGGGCAGCCTGTCGTAAGAGGCGACGAAACAACCCACAGCCAGGTGGTGCGGTATTTGCCCATCTGCATGGCTATCAGCCCTGGTCTAGTGTATCCACCATAAAAACTTTGAGTTGTGTTCGGGCATCAGTGCCTAGGTTCCAGGCACCTTTTAAAGAGCAACAGTATGTTGATAGTGTGCTTAGTATTACAAACGTCCATAGGCTATGCTTCCCATCTAATGGGCCATTTTATTTTATTATATATTTAATACTATTCTTTCTAGGATGGAGAAGAGGCAGCAGCATTGGTTAAAGAATTAGTCCTCATCGTTCAGAGACTGGGAGCATGTACTGGTCGTATGGAAGAAGGTGCTTTAAGGGTGGATGCAAATGTTTCAATAAGACGTCCTGGCGATCCATTATCCACAAGGACTGAAGTAAGTAAGTGAATATAGGATACTTTTTATCCTGGAAAATGGTATAGGAGACCGTCCATAAATTACGTCCACGTTAGGGGTGGGGGGTGGGAGGGGGGAAGGGGTTGTTAGGGATTGATGAAGTATGACAATGTGTGACAAGGGGTAGGAGGTGTCCTAATTTTCGTCACGTCACATTTCAAAATCAAAATTTAAGCTAATTATGAAGTGATGTAGGAATGACACTGGGAATGGGGGATTTTCATAAATGCGACCAGTTGTGACAAAAACGGAGGAGGGGGGTCAAATAAACATGAAATTCACGTGACGCAATTTGTTGATGGGCCTCTAGTTGCTGTGGGATAGAGATTTAAAGTTATACAAGTGATACTAATTGAACAAATTATTTAGGTACTTTAAAGATTATTATATAATACTTATACCAGAAATTGGAACTGTTTTACCGGGGTATGGGTAGGAAGTGCAATGTACATATATTTTTTTATTGTGGTATAACTTCATGTTTTACCGATGTTAGCAAATGGTCTAGAAAGTATTATGCTTAAGTAAAAAGTACCTATTCAAATTATATCATCATTGAAGATTACCAAATTGGCACCAGGAAATACAGATCCCGGCTATGAGTTCCATTTTTTAACAGTCCCCATGTCGAAGCTGGATATGAATCACTTCATTTATATAGTTCTAGGTGGTATGTTTACCATATAACATATACCTGTACAGTACGTCAGGGCGTCTGGTTATCCGTCGGTGGATTGGTGGGCTCAGCTCACAGAATTATCTTTTATATTTTCCCACGTGTTCCCGACATAAGTGACTGAGGAATGAATTCAGTTGGAATCATAAAATATAAAGACTGATTAAATTTTTCAAGATTAAAAATATCGGTTCGATTCGAGGAGTGGCTGGCGCCATTCGCCACGAGATCGGAAGGCAGAAGGCGGTGTTGGAGGGCGGAGGGCGGGTGGTCAACGAGACGAGGTCCTGGGACGCCGTCAACAGGCTCACAGTGCCCATGCGTGACAAAGAAGTTGTTCAGGACTATAGGTAAGCTTCAATGCACTAAATAGTTATATAATTACGAGGCTCCTAATTTTTCTTTCGAAGAATTGGATTTCTTGGCATACATATGATATTGTTGCTATCTGTACTTTTTTTATAAAATCAAATAAAACTATATTTCCACTTCATATTGTCATCTGTGGAGGCTTATCAATAACTTCTGCTTATCTAGTTACTTTTATTTTAGCTGCTTGTGAATTTTTATTTGTAATTAAATTCAAGTGTTACCCATTGACACATTTACTATTCGGTAACAGTTTATTTTTGTGTTGTTATATTACAACCGATTTCACAAATAAATACACATAGGATCATTCATAGAATTATAAAGCTTTCTTACTTTTTATTTATAAATGATCAGTAGGTAAGTTAAATCTAATAATCAGTAACTCAGTAAGTTTCTGTGTAGGTGATGTATGTATGCGTAATGCTCAGCTATATTGTCTGCCAGTAAATATTGTTACGAGTTAGCAGGACTCGAATTAAAATGCCGTAAGAATTATTATACAGTTTATTAGAACTGCATAAAAACACGTACAACACAGGTACAAATATAACCGAACACAACAAATTCAAACGTAATGCAGAAGGTCGTAATTCAATAAAACGCGCAAAGTCCGTCACTATGAGATTCCCGAATGTACACACGTCACGCCCGTATCGTACGTAGTCAAAGGTCAACTGACTCCTCTCTCCATCAGGCTGTCTTTTTATGCTCCACAAATGCAAATGTGTCCGCCCGGCAACGTTGCCACAGTTTCCTAGAATTAGCTTGTAACACCTGGCTAATGATGCTAATGAGCGAGTACAATAGGACAATAGGCTGTTCTCCACTAGAAATGCCAATAAATAAGTGAACAAAAGAAGACGATCATAAAAGGATCAAAATTAATTCAAATGCCGACAGGTAATAATGTGCTTCTACAGATACAGATCTATAGAAGCAATTTATTACCTGGGATTTGTCTTTGTCGGCGCCTAGGTTGTAACAATATCATTTTCTTTCTGTCTACCTATGTATGTAGCAACTTTCGGTTATAGCAACAGAATTATAGTGGTCCTCTTATCGTCGTTATAACCAAAACGCACTGTATATGCAAGTACATCCCAACCAAATAATTACTAATAATTTGCAACAATTCCAGGTTTATGCCGGAACCGAATTTACCACCCTTGCGTCTAAATTTAAAAACCAGAGAAGATCATAATGATGTCATCAGTGTTCCCCTCATCCGTGACAAAATTCCTGAACTTCCGGAAGAAAGTAGAAGAAGATTAATAGATGAATATCAATTAAGACCTGAAGCAGCTATACAACTTGTTAACGAGCCCATATTACTGGACTATTTTCTAGAACTGACTAATAAAGAAAGAAGTCCAAACAAAATTGCTAATTTATTATTAAACGATTTGTTGACTGTACTTAATAAAAAGAAATTAGACGTTGAAGATTGTCCTGTCACTATCGAACAATTGAGCGAAGTCATAGATATGCTTTTAAAAAATAAAATCAGTTTAGAAACGTCTAGAAATTTGCTCGATGAGCTTGTTGAAACAGCTGATAGTGCTCTGTCGCCATTTAAAATTGTTAATGAAAATGGCTGGTTCCTTATAAACGACGAAGAAAAAATTACCAAAATGTGTTTAGAAATGTTAGAAAACAATCCAAAGTTGGTGAAGCAGTATAAAGATGGTAAAGTTAAGGTATTTAAAGCGTTATTGGGCATATTGTCTAAGAATTCTCAAAATAAGATTGATATGGCTTTAGCTTCTAAGATATTGGAAGAGGTGATAAAAAATGACAAATAAAATTTAAAATATTGCGTGTCGTTTTTATTTCCATTTTATTGATTTTTTTTACAACCCTTTACTAGAAAAATCTAAAGAGGTAATGCTTTCAAACACGTTGTTTATAAGTATCTAGCAACAAGGTATTACGTGCTTTAATAAATGAATTTTTTTTATATAAAAAATGTATACCACCTTGTATATAGATGATATTTTTTTATGCGAAGTTGGGAAACTGACAGAACAGATGTTCCATCTAATGGAAAGTGGATAGCGAGAGATGAGTAAATAGAGAAATCAGACCGAAGGAATAGAGCTCTTACTGCACAAAATACGATAAGCTCCAGGCGAACCGTTTCACGGTGATATTTAAAAAGAAAAACTTATGGCATAGGTTCAACATACAGGCAAACGGCCCACTTGTTGTAAAGCGGCTACTATCGTCTACGGATATTTGTATCACTTACACTAATGCATTGATAAGCACATCAATGTGCTGCCGCTTTCTAAAGAGAGACAGACAAAAATGTACTGTATTAGGTCTGTACATGGCCTCTAGTCCCTTACAATTTTTAATTTTTATCTAAATGAGATGTGATAGGTTGTGATCTGCAATTGTCGTGTGCATGGTGCAAAGACATGCATCCAAAAATAAACCTCGATAATCTCGTGTTTTTTCTTATATACTACTTATAAAAATGAATGTTCGTCTGTATGTCTTTTATAGAATCGTAAACTATACATTTGATCATATGTTCTTTAGCATTTGATCTTTAGCAAAGTTATTGTGCATGAGCCAGAGAATGTTTCCGAGTTGGTTCATAATTGGGCCCGGTAGGTGGCGCTTCTGTCGGTATGTCGATTGAAGCTTTTCCGGGCAGAACGACGTCTGTCGAGATAGCTAGTATATAATAAAGATAAACCTGACAATGCACCCAAAGACAAACTTCGGGCAGAATAAAAAGGAGACGGATACTCTTTTGAACATCCTTGGGACCAGATTGTAAAAAGATGCGAGTGATTTTAAGATTTCTTTTTAATAAGTTGATATTATTTATATTCGTGGTGGGTTTAGTTATTTTGAGTGAATTTATCGTATGGTGTCAGGTTTTCGGTTTTTTGTCTTATTTTATTTTCGGATTATTAATTGCTGAAATTCAGTCACATACATCGATTATGGTAATCGACCACTTGTTTTATTTGTCAGCTTATTTTTAAGATTCCTCGTTTTTCAAGTAAAATTTAGGGCTAATGTTTTCCATTTTGTAATAGAAAAATATAACAATTAATAAAATTATTTTTCAACTTCTTATATTTCTTTATCCAAAAGTTTCCTTTATAGGAAAACTTTAATAATTATTGTTGTAGTAGGTACAGTTCTACAAGTAAAATGTCAATTGTTCAATGATATAAATTGGAATGTTAATGTAGGTATACTTGATATGCAAGTCAGTGAAGGTTGTTTGTTGACAATACCACACGCGCCCCGAATATTTTGCGAAGACAGGTATCCTCAACCCTTTAATACACGATGTAACTTAGGGGCCACCCATAAATTACGTTACACGTTACAGCGGGGAGGGGATTCGACGAAGTGTGACATTTTATCTAATACTAGCGGATGCCCGCGACTTCGTCCGCGTCGTGCGGTTTTCTAACTATCCCACGGGAACTCTTTAATCTTTCGGAATCAAAATTATCCTATAATTACGTGGATCAGGTATATAAGGTACCACCATACAAAATGTAAAAAACAAAAAAATAATTTGGAAAAAATCTAAATTAGTTCTATTTCACCCCTGACCCGGTTTTAAGCATTTTTTCATTATACAGGAATACGATCTCTAGAATTTTATTATATGTATAGATACAGATATTTAAGCTAGATAACACGAAATTTAAACTATTATTGAAAACTCTTCAAAATGTTTCCATCTCTATGTGCATGAACATAGTGTTGAAATTATGAAAATAATCATTATGATGGAAATAAAACTAATTACGGAACTGCGGTGTTAATTAAAAAAATGATATAGAAAAAGTGAAAATAAGTGACGTAACACTAGGGAAGAAGAGTCTCACGAATGTGACTAAGACGGGGGAGGGCTAAAAAATAATGAGTTTGTGGATGGACTCTTATTAACAACATCACTATGTTATCATTCAAAAATTCGAATACGTCTATGGGTAATATAATTACGGTTTTAAGTGCGGTAGTTTATTTGATTTTTATTATTCCGACGTTTCGGCCACTTCTCAATAACTGTAATCACGACGACAAAAAGTCAACAGTTAGTGAGTTTTGTTACAGTTTTATTTAATTTTTGTGTAGGAGTTATTATTTACTGCTTTGCAACATGTTGTGGCTTGAAGAGAAGAAGCGGCATAAGTAACTCTGTAGCAACATGCGCAGCTTAAATAAAAGTATATAATATTAACATTTATAAAGTGTAATACGATTTCATGTATTACTATTAATTACAAGTTTCTCGGATTTTCCTGTTTAACATTTGCACGAAGTTAGAAGAATAACCAAAGATTGGCGACATACGACTGTCCTAAATATGTTGTTGTGAATAAAAGGTATGTAAAGATTTATAAACAAAACAAGAACTATTGCATAATACCCGAGAGATGTTTCTTCTACAGGAGTAATCAGTAACTATCAGACCAACAGAAGACTTTGAACAATAACAATGTTCCGTAAATTGATTATTGCTTCGGCAATAGTCTTTGTTTCTGCTGAAATTACCGTAGGCGGCATTGATAGAGAATTTAGCGATGGTGTTAAAAGTGCTGGTTTCAGCTTAGTTTATGGTGATGAAAACATGATGTTAATCAACGAAGTTGTCAGTGACGTGGAAAAGAATGATGCGTTAAAGAGAAGACATAGCAGTCTAAATGAAATTGCACCTCTCCCATCGCAAGACGTGAAATGTTTGATGTCTGTAGATCGATACTGTTCAAAAGAAATGAAGGAGATCAAAGGTATTTTCTATTTTAACTAACGATTATTTATTTAGTTATTTAACTAATTTTGAAGTTTCCTTCCATCTTTTTCAAATCATTTGAGGTCAGAATAATATATTTTCTATCTATAGGTACCTACGCCTCTCTTCTGGTAGGGTACGCTTTTTAACATAGGTACCATAATTATTACACAGCTGGGTCTGACTGGGCCGAAAGGGTGGTTTCTGTTTGATTTCGTAGGGCCCACGCCCTACCTACCGCCTGGTTTGCGGCATGCCCTACAAGCCAGGCCCATAAGGTGTCTGCACTGTTTAAGGCTTGGCTACCAGCGATATATCAGCTGTATGGCCAATCCGACCTTGTCATAAACTTTCACACAATTTCGCTTCTTTGCTTCAATAACGTGACATATCCCAATACTCACTTAATTCACTCACTCACTATATTTTGCTTAATTTATCATATTATCACAACTTTCTCATATATTTCAAAAAGCTTAGTAAATTGACACTAAATTTAATTGTAAAAAATATACAAAAAAAGTGTAAAATATGTTTGGGTACTGTAAATTTGGGATTTTTAAGATACCACGTTATTGAAGCAAAGAAGCGATTTATCCATATCTTCTTATCTCATCCATATCTGTAACCCTTAAACTATAGACTGTTTAATACATATCTTGATATATAAAATGAACGTTTGTGTGTATGTCTTTTATAAAATCGTAAACTATACATCCGATTTTAATGATATGTTATGTGTGTCTTTGAGTCGGTCACGGAATAATTTACAGCCACAATTGGAACCGGTAGGTGGCGCTGAGATCGGGTTCTAGAATCCTCCTAATCACCGGAAGCGATTTTGTGATTTTGTTTTTGGTGTTTGAGCGGTTACGGATGGTTTACAGCCACAACTGAACGGTAGGTGCGCTGAGATCGGTTCTAGAATCTCTATCACCTGGTGCGATTTTGTGATTTCGTTTTTGGGTGTTTGAGCCGGTTACGGGATGGTTTACAGCCACAATTGGAACCGGTAGGTGGCGCTGAGATCGGTTTCTAGAATCCTCCTAATCACCAGGAGCGATTTTGATAATTTTGTTTTTGTGTGTTTGAGTGTCCCTGGATGGTTTAGATTCACAGTTAGAACCGGTAGGTGGCGCTGAAATCAGGTTCTAGAATCCTCCTAATCACCGGGATTTTGGTGATTTTGTTTTTGCGTCATGGAACAAAGTCTTTAGGAATTCAGAAAATAAGCGGTACGAAGTTCGTCGTACCAGCTAGTATCTTATAAACATGTTTGTATGTATGTATTTAATTTATAAATTTACCATGACAATATTGTAATTGTGCATTTTGAAAGTGTATATTTGGTGATGAAGTGTTATCTATTGCATTCTATTATTTTTCGACTATTTAACATGCTTTTTCATTGTGGAATTATACATAACTACATACGTTCTACATCAATAATATAGTTTTGTTACTCAATTTTCATAACAGGTGTAACATTAAATTAGCCTGTTATTAACGTCTTATTGATATAAAACACCAAACAATAATAAAAAAAAGTCGGATTTGATCTCCCCAACACAATTTGAAACCAGTAAAAAACTGTGAGGCGCTTGAACAATACAATCTTTTCCATTCGGAAAACTACTACGCATGCGTCAGAAAGGTTTTTTATCGCTTCTGCTAATGTAGATTCAATTAATTCTTTCGATTTTTATAGCTTAATTAAATTTAATATTGTCTGTTTTTTTAATAAGTTCAATATTTCCGCGTGATTTCTGTTTATCGTCGAAGAATATTATGAATAACAATAGCATTAAAAATGTGACTTTATAAAGCTCCAAAATTTTACAATCAATAATTTTACATAAAAATAACATAACCTTTATAATATAGTGAAGCAAACTAAAAATAAAATGAAATCAAATTCCACGCGGACGACGTCGTAGGCACAGCTACTACACTATACAAACGATAACACGATGCTTTTTTAGATTTCTTGTCTTTTTTAATTTGTTCGGAATTCACTTAAAAAGTACTGGGCCGATTTCGACGCGGTTTTCGCTGATTGGCAGCAAAATTCTTAGACTTAAAATCTGCGTTACGTGGGAATCTCGCGGGAATTTTTCTAGGAATAATTTAAAATGGTTAAATTAAAAAAAAACTAATTCCAATGTAATTTTTTCACTAATCGACAGCAAAATTAATGTAAATGTAAAAAAAAATGAGTGACTTTTTATCCCAAGAATCCCGTGGAAATTTTCCCGGTAGCGGTTTGTAGTTATTCGGGTGTACAAAAATTAGCTCATTCCAACACAGTTTTCACTAAAACAATAGCTTCGGCGCTTTGTGTCCCGGGAATCCCGCAGGAATTTCAAGTCAAACGTGGACGAAATCGCGGACATAGCCTAGTTTATATTTTTTTTGTTAGTATGAAAATGGAAGAATGTGTAATATTCTTGTTCCATGGTATGAAGTAAATATATTTATCAAATACAGGTTTACCTACCTATCATATTGTTACAACTTAGGCTCCGACAAAGACAAATTCCAGATCTGTAAAAGCACATTTTATACCTGTCGGTATTTGAACTGATTGTAATCCATTTATGATCGTCTTCTTTTTTGTTCATTTATTTATTGGCATACGTCTTTAGTTATTGTGGATAACAGCCTATTTTCTATTGTACTCGTTTATGGCCGCTCAGGAGCATCATTAGCCATGTGTTGCGGATTATAAGTACAAGGTAATTTCAGGAAATCATGTCGACGTTGCCGGGCGGGCACATGTGCATTTCTTAAGTATAAAACAGCCTAGCCACAACTACGATCTAGGCGTGACGTTGTACATTCGGGAATCTAATAGTGACGGACTTTGCGCGTTTTATTGAATTATGACCTTCTGTATTACGTTTGGATTGTTGCCTCGGCTATATTTGTACCTGTGTTATACGTGATTGTGTAGTTCTAATAAATAATATTTAATAACAATTCTAACGGAATTTTAATTGGACTCCCACAAAGTCGTAACAATATAATCGACTTGATTGAAATCCCTATTTTTAATCGTATTACAGGTGTCTTAGTTCAAGCTATCAAGGATGATTGTCAGTCATGCACCTCAAAGCAAAAGGAGGATGCGGGAAAAGTCGTCGCATCTATGTTGGCACACGATTCTGTTGCATGGAAATTGTTTCTCACCAGGTATGACGGTTTGCATAGAGTTCAGAGGCTATTTGGATAACGAAGATTTAAATGTATCAATGTACTAGAAAATTCCCTTGATAACTACGTAGATACGAAAGAAAAACAAACATGATAATCGTCCTCTAAACTACGTTATACGGTAGATGGTGCCAGAGATACAGCTTTTTGGTTCACTTTTTTAACTAATGCTGATATAGGCAGATAAACTAAATTGAATCAAATTGGTTGAAAGGTACAGAATTCAAGGGACACTACGGTATTCAATGACATAATGATGCAAGTTTGTTTATAAGGATTACGTTCTGATATATCATAATTCAAAGACAAATATAAAATATATTAGTAAAAGGCCTGGTAATTCTAAATATAGTACTTTTAATATATAATCTCAGACGAATTAAAGTATAGACGTCTTCAGAACCATCAAATGATGTGAAGCATTTATTTACAAACTTATGTAAGGTACACGTGGTTTGCGTTGCGTGGGTGATTATATACGAGTAGTATCGCATTGGACACTATTTCATCTTACATACATACATAACTTCACGCCAGGTCCCTTGCGGGGTAGGCACGAACAGCAGAGCGCCATACAGGCTTATTCTTACACATCCCACTTGCTTCTTTGACATTTCATCTTGATCTGTTAATTTGATAATTTAATACTCAGCTCCCGTATCGCACTGCGGCGCATTTGGATTCCTATTTCAAAATCGCTTCCACCCGCTTCACTCTATGAGCTCGGGGCTCCGTCTACCTATTTTGTTTGTCTAAGTTTATAATGTTTTATAATATAATTAGTATCTTTTGCGGTATAGTAATTAAATAGGTTAGATATATGTTGTGATGCAAGAGATAAAAATAGACGCAGATCAAAATTTTTCAGGACCGCGTTATTATTATTGCCTCCAAAAGAAAATGTGCAAAAAGAAGAATTAAAACTAAGGGACGTAGGTCCACCAGAATATGTTGTTGCCACCAAATCCAGACAGCTAGATCTTGGATTCAATGTAAGAGTTAAACGATTTGTATCGGAGAAAATACCATAGCAAATTAATAAAGTTCCAGTTTATTGATTAAATTATGTGAATACAGAAACTTCAATTTAATTCCATTTATTTATTTGCCAAAACATGTAACATTTATGATGGCAATAGAAAGAAGGGTTTCACATGTTTGCTTGCGATTGCAATGTATCGATCCGATTCCGATCTCATGGTAAGATTTCCCTTTATTCCGTCAGTCGGATTTTGCAAAATATACATACACACATACTATTATATATTGTGTAATGTATCATTTGACATAAAGCATGGAATAATTTTTTTTACTTAAAATAAGGCCATTGAGTTTTCTTCAATTTTACTCGTAAGTTTTAAGATACGGTTAATAATATTTATTTTTAAATTATGTCTTATTTATAAATTATTGATATTGTTGTAATAAAATGATTGTTGAAATGCAAGTGGTTTTATTGATGATATTATAATAATAATGTCGTCATTGATATTAACAAGTGAACATATTGCGGTTATTTATATTGCGGTATTTTGCGTGCTATTATTATCTTCTGGCTCTCCCATTACTTGTTTGCTTGCCAAATATTTCCTCTTATAGCTGCCATCCGACTGGTATCTGCAAAATAATTTTTTTCCTAATTTCTGTTTGCAATCCAAATAAGTTGATAAGTAGGTATGCAACGTTTTGATCAATTATGGAAATTACTGGACACCTTACAAGGAAGTTGTTTCAAATTCATTTTCTTCACGTAAAAATATATTTATTATAACTTTATTATTTACATATCACACCCTTTAACTTGTTCGGTGTGTAAATAAATGACTTATGCTTATTTTTTTATTAATATAGTTTACACTAACAGGCCCGGTAGAGGTTTTCCTGCTCTGAAAAAGTAAAAATTTCGTACTTAAATGCAGCACCACCTACTGCGTACAATTATGAATCTAGTCCACCCCTGAATCTACTCAAATGTACAAAGCAATTTTTATCAAATTCGATCAAGTCGTTTTTGATTATTAGCGTCACTAACGCACAGCAATTTAGTATATCTATATATGAAAAAGTTAGGAAATTGAAATCATATTTGTAAGTATATTGTGAGTATATGAGTAACTAAGAAAAGTGATAATGTCCTACATAAGTATATACTCGTTGCTATGCAACGAGTTGTTGATCAACCACCATCCTACACTCGGCCATCCTGCAAAATAATGTGACGCATAACCGAATAATGTGACGTGACGCGTAACCGAAAAATGTGACGGTATTTTTTTTCCAACGCCGATAAAGAAATTTCACTATAAAAAAATGAAGTTAGGTTAGAATTTATTGTAATATGTATCCGCGTTCATAGCACATTGATTTGTATCGGGTGATGATATAATAGTCTTACTTGTCTTCAAGTTTAGTCCAATCCTCGGGCCTATTGTCGATGATGTAGTGCATCACTTCGTCAGCGCCTTCACGCTGCTTTTGTGTACACTTTTTACAGCCGTTATCGATTGCGTCAGGAAGATTTTCTGCAATATTACAAAGTAATATCAACGTAATCAAAATTTTAGTCATCTGCGCGAATCTTACACTAATATATAAAGCTGAAAAGTTTGTTTGTTTAAACGCGCTAATCTCAGAAACTACTGGTCTGAAAAATGAAAAATTCTTTCAGTGTTGAATAGCCCATTTATCGAGGAAGGCTATACATCATCACGCTAAAACCAATAGGAGCGGAGCAGCAATAAAAAATATTTCAAAATCGGGTTTTGAAAACAAATTCCACGCGGCCGACGTCGCGGGCACAGCTAGTATATATATAGGTCATAAATGCCTTCAAAGTCAAACATATCGATCTTAAGACAAAATCACCAACTTACTTATTTATTATAACAAAAATAATGATATACCGAGGGGTGTCGGAAGAGAACCGTAAAATTTCAAATGACAACAAAGCTATATAATTAATCAACTTTGTATATTAAATACTTAATAAAGAAGAACATCAGAAGGTTTAAATCGGAAATCAGCTTCTTTATATTAAAAAGCTATATTTAGCGTCTTATATACACTCCCTCGAAATCAATACCTACTATTTTTCTTACAGCGTCTACTTACTTTTTAATTCTTTACCATCGGGCGTGCAAGGACCTTTTTCAAGCAGGCAATTTACATAAGCAGTAAGCAATCGATCGTTCGTCAATATCTCATGCAAATCTAAACCGTCAAACTCATTTGTGTATGATGTTTCTTCTCCATTTATTATAAATATTTGATAAATCACAAATGAGGCTATTATTCTAAGATTCATTATATCTGTAATAAAATAATAGTTATAGTAATATGTTTATTAGTAATTTTTTGCTTTAAAAAAATTGCAGGCGTTATAATTATTCTCAAGTGACTAAAGTAGGTTACTTATAGAGAAGGATTTTTGTTTAAAAAACTGCACAAAAACACCATTGTGTTCAGTAAACCTTTTAAACGTTTGATTTGCCAGATGGCTGTATAGTAAATACTTGTATGTATAAAGTCAGATATTGTACAGAATTTTGCAGAAAATTTTATTAGGATGGCATAAAATTTCGAGCCCACTATACCTGAATTATGAATTAAGTTGTAGTAAGGTATAAATTATTTGGCAATACAATACATTGACCTTTCTGACGTTCTATCAGGGGTGAAATACTATTTTTACTAGGTGTATAATTATTGTGCAAAAACACTTTAACAAATTTATTATATTTATTTTCAATACTTGAATCTTCGGATTCACTGCTATCTGTAACTTTTACAATATTTTTTTCCGTAGTTTGATCAATTAAAATGTCAATCTGTTCTTTTTCTTCTTTTATTTCAAGAATTCTTGTTAAAAGTTAAATTCTTGATCTTGTTGAATATAATTAATAATTTTGTTTATTTCATACTATTCAATAACTGTCGACTACACTGAGGATGAAATCATACCTATTGCAGGACAGTTATTAGCGATCAAACATAAAACATAACATAAAAGTAAATGTACATTTAAATACACATCGCGGGCTTCAAGCCAGAGGGGCGTATAAAACAATGCGTTTTTTTAATTTCGTCTATCATTTATATTTTTATCGATGCACCACCTCTGTTTTTTTTCTTAATAGTAGGTGAATAATAGTAGAAGTACTTTCATAGACAGACATTGAATATATTGAAAAAAACTTATTTAGTTTTTTGTATCTCCTGAAAAGTTGGTTTTTGCTTATACGCCCCTCTGGCTTGAAGCCCGCGACATAATAATATTTACCTGGAATGGTAACTTGCATTATCCATCACAACCAAGATTTACTGATGAATTGTCTCAGAAATAAAAGGAAAGACAGGCACTGATAAGAGACTTTAGTCTAAATCCTATGAATATTGGTGCCATTTAAACAATTCTGTCTGAGCCCACATCAGAATATTGCAACGGTTGGGTGGTTTAATTGGAATCCAGTCATCATCAGTGACGGCCTTTGTTTTTATAATATAATGTATTTAGAGTAAATGAGATTAGATAAAAAACGCTCAAAAAAACAGAATAAAAAAAGTCACCACTTCGCAGTTTTTGGATTACTTTTCCAAACCACTCTTCAAAATGGAGTGTCCTTTCATGATAAGCACCCATTTTTGATGATACCGAACAGAAATGAATAATATATAAATAAATAAAGTACGGGTGCAGGACGACCCAAAGATAACGCACTCCTTGGGTGTCAATTATAAGATTTTATGGCACCTGTTATAAACGATTTTAGTACAAAGCAGCATAAATCCGAAATTCGGGTTTTTTATTATTTTTACGAAAAAATAATTTAAAGTGTAGTAATAGTTTGCTATAGTAATTGTATTTATTGAAATAGAACTAGAAATAGAATTATTCTAAAAATAAATAGTTCCTTCCTGCTTATGAAATAACATGTAAAATTACTCACTTTTAACGTGGTAAATAATATACGAAGAACCACAAATTAAAAAATCATGTGTGTATCTAGGCTTACGTAAATTTGTAACTTAAACCGATATAATTTATTCAAAATCAATTCATTTTAACTTATACCATTTAGTTTGTTGGGAGAAATTATGGTCAATGTACTATGCTGCCATCGAAATTGAAATAACCTATAGTATGGGTTCGTAATTTGGCCGAAAAGAAAATCACGCTAGGGAGTGTTTCTGAACGAATGTACGTATTTTATACATCTGACCTAATACTTTCACCACATTCTGACGGTAAAGGAAACATAGCAAAGAAACCGATAGAGTTAACTTGTATGAGAGCGTGTGAAACCTCCTATTTATTCTATGATGCCTCGTACAAGCGTGGTCGGTACTCTCCTCCAAACAGAGAAATCTGAACCCAGTGACGAGGCGTTTAAGGTCTGATTTGGATTCATGATTTATTTCTATGAACATGACTATTGAGTGGCTTACCTGAGGTTTATATGAACGTCAACAGTAAGCAACTGGTGCTTCCTACACTGTTAAAGAAAAGGCAGGTAACGTAACAGAGCAATACAGTCTGAACTATCTAGTATGCAATATTGTTTTCTTTTATAAGGGTAAGAAAATGAGTTAAACAATTTGTATAACAATACCTAATTCATGTATGTACCTAATGAAGTTAAATTGAAGCAAGTAAGTACCATAATTTATTAAGTATGATATTTTCTTTTCATTTTATGCATAAAATAATGTGCGTTGAAATGACTTATTGTAATAGTCTTTGATTTTTTTAATGTAAAAATATAATAAATATAAATAAGGACCTCTGAATAATTTATCTTATACAAATATAAAAACTGAAGAGTTTGTTTGATTGCTTGTACGCGCTAATTCAGAAACTACTGCTCTGATTTGAAAAATTCTATCAGTATTAGATAGCCCATTTATAAAGCAATGAAGAATGTTTTAAAATCGCATTTTTTACTTATTTTTTTTAACTATTCCACGCGGACGAAGTCGAGGGCAGAAGCTAGTTAATTATAAAAAAATATCTAACAATACTTAATTGGTTATTGTTCTGAGACTCAGACTATATCCAATATTGCGCAGTTCGTCTTGTCGAAGATTCAAGGTGGATTACTAACAGATGAAATAAAATCGCTATACGTCCGAGGCATTATTTATATGGTGTTAATCAGGTTCTTCTTTACCCGAAATCTCAAACCGATAGCTTTAGCCCTACACATGTTACGCTAGTTTTTTTGTAAAAATTAAATATAAAAACGAATTCTTTTTGACGATGGCATTGGGGGGCGCAGGCTGATTTTCGCATCGGGGTGCCAATTAAAGCTTAAGACTGCCATCAGTGCTTCACTTTTACAACTGCACCACTTGCCGTCTGTGGAATATATAACTTCGTTACTACGACCATCCAACAGTTCGGTAGATAGAACGTTTATTCTATGCGCGATGACGATCTGAGAAGGAACTTCTCGTCGATGTTTTTCGTCTATGCTTGTGTTTCAAAAGCCCGAAGGTAACAGTGGTCATTTTCAGACCATCTACTTATTTAACTGCTATAGGCAATAGAAAACAGTAAGTGGTAACCAAAACTTTATAGTTTGATAAAAAAACCGACTTCAAAAACTAAAAAGTATAAAATAATTTATTTCTAAAGCTATTATTATTCATATATAATATCTTAAACATCTTACAGCCGATGTTTAGTTGTAATTTTCAAAATATAGTAATTGTTATGTTTTACTTTTCACCGCCTTCAAGATGTTTTAGATATTATATATTAATAATAATAAGCTTTAGAAATAAGTTATTTTGAAGTGGGTTTTTTTAAACGAAGTTTTTTTTATTTGTTACTTTTTAGTGTCTAGCTATGCATGGATAGAACTACGAAAGGTGCCGCGCTTCTTAAAAAATATAGGTCTCAAGAAATGGGAACAAAAAAAATTCGTAAAATGAAAACTACTGGGCCAAACAATGTTAAATTTTTAGGGGACCAAATGGCAACTATTCCGCATCAAAATAAATAAGAATGACGTAAATCGGATAATAATTCTCAGCGTGATTTGTGTACATATGGAACGGAATGGATTTTTTTCATAAAAAATGTTCATAAAATGAAAACTACTAGGCAAACTATGTCAATTTTTAGGGAACAAATGACAGCTATTCCGCGTCGAATAAAAAAGAATCACATAAATCGGATCGTAAATCTGAGTATCGTGAACATGTTATTTAGGTCTGGAAGAATCGGAGCGATAAGCGCTGGTATGCTAAAAAATTGTAACATACTGGTAATGTATATTGGTGTGCAAAAGTTATCATCTATCTAACATACATAAAAAACAACAACAAAAAAGATCCCAACGAATTGAGAACCTCCTCCTTTTTTTAAGTCAGTTAAAAATTGTACAATGATCTATCGTACTTTTATTCAAAAAGCTCTATGAGAGCTATTATACAAATTATAAAGTCAAGTAGTAGGGAAGAATATATAAAAAAATAGATATTTTATTTGGTTTTGAATTTAGAATAAGTATTACAATGTACCTTACATTATGAGTTAAAACTTGTTTCTTGTATACGCATACGAAATGCTAATTGCACTTGACGGATGTTTGCTCAATTTGAAAAAACCGCAAAAAACAAATACTGGTAACAATTCTTTGTGAAAATCGCTTGGTAATGTTTGTTCAGTTTATGCTGAGGTACCTACATTCCATATTTACCAATATTATATTGTAACATTGTATTTTATTAACCCTTCCAACGTGGTACCTATTTTTGAGTCTGAAATTTAAGGCAACTAAAAATATGTATTACAGTATAAATAAATAATTCTGAATTAAAAAATAACGTAAGTCTGCTAATTCTGTTGATTCAGCGGCTCAGAATGGGTTTTGATCTGCGAAATTAGAACACGTCACCCTTTTCTATCCTGTGTGGTTTCTTGCCAAATATGGACTTGAAACTCACACAGGTCAGCCTCCACTCTGTCCTTCCACTGATATCAGCCATTCTATGGTCCCAAATAGGCACTGTTTATGCTTCAATCCTCATCTGCCTGTTCGCCGTGACCGAGCCAGCGGAGGTGGTTAGATTTAATTTAATTTATAAATAACACAATGACTCCAAATATGTGTTCTCGGGGAGCGTTCCCATAATGTTGGATGGCAATGCTAATGCGTTACCATAGGACAGCCTTTTGATCACGCGAGACTCTATCAGACGCGTAAAAAGGTCTCGATAGAGTGGATGTACTTCCGACCCCCAGGGTCCCATGGTCCCAGCCCTGAAAGTCACAAAAATGTACCCATTACCAAGGGTCGCATATTTTATGGTGGTTCAGGGATTCCTGGTATGCGGCGGCCGACCTTGTCATAGATTTGTCTGGAAGATGGGACAACGCCTAATTATCAACACATGTTGCGTGCCAAACTAAAGCGGCGTCTTGTCTTTTATGGAATTAATCACATTTACATTTTGTCTCTTGCTACTAGTATTGTCGCGGTATAGTCCATTTGAGAAAATCATGTTGGTAGAGCATCATAGAAAATAGTCTCAGTGAAAATTAATTTGTAATCGTGTACTCGGGTGATATTTTTATTATTTTAGAAAGTAAATTATTTTCATGGTAAATTATTTATTTTCATACAAAATATACATTAATTATAGAGTAGTAGGTATAATGAAAACTTAATTAATTAATGCTTATTAGTTCTAATGTATTGTACCTATAATACCTTAGGATTATAAGTATGATACTGATTCCAGGCCATTGAAATTAATGGGTAAGGTTTCCAGAAGTCTGGTTACGTTAGGTTGCTGGATTATCATATTAATCCGTTGTTCGAGGTGGGAAGCAGCCCTCTGTTCATCTGAACAGCCGATTAGGCGCTTTGAAAGCTGGAGAGTTATTAAAAGGTTTATAGTATTTTATATTTATTTTTCTATGTATAATTTCATATTATCAATAGATAATTCTTTATTGTACACCGAAGTATATACAAATAAAAAATATTTGTGTATAATGGAAAATGTCTTGCGGTTTTCCTTGCCACAATGCTGCAAACACTCCAACGTTCAAGGCGACCGTCATTCAACTCTGTCACATCAATTGATGCACATGACATAAAAGATATGTATAATAGGTACTTGACTTGTGGTCTATTACTTTGTTTTTATGACTATATTCAGTATGACAGAGATGTATATAATTCGTAATATTATTCTCCTTTCAAAGGCTAGCCTTCAACCAAAATAGTTATACGACCTGGTTTTAAAAGCAACGAAGGTCGTAAATGAAATCAATCGAAAATTTAGTATTGCTTCAGTCGTGGTTAGCTTGAGTAGCGATTTTTTTTGTATATGAACTCCAGTTAAATGGTTACTAGGAACAATCTATGGTGTAGATAATTTGATTTTAGAAATTGGAAACTAATTTTATGTAAGACATAGGCAAGGAGGACCATTTATCTGGGGCAAAATCAAAAAGGAATTACATAGAATGGTGCTAATATAGGCAAATAGTACCACACCATATGACCATAGAAAAATCTTCTATAATATTACTTCACTTTTCGAAGCTCATGAAGTATTTATTTGGATTCTGAAAGCACTTCCGTTTAGAAAATGGTATGCAAAAGATGCCTAGTAAGTATACATTTTAGGTCATCTAATAAATTCATCTGGAAACTGATAAAGTCGGAGAAGCTTAGTGGCTAGCGAACCAGTATCTGCTTCTGTTGACGTAGTTCAAAACATGACATTTAAAGTTACGTTAAGTTCTGACCTGCATAAATAAATTTATAATCCCCGCAAATTGCTAATGCGCTGGATCCTTGTCAAATTAACATTCACGTGACGTCATCCGCAACTCGATATGTTCGCGTATTGCGGGGATGATACTCGCCGACCAGTGGTATATATATATATATATATATATATATATATATATATATATATATATATATATATATCACTGGTCGCGAGTATCATCCGCAATATATATATATATATGTCGCAGAACGGCCTCGTTCTCACGACATCTCCTTTAGTTATTGCAGGTTTAGTGGGCGTCATCAGGATAAAATGCGAGCATAAAACACACGGCCACGGTTTATACACTTTTAATTTAGATTTAAAAGACATTTTAACATAGTTTAGACCGAGCAGCGGGTTCAGGGCACCCGCTCATACTTCTAACTTAAAACACTTTCTTTAAAATACTCTAAGGTCCAACTCGACCTGCTGCCATCAACCCAATGTGCCACAAAAACTCCTCCGTCTACCGAAGTAGATACTACCAAAGTATAGAGGACGCGTCTGACCCCGCTCTAGACATGCTCAGCTCTCATTGGTCGTTTATTAAATTACAATATTCATAACTTTTATTAGGTTAGAACGATCTTTAAGTTATAGAAACATTTAATAAATCAAATTAAATTAATTTAAGAATTTTAGAAGTAATTAAAATGTAAACAAATGATATTGTGCATTATACATCCAGTCAACAATACGTCCAATTAAAGCTTCCCTCCGACATATATGTATATATATATATATATATATATATATATATATATATATATATATGTTTGTGTGTGTCATTAGATAGCCACTCTCGGCGGCGGCTTTTGATTTGTTCAGTATTGTTTTAAATATCTTTGGCAATTATATTATATTTCTACCCAGAGCAAATAAATCATAGTTTTTCTTTATTTTGTTTATGTTATCTATATGAATCTGGTCCCATAACAAATCATAAATCTGTTGATGTCTGTAAATTACAATGATTTATACAATTATATTTTATGTTAATTTTTTATCGTAATTGAACACAGTGACGCACGTGAGTACTCTGTCGCTGTATCGGCTTGCGTCAGTGGTATGACGACATTCAATTTACGTTTAATGCAAGCGTTATGGCATACGATAAAAAAGCTTAACATTTTTTAAAATACCTAAATGCCGCATCTTTTTTACAGATACATTTATTTTTTTTATAATAAGAATATGTCCAATAATACTTTGATTATTTTAATATTTAGCACATGGCACTTCACTTTGTCTAGATACTTTTAAAACAATAACTAAAAAGGCTTGGCCTTTTTGAACCTTCTTACTATGTCTGGTGTTATAGAAAAGCTGGATAGCCTCGAAGATCACATGGTGCCTACTAAAGCGAGGAAGTTCAGCTTTAGATACCGATGGGATCGCCTGGTCTTATGTACTTTATTTTGTAACCTTTGTATTATGAATACGTTGTTTGGCTGGTGTAGTCCTATAGCTGTATTTCATAGGTGCACATTAGCATTAGTATTTGTTAGTATAGAATATTAGGTACTTACAGAACTGTCTGTCTATCGAGGAGCTTGTACATGTTTTACTGTAAATCTAACTCATGAAGTTTCTTTTTGACATGAGCTTTCCAGCAAAGATTACATGACATACTGTGTGAAAGTCAGGGGCTGTCACAGTGAGAGGTCAAAGGCGGTAATAACAATATTTCACTCTTATAAATTATCATTTTTTAATTATTATCTGATCTTTCCTTGACATTTAGGCGTAATGATGATACTTGGTACGAATGACTAAAGTCCCCTTGGAGATAAGGAAATAAAATAAAATATGTAAATACTGGTTGATCACGCCACTTCGCTCGCCCGGGACTTTGACTTGACATTTCACATTACAACCCTGCAATATATGAAAGTGAAAAACACAAGACATATGAAAATTTGAAAAAAAGTATCATTTTACGCTGCTGAGCCACTTTGGTGTCTGATCGAGCCAATATTTCATACAGCCTGCAGACAACATTTTTAAGGTTTAAGTAAAAAGGTGAGTGATTTTAAGTTTTTTTTTACTTAAGTAATATTTATTTCGTGAAAGAAATGAATTTACAGATTAAATTGTGAACTTATAATTTTATTTAATTGTAGTAGGTTTACTTATTTTCAATGAATTAATTGTGTGGTGTGTTTCATAGTATCAATAATTGTTGAAATTTATTCACATGAATCGATTATAGTAATTGAAAACTGAGAGATTAATTGAGACTTTATTTTTAATATTTCACGACTTCCAGACAGTATTTAGGGATGATGTGTTCCGTTTCATATTTAAAAAGTAACGCTTTTTAAGCCATATTTCAACTCATTACATTTCTTTGGCCCCAAAGTTCCCATTTCCTTTTATGTAGTATACATACATAATTATAGCAAAATGGGTTACTTGTCCTAAAGTTAAAGTAACCAACAGTAGCTTAATCATACTTCAATGTTTATTTAAAAATGAAATAAATATTACATTACATCACAAATTCTACGTACCTATAAAAAGTATTAGAATAAATAATATGTGTATATTATTAAAATAGTAGAAATAAAACTATAATTTAAATTCGTTACGCGTATTAACGTGGGTAATTTTTATTTGTATGAATAATGTGTTCTTTAATATTATTCTTCCATTTTTAACACATGTTTCCTTATGATATATATAAGAAGGTTATGACATCCATTATCCTAAGGGCAAGGCTCCACTTTGTAGCCATGATCTTGATAAAGCGAGAGGATAATTAATGAAGAAGCCATGTCCTCGCTAAGATCTGAAACGTCACGTTCTGGTGTATGTGTACCAGATCCCAACTTCTTAGAAATGAGTCGAGATGAGATGGAATCTTCATTTGTACGTAACATGGATACTTGTGCAGTTGAACTCTTCGATCTGATCCCACCATCTCCCTTCCATCATCGGAGTACCAGACGCACCGGCATGCGGTATCGATACATGGTGGATATTCCACCTATAAGAACGAATCGCTTTGTATCTAGCTTCATCATACGCACCGCAAAGGAGTGGAACTCATTGCCGCAGTCTGTCTATCCCGATATTTATAACCTGGGTGTCTTTAAGTGTGAATAGGTACCTTCTAGGTAAGCGTACTCCATCCTAGATCACATCTTCGCTCCATATAGGGTAAGATTGTGGTGAGACGCGAACCTATACTAGAGTAAAAGAAAATACTTGGTCACCAAGGTGACCAACTATTTTTTGTTCAAAAAGAGTACACTTTGCAAATATTTCATAGGTGAAAAAAAGGAGAAAAAACGATAAAAACTTTATTTTCTTTTAAAAACATACTTTTCCTCAGAGTAGATTTGTTTTGCTAAATGAGGATGTTCGTCGAATAATGTAGCCACATCCGAACAATTTTCATTTTTTAACGGACTTTGAAAGGAGGAGTTTCTCAATTCGTCGGGATCTTTTTTTTGTTGCTTTTTTTATGTATGTTCGCCGATTACTCCGTGATTTATGATCCGATTTACGTGATTCTTTTTTTGTTCGACGCGGAATAGCTTCTAATTGGTCCCCCAAAAACTTTACATAGTTCGGCAGTTTTTATTTTATGAACATTTTATAAGTATAAGTTATACGATGGTGAGAACTTGTTACACATCATCCTTACTAAATATTA
Organism: Dendrolimus punctatus; assembly: GCA_012273795.1. NCBI lineage: Eukaryota > Metazoa > Arthropoda > Insecta > Lepidoptera > Lasiocampidae > Dendrolimus > Dendrolimus punctatus. The sequence goes on from CM022544.1 coordinate 8,587,885, forward strand.
TCTTTATTATCAAATCTTAATAATAACAGCGCATAAACGTCTCACTACTGGACTCGGGCCTGCCATTTATAAGCGAACGGACAGTATACCCAGCACGCTTGTCCGATGGCTGGTTCCTATTTCTTATCGATCGTTCATTTTCCATACCAGTAATGTCAAAATTCAACTGACGGCAGGGAAAGTTAATGAATAATGACTAAGATATAGGAACCGGCCATAAGGTTTTGACACGTCTGTTGTCTCGATGTGTATGTTTCAACACGTTGTTTTCCTTCATCGTTAGCACGTGGCCATTTTGACAATATGTAACGTGCATAAAACTGCTTAAGGCCTTTAAGCTAACAACGCTAGGGTCCTTGAAGATTTGTCGGTACTGATTTTTCGGACGATAACGGGGGTTCCCTAGATGCGATCGTTTTTAAGATGCATTATAGTTTTGTTGTAAATAAGATATAGATAGATTGATCGATAACACTTTATTGTACACCATTACAGAAAACAGAGAAGAACTTATAAAATATAAAATATTCTACATGTGCACAGTAGGCGGTCTTATCGCTAAGAAGTGATCTCTTCCAGATAACCTGTAAAATATAGTAACAAATATACTAGTATTTAAAAAATAATAAAGAAATTATAATCTCTTTAACAAAGATGTACCTAGTTATTTTTTATCATATCATTTTATATTCATCATAATTTGGAGGCAATTTGGTAATTTCTTTTCTTAACTTAAAATAACTATAGAAAAATTAAGAAAAAACCACGTTATTACTCCTCATATCGTGAAGATTTATGATATATGATAGATTTGTTTTTCTCATTTAGGTTGCCTGGAAGAGAGCGCTTTGAGCGATATGGCCGCCTATTGTATTGCCTAGAAAGTATTGTAAATGTGGTCTGTTTCTGTAATTGTACATTTTGGTGTGCAATAAAGTGTTATCTATCTATATTTTGCTAAATTATTGGTCAGCAAATACCAAAGAAAAGTGGTTTTGTTTATACTGGTCTAAAGCAGGATGCTACTTTAGTCCATTTGCGGCAACAGGAGCCCTAAGTGATGCATGCTTGCCGGCTAGGATTTGAATGCGCGCCTTGACTTTGCGATGCGATGCGATGCGAATATGTTCACCACTACTGGCCTTATTCATATTGAGTTACAGTAAGTTTGTAGGTTTCTTTTGTAGCTTCTGCCGACGACTTTATGCGCGTGGAATAGTAAAAAAAAATTAGTTAAATAGTCCCCCTGATTTTGAAACATTCCTCATTAGTGCTCCGCTCCTATTGGTCTTAGCGTGATGATATATAAGCTTATAGACTTCTTTGATAAATGGGATATGGGATGTCTAAGACTGAAATAATTTTTCAAATCAGATCAGTAGTACCTGAGATTAGCGTGTTCAAACAAACAAATAAAATCTTCAGCTTTATATATCAGTATAGGTAAGGTAATATATCCGAGTCTAGTCTGGATAAATAACTTTTTGAAATGTTTCTATTAAATTTTTTGTTTGTCGAAGCTTTGGCGTACAACAACAAGTTATTTTCGTATTAATTTTCGTGCAATATATTTTTATTACACTGTCGTAAACATGAATCTACTTCAATTTATTATAATTAATAGTTTACGCACGCGTTTGGCGGAATCTTTTGAATAAGAAACTAGCCGAGGTCTGGCAGGTTTAGATATTGGTTGACGTCAGTTACATGGGTAATTCCCGGCACACCGTTGTGGTCATTGCCTTTCTTTGGTTATAATTACAAGTAGTTCAATTTTTAGTGCTTTGGTGATTTAATTTAGAGGTGGGTAGCTATTAGTAGCTATCTAAAAAAACCGACTTCAAAAATTAAAAAGTATAAAATAACTTAATCATTTTTTTTGACTAAGAATTTATTTAGTGTCTTAAGAAAAGAAAATAATATAAAATTTTCTACATCTTGAAGTCCGTGCCGAGCAAACTATAGGGTTTTTTATTTGTTACTTTTGAGTGTCTAGCTATGAGTAGGCATACGAAAGTTGCCGGTTTCCTTAAACGTATTGGTCCGGGAACGGGAAATGGGAACGAAATTTAAAAAAAGAAAGCTACCAGCCCAAACTATGTTACATTTTTAGGGGATCAAATAGCAACTATTCTGCATGAAACTAAAGCAGAATCACGTAAATCGGATCATAAATGTCAGAGTAATCGGTGTATATAAATAAAAAAAACTAATCAAGTTGAGTACCTCCTCCTATTTTAAGTTGGTTAAAAAGCCATCTAATCAGCGGTTGTTTACGAAATAGCCACGGCTAATTTGTTATTCGTCAACTGGCTAAAGGTTGTCGAATAAAGCCGAAAATTGACAAGTTTACATCCCAGCCGTCAGCCGTCGCCATCAATTAAGGTTTTATGGACATTTCCTATATCTCACAGACCGTTCATTTGCCTTACTATCGGTTAAAATTTCACATAAGGTCCGTAAAACAATAGTGATGTCAAAACTCAACCAACGGTAAGGCAAGGTAATGAATAGTAAGATATGGGAAACGGCAAGGCGCCGCGTCGCGGTCTGCTGCCCTATGGCGAGTCATTCACCCATTAATCAAATAGGCATCAGCTTATTTAACCGGCTAATGAACAAACATTAGCAAGAATGGCAAGTCTTTGGAATTTTTGATGGTGACTCACTACTAGTTTTTCCCAAATTTTAATTATATTATGTTGTTAAGAATTTGTGGGAATTATAATGTCGTTGGAATAACAGTTTATTAGAATTACACACACACACGTAAATCAAGGTTCTTACAAATACAATCGACTACAACAAAACCAAATCGTAAAGCAGAAAATCTTAATAACGTAGATCTCGCAAAGTCCGTCGTTATAAGATACTCGCGACAACTCGATCGCAGTTGAAACATGACTAATTCAGTCCCAGATTGGCCGACGTTATATATTTGTTAAAAAGACAAGCAACGTGTCTACTGGTCCTTGGAATTCTTAAATTATCAGCCTAATGGGTTCCAAGAATGCGTATGAAATACAAACAATAGAAAGAAGGATTGATGTGGTCTTACCTGGAGGCGTATAAAGAGATAAGCGAAAAAATTAGCTGTTACAAAATGTAGGCTACGTACGGCGTGCCACTATCCGATCGACAATAATTGCTTATTATGCACTAGAGTGGTTTCTTGCATTTGCCTGACGTGTGGATGCCGAGCACATTGTCGCAAGTCATGTCAGACGTCTGAGAGCACTGTAGTGCATTTTCATATGATTTTTTCTCTATAAACACTTTTAAATTTTATAGACACACGAGAGTTCTTTACTTTTTTTATCAAAGTTTCATATTTATATCGTTATATGTTCCCATGATAAACAGCTCTGACTTCAGGCGAATGACGACGTAGACGAAGCCTACGTGAACAAGTGCCAAAAAAAGTTTTTTATAAACTTGTGTGCGTAAACTTATGTAGTATAAACGTAGTTTGCGTCTGTACGAGTTATAGTAATGTATCCACTGGAAACTATTCCGCTTTTATCCACACTAATTCGATTTAATACTTATATCTCGTAACGCACTGCATTGGTTTGCATTGCTTTAGTCGGCTTCATTCTGAAAGCTCGATATTTTGATCCTCTGAGGCTATGACATACAGTTTCACCATAAGACTTGTTTTTATCTTAAGGTATTAGAATCCTAAATTATCTGGGTACATAATATAGTACATTGCTTATTGCTCCGCGGTTGATGTTTTATAGAGCAGGTACGTTTCATAAAGCATTGTTATACATTTCCTGTTCGCAGTTCTAATTTTGTTAATCATCACATCTCCGCAATTAGAAGCTATTATAGTTAGTAAATTCATATTCTTTTAGGATTAGTATTAAAATAAACATTATTAGAAGTATTTACAGAGTATTTTCAGGGCAACATGGGTGTGTGTGCCCAAGGCTTGTGGAGAGGTGGGATGCAGGTTCGCTTAGGCTATTTCCGACGTCAGGCCATTTATCGAAGTACCTACTTATATAATTATTATTATCGTCAGCGTATATTAACTGTAACAATATGCATAAATTTGTATTAAATTTATAGATTTTTAACTATATCCACTAAGAAGTGTTTTTTGTAGTTGACTAATTATACTGTTACAACAATTGAAGTGGTCCTAGGGATCCAAAATTAAAAGTGTTTTTTTACCTTTAGAATTTAAATTATCTGTATTTTTTATAATTGCCTAAACTGTTCACTGGCATTTGTTGGCCTTAATTTTTAATTATTGAAAAGTAACCGTCTATTATTAATCGCTAATCCCTTGTATTATTGCCGGCCTGCGAGTAAGTCGTCATAAACCGTTTTTTTTTTGGTTTAAATTTCGCCGTAGATTCTTAGAAGAAACGTTGTTTTGGATTAAGCTTACAAATTTGAAAAATCCAATTAATATTGTGCATGTCGATTCGCGAAGGCGCTCGCCCCAAACATCTCGATAAAACTGTAAGATCTTCGAACAAAACAGCAAAAAGTCAAGTCATACGAAAAAAATAATACAGAGTTGTGATTCAACTGCGATCGAGGCGAAGTGTACTTTCAGATCGAGAATCTCACATCGACGGGCTTTGCGCGTTTTATGTTATTTCGATCTTCTCTGCTTCACGGTTTTGTTTTGTTGTATTGGTTGTGTTTGTAAAAACTGTGTGTTTGAATCACTTGTGTATTCTAATAAAATTTGTGATGATATAAGTCCAATGGCATTTTAAATTCAAATTCCACAAATTCGTAATAATACTTACAAACATGTATTCGTTAGTATCATGTTACGCATTCTTGGCAATTGTGTAGTAGTTCTATTAATATCAAGATATTATTTAAAGCCGATATATAAAGTTCATTCTGTCTCTCGATTTAGAGGAGTCACTGTAGATTAACATAAATTTTAATGTCATTGAATTCTTCTTTCATATCTGTGCCTTTTGACCACATAGATGTAATTTGGTTAATCCGTCTAATATGAACATTGCATTAAGAGTTTTATAACTCGTAATTAAATATGTGGTACTTAAATAAGTACCACATTTTAATTAAGAGAGCCTGTTCTTAACAGCTAGGGAAGTAAGGTAAGCTAGGAAAAAGAAAAATAATTTGATGACTTATATTCTATATTCTAAACGAAATATGTAAACTTTGTATTAATAAATTTAACTATATATGTATACATTTCTGTGTTGAAATATTTGCATGTATATTTGTACGTTGTACAAGAACATTAATCGTCCAAAAGCGTCATGTCTGCACTCCTTACTTCAAATACGGATGTTGGTCATATTTTAGCACCCTAGTGTTAGGAAATTTGTCTGCGATTCAAAGAACATAATCGTTCATTTATGTATTAAAGGAAAAGAATATTTACATTTTTTATAATATTGTATAAAATAAATATTTAAAGCAAGTAGCCATGTGCGAGTCGGATTCGTAATTTGACGGTCTCTCTATAAATACAATGCACATATGATGAACTGTTATTTAATTCAATTTTGTTAATTCATAATATTTTTTGTATACAATTTCTAATTACGGACTCTATTCCGTGGACGCGAGTAATTGAGCTTATGACGTAGACTTACCGTATTAAAAAAAATAAATTATTTGTTTAATAGTCTAAAAAGTATGAAATATATAAAAATACACGCATTACATTGGCCTACTTGTACAGGAAATATTACATTTATACACATTAACATTTGTTAATCATGTTTGTGTTGTTTTTTCAACAATTATTGGTATATTATTAGGTACTCGAAACACTATTTAATTTAAAATGAAATATTTATATCAAGTGCGAATTATTTTGACTTTCCAAACTTTCAGGATACGGGGGAGACAGTCACTATTTATTGTATTTGTCCTGATGTCGCGTGGTTATTTTTGTAACGGCAGCGTTCGCACGTAACCTAAAAGACCTATTTAAGGATTTTAACCATTTTTTTTAAATAAGCGGTAGTATTAATGTTGATTGATTATTTAAAATTTCTCTTTTACAATTTCTTCATTTATAAATATTTTTCCAGCTTTTTCAAATGTTATGAAATCTCACCCTGTTGTTATTACAATATTGAGATTTTATCATATGCGATTAAAGATAATTTATCTCTAATAGGGTACATTTTCCTCACTTGAACTACTGAAGTAAACACTGAACATGTTTGCTTCGTTTAGCGGTTAAATTTCTCCGTTGTTTCCCACTTCAGAAAGGTGGTTGGAATCTTTTAAATCTTCATCATTAATTTACTCTTTATATCTTTTTCTTATAATTGCGTGATTATCTGGACCCCCTAAAACTATGAGCCATTCTACATAAAAATACAAACAAAGTACAAGTTAAAAACTATAGAAAACTATTATTGCAAACAGAGTCGAAATTAATGAAATTTTAGTAACAAAATGGCTAGCGCCCCATACGTTGGGACGTATCCCAGACTGAAAGGGTACGGTTTCGAATTCTGACCGGAGCGTATGCAACACTTAGGCAGTTATTTGACCTAAAATGCATATTGTTACAAATACCACGTGCTTACAACGGTGAAAGAAAACATCGTGGTGGAACCTTCTCATCGAGATAACCTATGTGTCCAACCTGCCAGGCCGACTTGGATAAGGGTGGCGGGTGTACTGTCCGTTTACCAATGGTAGTAGCCCCGAGCCCAGCAGTGGGACGTTTATGCACTGTTATTATTTTTATAAAGAGGGTCGCACTAATATCCTTTTCTACAACGGGCGTATGTAGTAGAGTATTTGACGCCTACACCGCGGCTAAAACAAAAGATGTTCAACACGGGATTCCCGAAGAAGAGAGGTCAAATTTTGTGTGTGTGAACTTGAAGAGTTTATTTGAAACCGAAAATAATTCTGATGAAAATATTGAAACAACAACATATTAAGTGTAGTCGAATCGACGATTATAATACACACATATACATATTATCACGCCTTATTCCCTGGGAGTAAACAGAGACTATAGATCTCCACTTGCGATGATCCTGAAAAACAACTTTCGCTTCATCTACTTTCATTAACCTCTTCATACATGCACGATTATTTGATATGCTTTTTACCTGACCTCGTTTTAACACTTTTGTTATTTGATCATGGTGTCTACGTCGTGGTCTACCGGTACCAAATCTACCATTCACAATACTATCATACACTTGTTTTGTGATTCTATTTTCATCCATCCTCTCTACATGTCCAAACCGAAAACCAAAACAAAATTATAATTCGAACAAAATACCCTTGAAATGGGAGAAAAGACTATTTTAATTAATTATTATAATAGATACCTCATTTAAATATGTCAATAAAAAAATATAAGAAAACCAAACATAAATAAACATACGTGAGAAATATTTTAAAATATCCAAAAATACTCTGACATCGCGTCACGCATTACTTATTAGCACGGTGACGAAGTCTCATTCCTTGAATTATAGGCCGTTATGTGGAAAAATAAACGAGTTTTAGCGTTGTCAAAAAGTGTTGAACTTTAAGTATAAAAGTCATTGGGGTCCCGACCGTGCACTGCTAAAGTCGAAGCAGAGCTGACAATCAGTGCTCCCTACCAAATCCCATCATAGCAAGGTAATTTTATTTTGCAAAAATCTCTTTTTAGAGAATAATTCTATTTTTAAAATTAGTGAAATCTATAGTATGTAAATAAATACGTTTTACAAAAATTTATTATTTATTTCGTAAATATTTATTTCGTTTAAAAAAAAGAAAACAATTAAAAAGGGTTTAATGCAGTTTTGTCTGCATTTTTTAAGGGAAATTCTATCGTTCGTAAAATGCTTGATTAGAAACCATTTGTTTTTTTTGTTTCTTTTTTTTTGAGATATAAAACGTTTTAATTTAATTTATTCAAATAATAAAAATATTAATAATATATAAATAAAAATATTAATAATATATATATATATATAAATAAAAATATAACTCAAAATGACCTTTTTATAATAAACAGTCACATAAATAATACAAATATAATTTGAATATAATATTAACAGTTGCAGCTTTTTACAATCCGAATTAGTGGGGTAATTTTATTAACCACTAATCCATTCGCGCGTAGTATTATTTAAATTGAAAGAAAATAAATAATGTAAGAAAATTCCTTACGATTACTACATAGTCTACTTTTATTTGTATGTGTCGGAACTAATTTATATTTTGGTTAAATCTTTGCTTCAAGTCAGTTTATTTTTTTATATATTTTGTCTACACAGCCTGTCCAACTTTTACGCACATAAAACCTTCTTTACCAATTTTTCTTTTAATTTAAATATTTTCGAATATTTAAAAACATTACATACAAATAATTTATTATTTTTACTTAATATTTATAATTAACGATATTCTAGACAGTTATATTAGTCATTAAAAATAGTAAGCCTATAAAATAGAATTAAAATAATTTATAAGGTTCGTTTTTGTTTTATAATAATATAATGTAATATATAAAATTCTCGTGTCACAGTTTTCGTTGCCATACTCCTCCGAAACGGCTTGACCGATTCTCATGAAATTTTGTATGCATATTGGGTAGGTCTGAGAATCGGCCAACATCTATTTTTCATCCCCCTAAATGTTAGGGGTAGTCCACCCCTAATTTTTTTATTTTTATTTTTACCAGGCAGGACGACGTCTGCCGGGACAGCTAGTTGAAATATAAAATTCGACCTAGACATTTTCAATGTCATCAAAATATAACCTTTTGTAATGTGACCAATTTGTTTCTGAATACAGATTTAAAGTCAGTTGCTCAAGGTCCCATATCTGGGTTGTAGAAATTGTAGTTGATCCGCGGTAATCTGACATATGTATTGCACGGCGAAGTGGGATTATCGAACTTGTTGGATCAACTGTAGAGTATCGCGAGGGAACCCTTGTATTTCGAACACAATATAAGACAAAGGGAGGATTACCAAGTTAATCGCAGCAATTACTTGAAAGTCCCCAAAAAGTTATTTTGCATCTTGTCTATTTGTAAGCTATATTTAACTCCGCATATATCTTAAATTTTTGTGAGTTAATAAGTTATTGTGGATGCAGATTTTTTCTTATTTGTTGTTATAGCGGCACACTCTAACCCAGGGATAGTAGCCATTCAGTCGCCCCAAATGCCCGGTCACTTGGCTGTGGGTTGTTTTGTCGCCTCTTGCGACAGACCGCCCGGCGTTCATGCACGGATAAAATAACTCAAAATTTAGCATAAGCTCCATACAAGTAATGTCCAAATTCACCCTATGGTAGGGCAAGTGAATGAATAGTAAGATATAGGAACCGGCTTTTAGTTAAAATCTTTTTAATTCCCTGTAGTTTTATTTATAAAAAAGCACGTACCAGCGAAACTTCGAAATATAATGACGGGGTATTTATAACTGAACTGTAAAGGCAGCGCCATTTTTTTCTCTACATTCATCTACTAGCTGTGCCCGCGGTTTCACCCGTGTGATGATGGAAAATCATTATACTTTGGATAATCCACACTATAATAATATAATAATAATCGGCAGACAAACACACACATTGTATATCCCCAAATTAAGCAAGTTACGCTAGTGTTATGGGTAATATACAACGTACCACCCTGGGGCCGAGACCCAGACCATGGTAAACAACGGAGAAAATACGTTTCCGAAATTTACTATACCGGGAATCGAACCCGGAACCTCTGGGTTGCAGTGGTAGCCGTCAAAGGCTAAGCCCGCTCAACCACAGAAGCCGTCGAAAATATAATATTATATCCTTATAAATTATAAAAAGTCTTTATAAATTGTAAAAAGGGGTGCAAAGTTTTTATTGTGTTTTTGCTTCACCCTATAACATATAGATTTCATTAATATTAATGCATATAATCGATTTTTATGTAAAATTAATTTGTCCTTTTTCAGAATGAAGGCCGTTATTGTTTGTCTGTGTGTTCTCGTAGCTGTGACCGTGGCACGTCCCGATGACCACTATACTGATAAGTATGACAAAATCAACATCCCAGAAATCCTGAGCAATAGGCGTCTATTAACACCTTACATTCTCTGTATACTTGAAAAGGGAAAATGCACTGCTGAAGGCAAGGAACTTAAATGTAAGTAAAAAAATTAGCATAAGTACTGCTATTATTATTTTAGCATGACACATAATTTGGAATTTACTCCCTAAGAATTGATTTTCATATAAAACAAATTTTATACAAAGTGAAAAACCATTACGTTTTGAGTTACAATTGTATTATTCCACTCCTCATTATTAAAAAAATCATTTATTTTGGCATCAAACAGATATATAACATTTCAAATTAAATTAATTGTTTTTTATAAAAATAATTTCTAAAAGTGAGAGAGAAATACAGTGAAAATGACACAACTTTAAATTGGGTAAAAAAGAAACATTTTGAATGTTTATTTCTGCAATATTTCATTTAGTTATAGTTATTATTTCCGTACCGGGGGCCTTCTATGAATTCTTAAGGATTAATTCCAAAAATCTTAAGCCTTCTTCACCTTGCGATGGCAGCAAGGCTTTTAGCATTGATTATGTCAATGCCTGTATAAATTCGATGCGATTTAACTTATAATAGTGAGTTGTTTCAAGCTTACAACATAAAAAGGTCGATCGCAGCTGTTACTTTAGTCTAGTTAATTAAATATCAAAGTATAGCACTACTTTAAAAAACCTGATTGCGTCCAATGATGCGCGTTTGACAATGGCCCGCCAACAAGAAGAATTGGCCAATTATTAAGATCGAATAGTCGACCGCTACCATAATAATATAATTTATTATAAATGTGTTTAATTTCAACAGCTCACATAAGAGAAGCAATAGTGGAAGATTGTGCTAAATGTACGAACACTCAGCGTTCTGGAACAGAGACTGTGATTGCTCACTTGGTCAACTATGAACCGGAGTACTGGAACGAGCTAAAAGCGAAATACGATCCCAGCGGCATATACACCAAGAACCATGAAGCCGAGCTCAGAAAACTAAAAGCCCATTAACTATTTAACTAACAGTCCTAAATTTGTGATTTAAGATATTTATTTTGAAGATATGTTTTAATTCAGGTGATGTTGGTTGGAGTCATGTTGGTTTTCTTAATAAATTACGTTGACAACGCAAACATTTTTATAAAATAAATATAATAATATCATATAGTATCTTTTTTTGTTATTTTTGGAGTAAGAATTGTTATAAGAGTAACAATCATAGTACTTTTAAGTGATGGGTTATATTTAGATAGGACCGAATTTTCGTCATTTTAAAGACGAGAAATTTGTGAAAATTGATCGATTTAATATTTTAGTTTAGACAAATATTTTGATTAACACATTCATTGCGAAACGGGGTCTAAGTGACCCTGAACGTGTCTCTATTGCAGGGCAACTAAGAAAAACACTTCTCTGTGGTGCAGAGGCGCAACTCCAATTTGGTTCAATGTAGCAAAACATGATTAATGATTATATATTTAAGACATGCTATTAAACCAGAGTTCTGTGGTATGCTAACCTTAATAAGGAGCGACCTTTACTTAGTACGGCACAACACAAATTAAAAATTCATAAATTATTGTATATATATAGGACATAAAAGGTTTTAGTTTTTAAAGCGCCACGGGACTCGTGTTGCCACTAATGTAATTTTGGTTTTAAGGTCTGAAAAGTCCCATGCCGCAGAAATGGAAAGCACAGACAAATCGGTGCTGCTGCAAATGTGTTAGGGGCTTAGGGTCTAAGACCATTTTGGAGTTTTTTACTGGATAGTTGTAGTCTAGTATTCTTCTTCCTTCGTTATATCTAACTACGTATATTATATAAGCTAAAGTCTAAAATATTATATATACCATATATTCCCATCAGGTAATAAATGTGCTCTTATTTGTGTTCCATAGAGAATTTGGATAATTTCATATTTTATAAATATTGTAAAGTAAAGTATTATTTTAGTCTTTATTTTTCTCTATGCCGATAACAGACTTATAGTTTGTGATATGTCGGTGCAACAAAGGTGGGGAATCTGTATATTCGGTATATGCAGTATTGGAAGCTTACCGATCTCTTATTTCTGTAAGCGTTTCTTAATTCGTTCGATATCCGCACGGAAGTGACACTGTGCGAATCAGGTAATGCTCGTAGAAATATAGTAGTAGTATAATAGTAGAATTATTTTCTCCGTGCAGTTTGGGTCATAAATAATCGGAGCGGTGAAGCGAGTATTCCGCTCTCTTTTCCACTCACGGGCCTTATGGGCAGGCATAGTGATACGCATTATTGTTGTCGATAAGCGTTATCGATAGTGTATTTAGTTTTGTCATTTTGTGGGTTAGTGACATAAATGAAAGAAAAAATAGATAAAACAACGTATTTATTAAAATAAGAGTAATAATGATTTAAATTAAATTATTAGTTAGGTATCTACTTATTAAAAACTATAAGTACAAAAGTTTAGAATGTAACAAGTTATATTAAAAATAAATATAAATACTTATATCTAAATTTAAAATTAACAGCAAAAAAGATAATAATGATTTTTATAAGAATGATAATTTCTTTGATAAGAATGAATTTTTATCGATAATAGCGTTGCGCTCGCGCAACATGCTCACCGCCTTAGCCGGGCTGAGGCCGAGCTTTGATTTATGACCTAAACGGCGCGGAAAAAATAATTTTACTATAGTTTTCGAAAACAATGAATAATAACATGGTGGTCTGTCACTAATGGAGCGTCCCCATTTGTATTATTAATGTTGGGTTTCATTTTATTCGTTATTTTGCGTAATAAAAATGTATATTTAAAGGTGAATAGTCCGCGTCTTGGCCGCAACGAGGGATTTACATCACCAAGAAATGAATTACTTATATGACTTGTTGATAACAATAGTAAGCATTAGTAAGTGATATTGTATCCAAAAATGCATCATCTAAACACAGACAGTTAGGTATAGGGTTGCTTATGATGGGCGTTATACCAAAATTTTTGAAACGCGTTGGCAACGCTCCCAGTGGTGTAAACATCCATAGGCGATGGCAACCACCTTTCATCAAATGAACAGTCTACCTACTTCAGGCAATAAAAAAATCTAATAAAACGTGGTTGCGGGCAATGATGCGCTCAGAAGATGCAATGGTAACGTAAGAGGGTATTAGTATAATATATGAATCCGAATTTTGTCCTTTGCATGTTTTTGTCCATTGCATGATCCTCTATCTTGTAATATGGACAATACGAGCTTTTCATGTCTTTATAAAATATGGGTATTTTTTTTGTAAAAACTGGCAAATACCGGTAACGCGACGAGATGGTTGGTTCGACATCGACTTCAACATCTGTATCATTAGGATACAGATGTTGACGTACCCTAGTTTATTGTTGTGTATCGAAAAAGTGAATATTGCCTGAGCAGAGGACTGAGAGAAGCATTAGTCTACTCAATACTACATAATAGCAAGAGACTTGACGGCATGTTACTTGTCCCTGGGAACTTAGGGCGGCAGCTAGTGTGACTTTTTCTATTAACACAGGTGGAATACATTTCGTACTATATGGGTTCTTCAGGGGGAGGACCAAATGCGGTGAGAAGCACCGCAACAGACTTGTGCGAGGACTCTGGTAAAGGCATTCCTAACTACCTCACAAACCTAAAACCGTGCCCGTTACTCGCGCCGAGTAGAAGCGAAATGCGATCTAGTACAAAGTTACTACACACAAACTACATGTCATCCCGCGCACACACACTTTGTCTACCCTAGTGGCAGGGTGTATCACTTCATCTACAGATGTATGGACCCGCTGTTACTGCTGTATCTAGCGGACCCCTGTGCTGGTATCATGGAAAAAGGTTATGCGCGTATTTGCGTCTCACACACACTGGCCCCGTCACATTTTCTGATGACTGAGAGTGGCAATGCTAGTGCAAGATATTAAACAGCGCAAATATGGAGTCTTAGGAAAAGGTTACATATTTGTGCTGTTTGGGGATTGAAAAATTGGGCCTGTGGGGTCCATCGGCAAAGAGTTTAAGACATTTATTTGTAAGAAACTCTTTGGCACTATCCGTGATTTGACGGCTGGCTCATATTTCGCCCAACAAATAAGCATTGCCATCCAACATGGCAATGCAGCCAGCCTTCTGGGCACGCTTCCCGTTGGCAGTGATCTGCTACATAATAATACTTTAACTACTTTTTAAGTATTTAGTTGAATTTCAATATATAATACATATATTAAATTATTATTAAATACCAAGAAATTACTGGTTTTTTAGAACCCAACATGAGCATTACTACTATATTTTTAGTCTAGTACTAAAATGACAGAAGCCTTTATTCAGTGCTGAATTTGGATTGTATGTATAAGAAGGCGTCATAACATGCATATTATAGAGAAAACGTGAATAAGTAAAGCCGACTCGCGCATTGCTGCTTGTGTAATTTCCGCTAGCACCTTGTACGGTGCGTAAATCCGAAAATAGACGGTTCATAACTGATTTTAAATTTAGATAGAAAAGGAGCAAAATATCTAAAAAATGAAAGAATTTACTATACGACCAAGCCAAGTAGACAAATGTCAGAATCGAAAAATACCAGCGTAGGTATAGTGGCGGAATAAAAAAAGAATATTTATGTATAATTCCGCAGGCACATGTTACCTTTTCCAACTAAGTCACAGAACAGGCTGTTCCACAGAAAATTGTTTAAGTGTTTGACAATAATTCTAAAATTACTTCGATCAAAGTTAGTTGATTTTCTATATTGTCTAAGAAGATTGTTTTGTAATATAAAAACCTTTTTATTGATTTTAATATTTATGTTATGCCTAGTGTTTTTATATCCTGTGTTTCTTAATGTTAATCTTAGCGGTGGTGATTGTCAATATTGCAATTTTCTTTTTTAACGTTTCTATTTAGTACTTAAAAATAAATAAAATAAAGTGAATAAAATTCGTAACAACAGAATAACAGCTTCTTACAAAATGTATATGAAAGTATATTCGGTACCAATATCAAAAAAATATTTTTGTATTTTTTTGGCTGTCTGGATGTTCGGGCTAATCTCTGAAACGGACTGGACCGTTTGAGCCGGGACTTTCACTGGCAAATAGCTGATTTTATTTGATTAAAATTCCGTTTTTTTGTGATTTCACAGCTTTTATTCGTATTTTACGTTTATAGAGCAACATAGGTAAGTATTTTATGTTAGACTTATGTAAGGTATTATTAATATAGGTATATAGTTTATACCCTGCGGGCGAGGGACGTAATTATTTGATATGTAATAATATTATGTTAGGATTTAATGAGGTTTCATGAAATGAAGAAGTTGCGTTAATCGCAAACGATTTTTATATTGTTTTTTAATGTGAAGACGCTTTGTTGATGTGTATGTATCTAAAATACTACAATCTAAGTAAATATTAATTCTTGTATAGTTTGTATAGAAAAACGTTTGAAAGGTTAGGTGTTTAAAAGTTATATTTTACCAGACTGTATTATGGTTTTGCTGGTGTATGCGCGTAAATATACAAAATTAAAACTGCACTCACTTCAACTATAGTTTGTATTAAGTATTAAGTTCCCCTTTTTATATCTTTAGGCTTTAAACCAAGCATATGCACCAGTTCCGATGTGATGAAAGATGACTGAGATCCACTGTCTAAAAGAGCTTTAGCAAAAACTTCTATCCCAGTCTCAGTGAAGAGTTTCACTCTTATTGTAGGCAAAAGTACTTCATTTTGAGAAGGCCCCGCCACCATGGCTGCAGTAGGACGCAAAGAATCCATATGAAGCAGAGTGTTGTGTTTTCCTTTGCATTGCATGCACTTGAAAAGGTACTAGCAGAAAAAGTCAGATGTCAAGCGCGTTAGTGCGGGTAACCTTGATTTAAAAGTAGTGTCATTTATTATGATACCGCTATTCAAAGTCACAAAACGTTTTAAAACCTGGCCGGGCAGCATACGTCGCTTAAATAAACTTAACTGAGTTCTGCAGACAGGCAGACGGCCCACCTGATGGAAAGAGGTAATCATCGCCCATGAACATTTATAACGTCAAAGGTGTTGACAATGTGCTGTCACTCTGTAAAAGGAAACTGGAACCTGGTCACTAATGCTGGAACACAAGGCTGTTAAGGCGCATACTCTAGATGAGCATGTTTCTAAATTTATCACGTGGTGACTGAAAATATCGCGAAATTACCGATATTCGCGAATCCACCTTGGTCAAGCGTGGCGAGGGTACTGTACAGTTCTTCAAAAATGAGGAAGGCCCAGTCAAGCACTGGAACTTTATGGGCTATTATTAATATTATAATATTTAAAAAATCAGTGAAGTGCTACATATATCGAAGCGAATCTAAATCAAGGAATCCACATAAAAACAAAATCACCAAAATTGGTCCAGGTGTTTAGGAGGATTCTAGAACCCGATTTCAGAGCCACCTACCGGTTCCAATTGTGAATGTAAACTATCCCGGGACCCACACAAAATTTCATCAAAATCGGTAAAGTCGTTCTCAAATTATGCGCGTACATACATATCAAAACAGTAAACACAAAATAAAATAGTTATAAAAATGTACTAGAAGTAGAAAAATGAAATACTATAAGATAATGAATGGATGGTATTAGTTTAAGTTTTGATGAAAAAATAAAGAAAACAAAGAAAAAGATAATAAGATAAGATATATAAAGATACCCCTCTTTTCCCGTGTTCATTGAAATAATAAAAATTAAAAACAAGAAAAGAAAGAAATACTCTCTTTCATGACCCTTTTTTTTTTACATGAGGAAATGCGTTGTCGCATGGTCAGCCGCGCGGGGGAACATGCGCGGCCGGTATGTGGGGCTCCCCGACGCCGATTAATCAATACGACCGGCGCCGGTATACCCACTAAAACCTCATGGGAGCCTTCTTCCGCCTAGCGCCGGGGTCACGGTACATGCGCGAGCCTAACCCGCAACCCCGGCAGCGGCTGGCCGCCTCGTAAACAGAGGCGGCCTCTCCTGTGTGCGGGCCGGGGAGTGACGTTTCCCCGGCCCTGAGAGGGACGCGCGGCTACCTCTCGCGCCCTCTCACGGCATTAGTGCGGGCGGAGGTCTTTCTGATCCCCCAGACCTCGACGCCCGCTGCCGCCCGCCCGTGGCTGCCAAGAGTCACGGGCGCTATCCTCCTTCGGTGGGGGAGGGGGAGGCTGCGGGGATTGCTCCTGCGCCTTCACCCCTCCCTCTCCTTCCTCCCCCCCTCACCGCCTCGCGCTCTTAGCAGCGTCAGCGGCGGCGGGGGGGGGGGCTTCGCGATAGGGCGGAGGAGGGCTTCGCGATAGGGGGGAGGGGGAGGCTGCGAGGATTGCTCCTGCGCCATCACCCCTCCCTCTCCTTCCTCCCCCCCTCACCGCCTCGCGCTCTCAGCAGCGTCAGCGGCGGGGGGGCTTCGCTATAGGGGGAGGGGGAGGCTGCGAGGATTTCTCCTGCGCCATCACCCCTCCCTCTCCTTCCTCCCCTTTTCCCCGCCGCCTCGCGCTTACAGCAGCGTCAGCGGTCGGAGTCGGGGGAGGCCACCTAACTTCGGAAGGGAAGAGTGTTTTGGGAGGTTTGGAAGGAAGGGAAGGCTTTTAGGATGAGGAGGCGGAAAGGTGGGACACCACTGTCACGGAGTGAAGGGGGGAATGTGACAGTGGCCGCTCGGGGCCCAGGAGACGCATCCCCTTGTTCCACTTCCTGGACGGAGGGAGCCCAGGACGGCACCCCCTGGGGGTCTTTCATGACCCTTTTTTTTTACATGGGGAAATGCGTTACCGCACCGTCAGCCGCGCGGGGGATCATGCGCGGCCGGTGTGTGGGGCTCCCCGACGCCGGTTCAATACGACCGGCGCCGGTATACCCACTAAAACCCCATGGGAGCCTTCTTTCCGCCTAGCGCCGGGGTCACGGTATGTGCGCGAGCTTAACCCGCGACCCCGGCAGCGGCTGGCCGCCTCATAAGCAGAGGCGGCCTCTCCTGTGTGCGGGCCGGGGAATGGTGTTTCCCCGGCCCTGAGAGGGACGCGCGGTTACCTCTCGCGCCCTCTCGCGGCATTAGTGCGGGCGGAGGTCTATATGGATTCCCCAGACCTCGACGCCCGCTGCCGCCGGGAGGGGCAGGCTGCGAAGGATTGCTCCTGCGCCATCACCCCTCCCTCTCCTTTCTCCCCCTCTGCCGCCTCGCGCTCCCAGCCGCGTCAGCGGCGGGGGGGGATTCGCGAAGGGGGGAGGGGGAGAGTGCGAGGATTGCTCCTGCGCCAACACCCCTCCCCCCTCTCCTTCCTCCCCTTTTCCCCGCCGCCTCGCGCACACAGCAGCGTCGGCGGACGGAGCGGGGGAGGGTAGGTCGCCGGTCAGGCGGGCGGTGGTGGGGTGGACATCATCACCGCCGTCCTCGACGGCCAGCGGAGAAAATCTCGACGCTGGCGGTCGCAACGGAAGGGATGGGTGTTTGGGGAGGAGGTTTGGGAAGGAGGGGAAGGCATTAGGATTTGGAGGCGGAAAGGTGGGACACCACTGTCACGGAGTGAAGGAGGGAATGTGACAGTGGCCGCTCGGGGCCCCGGGGACGCATCCCCTTGTACCGCTACCTGGACGGGGGGAGGGAGTCCAGGGCGGCACCCCCTGGGGGGTCTTTCATGACCCAAGAACCGTTTACCAACCTTACCCAAGACCCGTTAATCTTTAACACAAACGCGGATGAAGTCCGAAAACCCCCAATATATTATTATGTTTAATTCTTAGTTTTTCTGCGATTCCACTACATTATTCCATAGCGCCAAACACATGCGTATAGTACACACGTTGTTGCCAAAATTAAATTAAAATAAACTCAAGTAATTTTTAAGAAAAAATATTGCGATGTAAACTGACACAGACCACCGACCGGACATGACGATTTGAAAATCTGAACCATTTTCAAATCGTCATGTCCGGTCGGTGGTCTTTGTGCATAAAAGTTACAGAACCATAACAATATTAAACTGGCTAAATTATTAAACGTATAAAATTCATTACTTAGTACCTACTGATAAAGTAATTTTACGAATATTAACTCATATTATTTTAAGTAGTAATTTGAATGAGCACTAATCTTGGTAATCACGTAATTATTAGCATAATATTTTAATCATTTACTAAGAAGGAATACATAACATTGTTTCAAGGTTGTGCATATTTTTGTATACAGGGCTGGCAGACAGCGATTGTTTCTTTGATTAAGATTTTATTTTATGTTTATAATAACTCGATTAAATTTTTCCGGTGTTAATTTTTTTTAGTTTCGATATCATTTATTACACATATGAACAATTATAAAATTACATACTATTGAATACAATGTAAGAAAACTTAACTTATTTGTATTGTATTCTACCCATAGTCCCTCAAAACTAAACCTTTATGTTTCCTATATAATTTTACATAATGTTTTCTTATGGACATTTAATGCACTGAATGGAAAGTCTAGTGTTTTAATTTTTATTGATTGCATGAGCTGAGCAGACAGGCAGATGGCCCACCTGATGGAAAGTGGTAACCATCGCCTATGGACATTTGCAACATAAAAAGAACTGCAAATGCGCTGCTCTCTTTAGGGATACTGAGACAAACAGCACTCAAGATTATTATGTTGGCGTACTAGCCCAGGTGTGATAGCCATCCAGACACCAGGCAAACACTTTACCACCGGGCTGTGGGTTGTTTTGTCGCCTCTTACGATAGACCGCCCGGCCACAGGAAATTGTATTCTTTCTCCATTCCTGCACGGATACAATATTTATTATTTCGTCCAGATATGACTTGACGAGCGTGCATGACAAGAGCTATGAATGTCAAAGAAGCAAGTGAGGTGTGTAAGAATAAGTCTAAATGGCGCTCTGTTGTTGTTCGTGCCTACCCCGCAAGGGACCTGGCGTGAAGTTATGTATGTATGTATGACTTGAAATTCCCACGGGATTTCCAAGACTCAGTCAGCAATTATAAAAGGGTTGTAAGCTTTCAGTCAAATGAAAACTGTGTTGGAATAAGCTAATTTTTATGCACCCGAACAGCGGAAGGGCATCGTGTTTAACGAGATCACTGAACTTCGTGACCTAAGTCAAAGATTTGCGGTAGGCGCTAAATAGGAGACGGCTGCAGGGCAGGAGGTGGATGCGCAAGCGAGCCCACTACCTGGACAAGGGACGTTCGTGGATCGACCAGGGGTTTTAGTGGCTATGAGGCCTCGTTAATTACGCAAGGTCCTGGAGGGGAGGGAAGGGTCATTGAAAAAACCCATTCTTACGTAGTATTTTACAAGTCGAAATTTAATTGTACTTTGAATACCTTCGCAACGCCAAGATATTGAATTAGCTGAATTGGGGCCCTTAGCCACGGACTCGGTCTTAACAACAGCGTTTGCAAAGAGTGATACTAATCGATCGGGCGTTGCACGTATGTTACAACCCTATATACATACTTTAATGTTTATTTATACTTTGTTCTTGATACTATAAATATTCTTCAATAATATTGCGGTTTTACTTAGAAATCGCATAGTCGTACGACTATAAAGGTTTTTGCATACATAAAAACATGAAGGACTTTTTACGGTCTTTGATTTTCGTGGAAATATATTTTATTTTCTAGAACTAACGGTATCTTGTATTTGTTTCAATTCAAGTCTCTAAAGAGCGTATAAGTTTTTGTATTGAGAATGAATTTATCATTCTGTATACGTATACAAAATGAATTTTTAAATGGGCTTTCAGCACCAAAACTTAGACTATACGTAATAGCGAGAAATACTCAAAGGAGTCTCAAGGTCGATTTCGATGAAACTAAAGTGATATAAATAGATTTTTGAAAAATAGATTAGTCTAGTCAGGAACGAATCAATTGATTTTGAAAAAAAATACCTCTGTGTTTATAAAACTGTGGTATAAAACACCAGTAGATAGAGTAGCTTATAAGAAGCTCAAATTCTGTGAAGAAATTTGAAACGGAAAAAATATTTTTCACTATTTATATACTTTAGGATTTGGCCCTAAAGCAAGAAGGAAAGATTATTATTAGATATTTTTTTTAGAATTACATACAAACCAAAACATACTGTTACATGCCGACAAAGAGTGAATGCATATCTGCCTGCCATAAAACTGGTTTATTACCTTTCCCACGTTTGGACTTCTTTTGATTACTTTATGTTTAAAATTTGTAATTAAGAAAACATTCCATTGTTATTGTACTTGTCTTATGGCAGTCATTACACAGGTGTGTCGAACTAATTCTTGGAAATGGTTGTTTTGCGTCGAGATATATTGTATTTGCACAGGATAAAAGGAATGACCGAACGGTGGGGTGAGGCAGTCAAGCGAGGATTACGATACGAGCAAGACGTACATTCGATAAGCGATATAGCGACGCATTTGGCGCGTGTTATTGAATCGTGCAGTTTGTACTGGTTGCGTCCAGTTTTATTTGTACCTGTGTTATACGTGTTTGTATAGTTCTAATAAACTCTATAGTAATTGCAATGACATTTTAATTCAAGTCTCACGCTCGTAACAATACTTATAAATAAGACAATACAACTGTGAAATGAAGTTCTAAATCGGTCCTAACTCAGCATGATGGTGGTTGAATCATCCAGAGCTGGTCTTCTGCTAGGGCAGTTACAGTGACGCACGGGTAGATAAAACGAATCAAACAAAAAGTAGAGAAAATATGACGACTACTATTTAAAAACAAATATTAATATAAAAATTACTGCTACGAAGTGAATTTATAAACATAATAGAATAAAGAACGTAACGCTTAAAAACTTTAGGAATACATTTTTTTTTAATTTGACTATCTGTCTTTGGTTCATTTCAAATACGCCTGGTAAAAAGCCAACTTGAAAAAGTCACCAGTATATGTATGTACCATGATAGAAGCTTGCTGTATAATGATATAATAACAGCCCACACACGCCCTACTGTTGGGCTCGGGCCTCCTACTATAGGGGAACAGACAATATACCCGCCATGCTTTAGCAAGGCGCCTTGGAAAGTTTGTTATATGCGTCATCTCGATGTGCAGGTTGCATTACAATTATTTCCTTCACCGTTGCTAGCACGTGGTCATTGCAATAACATGCACGTTCTGGCCCGGATACGAACCCACGCCATTTACCATGCTTTTTTTGATTACTAGGAATTATTATAATTATTTACTAAAGTGCATCTCTAAGCTCACAACCCCACATAACAGCACTGCCGGCCATCTTTCTCAAGTTTACAACTGTTTATTTTTTTATTGACTAAAGCAGGGAAACAGACAAACAGTCTACTGATGGAAAGCTGTCACCGTTGCTTAGGATATTCGGAAGATCAGTGGCGTTGTCACGCGTTGCTAACTTTTTTGAACAACGCTTTATTATTTAATATCTATTAACTAATTGTTAGAACTAAATACATCCAGAAAGTAGCCGGTACACGCTAGCGCTTCTTATGCGTTTCTATTGCGGAAAAATTTAGACTTACTTGGGAATCAGCGTCCCCAAACCATCGACGTGTATCGGTTTAAAATTACCATTCGAAGTTAAAAGAACACTTATTTTAATTTGAAAATTCATCACATTTTGAACATTAGCCTGTGTCAAGGAACGATCGACTATTTTTTTATTGCATGTGTTCAGCAGTGGCAGACGGCCCACCTGATGGAAAGCGGTTATCATAGCCTATGGACATTTGTAACACCAAAGGTGCTGCCAATGTGCTGCCGCTGCTTAAATAAAGACTGGAACCTT
The DNA here is from genome assembly GCA_012273795.1 of Dendrolimus punctatus. Lineage (NCBI taxonomy): Eukaryota > Metazoa > Arthropoda > Insecta > Lepidoptera > Lasiocampidae > Dendrolimus > Dendrolimus punctatus. Next base: position 8,610,699 of record CM022544.1, read on the forward strand.
ATCACGAATGCGCACAGCTCAAGCATACACAAGATCAGGGGTGGTAGCTATCCAGACGGGTAAAAACCTTACCACCTGGCTGTGGGTTGTTTAGTCGCCTCGTACGACAGGCCACCCGGCCGCAGTAAATTGTTGCTCGGTTCCTACACGGATGATGATGTGACAAGAGCCGTTATAGCTAATAGTTTTCTTGACACTCATACAAAGCGAGAATCGAACCCACGACACAGTAAGGCGACTTTTGTTGCCATTACGCCAATCGTGTGCGTATATAAAATAATTATGCACAACCTCAGTAACGACGTATTAAAATTTATTACAATCAATTAATTTTGCTGACGTACGTTTATTCTCAGAATCAAATCACTTCACTGATCTCAAATCAATCAACTATAATCATTTCGTACAGCCAATAATCAAGGCAAGTTGAAAACACGATGACTCACCTATCCTTATTATTATTTCAACAACCATTATAGAAACATGATTTACAAATGTAGTAGAAAAAATAATCGTCTATTGGATCAATATACTTAATATAGAAAGAAGTCCGTAATGGTTTGTAGGACGTAAAAACTCGATCAGAAAAAGTTGTTAGAAACTTATATACAAAACATGACGTATTTAGAAATCTTATTTTCAATTCTGATATTGTATCTCTACTATGTAATATAATATATTGTATTATATATGTACATAGTTGTTAATTAAGTTGGCTTTCCTATAATGATACTCGTATGTATGGCGAATTACTTCATGTATTTTACTAGAATAATAATGTACTGTTTATAATATTTACTTAAGTTTTCGCGACTTGTGTACATAATACGTGACTACGGCCAATGAAAAGAGGCCGAAACATCAAATTAACAAAATAAAAATAAAAAATTACCGCGCCTAAAACCTTTAATACGTAGTTTTATTAATGTATTGTTCATTGAGAAATAAATTATTAAATTTTTATAGAGATAACAGGCTGGTAGTTCCGGTTTTCACATAACATTAGTTTCATTATATAAATGAAGGATTTAGTCACAGAGTGATTCATATAATACGATTGAGTTTTAAAAGTGTGTGAATATTGAATGAATGTCTATCGAGTTTTATAATATAATAGTCATTTACACTAATAATTTAATATATTTTAAACTAATAATTTTGTAGACTAATTTCGTAGAGTAATATTCAGCATTAGAGCGAGTTGTTTCACCTGTCAGGCACTAACTTGTGGCCAGTACTACTACTTTCGTAGTTTAGAGGTAAAAAAGAAATGCTTTGAAAGAGTTAATGAAATATTTATAAGTATAGTATTCTTCTTCCATGGTATTGATACCAACTATTGACTCATGAGAATATCCAAGATATTTTAAATATATTATTTACATCGTTTTATTGTAATAAAAAAAGAAATACTGTGGAAAATGTCCAAATATTTTTTTAAGTATTTAAATTCTCGAATAGACTTCAGCTATTTAAACTCAACTATTTTCGCGGGCTTTTGATGACATCATAGTTCATTTTCAATGTGTTTACATGTTCACTTTTCTCAGTGTTTTCAATTTTAAACTACATTTAATGGATACAGACCATGAAAAAAGCTAAAATTCATGTTATATATATTGTATTGTGCCAAACTGTGAAAACAATATTGAACATCTATTTACACCCAACATAATATCAGTTCTGTTCAAAAATACAAAAAAGTTAAACATTACAGGGGTATAAGTATAGTGGTCAAACGTAAATACTCGGAATACTGTAGGTAATAAAATTCGGGGACATCGACAATGACGTCAAGGCTCGAATATGAGCAGCTTGGGCCAAGTGGCGTGACAGGTGTCATTTGCGACCCCAAAATGCCGGTTAAGTTAAAAGGACAGGTCTACAAATCCATTATTAGACCTGTTCTTTTATATGGCAGTGAAGCGTGGCCTGTACTTGAGCGACACAAGCAGGAGCTGCGTGTCACGGAAATGAATATGCTTCGGTGGATGGGTGGAGTCACGCGAAAGGATCGCGTCAGGAACTCCCGCATCCGCGGCAGCCTTCACGTTCGTGACATAGCACACAAACTGCAGGAGAGTCGCTTACGCTGGTACGGCAACGTTTTAGGGAAACCGGCTAGTTACGTGGGGAAAAATGTCTAGCCACGCCGCCTCCGCCAGGTCCCGGCCGAAGAGGTAGGCCCAAGAAATACTGACTTGACTACTGTTGTCGCGGATGACATGCGTACCAACGGTCTCAATACAAGAGAAGCCGAAGATCGCGCGAAGTGGAGAAGAAAAAGTAGAAAAGCGGACCCTGGCTGTCGAAGTGATAGCTCCGAACGCACCAGGGATATTTACACTCGGATGATGATGATGTAGGATTTGATGTAGGTAATAAAATAATGAATGAATGAATGAAAACTCTTTATTGTTCACCATAAACATAAATCTAGACAATTGATATGGATACATTTGTTTTAGAACAATGGGCGGCCTTATCGCTTATAGCGATCTCTTCCAGGCAACCCGGTGTCAGGAGATTTTGAACGAAATTTAAATATAAGATTTTTGGTGGTGTATTATAAAAAAAAAACAGAATTTAAATAAAGTACTATATACTTATACTACTTATATATGCATATAGATAATCATATATACATATATAATTAGATATATGATGATATTATAAATATATATATACATTCAAACAATAGATACATTAATTAATGCAACGATTTTTATTTAATGGACCAGTAATGGTCAGTGACCATACTTTTAAATATAAAAATTGATTTAGCTGTCTGATTGATAAAGGAAGGGAGTTCCACAGGCGAACAGCCTGTACGGCAAAAGAATTTCCTATGAAGGAAGAAGTGTGTGCAGGTATACTTAATAAAAGATTTTCATTTGAGCGTAAATTGCAGGAATGAGATTGGTAGAGAAAACTAATAATATTGTTAAAGTATATTAAATGTGCCGCAGTTTACTTCTATGGGAAATCAGTGTAATAACATTCTGCGTAGAAAGTTTCCCAACTCAGTCACTATAAGATCTTCACTGTACCTATCTATTGAAGCGTAGCAAGTAGGTATATAGGTATATATATAGGTTTTTTCCTTATATTATTATCAAAGTCCAAAGTACGTCATTCATAGGAAGGTCTACAGTCGAGAACCTTGTTTATATGCATTTAAAAACACGTAATCGCAATAAGATAATACTACTGTTCTGTAATTACAAATGTAAATTCGTGTCTTGTGTATATTTTAAAATGTATAGTATATGAACTTTGTTATTCAAGCGTTACCACAGGCTTTTGAATGGAACTTTCCGAGCCCTCTTTATACTTCGAAAACAAAAAACTTACAACAAGCAAAAAATAAATATGCTACCTACAAGATTACAAAATTGAAATGACCACTCAGTTGTGTAATTTATAAGAATATACAAATGTGTAAGGTCAATAAATTCAAAGACCACTTGTATATCTATAATATTATAAAATTCTCAACATGCCGAGTCTGTATATTGAAGCTATTTAAATAACTGGAACAGACTATAGAAATGATACAGAACACGATGCATTTTGTTTTAGATTCTTGTGTTTGTCTGTTTGTTCGGCATTTACGTAAAAACTACTAGACCGATTTCGATGCGGTTTTCGCTTGTCGACAGCAAATTATTCGACTTAAAATCTGCGCTCGCTTACTCTTTCTTCTGGGATCCCGGGGAATTTTCTGGGAATAATTTAAAATGGCCAGACATCGAATTAAAATGCGATTTTCTCACCGATCGATAGGAAATTTTATGTAATAAAATGTGTGATTTTTTTAGTCGGGAATCCCGCGAGTATTTTTCCAGGAGGGGTTCGAAGTGTATAAAAATTTGCTTATTCCAACAAAATTTTCACTAAAATTATAGCTTACATTCTTTTTTAAAAGTTGCGGTACTTTGTGTCCCGGGAATTTCTCATCAAGCGTGGAACCAAGCCGAGCCGAGGGCATATCTTAGTATGTATATAAACATGAAAGTGATATTATTTGAATATTTGTTTGTTTCTTCTTCAAGGCCTTATTATTAAAAATGAATGTATTTATTTTAGTTTTAATTAGTTTAATTTATAATATACTCTGATAAATTAAAAGTTGTAGTATATATATTTTGAAAATACATTAAAGGTCGAATTAAAAACAACTAGTATTTCGACGAATTTCCCTCTGAAAATAGGTAAATTATATTCAAAAGGTAATCCTACAGCTTACTTATGGATAGTCAAGAAAGAGTCTATACCACCGCTTCCAGAACAACACTAACTCCCAAGCAAGACGTAAAACTTTGTTTTACTGATTTTTAAACTTGGTACCTGAAAGCTCTTGAACGTTTTCTGGAATATTGTTGAAGAGCTACTTTACTTTACTTTGCTACACGAAACTATTGTAAACTTTATGGAATCTAGACGTGGGCATTTCTAATTTATTTTTGTTCCTATTATTTTTACAATATATGTCACCTAATCTAGGAAAATCCTTTTTTAAACACAGAATATTATAAAATATATACATACTGTGAATAAATAATAAAATATATACATACATTGTTAAAAGATATATTTCTTTAAGGTTTTCTCGTAAGGAATGAATAATCAATCGAAATAGAAACGCATATTTCTAAGCTCAGCTAACGAAGCTTTCTTCTGCTGATCTCTGTCACCTAGATCAGAGCCCCAATTCTGCTATTACAATAGTGTCAGAGGTGGTTTACTGCCATCAAATATGGCTTGGTTATGTGAGGTAGCATGTGCGGGATAGGTGCGCGTACTTGGGGAGGCGTACGTCCAGCATTGGACTGAATTTGGCTGAAGATGATGATGATGATAACCACTGGCACCCCGCCTGGCAACAATACCGCAGGATTCCGCAAAAATAAATATCTATATTTAAAACGCTATGTGATGAAATAAATCTATGCTATGCTATGCTAATATTTATCACTTCTTGAGAAACTTTCACTATACTAAAATTACCATGCACTTCTGTCTGCTATATATATTTGGAAAAATTGCATGAATAAATAGATGAATGTTTTATTGGATAAACAAGTTACATATATACACAATAGGAGGCCTTATCGCTGCCGGCGATATCTTGCAGTATAGAAAATAATAGAAATAAATTATACTTATCATAGATAAACAAAGACAAAAAAATTAAATGTTAAAAAAAAAACTAATATTGAAACCGATGTGTTTATTATTTGCTAAAATTTTGATGTCAGTATTACATTTTTTTTCAAAATAAAACTGAATAGTAAAACATCAACCTCGAAGTTGCCGCAAAATATTTAAAATTGCATTGATTCACAAAATACAAAATAATGACTAATAATGAGTTGATAGCTTTTGGCCATTGACAGCACCTGTTCAAAACTGGTTTCGGTTATGGATATGATACGAGCAAATGTCACCTTGACCCCCACATTGATGATATCCAAGCTTCCTCGTAATATACTTGAAGTAAAAAGCTTATTCAAGATACTCATATATAGTATAGCGTTTTTGCTTTTATCGTATTTGTATATAAGATCGCGTGTAATCAAGTCGTGCACAGTTCTAAACGTTCCTACAATCGATTAACACCAGCAGGTACGTCGGTGAATTTTAACTTAAATAAATAAACTTAAATATTATATGTATATATATATATACATATATGTATGTAAATATATAACATACATGTAAATAACAAAATGTACTATATGAATTGCAAATCTATTGCGTTGGGATCGTATTTAGTTTATGATTATTTATAATCAATTTTATCAATTATATTATACATAATATAAGGATTAAAAACTCCTTTGATTAATAAATTAAAATCTTGTGACTTTATGATTTGACGTGCAATGCAATCATAACATGTAATTTTTATTTTAATTGCATATTAGTTATAAAATATCTTATGTACTTGTATAGTGTATGTTTGTGTAAATATTAAAATATTTACTCTTTAGTGAAATGTGTCTTAGAGCTGTGAAAAGAATTAGTCGTTTGACGTCAAACAAAGTTCTTCGGTTAAGACTGAGGTGGGTTATTATCCAGGCCCGGTTTTCGCTTATACTTTAACTTAAAAATTTAACTGAAATTGATTTTACGGTGTGACTATTTGTACGGGTGCTGGACGAATAAATTATATTTATACGTACAGACATTCAATTTTTTTTTTAAATTAAGAATGAATTGGATGATTAGCTTGTTTTTTAATTAGGTTAGGTTAGGTTTTTAAATAAAAATAAATAAATTCTAAAATGAGGGTGGGGTAATAGATACACGGCACATTTATTTATTATGAACAAATCGGAACATTTTTAATATAGGTTAGAATTATTTTTTTATAACCACCCAAAAATAATTTTCCGACACATACACGCTTAGCCCCTATATGTACTGGCGCTGTACATTACGGAACAAGATCTGCTTATATGTTACTACAAAGTATACGCGAGTATTTGCGTACTGCTCTTGTATGGATTGGAAGAACTTCGTAAAATACTTATTTTCAATCTTTAATTAGGTTAGGTTAGGTTTTTTTTTGGCCAAGCCTTTTTAAGAAATTTTTCAGTACCCGTATTAATAATTATAAATTGTTCGTACAGTATCCGTATTAATAGACTCAGCCATTTGACGTGACTATTTATACGGGTACTGGACGAGTAAATTATATTTATTCGTACGGTACCCGTACGAATAGACTCAGCCTTGATTTTATTAATATTATTTATTTTCAATCACCGGATAAGAGTAAATCAAGAAATAACAAAAAATTAAACCAATTAAAAATGACAGTTGTATATAAATGATGTTGATAACAATTGAATTGTTTTACTTTCGTATTCAGTCAGTTTATAATTTAGTTGAGAGACTCAGAGGAACAAGGGTAGACCGACCGCCAAATTCTTAGAGTGAATCGATCGTGCCAAACAGTACGAAAAATTACATTTAATAATCGAAATAGAGCGGATAAAGGTGGAGTATTCCCTATTGATATATCACTATGAACCACACAGACACGAACCGTGTTATTGTGTATACTTAATACATACATAAATTACGCACACAAGCTTAAGAAAAAGGACTTCAATTTATTTGATGCTTTGTTCACGTAGGCTTTTTTGTAGCCAGGCGAAATCCGTTTGAGGACCTAAACCTAGACAAAGGCAAAACCTTGGGGGGATAATTCGCGACCCGTGTGTTGGATTGGCTAGATCGGATTAACTAGCATGCCCAGTCAGAACTGGTGCCATGCTATTGACACTCCCCAGTTAGGGATACCCACTAAAACCAGACTATCTGTAGCCCTGGCAGGATCGGGCTTCACAAGGCCAATCCACTGCCAGGGGACTTTCTTTTCACGTAGGGTTCGCCTATCCTTTTATTATTTGATCTGACTTGATAGGTCACTTTAATGCAACTTTCTTTACTGTATCACCATGATTTATAGAATGTTTTTTAAATTATTCACAGTACAAAATGAAGGGTTTCATCGCTGTTTGTGTACTTTCTTTGGCGGCTGCTGTTTTGTCAGATTGCCCTGAGGGTCTATACACCGACCGCTACGACACCACTAATGTGCAAGAGATTGTCACAAACGATCGTCTGCTCAATCCTTACGTTAGTTGCATAATGGAGGAAGGGAAATGCACCCCTGAAGGCAAAGAACTTAAAAGTAAGTACATCTTCCCTTTTATATTATATATACTAAACTTAAATTGAACAGTCATGCGCATAACTCAACTTTTTATAGCAATTCTTTTACTGGTAAGGCTATGCAGATCTGGGACGCGCTTCCTGTTACAACCAGACAAGCAAAATCGCCAGCGTTTAAAAATACTACCTGTCGTTGCAATATGATATATATATATATATATATATATATATATATATATATATATATATATATGCATGTGTATATATATAATCTATGTATTTATTATTAAAATTTCATCTCAATTTATTCCTGGTGTTGTCTGGAAGAGATCGCTTTTTAGGGATAAGGTGCCCTTTGTATATATCATAGTAAATAATAAACAATAAAATAACTATTTGTCTGTGGCTTCATCTGCGTTAGTGTTAAAGATATAGGCTTAGGCCGAATGCATCTTATTTAATTATTAAAAATAACATATTTAACGTGTAGCCACGCTAGTACATAATTTTAACATAATAATATATTAAATATGTTATCTGTTAATATCTATCGTCATGTCATGTCGCTTTTAAATTGTGCATTCACCCATCAGCACATCTGCGTCAAACGGCCGATATATTTAACTTTAATTTCATATGAATGAAATGAAAAAACTGACCGTGATTTGAGATGCATCTTTTCGTTTAATCTTAAAGTTAATATTTGGGAATGAAACAACTAGAAATAATGGAAGGGTCGAAGAAAGTGTCAATTTATCTCTTTACTTTTAAATTAATTAATATAGATAAATACTGTCAAGTATTGAAAACTAAGATGAGCCCGTAATTTCGCCATTCGTGCGAATCGGTATACATCTATGTCTACTATATATATATATATATATATATAGTCTACTACGAAGTAAAATTGAATTTTCACCTTGAGAAAGTGTTCTCCATTGGAACTTATTTTGAATAAAAACATCTGCATATGAATATATGTAAGGCGTGGTAGCGGAATGGCTAGGACACGCGCCCCTAAATCGAAGGGCGCGTGTCGCGATCCTGACTGGAACGTATGCACCTCTTAGTCAGTTTTCTGATCCAATGTGCATATTGTTACAATTACCACGTACTAACAACGGTGTAGGAAAACATCGTGATGCAAGCTGCACATCGTGATAACCGATGTGTCAAACCTGCCAAGCCGCCTTGGACAAGCGTGGTGGGTATACTGTCCGTTGCCCCTAAAAAATGGGAGGCCCGAGCCCAGCACTGGGACATTTATGGGCTGATATTATTATGTACATTGTTTCAGATTTTTTTGTGATACGTATCGACAAACCCATTGACAATTGCTTTTACTTTTCAATTCACAGGTCATATCGCGCATGCCCTACAAACTGGTTGTGAATGCTGTACAGAAACGCAAAAGGACAAATCCCGGGTAGTTATCGGGCACTTCATTAACGAAAAGCCTGACGTGTGGGACAAGCTGACAGCAAAATATGACCCGACGAAAAAATTCTCTAAAAAATACGAGGATGAACTGCGTAAACTAAAGGCTTAATATGTTAGTTGATTTTTTATTTACAAAAACAAATACTTTAGGCCTATTGTTAAAAATTCAAAATTAAGTAATTAAATAAATTCCTACTAAGTAAATATTGTTTTTTTTATTCATTTATAAAAATAGTTGACCCGTCAGACATTGTCCTTGAAAAAAATAAAATCTAGAATAAAGTTTCAGTGTCACATACTGGGTCTATTTGTGAATCTTAATCATTCACGAATCTACTTGAAGTGACACAAAAAATTCAACAAGATCGGTCTAACAGCTTAGGAGTTGTGACATACACATATACAGAAGAAATATATACATATATAGACTAGCATGTGTCAGCGAAACATTCGTGTTAATATGACTACAATGCTTTTGTTAGTGATTTGGGTATTTGACAGTTGATGTGGTCGTTTACGAGAGATATCGTGATTTTATACAGGAATATCCTGCTTTTTGTGTTATTTCAATTATATAAACGTAATAAACACAACAATGGATAATTAAAAAAAAAACAGTTTAAATTTAAAAATGAAAATCATACTTAAATAACAGTCTATACAAAAATAGGTTTGCAAACTAAACTTGCCCCTTAAATAATAATTAAATTCCTTTAAAAATAATAAAAACGAGTAAAAAATCTAACTCAATAAGTAAATAACTTCTAACTGGACGTTTGTACTCTTCATGTCTTCACTTTAGCAACCCTCATATTTGCCTTTATAATATTACTGGATTACTCCCAGTGGCCAAACAAAACCCGTCTCAGGCGTCATAGCTAGCATAACTTCTCCGATTCTTGGGATGTGTAATCTATCCTCTCTATTAAAAAGTAGTAACAAAAGATACTCGTTACAAACACGCATGTTGAGGCCGCTTCTAAGTTTTACAAGCAATCTCCATAATATTACTTTCAGAATTCGTACCCACCGCTCATATCCCTCTCCTCACCACAGAGAATAGGAATCAGTCCAAAACCAAGAAACGTGGTTATCGAGATGTTGTCTTATGGTGGCATTTAGTAAACATTGGCTACAAGTTACTCCAAACATAACGCTGCAGTAACGATAAACAATAAACTGACATCGATCTTCCTTCGCCTTCCATAGAAATTGATGGTTAGTGCGATCTGAATCTGCCATGATTATCTGCAAAACTGCCTTTTAATATCGGCTGTAACACCATGTTTGCACTTATGAAAATCAATTAAAATTTGGGTATCATTTAAAATACATTGATTCCACATTCCAAATTAGCATTAAGACATATGCCATTTTCATCTTTCGCCGAAACATTATAAGCTGGTCTCACTCGTATCCTTAGACTGTCTTCTTTAATGATGGGATGATGGACTAAGAATTGGCTATCAGCATCACCTTGTTCAATGATGTATCATGTTGACATTCCTTTACGTAATTGTCATATTCCTTGTAATTCCCGGTAGTCTGGTGTTCATCTAAACTTTTATTATTTATTGATGAATTAGAATTTTCAAATTCGCAAACCTCATCTGACTCTATGCCTAAGAGCTTTCCCGGGACACAAAGTATCGTAGTATTTAAAAAAGAATATAATCCGAAAACCGCTCAAATTCTAGGTCAATTTTATAGGAATAGAACAAATTCGTTGGGAATGTGATAATGGGCACGCACGTACTTGGTTAATGTGTATGAAATGCAGCTCCTCACTTTCACTTCCCCTTCACAAATGCACTTGATAGTTTATTTATCGTATACCTATAATGTCATAAAATTATAAGCTGTGTCTGTGTGCATTGAAGCTATTTAATAAAAACAACTGGAATAGACTATATAAGCGACGGAGAAAGTGATGCGTATTTTTTTAGATTTCTTTTCTGTTTGACTGTTCTGTTTGTTTGTGATTCACGTGAAACTACTGAGCGAATTTTGATGCGGTTTCCGATGATCGACAAAAAATTCTTAAGAGTTAAATTCTGCGCTACTTTTATTTTTTCTGGGAATTTAAAAAGGGCCGGGTAAAAAGGAATTGAATCCCAATGTGATTTTTCACTGATCGATAGCAAATTTCTGTAGTAAAATGTGTGATTTTTTTAATCCCGCGGGAATTTTCCCAGGGGCGGTTTCTAGTTTTCCTGATGAATAAAAAGTAGCTTATTCTGACACAGTATTCGCTAAAACGATATCTTACATTCTTTTTCGAATGCTGTGCATACTTTGTGTGTGTACTCTTTGGTAGTTGGGAAACTTTTAACAGCTTGGTATGTAAAACTGCTTTATAACAATATTTAAACTAACTAACTAACTCCGTTGGCTCAGCGACCCAAAGTGAGTCTTGGCTTCCGAAACGAGAGGACGCCACTTCCCTCTATCCTGCGCAGTGTCTTGCCTATTGTGGGCTTGTAATGCGGTCAGGTCAGCTTCCACTCTATCCTTCCAGCGATAGAATAGATGGCATTTATTTTTTATTTTTAACATCCTACTTTCTCGTGGTTTCTCCATACTTCTTGCATCTCAACCTCTGTAATATTTTTTGTGAAATATGTGAGAACAGTATATAAATTCGCGGAACCGTACGTATAACCAACTGTTTAAAATGTTTGTGACAAAACTTTTTGTCGTATTGGAATCATAGACTGAACAAATCTTTTCACACAATGAAAAAAGCCTTCTCGTTGCTACACTTGTAGCTATTTGATCACAAGTATACTGTATCTTGAATTTGGTTGATCCGTCTAATATTAGCATTACGCAAAATAAAACAACCATTATTTTCTTAATAACCCATACTATAGTCATTCATGTCATCAACCGTAGGAAAATTACTGTGACAAGTGCATGCAGGCGAAGCACAAGGGCAACCGCAAATTCAACGTTCACTTCATATAACTCTATTGACGTAAATATTGGAACAAGCTCACAAAACCTGTTAATGTAAGCCTTAGTTTTTATTTTTATAATTATTATTTTACTATCTATTGAGATAGTAAAATGTTAATTATAAAAATAAAAACTTGGTGTAGTATTTATTAGACTACTGTTTGCACCCCATTTTCAACCTTTTGCGGCAACAGGGCCCTTAATTATATTTGTTTATTTAGTTTATTTTTAGAAGTATATTGTTACTATGGTTGTAGAAAAACATCTTCCACGATATTATTTTAAAGCAGTTACTTTACGATGTGTCTATTTCAGAGAGGCCAAATCTTTACCAACATTTAGAACACTATTTGTCCACAAATAGCTATGTCTGATTAACAGAATATAATCATTCTAATACATTTATTATAATATCTTATGCATTATTGTATATATATAATTATGTATATATGTATGTATTCGTATATTTATACGTATATTTTTTTTTAAATTAGTTTTGAATATTTATATATCTAGTCTCCCTTTCTTGGATCACCTATTTCGCCTAATTCAATTTTTTCTCATTTAGGTTGCCTGGAAGAAATCGCTTTGAGCGATAAGGCCGCCTATTGTATGGCCTAGAAAATATTGTAAATATGTTCTGTTTCTGTAATTGTATATTTTGGTGTGCAATAAAGTGTTATCTATCTATCTACAGTACTACACCAACACACATCTATAGTTATTTTCACATCTATAATATAATACCATGGAAGATTTTTTTAGACTGACTAGCTTTCTATCAAATCCCTATTAATATTATAAATGCGAAAGTGACTCTGTCTGGTCTATTTGTTTCATTTTCACGGAAAAACTAATGGACCGATTTGGCTGAAATTCAGTACATATGTAATTTTAATATCGAGGGTGGACAAGGGATACTTTTCATGCCGAATAAGTTTGGGGATAGATATACTAATTTATATTTACATACTCGTCATAAAGATTATCTCAGAAAAAAGGACAGGTTAGTATTTTGTGGTTTGCCATTTTCGTCATTTTGGTTATTGGTTATTTGGTCGATTTGGTCATTTTGCTTTAGATATGTCGTTTTAATACTGCAAATTGGCATAGATACTCTTCATCTGGAGATAGGATAGTTTGCGATATAAAATGAAGTGGTTGACCCGCGGCGCTGCTACGGCGTAAACTCTAGTAATAGCCGAAGCCGGTGCGAAGTAAATAAAACATAATAATCTCTATAATTTGCTTGTTGTTGTTTTTTATTTTTAATCACTTTTGAAGTAGTTCTTTTTTTTGCTAGAATTTTTTTTTGGCCAAATGGTTTAATGTGATGTTGGATAATCACTAATCGACAAAAAATAAGCCAAGTGCTTGTCAGTCGACACATAGTGAATAGTTTCATAGAGGCAACGAGTGTCTACTGTTTCTGATATTTAGCTACGAATCCCTAAATAGCTTTTAGTCTAAAATAGCCTAATTTTTTAATCTACTCAACGAATTTTGTTCAAATCTATTATTAGTTAGTTAGAGGGTGGGAAGACTTATTTATATGACTATGAAAGCGTACATATTTTATCATTGACTGAATTAAAGAAAAAGATAATTTTAAGGTTACGGTTTTACAACATAGCTTCTATTTCTTATCTCATTTTCTTATTCCATTCAGTCTATCCCATTTTTCCTATCTCATTCTACCCCATTCGCTCTACCTTATTCTAGAGGCTGGCAACGCGCTGGCATCGCCCCTGATGTTGCAAACGTCCATAGACAACACCGCCAGTAACCACTTTCCGTTAGGTCTGTCTGATTGCTCACACGCACAAAACAAACCATACAAGAAACCCACAAATAAGATTGAAGAATTCACAAGGCATCCTTTTGCTATTTATGAGCTATGTGGTTGAGCGGCTAACTTTGCCTACTACTGACCAGGTCGGTTCGATTCCGTATAGTAATTTGGAACGATTTTCGTTATTTACATAGTCTGGTGTCTGGATGCCCAAGTGGTCTTGTATTACATAACACTAATGCTTATATTTGTGTTTGTTGGATTTACTATAGAACCCCAAATTTATATTCTCTCGGATCTTTGATGATAAAAACTTAAAATTGCCGGAAATTATTTAACTAACAATTTGAAATTTAATCTACAGTGGTTTTTGATAAGAGTATAATATGTTCTTCAACTAATATGAATTTAAAGTAGTGTCTCTACTCAGAGTCGGATAATGGTTCCTTAATCTTAAACCCTTATTACATTATGTAAATTTAGGGATTTTTACAATATATATGTAGGAATTTTAAGTATGGTTTGGTGTGTAATGGAACGTAAGTGTAGATTGAATGAGATGGGTGATAAAGGTTTGATTGATTTGGAATGAAATGAACGGTTAGACGGGAGTCGTGAGTCAACACGTAAGAGGGTGGTTGGTTGCGTGTGTGAGACGAAGTTCTTTCAAATGTGTTTTTCAAAAGTGTATAATTTAAAGAAGATAAAGTATTTATTCGAACCAAAACTGTTTTATTTAAACGAGCCAATTTCAACAGCCGCGAACTCCCTCCCTCCTCACACATATATATCAGGGTGGTGCATTGAAAAGTAGGAATCTTTAGTTACGCCATACTCGCCCACAATAGCATGTCCCTAAATCTGTGTAGTGCAATAAGGGTTTAGTTTAGGGCCTACCGCCTTACGGCGCCACGCCGCAAAGCGTCATATCGTCGTAAATTGAAATAACCATTTTTCTGCCATTCGTTCATTTAAGTTGAGAAAATATTATGTGCATCAGTACGGTCTGGAAATCGCAAATCTAGACATCTCTGTCTTCCGTGATCACGGCCACTGAGAAATGAACGAAACGTCGGAATAACAAAAAATCGTGAGCATTGTTGGACGTGACTTTGTCCTGGATCGCAATAAGCGTGCTCCTTTTTGTTATTAATCGGTATTTTTTTTGCTGTAATTATCACAAAGTAAATGATTTCATAAAAGCTTTTCCATGGCTCTTGTTTTTATAAATTTAATGGGGTTTAATCCTTAAGAATCAGTTTTTATATAAGACCGCCTTTTTTGAGTGTGACACGGAAATGAAGGTGAAAACATATTATAGACAAACTCGAGCTACATTTTTTTTCTAACGTGTATTCTAGATGTAAGATTTGAAAAAAGAATATTAAGGTAGTTTGGGCATGTAGAGAGAATGTATGAAAGCAGGATCACAAAACAAGTTTATTATTAATATTACTGCAATGTAACTGAGAGAGTCAGTGTTGGCAGACCACAACATATTCACTATGATCAAATTGAAGACATTTTGAAGTAAGGTCTTACATATCTACATCTTAAAACCCAAAAGGGTTTGACGAAGATGCTAAAAGTCTGCGCTTTATGTACAATTAATAAATATTAGGTAGTTTGAGTTATCACATCTACCCTTTCTTCGTTTCTAGTACCAAGTCCGAGGGCACATCAAAAATGTAACATTATACTATGAAAATATTAATGGAATGAGATGAAGCAAAGTGCAGGATCGTAGCAGCTGAAAATACATCATCTCTGTCTTGTCGTTGGCGTGTCAACAAGTATGTATTCTAGAGACCTTAAACGGTATGATGTAGGTATACTCGTAAGATAAAGTTTTTTCCTGTCTGAGTTTCTACGTGTTCATAAATAGCTTAACATTCATAGCTCTTGTCATGCACGCTCGTCTGTTCTAAAGGCTCCTGATATCACCACAAACAAAACAATGTATTTATTTCGTTTTAAATATGATTGGGCCATAGATATTTGTAACTTTTATAAATTTAATATTTTCGTTGATCGATAGCTAGTTCTTAGACTTAAGCTCTGAGCTACTTTTTATCCTTGGAATACCCCTGGAATTTTCTGGGAATAATTTAAAATGGCCAAATAAAAAAAAGTCATATAATGTGATATTTTTTGTCACGGGAATCCCGGCGGAATTTTCTCGGGAGCGGTTTGAAGTTTTTCGTGTGCATAAAAATTTGCTTATTCGGACACAGTATTCATTAAAACGATAATTTAAATTCTTTTATAAATGCTGCAATACTTTGTGTCCCGGGAATCCCGCGGGAATATCAAGTCATGTGTGGACAAAGTCGCGGGTATATCCTAATAGTGTATGTTCATACATACACTATTAGGATATCTACAGCCTACATAGCAACAACTTGCTTTATGATAGTTATGGCTTTGCCTTTAGTGCCAGTCTGTGACGCATATCCAATGACGCACGTTAGTTTTTTACCCCTGTTTATCATATCTTCGGATAAGTATTTTAATCTCGTCTTGTGCTTTATTATTACTAAACGGCTTAAAAAACTTACGTTGATGTGCCAATGTCGATTTCCATACTAAGTTACATTGACTTAATATATCTTTACAAAGCATTTTTTATGATTCAAGCTAAATAATAGGTAAGTAGGTTTTCCAAACTTATTTTATAATTATGTAGGTGATAGATGGGCATAATTAGACCATTTTAAAAGGAAAGACGTTGTAAGATTTATGTCTGAATAGATGCAGTGTCCCTCTGTCTCCTTGAGTATGTACAATATTCTTTTATTTATTTTTTATTGCAGGAGTTCAACAGACTAGTACCACCTAATAGAAAGCGGTTACCATCGCTTACGGACTTTTGTAACACCAAAGGTGTTTATAATGTGCTGCCACTATTTGAAGGGAGACTGGAACCTGGCTACTAATGCCGAAACACAACTTTACTGATTGATGAAGTGGGTGAAGTAGCCCAGTATTGCCAAGCGCAGGGGTGACACGGTGCAGTAAGTCTGTTCTAGATCCCGTGACGCCAAACACAAAAGCGTTGATACAGGGGCCGCAGGTTTAGGTATAGTGAGTAGTTTGGCGACCGGTTTCTCGCGACTGCTTCTATTTGAAGCTAGCGTGAAGAACCGGTCGCTGAGAGCCCCGCACATCCTCTATGTATGCTTCTGCGCTGCAATAGGCTCTTCTCCCGAAGAGCCCGAGGACGGGTTATAAAAAAAGGTGAGGGAAAATTTAAAAAATACAGATAAAAAACTAATGTTAATCAAACAAGCAGTAGCATTTATTGGAGAAAATCAATAAATAGATTTCAAAGAACTTTTTTAATCTTCACTTGCAAGGAAACCTTCGTAGGTCTGCTCGTATTCGTTCTTAGGATCATAATACTGCTTGAGGTCTTGCCAATATTGGGCTTCGTGGGCTTTTATGTGTTTCACAACCTTCTTTGCGTATACTTTTTGCTTAGCTGTGCACTTTTCACATGCTGTTTGCATCGCATCTTTGATATGTTCTGTAACAAATGTTTAATTAATAACATGCTTTGTATAAATGAATACTAATAATGTATAATATTTTAACATTCTAAACATGCCGTGTCTTCACATTCAAGCTATAAAAAACCCCAACTGGAATAGACTATATAAACGATGGAGAACACGATGCATTTTTTTTAGATTTCTTGTCTGTTTGTTCGGGATTCATGTAACAACTAATCAGCTGATTTTGAGGCGGTTTTTGCTGTTGAGCTACTTTTTATATCGGGACTCCAGCGGGAATCTAGGAATTTATTAAAAATGGCAAGATTGAAAAAAAATGAATTTGGATAAAAAAAGTTCACTGATTTATAGTAAATTTTATCTAATAAAATATGTCATATTTATTATCTCGGGAATTCCGCAGGAATTTCAAGTGAAACGTAGACAAAGTTGCGGAAATATCTTAGTACTGTATATAAATATGGTTTCTATCTAATTATTGATTCCTTTATTTTATTCTTGATATACAATGATGCAACTTGTATGGAGTTTATGTCAATTTGCAGGAACGGAGAAAGAATACAAATTCCTGCGGCCGGGCGGCCTGTCGTAAGAGGCGACAAAACAACCCACAGCCAGGTGGTAGGGCATTTGCCCGACTGGATGGCTACCACCCCTGGTCTAAAGTATGTCGCCATAACAACCCTTAGTTGTGTTCCGGCATTAGTGACCAGGCTCCAGTCTCCTTCAAGAGAGCAGCAGCGCATTAGTAGTACCTTTGGTGTTACAAATGTCCATAGGCGATGGTAACCGCTATCCATCAAGTGGGCCGTCTGCCTGTCTGCTGAACTCCTGCAATAAAAAAAAAGGTAGTAAGGCAAAGAAATGATAGTAAGCTTATAAAATGTAGCTACTTGCATTACATTCCGAAAACTGGGATTCAAATCTCTTTTTTGATACATAAGAAAAAACTGTTTTTCCCTCAGACCGGCAACCGCGCGTCTGTTTATTTATACTGCAGGTATAAAAATGCATTTATATTAAAATTAGTTAACCTAACCAATAACTTACATGCTACAACGTCGTCCCTTATGACGATTTTTTTCACAACACCCTTTTTATATTCTTCGGCTTCCCGACGTCGGTAGTAAAAAGTTCGATATGTGACTGTATATGAATGCTAAGAAATTATTAATAATATAAAATGAATTTACCTTTCAATTCCTTTCCCTCGGGGGTGCATCTACCCTTATCAAGAGCGCACTTAATGTATGGAATTAATAATTTTCGATTTGCCATTATTTCATCAATATTCATGTTGTCATATCTATCCGTATATTGTTCTGCTGCCACAAGCGTTGTTAATGCAAAAATTGCTGATAATATATACCACTTCATCCTGCAAAATACATAGTCCTTTTTATGCCGTATTGGAAAATGATTATATTAATATTTAAAAAGGTACGAACTAATCAAATTAGTGATGTTTCTCGTATACAATACAATGGTTTTAACGCTATAAGTGATCCAATTAACTTCAAAAAATTAGCAAAGTATAGATAAATAGATAGAAAAAAACTTTATTGTTCACTAACACATATAGTAAATCATTTACATTCATTTCGTGTCAAGGCAGGAACAATCAATCAAGAAATCAAGATGTATTTATTTATCATTTAGAAACGCGGATTTTCTTAATATTGATTTCATTTTTACATTCATTTCAATTTTCGAATTCGAAAAAATAATTCTAAAAAAGGACATTTTCAAGATTTTCATTTAAAGTTAGCGTGTGTACGTTCTATGAGTCGGAAATTTCTACTTTTAGATGTACCTAAATTTGACACTGTTCTTTAAGATGGATGGGCGGATTTCACACATCTTTCGATGTTCACGTTTCCTAGTGATCTATTTCATGTTTAGCACGTTCCAAAGTGCACATTCTTTCAGAAAAACTGTTGTTAGTATACCCGTAACCAAGATTGTAAGCCACATCATATTCAACAGAATAGAATATTTATATGTTTGAATAAAAAATATTTTTATTGCCTACCAGAAAGTGAATTATTTTAGTATTAACAATATTTGAGTCTTTTACGACTTTAGTCAATTTGGTTATATTAAAATTAATTATTAGTGTTTTTAGATTAGATTGTAATATTAATGTGATATTTTTAAATGCAACATTTATGAAAAAATATACAACATTTGAAATAATAACATCGACGGTGTTTTCACTTGCAGCGATATCTTCCAGACAGTACTTAATATTAAGAATAAAATACCTCTTAGATTAATAGAATTACTCAAACGGTGAACATTGTAAAATTTTCAGATAACTTACTTTCTCGTATTCAACTGTGTATACACTTAAAATGTTGTCGTTCCAATCCTTCTGAACAGACACTGATTTTCATCTGAAGCTGATGACAATTTATATTCACTATTCAAGCATTAAACAATCGCCGATATAAGCGGAAAACTTCTCCTCTATTGTTCAACAATTATGCAATATTTAATCTCTGACCCTTGTCAAGCACGAAATGATTATCTTTGCTCATTTGCGCATAAAACGCTAGAAAAGTCAAGTCCGTGCTGATTTACTGATTCATCGATTTACATTTTAATGGGGTTCCATAACCATTGGACATAGTCTGAAATCGTTCTTAACAGATAGATAGAGAGATAGCACTTTATTGTTCACCATTACAGAAAACTTACGAACTAGTATTATTCTAATTACCCAATTAGACAAAGGGCGGTCTTATCGTTAAAAAGCGATCTCTTCCAGACAACCCGTGGCAAGAATATTCTGATTAGGAGTGGCGATGGTGGTATACGTAATAATTATTTTACGATTAATTACATTTTAATATTTGACTATACTATATACACAAATATACACATAGCTTATATACAAAATATGGTGATAATATGCAACTAAACAGTTCTTAGGCGTGAGACTAGGCTCTTACGGAATATCGCAGCTAATGGTGTTTAAATTACAATTCCGATGGCCCGCTCCCATCTTCGCTATCCCATTATCCTATCATACCTTCCTATAGAGATAACTAGATTCAAATATTGTTAGTAGTGCTTAAAAATATGCATTAGTAATTTATGACTAATAGCGATATGGTCCTTGCATAAGTACCAATATCAGAACACTATTGTGTTTATTCCATTTTAGCTTCTAGTTTTCGTACTAAAAGAAATCACATCCCTTGCAAACAAAATACTGTGACAAAAGCCTTTTGTTGCAGATTATTTTACTTTCTAAGTAGTTATGTACACAACAAAATCAATAAGCAAATTGACGTATACCCCTTAACCAAATCTAAATGTACGAATACACTGACTGCGTGGATTTTAAAACTCGATTATGAGTTGTTTATGACTCGATTGTTAGTCTGTAAAATCTGCAATAGTTATAATTATATTATATATACAAACTTCATTATATTTAAAATTTAGCTGTATTTCATTAGGTCGGTGTAACTTATATGTAATTCTTATTTTGTATATTTTTTTTATTGAAGGAGTTCAGCAGACAGGCAGACGGCCCACTTGATGGAAAGCGGTTACCATCGCCTATGAACATTTGCAACACTAAAGGTGTTGCTGCTCTCTTGAGGGGGGAGACTGCAACCTGGTCACTAATGTCGGAACACAACTCAAGAAAATATTTTCTTAAGTTTTCGCGACTTGTACACATAGTAAAACTACGTTTTAACGGTTTTAAGCGCGGTAATTTATTTTATTTTGGTTTATCCGACGTTTCGGCCGCTTTTCAGTGGCCGTGGTCACGGAATACAAAGATGACATTTGTCTAACGTGTATTGTCAAAGTTTTTATCCAGCCTACTGCCAACTTGTTCATTTTAATTATTTAGTTTTAATTTTGTTTATGGATATTATTTACTCTATGGGAGCCTAATCTAATTTTACGAAACGTCGGATAAACCAAAATAAAATAAATTACCGCGCTTAAAACCGTTAAAACGTAGTTTTATTACAACTCAAGGTTGTTATGGCGACTTACTCTAGACCAGGGGTGGTAGCCATCCAGCCAGGCAAATGCCCTACCACCGGGCTGTGGGTTGTTTTGTCGCCTCTTACGTATGAAGGAGATAGTTGAGTAGACTCATTCCCCGCATCCCGCTTGACAACCAAAGAGACCTATAAAACGACATGTGCCCATCTAACGACTATTCCCAAGTTACGTGCCGGGGACTGTAACAGAAAAATTGGACTAAAAGTAGTTTTTTTTTGCAATAGTATGCTCTTGGCAGTGATCCGCCCGCGGTCGACGACTTCAGCTAGTGTGGAGACTCAGAGGATGCTGCATGCGGGCAAGCAACCCCAATACCCACTAAAAACCCCCACCTCCCTGTCGACCCTGCGCTTTAGTTTGTGAAGGAAAGGCTGAGACTTAGAACATAGTTACGCCCAGCCGATCCAGCGCAACAAAGTGCCTGGAATGTGCCCTGGGAGAACACACCCCACTTCGTTAGACGGGGGTCCCTGATGGTCCCTTGCTTACCTAGCTAGCTAAAGGCCCCCGTAACGGAACCTAACTCAGGGTGGGTGCCAGCTAAAGGCCGGCGACCTCGAGTAGACGCATTGGCACGCGCTGCAGGACTTCTCTCCCTATCTCTTTCTGCGGCCTCCCTGAGCAACATTATTGCCTCACAAAAAGTAACCTCAGCCCCCCAGTTGTCGCTGCTCTGCAACATGGCTCTCACCAGGTCGCAGGGCGAGTCGACCGGTCCTACGTGCGTCTCAAGTTCGAAGCGCTGCGGCGCCCATGCAGCGCACTCGACTAGCGTATGAAGCGCCGTGTCGGGCGCGCCGCATTGGCGACAGTCCGGGCAAGGCAAGCAACCCCCAAAACCATCGCCGAACTGGGCTACCTCGTGGTGGGCTTCACTTCGGCGAGGGTGGAGGCAATGGAGGCTAGACCGATACGTTGCTATCGTTGCTTCAACGTCGGTCATAGCGCCCAACAATGTCCGGATACGTGCCCGGACCGTTCCAAACTGTGTCTCCGCTGCGGTAAAAGCGGACACAGGATACCGGACTGTAAGGCACGGAATCCCCACTGCGCGGCGTGCGCGGCGGAGGGCCTTAACGCTGCCCATCCTACGTTGGCAAGGTTCTGCCTACCTCCCTTCGTAAAGGGCAAATTCATCCACTCGCGGACGAGACAACGAACGGCTGCAACTGCGGCGACGGCGGCGCAGGCAATGGACACCTCCAATGCCTAGTACGCCCGCTACAGCGTTTTTTCCGGCCAACGTAAACCACTCCCCCACCGCCCAGGACTTGTGCCTGCAGGCGATGGCGGAGTGGCGAGCGAATTTGGCCGTTATCAGCGAGCCGTATTACGTTCCCCCCGCCGGCAATTGGGTGGGCGATCTCCACGACACGGTAGCGGTGGTGGCCAGAGCCGGGTCTGGTACACCGCTTACGTGTCTCGAAAGAGGAAGGGGCTATGCGGTGGCGGAAAGCGGGAGTAACGTCGTCATCGGCGTTTACTTCTCGCGTAACCGCCCTCTGGCGGAGTTCGAGCTTCACTTGGACGCCGTCGGGGCTGCCGTTCGCAGATTGTCGCCTAAAACGATTTTCGTAATGGGCGACTTTAATGCGAAGCACCTCTCCTGGGGAAACGTCATCACGGACCCTAGGGGTCGGGCAGTTGAGGATTGGGCTCTTCAAGCCGGCCTCACAATATTGAACCAGGGGTCGGTCCAGACCTGCGTACGCGCACGGGGTGGATCGATCATCGACCTGTCATTCGCCACTCATGCGGCCGCCTGCAGAGTGGTCGGATGGAG
Source organism: Dendrolimus punctatus (assembly GCA_012273795.1). Taxonomy (NCBI): domain Eukaryota; kingdom Metazoa; phylum Arthropoda; class Insecta; order Lepidoptera; family Lasiocampidae; genus Dendrolimus; species Dendrolimus punctatus. The sequence continues at coordinate 8,633,905 of CM022544.1, forward strand.
GGTGCTGGAGGAGGTGGAGTCGCTCTCTGATCATCGGTATATCAGATTTGAGCTAACGACCCCCTCCTCCGGTCCGAGCCCTGTTCAACGTCGCCCTCCTCTCCTCCCGCGTTGGGCCCTTACCAAGCTCGATCCGGAGCAGGCCGAGGAGTGGGCATGTACGGAAAGCTGGGCCTACCCAGCCGATTTTGCGAATTTGGACACGCAGGCAGAGCACATGCGCAAGACCCTGACGAGGGTTTGCGACGCTGCGATGCCACGCGTCTCCAAACGGCAGCCTTCGTGCAGGCAGGCGGTTCACTGGTGGACCGAGGAGCTCGGCGAGATGCGAAAGGCAGTTCGCATCATCAGCCGTAGGCTCAAACGCTGCAGGGCGCGCCGTCCTCCGGATTATGTTGAGGAAAATGGACTCGTAGGAGAGTTTAGGGAGGCCAGAAAGGCCCTTTCGATTGCGATATTGCAGTCGAAAGCCCGGGCTCGGGCCGAGCTCCTCGAGACGCTCGATCGGGACCCTTGGAGGCGTCCGTACCGTGGGGCCCGCAACAAGTTGCGGCCTTGCACTTCCACGGTTACGGAAACGCTCGAACCCGAGGTGCTCCGTTCGGTGATCGATGGGCTCTTCCCGGATCCGGGGAACTTCACTCCCCCCAGTATGGGTCTACCCATTCCCGACACCCCCACGGACGAGGAGCCTCACTCCATCTCCGAAGGGGAACTTGACGTTGCCCTGGACCGGCTCCGGGGCAGGAAGACGGCTCCGGGACCCGACGGGGTCCCAGGTCGGCTCCTCTGCCTGGCTGCAAAACATCTACGCAGCCAGCTGCGGGACCTCTTCGAAGCCTGTATTCGCGCATGTAGGTTCCCGTCGCAATAGAAAGAGGGGCGTTTGTGCCTTCTTCCCAAGGGAGGTCGTCCTCCCGTCCACCTACAGGCCCATAGTGCTGCTGAACGAGGTCGCCAAGGTCTTCGAGAAGATCTTGGCGGAGCGGCTCGTGAAGCATCTAGACACTGTGGAGCCGGGGCTATCAGATACGCAGTTCGGGTTTCGGAGGAGGCGCTCCACGATGGACGCCTTCGAGACGCTGCGAACGGTGACGGACGAAGCCGTCCAAGCGAAGGACGTCGTTCTTGCGGTGTCGCTAGACATAGCGAACGCCTTTAACAGCCTCCCTCATGAGACGATCAGGGAGGGGCTCCGTGCACACGGAGTCCCCCCGTACCTAACGAGGCTGTTAGGCGAGTACCTGCCAGATCGACACATCCTTTGGGAGGGCGGTGAGTCTGTCAATCACGAGTTAGGTCGGCGACGTGTCGCGTGCGGCGTTCCACAGGGGTCGGTCCTCGGGCCGATCCTTTGGAACGTAGGCTATGACTGGATCCTTCGGGTGACGGTCCGGCCCGGGGTAGGGCTGATCTGCTTTGCGGACGACACCCTACTCACGGCACGCGCCGCGTCATTCGCGGAGTCCGTGGACGTCGCCAACGACGGGTTGGCGATAGTCATAGATCGAATAGCTAGGCTGGGCTTGAAGGTCTCCCCCGCGAAAACGGAGGCCATCATGTTCCATAGGAAGTTTATTGGAGGTTGTATTATGAATCCTGGTTGCATTCGGAACTCAAAATATGTGTAATCTGTCACATGTCAATATATCGCAAAAAGAACTGCAATAAAATATCTGAAACTAACATCGTGTGTGCAATAATTTAATATATACCTTTCGGACAATACAACAATTCCAACAGGTTATGGGCCATTTATAACTGTCCGAAAAAATCATATTGTTAAAAAATAAAATTGGTAAGTACGCATAAAATTTCAAAAATGACCGAAGATCATAGCTCTTCTGGGTCTATTTGCGGTATCAAAAAGTTGGAAGGCGCTACTGGTTTCAATATATGGAAGTTTCAAGTAAAAAACTACTTAGAATGTAAAAACTGGTGGGAGGCTGTTGAAGCCGATGAATTGTCTCCAGCACTAAAAGAGGCCGATAGAAAGGCGCGTACTACCATCTGTCTGTTGTTAGAGCCTTCATGTTTTGCGCATGTTTACAATGCAAAAACTGCGCATGAGGTATGGCACAATCTGTGCAATGCATACGAAGATAAAGGCTGGGGCAGACGTATTGCACTGCAGCGTCAATTGTGGTCTTGTAAATTAGAGAATTTTACAAATATGGAAAAGTATTTATCAAATATAATTTTCATAGCTCAACAGTTGGCAGCAATTAATGCGAAGGTTTCAGATGATTGGTTGATTTCCATTCTACTTGCTGGATTAACACCGGACTATAACCCAATGATAATGGCAATTGACAATAGTGGAAAGGAGATAAGCTTTGAGCAGTTAAAAACAAAACTGCTGCAAGAAGCGAATAGACAAGCTGAGATAAGTTCAGCAGCTGGTGAGCAAGCCCTTGTTGCTCGTAAAGGAAAGGCATCCAAAAACAATGCTCGAAAGCCAGTGTACAAATGCTTTAAGTGCCACAAACCAGGACATAAGGCATCTGAATGTAAAAAGATTAATGCCGATGTGTGTATGAATACGGCAATGAATACCAAAAATAAAAATGGTTGGTATGTAGATAGTGGATGTTCGAAACACATGACTTACGATGCGAAGAAGTTACGTGACTATCAGAAAGTAAAAGGTAACTTGAAAATAAGAGTGGCCAATGGTGAAGAAATACCAGTGAAAGGTAGAGGAAATGCTATTCCTGAAGTTCTCGAGAGCTCAAATTTTACATTAAAAAATGTATTACATGTACCTCGTTTATCAATGAACTTGATATCAGTGAGCGATCTCGTAGAAAAAGAATATACAGTAAATTTTAATAAAAGAGGTTGCACTATAAAAAATATAACTGATCAAGTAGTTGCGACTGGCAATGTAGTTGATGGCATTTTCAAACTCAATGAAAATCAATACGACAGTGTCAACGTTATTACAATGTCAAATAAATCTTTAACAAATTTATGGCACAGGAGATTAGCACATTTAAGTAAAAATTACATGCTGATATTAAAAGATTTAGTTACTGGTATGAAATTAGAAAATAAACATAGCATTGAGCCATGTATTCCCTGCATTAATGGTAAGTTATGTAAAAGCCCTTTTAAAAATAAAGGCACAAGAGCAAAAGAGATTCTTGAAATTGTTCACACGGATATCTGCGGTCCAATGGAAGAGGCATCATTTGCTGGTTCCATCTATATGTTGCTATTTATCGATGATTATACGCGCAAAACGCACGTTTATTTCTTAAGAAATAAGAGTCAGACTTTCGATATGTTTCGCGAATATAAGGCGGAAGTAGAGAAAGAAACTGGCATGTCGATAAAGTGCGTCAGATCTGACAATGGTACAGAGTTTTGTAAACATGCTTTCGATAAGTTCTTTAAGTCGACTGGTATAAAACACCAAAAGACGGTTCCGTACACGCCGGAGCAAAATGGCGTGGCTGAGAGGGCGAACAGATCTATTATTGAGAAAGCACGAACGTTGCTTTGTGAGGCGCAACTTAGCAAAAAGTTTTGGGCTGAAGCAGTAAAAACTGTAGTATATTTAAAGAATCGAAGCCCCACTAAGGCGGTCACGAATAAAGTGCCTGAAGAACTTTGGTCTGGTAGAAAAATTGACTTAAGCCATTTAAAGATTTTTGGATGTTTGGCGTATTCTTTAAAACCCAAACAGAAAAGGCAAAAGCTTGACGCGAAGACTGAAGCCTTAATTTTTATTGGCTACTGTGTAGTCACCAAAGGTTACCGACTGATACATCCACAGACTGGTAAGGTAACAGTTGTACGAGATGTTGAGTTCGTGGAGAATGTGTTTCCAGGTGACGGCATGAAAGTGACGAAACACGCAGTCGTTCCTATGTCTATTGAGGAGGAACGAAAAGAAACTGCGATTCATCAATTAGGTCCTGATGTTTCCTCGATTAGTGATGACGATACTCAGGGAGTAGTATCTGATGAAGCGCGTACCGAGTCCGCTACCATTGAGGATGTAAATACTGATAGTACTGAGGTTAGTGCTGAACCACTAGTAGAACGAAGATATAACCTACGTACAAGAAAGCCCGTTGAGTACTAAAGTACGTGCATCAATATTCTCGCGGCGATTGACGGCGATCCGACGACAGTAGAGGAGGCTTTAGCAAGACCTGATCGCGATTTATGGCAAAAAGCTATGAACGATGAACTACAGTCGTTGAAGGAAAATCAGACGTGGTCATTAGTCAACTTACCACCTGACAAGAAGCCGATTCAATGCAAATGGGTCTTCAAGATAAAGCGAGATAGCGATGGTAAGGTATCAAAGTACAAAGCTAGACTGGTTGCGAAAGGATATACACAGGTACGTGGAGTTGACTATAATGAGACTTATTCTCCTGTGGTAAGAAGCTCAACTTTGCGATTATTATTCTCATTAGCTGTAGAATATGATTGGCTTATTGACCAATGGGATGTGACGACAGCTTTTCTTTATGGAAAGTTGAAGGAGGATATTTATATGCTCCAGCCTCAAGGCGGTGTCACTGAAGGTCAAGAAAGAAAAGTTTGTAAATTGCAAAGATCATTGTATGGACTGAAACAAGCGTCTAATGCTTGGTTTCATGAGCTTGATAGGGAAATGTTAAGTTTAGGTTTCTTACAATCTAAAATTGAACCCTGTCTTTACCAAAAATTTTGTGATAATAAGGATAGAATAGTTGTAGTTGTTTATGTTGATGATATTTTTATTTTTTGTAGTAAACAACACGAAAATGAAAAACATAATTTAAAAGCTGGGTTATTGCGTAAGTTTAAAGTAAAGGACTTAGGTCCTGCTAGGCATGTTTTAGGCATGAGACTTAGGAGGGATGATGATACAATTTACCTTGATCAGCAACAATATGTAAATAATATTTTAAAGGAATTTGAAATGACGGACTGTAAGCCAGTCATTACCCCAATGGAAGCTGGTCTCAGATTAGAGAGAGCTTCTGATTCCGGTTGTAGGTTGCCATATCAAAATCTGATAGGATGTCTGAACTATTTGGCTCAAAATAGTAGACCAGATATCGCGCATGCCGTTAGCGTTTTAGCTCAATTTAATTCGTGTTATGATGAAATTCATTATAAATGTGCTAAACGGGTACTGAGATATTTAAAGGGGACATCAGATTTTGCACTTATTTTCCGAAAGACAAGTAAGTTAGATCTAACAGGCTACGTAGACGCGGACTGGGGTGGGTCATATGATAGGAAATCCTTTACGGGTCTAATGTTTAAATTAGGCGAGAATTTAATTACTTGGGAAAGTCGTAAGCAGAGATGTGTAGCTCTGTCCTCGACTGAGGCAGAATATGTAGGTCTTAGTCAAGCTTCGAAGGAAGCTATTTATTTGAGGAGTTTGTTAAAAAGTTTAATAAATGATAGTTGCGACAGGCCCGTGGTCATATATAATGACAATCAGTCTGCACATCACATAGCTAGAAACAAGATGAACCATAATAGAACCAAACATATCGATATTAGATACCATTTTATTCGTGAAGCGATATCGAATGAGGCGGTTGAGGTGCACTATGTACCCTCACAAGAAATGGTGGCAGATATGTTAACAAAGTCTCTGTCAGGCCCCAAGATAAACTTAGCTTTACAGAGATTACCCATTAAGAGGGCGGGTAATGTAAATGGTGTAACTTAAGTTTTTTTATTAGATATGTTGTTAGGTTTAGGTTTTTGTAATGGTTTAATCTCTGTTTTTATATATTTTATGTCTATATGTTATGTGTAGATGTAGTGCACCGAGTTACGTTCTTTGGCCGTCGGAGGATGTTTTAAAAAATATGATATATTTTAATACATTTATTAATTAATTACAATTAGGTACTTAATTATAACTTAATATTAACGTCTGGACTTCTCCGCGATGGAGCACCAAAAGACGACGCTGGTATGTCCCGAGGACCCTTTATTGGTTTGTGCAATATTACGACATCGTATGATCTTCGTGGAAGATCGATGAGTCGCATCGTGTGAAGCAAACGATGTGAGTTAAGGGTTCGCCCACACGAACACGTAACATCTCCCCTCCTAGATGAGCAACTATTTGTGGAACATGAATGTTGCTCTATGCTCCTGCATATTTTCCTCAATTCTGCTTGTATTTGGTAATTCAATATCTTCTGAAGGAGTTTCTTTGTTAACATCCAACGCCCGCTTCTTTGAATATAGGTGAAAGTAAAGAAACATAGCGAGTACAGCTGCACTCGATACCAAAAGGTAGGTAGGTATTGTTGTATGATATAAGCTTGAGAAATCATTTGTCGACAATTTCGTGGGACTTTCCATTTGCACCTGATGTTGAATATTGTGCAATACGTTTAAGTCAATTGTTGTCAGATTATATTGAATCGATGATTCATTTGATATTGATGGCGACATTTCTCTTGGGAACGTCATTATTTCGACAGCTTGTCCTCGAATTCTGTCGTCAGTATTGATGATAGTGAATTCCGATGTATGAATGCTGCACTTCCTTGGAATTGTTGCCAAGAAGCTTCCTTCCAATATGCGATGTTCTTCTTGTTTGCAGGAGATTTGTATTTTAGTTTTTCTAGGTAATGATATGATGTAATGTTGGCTATCCAATTCTAGTAGAGCTTCTTTTGCCAAGTTTACAGATGTTGGATGACATGATGATGTTAGTTTCTGTTCTTGTATTAGGTTGGTAATGCAGTCACGTTGGGTGTGTTTCTGATGAATAGTTTGCTCTTTGCAGACATACCAGGTTTCTACCTTCGGGCATTCTGCCTCCATGTACACAAATTCCCTGGAATTGATTGCCAGATAGGGAAAAGGAGGGATGATAGTTTCTGATCTTTTATTAGGGACGGGACACAGTCTGTAAAGGTTATAAATTATAGGTGACATGATAGGAAGTTTGATTACTATAACTACTTTTTTGTCTACAAAATATGAACCTAAGCTAATTATATCATAGTAATATCTTATTTCTACATCTAAAACTGAGCCTAGTCCATAAAATTCTTTAATTTGATTGATCATTTTACTCAGATCATTAATAGTTAATAATGAATGGTGCATGGTATTTGTGCGACTAAAAGCTATCAAATTTTCTATCCTACTTATTTCTGTAGAAATCTCTTGAACATTTTCCGATATTATATTAAGAGCTTGTGCAAATAAAATGTATTGATTAACTTGAATTTTATCAAAATTGGTTGAATTTATGAGATTTGATATAATTTTATTTAATTTATTCTGATTGTCTGTTAGCCTATCTAGGGTATGAGTTTGATGGAAAGTGTAGTCCTTAACTAAACTGATATGCTTGTTAAAGTTAGCTGATAATTCTTGATTATTATTTTGTAAAATTTTAATTGCATTTTCGTATTTCAGAGCATCCTCGTTATCAAGATTGCCTGTTATGCTTTTAATAAAGGTACCTAAAGGGTTAATTAGACCACGTTTTATTCGTTTTGGTTCGAGCGATTCTAGATGCAGTAGTGAGTTATTTAACTTCCTAAACAGATAGATAGCTTGGTGTTTGAAAGTGGCAAAGATGGGGTTTGAGACCTTATTTGTTATGTCGGTCAATTGTATAAAGGTAATGTCAATTTTGTCTTGTATACTGTTAAGGTCAATTTCAATTAAAAAGGAGTGGTCATGTGAGGTAATTTTTGTGGAGCCAAGTTTGAAAGGTAATATACCGGGTCCGTCGTCTAAGTTGTCAAGTCGGATGTTCTGAGCTTGTTCCTGGTTGTGGTGAGCTTGGCCCAAACTCGTTATTAGGAGAACTATTAGCCTGTAACAACATATTGTCTTTAATTTTCTTATTTCTTTTTAATCTATTTTTGGCTACTAAGCCTCGTTTTCGGGAGGTGTATATGTGAATGGGCAGGTTTTGAATTACGTTATCTTTTGTGTAACGAGCTGCTAATTTTTTCCTACTTGCCAATGGATTCTTTACGAAGACTTCCTGATTTTCTTCATAAGTAATTTCAGGTTCCCGATCTAAATTATGTCTTGTCATTATAGCGTCACGAGTCGAAAGTGATTCCTCATGGATAATATGGTAAACGGTTTGCATTTTGCGTTTGTGTTCCTCGAGATATAGTTGTAGTAGTCTTTCCGACAAATTTAAGTCTGTAGGATTCCGTGGGTCAAAGTGTCCAGTAATTAAGTCAAAGGGTCTGCATTTAGTAAGACTATGTATAGAATTATTATATGCGATTAATGCGTAAGGAACTAAATTCCTTATTAGTTCATTCGGGAATCTAATTTTTAATAATCGTAGATGTTCTAATAGTGTACTGTGAAATCTTTCGATGCTACCATTTTCATTGGGTGTATGAGGAGCTATATTATGATGATGAATATTATGTAATTTCAAAAATTCGTTAAATACTTGATTATTGAATTCTGTGCCATTATCAGTGGTGATTGATAATGGAAAGCCGTGATGGGTTGCATATGTCATTAGGGATTTCACAATATTCGGAGCTGTGCAATCTGTTAAGTGATATGCCTGGGCGTATTTAGAAAAGGAGTCAATTATTGTAAAGTACTTTTCCTGTTCTATAGTGAGAGTATCCGCATGTATATGTTCCATTGGTTTTGAGGGTGGCGGGACGACTCGAAATTCAGGGCGGACAGGGTCCCGATCGTATTTCGCGCGGCCGCAAACAGCACAATTGTTAATGTAATTTGTTATGCTTTCTTTAAGTTTCGGCCAGAAATAACGTTGTGATAGTGAAAGATAGGTTTCATTGATACCTCGGTGATTAGTTTTTCCGTCATGGTAGTTAGAGATTATCTCTTGTTGTTTTAAGTAATCGTTAACGTTCTGTATCTCTCGTTTCACCAAGATTAGGCTCATAGAAGAGTTATTAAACGTTTTTTGTAATATTGGAACAATTGTGTAAATTTGGTCAAGAGGTTCTATCAGAATAGCTGTCCGAGATTTTGAGTCGATATGATGTTTCATTACAGATATTAAATCTTGTTGTAAGTTATTTTTTGAAATTTGAACAATTGTTTTTCTAAAGGTGTTGAAGGGGTTTGTCGTTTTTGGTTTAAATTTAATGGAACTATCAGTAACCTTTATAACTAACTGTCTTTTAAATTTGTTTAATGGATCTTCCGATATGGGTATGTCCAATATTGGGTTCTCGTTACTAGTATGTGCTGTAACAGACGCTGAAGCATCGTCTACGAATTTAGTTTCATTTTTTTGAGAGGTTGGGCTAAATAAAGTTGTTTGGCTAGGTGCTGTGTCAGTTGATGAATCGCTAATAATCGGTCTTTCATCAGGAGCGGTGACAGTTGAGGTAGATCCCCTTGAAGAGGAGGCACTGCTAATATTAACCACTATAGAGTCAAGTTCCTCATTAAATATTTCAACTCTAGACAGAGCATCTGCATTTGTATTGTTTTTCCCCTTTTTGTACACAACTGTATAATTATATTCTGAAAGCTTTAATTTCCAACGAGTAAGGCGAGAATTCGGTTCCTTTGTATTCATTAATCCTTGCAATGGCTTATGATCTGTTACAATTTTAAATTTTCGGCCAAACAGATAAGGGCGGAAATATTTCGTGGCCCAAACGATAGCGAGAAGTTCTTTCTCTACAGTAGAGTAATTCAACTCACTGGTATTTAACGTTCTTGAGGCGTAAGCCACGGGCCGATCTGAACCTATTGTTCCTTGCGATAATATTGCTCCCAAAGCAACATTAGACGCGTCTGTCGTAAGAATAAAGTCTTTGGAAAAGTCTGGAAACTGTAAAATGGGGTCATTCGTAAGTAGAGTCTTGCAGTGTTCAAAGCATTTAATATAGTCGGGGGTTAATTTAATCCTAGCTCCTTTTTTTAAACAAGAGGTTAGAGGTTTAGTCAGATGTGCAAAGTCAGGGATAAATCGTCTATAGTAACCTAATAGTCCTAAAAACCCTTTGATTTGTTTGGGTGTAGTGGGAATAGGATATTTTGTGATAGCTGAAATTTTTTCAGGGTTAGGTTTTACGCCCTCTGGAGTTATTATGTGTCCTAAATACGGGGTTTCATGTTTTAAGAATTCCGATTTATCCATTTGGATCTTAAAATTCGAATCCCTAAGTCTGTCAAAAATTTTCTTTAAATTTACCATGTGCTCTTGAAGTGAGGTAGAAAATACTAGTATGTCATCTAAATATACAATACATATTACGTTTTGTAACCCTCGTAGCACATTATCCATGACTCGCTGAAATGTCGAAGGGCTGTTTTTTAAGCCCATTGGCATTCTAAGAAATTCGAAATGACCATTACCGTCCGCGACGCTAAATCCGGTTTTGTGGATATCATCTGGGTGCATTTCTACTTGATAAAATCCGCTAGCTAAATCTAGTGTACTGAAATACTGACATTTACCGAGTTTGTCTAGAATATCTGTTATGTTGGGGATGGGATATCGGTCGTCTACGGTTTTCTCGTTAAGTTTTCTAAAATCGACAACTATTCTCCATTTAATTCTTCCTGACGCGTCACTTTTTTTTGGAACGATCCATATAGGTGCGCTCCATGCGGAAGATGACGGTCTGATAATACCCTGGTCGAGCATTTTTTGAATTTGATTTTTTACTTCCTCACGATGTATGAAAGGATATCTATATGTTCGAGAGTGGACGGGGACCTCATCGGTGGTATTAATTCTATGTTTAATTTTACTTGTGAATGTTAAAGGTTCATTTTCTAAGTAAAAGACATCCGAGTACTCTTTACATAAGGCAACCAAATTAGCTCTTTCTTCGGCGTTCATATGATCTGTACGAAGACGTGATAAGACCTCGCGTGAACGCGCTAATGTGTCCATATTATCAATTGGAATGGGCTGTGGTATAGTTTCTTCGTGAAAAACGTGTGCTACGATAGGTTGTGAAAAGGACAAACTAATATCATTTTGTGTGGGGTTATAAATCTCCGTATGTGCATAGCCGTTTTCCGCAGTGGAGATACAATCCATTATATAGCAATTAGAAAAGTTTTGGGAGTTTATATAAATGTCTCCATTAGAAATGCTTGTGGGTACCCTAATCAATCGACTGGAATGTGCAGGTATTGTTTCGCTGAAATGACATTGTTGTAGCACTTGTGATTCATACATACGTATGGGATTTGCCGCGTATTCGGTTGTAAGTATTTTAGAACAGAGGTCAATTTTCGAACGCCATTGTTCTAATAAGTCCAAACCAATGAGTCCATGAAAATAGTTGTGAAAACGATATATAAATAATTTGATTGGCTTTTGATCATTTAATTCAGAAAAACAAGGGATAGTTATAGAATAGTTATTTTTAGTGGTAGCATGAATATTTGTCACCACAAATGGGTCATAATTTAACGGGTATTCGGGAAAAAAATATTTTGCGGCTTCCGGGCTAATGAAAGATTTATTCGCGCCTGTATCTAATAGAAATTTTAAGGGTGGATTGGAAAACTGAATATATGGTAATTGTTTTTTACTATGAAGATTTAGTTCTATCCAAGGGGTTTCGTGGGAGGCTCTAAGGGAAAATTTTCTTGCCCGCTTTCATTTTCGGGAATGGCTTGATTTTCCCATTGCGAATAACATGAATTATTATATTGCGTCTCGTCGTCAATCTCGCGGTAATTTAATTCGTTCATATTGTAATTGTCAATATAGTCGTATGTCGTGTCTTCGTCATGACTGTACGGGTGGTAAAGTGTTTCATTCATATTAAGTTGTTGTAAATTCTGGGAATTATGCGGCAATATTCGAGCCACTGGGTGACTAATGCCACTCATTGGGACGGGGAAATTATGTTGAAGATTTTGAGGGTTCTGTCTATTTGGAATTCTGAACCCTGTGGACATGTTAGAACGTGGCAGAGCGCGCATGATCTGCTGCGTCCGCGAAAACCTGGGGGCTTGGGGGCCAAAATTTTGATTTTGAGGATTAGACAACTGGGGTCGCAACTGATTGATATGTGGATTAAAAGGTACTTGTTTAGACATTTTAGGTAAGATGGGGGAATATGAGTGATTTGTACTAAGGTAATTGCCGGGGTTTTGATAAGTCGTTAATCCAGATTGTGACGGGGGTAGAAATTGTTTAATATTTTGCGGTGGGGTTTTCTTAATTTCCTGTGGCATTCTTTGCCGAAGATAGATAATGTTAAGCTCTTCTTGCGCGAATTCGAGAGCTTGTTGTAGGGAATTGGGTCGCATGCAACGCACACGGGACCCTAAAGGTTCGTTAAGGCCTTTGGTGTATGTCTGTAGTGCAAGTTTTTTATAAAGATCGCGTTTAGCACTTACTGCGGAGGGAACAGATTCATGTAATTCTATATATGTTATTATTGTACACAGTAAATTTTGTACGCGTTCGTAAAATATGTGCGGGGTGTCATTACCTGGATGCAACATAGACAGATCGTTATAAAGAGCGGTCTCATCTCTATGGTCTGAAAAGGAATTGATTAACGCACTGCGTACTCCAGCCCAGGTATTAGGAATGCCGTTCGTTGATAAAGTGATAGCGGCATGGCCAGTAATTTTGTTTAAGACTCCATTAAATAATGCGCAATTACTCAATTCGTAGCCTGGGTTTGAGTTCGTATATGCTTCTACGAGTTGGTCACAAATATTTAAAAATCTAATCAAGACATGTGGATTTCCATCAAACTCTGGTACTAGTCTCAAAGATTTCCATATTTTTTCCGTTAATTCCTCGCTAGAGCAAACGGATGCGTTACTTGTTGCTGGTTGGCTCATTTTCTCCGTTTCTTCTTCTATTGGTTGGAGAGAAAGGAGCAGATCGGCGTGAAATCGCGATTTTTTAAAGTCCTCACGAATACTACGTGGTGACTCGGGTTTCTTAACCCTATCCTGTCGTGGATGGAAAATCTTGCCGGTATTATTATAACTATCTAAAATAAATTATCTCTATTTTGTCCTACAAATATAGCTTATAATCCTAAAATTAATATTAATGTTTACCTAACCTTTCGATCAAGGATAATTTAAATTTAATTTATAAAGGGGTTGGATTTGGCAACCAATAGGAATTATTAGTGTACTTATAACTATTACTCACAATTGCATGGTAGTCTGCAAATGACGAATTACGTGACTCATCGATATCCGGATGATCTCTTGAAGGCGATTCTTCAACAGCAATTCGGTGGTTCCGACAGCCAAGCGTAGGTTTATTCTAGGATAGCCGACGCGCCGTCGATTCGGCTATTGCGCGGTCTCGATATTAGAAATCGCGCACCGTTACAGCTATCCTACCGACTGCGCCAGTTACGTTCTTTGGCCGTCGGAGGATGTTTTAAAAATATGATATATTTTAATACATTTATTAATTAATTACAATTAGGTACTTAATTATAACTTAATATTAACGTCTGGACTTCTCCGCGATGGAGCACCAAAAGACGACGCTGGTATGTCCCGAGGACCCTTTATTGGTTTGTGCAATATTACGACATCGTATGATCTTCGTGGAAGATCGATGAGTCGCATCGTGTGAAGCAAACGATGTGAGTTAAGGGTTCGCCCACACGAACACGTAACAACCGTGATGGTACTTTTTGGTCTGTTAGGATACATACACACTTGCGCTTATACTCGAGTGTTCATAACGTGGCATGACTAGTGTGAATGTTGACCTGTGCTGAAAGGCTCCAACTTAAGGGTGCGTGCACATGTGGCAGATTAAGGGTGCGTATTGGAGGTTGTATTATGAATCCTGGTTGCATTCGGAACTCAAAATATGTGTAATCTGTCACATGTCAATATATCGCAAAAAGAACTGCAATAAAATATCTGAAACTAACATCGTGTGTGCAATAATTTAATATATACCTTTCGGACAATACAACAATTCCAACAAAGTTCCGTAATCCCCCCCCGGATTTGTCCGTTACGGTCCAGGGGGTGATGATCAGAGTAGGGCCCATGATGAAATATCTTGGGCTAGTTTTAGACGGGAAATGGCTGTTCAAAGCGCACTTTGAGCAGCTAGTTCCCAAACTGGTGAATTCCGTGGGCGCACTCTCAAGGCTTCTTCCCAACGTGGGGGCGCCGGGGGGTGCGACGCGGAAACTTTATTCTGGCATCCTGAGGAGTATGGCCCTTTACGGTGCCCCCATCTGGTTCGATGCGCTTCACCGCCACAACCGAACCCTGCTGCACTGGGCGCAGCGGGTTCTGGCCGTGAGAACCATACGGGGGTATCGTACAGTGTCTTGGACGGCGGCGACACTCTTGGCAGGCGAGCTGCCCTGGCCTCTCCAGGCAGACGTCCTGTCCAGGGTTCGTCGTACCCAGCAGGATGCCCTAGCTAGAGGACTGACCTTCTGTCAAGTCGAGATAGAGACGGTCAGGAAGCGGGAAACCGCTTGCTGCCTCGTCGACTGGTCTCGTGACCTCGAACACCCTGCGGCCGGCGGCTTTACGGTGGATGCAATCAGGCCACAACTGGAGGAATGGGTCAACCGCACTAGCGGTACCCTCACCTTCAGGACGACGCAGATACTGACCGGACACGGTTGTTTCGATCAGTATCTGTTTCGCATTGTGGGCTGCTTGCCTTCTCCGGATTGCCGACAGTGTGGCGCACCCGATACGGCGTTTCATACGCTTGTCGAGTGCGCTGCCTGAGCGCCGCAGCGTTTCGAGCTCGAGACAAAAGTAGGAGCCGTCGGATCGCTCGGCGACTTAGTAACGGCCATGTTGCAGAGCGACGACCGCTGGGATGCTGCGGTTTCTTTTTGTGAGGTAGTAATGTCTCTGAAAGAGGCCGCAGAAAGGGATAGGGAGCGAAGTCCTTCGGCGCGTACTACGGTCTCTTCTCGAGGTCGCCGGCCTTCAGCCGGCACCCGGAGACGCAGGTACGCGCATCACTTCCCTCCCTGAGTTAGGATCCGGAACGATGGGGGCCCTTAGCTACTAGGTAAAGCAAGGGATTTAACAACTACCCCCGTTCCGTAGTGGAGTGTGTTCTCCCAGGGCACACTTCAAGCACTTTATTGCGCTGGATCGACTGCTGCGTAACTATGTTCTATATCTCAGTCTTTCCAACACACAAAAGCGCAGGGCCGCGAAGGGAGGAGGGGGTTTTTAGTGGGTATTGAGGTTGCTCGCCCGTGCGGCATCGCTCGGAGTCTCCACACTCCTCTGTGTAGTCCATAGCGGACGGAGCGCAAATAAAGCATACAATTGCTAGCGTTACTGCCCCCCGTGGATTCGTGCCGTTTCCTAGTGACGGCCCAGAGAGTGCGTAAATCGGTTAGTCATTTTCCCTCGACTCAAAAAAAAAAAAAAAAGGCAAGCAACCCACAATGCGATACACATACTTATCGAAACATCCTTGTCCGGTAAGTACCTGCGTCGTCCTGAAGGTCAGGGTGCCGCTGGTGCGGTTGACCTATTCCGTCAGCTGTGGCCTGATTGCATCCACCGTGTAGTCGCTGGCAACAAGGCTCTCGAGCTCTTGAGACCAGATTGCGATCATGGAATCGGTTTCCCGTTCCCTGATCGCCTCGATTTCGACCTGACAGTAGGTCAGGCCTCTAGCTAGGGCGACTAAAAGTAGCTAAACTAACCATTACTAACCTACATGTCACTTGTTCTTTCGTAAATATTTCGTAAATATTCGATTATACCGAAAAGATTTTTGCTTCTAATTCTACTAGACATCCTTGGTAAACTTTAAAAATCACTGCTAACGTGTAACGTGGTATTGTTACATGTAGGTTTAGTTATTTTTAGCGGATTTTAGACTTGTGTCAAGGTTAAAATTAATATAGTATAAATAAATTAGGTTTGTTGATGATTCACCGACCTTGACTACAGATAAAATAAAATATTGGCAGAAGGCAAAAACATTACTTCTCGTTCTAGACGTTATGGTCAGGTATATACCATATTATCGTTATAATAAAAAAAAGTGGAAACAATATTTTTGTCTTAGCTACTCAAATGGCGTCCGCATGATATTTTTAGTATTTTTATGTTTTCAGAAAATCGATTAACAGCGGCATACAGAATTAGCCCTATTATCATTTTTTACATTACACACAAGTATTTTTGAGAAAAATGACTGTCATCACTGTTTTATAACGTAACTTCAGCTAAATTAGTAACGACACCTTAAAAATACAGCTAATAATGATATAATAAATAGGCGCAGCAAAGTTTTTTCTTGTTGCGGTCCAAGTGTTACTTGTTCCAACTAACAAATGTTGGCAATACAATCTGATAGTAGATAACCACTGTTGATCCTTAGAAGATTATTTTCGTATATTAAAAAGAGGATTTTTGCCACGAATTATAGTATTTAATTATGTTTAGACAACCAAAGCCCAACTAAAGTTAGATATTACATTAAAAAGTGTTAAAGTAAAAGACAATAATTTAATAATTTAGAAAGTAATTTTATCCGTGCAGGAACGGAGAAAGAATACAAATTCCTGCGGCCGGGCGGCCTGTCGTAAGAGGCGACAAAACAACCCACAGCCAGGTGGTAGGGCATTTGCCCGACTGGATGGCTACCACTCCTGGTCTAAAGTATGTCGCCATAACAACCCTTAGTTGTGTTCCGGCATTAGTGACCTGGCTCCAGTCTCCTTCAAGAGAGCAGCAGGGCATTAGTAGTACCTTTGGTGTTACAAATGTCCATAGGCGATGGTAACCGCTATCCATCAAGTGAGCCGTCTGCCTGTCTGCTGAACTCCTGCAATAAAAAAAAAACAATATTAAACTAAAGTTTTATTCAAAAATGTTTCTAGAAAGGAAATAAGGTATAGATAGGGAAGTTGACCTCTATTTCCTTGAGTTTCCACTTGAGGTCTGGAGGGAAGATTCCGTCGCGGGTTTCTCTTTGCGTTATGATAAAGGGTTTTTTAAGAAGTGTGTCATAACATTTCTTAAGAGGTTGGCAACTCATTAGCGACACCCCTGGTGTTGCAAACGTTCATAGGCGACGGTAACCAATTACCATCAGGCGAGCTGCCTACTTGTTTGCCTGCTACAGTCACTAGAAAAATTGTATTTTCGCAATAATAATGCTGCTCCTAAAAGTGTTAAAATGTAGTTTTATTAAATAATAATCCAGCTATTAAGTTCAAAAACCGAAGGAAGCTGGTGTTGGCTCCATACTGGCATTATGTAAACGGCAGAAGTCAGTTCCTGGCGCTTCCAGTGCAGTGTGTCGTTTAAAGTCAGTTGTTGGATTAATATACGAGTAAATCAGCCTTAAGGCAGCGCCTGTTCATTTATTATGACTAAAAGCATCCACAAAACTCACCGAAATTTATAGCATAGTAAATCTGTAGGGGAGTCCAGTTTGTAAATCAATTAAAAAATAGACAAACAATCAGGTGTTATTTCAGGAGGGCGATATCATAAATGCAACTGTGGAATTTTAATCCGTCTATCTGCCTGTTAGAATATCTGAAAACTACTGAATAGATTTGAATGAAAGTCGACACAAAGTCCGCTTTTTCTGGTCAAACACATAATTTACGTATTTTTAGCTGATGAATTACATCTTTGGAGTTGCATCACGAATGTAGCATAAAGGTGGCACGGTGTCGCAATTGCGTAGTGTAATGTACTTTTTCATTTCTCATATTCTAAAAGTACGCTTGGAGTTGCCTAATCACAGGGATGCAAATAACAGTTTGGTTCCTGGTATACGAGTCTCCCTGCTGTCAAAAAAATTAGAAAACTTTGCAAACCATAAATAATACACGTGACTCATGTCCTTACTTTTTTACAGCCGGCATAAATTTGAATAAAAACATATCAACAGATTTGTAACATTATTACTTTATACTTATAAAAAACTTTGCCATAAATAAATTATATTTAATTCACATAAATTTGAGCTTAATATTTACTATCATTAGTGACGGAAAATACTGACTAGAACGCCACAGACAAAAATTAACTTGATATTTCTGTAACCTATATATAGTCGTGGTAGCTAATGGCTAGCGCACGCGTTCCAAATTCAAAGGGCGTTGATTCGATCCTGTCGGGAACGCATGCACCACTTGTGCAGTTTTCTGATATATGCATATTGTTACAATTACCACGTGCGAACAACGGTGAAGGAAAACATCGTGATGCAATCTGCACGTCAAGATAACCGATGTGTCAAACCTGCCAAGCCGCCGTGGACTAGTGTGGCGGGTATACTGTCCGTTCCCTATAATGGGAGGCCCGAGCCCAGTAGCGTGATATTTATGGGTTGTAATTATAAATCATATTTATGACGGCCTCTGTGGTTGAGCGGGCTAAAGCCTTTGCCGGCCTACCTCACTGCAACCCAGAGGCTCCGGGTTCGATTCCCGGTATAGTAAATTTCGGAAACGTATTTTCTCCGTTATTTACCATGGTCTGGGTGTCTGGGATCGGCCCCAGAGTGGTCCGTTGTATATTACCCATAATACAAGCGTAACTTGCTTAATTTGGGGATATACAATGTGTGTGTTTGTCTGCCGATTATTATTATTATATACATGTATTTATTTAAGATCAAAAATTTTACATTTTTTTTAAAAATATATAAAGATATTTTTTTATAAAAAAATAAATTACATTATTCTTTTACAAAAATACATCAAAAAATAAAATACATATTCAATAAAAAAATATAAAATCTTGCTGATCACCGTCAGTGGGGCCTGGGGTCCAAACTACCGGTGTTTAGGGCTCCAGAGACAGGAACCTCCTCACAATTCGTGCCGTGTCCAAGAGTGCTGCCTTCTGTATCTGGCCCTTCACCCAGCTTCCCAGCGAAAGCCTCTCTAGATGACGGTCGAGGCTTTTCGCTATAAGACCATTGACGGTTACAACTATCGGCACAATGCTCGTTGACTCCAGCCGCCACATAGCGGTAACTTCGTGAGCAAGATCTAAGTATTTACTTAGTTTTATTATTATTATTATTATTATTATGTGATGACGTTTCATCAGATTGGAATATGGATTATTTAACGCCTGATTTTATTAGAGTAGTAGTAACAGTTGTTTGTTTTAATTAAACAGTTTTTATTTACTTTCCTCATATACGAAATGAAAAGCAGAGTGTTAACCTCAGGTGGACGTTCTATTTAGGCACTCGAATAATTAGTGCTCGTGCGCCAAACCATCCCGTACCTAAATAGGTCAATCTTACCTCTCGTGTAACAATCTACTATTAATTGTTTCATATACCTTATACAGTAAGATAATATAAGAGCAAGCTGTTTATAACTAAGCTGGTAGGTGTCAGTATATAATAATTAGTATCACGGAAGTGATGATTAAAATTTTCCACGGTTGCGTAGGAAATTAATAAGATTCTAAAAATACCGTGTCTGTACAATTAAGCTATTTAAAAAAACATCTGGAATATACTAAATGACGATGAAAACGATGCAGTTTTTTAGATTTGCTGTTTGTCTGTTTGTTCGGGATTCACGTATAAACTACTGGTTGATTTAGATACGGTTTTCGCTGATCGACAGCTATTTCTTAGATTAGAAAATTCAATTAAGTTTACTTATTATCCTGGGAATTATCCCGGAAACGGTTTGAAATAGTTCGTGTGCATAAATATTAGCATATTCTTTTTTTTTTCTATAAATACATACATACATAAATTCACGCCAGGTCCCTTGCGGGGTAGGCACGAACAACAGAGCGCCATTTAGGCTTATTCTTACACACCTCACTTGCTTCTTTGACATTTATAGTTCTTGTCATGCACGCTCGTCTGTTCTTAAGGCTCCTGACATCACCTTCTGCTAGTATACGATCAACTTGATCATGGAAGGTGTGTCGTGGCCTTCCGCGACTTCTGCATCCATCCACTTTTGCATTGTATATCTGTTTAGTCATTCTTTCATCATACATTCTTTCCACATGCCCGAACCACCGGAGCATTCCTTTCCTTACTTTCACCCCGACACTCTCTTTCAGACTTATAAATACCTTATAAATAAGGTATTTAATAAGAAATACCTTATTAATATTACCATCTAACCTAAGAAGAATAATAAGTAATTTAAATATAACCTAAATTAACTAAAAGTATTATTACTAAGAAAGTGTCCATTAACACTTTTCTTATTGTCTCTATTAAGGCGAAGACACTTTGTTCATGTGTTCTGTATTAATAGAAACACTACACTTTTGTTTTGTTAAACCACTAGTTCAAATGGTTTTGTCCTTTTGAGCCTTCTTGTTATGTCCGTGTTGTCAAGGAGCTGGATCGCCTCGACATTCACGTGATGATGAAGCCGATGCTCGTGGGCTTCCACGTACTTCCTAATAATGTTGTTGACAAACTCCACTTTCAGGTCCCGATGGAGATCGCTCGATCTAACGTACCATGGCGCGTTTACAATTCCTTTCAGCACTTTATTTTGGAAGCATTGTATAATTTCTACGTTACTTGGTTTGGTACAGCGCCACAACTGTACACCATAGGTCCAGACTGGCATCAGGACTTGTTTGTAAAGAAGCAGTTTGTTAGGTACCGACAACTTTGAATATTCTATTCTAAGCATATTCTGACACAGTTTTCTGTAAAACGATAGCTTTCATAATTTTTTAAATGCTATACTTTGTGCCCCGGGTGTCCAACAGAAATTTTCCCAGGTATGGCACAAATTAGTTACATTGCATTAATATTACCTGATTTTAATACGATTTCACTATAATATTATAAGTTATTTTTCAATTGATGCTATAGAAATATTTCCATCCGTGCAGGAACGGAGAAGAATACAATTTCTGCGGCCCGGCCTGTCGTAAGAGGCGACAAACAACCACAGCCAGGTGGTAGGCATTTGCCGACTGGATGCTACCCCTGGTCTAGAGTATGTCGCATAAAACTTGATTGTGTTCCGCATTAGTGACAGTTCAGTCTCCTTTAAGGGCAGCAGCGCATTCGTAGCACTTTGTGTTGCAATGTCATAGCGATGTAACCGCTGTCCATCAAGTGGCCGTCTCCTGTCTGCTGATCTCCTGCAATAAAAAAAAAAAATATTTTTATATTTCGGGAACCCCGCGGAAATTTACCCAGGAGTGTTTTGAAGTGGGAATCTTCGGAATTCTTGTGTTTTCATACTAAAATAGCCCTTGCTTTGCTGTACAACCTTTTGATTTTAAATGCTGGCAAAACAACTGTAATCTACGTTACCCGTCAAACGTGGACGAAGCCGCGGGTAAAGCTTTATTTAAAATCTAGTTATGACTTAACGCTTGGTTGAATGTTTCACACTAAGTTCCTTGGCCATGAAAACAATTACGTATTGTTAGTAAATGAAAAAAAAAACGTATTAATAATTTCCGCTGAATATAAAATAGAACGACAGAAGAAGCGGAAAATACGTGGTTTAATTTAAATTTCTTGTGTACAAAGAAATAATAAATATATTAGAAAAAAAGAAAAGAAAGAAGACCTTTATTTGCCAAATGCGACGCAGACAAATTACAAAATAGACGAGACAAAACATGTTTGTAGTTATTATATGCCTATTCGACAAACGAGGGTGTCACTCAGTATATTGCTGTATCCGAAGATACTCCGTCAAAGCACTGATTTTCAGTGCCCACCTTTTAGTTTAAAAATATTAATTTGAGATCTGTATAAAAAATGTCATTATTATATTAAAAATACTTAAAAACACTATTTTGATATAAAAATGAAGTTTGTCTGTATGTCCTTTATAGAATCGTAAACAATAAATCCGACATTGATGAAATTTTGTGTGTGGGTTTGAGTGGGTCCCGAGATGATTTACAGCCACAATTGGAACCGGTAGGTGGCGCTGAGATCGGTTTCTAGAATCCTCCTGATCACCTAGACCGATGTTGGTGATTTTGTTTTTGTAACGGTGGTATATATACAGTAGTACAGTAATCAAGTATGCGCAGTGTTTTGATATAGGTACTACATATATCTATCAAAGTATAATTATTTATATCATAATTATAATGTAAAATACATTACATTCAGACAAATATCTATTAATGTATCATAAATACGGCTTCCATAAAAACATGATTGTCTATTCAATTTGCATTTGTAGATACTTTGTTACTAACTAAAATTTGCCCCGCGGGTACACCGCGTGTCAAATTTTAGGCAGTAGCTCTATTTTATAGGTTTTTAATTAAAATTACACAGGATAATAACAAAGAAACTAACTCATGTCTAGACAACTACTCAAAAAAACGTAGAGGTGAGTCGAAGTCAAATCGATTTGAAGTCGTACAATGAATGATATGTTGTTTATGACAACATAGGTATTTGTTAGTGAATTGAAAAACGCGATTGCAGTGCTATCTATTTTGCTAACCCTTCCATATTAAGGAAAAAATGCCAAATGTTAACTCGGGTTATAAGTCAGCATCAAGCATCCAAGCAGTAAGTCATATTTAATTCTAAAAGATGCGATCTGTTTGCTATTTTCGTTTCTCCTACGGATACGCAACGAGATATATGCCAGCTCCATATCAAATTACATTTAAACCCGTTCAATACTCTTCACGTGATGTTCTAACAGACAGACGACAAAATTCTAAAAATTTGATTTTTTGAATTCTGATTTTTTCACATTTTTAAACGATACAAACACACAAACACTCGAACGATTTAGAGATTTATTATAGTATAGAATAGATAATCAAAATAACAGTTGTTACGATTCCGTAGTCAAATAACTATGACGTGGTAGAGTCATACTGGAATCATTATCATGATGACAGTTGTTAGGGCTAGCTCGATCGATGTGATACCATACTCTCATAGAATACCGGTGAGAAACGGTTAACCTACCTAACTAGCTCAAATTATTTTTCATACGATGAGTGCAAGTCAGGTGACCCACTTCCCGGTCTCCTAATCTCATCACTCATCTCAAAATCCTTGTTACATCCTCGCATTCGAATCGCTCCACCCCACCCTAAAGGCTGGCATTGACTTCGACCCTGTGTTGCAAACGTCTATAAGTGACGATAACCACCTTTCAGGTCTCTGCGTGCTCGCTAGCTTAGCATTAAAAGATTAATAAAAAAATGAAAACCATATAAGTATGACATCGAAGAATAATAGTAAATTTCGATTAACACTATGATATCCGTAAGCAATAGGAACAAGGATATTATATGACAAACATAAAATATTAGTCGAGTAAAAAAAATAGAAATTAGCGGTTTAAAAAAGAATATAATAATTAGGAAGTAGTGTTCTTTTAGTGATTTGGTACCAAGATGCTTTGACATAAGAAATCAAAAAATATCTATTTAATTTATTTTATCTATAAACTTTTATATCTTAAATCTATATTAATATAAAACGAAGTAATCAACTACTAAAAACAAAAGTATCCTACAAATAAAACAAACTTAAAAAAAATATATATAATAGTAAAAAAAGTATACTAAAGCCCGTTTAGCCTCACCAGACCAATGACGCTGGGAAAGAAATATAACATGAGAGAATGAGAAGAAGGAGACAAATAAATGTCTGCAGGAAAATAAAATGTTACTATATAGGTAAGATAAATATAGATCAAATACGTAATAGATAACTTAGTAGAAATAGAAATATTTTAATGAAAAAGTTTTTGTAAACAAAGATTAAAAAAAACAGCAAAATAAAAGAGAAAAGAATAAAAAATATACAAAGAAGAAAAAAAGGCTAATATGAAACCCTAAAAAAGAAAATAATACCCTGGCCAACTTGTTCTTCAGAAGAGGGAGAAAGAACACTGCAATGCTGTTCACAGTTCAATCTTATTCTGTCCTCGGTCCGATCAAATCTCACTGTGTATATGTTATAGTCAAACATCGAAGCTCTGACGCTCCTAAGATTGACTGGTCAAACCCCAGTTCTGACAAGTCTTAGGCTGGTGTGCACCGAAATTTAACCGACGGTTAACTAAAAATAATTACTGTTTTTCCATACATTTTTGGCGATTATTTTATTTTAACTATCGGTTAAAAGTTGGTGCACACTAGCCTAAGGCTGGTGCGCATAAACAATTAACTGACGGTTAAAATAAAATAATCGCTAAAACAATATGGCTAAATAGCGATTATTTTATTTTAACCGTCTGTTAAATGTCTATGCATAGCAGCCTTAGCCAAAGTCCAAATATATGACTACCTTACATTTGACATAACGATTTTTTGTCTAACCTAACAGAGACTTATTTATACAGTCATTATGAAGTGCAGTATGAATCAACGTTGACAGTCTACCTTAGTCGCTTCTAGGATCGACTAAGCATACCCCGAAATAGATTATTTTACGTGTAAGTTCGACGATTGAAAAAGTAGGTAAGTACCGAACTTTTTTGTCAAACTAGAAGTCTAGGATTGATTAAAAATACTTAGCCAAAGGCCGAAATTGGATTTTATTTCGAGAACGTCAATTTCAATTCGTTTGTTTGTTCGTCAAACCAGGATAAACCAGTCATTCGGGAAGAGCCTGCATATGAACCTTTGTCTATTACGTATCTACGCTACTCGTTGTTTGTTAAGTTTAAGTTGCTTCATTTTCCACGAACCGGTTAAGACACGATAAAGGATCAGAAGTAGACGATACGACAGTGAGAATATTGTGATTCTTTCTCGTTTAACGGCTGGTTACTGTCTCACCGACCGTTCATGTATATCATTATCGGCTAAAATTAGACATAAGATCCTTGCAAGTAATGTCCAAATTCAGCCGATGGTAAGCAAGTGAATGAATATCTTCGTTTTAGTTTAAGGAAATATTTGATTCCTGGCCAGAGTAGTTTTTCCGGTCTAATGTTTATATAGTAACAGTTAGAATGGACAGACGATGAAAAAAGTTTCAAGATGTTTTTTTTTTGGAACTTACAAATTGAGATAACCGGCGTCATCGGTCTAGATCCAGTTTGGCGGAATGCCGTTTCTTATAAGACCCGGGCACAATAGTGGGGCGTTTGAAAACTAATATAAATATTATTAGTTAATACTGGCAATTAAAATTGGCACGCCAACTTGGACATTATATTTTCCCAAGTTAAGCAAGTTACGCTTGTACATACAAACATAACTTCACGCCAGGTCCCTTGCGGGGTAGGCACGAACAACAGAGTACCATTCAGGCTTATTCTTACACACCTCACTTGCTTCTTTGACATTCATAGCTCTTGTCATGCACGCTCGTCTGTTCTTAAGGCTCCTGACACCACCTTCTTAGCAGAAGGATCATCATACATTATCAATTTGACCATGGAAGGCTTGTTGTGGCCTCCCGCGACTTCTACATTCATCAACTTTTACATTGTATATCGGTTTATCTATTCTTTCATCATTCATTCTTTCCACATGCCCGAACTCCCGAAGCATTCCTTTCCTTACTTTCACCCCGACACTCTCTTTCAGATCAACTCTCTTTCTTACTTCGGTATTAAGAATGCGATCCGTGAGCGTCACCCCGCAGATTCCGCAGTGCTCGCATCTCGACCGTGTTTACTCTACTTTCATGCTCTCTCTTCCATACCCAACTCTCGCATCCATACGTGAGCGTATGTACCAGCACCGCGTTGTGTATGGCAAGTTGGGCCTTCTGGCTGAGGTTACGCTTGTGTTATGGGTAATATAAACCGGACCAGTCTGGTGCTCATCCCAGACCATAGCAAAGAACGGAAAGTTTGTTTATGAAATATTATGCGAGGAATCAAACTCGGAGCTCACTCATCCACACAAGCTGTCCAAAAAGTAATTTGTTAAACACGTTCCTTCTATTATAGAAATTAATAAATAGTATAGGAATTTAAAGGTCAACAATCAAACAAAGATTTATTAACAAATATATATTTATTGGTTTAAAAAAATACAATAAAATTTGGAAATTAGTTATCAGTTGGTATATTTTGTATTTATGCCATTGAGATTCATGCTCTTACACGTACAATATATATATATATATATATATATTGACACAAGGTACATGTAAGAATTTACATAACATATGTATGTAAATAACGTATTAAAAAAGGTAAGTTCTAAGGAATTTTGATACCCCTTTTTTGAGCCTCCTCCTCGTACTGCTTCTTATATTTGCCAGTTGGGTCAAATTTGTCGCAGAGACTTTTCCAATGCTCTGGTTTCTTTTCAATAAGATGCCTTATACAATATTCAATTCCCTCTTTCTGTTTCTCAGTGCATTCTTCACACCCATTTTGAAGAGCTCCTTCCATGTGAGCTATAAAATATAAGAATTAACAATGAAAATAAAATCATTATTAGTCAGTCAGATGCGATTTTTTGACCAAGATTACATGAGTGGATATTCAGATTTCCAGTTCAATTGAGACACATTTTATAAATTTACAGAATGTCAAAGCCTTGTGGATTTTTAAGAGCAACAGATCGTTTCTTATTTTCTGAACTCTCCACATTTCAAACAGATTTATTTTTACGTTTCATTCTCTCTAAGTCGTGGTAGCTTAATGGTTAGCGCACGCGCCCCTAAATAAAACACTACTGTACAGCAAAACCTTCAAGTTACCGCCAATAAATTAGTTTATTGCTTTGTTTGGTGTTAGTGCCTTGTTTCGCAAACCACCTGCATACGATTTATAACCATTTGATTCGTGCCTCAATACGTATTTGTGATGTGAAAATAAAGCTCATAATCAAAGCGGTATCATTAGATTTTTCAAAAATCTTATGATTAAATTGCGGAAGAAGGCAAGATCCAAACCTATTTTTTCCTGAGAATTTTTAGATGCATTTATAGTTGTTCTACTATACGGAGTGGAGACAAATATAACAAATCAAAGATTATAAACATCGGTCCAGTTGTTTTTGAGTAATAAATAATATCAATAACCCGACTCTGTTTTATATAATACTAGCGGCCCCGGCAGACGTTGTCCTGCTCTGAAAAAATATGACCCGATCCCAGCGCCACCTACCGGTTCCAATTGTGGATTTAAACCATCCGGGGACCCACTCAAACACACAAAAACAAAATCGCTCCCCGTTGTTAAGAGGATTCTACAACCCGATCTCAGCGCCACCTACCGGTTCCAACGGTATAAAAACTATCCTATCTCTAAAGTTGGATCAAACTGCACACGGTGTGCAAATTTGATTAAAATCGGTTGAGTAGTTTAGAAGTCCATCGCGTGACAGGAGATTTATAGGTATTAAGATATATTTTGTATCATAATTTTCTTACTTCTGACTTCTTTGCCCTCGGGAGTGCAGGGTCCTTTATCGAGGAAACAATTCATATAAGCTGTGAATAACTTATCATTTTCAACAACCTCTTTATAATTGAAATTATCATATTTATCGGTATATTTCCCGGAGACTACTACCGCTAGCAGGCAGCTCAGAAATATAATGCCCTTCATGTTTTCTGCAAACAGAGAGATAATACTATATAATAAATAAATAAGACATAAAAAGAAAAGAAGAAAAAGTTTAACTATCGTAAATGTATATACATACACACAGAAATAGAATACGCTTAAGTCATAAGACATTGCACATATAAAGTATTAATATAAACAATTATAAATAACTAGGATATGCCCGCGTCATTATCTACGCTTGAATTGAAGTTCTCGCGGGATTCCCGGGACACAAAGCACTGCAGCATGTGAAAAAGAATGTGAGGTGTTGTTTTAGTAAACACTGTGTCGGAATAAGCTAATTTTTACCCAAATCCCAGAAAATTTCCCTCGGGATTCCGCGTATAAAAAGTAGATTTTAAGTCTAAGCATTTTCTGTCGATAAGCGGTAACCGTATCCATAGGGCTCTTCGCCGCATGCGGAATCGGAAAGCTGTCGGAGCCGATGGAGTCCCCATCGAAGCCTGGAAGGCGATGGGTCCTCGTGGTATGGGCATTTTAACAAACCTTTTTAACCGCATACTCCTCACCGGGAACATCCCAAGCCAATGGAGACTGAGTGTTATCACTCCAGTCTTCAAAGGTAAGGGATCGGTGCAGGAGTGCGAAAATTACCGCGGAATAAAGGTAATGTCCCACACCATGAAGCTCTTTGAGCGCATAATTGACTCTCGGATCTGGCAGGAGTGCACTATCTCGGGATGTCAATATGGGTTTCGTCCTGGGCATGGAACCATGGACCCTGTTTTTGCCCTAAGGATCATCATGGAGAAATACAGGACAAAGAATACCCCTCTGCATTTCCTGTTTTTGGATCTGCAGAAGGCCTTCGACTGTGTTCCTCGCGTAATGATCTGGTGGGCACTGAGGTCCAAAGGGGTGCCAGAAACCTATATTGAAATTATCCGAGATATGTACCGGGATTCTGATTCCATAGTTCGGACCGCTGTTGGCGACACTACACCTTTCTCCATTACTGTAGGCGTGCACCAGGGATCGGTCCTTAGCCCGTTTCTGTTCAGCGTGATATTAGACGAAGTGTCAAACAGCATCAGAGATGCGCATGAGCAACCTCCATGGTTGCTCATGTATGCTGACAATATCGCTCTGGCAGATTCGGACAGGGGGCGTCTGGTGGGACGTGTAAATGCGTGGAAGAGGTCGCTAGAGAACGGCGGTTTGAAACTAAATGTGGCGAAGACTGAGTACTTGGCCTGCAACAGTACAGATCCCACATCCGTGCGCATAGGCGAAGATACGGTAGAGCGCACGGATCAGTTTAAGTACTTGGGATCAGTCCTTAGTGCGTCCGGGGATATCAACCTCGACGTCAAGGCCCGTATCACAGCAGCTTGGGCCAAGTGGCGTGAGGTGACAGGTGTCATTTGTGACCCCAAAATGCCGGTCAAATTAAAAGGACAGGTCTATAAATCCATCATTAGACCTGTCCTTTTGTATGGCAGTGAAGCGTGGCCAGTACTTGAGCGACACAAGCAAGAACTGCGTGTCACGGAGATAAATATGCTGCGATGGATTCGTGGAGTGACGCGGAAAGACCGGGTCAGGAACTCCCGCATCCGCGGCAGTCTTCATGTCCGTGACATAGCAGACAAACTGCAAGAGTGTCGCTTACGCTGGTACGGCCACGTTTTACGCAGACCGGCTACTTACGTGGGGAACAAATGTCTAGCCATGCCACCTCCGCCAGGTCCCGCTCGACGGGGAAGGCCCAAGAAATGCTGGCTTGACGTCGTGAAGGATGACATGCGTGCCAATGGTCTCAAAACGGGGGAGGCTGAAGACCACGCGAAGTGGAGTAGAAAAAGTAGGAAAGCGGACCCTGGGCGTCGGAGTGAACGCTCCGAACGCAACCGGGATTTAACGCTCGGATGATGATGATGAAGCGATAACGGTATCGAAATCAGCCCAGTAGATTTTACGTGAATTCAAAACAAACACACAAACCGACAATTAAACAAGAAATGTAAGAATAGTGTTCTCCACCGGCTTCAATGTACACGGCGTGTTTAGAAGTTTATAATATTATAGAAAACACACATAAAAATGTACATACATCCCATTTACGGCAATGCGGTTAGAACTCGGCATTATGAACGACGACCTACGAAAAGGGCTGACGTAGTGCTCAGATTAAGTTCCAGCCTTTATCCAAAGACATATTATGATTTCTACTGAATTTAATTAACGAATATACTTTATGGCACCAAGAATATAGAGAGAGTGCGCCGTCGCGTTATTTTATGTTATCTTATGTATGTTCAGCCACAACTTTTTAAATTTTAGCTTGAAAGCCAAAATTTAAAAAGTTGTGGTAAGTAATTTTTGTGATAAACTTGAAAGTTTATCACAAAAATTGCTGTATACAAAATTCAAAAGTTTTTATTCATAATAAGTTTCACTGGAGAACCTTTTTGAAGGTCATACATATAGTTAATTTAATTTTGCTTCCAATTCTATGTATATGGCTTCGCATCGTGTTATTGCTATTAAGCAGAAGAAGCGGGCAAGAAACTCCCCAGCAACACGTCTAGCTAAAAATTCTTTTATATTCTTTTTAAACAAATACTTTTTAATTTGGTTTTAAATTAAGTGAGAGGCAGATCTAACATTTCATTCGGAATCTTATTGAGGAAGCCAACCACCAAGAAAGAGGACCATGCTTTTTGTAGTCTAAAAGATGGCAATACCAGTCTATTACAATGCCTGATGTAGAAGTTGTGAATATCCTTAAACTCCTTGTAGGCACTCAAATTCTTAGGAATATAAATTATATTATTAAAAATATATTGGTAAGCGACTGATACCGATGATAACGATTTCTTTAAAGCGTTCCCTAAGAGACTCGAGGGCCGAGGCTGTAAATTAACCTTACAGTTTTTTTTCGTAAAACAATTATGGTCTCTAAGTCAACAGTGTTGCCCCAAAGTAAAATACTATAGAACATGACACTATGAAAATAACTAAAATAAACGAATATAATAAACATTGTTAGAAAAACAAAATATTGCAAAATATAGTTATTTTTAAATTTTATCTAGCACCGACTTCAAAATGTTGTAGAATATTTTATTTTTTGCTTTTTAGTTACTCTTAAATTTGGTTTCTTTTTTTAGATTTTTTTATCTAAAAACGTGGGTGGTTTCGAATCCTGATTTGGGGCATTCGTCGCTTAGACGTTTCTCTAATCAATTGCATATATCTTTATTGACAGAATTAAAAGGTACGGGGCAATAAAAACACCGCGAGGATGCACGTCGATAACTAATGTGCGAAGAAAGGTTTTAATCTTGCCCTTGATTTTTCACGCAAGACGGAAAATGCATTTTTAAAAACCACGCCGTGTAAATAAATATCATTTTTATATATTTTATTTTTACTTTATATTTAACTACCACATCAAAATGTACTTTAAGATTAATATTAAAACTGTTATTATAGGATTCAAATAAAATAAATTAAACACGTAAGAGCGATAATTATTGTTATATGGTACAATTGAAATATACACTATTTATTAATTTCAATATTCTACGTACCGTAGCTGCTTACTTGTAAACACAAGTGATGATAGTTCGCTTATGATGTTGGTCGTAATTATATACTGGTATTTATACTCCTTGCCGCAGTGGTAAAAACACCTAATTTGCTTCTACACACGTCATTATTTTATCTATTCATCTCTGATTCATAAAAACCGATCATGTGTATGTGTCTTTAGTTTGGGGATCGCATTAACTAAGGTTATCTAGTACGTTTTTCTACATATAATTACGAACTGCCAGAAAATTATCGTGCTTCCACGAATGTTCACGAACGCTGTCCTAAAACTTTTTGTGTAGGTATATTTCGCTATTTTTTTAAAATCGGTATTAATACCTAAACCTAAATATCACACACATAAGACGAGACAAATAGTAACTTTAGTATATATAAAAATTGGAAATGACGTTGGCACTTAACCTCCTAAATTACATAATTGTATGTCATCCGACCCGTGTTAAACATGAGAACTTTTAAACCTTGGGTATCTGAAAGTAGGAGCCGAAATCCGAAACCCGATTGAGGGTCCTCAGTGGCACATAGGGGGAAAATCGCGGCTGGTGTTTGGGATTCTCCAAGTCGAGGAGGCATACCAGCCAGGACTTTAAGTCAGAATTAAGGAAGCTGTGGCCACGCTACCGTTAGGAAAGCCGAATATTTTTCTTTGTTTCCATCAGCATACTGATTAAATACGTAAAGTGACATTACATTATAGGGTACTTACTGTCAAGTCAACTGAGATACTTTATATTATTTTACTAAACTCCGAAGCCACCTATATCATTTTGAAGCATTTATGAACCGAAAGGTATACATATGTCGGAGGGAAGCTATAATTATTGGACGTATAGTTGACTGGATGTATAACGCACAATATCATTTGTTTACATTTTAATTACTTCTAAAATTCTTAATTTAATTTAATTTGATTTGTTAAATGTTTCTATAACTTAAAGATCGTTCTAACCTAATAAAAGTTATGAATGTTGTAATTTAATAAACGACCAATCAGAGCAGAGCATATAGCGGAGCGGGATCAGACGCCCTCTATACTTTGAGTAGTATCTACTTGGGTAGACTGAGGAGTTTTTGTGGCACATTTGGCGGTGGCAACAGGTCGAGTTGGACCTTTGAGAATATTAAAGAAAGTAGAAGCTTGGAAGTATGAGCGGTGCCCTGAACCCGCTGCTCGGTCTAAACTATGTTAAATGTCTTTTAAATCTAAATTAAAAGTGTATAAACCGTGGCTGTAGTGTTTTATGCTCGCATTTTATGCTGATGACGCCCACTAAACCTGCAATAACTAAAGGAGATGTCGTGAGAACGAGGCCGTTCTGCGACATATATATAATATACATTTTATATATATATGTATATGCATATATCGATCCATATATGTGTGTATTTATATGTGGGGGGGTGCTTTTTCAACAGTGATTTATAAATTTTTAAAATGATTTTTTTCTTGATATTTTAATAGTAATAGCTACATGTTAGACAATTTATTGTATAAGATATGGATCGGACAGATTGCACGAGCCTTGAAAAAAATCAACATCATCCTAATGATTGTGTGAGGCGGTCTGTAAATTGCTCATGGGAGGACAGGTGAGAGCGCGCGGAATACGTCACACTCTCATCTCGACGGCATAAAGATGGTGAGGAATCCTTTCCCCGCAAGAGTGATGTTTACCTCAGTCAATGTATCAGTATGGAGATCTAACGAGCTAGCTTTCTGCGTATCGAACCATGCAAGACGGTGACCTTGGTCGAGTATTCTGATTAGATTCTAAGTGTTCAGTGGATTATATAATGAATTAATTAGATCTTTTTGTCCAACTTTATTCAATTTGTATTCTTCAACTAATTATGAGCGGGTCTGCCGCGGGTCAAGCCTCGGATACACTAGGGGACAAATAATTGACCCACAACATGACGCGCAACACTATGTCTACGTGACGCTGCGACGTTGCATCGAGGCCCGCGACATGTCCCTCAGCATTTTGAGGGGTATTTACGTGACGCGGGACATGTTGCCAGCTCCCGTACTGAGAGCGGGCACATGTGTTGTGCGTCACTACCGCGCAGGTTGTCGCTGAATGGGGACGCGTGCGCAACATGTCTCTCAACATGTCGATAGTGTGGGGAAACGAAACGGTACTACATTTGTGTACGATAAGGAAGCATATGAATCTCTAATCGACAAATATCTTAATGTGATTGCAAGTCTTATATGAGAGGCAACAGCATTCCGTAGTTTTATATCCTATTTGTGTATGGATGGACCGATCATTTCCCATAAAATTTCAAAATCGTATGATGACGTTCGCGTAAAATTTGTAAATGATCCATCAGATAGCCGAAGAGCACTTAAAATATTGATTCTTGTTTCTCGTTCACGTAAATAATTACGCATCCACCACCTTTTCTTTAGTTTCATCATTTTTCCCGATATAAGAATGTACGCAGCACTAATCAACATAACCTCTTCGGCGATATCCCTCCCGTTACTAGCTAGTGTGTACAGCATGTCTCGCGACAATTTTGTCTCCGAGGCTCTTTCACGGTGTTGACGAGCGACATGTTCGGGGCATGATGCACAATTTGTCCCCTAGTGTATCCGAGGCTTCAAACTCTAGTGCGTTTTTTTTTTTTTTTTTTTTTTTTTTTTTTTTTTTTTTGAGGCGGGGAAAAATGACTAACCGATTTACGCACTCTCTGGGCCGTCACTAGGAAACGGCACGAATCCACGGGGGGCGATAACGCTAGCAATTGTATGCTCTACTTGCGCTTCGTCCGCTATGGATTACACAGAGGAGTGTGGAGACTCCGAGCGATGCCGCACGGGCGAGCAACCTCAATACCCACTAAAAAACCCCTCCTCCCTTCGCGGCCCTGCGCTTTGATGTGAAGGAAAGACTGAGATGTAGAACATAGTTACTCAGCAGTCGATCCAGCGCATAAAGTGCTGAAGTGTGCCCCGGGAGAACACACTCCACTACGGAACGGGGGTAGTTGTAAAATCCCTTGCTGACCTAGTAGCTAAGGGCCCCCATCGTTCCGGATCCTAACTCAGGGAGGGAAGTAATGCGCGTACCTGCCTCTCCGGGTGCCGGCTGAAGGCCGGCGACCTCGAGAAGAGACCGTAGCACGCGCCCTAGGACTTCGCTCCCTATCCCTCTCTGCGGCCTCTTTCAGAGACATAACTGCCTCACAAAAAGAAACCGCAGTATCCCAGCGGTCGTCGCTCTGCAACATGGCCGTTACCAAATCGCCGAGCGATGCGACGGCTCCTAACTTTGTCTCGAGCTCGAAACGCTGCGGCGCCCAGGCAGCGCACTCGACAAGCGTATGAAACGCCGTATCGGGCGCGCCACACTGTCGGCAATCCGGAGAAGGCAAGCAGCCCACAATGCGAAACAGATACTGGTCGAAGCAACCGTGTCCGGTCAGTATCTGCGTCGTCCTGAAGGTGAGGGTGCCGCTAGTGCGGTTAACCCATTCCTCCAGTTGTGGCCTGATTGCGTCCACCGTAAAGCCGCCGGCCGCAGGGTGTTCGAGGTCACGAGACCAGTCGACGAGGCAGGAAGCGGTTTCCCGCTTCCTGACCGTCTCTATCTCGACTTGACAGAAGGTCAGTCCTCTAGCTAGGGCATCCTGCTGGGTACGACGAACCCTGGACAGGACGTCTGCCTGGAGAGGCCAGGGCAGCTCGCCTGCCAAGAGTGTCGCCGCCGTCCAAGACACTGTACGATACCCACGTATGGTTCTCACGGCCAGAACCCGCTGCGCCCGGTGCAGCAGGGTTCGATTGTGGCGGTGAAGCGACTCGAACCAGACGGGGGCACCGTAAAGGGCCATACTCCTCAGGATGCCAGAATATAGTTTCCGCGTCGCACCCCCCGGCCCCCCCACGTTGGGAAGAAGCCTTGAGAGTGCGCCCGCGGAACTCACGAGTTTGGGAACTAACTGCTCAAAATGCGCTTTGAACAGCCATTTCCCGTCTAAGACTAGCCCAAGATATTTCATCGTGGGCCCTACTCTGATCGCCACCCCCTGGACTGTAACGGACAGATCCGGGGGTGGATTGCGAAACTTCCTATGGAACATGATGGCCTCCGTTTTCGCGGGGGAGACCCTCAAGCCCAGCCTAGCTATTCTGTCTACGACTATCGCCAACCCGTCGTTGGCGACGTCCACGGACTCCGCGAATGACGCGGCGCGTGCCGTGAGTAGGGTGTCGTCCGCAAAGCAGATCAGCCCTACCCCGGGCCTGACCGTCACCCGAAGGATCCAGTCATAGCCTACGTTCCAAAGGATCGGCCCGAGGACCGACCCCTGTGGAACGCCGCACGCGACACGTCGCCGACCTAACTCGTGATTGACGGACGCACCGCCCTCCCAAAGGATGTGTCGATCCCGCAGGTACTCGCCTAACAGCCTCGTGAGGTACGGGGGGACTCCGTGTGCACGGAGCCCCTCCCTGATCGTCTCATGAGGGAGGCTGTTAAAGGCGTTCGCTATGTCTAGCGACACCGCAAGAACGACGTCCTTCGCCTGGACGGCTTCGTCCGTCACCGTCCGCAGCGTCTCGAAGGCGTCCATCGTGGACCGCCTCCTCCGAAACCCGAACTGCGTATCTGATAGCCCCGGCTCCACGGTGTCTAGATGCTTCACGAGCCGCTCCGCCAAGATCTTCTCGAAGACCTTGGCGACCTCGTTCAGCAGCACTATGGGCCTGTAGGCGGACGGATCGTCGGGAGGCTTACGACCTCCCTTGGGAAGAAGGCACAGACGCCCCTCCTTCCATTGCGACGGGAACCTACCTGCGCGAATACAGGCTTCGAAGAGGTCCCGCAGCTGGCTGCGTAGATGTTTTGCAGCCAGGAAGAGGAGGCGACCGGGGACCCCGTCGGGTCCCGGAGCCGTCTTCCTGCCCCGGAGCCGGTCCAGGGCAACGTCGAGTTCCCCCTCGGAGATGGAGTGAGGCTCCTCGTCCGTGGGGGTGTCGGGAATGGGTGGACCCATACTGGGGGGAGTGAAGTTCCCCGGATCCAGGAAGAGCCCATCGATTACCGAACGGAGCACCTCGGGTTCGAGCGTTTCCGTAGCCGTGGAAGTGCAAGGCCGCAACTTGTTGCGGGCCCCACGGTACGGACGCCCCCAAGGGTCCCGATCGAGCGTCTCGAGGAGCTCGGCCCGAGCTCGGGCTTTCGACCGCAATATCGCAATCGAAAGGGCCTTTCTGGCCTCCCTAAACTCTCCCACGAGTCCATTTTCCGCGACATAGTCCGGAGGACGGCGCGCCCTGCAGCGTTTGAGCCTGCGGCTGATGATGCGAACTGCCTTTCGCATCTCGCCGAGCTCCTCGGTCCACCAGTGGACCGCCTGCCTGCACGAAGGCTGTCGTTTGGAGACGCGTGGCATCGCAGCGTCGCAAACCCTCGTCAGGGTCTTGCGCATGTGCTCTGCCTGCGTGTCCAAATTCGCGAAATCGGCTGGGTAGGCCCAGCTTTCCGTACATGCCCACTCCTCGGCCTGCTCCGGATCGAGCTTGGTAAGGGCCCAACGCGGGAGGAGAGGGGGGCGACGTTGAACAGGGCTCGGACCGGAGGAGGGGGTCGTTAGCTCAAATCTGATATACCGATGATCAGAGAGCGACTCCACCTCCTCCAGCACCCTCCATCCGGTCACTCTGCGGGCGGCCGCATGAGTGGCGAATGACAGGTCGATGATCGATCCACCCCGTGCGCGTACGCAGGTCTGGACCGATCCCTGGTTCAATATTGTGAGGCCGGCTTGAAGAGCCCAATCCTCAACTGCCCGACCCCTAGGGTCCGTGATGACGTTTCCCCAGGATTGGTGCTTCGCATTAAAGTCGCCCATCACGAAAGTCGCTTTGGGTGACAATCTGCGAACGGCAGCCCCGACGGCGTCCAAGCGAAGCTCGAACTCCGCCAGAGGGCGGTTTCGCGAGAAGTAAACGCCGATGACGACGATACTCCCGCTTTCCGCCACCGCATAGCCCTTTCCTCTTTCGAGACACGTAAGCGGTGTACCAGATCCGGCCCTGGCCACCACCGCTACCGTGTCGTCGAGATCGCCAACCCAGTTGCCGGCGGGGGGAACGTAATACGGCTCGCTGATAACGGCCAAGTTCGCTCGCCACTCCGCCATCGCCTGCAGGCACAAGTCCTGGGTGGTGGGGGAGTGGTTTACGTTGGCCTGAAAAAACGCTGTAGCGGGTGTACTAGGCATTGGAGGTGTCCATTGCCTGCACAGCCGTCGCCGCAGTTGCAGCCGCACCTCGTCTCGTCCGCGGGTGGACGAATTTGCCCTTTACGAAGGGAGGTAGGCAGAACCTCGCCAACGTAGGATGGGCAGCGTTAAGGCCCCCCGCCGCGCACGCCACGCAGTGGGGTTTTCGTGCCTTACAGTCCGGAATCCTGTGTCCGCTTTTACCGCAGCGGAGGCACAGTTTGGACCGGTCCGGGCATGTATCCGGGCACTGTTGGGCGCTATGACCGACGTTGAAACAGCGGTAACAACGTATCGGTCTAGCCTCCATTGCCTCGACCCTCGCCGAAGTGAAGCCCACCACGAGGTAGCCCAGTTCGGCGATGGTCTTGGCGGCAGCGACCGGGCACAACACGTATGTTGCGCCCAGGCCGCCCGGTCCGGCACCGATGTGCTTCGCGAGCACGTCGTCGCGCCTGCATCCGCTGGCGCACACGACCGCGTCGCGCAACCCATCGATGGTGACCGAGTCATCCAGCCCAGATATGTAAAGCTCCCACGCTTTACTGGGCGGATGACCTCGGCCAACCCTGCAAGGGCCCCGCGAAGGGCCTCGGCGACGCGATCCGCCTTGGTGGGCGTCGCGCCCACACTCGCACTCGCCCCGTCGGTGGGTGCCGCGGTCGATCCCGCCCCGTCGGCGGGAGTCGGTTTTGGCCCCGCCACCGCGGCGGGGGCCGTACGCGATTTTTCTTCGCAGCGGGCGCGACTGGCGATTCCGAAATCGCCGTCGCCTCCGTCGCGATCTTGTGCGCTTTCCGCTTGGCGGGCGCGGGCGGCGGCACCGCCACGATGGCGGGCGCCGGCTCCACGGCCGTGGCGGAGGCCTTGAGGGCCTTGCGCATTTCTTCGAACTCCTTGCGGTAGGAAAGATTTTCCTCCCGCAGAGAGCTCACCTCAATGCGCAAACGCGCATTTTCGTTGCCGAGCTTCCATGCCTCGGCTTCCGGATCCCGCGTGACCAGCGTGTCGACAATGTCCGACACTCTGCTCGCGGCATCCTTCAGCCGACGCACGTAGCCCCCCTTCAGATTGCCCGACGTCTGGGCGATCTGAATGATTTCGGCCACCTGGGCGCATGCCGCGAGGCGAAGCTCCCCAGGGCCGAGCAACGAAACGTTCCCTACTAGGGCGGCGCACTGGCTGGCCGCGACCAATTTGGCGGCGGTAGCCTTGCGCGCCTTGCGCCCCCTTTCCCCCCCCCTCTGTGCGGAGGAAGGCCTCCGCACCCGCGAGTACGGACGCGGTCGCGGCCGACGCGACCGACGCGGTTGCGCCCCCCGTGGGGCGCAAAGGCGAGCGCGCGCGCGCTGGGGTGGAGGCACCCGACGTGGTTGCCGAGTCGGCGTCGGTGTCCCGGGACCGATCCCAGAACCGCGACCTCGATCCGGCAACAAAACCCGGGTTACACAATGGTGGGGGCACGCTTGCCCCCGAAGACGTCGCCTGCGCCACCAAACCCGCCGCCGAAGACGACGAACCTGTGGACGCGTAACATGGTGTGGCCGCTGCCACCGCTGCCGCCGAAGACGAGGACGTGGACGCCGCCGCCGCCACCGCCGTCGTCGCAGCCGTCGAACACGCCGGCGCCGACATCGCGACAGCGACTCCCATCCCATTAGGGAAGGAAGACGAAGGGGTCGCCGCTGCCGCGCCTACAAAGGCCCTATTTGCGAATCCGGTCGTTGACGCGAGTGAAGCTCGCGCATCGACCGGGCTCGCGGAACGATCGTCCCCGACGTTGCGTACTATTACGTCGCAAACCGGTAGCAAATGCGCAGGTGAGGCCTGTGCGCTGTATGCCACCGTCGTCGTGGGGCGGTCGCCCCCTGCCGCCTCTATTCCGGCCGCCGTGTGAACCGATAGGTCACAGGCAGGCGGAGTAGGGCAGGTTAAATCGAACGCGCGAACCGCACCATCGAGCGCACTATCCAGCGAGTCTGGTGTGCTACCCGAGAGCGGTGTGCGAAAGCCGTCTTCGTACCCGCCGTACCCCTGCACGGGTGAAGCTCGTGCAGAAGCCGACGGCGATACGAAGGCACCGTCTATGGTGCGCGCATCGCTCACGGCCAGGTCAACAGCCGAGAACGATCCGCGCAGCGTATTCCTACCTAAATCCGGGTGTGCCGCACTACGTGCCGCACGGCCGGATGGGGGCCTACGCGTCACGGGACCTTCCGGTGGCCCCATAACGTTATTCCTACCGAGGGGGGCATCGGCGGTCAGATCCACCACCGACGCCGCCCGCCCTAGCAAGACAGGCGCCTCGGTCGTCGCCGTGATAACGGCGACGGCCTGGCAGCCTGGTAGACCTGCAGCAGATTTGCTGCGGCGAACGACTGAAGACGACAGGACTTTCTTCCTTCGCGTCTCGCCGATCTCAGCTCCGAGCCAACCCCCTTTAGCCTCCAGGTGACCCCTCTTGCAAGGGGCCCCCGAAAGCCCAGGGGGTATTTTGGAATCATGGGCATCCATTACTGGATGCCCACTCCCGGGCTGACAACCAGCGACACGTTCCGGCGTGTTATTATTACACGAAATTAACCGTTAGGATTGCGTCATGCATTAAATGCGTAGAAGGCGCGCGCGAAAAAGATTCAACGACTTACCCAATAGCCAAAAGCACTGCAATCCGCGCCGGGATCGAAACTAAATACACTCAACACGACACTACACAACTATTTCGCAATAGATCGCTTTCCAAAAGTGGAAATTGTGCGGAAAAACTGCAGAAAAATCCGAGATATTGAGCAGCACGTGTGCCTCGTTCGGCTGCTTCTCCGGAACTCTAGTGCGTACCTCTTGTTTAAACAGCCGGCGTTAAAACAGGTTACATTGTATTATATTTTTATATTGATGATAATTGCCCTCATAAGATTTACTTTGTTTTATATCGCAAACTATCCCATCTCCCGGGATGAAAAGTATCTATGTCCATTTTCGGTATTCAGACAAACAGATCGAGTTCCTATCGCACTTTTTTCTATAGATTATGAATTTTTATATCTATAAACTTAAGAAATTATTGGTCTCCCATACACACCTATATTTTAAGCCGTTCTAGTTTTATTTATATATATCCCCCGTCTATGTATCTGTAAACTACATAAACGACCAAAAGTACTACAACTACCAAAACTACCACAACTACCAACCAAATCTACCACAAACACCAAAACTACCGCAACTACCACAACCACCAATACTATCAAAACTACCATAACTACCAAAACTACCAACCAAATCTACCAAACCTACTGACTTTATCTACCACAACTACCAAAACTACCGCAACTACCACAAGTACCAATTTTATCAAAACTACCAATCAAATCTATCCCAACTACCAACCAAATCTACCACAACTATCAAATCTATCACAACTACCAAAACTACCAACCAAATCTACCACAACTATCCAAACTACCAACCAAACCAACCACAACTACCAAAACTACTATAACTATATCACAAATAAAAAAACCTATCATATTTTCTGGGATAACCTTTACATAAATTTATCCCAAAACCTATCCCTTTATCCGGAATGAAAGTATCCCGTGTCCACCCTCGTTATAAAATTTACATATATACCTTATTTCAGCCAGATCGGCCCATTAGTTCTTCCGTTAAAGCATCACAAACAAAAAGAAAATATATTCTTATCCCGGAAACTATTCCATTTTTCGGGATAATAAGTATCCTATGTTCATTCTATATATATATATATATATATAATGTGTTTTACTTTTTATATATAAATTAAAAAACTAATGGTTGCTCTAAAAAGAGAAACAACATTTAATGCTACTAATTCACAATTTCAATCAATCTATTATCTTTTAACAATTTTAAAATAGCACTTCATTTGTTTGTATTTTCCAACTGCTAAAACTCTGACAAGTGTGTTGTACAAGTGACATAACACTGACACTTGACGTATACAATGACCATGCGCGCCAAATTCAAACTAAATGAAGTTACTCTTCATTTACATCTCCCCTCCTTCTAGCAGGTACCCTGAGTTTATGATTCATCGACTAGGGGAATAAGTTTTGTTATATGGAAAAGATTTGACTCGCATTTGTTATGTCCTGTATCAATTCTGTAAATTGAGTTTAAAAACTTTTCTAATACTTTAAATGGACCAATTTTCAATTCGTCCAATTTTTTTCTGTTTAGCCGATTTCCATTTTCAACGTATACCCAATCTCCAGTTTTTAATTCACATTTTTTTCTGTCCTTATCATAGTATTTCTTATTATAATTGTGTGATTTTATACTATTTTCCAAAGCAATTTTTCTATCGTGCAATAAATCTGTATGTGTTGTTTCTTGTTTTAACTCATCTGGGAGAATATCGATATTTTTTCCTTCCAATAAGTATTTCGGGGAATATCCTGTCACAGTGTGTTCCGTTTCATTATATTTTTGGGTACACTCATGAGCAATGGTCGTCCAAGCCAGTTTTTGTTTTTTTTCGTTCAATTTACATCTAATTTTATTAACTAGTGTTTGGTTTAATCTTTCATTCAAACCATTAGAAAATGGTGCATTTACTGCAGTAAAAATAATAGGTATATTTTCTTTACACAAAAAATTCTTAAAATGTTTTGAATTTATTCCTGGATATTGGTCTGACAGAATTAGGCCAATTTTGTTGTTAAGTGTTACCTTTTGAACAAGCTTTATAAAATCCTCTGAATTTTGAGTTTTTGAAGTTAATTTATAGGCATATCTTGTAAAATGGTCAACTAGCAAGTGCAAATATGTTTTTGTTGAACGAGAGCCGCCAAATCCACCAATAGTATCTATAGATACTATCTCAAATGGGTAAGTAGCTGGCCCTAAGTGAGACATTAATCCAAATTTATATTTTACCCTAGATTTATTTTTTATACAGGTTTCACAGTTTTCACATATTTTCTTTATGTTATGGTTTAAGTTTTTCGCTGTATAAAAGGGAGTAATTTTATTTTTTATTTGTTGTATTCCTATATGACAGTAAGAATTATGTATCTTCTCTATTAGTTTTATACTAATTTTTTCAGATAGTATTATTTTTTCCTTTTTTCTTATCTTCTTGTAGTATATTGTGTCTTTTAATGTTAGTTTGGACTTGTTCTGTTTTATGTTTTCATTTGTTACTTGGTCATTTTGTATATCTTCGAGTTTAATTAGGTTTAC
Organism: Dendrolimus punctatus; assembly: GCA_012273795.1. Taxonomy (NCBI): domain Eukaryota; kingdom Metazoa; phylum Arthropoda; class Insecta; order Lepidoptera; family Lasiocampidae; genus Dendrolimus; species Dendrolimus punctatus. Next base: position 8,676,369 of record CM022544.1, read on the forward strand.
AATTTTTAAACACTCTTCTTGGTTTTCTTCTGGCTCTAGGACTGGATTTCTACTCAAACTTTCTGCTTCTAAATTGAATTTTCCGGGGGAATATATTACTTCAAAATTAAACTGTGATAAATAATATGTGAGGTCTCCCAGTTCATCATCTGTTCTAGAATTTATATTCATTCTCTCTAAAGGTTTATGATCAGTAAAAACCGTAAATCGTTTCCCTATGAGCCAGTGCTGCCAGTATTTTACTGCTTCTTTTATTGCTAAACATTCCAGATATATAGCTTTTTTCTTTTTTTGTGTGACATTCAATTTTCTTGAAAAATATGCACAAGGTTTTTCTTCTTTATTATATTGTGGTTGTTTCAATACAGCAACTATGCCTTGTATACTGGCATCTGTATAAATATAGATAGGTATATCTGGATCAAAAATTGCTAAAATGGGTTTTGAACAAAGTAATCTTTTTATTGTTTCAAATGATTCTTGGCATTTTTCTGACCAAATAAATTGTTGATTTTTCTTTAATAAGTTATGTAAAGGATCTAATATGATTGATATATGAGGCACATATTTTCCATAAAAATTTATTTTACCCAGAAACTGACGAATATTCTTCTGTGTTTTTGGAATAGGAAAATCCTTTATAGCGATCAAGTTGTCCTTCAGTGGAGTGATTGTATTATTTCTGATTATATGGCCTAAATATTTCACTGAGTTTTGTGCAAAACAACATTTTGAGAATTTTAATTTAAAGCCTTCTTTTATTATTGCATCTAACAGCATTGACAAGTGTTTAACATGATCCGTGAATGTTTTAGAAAAGCACAAAATATCATCTATGAAATTCACAGTGAAATCCGACAGATCATGTTTTCTTATAATATTACTTAATATTCTCTGGAAAATGGCAGGTGATGTCTTTAAACCAAATGGTAAAATATATATATCTATACTAAGTTTTATCCAAATCGGCCCAGTAGTTTTTCCGTGAAAACGGAATAGACAGACAGGCAGACAGACAGAGTTACTTTCGCATTTATAATATTAATAGGGATAATATAAATGCATAAGTACATGAATTTTTTTAATGCGAAGATGGCAAACACGCAGACGGCCCACGTTCTTGGGCCCAATTCTAAGGTGACCAACTGTACTCATTTACTAAGTTTTGTACTCTTTTTTCGCAAACCGTACTCTTTTCAAGTCCTGTACTCTGAAAGTACTCATTTTTATGTTCATCAAATAAGAGTAAATTTATATTTAAATGAAGATATGGAACGATGAGAAAATAGAAATTGACAAAAGATGGATAGTAATCTTTCGGCATTTTAGAGTAGAACATATCCCACATGACAATTTAAAAGTTTTAATAGAAATTTTCTTATGTTGTCCAGGCACTAATGCTGCTGTTGAAAGGGTATTTTCACTAGAGAATGATTGTTGGAGTAGTGAGAAGTCGCAACTTTCTGTAAAAACATTATCTGCCGTCTTAACAGTCAAATTTAATATGCAAAATGAAAGTTGTTCGTATGCTACATTATTAGACGAACATCCTCATTTAGTAAAATAATCCACTCCGAAAAAAAGTATATTTTTTAAAGAAAATTAAGTTTTTATCGTTTTTATTCTCCTTTTTCTTTCACCTATGAAATACTTGCAAAGTGTACTCTTTTGGAACAAATAATAGTTGGTCACCTTACCAATTCTGTTATTGGTATCTCCTTAAGATTACTGAACACTGTATGTTTACCTGATTTCGGTATTTTGTTAATTCCAATGAGCTTGCCCGTGGCACACCATTCTACCTTTACAAATATTTATAAGACTCGCGATATAAATGTTTAAGATTTTTGGTAGCTTTTTAATAGTCATTGCAGCTAGCGCCAGTTCTGTTAATGGTTATATTTTTTCTACTATTATTCTGGCGCGATGTTATAGAGATCTACAATATCGTCGATTTCGATTTAGTATAATACGATTTTTTGACACTATTGCAATGGAATCGCACTCTGAATATCTTCGTAACGCCAAGTTTTTGAAATAGCAGAATTGGGCTCGTGGAAAGTAGCTACCGCGGTTTACCGACGTTTGCAACACCGGGTGCGTAGCCAACATCTTGCCAGCCTTTAGGATGGGATAAAGGGGATGAGATAGGAGAAAAGTGTTATATATATAAAAGAAAGTCACGTTAGTTACACTATTTATAGCTCAAGAACGCCTGTACCGATTTGGCGGAAAATTGGTGGGGAGGATGCTTAGAACCAGGAGACGGACATCGGGACATTTTATCCCATTGGAACCGATAGGTGGCGCTGAAATCGGGTTCTAGAATCCTCCTAATCACCTGGACCGATTTTGGTGATTGTGTTTTTGTGTATTTGAGTTCTCAGTCAGTTCAGTTGTTTGAGTTGTGGGTCCCCGGATGGTTTAGATTCAAAATCAGAACCAGTAGGAGGCGCTGAGATCGGGTTCTAGATTTTAATTTTTTCAGATCAAGACAGTCTGCTGGGGCCGTTACTTATATATAATTACTTGTTAATTACATAAAATACGTGGGTGGTCTGAAAGTTTCCTACCTAAGAAAGATCAAACAAATGAAATCAAAAACCACTTATTGAGTAAAACATAAGTCACAATTTTTGAAACTCATTGGTCCCCAAACTAGGTCGACCTGTTTCTCGGGGACCTCCTTCCTAATGGTACAATTCAGATTGTGAATTTTTTGTTACAGTTACATTCATTTAAAAGAAAAAAAAGAAATATGTATGCATGAGTGCGTGCGTGTTATGTGAATTGTGCTATTGTGAATTTGTATGTGTAAAAAGATAACAAAGTTAATGAAATAAATAAGATTTCGGGATGTACATAATTGTGTTATGTATTTATTTTTAATCATAATTGCTGGCTTTTATAACTATTCGTAATCTCTGTAATAGAGTGTGACGCACAACGCCGGTACATTCATTAATCAGTTGACAATGATAATCCGTCTAAGATATGGAAATTTTTAAAATCGTTGGAAGTTGGAAAGTCAGTGCAAAATTCTGCCCCAAAAAATTTCAGTATTGATAACCTTAATCAACATTTCTCATCCGTTTCAAACTTTGACAATATTATAAAGTCAAACACACTTAAAAATCTTTCTTCATTTCCAACTCCTTCTCATTCTTCTTTTTTCTTAGTCCATTATCTGATTGTGATGTTGAGATTGCTATTAAGTTTGCTTCTTCAAATGCAGTCGGCAGCGATGCTATTAGCCGTAATATGATTATCCACATCCTAGATGTCATCAATCCTATCATCACCCATATATTTAATTCCTCATTAACCAGTGTCATCTTTCAAGTAGCATGGAAAGAAGCACAGGTTATTCCTCTCCCTAAAAAACAACCCTACATCCTTCTCAGAATTCCGTCCAATTTCCATTCTTCCATTTCTGTCTAAACTTTAGAGCGCGTAGTCCATAAGCAATTAAGTACCTTCCTCAATACAAACTTATTATTAAATCCTTGTCAAGCCGGGTTTCGTGCAGGTCACAGCACAGTAACAGCTCTAATAAAAATTACTGATGATATCCGTTATGGGATGGAGAATGGTAAGTGGACTATACTATCATAATATTTTCTTAAGTTTTCGCAACTTGTACACATAATAAAACTACGTTTTAACGGTTTTAAGCGCGGTAATTTATTTTATTTAGGTTTAATTAGTGGTAATTACCGCGCTTAAAACCGTTAAAACGTAGTTTTATTATGACTATACTATCGCTGCTTGACTTTAGCAGTGCCTTCAATAATGTTGACTATGACATTTTGCTCGGAATTTTTCGCAGTCTTAACATATCTTCCACAGTAATAGACTGGTTTCACAGTTACCTTCATGGAAGCCGGTAGCGAATCCGTGTTGAAGACGATATTTTGTCATGGTGCGGTTTAACTGCTGGCGTTCCACAGGGCGGCGTTTTATCTCCTCTTTTGTTTTCTGTGTTAATTTACTCCATTTCCTATCATTTGACTTCATCTTATCACCTCTATGCAGACGACTTACAAATCTACACCCAAGCTGCGGCAGATGATTTACCTAATGCTGTTGATCGAATTAATATCGATCTGAAGTACATACATCACTGGAGTACAATGTTTGGTTTTGCAGTAAACCCTCAAAAGTATCAGGTGATAGTTATCGGTAGCCCAAGAATGAGAGCTAAAGTAAACTGGCGAGCTTTAACGAAGGTTGTTTTTGACGGTACTACTATCCCTTTGACCGAACAGTTAAAAACTTGGGTATAATCATCGACAGTGAACTGTCTTAGAAGCCTCACATATCCGAATTGAGTCGTAGAAGTTTTCTATCATCTAGGTCTCTTAGAAGGCTGAGAAACTTTTTGTCTACTGCTACCAAAATTATGCATGCAGAGAGAGAGAGACTTCAGAATCTTTGTGGTTTCCTTGTTTATAAATTGGTCTTATTATTGAAGTTTTTAATTCACTCGCATAAACTCCATTTTTTATACATAAATTTGTAAATTTACACATACACAATATAGGACTTATGTGTTCAACACTACCTTTTAAGTCCATTACACGAATATCATCAATCCCGGGTGACTGATTACTATTTAAATTAGATATTATTTGGTATATACCCTTTGGACATACTGACTTAAATCTAGAATAATCGGTTACATTCATGTTGTGATTTTAAGGCGTGTATTTCTTGTGTAAAAACTCGACAGAAATTATTACAAACATCTTCCAATGCAATTTCGCTAAAATATTTGCACATTATGCTATCGAAATCTAATTTTTCATACACTGCTTTATTAGTTTTATTTCTATATCTCGTATACTGTAATCGCAATGTCATATTTTTTGATCATTTTTCCATCTTTTGATTATGTATCTTTATAGTTTAACATTTGTTTTAACTCTTCCGTTACCCATATATGATGTTTTCTCTTTCTAATCTTGATATCTACTTTTGATGTGGTATAAATGTTGTCAAATATGTTACAGATTTGTTCGTCGAGTACAAAACAAGAGGATTATCAATTAATAATAAATCTTTCCACGCTAAGTTATCTAATTTTTCCTATTTTATTATTACAAAGTATAGTATATTATTTAGTATAGTAAAGTATAGTATTTAGTATAGTACAACAACGAGGTAACTGGTTTTCTTTTCGCTTTGCTATTGAAAGCCCTGTTAAATAGCGATCAGAATTTTCGTAGTAAGTACCTATGCGTGTGTCTTTGTTTCGCCGTACGAGTTCTTCTCTTGACGCACGGTTCGCACAAATATATGATCGATACACTATGTCACTGTCCGCTGTTACTACCTCCCGCGTTACGTCCTGTATGCAACACTCCCAGCCACACTCAAGCCCAGACTAGATAGTCTATTTAAGTATTTATGAGCAGATACAACCATTTCTCCTGGGATAATGTTAATGTTACACTAACCCATAAAATCAAATTGTTTTATTAAGAATAGAACTAATCATACTTTTAATATCTTTCTTCTTTTTTTTTATTGCAGGAGTTCAGCAGACAGGCAGACGGCCCACTTGATGGATAGCGGTTACCATCGCCTATGGACATTTGTAACACCAAAGGTACTACTAATGCGCTGCTGCTCTCTTGAAGGAGACTGGAGCCTGGTCACTAATGCCGGAACACAACTAAGGGTTGTTATGGCGACATACTTTAGACCAGGGGTGGTAGCCATCCAGTCGGGCAAATGCCCTACCACCTGGCTGTGGGTTGTTTTGTCGCCTCTTACGACAGGCCGCCCGGCCGCAGGAATTTGTATTCTTTCTCCGTTCCTGCACGGATATAAATCTGTGATATGAATTTGTAATATCTGTCGTAAATTTGTCTTTAATTGACTGTGAAGTCAAATAACGACAGTTTTACGACAGAAATTAATAGTATAATTGAAGACATGAGTGGATGAAGGTGATAAGTCGCATAATTCCAATTCTGAGTAATTCGAGATAAAAGTTTTACTTTTATTTGAAACTGAACTGAACTTAACACCTTTAGCAACTTTTTATTTCTTAAATATGCCTTATATCTGTGGTCTAAGGTCTGTAGTCATTTGGTATCGACTTATAACATTCATCTATGCAAAAAAAGCAAAAAACTGAATATGCGACATATCACCTTCATCCACTCACGTCTTCAATTATTATTCATAATTAGTTTATATACAATGATTAAATCCATTTTACAATTTTTAATTAGAAATTCACCGTGAATTAACTCATGATATAGGCAGGGCTGTAGCTAGAGTCGAATTTGAGGTAGGACAGGATTGGTTACAGGTAGGGCCGAAGTAAAAAAACAATTGTATCGATTTTTGACTAAAACACTATTTACCGTACAATTCACTTAACCAAACTACAAACAATCATAATCAATCTAGTTTATTTTAGTTTAAAAGGGGCCACAGATTGCATTATAACCCATATTTGCAATTTATGGTACGGGGAATCCCCTCTGCATCACAGAAATTATAGTTAAATAGACCTATCGCTTGATGTGATGGCGCTTCAAATACCATCTATAAAGATAATAAAAAAATATTATAATATGAAATGAATGTGACTAACTGAGGTACGTTGGAAAAAGTTTTGATACCTATCGCTACAATCTTTTTATCTCAAACTATGAACAAACAAATGAATATAAAAATATATTAATTTAATTTATCTTAATTTTTCGTATTTTTAAGGTAGGGCATTGACCCACAATGATACCCCCCCCCCTAGCTACGGGCGTAAACATAGGTTTATATGTTTTTTCTTAATGTCCATTTGTAAGTAATTTATTTATTCCCCTGTAATATTTATCTCTCTTAAACATATTATATCGATTTTAAATTTGAATTTTCAATAAATGACTTTTTGCCTTTACCTAATGAATTTTTTTCTAACTTAGGCGAGACTATTTATACAGTCATTAAACATGTAACAAGTGCAGTACGAATTGACGTTTGACACTCTGCCTTAGTCGCTATCAGGACTAGGCATAGCCCGAAACAGATATATTTTACATTTGACTAAAAAGTTAGGTACTTCTAGGTTTGACTGAAAATAATTTAGTGAAAGACCGAAATTGAAATATACATCGGGTTGAGGATAAACCAGTTATTCTGGGAAGAGACTGCATATTGACCTTCGACTATAACTTCGACTAACCTTACTGCTAGTTTGCTTTTAGTTTGTGTTGATTCAGTTTGCTTCAACGAATCGGTTAAGGCGCGATTAGGATCGCAACGGAGCGATACTAGCTATATAGTGAAAATACTGTGATTCCTTGTCGTTTAACCTTACTGTCGGTTAAAATTTAACATAAGTTCCATACAAGTAATGTCAAAATTCAACCGATGATAAAACAAGTGAATGAAATAGTACGACACCTTCGTTTTATTTCAATAAAACAAATTTGGATCCTGGCCAGGGTAGGTAGTTTTTCTGGCCTAATGTGCACACTGTTAAAATATGCACATTGTTACAGTAAGCACGGGCTGGCGGTGAAAAAAACATCTTGATGGCACTTACACATTGAGATAACTGGCGTCATCGGTCTAGATCCACTATGGCGGTATGTCGTTTCTTATAAGACCCTGGCACAGCAGGAACACTGGTAATTAAAATTGGCACCCAAACTTAGACATTTTATTTCCCCAAGTTAAGCAAGTTACGCTTGTGTTATGGGTAATATAAACCGGACCAGTCTGGTGCTCATCGCAAAAGAACGGAAAGTTTGTTTGTGAAATATTATGCGGGGAATCAAACTCGGAGCTCACTCATCCATACAAGCTGTCCAAAAAGTAATTAGTTAAATACGTTTCTTCTATTATAGAAATTAATAAATACGATAGGAATTTAAAAGTCTAAACAATCAAACAAAGATTTATTGACAAATATATATTTATTGGTATAAAAAATTATAATAAAATTTGGAAATTAGTTATCAGTTGGTATATTTTGTATTTATGCCATTGAGATTCATGCTCTTGATTTAATCAATCGTTTAAAGTTGTACATCGATTGAACAAAATTTAACATTGGGTTATATCATAATATAATATGTATAATGTGTACAATGTACGTGTAAGAATTTACATAACATATGTATGTAAATAACGTATTAAAAAAGGTAAGTTCTAAGGAATTTTGATACCCCGTTTTTGAGCCTCCTCCTCGTACTGCTTCTTATATTTGCCAGTTGGGTCAAATTTGTCGCAGAGACTTTTCCAGTGCTCTGGTTTCTTTTCAATAAGATACCTAATACAATATTCAATTCCCTCTTTCTGTTTCTCAGTGCATTCTTCACACCCATTTTGAAGAGCATCTTCGAAGTGACCTAAAAATATAAGAATTAACAATGAAAATAAAATAATTATTAGTCAGTCAGATGCGATTTTTGACCAGTATTCAGAAGCGGACATTCACATTTCCAATTCATTTGAGACACAATTTATAAATTTACAGAATGTCAAGGCCTCCCATCAAGTTACCGCCAATAAATAAGTTTATTGCCGGGTTTGGTGTTAGTGCCTTGTTTTGTAATCCACCTGCATACGACTTATAACCGTTTGATTCGTGACATAATACGTATTTGTGGTGTGAAAATAAAGCTCACGAAGAAAACAGTCCACTGATTATCCCGAAAACTCACTAACTATACCAACACAATTTATTAATTTTTTAGCGGTCAACCGGTATCATTATATTTTGCAAAATCAATGTAAACGTACATGAAGTTATTAATTGCGGAAGAAGGCGAGTTCCTAACCTATTTATTTTTGAGAACTTTTAGAAGTATTTATAGTTATTCTACTAATCGGACTGGAGACTAATCCAACAAATCAAACATTATAAAAATCGGTCCAGTTGTTTTTGAGTTATAAATAGTGTAAATAACCCGCCTCTGTTTTATATAGTAGGTATTTTATATCATAATTTTCTTACCTCTGGCTTCTTTGCCCTCGGGAGTGCAGGGTCCTTTATCGAGGAAACAATTCATATAAGCTGTCAATAACTTATCATTTTCAATAACCTCTTTATAATTGAAATTATCATATTTATCGGTATATTTCCCGGAGACTACTACCGCTAGCAGGCAGCTCAGAAATATAATGCCCTTCATGATTTTCTGCAAACAGAAACAAAATAACATATAATAAATAAAACAAAACACATAAAAAAAAGAAAAAAAAGACACAATAAGAAAAGAAGAAAAAGGTTAACTGTCGTAAATGTATGTACACACACACAGAAATAGAATACGCTAAAGCAATAAGACATTGCATATGTAAAGCATGAATATACAATTATACTAGGATATGCCCGCGGCATTATCTCCGCTTGACTTGAAGTTCTGGCGGGATTTCCGGGGATACAAAGCACTGTAGCATGTGAAAAAGAATGTAAGGTGTCGGTTTAGTGAACACTGTAATAAAAAATACATGTGTGTCTCCACCGGTTTTAATGTACACGGCGTGTTTAGAAGTTTATAGTATTATAGAAAACACACATAAAAATGTACATCACATTTACGGCAATGCGGTTAGAACTCGGCATTATGAACGACGACCTACGAAAAGGGCTGACGTAGTGCTCAGATTCAGTTCCAGCCTTTATCCAAAGAAATATTATGATTTCTACTGAATTTAATTCACAAATATAATTTATGGCACTAAGAATATAGAGAGAGTGCGCCGTCGCGTTATTTTAGCGTCTTTCTAACCGACTTTAAAGAAGGAGGAGGTTTTCAACTCGTCGTATAAGCTTATGTATGTGCAGCCACAACTTTTTAAATTTTAGCTTTCAAGTTCATCACAAAAATTACTGTATAGAGAACACTTTCTTCTATGTATGACACATATAAGTTACAATTTAATTTTACTTTCTATTCCATGGCAATGTGTTATTGCTGTTAAGGAGAAGAAGCGGCAAGAAAGTCCCCAGCAACAGGCCTGGCTAAAAATTTATTTTGTTTATATTTCTTAACCTATTTATATCTCAAGTTCTTTTTTTATGTTTTATACAGAAGTATGAATTGCTTGTCGAAGAATTAATGGAGTTGTAGCAAACACTGCGTGCGTAGTAAGACAAAGACACAGTAAGAGGAAAGAAGAATGTTATTATTGTTATAATAATGACTAGAATTACTAAAAGTTTGTACTAGAACACATCTAGATATTTGGAAAAATTAAAACCTTATACAGACGATTGCATAAGAGGCTGGAGCGAGCTGCTATGTAAGTGGAGTTTTATCATTTAAATGTTCTTCAATAGTGTAATAAAGAAAGATTTTTCAAGAAAGATAATTTTAAATTTGGTTTTAAGTTTATTGAAAGGCAGATCTAACATTTCATTCGGAATCTTATTGAAGAAGCGTATACCTACTCACAGTGAGCTAAGATTATAAGATCATTGCCTACTCCCAAAAAAGAGGACAATACTTTTTATAATCTAAAAGATGGCAATACCAGTCTATTACAATGCCTGGTATTGAAATTTTGAACATCCTTATACTGCTTGTAGGCACTCAAATTATTAGGAATATAAGTTATACGTATTATTAAAAATATATTGACAGGCGACCGATATCAATAATACTGATTTCCTTAAAGCGTTCCTAAGAGACTCCCGAGGGCCGATAAAGTAAATTGACCTTACCACTCTTTTTTGTAAAACAAATATGGTCTCTAAGTCAACAGCGTTGCCCCATAGTAAAATACTATAGGATATGACACTATGGAAATAACTAAAATAAACTTATATAATAAACATTGTCAGAACAACAAATTATAGTTTATTTATATTTTACCTGGCACCGAGTTAAAGATGTTGTAGAACGTTTTATGTTTTGCTTTTTAGTTACTCTTAAATTCTTTTTTGTTACAATTTTTTTATCTAAAAACGTGAATGGTTTCAAAACCTGAATTGGGGCATGCGTCGAGACAGTTTCTCTAATCAATTGCATATATCTTTATTGTTAAAATTGAAAGGTATGTACATGGCAATAAAATCACCGGGAGAATGCATGTCGATAATCAATGTGTGATGAAACGCTTTAATCTTGGCGTTTATTTTTTTCATCCAAGACAGAAAATGCATTTTTTAAATCGCTCAGTGTATTTAAATATTATATAATCTTTCGAAAAGTTTATTACACTATATTTGATAAAATGCCGCGCTTAAAACCTAGTTGTAATTATCAGACGCGAAAACATTAGAAACTACTACATCAGAAGATATTTTTAAAATTAATATAATTCATCAAATTGATCGTGTAGTAGCAGAAGGTGATGTCAGGAGCCTTAAGAACAGACGAGCGTGCATGACAAGAACTATGAATGTCAAAGAAGCAAGTGAGGTGTGTAAGAATAAGCCTAAATGGCGCTCTGTTGTTCGTGCCTACCCCGCAAGTGACCTGACGTGAAGTTATGTATGTATGTAATATAATTCTAATATTATAGGCAGGACTTAAATAAAATAAATTAAACACGTAAGAGCGATGATTTATGTTATATGGTATGATTTAATAAATTAGAAAATTCTACGTACCGTAGCCGCTTACTTGTAAACACAAGTGATGATAGTTCACTATGATGTTGGTCGTAATCATATACTGGTATTTATACTCCTTGCCGCTGTGGTAAAAACATCTAATTTGCTTCTACACACGTCATTATTTTATCTATTCATCTCTGATTCATAAAAACCTATCATGTATTCTTCAATTCGGCGGTTGCATTAGCTAAGGTTCTCTAGTACGTTTTTCTACATATAGTTACGAACTGACAGAAACTTACCGTGCTTCTACGAATGTTCACGAACGCTGTCTTAATGTTTTTGTTTATTATGCACATTTTAATATATTTTTAAAATCGGTAATAAATCTCTAACCCCAGTACGATTTTTATGTATTTTTATATAATATTATAGTCATAATATCAGCCCGATAACTTCCCAGGCTCACGCCTTTCGTATTAACGGGAGTCTCGTGTATATTGACTGAACCGATCTTCTATAAAGAGAAACGGATAGTATACCCACACGCTTGTCCAAGGCGGATTGGCGGGTTTGATATCGGTTATCTCGATGTGTAAAGTTTCATCACAACGCTTTCCTTCACTGGTAGCATAAGAATTTTTATTTTAACAAGCTGTTGTTATCCTCACTCGTGTGTAACGGAATTTTATAACCTCGTCTTCACCCGCTTCTATACCCTTGATTAATTTGATAATTTGCACGTAAAGAGGACAGTATAATAATTTCATAATTTTGTTGTAATATTCTGAACTGATCATTAGGTTTATGTTGGTTTTTAAGGCTAGTGCGATCTTTTTGATCCATACCTTTACCGTAAATTACATGTTGCTATTACTTTGAAAATATCAAGAACTAATCCAAGCCTAGCCAGAACTAAGAACGCTATTGCCACGCTACAGTACCGACTAAAATCCTCCTCGATATTCCGTCCTTCGCCTTTAATGCTAGAACCTCAGGTATATGGCCTAGCGCCTCTGCTGGCCCGGGCAGGTGGTGGCCCGTTGACCTCATCCACTCCCCAGAGAACTAACGTTTGTCTCCCGGCATCTTCACACTCTCATTGCGTGAGGCGGTCTGTAAATTGCTCATGGGAGGACAGGTGAGAGCGCGCGGAATACGTCACACTCTCATCTCGACGGCATAAAGGTGGGCGAGGAACCCTTTCCCCGCAAGACTGATATCTACCTCAGTATGTATATGTAATGTATCAGTATGATGATCTAACGAGCTAGCTTTCTGCGTATCGAACCATGCAAGACCTTGACCTTAGTCCAGTATTCTACTTAGATTCTAAGTGTCCAGTGGATTATATAATGAATTAATTAGATCTTTTGTCCAATTTTGTTCAATTTGTATTCTTCAATTAATTATGAACGTGTCATAAACATATTTAATTTTAAATTTATTATTATAGCAAAATTCGTGCGAATTTACTTTTGTGCATTTATTTCGAGAAATAGAGATATACATTTTTAATACGTTTCCATTTTTAAATTAAAACATAGTTATAATATAAATGCCTGAGTACATTTGTTTTTTATTATGCACTTTTTTTTTGAGGCGAGGGAAACTGCTTGCCGATTTACGCACACCTCGGCCGTTGCAAGGACGGACGCACGTCGGTCGGGGGCGGCATCGCTGCATGCAATAAATAGTATGCTTTTAGTAGTGATCCACCCGCGATCGACTCAGGTAGTGTGGAAAGACTCAAGAGAAACTGCACGGGCTGTGACCTAATACCCACTAAAAACCCCCTCGTCCCGTTACGTCCCCTGCGCTTCCGTTGGGAATTTATTATGCACTTTAATGCAAGATTGGCAAACAGGTAGGCAAGGTACTTGGCCCAATTCTGTTATTGGCCTCTCGTCGAAATCGCTATTGCTTGCTTGATTTCGGTAATCTGTTAATTCTAATGGGCTTGCCCGTGGCACATCATTTTATTATTATAAATAATCATAAGAGTCGCGATATAAGGGCCTTACTTGTAATAATCTTGTTAATAAAGGAATAGCCATCTCTTAAATAAGAGACTCTTAAGCCCCTAATCAATGGCTGTTTCAAATAAGACTTGCCATCTTGCCTATTAGCAGTCACTTAAACTACCTCTCGATGTTGGTTATTTTTGACAGTTATTTATGAGTTACTTTACCACCACCTTCTTATCTTTAAGAGGAGTTTATGGATAAGATTTTCGTTAATCAGTTGCTGAGCAGTTTCTTAAGAATTAACACACGATTATAAGTAAGGCCTAAAATGTTTAAGATTTTTGGTAGCTTTTCAATATTCATTTCGGTTAAAGCTATTTCTCCCAAAGGTAATCATAATAATAAAACTTTATTTATATTTCTACACAACAGATTCAGTAAGAAATTTGGGAGACTGGTGCCTGAAATAGATTTTTAAGGCTGGTGTGCACCGAAATTTAACCGACGTTAACCAAAAATAATCACTGTTTTTCCATACATTTTTGGTGATTATTTTATTTTAACTATCGGTTACAAGTCGGTGCACACCAGCCTAAGTAATCTGTATGACAGGCGACCAGTGAGCTACTCCGTGGCTAAAATAAGTGATTCCTAGATACAATATATATACATACACTAGCTGTCCCGGCAGACGTCGTCCTGCCCAGTAAAAAATAGGGGTTGATCGTAGAGGGTTGAAAATCTAGGGTTGTATGTATTTTTGTATGTTGTATCATAAAAAAATAGAAATTAAAAATTTTGTCTAAAAAATAAATAAAAAAATTTAGGGGTGGACTACCCCTAACATTTAGGGGGATGAAAAATAGATGTTGGCCGATTCTTATAGATACTTAGTTAGTTGACCAGCGTGACAATCTACAAAATGTAATCAGTAGTTTCAATGATTCTAGTTATACATATGAGAGGGCATTGAGTCGGATTTCAAAACTCGAGATCAGTCTTTGCGAGGTTTACAAATCCATTAATAGCCTTGAAGAGAATAAAGTATCTAGTGGGGTAAAAGCAACTCAAAGCCTTAACTTTGAATTATTAATTGATAGTCCTGATGAGGATGCAAGACTCTAGAACCTAGAACCTATACTTAATTGCACAAAAATGAACAGTCATAAAAAGATTAAAACTTAAATTAAATAATATTAAAAAACTAGGAGACTACTAAAAGTTCAACTGTTAAATAAAAAACTGTATTCTTTGAAAAACCAAAATGTATGATACAATAATTAGTGACTTAAATTAACAATTATCTAAGAATCTTTGTACCTATGAGACTGAAATTAACAATTTAGAAACGAAATCATCAGTATAATTTAATGAATAATACTGAATTAGTTAAATTTAATTAATTTAAAATTTGATGAAGTCTGTAAACAGTTAAGTAAGACTAATAATTCTGAAATATTTGTAAATTAGTTAATCCTATTATGATGTACAATCAAACTATCTGTAAATCATGTCAACTTTCTTTTAATAAGCAAACTATTAAAATTCAAATTTATTTGGATAAAATTGGACAAGGCTGCGTTGGCTGCGGCCCTGGTGTATCAAACGTCTATAGGAGACGGTAACCACTTACGACAAGTGACAAGCCTCACTATCTGTTAAATTTAACATAAGCTCCTTAGAAGTAATGTCAAAATTCAACCGACTTACTACTAGTCGGTTTGCTTGCCAGTTATGCAGTAAAAAAAGAGCTGCTCGGTGATTCAAGTTCGCTGCTTCCAGCATAATTTAACTTTTTACTTATTAATTGTATTGCTTTTGGTAATTGTTTGTTGTGTTAAGCTTTTAGTTATTTTTTGATCATTGTTCATTTTATATTGACGTTCGTGTTGCCATTAGTGGACTTCGGGCCTAAAGGGCTTCTTATGGAGAATCGCTTAACGAAACTGACACTCGTCTAGATGTACTAGTAGGTCTAAGACTTATCATAAAAACGTAATTTATGTAAATACTTGTAATATTCTTAAAATGCGAAAGCAGTCGCTTTATATTCCTCTGCTGTAGGAATGTATTCGCTGTCACTGGATGCTTTGAGGCCATCTATCCCACGTACGTTCAGGGCTGAATGTGCGACGCTGAATCATAAATCCACAAATTGTTTATCTGTAGTTTATTGTTAGTATTATTTATTTTTAAGATAGTTCAGTATTATGATATTTCTTTATTTATTGCATTATTTAAAATTTTCTAAAGCAATAATTACACAACATAATAATTACACACTTTTTTTTTCTTCATGATATGATTTATGGTAATAAGGGACCTCCGTTTCTACAAGACTGTATCGAAGGGCAAGTTGCTGGTAGATAATTCTGGCTACGAGGTTACGTCTGTGCAAGTAGTCGACATTGGAAAGATTTGAACAGCCGTAAACTATATGCCTTGGCGATGATATGTCCGATAGATATCCAAGGCGCTATCCTTCAGGATATATTAGCTATTCGTCTTGATAACTTAACTTCGTCTAAAATGTCAAACAAAACCTTTGGTTTCCTCAAAGACGTTACCGGATCGTACCCAGTTTAACGACGCTAACGGATCTGCATCGGACCCTGTTAAGTTCTCTTTAGTCAACGAAAGCATGATGATAACATTGTTTACTGCCTCAACATTTCTATGCAGGCCCACGACTACCTTCAGCAAATATTTAAACCTTTGCTAGATGTATAGTTTCACTACCGATAAACATGGGGGATGAATACGATGTGTCGCCCTAAATCGAAGGGTCCTTGCCTGATGGAGTCTTCGATTTATGGCATCCTACTCTGTTTGATTCCACCTAAGTATGCCAAGGAGTATGCCAATGCGGGTATAACTTGCTGATGAAGGCTCTGATCTTATTTCCACCAAAGAGAAGCCTGGTCAAAACATTCTTCACGCGGCTAACGAATCGGTCCTTCACTGTCGGTTTTACGTCAGCGTCAGTATTTTTTTTATTGCATGAATACAGCAGACAAGCAGACAGCCCACCTAATGAAAACGGTTACCATCGCCATGGACATTTGCAACACCAACAACTTTATAAATGCACTGCTGCTCTCTTGAAGGAGCCTGGAACTTGGCTACTAATGCCGGAACATGACTCAAGGTTGTTATGGCGACTCCAGACCAGGGTTGATAGCCATTCAGATGGGCAATACTCTGACGCCTGGCTGTGGGTTGTTTTGTCGCCTCCTACGACAGACCTCCCGGCTGCAGGAAATTGTATTCTTTCTCGGTTCATGCACGGAACACGGAACAGCTATACCTAAAAACTCTGAGATACAAATACTTGGATACTTGTATGTGTCGGTTTCGAAGAGGGCTTTGATTTATTTTAATAAGAATTAGTGTTATTATTGTTATTATGTGCAATTTATCTATGGTTGTTTTGTTCTTAACAACAGGTTAGTGATTAATTAACCGACGAATACTTTAATTGTATTTATTGATATGCGGATCACTACATAAAAACAATTTATTATTTAGAAACATATTTATTGGTAAAAAACATATAACAAATTCAAAAATAGTTTTCTATTATATCAGTTAACAAGTTTTGTTATACAACATTTTACGCACTTGCTTTATTATATAATAGGACGTAGTATATATACATAAGTACATAAATGTAAAACATATTTACAATATCAATATTATATTAAAATGTAATAAAGGGTAATTATTTAGGAAGTTGGACGCCTTCTTCTTTGGCTAACTTCTCGTATTTTGCTTGATATTTGCCATTTGGGTCATATTTTTTGCTGAGTTTTTTCCACTCCTCAGGACTATTTTTTATCAAAAATTTTATGCAATATTTAGCCCCCTGCTTCTGCTTATCAGTGCACTTGCTACACTCGGTTTCAAGAGCTTCAGTCAAGAGTTCTATAAAATAGAAAAAATAAAATAACTTTG
Source organism: Dendrolimus punctatus (assembly GCA_012273795.1). Lineage (NCBI taxonomy): Eukaryota > Metazoa > Arthropoda > Insecta > Lepidoptera > Lasiocampidae > Dendrolimus > Dendrolimus punctatus. Next base: position 8,693,817 of record CM022544.1, read on the forward strand.
CATATTAAAGAGCCTAGCCAAAAGAATAATCTTAGTGGATCAGTATCACATTTGGGTCATATACCATAGCCAGTTGTTTTTTCAAATACTTAGTCTTACATACTAGAATATATCTCTATGTTCAATACTCTATATTGGAACAACCTTTATGTTCTAATCCTATTATAAGCAATTTTATCATACGTATGCTCAGTCTTTTCGAAGGAAAGATTTTGCTGTGCATACTATTGCTTGACATGCGCCTATAAAATAGTTCTAGTAATTAACGAAGTTGAGAGGGCTTTACTTGTTTAAACATGAATCTATGTGTGCATGAGACCAAAAGTGGGTGGGTATGTTTGGACGGCACGCTAGCAACTGATTTTACCTTCAGAAACGCATATTATCGCTATGTGCATGTGCATGTTCAATAACGAATAACCCCGCTTGAAATCTTGAGTTGCAAGAACAACAAGAAACCGCTCACGATAAAGAAAAGAGTGACATATTATCTCTTTCGCTTAGAAGAGCTGTATTTAGTTACGTAGAGACACAGAATGCAATCGGTAAAACATTTCTCGCTCCAGGTCTTACAAGATTCAAAACTGTTAGACGGAGCCTTGATTTCTGAACGACACATCTCGTTCTAGCTCAAGAGCTGAGAGTTACCTGTGCATTCTTATTACAAGACGCTGCTGGCGGACGCGGCTGAGGGGCGTGGCTTATGACGTATTTGGATAAGGAAAATCCACTGAAGTGTGCACATTATAAGTGGTAACTCTCGGTCGTGACCCTGAGCGTTCGCACCTACTAAACCAATCTGCAGAGTGTGTTACGGTTCTGGTGTACATAATGTTCGGACGCATCCGAAGGAGCCGTCACGTAACGTGTAGAGCGAACTGTGTTGTGTTGACACAAACGTTGACATTTTACGTTATACTGCTCACGCCTTAGCACAATATACTTAGGGTCTATTCTTTACACGTCCGTGTGGTACACACCTCAATTATTTAAACTGGTTCGTGCGCTCTACCGTATCTTTACCTATATAGATATCTATATGTGCACAGACGCGGGATCTGCAGTGCTTCAGCGGAAGTACTCTAGTCATAGCCGCTTATTACGCTTAGACAAAGCTGCTGCTTTACTATATATTATACATACAGTTTCCAAGTGTTTATTTTACTTTTGACACTTGCACGTCTAACAAGTTGCATATTTCTTGATAGTAAAGTCCACATGAACAAATGAAATAATTCGACGGGTGCAAAGTAAATAAAGTTATCTACAAAACGATGATTTTTAGTTTATTGTATAATCGTTTTAATAAAACATTCTTTACAATATGACATCATTTGTTTTGCATATATGACATTACTTCAATAAATTTTCGTACGTAAAAAAGCCAGCTATGTATTTTCTTTCAAATACTACGAAGTTAATACGACCATCTTGTCGCTCTCCTGTAAAGTAGCTATTTTGTAGATATCTCTTTTTACTTTGCACCCGTCGAATTGTTGAACATTATATTTGTGGGTGACGTAATTGTGATGTTTTGTGATTCATTTAATGTACAGCCTATTAAACAATCGACAATATAACTAAAATAAATGTAAAGTAATCGATTTGAAAACAAAAATAAAAACCTACTTAAAAAAATGATTGAAATTTATTTATGAATTAAGTCTATTTCTATAACAAATTGAGTCGGTAACGCTTTAGGATATAACTAATTGATCCGTCATTGAGCTGTCAAAAGTAAAAATAAAGGCTGGGAAAGACGAGGAGATGATTTTTTCTTACCTTTGAGTTTTTTGCCTTCAGCAGTGCAGGGTCCTTCTTCAAGAAGGCATTTTAAATAAGCTTGCCGTAAATTATCGTTCTCCATAATTTCTTCTAAATTGGTATTATCATATTTATCGGTATATTGCTCACAAGCTACTACCGCTAGAAGGCAGCTCAGTATTATAACGCCTTTCATAGTGTTTTGCAAACTGGAAATGAAAATTGCGACTTAATTATAAATAAAAATAAATAAATCGGCAGACAAACACACAAACTGTACATCCCCAAATATAATATAATATAAGCAGTGTAGTTTGTGTTATGAGTAATATACACCGGACCACTCTGGGGCCGATCCCAGACACCCAGACCATAGTAAATAAGGGAGAAAATTAGTTAGTTATTTACCATACCAGGAATCGAACCCGGAGACTCTGCGTTGCATTGGTAGGCCGGCAAAGGCTTAGCCCGCTTAACTACAGAGGCCGTTAAATTGTTAACAAATAATCAAAGTCACCAAGAATAACGTGATGGAATGAACACTTTAAATGCACCTTTGGCCTATCTCGATAGCTCGGCTAACGCATGTACGTCTCTTTCCACAATGCAGTTTCGATTCCTAACCCAGAAGTATACTATTCGCTGCGTTTCCATAAAATTTAGAAGGCTGATATAGTAGATATGGAACGTATACAGGGTATTTATTGCTATTATATCTAAATTACCGATGAAACGTTTTAATTTGCTAAACATTCAGTTAAACTTTTCATGCTGACCGATGTACGTTTTTGAAAAGTATATCCATGACTAAGCAGCCCAATAATTGAGAAAGATAAGAAAGTTCTGTAAGTATAATACCGACACTTTTGAAAAATCGTATTATGAATATGGCGTGTGTCTATGACTTCAGGGCTTAAAATGGATTCATAGGTTCGTATTGTAAACTAATCTAGCTATTTTAAATCAGCACCAGAAAAATATCCACGGGATTGCCAGGATAAAAGTAGCGCAGGTTTTTTGTCTAATGTATATATTTGCTGTCGAACAGCGAAAACCACATCAAAATCGGCCTAATAGATTTAAAGTGTATTACGAACAAAGAGACAAACCGACAAAGACAAGAAGAGACGGCAGACAGACGGCCCACTTGATGGAATGCGGTTACCATCGCCTATATATACGATACAAATGCGCTGCTGCCCTTCTAATGGATACTGGATCCTGGTCACTAATGCCGGAACACAACTCAAGGCTGTTAAGGCGAAATACTTTAGACCAGGGGTAGTAGCCATCCACTCGGGCCAATGCCTTCCCACCTGGCTGTGGGTTGTTTTGTCGCCTCTTACGACAGGCTGCCCGACCGCAGGATATAGTATTCTTTCTCCGTTCCTGCACGCATGACATAAGTAGCCGTCTGTAGATTGAAACAGACACGCGATTGCTAGAATTTTATAATATAGAAGTGAGCTGTCAGATTTTACACACGTTCAGGCCGGTATTTAATATGGTAGATTCCCGAGAATACTTTTGATGTTATTTAAATTATTTCTATATTTCGCATGAGAAGGGTTGGATGCGTAGTTAAATGGTCGTATGATTTTCGGTTTGACACTGAATTTTTAAATGTATAAATAAATAAATAAACTTGTAGTATTTAAATTAGCAAAATTGTAGTTAGCAGATGAGCTGTAGAATATAATTATGTAGGATTCCAAGCCTTGTGTGCAATATATGGTCTTGGTTAATGGCACAATTTCATTCAAATATGTAAACATATATATATATGTATTTATATTTGGTGTCATTAATCAGAATGTGATATGATGTAGATTGAATTAATATTATAGACGTGCAAAATCAATAAATCGTCATTATAATAATACAATTAAAATATTATTCAATACAAAATTTTACTTACCGTTGCCCTCAGCTGTAAACACAAGTAATGGTGTTTGACTTTTGATTGATGATGATGCTCACTGTAATCTTGTACTGGTATTTATAGTTGCTACTGCAGTGGAAAAACATAATTTGCCAGTACACTAGTCATTATTTTATCTATTTATGTTTTATTCACATAACCACCATATATTGTAAAAATAGCTTTACGCAAAGCGCAATTACAATGTTTTTTCCGTGTACAATGATTAAATAAAGGAAATTTTTTGTACTACGATAATCATCATCATCCGAGCGTTATATCCTAGTCGTGTTTGTAGCATTCACTTCAAAGCCTGGAATCCGCTTTCATACTATTTCTTTATAACTTCGCGTGATCTTTAGCATCCGCTATTTTGAAACCATTGGGTAAGCATGTCATTTTTTGGACGTCAAGCCAGCTTTTCTTGGATTTATCCCTCGTACCGGGATCCAGTGGAGCGGCATGGTTAGAATTTTTTTCCCCAAATAACTGACTGGTCTCAGAAAAACGTGGCCGTATCAGTGTAGGTCGCTCTCTTGTAGTATGCCTGCTATATCGCACATAAAGACTGCTGCGGATGAGGGAGTTCCTGAAGCGATATTTCTGCGTATCTGGTACTCGTATCGCTGTATTCGTAGATCTATAATATTGTAATGTAATTTAACTGCATTTTATTTCGATTTTTTTTTTTTTTTTTTTTTTTTTTTTTTTTTTTTTTTTTTTTTTTTTTTTTTTTTTTTTTTTTTTTTTTTTTTTTTTTTTTTTTTTTTTTTTTTTTTTTTTTTTTTTTTTTTTTTTTTTTTTTTTTGATAATTCTAAGTAATTTCAACGGCATTTTAATGCGAGCCCTGTAACTCGTAATAATATATATAACTTACCGGCATTTTGGGATCGCAAATGTTGTGGTCCAGGTCCCCTGATGCGCTAAGTAAAAATCCCAAGTACTTAAACTGGTCTATGTGTTCGACTTTATCTATCTATCTTTATATCACCTATGTGCATGGATGTGTGATCCAAATCAAGTACTCCATCTCCATATTTAATTTCATATCACGTACTCAGGCGACTCCGTTCACTCATTCACACGTCACTTCAAGCGCCTCTTATGTATCTGCAAGCGCGATATCGCCATTGTAATTGAGCAACCATGGCTGTGAGCGGATTTTGATGAAATTTGGCAAGCAGGTAATTTGTGCCCTGGGGAAGGACATAAGTTTTATATTATTGAACAATTTTAAAAAGCGTGGTATCTATAACGCAAATTAGAATGGTCAATCAATAGGAATCAGTCGAGAAATCAACTGAAGCTATTTTTCATATATTACAAAACACCGCCGCAGCCTCTTTGCTTTTGAACGAGTGTAGTAGGTTATGACGTCATTACTTTACCTATTATACGTCACGTTACGTGCGAGCGGGGGTACGCACTTATGGATTGGAAGAAAACACCAGTTTTTAATTTAAAAGCTTTTATTGACTTACACAACCACACGTAGTACCTCTCTGCAGGGTTGCCCAGATACGCACGACCAACGATGCACACACACCAGTCCCGACGATAAGTTGTCACACCCTCAATACCGTCACCGATATTGCGTAGACCACCTCCTATATTATCGCGGTAGCTATCTTCTGGTTTTTCTCTCGAACTACGCTATACACCTCCTTCACGTATCTGTCCACCGAACTTGTCACTAAATTCGTCTCTGTCTTCTATTAACCTTCTCTTCCAACTCTTTAGTATCGCACTTGTCGCTTCACCGTCTTGGACTGAACTCAACTCTAAACTGCTCGGTACGCGCGCCTTACGCCGTTTATATTCCCGAAAGAATTTTCTAGAACCCATCTATCTATCTCTGTCTCTTCCTTCCCGAACCATCTGTTCGGGAACTTTCGTTTATACATCTATCCCTTTTTAACATCTATCTATCTCTTTCTTTCGTTTATTGTATATCCCTTTTAACATCTACCTATCTCTGTCTTTCGTTCATCGGCTATCCCTTTCTAAATATATCCGACCTTGTCTTTTCCTTCCAGAAATTTCTAGTTTCCGCTCTAAAAGTTCTAAAACTGATTTACGCTGCTGGGCAGTTCTATCCTAGGTCGCCACAATATTTATAGAGAGAAAGAGATGTAAGATTTACGAGATAACGTATTGATAAGGCTTTAAAGAGTAATAAAAATTACTTCTAACACCATGATAATAAGGTATTTTAACTCTCCTTTATATGAACGTCGTTTAAGAGATTATTGTAAATAGTCATTTGAGTTATTTGCTCTTTGTACTTAATTACTCATACCGGTAATTAATAGAAAGACATTAAGGTGTCTTATTATAAAGGCATAAAACAATAGAAGCTTCTTGATGAACATAGGATAATTTTTCTCCGGAAAATTGTATATTATTCACGGAATAAATATTCCAACTTTAGGTGAGCGAAACTAAATGAATGGATTATTATGAAATTTAGTTACTTTCTTTATCTGAGATGAACGCTGAAAAGCTTATTCCCGGAAAATAGGATATCTTTGGGATAGGGGTATATTTATTCTTAGACAAAAAACGTATTAGGGAACAAGATTATTATTGATGCAAACTAGTCTTTTTGCAAGTGTTTTATTACCCCTTTGAATTTAAGTGATCTATTGTTCGCACTAATCTCTTCGTTTACGCCGCTGCAAGATATCATTAAGATGTACTTCTTTCGTTTGCATTTTATGCAATGTCATGGAATATCATTGGATTTGGCCTTTTAGCATTTTGCTAAAAGGCCAAATCTAATTTACAAATGGATAAGGTCTACGCTTCGAGGAAGAATCAGTCGTGTTCTGACTGCGAACGAAGTGTTACCTAGTGCACTTTCGGAGCGAGTAACTTATAAAGACGAACTTTCCTGTCCTATTATTTGGCCTTGTATTCGTTCGTACTTTTAAGAACTGTGAATTACGTGTGTGTACTTCTAATGACCTTTATGATAATACCAACGTTATTTTTCAATCCACATCCCACAAATTCGTAACATTATTATACTACGTAAGGCAAAACTTGTTGTTTGCGTAGTTTGTGGTTTCTTCCATTATTCACGGACATTTGACCATAGCTGCCTTAGATTAATTAAATTACGTTTCATTTTAGGGTTCTGCTAGTTTAACGCTTGTAATGGACACTTGTCTATCTGTCTTTCGTCTGTCTATACAGGATATAACTTTTCAGCAGGGCAGTAAGGGGTAGTACCATAACGGTTGCAGCTACACGAAAATGATTTTTCGAGACTATCTATATATCCATAATTTTTCGTGTTTTTTTGATCCCTAGATTTAAAAAAAAATGTAAGAAAATGGGCGTTTTACACAAAAAAAGTGTCCAATTGTTCCTTTTTCTGATACTGATTAAAAAATTCTATGAGGCAAACCCAAGTTGTAAAATAGTGAGAAATTAAAAAAAAACTTTTCCCGTACCTTTTCTTGTTATATGATATTTTTTCACAAAAACATTTTAGACCGCAATTGATCCTATTTCTAATACTGATCAAAAACTTTTATCGGTTTTGCTGGAGTACTAAAAGTGTCAGAAATCGCAAATCGCTTTATCTTTTTTATTTATCAAATCTTTTTGAGTTTTTGACGTGAAATGAAAGGAGATGTTGTGCTGTGCAGTTTTATTTTCTAAACATGTGTAAAATTAATCTAAAATGAACAATACTTGTAGGAATGTATGTAGCATATTGTCAATTTTTGAGTAGTAATTATGTGTTTTATGAGAAATGTGAACTATGTAGTCAAATGTGGCCTTTTGAGTTGTCACAAAAACTCCGTTGTATGGCACCAGCTGATAACCTACAGTTCAGCTGTGCTACAGACAGGCTTAAGAAAATGAAGAAACTATATTGTAAACTAAGATGACCAACTAACATGCAGATGAAGCTAATGCAAATCCCGCGAAGGCTATCGGACGCCGCAATTGGTCAATGGCAACCGTTGAGAGACCACCGTTATGAGAGAAGACTACAACGACTCCAAACCCCGCCACCGACGGGTAGTCGCTTGCCGAGTAAAAACCGAAGCAAAGAGGTTTTCCTCAAGGCTCCAACCTCATCGCCCCGTGTAATGACTAAGAGGAAAAAGATGACCAAGAGATTCTTTTTTAAGGTTCTACAACTAATAAAAATAACAGACAATATTCATCACCACAGAACCATTTATTGTGCAAACGCACTTAACGGCTTTTTTATAACTAACATACAAAATTTTTATCTGTAAACCTTCTGCTATATTTAGACTAATAATGGGTATGTTAAGTTTTAATGGAAATTCACGTGTACCCTTTTTTTGACGAGGTTAAATCCGTTTGAGGTACTGTGGAGGAATCGCGGTAGGGAAGCATAGGATTCGCCGTTTTAGGGTGCTAATAGCATTTCTGGGCATACCCACTTAAATCCCCTTTCTTTAGCCTTATACTAACTTCGCAGACCCAAGCAGGAGGCGATCCGCATGCCTCCATTCTGGGGAGACGCCAAAACCTCAAAGGCCTCCATGTTCTCAACAACTTTGCGCAGTACACTGGTGACCAACATACGCGCTATGTGGAAACCTATCGTGTCTGCCTACCCCAATGGGAAATTGGCGTGACAATAAGCATGTATCATTCTAATATTTTAGAAAACAGATTTTCTCTTTTTCAATAGTTATTATAAAGTTACGGTAAGGCGACATTATACGATTAATTGTAGTCTTTCAGTAATAATTTGGATGACTTAACTTAACTTTAATAGCTTAATTAAATCATATAAAAATTGTAATTAATAACAACCAACCACTATTACGATTAATTTATTACTCATTAGATTTTGCCCCGCCTTTTTTTGCTAATTTTGCTAAGCCGCGTGTAAAACGCTAGGTTTACATAAAAACTTAATTATTTTTTATGTACAATATTATTACATATAATAATAACTAAATCTATATCGACTACACTACCCAGCAAAACATAGAGGTGCTTCGCAGCTTACCTGATCTGCAGTATACAATGAACGACATGTTGTTTAATTATGATAAAGTAGGTATTTGTTAATTAATTGAAAAACGCGATTGCATCGTCATCTAGTTTATTAATCCGTCCATTCTAAGGAAACGACGTCATGTATCGGGAGAAAATGTATCCTGAATGTTATAAATCTTATAACTCGGGTTGTAAGCCAGTTATAATTCGGATTATAAGCCAGCACCATGTCGAGTTTCATTCATATATATGGTCAGTAGTTACTAAAAGATGCTATTGCAGCGCCACCTTGCGCCAGTGTGATATAGCTCCATTACAAGCTTCATTTAAATCCGTTCAGTAGTTTTCACGAGATGGGGTGTGACGTGGTGGGTAGATCCAAGGAACGCTAGCTTGAAGTCAGAAAGTACGATAGTCGCACCAATGGTCTCAGAAATAGGTATGCCGAAAGCGAACCCCGAACTTCGAGGCTGACGCTCCGAACGCAACCGGGATTCAACGCTAGGAGGATATTGATGAGTAGTTTTCACGTGATGCTCTGACAGAGCTCAGATGCTCTGAACACACAGACAGGTAAAAATTCTGAAAGTTGCATTTTTTTTATTGCAGGAGTTCAGCACACAGGCAGACGCCCCACTTGATGGGAAGCGGTTACCATCGCCAATGGACATTTGCAGCACCAAAGTTGCTACAAATGCGCTGCTGCTCTCTTAAGGGAGACTGAAACCTGGTCACAAGTTATTATAGTATAATAGAATTCTTTAAATTCCTATCGTAATTATATTAGGGAAAGCCAATTAGGGTAATACGTTAATTACAACATATTTAGTTGGATTTGATTGTTAGAAATTTATTTTGACTTTTAAAGCAAAAAACGTATTTACATATATTTGTTTTATTACTATTTATCAAAAAAAAATGTGAAAAGATCTTAAAGTCATAAAGTGAATAATTGTTTTTTTTTAAATTAATTTATTTTGTATTTAGGATCTTTTTTAAATACATATTTGTTCTACTACTGATTTCCACCCCGTGCCGGCTGGCTAAGGCAAAAGTAGAGAAATGAAACGAAATGAAAAATAAATATAAAGTATCATATTTATTGGTAAACAAACATATCAAAGTGTAATCAGAATGAAAGTGAAATTACGCGTACAAAACCTTGATTTGATTCTTTAAGGCTTCTTTCAAATAACTGAATAAGTTTTTCATCTAAGCTGTAACAATTAATCCTGGAATTTATACATACAGAAACTTAATGAACAAATGAAGCAAATATAATGTGATTTACATATTAAAATGTGATATTATATATGCAACCAATGATCTTATATGTTACTATTGTGTTTAACTGTATAGTCCTCACGGCGTAAGCGCAGATTTGCATTTGTGTGTGTGCACACAAATAGTGTAGAGTGAGATACGGCTTGAGGTGCAGCGCAGTAAGAACGACCCGCACGCGACATCTCCGTGCCGCGCATCTCTCGCACTTTATCTCTGGTACGGCTGGCACTCATATAAATGCAAATCTAAGCTTACGTTACGAGGTCTGTACTCTTAGAAATCATTATAAGTAGAAAAATACATAACCCTCGCGGCGTAAGCTCATCTTTTCATTTGTGTGCCAAATCTTTTGAGATTTCCGCATTTCGCCTTGGGAACCGCTAGCACTCACACAAATGCAAAACTGAACTTACACCGTGAAAACTTTATACGTTAGTTTGGGACATGATACAGCAGTTTTTTAGGGTAGTCCGTACTTCTTTCTCCATTGACCAGTTGGGTCATGTTTGCCGGCAAGTTCATCATAAACTGGCCGGTATTTCTCATACATGTACTTAGCGCCTTCTTTAAATTTTTCAATTTGTGCTTCACTTAAGTTGTCTTCTATAGTCGATGGGTTCTTAATAAAATCTTTAAAAGAAAATATGCCATTTAGTATAAATTAAAAAAAATATAACATTAGCCACAGACACCTCTCGATGGAAATTTTTTTTTTATTGTATATTTTAAAGATCTTACCGAATGTTAAAAAACTTATCCATCCGGCTAATAGTGGATAATTAGTCGGTTAAAAAACAAGGTGATGGATATTTTTGGCTAATGGGTAAAAGACGCGTGACAGGCGACGGCTGACGGCTAGCTGTCAACTTGTCAGTTTTGGGTTTTATTCGACAACTATTACTATGCCCAGAGAAAACTATTGCAATGAAATATAATATTAATTTATTTTATCAGATAAAATTTACAAGTAATAAATATTTGTTGTGTGACTGGTACCTATTGTAGGTCTGTATTACAGGTCACCAGCAATACAAATTTATGGAACCTTAACGTTTCAAAAAATTCTAATTTATTGTTGTCCTAGTATCTTACAATGAATATCATCTAGTTTGAGAAAATCCGATATATTGTTGTTAATATGTGAAATAATTTGGAGTATATATATCTAGAGATTAGATTTATTATTAGATTCGATTTAAAATATTTATTGCTTTATAATCTCATAAGAAAAGTGGCATTACCAAGATATAAGTAAAGCGAATAGCACGCTTATGTAAGACAAAAATAAATTTATGTCAACAGTAATATTTCATACTGGGAAAAAGAAGAAAATAGCTAAAGTGGTCTACTTTTTGCATTTTATCATTTAACGAGCAGTTTTGATCGTCGTCGTCAGCGATTCATAGTCCACTACTGGACGTAGGACTCCCTAAGACGGTGGCACTCATCCCTGTCCTCTGATTTCCTCATCCAGCGCCTAGCGGCGACCTTGCACAGGTCGTCGGTTCATCGGGCTGGAATAACATTACGTTTACCGAGACGCGATCTCCACTCCAGGACTCGTCTCCAGTTTTAATGTCAGTCATAAATCTTTTTCCCCATATATGCTGTAACCCCATATATGCTTTACTCTATTCGCCAATTTAGTTATATGGGGGGCGCACAGTCCTATTGTGTTCTTATTATTTTTCTTCCATGCTCGTTATGAAGGTATCTTCGAAATACATTCAGTGGTATCCTTACCTATAATCTCCTGAAATTCTGGAGCACAAGTTTCTTTCTCTGAAAAGCAATTAAAAATAGTCGTCCTCATGGACTCGTCGTCAAAAAGTTCTTTTGTATCAACAGAATCTAATTTGCCTGAGTATTTCTGAGTGAATGCTGCTACCACCACGCAGCTTAGGATGATAAACGTTTTCATTTTTATCTGAAAAAAAAACTTCATGAAAATAGATAGTTAGATAACACTTTATTGTACACCATTACAGAAAACACAGAAAAACTTATGGCCTAAAAATATACTAAATGGGCGGTCTTATCGCTAAGAAGCGATCTCTTCCAGACAACCCGTTACAATACAATACGTTACGTTACAGTACAATAACTATGACTCAATTAATAGATTGAGTCCTATATATCCCTATTATATTATAAAGACGAAAGTAACTCTGCCTGTCTGTCTGTTTGTCTTTCCGTTTTCATTCAGAATTCCTGGACCGATTTGGCTGAAGCTCAGTATATATATCGGAAAATGGGATGGTTACCGGGATAAAAATATATTTGTCTTTCTGTTTGTTAAGCTTTTACGGAAGAACTAATGGGCCGATTTGGCTGAAATTCGGCACGTATGTAAATTAAATACTGAGGGTGGAGAAGGGATACTTTTCATTTTGGCGTTTTTGGTAATTTTGGCTTTTTGGTCATTTTGGCTATATTAGCCTTTTTACTCATTTTGGCCATGTCGGTCATTTTGGCCTTTTTGGTCATTTTTGCCTATTCCTTCATTTTGGCCATGTCGGTCACTGTGACTTTTTGGTCATTTTGGCCATGTCGGTCTTTTGGCCTTTTTGGCCATTTTGACCATTTTGATTATTTTGGTAGATTTGCTTATTCCGTCATTTTGGCCACATCGGTCACAGTGGCATTTTTGGTCATTTTGGCCATGTCGGTCATTTTGGCCTTTTTGGTCAAGTTTTGTAATTTATTTTGTTCACAGATAGACGGGGGATGGTATAATTAGCGATATAAAATGAAGTGAATTTTCCGTGGGCAAATACATAACAATTTAATATAATAACCTGTAGCGCTTGCTCTATAAACAGGAGACACGCTGTAGAGGTTAACCCGCGGCGCAGCCGCGGGGTAAACTCTAATTTCTATATAAATGTAATAACATTTACAGGTAAACAGGTGGAGCTTTTCACGCAAGATCACTCGCTTATCCCGCGATAACTATGTCATTTTCGAGGTCTTAAAGTAACTGTATCTTCATACCGATTATGAAAAGTATCCAGGTGAATTTTTCAAGTGGGTCTTCAGGGCCAAATCTCGACTCTACGAAATACCAAAAACATTCAAAGCAGTCTCAGTACAGTTAGTTTATATATTTGATTAATTTTTGATTACTCTGTGGGAGCCTAATCAAATAAACTGTTTTTTTTATCTGCCCATTTTAAATCATTCCCAGAAAAAATCCCGCGGGATTTTCAGGAGAAAAAATCAATTGCCCTTATCAGGGATCGAGTCTGCTAATTTTGGAAGAGAAAACACATTCTGTGTTACTATACTAAATCATAGTGCAACTTGTAAAGATCAATTTCTGCGGCGCTATGTCAAACGGCAGACCAAGGGAACGAATATTTAATCAAGAATTGGGTCTACGCGAAAAATTTCAAATGTTCAGGAAAAGTGACTATTCGGGTATATCATGAGAAATGTGTTGTTTATTTCAGCCAAATATAACCGAGATTGGTTTAACCTTAGATATGGCAGAACAATGCTGGAATCATTATTTTGGCTATAGCTCATATATCGGTGTGATACATTTTTTTCATAGAATATCGCTGCGAAACGGCCTGAGCTAATAATAATGTTTTATACTATAAGTGAGATTTCTCATGGCCCTATTCGTCCCGGCTTTTCCTTCCTATCCCAGCCATCTATTTCATTCCTCATTCTAAAAGCTGGTAACGCGTTGATTTCTCCACTGGTGTTGCAAACGTTTATGGCTGACGGTAACCACTCTCCAACTGGTAGGCCACTGCTTGTTAACCAGCTTGGCAACATAAAATATACAAGGTGGCCAGAACAGTGACCTTTAAAAGAAAAAAAATATATTTTACATGAATGGGTACCCGAATTAGTTATGAAATATAGTTTCATTCACAATCAACTGTGCTTTAATTTATTTAATAAAAAAAGATACTAATGCAGTGCGACATAAAAGTAAAGTCATTAACACTGTTCTAGGGCCCAATAACCGTGCGTGTGTGAGAGAGACCGCAATATTCATTATTTGAATACTGAATATTCATGAAAAAACGTTAACACCGAGTTGCAAGCACAGGAAAGTATTATAGTTTTCACGAAAAGTCTGCTCATAACAAAATTATTAATAAGTAATGAAATACGAGTATGTCTAGTTTATCTGCAAGATTACAACTACTTTTTTCATTAAATATCATCATTTTAAAATATTAATCAATAACGAAGAAGACTAAGAAACAAATTATTAGAAATTGACATTCGAATTGTAAATGCTGTGCACTCCTTTAATGGATCCACACATCAGAACATTTACATTAAATGATTTGTAATGTAACAATAATGTGTGTGCTGTTGGTGTGCCTTAAATAAATAAATAAAAAAGACAAAATAGCCCATAAAATTTTTTGAAATAAATTTTTAATTTGAGAAATACGGCTACTACTACTACAGTACAGTAATACAGTACTTTTGATGGTCGCTTAAAACAAAAAACTACTTCTAAAGTGTACTCGCTTTTGTATTATTACGAAAGCTTATATTCTTGTACAGTTTTTAAAACCACTCCAAAGCCGTGAAGTTACCTTTTTCCATTTTATTTTGAAATTGAATATTCGAGTCTTTTTTCACTTTCAAGTACGGTTTTTGTAATTGTAACATTGACGTTAGGGTACCGATTATTTTACGTGGAAAAGTATATTCTTCTCTTACTATAAGGACTTATTTTTAAAAACAAAATTGTGTGTGTGTGCAGTTCACACGCAGTAGACGTGAAACTTCATGGAATACTCACACATAATTATTCTCTGACTTTTATTAAAATATAATTTAGGGCTAAAGGCCCTACATCAAAATATTATAATTCAATAAAATCAATCTAAATTACACTTCAAATCACTCTTATAACGTTTATAATTCAATTACTGTGTCGCATAATTTCCTTTGATCTACATACAAAAGAATGTCTGCATTAATATATAGACAGAGCTAAATTTCATTTGAAATCTTTTAAGTTTTATTTTAAATAGAAAGTTAATACTAACGGGAAAAGAGCAATGTGTTTTATTTTCGAATTAAATAAGGTTGAACTTTATGTGTTTATGTTTTTTTTGTCACTTTCATTTAATCGATTTTCAAATAACAATGATTCTAAAAAAAAATTACTTCAAAAAATTCTTAAATAATCGTACCAAAAATGAAATAAAACATATTATTTATAGCTATTTTTAAAAAGTTCATAACTCGAAAATTATAGATTTTGGTATTTAATAATTTGGTATTTAAACTAACTTTTTTTGTATTGAATATGATTGTTCTGGCCACCCTTTATGGTCAAAATAAAATTGTTACTTAGAAAATTTAAATATTTATAGTTTAATACGGACCGATGTTGTTAAAGTAACTGCAGATACGAATGATCTTATTTTACTATGATATGCGCTGCAATCACCAGCTATTTATACTAGACGCGGATAATATTTTTAAACAATTAATTAGTCCCTAATTAATATGAAATATTTAATTAGCAAAAACATTGTAATATAACCATTATGAAGGACGCTCTATGTTCTACAAAAAATATAGCTCGTTTAGGATGTAGTCACACTATATACAATAATTACTTTATCTACAGATGCTTCTTTATAAAGTCTAATGCGGATTATAATAGCTTGTTTCAATTATTTATTTACCAAGTCTTTGCAAACTCAAGTTTGAAATATTATATTATGAATTCATCTCTCTTTTTCTCTTTTCTTTACCATATCCCAATTAATTGGGGTCGGCACAATATGTATCTTACTTCCACACTCTTCTATTCTGACATACATCTTCTGTCACACCACAAATCATCATGTCATCCTTCACGCAGTCCATCCATCTTTTTTTGGTCTACCTTTCCATCTGTATGTATCGATCTTGTAGTTTAACATTCTTTTTGTCACATTACTTTCATCCCTCCTCATTATATGCCCATACAAATTAGTCTTCTTCCTCTCAATTTTTCAGTCACGGGTGCAACTTTCAAGATCGTATTATGTACTCATTTCTCACCTTATCCATTCTCGTAACACCTCACATCCATCTCAACATTCTCATCTCAGCTGAGTGGAGACGTTTGTGATTTATCACTTTAGTGGCCTAACATTCGGACCCGTAAGGCATGATAGGTCGTATGACAGATTATATATTTGACCTTTTAGTTTCAGTGGCATTAGTTTGTCGCACGTCACACCGGTTACCTGTCTCCACTTTAGCCATGCTACATTTGTTCTTCTCCTTACACTCCTCTCTATATCAAAACTACTCTGCAGTAGTGAACCAAGGAATCTGAATCGGATATTATGAATTCATAACAAACAAAATTATGACGATTCAAGGACCTAACGTTGCTATGCTTCTTACTTACCTACCGAATGTGACCTGGGTTTAATATTCTTCAGACTACTACTAAAGATAGAATGCGCACGTAACTAAGAACTAGGTTTTAAAATTTCTTCATTACAATTAAAATAGAAGTGTCCCAGCGAAACTATTCGGTACGAACACGACTTGTTTGTTAGTTAATATTGTGTGTAAGCACATTAATTTGCTTTGTAGAGCTAAGCCATGTCATCGCTTAGAGGTCCTTGTGGAAGGTCAGCATTGGTTGTGAAACCACCACTATGCGGAGCATGGGCCTTTTCTATTCTAATATGCTGTCTATATTTGCTGTTATACTACTATTTTGTCTTTTTGTATCTGGTCCTAAATAAACATTTTCTTTCTTTCTTAATAAATTACAACGGAGGCACCAAAAAAACGCAGTCCCAGTGCCATCTTCTTTGGCCGATATTCATCTCATGAGCAGTACCTTTTCTGGCTGAAAGATACGCTACAGTTTGTGAAGTGAAGTGATTTGAAAAAGCGACATTAAAAGAGATAAACACATAATTCTATAGAATTAACAAAAGAAACAATTAGTACGAGTTTTACATTATGCAGCA
This sequence comes from Dendrolimus punctatus, assembly GCA_012273795.1. NCBI lineage: Eukaryota > Metazoa > Arthropoda > Insecta > Lepidoptera > Lasiocampidae > Dendrolimus > Dendrolimus punctatus. Next base: position 8,710,753 of record CM022544.1, read on the forward strand.
CAGATTAGAGAGTCAATAAGATCAATTATTAAATACAGGTTCAATTTGGACCGAAATAAAAAAAAAAAAGTTTTACTTAAGAACTTTATTTTGAATTATTATATATATTTGTGCACATGCATATAGGGCCTAAAAAGGAATTATATATTTATATAATTATTATTAAAGAGCTTACAGAATAATCTGCGAGTGTATTCTTTGAAGTTTTACTTTTACTGCGTGTGAACTGCATACATATTTCTATCTGTGATACTATGTATACAAAATCACAATAAAAGTAAAGTAGAGAGAGAGTAAAGGCGATAAAGTAGTTGTTAAAGCGTGAAAACGTTATAAACCAACTCACATTCGGATTTATATATTATTAATAGTAAAATAAATCACTATGACAAAAAATCGTTAGTCAAAGCAAAAAATGTGACTTATTTGGACTGTGACGAAAACTTTATGTCAGATCTCAGGTTAGACAAGTCAAACCTAAGAGCGCCAGATTCGATGCTCTACTATAATAACATATAGAGTAAAAGAGCTGCTCGTGGCGCGCTTGTTTTGTTACCGCGCCTTGCGTAGGCCATGATACAGGCCGGCTGGGCGTAACTACGTTCTAAGTCTCTGCCTTTGCTACACAAAAGCGCGGGCCACATGGGAGGAGGGTGGTTTTAGTGGGTATTGGTTGCTGCCGTGCAGCTTCTCTGAGTCACCGCACATGCTGGTCAATACTGCGGGCGGGTTACGACGAGAAATCGAGTAACCCCCTCGCATGCGACACCGGTCTAATCCCTTGCAAAGGACCCAGTATTGTTCGTAAACAGAATTTCCCCTGCCTTTAAAAAAAAGGCCATGACACGGGCGCAGAGCCTTTGAGAGCGAGCGCTGGCGCCGCAAGAGACGTTCGGCCACTCAAAACCCTGCGCCCGTGTGCTGCACAATAGGTAAAGCCTGTACTGTGCCCAAACTACCTTAACATTCCTTTTTCAACTCGTGTCACTACATCCTCTTTCAATTCACAATATTCTCTTATCACCCAGTATGTAATGCTTCCATAACGTAAGGGTAAAAAAATGCTAATTATTTAGAATTATATAATTATTAATAATTTATAAAGTTTATCCGGCGTGTTTTTAATCGAGACTACAGGTTGACTTAAACACTACGCTCGGTCTGCCCTGTTCGAAAAACGTTCAAGATATAAAAAAATGTAGAAACAAAAGTAGTAGAGAATTTAATCCTCTACAATATTGATATGAAATACAAATAGCATAGAACCCACAGGAAACGAGATATTTTCAAAAAATGTGGTAAAAATAGTTTTGTTGACCTCTTGACCTTGAAACATCGCGGACACCCTACGATAGGTAGGTTTTAAGACAAGTTTTAGGGTACCAAAATAAAGCTTTATACAATGGCTGACTTTGTCTCATTTCAAGATTCTTGCTCTCATTTGACTAATATTCCTGGACTAGACTAGGTTAACAGTATTAAAACAAAGTGAAATATTATACATCATATTTATTATAAACAAACATATTGAAGCTTGACCAGTATGCATGTGAAACGACACGTACTCGTACAAATCAACCGTCCGAACTGAGTACCTAAGGAAGTATTTTCGCAGCTTCAAATTATGAACATAACAAGTATCAAGATAATGTGGAACGTTATATTATGTCTAAGAGTTATCAGTGTATCTAGAGACGTGTTAATTCCACTAAGCGATTCTGCAAAGGCAGCCACATTAGGCCCTCTGTTCAGCTTTTTTACAAACTGGTTGAAAACGTTTTTCAGTCAATCAACCCCCTTGACAAGTGACATTAGCGCTAAACGAATAGAATGAAAATATAAGGGAAAGACGTAATACTTGCGTATCGATGTGTCATTAACATTTACTCTATTCTATAAAGCTAATGCCATTTGTCTAGGGAAGCAGTTCTGGAAATGTATACACTCATAACTATTCAAGAATCAATCAGTTTGGGGTATGACGAAGCTATTTCTCTAAGCCATGCCGTGGTCCTTTCTATATTGGCCACTGGGGTCATATACATCGGCCACTTGGTCGAAGATCTTGCGTTCGTTTCTGAACAAGTACCTTATTGACTCTGTGGCTTTCTCCTTCTGTTTTTCGGTGCACTGCGCGCAGTCGGTTAACATCGCCTCCTTTATGTTTTCTTTGAAAAAAATAGAAAAATAAAATAAATTTTGAAAGTCATATTCATAGAGAGTTAGAATAAGTTTGAACGCTTCTTTAAGTCTGCGAAGTGACGCTCGCGGACCGCGTTCGTAATACCGAAGAAAGAAAGAGAGTTGTTCTGAAAGAGAGTGTCGGGGTGAAGGTAAGGAAAGGAATGCTCCGGTGGTTCGGGCATGTGGAAAGAATGTATGATGAAAGAATGGACTAAACCAGATATATACAATGGCAAAAGGTGGGGTGGGATGCAGGAAGTCGCGGGAAAAGCCACGACACACCTTCCCATGATCCAAATTAATCGTATCATCATCGTCTGTGATGCTATACTAGCAGAAGGTGATGTCAGGAGCCTTAAGAACAGACGAGCGTGCATTACAAGAACAATGAATGTCAAAGAAGCAAGTGAGGTGTGTAAGAATAAGCCTAAATGGCGCTCTGTTGTTCGTGCCTACTCCGCAAGGGACCTGGCGTGAAGTTATGTATGTATGTATGTATGTATGCTTCTTTAAGAATCAATAAGAAGTATTCAAACTTACTCTAACTCTCTATGAATAAGACCGTATCTTTAAACAACTAAGAAGATGTCAGGTAACTCTCTATCGTACACTTCTCCACAAAACTTCAGCCTAGAACTGAAGTTTAACAGTACATCAAAAGTGGTATATCTATATATAAATAAAAGAAAGTCTTGTTAGTTACACTATTTATAACTCAAGAACGGCTGTACCGAACCAGGAGACGCACATAGGATACTTTTTATGCCGGTAGGTGGCGCTAAGATCGGGTTCTAGAATCCTCCGAATCACCTGGAGCGATTTCGGTGATTTTGTTTTTCTGTGTTTGAGTGGATTCCCGGATGGTTTAGATTCGCAATTAGAATACATTAGAGCCGGTAGGTGTGCGCTGGATCGGGCCCTAGATTTTTATTTTTTCAGAGCAGGACAAAGCCTGACGGGGCCGCTAGTTATAAATAGTGGTAAATTATAAAACAAGCCACAGCCGGTGGTAGGGTATTTGGCCATCTTGATGGCTACCACCCCTGGTCTAGGGCATACCGCCATAACATCCTTGAGCTGTGTTCCAGCGTTATTGGCTAGGTTTCAGCACATTGGTAGCACCTTTAGTGTTGCAAATGTTATAGGTCACGGTATAATCACTTTCCATTACAGTTGGGCCGTCAGCCTGTCTGCTGTATTCCAGCAGTATATTTCTCAAATTTTGGGGTTATAATAAAAAAAATTGGCAGTTATAGAGACTGCCGGTAGAAGTGAACTTAATTGTTTATTTAAGTAATCTGTTTTTGTTTACTTCCTCGAAATGAAAAGCAGAGTGTAAACCTCGGGTGAAAGGCTTATAACAAGTTATACAATATATAACTAAGTTATATATATATATATATATATATATATATATAGTATAATACTCAGGTATGAATGAGTGAATGACTTATTTCAAATAAGTCATAATCTTTGCTCGTTAAAGAACTATATATAATAGAATATCCTTTTATGTTGCGTTATAGGTGAATATCCTTTTTGACATGGATACTTGTCCTTTCTATTTGCGAAATAAATAGAAACTATTCAACAACAATAATTAGCAAAAATGAAAATAATTTATGCGGACAAGCAAAAAGGTAACTAAAACCACAACCAATAACAAAAATATTCAGTAGTAATTTCTCACGATATTTACTTTCAATGACCGTCAAAAGCTTGTCGCGGAAGATTTCTGTGCACACTGACATAACACATGACACTATTCTACGACGGGTTATATGGCAACAAGGGCAGTTACAGGAGCACTCCTAATTATAGAAGATCGCAAACACCACCAATATCCCTAACATAGTGTTTTCAATACGGGGGCAAGTATCCGAACGAAGCAATTATCCGGGGTTTTTCTATGTAATTATACTCTCTGCATATAGTAATATCCATCGATTTGCTCACAGTGAGTTGAAGATTAGTATTCCGCCATAAAAACCTTCAGTTGTGTTTCGGTATTATTGACCAGTCAATCCGTTGGTCTTGTAAATGTCTATAGGCTATGGTAATCTCGGCACTCCTACAATAAGAATAAAAAAAACATTCATTGGTTTCCTTACCTTTGAGGCCTTGCCTGGTGGAGGACAAGGTCCTTTCTCCGTAAGGCAGTCAGTATAACCTTTTAAAGTACGTGGGTTCTTCACCACTCCATTACATCTAATTGTCAAATTCGTCAGTGTATAACGCGACTGCTACTGCCAGAACGCAGCCCAGGATGATAAAATTCTTCATGTTGATCTGAAAACAGCATATCACGAAGATAAAACTAAGTTTTAATGGTTTTAAGCGCGGTATTATATTTGGTTTTTACTCCAACGTTTCGGCCACTTTTCAGTAGCTGTGATCACGGAAAACAAAGATGACAAATGTCGATGAGTACTGTTAAAGATTTTATTTAGTCTATCGCCAATTTGTTCATTTTAATTATTGAGTTTTAATTTAAGATGATAAAATATAGGGAAACAACTGAAGTTTTCAATGCAGCATCACTCGCTTATCCCGCGGAAATGATTACGTTTTCCAGGGCTATAAGAATCTTATCTTCATCCCGCCTAAAGAGGCTACTAATAAACCAGATCTCATGAGGAGCGATCCATCCAGCTTTTAATAAGTAAACTTTGGATGTCTACAAAGAATTACTACCTGCCTCTATTATTCTATGTTTAACCCGATTGTTATAAGGACGTAGGTACTTCTCAAATGTTTTCACCCTAAATACTCTAAAGCGCTCTCGGGGAAAATTCGTTAGATTCCTGAGATTAAAGTACTGCAGTTTTTAAGTCTGATAATTAGTTATTTATCAGCAAAAATCACAGATCGACTCAGTAGTTTTTATCTGAATCCCGGACAAACCAACAACAGAGAAGTCCAAAAAGTGCTATCGTGTTCTCCATCGTTCATGCCTTCTATCTCAATTATTTTTTATAACTTCAATACAGATATGGCGCTTTTATAATACTTACTAGGATATGCGCGCAACTTCGTCCACGCTTGACTTGAAATTCCCGCAGGATTCCAGGATAAAAATTAGCGCAGATTGTATACTGTATCTAAATCCGTCCAGTATGTTTTACGCGAATTCCGAACAAACCGACAAACAGACAAGAAATATTAAAACAAACATCGTATTCTCCTTCATTTATATAGTCTATGCCAGATGGTTTTTTTAATTAGCATTTATGTATGTACAAACATGACATGTTCAGAATTTTATAATATTATAGATTACAGATAACAACAGTGTGTACCTACATTATAAATGTTCGCTGTGTATATATATGGATAACTGCATGCATGGAAGCCAAAATTATAGTCCAACATTAGTTAAATGAGATCCATTATCATGGAACCCCATATTTTTTTCAATGACTTAGATCCCTTGGGATTCGTTGTCAACCATTGGGAATTGGTATAAGCTACATGAGAATCTATGGATTCAGGCATTTTATAATCGGAGCTTGACCTCTGACGTTTGACATGCAGTTTAATTTTCGAAAATATAATAGCAATACTACGAAGTCCTAAGTAAAAACCACTTAAAATTCAGTTGCTTGACTGAGTTAGCAGATATACAGATGAGAGTTGCGGAAAGTGTGTTTATTTTATACCATGTAAAGAAGTACAAATGTGGTTAAAAATGAACTATAAATAATGATAGGCTGTTGGTTGTAATTTAGGACCAAAAACATCTCCGTCCAGTTGAAATGAGAATGTTGAGCTAAAATGTCGTAGTATATACCTATATTACAAGAATAAACTAATAAAGTGACAAACGATTATTTATGATACAAACAGAAGTCTTTGAAAGTTGAAACCGTGACTGAATAATTGAGAGAAAGATGATTAGTGGCTGGTTCCTTTATTTATACATAATAAGCTCCATATAACTAACGTCTTCCTACTTATGAAAAACAAATGAATAAATGGTAAGATATATGTAGCAACAGCCCATATTATATATGTATATAACGAGGGGTTGGTTGTTGGTTGGTCTGAAAGAGAGTGTCGGGGTGAAGGTAAGGAAAGGAATGCTCCGGTGGTTCGGGCATGTGGAAAGAATGTATGATGAAAGAATGACTAAACAGATATACAATGCAAAAGTGGATGGATGCAGAAACCATGGAAGGAACACACCTTCCATGATCAAATTGATCATGTACTAGCAGAAGGTGATGACAGGAGCCTTAAGAACAGACGAGCGTGCATTACAAGAACTATGAATGTCAAAGAAGCAAGTGAGGTGTGTAAGAATAAGCCTTAATGGCGCTCTGTTGTTCGTGCCTACCCCGCAAGGGACCTGGCGTGAAGTTATGTATGTATGTATGTAATAATAATAGCTTTAGAAATAAGTTATACTTTTTAGTTTTTGAAGTCGGTTTTTTAAACGAAGTTTTTTTTTTATTTGTTACTTTTAAGTGTCTAGCTATGTATGGGTAGACCTCCGAAAGGTGCCGCGCTCATTAAATAATATAGGTCCAAGAAATGGGAACCACAAAATGATCGTAAAATGAAAACTGTTGCGCCAAACTATGTTAAATTTTTAGGGGACCAAATGGCAACTATTCCGTATCAAACTAAACAAGAATCACGTAAATGACGACAAATCTCAGCGTAATCGGTGTACATACGGAACGGCACGGAAATTTTTTCATAAGAAATGTTCATAAAATGAAAACTACTGGACCAAATTATGTAAAATTTTCAGGGGAATAAATGGCAGCTATTCTACATCAAATTAAAAAATATTCATTTAATCGAATCATAAATCTCAGAGTAATTGGTGTACATATGGAACGGAATGATTTTTTTTTCATAAAAATGTTCATAAAATAAAAACTACTAGGCCAAAGTATATTATATTTTTAGGGACTAAATGGCAACTATTCCGCATCGAACTAAAAAAGAATCACGCAAATGGATGATAAATCTCAGCGTAATCGGTAAAAAAAAAAAAAAAAAAAAAAAAAAAAAAAAAAAAAAAAAAAAAAAAAAAAATGATAAATCTCAGCGTAATCGGTGTACATATGGAACGGAGTGAAAATTTTTTACATGAAAAATGTTCATAAAATAAAAACTACGGGGCCAAAGTATATTAATTTTTAGGGGACTAAATGGCAACTTTTCCGCATCGAACTAAAAAAGAATCACGTAAATCGGATGATAAATCTCAGCGTAATCGGTGTACATATGGAACGGAGTGAAAATTTTTTACATGAAAAATGTTCATAAAATAAAAACTACTGGGCCAAAGTATATTAAATTTTTAGGGGACCAAATGGCAGCTATTTTGCGTCGAACAAAAAAGAATCACGGAAATCGGATCATAAATCTCGGAGTAATCGGTGTACAAACATTAAAAAAAACATACCGATCAAATTGAGAACCTCCTCCTTTTTGGAAGTCGGTTAAAAATGGATATTAAATAGGCAAATAAAGAAAGATTTTCTTATTTTCTCTCTTTACTTGATATTTAATTAACTGAAGAAAACAAAGCAACAGTCTACAAACTGGTAGATAGAATTTTAGGATGCAAACGACACAAACATGCAATTTTCCGGGGCGTATAGGAAAGCTGTTTTTTGTACTTTTAAATATATTTGAAATATAATTTAACAGTGTTTTGCATCATAGAATTCTAAGACTTTTAGTTTTAGAATGGTTTCTTTAGGCCAAGAATCAAAAAAGTTATATCCGAAATAATATTAAATATTTTGTTTTTCGGCTCTCATGAAAAGTCGAGTTTTGGCGCTTACGCCCTTTGAGCCCCGAGGTATCGATATATATATATATAAGCAATCCTTAAGTTAGGTTGCCTGCAAGAGATTGCTTTAAGCGATAAGGCCGCCTATGGTTCTACTATGACAATATTATGATTGTATATTTTTGAAATTGTATAGGCAAACTGGCAGACGGGTCCACTTGATGGCAAATGGCTACCGTCACCCATGGACATCTGCAACACTAAGGGAGCCGATGCGCTGCCCTCCTCGTTGAGACTTGAAAAATCTGTTTACGCCCTTTTTGAAGAGCACCATATTTTAGCGCTCTGGGAAAACCGCAGGTGGAAGCTCATTCCATTCTCTTAACTTGTCTACTTAAGTTCAGTATTTATTTGTCTTATTAATTGAAGTTTACTTTAAACGTTGTACTCTTATTCATGTATAATATAAAAATTTGTAATTAAATAGAAAAATAAACAATTTGCTTAAATACTTTAGGAATATTTGAATATTACTTACCGATGTTTACGAAACTTCAACCACGATGGATGATATTTGACTTATACTTTTCACTGTAATCTCTGCTATTTATAATACCTTTGAGGTTATATACGTATCCTTCATTAATATTAAATATTTACTTAGCAAAAAGTATTGTTATAATTATCACATAGCATTATATGTTAATTACCATTATATAAAGAGAGAATAAGAAAAAACAAAACGTACTACAAAAGTAACTAAAATACAAAAAATAGCTATTTTGCAAAGTTGTTGTTATTTAATATATAAATTTGTACCGACTTCGAGTGTTGTAGAAAATTTTTTTTTTTGCTTTTTAGTTACTTTTGAATTATGATTTGTTTTAGTTATTTTTTTATTTTTGTGCTTGCTAGTTACCCAAATACTTGAATAGCTTTAGAAAATGTGAAACTTCAGATAATATACTCACTTATAATTCTTCTCTAGTGTTTATTAACATAAATATAATTCTTTTAGCGTACATACGTTAACATATTATAATTCATAATAAACTTCTTAAGTATCACTTTCAAATTTTCACTGTCTAAAACATCATAAGTTTTATTTCGGTCCAAATTGAACTTATGTTTAATCATCGGTCTTTTTAACTCTAATCTGTGCTGAAAAATGTAATACTTTTTTTATCAATCAATCAATTACTCTTTAATAATAATAAGAAACCCGCAGGGGAGCTTTGTGGCGAAGCCTTAGGTGAGTAGCGACACCGCGTACCCGACTCCGGGGGCCAAGGCAAGGCAAGCCTCCGCGCTTCCCTTAGCCAGCCGGCATGGAATGAAGATCGCTAGAGCTAAGACTCAAGCTCCAGGGGTGGAAGTGATAAATGGCATCACGTCAGAAGTAGCTTCAGTGAACCTGCAGCCCACCTCTCTACACCCCTTAACCAATTACAGCCATGTTGCCCCTGTCTTCTATGGTATTTTTTGGGGCCCATGCAAGGACTGGCGAGTCCACGTCTGTCAATTTTTCCATGTTCCCCGAAAATTGCGATGGGCAGACGCCATAGTCCCCATATTCCCAAACCACTAGTACCACTAGTAGTTAACCCCATATAGCCCAGTTCTTTTTGTCCTCGTTTCCTACAATAGTCCTACACTCGGCGGGACTTGTCCTTGGATGCATTGCTACATGGTGTAGACAGGGATAATTGCCGGTCAGTGTAAATAAATTTGTCAAGGGGCCTCTACGTGTTGGCCATGGCTGCACGTAAGCCCTCCAAAAGTCCGGGCCGTTTTTATGGTCCGTGGTGTTGAAAGACATACAGTATAATAATAATATATTTATTGACGCCAAAATTAGATACAAAACTCACAAATACAAAATAAAATATATAGAATAGAATAGATAGAATAGAATAGATCTTTCCTTAATAATTAAGTTATATCGTTTAGGTGTTACTAAACTAGGCCGAGCCTGTTTTTTAGGTGTTAGTCCCTTCCAGTGTCAGTTAAAGAGAATGTCCAAGAAAACTGTAATATTTTTTAAAATAAGATTAAGACTAAGACTGGCTTTCGTAACTAACTAGATTTATTAATTATGATTTATTACAACACTTTTTATATTAACAGTACAAACAAATTTTCAAGATCATCATAACTGCTACTCGTATCTTATTCTCTCGCAGGCTTACTCTTATAGATATTTAGATTATGTGTTTATCTCTTTTTAGTGTCGCTTTTTCGTTTCATTCAGTTTCAAATCACAACGAATCGAAATCTTGTGAATTAAATTTGATGGGTAAGTTTATATGACACTAGCTGCGATTGTGATAATGATGATAGATCTGTTAGTTATTCTGATATAATTGTAAAGTTTCATCAAAATCCATTCAGTAGATTTTGCGTGTGAGACGTACAAACATACTTACAAACTTTTGCATTTATAACATTAGTAGGAGGATACAATTGTATAGTAAAATGGCATAATAGCTGAAAATTACGAGAATATTTTCCACTACTTACATTATCTTCATAACTATAATTAAATCATAATGACTTTATTATTTAAGTTTAATATTCCTTAGTTATTATGACCTTTATTCAGACACAATAAGCAAATTTAGGTTCTGGCTCCGAAGCCTTTGGTCTTATGAATCGTTGCTATTGTGACATTGACACATTGTCCAAGTGTAAATGTCACAATAGCAGTGACATATAAAGAAACGACACAAACTTCACGTTACTACATTACATACGTACATTACGAAAAACGTTTTTAAAGTAACGAATATTGTAACAAATAATAAACGAATATATACGAGAAAATTAAATCATTTTTGGATATCCTCCGTTCCTGTATGTACATTTTGTTCCTGCGAGCCGGATTAAGAGAAATATCGTGAACCAGCGAAGCGGATTATACGGCAGAATAATCATCTGTGATCTGCACATATACGAGACTTTTCGACGTCAAGACTACAAGACCTACAGCGAGACTACAAGGCCTACGATACTCGACGGTCAGGATATCCTATCTTTTACCCATCCTAAACGCGAATTGTGTTAAAACTGTGTTTTATTTGTGATTTCAGTTGCGTGAATCGGCCGACGCGTCATACTCTTTGTGTCGGTAGGTGGTGATTTTGCAAGTAAGTGCATTCGGTTTTCTCATAAAACGCCACAATGACTGAGGAGACTTCTAAATTATTATCCCTTTCTCCTAGGAAAAAGTCGAAAGACGAATATATTTCAGAATTAAAAAGACAAAGAGGTCATTTGAAAGGACGGTTAACTCAGTTCAAAAAATATGTTGATTCATTTCAAGATGCCTTTTTATCTAAATTGCAAGTAGCTGAAATGAAATTGAGATTACAAACCGCCAGCGAATATTTTACGAAATTAAATAATATTGCTAGTGAAATAGAAATAAATTGCCCTGAAGTAGATATTGTTAGTCATTTAGAATACTTTGAATCTATAGAATCGTTATATTTTAGTACAACAGCATCAGCTTCTTGTTTAATCGAAAGTTTTGAGACTAGTGATAGTTCGAACAATGAAAAATGTAATCATATTTTAAACGAAAATACGAAAGTTTTAAATGTAAAACTACCTGAAATCAAGCTACCTAATTTCGATGGATCGTATGATCACTGGTTAGAATTCAAAAACTCGTATGAAACTATGATTCATAAACGGCCAGATCTTGACGCTATTCATAAGTTTCATTATTTGAGATCTTCACTTAGTGGCACAGCCTTACAGGTTATAAGTGCATTAGAGTTCACTGCTTCTAATTACACTCATGCATGGGAGCTCTTGGAGAATAGGTTTCATAATCATAGACTATTAGTACATAATCATATTAAATCGTTATTTAATATTCCGTGTATAAAACAAGAATCTCCATTACAGTTAAGAAAAGTAATTGATACAGTTTTGCGAAACTTACGAGCTCTAAACTCACTAGACGAACCGACTGAGTCATGGGACACATTAATCATATATTTAGTCGTCACAAAGTTGGATCCTGTCACTGATCGTGAGTGGGAGAACCACAAAAGCTCTCTTATGTGTCACTCAAATAGATTAAAGCTAGAAGATCTTCTTACTTTTCTTAGAAATAGGGCAGATATGTTAGAAATGATCAATGCAACTCATTCCAAGCCACAGTCAAGGTATCAATCGAATATTAACGAAACGAAACATAATCAAGTTCATAGCTATGTATCTACCTCTAACAATTATAAACATTTCTCGAATAAAAACAAAAACATAGATAAAACGAAACGCAATTGTGTTATGTGTAACAACAATCATAAGTTGTTTACATGCATTAAGTTTTTAAATTTGTCAATTAAAGATAGAATACAATTAGTAAACGATTATAAGTTATGTGTCAATTGCTTGCGTTCTGGGCATTCAATCAAAGATTGTATATTCGGCCCTTGCCAGCAATGCAAACAAAAACATAATAGTTTATTACATTTAAACGAACATAGCGAAAGTAGCAGCAATACGAATGTATGCACTTCGGCATGCGCTCCTACATTCACGGCTATGCATTCAGCGGCTCACTACTCCGATGCGATAAACAACAATACGGTCAGTACGAGCTTGTCTAACCAAGTATTACTTTCAACTGCTTTGGTCGAAGTAGCGGATCAAAACAATCGATATCATGTCGCCCGTGCTTTGTTGGACAGCGGCAGCCAACATAGCTTAATTTCGGAAAAATTAGCTAAACGATTAAATACGAATTTTACACAGTCCACTATACGAATAGCGGGTGTGGGTCAAAACCTCACACATACGAATAAATCATGTGTTATTTCTATGCGTTCTAAAACAAGTAATTTCAATAAACGAATATCTTGCTTAGTTTTACCTCAAATAACCTCAAGTTTGCCTATGACAAACATTTCATGCGAACATTTAAATATTCCTGAGAATATACAACTAGCAGATCCCACTTTTAACGTGTCTTCCGACATAGATTTATTAATCGGTGCTGATATATTTTGGGATCTTTTAGAACAGAATAAAATACGTTTACCTTCAGGTCCATCTTTATTAAATACGAAGTTAGGTTGGGTGGTTTCTGGCCCTATCTTCTCTAAACATTCGAGTATAAACCAAGTTCAATGTAATTTTAGTAATTCATTAGATTTACAACATCTTAAATTCTAGGAAATAAACAAGTTACTTGTGTCAAATAATATTTTAAAACACGACAATAATAAATACAAACTATAAAATATGATTTAATAAATTAAATGTAAGAAGGTAAATTTTATTTCAAATATTAACTCATTTAAACGAATTGCGTACCTATACCTCAGCAAATTAAATGTTCAAACACCCAATTTATAGAATTACACATATTCACGAATGCATCCCAAAGTGTGTATGGAGCAAATATTATATAAGTACTTATAATAATTTGGATTCAGAAATTGCTGTTCGATTGCTATGTGCTAAAAGTAGGGTCACACCTTTAAAAACAATAAGCATCCCACGACTTGAGCTATGCGGTGCCCTGCTGGGAGCAAGGCTTTATAAGAAAATAATTAATTCGCTAAAGTTATCGTTCACTAAGATTTATTTTTGGACGGATTCGACTATCGTAATGGGCTGGATACGGATGTCACCCCATTTGTTAAAAACCTTTGTTCAAAATCGTGTAACTGAATTAAACGAATTGACAGGCGACTCAGTATGGTTACATGTAAATAGCAAGGATAATCCTGCCGACCTACTGTCTTGAGGTGTCAAGTCTCTTATTCACTGTCAATTGTGGTGGTCAGGACCCTCTTATTTACATGATCATAATTTTATAAATAAAAATAATAATTGCGATTATACCAATTTAAACAAAAATAATTTACCGGATTTACGGAAAACTACACAAATAAATACTACGACTTTAATCGATTGCTTATTTGATTTCGAAAGATATTCATCATTTGTTAAAATGAAACGAGTTTGTGCCTATGTACTTCGTTTTGTTTACAATATACGCATGAAGCGTGAGCACTCACAATGCCAAACCGGTTTGCTATCTGTCGATGAGCTGAACGAGTCGCAGCGGTTATTAGTTAAAATCGCACAGATGCATTCTTTCCCTGATGTGCATAATTGTTTACAAAACAACTTAACATTGAAGACTAAAAACACTAAACGTGTTTTAGGCTTGAATGTATTTTTAGATGAACATAATATAATTAGAGTCGGTGGTAGGCTTAGTAATTCGTCTAGTTTTCAATACGATAAAAAACACCCCATTCTGTTGTGCAGTAAACATAGATTTACGTCACTATTGTTTAGATACGAACATATAAGACTACTTCATGCGAGCCCTTACTTCTCCTGGCTAATATACGTGAGTGTTGGTGGCCACTGGGTGCAAGAAACTTAGCAAAAAAGATAGTTCGCGAATGTGTGACGTGTACTCGGCATAAGGGTAACACTTTATCTCCTATAATGGGTGACTTACCGAATGAGCGTTTGGATCCCGGGTTTCCTTTTATCCGAACGGGAATCGACTATATAGGCCCGGTGTATGTACTAGATCGAAAGGGCAGAGGTACTAGACTTAGTAAATGTTATATTGCTTTATGCGTTTGTTTACTTACATGTGCAATTCATTTAGAACTCGTTACTAGTCTCACTACTAAAGATTATTTACTCGCTTTAAAACGTTTCATGAGTAGACGAGGCAAGCCTGATATGATTCTTTCCGATAATGGGAAGAATTTTGTAGGTGCCGAAAAGGAACTTCCCTCATTTTTTTCTAAAAATACGAATGACATTGTTGATTCTTTGTCAAACGATGGAATTCAATTAAAATTCATACCTCCCTACTCTCCTCATTGTGGCGGGTTGTGGGAGAGGGGGGTGCGCTCCTGCAAATACCATCTGCGACGCATAGTTGGTAATGCTCGGTTGACTTACGAGGAGTTCAGCACGGTTTTAACACAGATCGAAGCCGTCCTGAATTCCCGTCCTCTATCCCCTATGTCCACAGATCCACATGACTTTTCTCCACTGACCCCAGCTCATTTCCTGATCGGTCGGTCTCTGGCAGCTCCTGCATGCGAAGATCTGACGGCGGCTACGGTTTCTCAGCTAACACGCTATCACCGAATCGAACAGCTGCGACAACATTTCTGGAAGCGCTGGTCTAAGGAATACGTGGTGGAATTGCAAACGAGAACCAAATGGAAGACCAACCAAAGCGAGATTGCTCTGGATACTCTTGTCTTGATAAAGGACGACAATCTACCTCCACTCAAATGGAAACTCGGCCGAGTAGTCAAGGTCTTCCCAGGCAACGATGGCGTATCTCGGGTTGCTGATATCCGGACGGCGAACGGCATCTTAAGGCGTTCATTTGCGAAGATTTGTCCGCTTCCGCTGCAATCTGAGAATCCTGAGGACGAGTGACGAGAAGACCACATTTTGGAAGAAACGGGTTCTTCCAAGGCCGGCGGTATATTCAGACACAATAAGCAAATTTAGGTTCTGGCTCCGAAGCCTTTGGTCTTATGAATCGTTGCTATTGTGACATTGACACATTGTCCAAGTGTAAATGTCACAATAGCAGTGACATATAAAGAAACGACACAAACTTCACGTTACTACATTACATACGTACATTACGAAAAACGTTTTTAAAGTAACGAATATTGTAACAAATAATAAACGAATATATACGAGAAAATTAAATAATTTTTGGATATCCTCCGTTCCTGTATGTACAACCTTCAAAAAGTGTTCTCCAGTGGAAATTACTTTGAATAAAAACGTTGATTTTATTAAATAAATAAATTTGAATTTATTATACTACATAATATGGTAAAAATATATACTTAAGTAAATTTAGTAGTAAATATTGTTCAGTTTAGTTTTCTTACAGAGATGTGGAGAGTCAAATAGCAAAATATTGAAGGTGTAGAGACTCAAAAAGTTAGTAGTAGTAATTAATTATATTTAACATAAATTATTATTAACCTAAACAGCTTATTTTATTCCGATAACTGTACCTACCTATCCAAGGTTTTCAATCAATAAATACCTTTATTTACAAGAATGTAGTATAAACTGCATTCTTCCAGTATAAACTGGTGTTACACAATTGTAGATGCACAGAAGATTGTACCACATAGTGGTACACAAAATTAATTAAAAATTAAATTAAATTTACAAAATTATACTAATTAAAAAAACAATTTTGTTAATACATAAGCAATTAATGTCAAGAGAAAAATAACAAATAGAAGGTTTTTGGAAGGGACAGTCAAATCTAATCGGATTAGCATTCAGAAGGCTGCAGGTGGTGTCGCATAAGCGTTTCATCAGGGAAGCAGATTTCTTGCAAAAGATTTAATTGCCTTAAAGATGTGCTTTTAGCCAACATTTATAAGGAATTACTCTTCCGTCGCTATTTCGTCAAATAGTCTGTCTTTCTTTCTGTGCAGGCCTACGCAAACATCCCCGAAGCAATATAATGCCATGGCAACCCCAACAGCTTTCTGAAAGCATTATTATATTCTATTTGTAGGCCGTTGATGGCTCGTTGGGTATACTCCACCCACAGGGCGCGCGAGTAAAAAGATTGACAATGTGGATTAAAACATGAAATTTTAATAGCCGTTGTGCTTCGCACGTGCTAGATTTTATTCTAAAGTGTCTTTTTTATGGCAGGAGTTCAGCAGACAGGCAGACGGCCCACTTGATGGAAAGCGGATACCATCGCCTATGGACATTTGTCACTTAAAAGATTAAATGGCTTAAACCAGTATTGTGATCTCGTATAATAATAGTGTCGTAAGTCTGTTATAGCAAATATGCTATAACAGACTTACGACACTCGCCAGAATATCATAATCTTGAAGAATATGGCATTAAACAACAGACGACGATTCCATATATTCCACACCAAAATGATGTAGCGGAGAGGGCAAACCGCATCGTTATGGAAGCTGCAAGGTGCAAGTTACAGGATTTGAGGTCTGAGTAAAGAATTTTGGGCTGAAGCAGTGAATAATGGAATCTATAGTTACCTATATAAAAAAATGACCCGTCAAAAGTAGTACGAGATAGAAACACAACACACAACAAAGTCGACTTATCAGACTTGGAAGTATTTGAATGCGTTGCATATGCTATGATATCAGAAGAAAATTGCAAGAAACTAGACGCTTAAAGTAATAACAATACATTTTTGTTGAATATTATCCCAATTTAAAGAATTTCGTTTAGTTGATCTAAAACATCCTGCTAAATGTCTCAAGTCAAGAGACGTTTGTTCCTTAGGCTCTAGAGAGTAAATCTCTAAAGTTAAGTTTTAATTTGGAGAAAATTTAATCAAATGTAATTTATTGTTGCCTGTTAAATTTGACTGACAAAATGTTTAAAACAAGTGATCAAATTAATTTTTCAGGCTTCTCTGAAATTCATTCACAATCGAGTACAGAATCGTATTTTTATCTGTGCAGGAACGGAAAAAGAATTAAATTTCCTGCAACGCGCGGGCGGCCTATCGTAAGAGGCGAAGTAACAACGCACAGTCAGGTGATTGGACATTTGCCCAACAGGATTGCTACCACACCTGTTCTGGAGTATATCGCCACGACAATCTTGAGTTGTGTTCTGAAATCAGTGTTCGAATCTCCCTTTAGAGAGCAGCAGCGCATTTGTAGCACCTTTGGTGTCAATTTCCATAGGCGACGGTAATCGCTTTCCAGCTGGTGGGCCGTCTGCTTGTCTGCTGAGCCATGCATTAAATAAATAAAAAAATCGATCTCGACTTCTGAGGATTCCTCAGATGTAACTTGGACACTGAATATGGCTTATGACTGTTGACAGAGCATTAATTGCAACAACAATGGTTAACGACAGTGATGAGCGCTCAACAATTCTAGAAGCACTATCGGGGCCTGAAAGTGACCGTTAAAAAGCTGCTATAAATGATGAGTATCAATCTTTCGAAAACAATAATGCTTGAACGCTATCTGAACTTTCTGTTAAAAAGAAAGCAATAAATAAAGAAACTATTCATATCAGGCATCATTTTATACGACAGGTGGTTTATGAGGGGATAGTCAATTTAAACTATTTGTCGTCTGATTTGATGCCTGCGGATATATTGACGAATCCTTTGTGTGAGGAAAAAATCTCATATGCATGCCTTAATTTCGTCTCCAACAATTTAGATGAAGGGTTGATGTTAGCTTCTAATCTAAATTGTTATCTTTTATGAAAAGATAAAAATGAAATTGTCAGTCACAAGATTAAGGCACGCTTGCATAACGATCGCCTTTAAATAAAATCAGTTAATCATATTAAACTGCCTAAATACGTTTTACACAAAACGTATTGACAGTTCTTTAAACATATTTAGCGGCAAATTTTGCGTTGTGCAAGATGCTAATTGTATTTAGTGGTGTTAAATAAGTTTTGTGTCTTTTAAACAAGTTTAAGCAACCTTATGAAAGCGGCACTGAATGTCTAAAACCAATATTGTGATCTCGTAGTATTTTTACAGCGTACAGTACAGTATAGCGAGATCTGCGAGCCAACATGTGGCCCCGAACCACCGACGCCTTACATTCCCTCTCTATATCTTCGTCATCTCCAAGGTCAGCCGTTACAATGTACCCTAATTACTTGATTCTATAAACCATCTTAAGAACTGCGCTATTGAGAAGTGCGGGAGGGACATTGGTCAGTAAACGTTTATATGTTTTAATAACTAATGTTTTTCTTTTTCTTCCAGTTGTTCTTCAACCCTTGTTTCTCCGCGTATATTTTGCGTATAGAAAAATGTGCTTATGACGTTGATAGAGGGACCCAGCAACACCATATCATCCACGTCCAATAAGAACCCGAATGAAATGTTAGATCTACCTTTCACTAAATTTAAAACCAAATCAAAAAGTGCCTTGCTTAAAAAGGGATATTACACTATTGAAGGATATTTAGATAGGCTATCTGCCTATTGGCCGATTTCAGCCAATACAAACAAATAGACAAGACGAAATTATAAAGATACGCAATGGAACAAAGCCATTTGTGTAAGAATAGGGTTACTAGGTAGGTCTAGGGTACTAGAGGTTAGCCAATTGTATTATTAGTATATTTAAAAAAATAGTATTGTTCGATTATATGATGATATTATTTTCATCGCTAATTCAATTGTTGTGCTTTTTATTCAGATTCTTATTATTATTTTACAAATAACAGAACGTTGCCAGCCAAAGCAAAAGTAGTAATAAATACACATGGAAATTTCAGTATTAAAAGAAATGAAACCTTTATTTTTACGGATACATAAGATACTAAACACTATAATTTCTTCAAGAAAAAGGTGGCAACCATATGTAAGAAACTATATGAAATGTTAATAAGTATTATTAGTCGCGTTGTCTACATTAAAATAAAATTAGTGAAAAATTAAATAAGGACAGGTTCGTCGCTTGCAGGGAACCCTTGAATGCACATAAATTAAGACACATTATAGCGAATTTTTGAAATTTCTTTAAAGATTTATGTAGCGATATATAGGTCAACTTTGTTCCAAAATTTCTTCGATACGGATTCAGTAATCTCAGATTAAAATAGACATAAGTAGATGGAAACCGTTACCTGCTAGAGCCATGCTAAGATCAACATCTTATTTGGACTGTAATGTTGGGCCGGCTCGATTGGTGTAATAACATGTTTTTACAGAATATCGGCATGAAACGCTTAGCCTTAAGCTAATCATGTTTCATAGGGTGAGAGTTGTTACAGTGGTCCACTTTCCCCTTCGTCTATATTCTACCTTTCTTACTAAACTATCACCTTTTATCTTATCTCCCCCTCGCCTATTTCATTCCCTTTATCCCAAAAAAAGATAGACCAGATGAAAATTAAATTATAAGGGTTTTGTCTTTGCCATTTGTGTAAGGAACGTCAGTAGTAAGTATGTTTTGACGACCTCGGGCCATAAAAATGGCCCCGGATATTTGGAGGGCTTGCGCGAGGGATGGAAAGCCCAACACGTAGAGGCCTTTTGACAAATTTAATGTAAATGTGGCGTGATACTGACCGTTGATTATCCCTGTCTACACCATATAACAATGCACCCAGGGAAAAGCCCCGGCCAGTGTAGGACTATAGTGGGAAATGAGGACAAAAAGTACCGGGCTATTGCGGTGAACTGCTAGTGGTATGGTAAGTATTATTGCTATGTTGATTGCATTAAAACATCAAAGAACGAAGTATCATATTTATTATATAACAAACAAACATATCGAAATTAGTCCAATCAATATAAAAGGGAAATAACACGTAAAAATTCACAGTACATAGGCTTATTTCAAATCAATTGAATACGTTCTTCATTTATGCCTTAACAGTCAGGGCTGACAGTTTATACGTACATAATATTGAGCAAATATAGGTTTATTAATAGGTTTTAAAATGTAAACACAAATATGATATTATCTATGAAACAGTATAAATCAGTTTCGGTATGATGTAGCGGTTCCTTTAAGGGAAATACTTTTTAGTGTATTCGCCTGTCTTATCATATTTTTCGGTAAGTTGTTTGAACATCTCGGGCTCATTGTCGTGTATGTAGGTGATGCCTTCTTTAGCTTTCGTCTTTTGTGTATCGGTGCATTCCTTGCAGCCAGTAGCCATCGCCTCTTCGACATTATCTTGTAAAGAAAAAAAATTGTTAAAGCAAAATTTTAACACTGGAATCTAACTGTCTCAGACAAGTAGTACAGGCACGAGCACAAAAAAGATAATTTATCGATAAACTACTAGTCACGTAAATCTTCATCGTATTATTGTTACCGCTCCAGAAAATAAAAACTAGAACTGAATGTTAAACTGCAATTGTGCAGGAAAAACGATAAAAAAAAATTATTGGAGGAGTTCAGCAGACGGGCAGACGGCCCACTCGATGGAAATCGGTTAACATCGTCTATGGATATTTGCAACGCCAAAGGTGCTACAAATGCCTTGCTGCTCTCTTAAGAGAGAATGGAACCTAGTCAATAATGCCGGAACACAACACAAGAATGTTATGATGGCATACTCTAGACCAGGGCTGGTCGCCATCCAGTCGAGCAAAAACCTGGAAAAAATATAATAAATATTTCTCGGATTAAAAGGTCATATACTATAAAATACATGTACGTATTACATAAACATCTAAATACGATGGGCTTAGGCCTTATTATTTTTGGAGAACAGACAGTATGTTCGGATTAACAGGTTTCATACATATACATACTTTACGGTAATTCTGGTAACGCAATATGTTCACGGTGATTGTAACGTATCCTGAAATTTCTATGGCCAGGATCACCTTACACAATGGCAACGAGTTATTTAAAGTAATCATAACGACGACGATTTGGGCATCTACCATGTAATTTTTATATATTAATATTACAAAATTTTAAACATACCATGTCTGTACATTAAAACTATTTAAAAAAAGGAATAGATTATATAAGCGATGAAGAAGAACACGATGCACTTTTTTAGAATTCTTCTCTGTTTGTTCGGAATTTACGTACAAACTACAGGGCCAATTTTAATGCGGTTTTCGTTGATCGACGGCAAATTCTTAGACTAAAAATCAGCGTTACTTTTTATCGCGGAAACACCCTGCGAGGATTTTTCTGTGAATTATTTAAACTGGCCAGATTGAAGAAAAAAAAATCCAATCTGATTTTTTCACTGATCACAGCAAATGTTTGTATGTGTGTGGCCCGGAATCCCGCAGGAATTTTTCCGGGTATGGTACAAATTAGTGAGATTAGCTTATTTCGATATCTTTTCACTAGATAGCTACATACTTTTTAAATGATGCGCTACTTTATATTCCGGAATTCCCGCGGAAAATTTTCCGGTAGTGTTTTAAAGTAGGTATTATGATAAATAAAAATTAGCTGATTCGGAACCGTTTGATACTAAAACAATAAAAGCCGGGACTTTTTGTATTCCCCGGGATTTCCTTACTTGGAAACCACGTGATAGGTAGGACTTGCTAGATATGGCGATTTTTTAGTTTATTAGATATATTAGTAGATTTAGATATGTATGCCTTTAGTACCGATACCTATCCCGGATTTCTGCGGGAATCTTCGGAATTTATGTATTTTAATGTAAAAGCAACCATTGCCCTGATGAAAATATCCTTTAATTTGAAATACTGGCCAAATAACTGTAATCTACGTTACCCGTCAAACGTGGACGAACTTGCGGGCAAATCCAAGTTATTATATATTTCTTGTTTAATTTTAATTTGTACGCACTTTATTTGATAGTATGGGGGGGGGGGTTTACATACTACAATGTAAGAAAACTTATCTTATTTGTATTGTATTCTACCCATAGTCCCTCAAGACTATAAGTAAAATACTGAGCCCAGATCACCGTCTTCTATTGGTAAGGTGCCCAGAAGGCTGGCTACGTTTCCTCGCTGGATCGCCATACTGATCCGTTGGCCGAGGTAGGCCTGAAGAGTCAATGAGTCGTTTCGATGATTTTTTGTAGAGGTTCATGGCCTCAGGACCCCACGGTCAGAGCGTCTCGACAGCAAACGGCACGAACATATAACTATCATTGAAGGGTGCATATTTGCGCCGCTTGAGTGATTCCGCTGTTTGTGCAGGAACGGAGAAAGAATGCAATATACTGCGGCTGAACGGCCTGTTGTAAAAGGTGACAAAACAACCCTCATCCAGGTGGCAGGGTATTTGTCCGACAGGATGGCTACCACCACTGATCTAAAGTATGTAGCCATAAAAGCCTTGATTTGTGTTCCGGCATTAGTGGCCAGGTTCCAGTCTCCCTTAAGAGAGCACCAGCGCATTTTGTAGCACCTTTGGTGTTGCAAATGTCCATAGGCCATGGTAACCGCTTTCCATCAAGTGGGCCGTCTGCTTGTTTGCTGAACTCATGCAATCAAATAAATAATAATATATATAATAAATAAATATAATAATAATTCTTCTCGCAAAAACGTTGCTTTAAATTTGTTCATTTATAGGTATATGTAACACAATATCGAGACACATTCGAAAATATTTAATGGTTTCCTTACCTCTAAGCACCTGGCCTTCTGGAGGACAAGATCCTTGGTCCATCATGCATTTAAAATAGTTTTCCAGAAGACGCTTATTTGTCAAAATTTCATTTAAATCGATATCATCATATTTATCCGTATATTTTCCGACTGCTAATGCCAGAACGCAGCTCAGGATAACAAGACTCTTCATGTTGCTCTGAAAACAGTATATCATTAAAAGAATTACAGCCCCATCTATTACGTTTACTGAGATTACATGTAGGTAAGGAAGTCGTGGTAGCGTAATGGCTAGCGCATGTGTCCCAAATTCAAAGGGCGCGGGTTTGAATCCTGGCCGGAAGCATGCACCACTTGGCAGTTATCTGAGCTAATGTGTATGTTGTTAGAATTACCACGTGCTAATGACGGTGAAGAAAACATAGTGATGAAATCTGTGTCAAAGCTGCCAAGCCACCTTGGACAAGCGTGGCGGGTATACTGTGCTTTCCCCTATAGTGGGAGGTCCGAGTCCAGCAGTGGGACGTTTGCCCATAAACGTCTCACAGCTGGGCTCGGACCTCTGTTATCTGGGCTGTTATCTATATTAATTTTACAAAGAGAAAATTTTGTATTATTTTATGTAACAAATAAAATCACAAAGTACTGGACCGATTTCAATATTTCTTACATCGTTCGAATGCTACATTATCCCTGATTATTAAAGGCTATTAATATAAAAATTAAAGTTCCCTACTAAATTTTCAACAATGTGACCCCGCAATCTTAACAAAATACTTGGAGTCGGAATCGGGTTCTAGATTTTTATTTTATCAGGGCAGGATAACAGCTGTCGACGCCGCTAGTTATACATATATATATATAGCCCTATCCCTATTATTAATATTATAAATGCGAAAGTAACCCTGTCTGTATGTCTCTTCCGCTTTCACAGAAAAAGTACGGTACCGATTTGCCTGAAACTTAACATATATGTACATAGTATACCTATATATTTCGATGGCGATAATGAAAACAAAGGAAACTCCCGAATGGGATAGTTTCCGTGATAAAAATATATTTGTCTTTCCGCTTGTTTTTTTACGGAAAAACATAAGAAACAGATAATTATATATATATATATATATATATATATATATATATATATATATATATATATATATATATAATTATCTGTTTCTTATGTTATATATATATAAATAATATATATTTAATATTGTTTGTAATGTAAAGGTTATTTTGGGCATTATTGTCATTTATGTAGTTTACAAGATGGGTAGACGGGCATAGATAAATAACGTTGCAATAGAGGATGTAAGTTTATATGGAACCAATCATTTCTCAAGTTTTCAATTCTGCTGTAATTTAGTTTAAATGCAATTTTCATAACGAAAATGAACATAAAATATTAATGCCGGGAGATGGAAAGATTGCAATATAAAATGAAGTGAATTTTCCGGGAGCAAATAGCAATAACATGAAAATTTGGTACAATGTAACCTTATTAATCTCTACTCTTTAAACAAGAGACAAGCACTGGAGATTGGCCCCGGGCGCAGCCGCGGGGTAAACTCTAGTATATATAATTAACAGATGGGGCTATAAAAGGCCTAGTTATTTTGCACCAAAATTGAAGATGACTATTTATAAATACACTATCGTATCCGGCAGACGTTATCCTGTTATGACAAAATGAAAACTAGAACCCATTATCAGCGCCATCTACCGGATCAAATTATGAGTTCAAACCATCCCGGGACCGATGCGAATCTACACACATTTCATCAAAATCAGTCTGACTGTTTAGGAGTCGGACTGAGTCCAACGTCACAGTGACGTAGGTACACGCGAACTGCGAGAATACATATTATGAAATACAAGAAGAAATATACACCCTTTGACATTTGTAAAGTGCAATTTAAAAAATTCTAAAATAATTTTACGTACCAGTATGGTTCACGAAACTACACTTGTGACGGCTATTAGATTTCTATGTACATATTCGCTACAATCTCTGTTATTTATACCAAATTCAAATGTGGTTTTTGTTCTGTGTACTCTTCCACGTTATTAATAATAAATATTTCATTAGTAATGACGCATTGTTTTAATGAGGTGAGTGTTGCAAAAACAAAAAAGGTAGTGCTCTTGTAGGAGTCGGAATTGTAAACGGAGAGCTCCTTAATAAAATACTAATCCTTAATAATATTTTTGAAGAAAAAAGTTCTTTAGGGACATTAATCACGTTTGGGATGGGGCCTGAAAGAAAAGAGTCCTGATTTCGCGTGACCGTCACGCTCACATACAAAGTTTTCATATCTGACGTGTATGCAGTCCTATGACTGATGCTCTCGCGCTACCTCACACAGCGGAACTCTTAACGGGTCTGGGAAGCTGTTTGGCGTATCAAACTTGTCTGGCTCATTGAACAATATTTTAAAATATTATACTTGACAATATATACAAAATTCAGCTTTCCTAAAATGACATAAGATTGCATATTTTTTTAAAAGTGTCTGTCAAAAGTTACGGTCCACAGGAAGTGTCTGGCAACTGTATATCTCTGTTTATGACAATATCATATATGACATATGTAAAAACTAGCCTTGCTACTTTGACGTAAGTTATCATAGGTTTTTTCCACCTTGGATACCTGCTACCTGAAAAACGACCCCGCTTTCAGCTTAGCGAGTATCTATTCCTTTCTAAGTTTATATTAAACTACCGATATTAAAAATGAAATTTTTCCTAATATCACGTAAGTTTGGGGTGACTGGGATCTTAAACTATTATAATCTGACCCTTGATTTTTAGCCGACTTCTTGGCCGGTATGTTTTTTTATGTATGTACACCGATTACTCTGAGATTTATGATTCGATTTACGTGATTCTTCTTTAGTTTGATGTGGAATAGTTGCCATTTGGTCTCCTAAAATTTTTATTGTGCTTAGTAGTATTCATTTTACGATCATTTTTTTGTTCCCGTTTCTTAGGACCTATATTTTTTAAGGCGCGCGCCACCTTTCGTGGGCCTCTAGCTAGACTCTAAAAAGTAACAAATAAAAAAACTTCCTTTAAAAAAACCGACTTCAACAACTAAAAAGTATAAAATAACTTATTTCTAAAGCTATTTTTAATTAATTACTAATCTTGTTTTGTTTATATGTAACTATTCAAAATATTCATATACATTACTACATCAGTCACTTAGATAAATTACTTTCTGTTATACTATATTAACATATATTTATATTCAAGCTCACTGAATAAAGAGACATAAAATTTTTAATGTTTATTACGGTTTCAATAATAAAAAGAATTTACATACACACACAGAGTGCAAATTAGTCCTGTAAGCATTTTTTATACCAATACATATATCTATTACAGAAAATTAATAATTCAAAATTCATATATATATTTTTATATCAATTGACCAAAGTTAGGGAAAGAATCGTCATCGAATCAGTTTGTGGTGTTTACGAATAGTTGATGCCTGCTTGCTTTGCTTGTTCCTCGTACTTCTTCCTGTATACGCCTTCAGGGTCCAGTTTCTCGCAAATTTTATTCCAAACGTCAGGTCTCTCTTTTATCAAGTAGGCGGTACCTTTCTTGACGTTCTCAATCTGTTTTTCGGAACAGTCTGCACACCCGTTTTCTAAAGCTGGTTTCATGTGATCTACAAAAATATATTTTATTAAAGCGCTAATATATTAATGCCTACAGGTCCACAGATTAGCATGGCTATAGGTGAATATAATTTTGGCACTCCCTGTTTTATAAAGGAATTAAAAATGATCTACTTTGTTTCAGGTGTATTTTTTATTGCAGGAGTTCAGCAGAAAGGCAGACGGCCCACTTGATGGAAAGCGGACATTTTACATCACCAAAGGTGCTACAAATGCGATTCTGCTCTCTAAAGGGAGACTGGAACTTGGTCACTAATGCCGAAACACAACTCAAGGTTGTTATGGCGGCATACTCAAGAACAGGTGTGGTAGCCATCCAGTCGGGCGAATATCCTACCACCTGTCAAATGTTACAGAATATAATATGTGTAATATAATATATTTAGATATATAATAAAATCTACTTTTATTATATAACCCAAATTATTCAAATAACTTCCGTACTGTCATTTACTAAGAAGTTTCACATACCTGTGAATATTTTAAGTGTACCTTCAGGGCGAAATTCTAAACCACATGCAATAGTGTAAAACACTCAAAGCAGTCTTGAGACTGTTTTTGACGACTTCCGATAAAACTTGATACAGAATTTGTTTATAACCCAGGCCCATCGTAGGTTAATTTTTATTTGATAAAAGACAACGTTACCACGGGATGGACGGGCAAAGCTAGTTATAAAAGCGTTTTTTGCTTCTGCATTAGCAATTTACTAAGAAACCTTAATAGTTAACTGTACCTAAGTATAATGTAGGAAAATGATCACATTTAACGAATAAAAGTATAAATTTATAAATAGGTACTTATTTGTGCTTTACTTTTTCCGTTCGTATCCTAGACAACTGATTTACGTACTACAAAATTTTGATTCTAAACTTGCATACCTAAACTATACCTATAATATTTAAAAGCATAATCAGAATATGATACATATAAATGTAGCATATCCAAAGGACTGACTATAACATGGTAAATCTTTAGTAAAACATAAGATTCTATAAATTAAATTAATCTATTATAGAAAGAAAAACTGATAGGCAATAACCGACTATTCGATGAGAGGCTTCAGAGTGGAATTTGTCTTTGTCGGCGCCTAGGTTGTGTAACACTATCATAAAAATAATTAAACTAAACTATACTATAAAGCTATACTTACAAAATAAAATAAATATATAAATAAAAATTGACTCCAAATCGCTGTCGCCTGGGAACATGCCCAAAATGCTGGCCGCATTTCCGCGTTGGATGGCAACGCTAATTCGTTGCCCTAGATGCAAGACTGCCTTTTGGTCACGCGAGACCGCAATTACACGCGTTCAGAGGTCTCGATAAAGATGATGAGCTCAAGGCCCCACGGCTCCAGGGTCTCGCCCCGAAAGCCACAAGCTATTATTTTATTTGATTATCATTGT
Source organism: Dendrolimus punctatus (assembly GCA_012273795.1). NCBI lineage: Eukaryota > Metazoa > Arthropoda > Insecta > Lepidoptera > Lasiocampidae > Dendrolimus > Dendrolimus punctatus. The sequence goes on from CM022544.1 coordinate 8,738,878, forward strand.
TTTATTGGTATATTCCTACATTTTACTAACCGATCATTTGCCTTATTACTGGTTAAAATTTAAGATAAGCTCAAAATAAGTAATTTCATGTTTCTACTGATGGTAAAATAAGTGAACGATCTGCAGAAGTCCTTCGTGCGTTCCTCGCGTGATGATCTGGTGGGCACTGAGGTACAAAAGGGTGCCAGAAACCTATATTGACATTATTCGGGACATGTACCGTGATTCCAATTCCATAGTACGGACCTCTGTTGGCGACAGTACACCCTTCCCCATAACCGTAGGAGTGCACCAGGGATTTGTCCTTAAACCTTTTCTGTTCAGCGTGATATTAGACGAAGTGTCGCACAGCATCAGAGATGCGCATGAGCAACCTCCATGAGCATACATGAGGTTGTTCATGCATGCTGACGATACCGCGCTGGCAGATTCGGACAGAGGGCGCCTGGTGCGATGTGTAAATGAGTGGAAGAGGTCGCTAGAGAACGGCGGTCTGAAACTAAATGTGGCGAAGACTGAGTACTTGGCCTGCAACACTACAGGTCCCACAAACGCAAACATAGACGCAGACATGGTCCAGCACACGGATCAGTTTAAGTACTTGGCATCTGTACTTAGTGCATCCGGGGATATCGACCAAGACGCCAAGACCCGTATCACAGCAGCTTGAGTCAAGTGGCATGAGTTGACAGGTGTCATTTGTGACACTAAAATGCCGGTTAAATTAAAAGGACAGGTCTATAAATGCATCATTACACCTGTCCTTTTGTATCGCACTGAAGCGTGGCCTATACTTGAGCGACACAAGCAAGAACTGCGTGTCATGGTGATGAATATGCTACGATCGATGTGTGGAGTGACGCGGAAAGACGGGGTCAAGAACATACACAGTGACATAGCGGGCAAATTGCAAGAGTGTCGCTTACGCTGGTACGGCCACGTTTTACGGAGGCCGGCTAATTATGTGGGGAAAAAATATCTAGCCATGCCGCTCCCGCCAGGTCTTGGTTAAAGGGGAAGGCCTAAGAAATGTTGGCTTGACGTTGTGAAGGATGACATGCGTACCGATGGTCTCAAAACGGGGGGATGCTGAAAACCGCGTGAAGTGGAGTAAAAAAAGTAGGAAAGCGGACCCTGGGCGTTGGAGTGAACGCTTTGAACGCAACCGGGAATTTGATGCTCGGATGATGATGATGTTGATGATGGTAAAAGGTGAATGAATGGTATGTTCACGCCAGCAACTAAATTGGAACTAATTATAAGAGCCTTAGTTTAATTCTAAGAATTCAATGAAATGCGTCTAATGGTTTTCTTACCTTTGAGTTCCTTGCCTTCAGGAGAACAAGGTCCATCTTCGAGAACGCAACGAAGATAAACAAGTAATAAGCGTTTATTTTGTAAAATTTCCATAATATTGATGTCGTCATAATTTGTAGTATATTTTCCTGTGACTGTTGCTACCAGCATGCAGCTCAGGATTATAAAGCTCTTCATGATGTTCTGCAAACAGTATATTCGTATCAATTATTTCTTCAGAGTGAAAGTAAAAAAAAGAGTCCGAAATTGCAATTTTTAAAATTTTGCTTATCTGTCTTTCTGTCTGTCTATTGAATGGAAACGATGTCATTAATAGGGTTGAAAAGTATCCTAAGTTACGCCTCGGAGCTATGTGATTTCTCTGTGTGGAGTTTCATTTAAATCCGTTCAGTAGTTTTCAAGTGATGCTCTATTAGACCGATTAGGTAGTAAATAGATGCCGTTGCAATCACATCGCTCTTGAAAACTACAAAACGTATTTGAACGAACCTCGACACAAAGATGGCTTATATCCCGAATCAGCAGTTACGATACTTTTTATCCCAATGGATGATATCGTTTCTATATAATAGACGGATTAGATAAATAGATGGCGCTTGCAATCGCGTTTATTCCATTTACTAACGAATACCTACATTGTCATAAAATAAAATAAAAAAACTTCGTTTATAAAAACCGACTTCAAAAACTAAAAAGTATAAAATAACTTATTTCTAAAGCTATGTATTATTATTAATATAAATTATCTAAAACATCTTAAAGTCGGTGCTTAGTAATTTTCAAAATATAGTAATTTTTTGTTTTACTTTGCACCGACTTCGAGATGTTTTAGATAATTTATATTAATAATAATACATAGCTTTAGAAATAAGTTATTTTATACTTTTTAGTTTTTTTAGTTTTTGAAGTCGGTTTTTTAAACAGAGTATTTTTTATTTTATTTGTTACTTGTTAGTGCCTAGCTATGTATGGGTAGACATAGGAAAGGTGCCACGCTTCTTAAAAAATATAGGTCCCAAGAAACGGGAACACCAAAATGTTCGTAAAATGTAAACTACTGGGCCAAACTATGTTAAATTTTTAGGGGACTAAATGGCAACTATTCCGCATAAAAATAGACAAGAATCACGTAAATCGGATTATAAATCTTAGCGTAATCGGTATACATATGGAACGGAATGGATTTTTTTCATAAAAAAAGTTCATAAAATGAAAACTAATGGGCCATACTGCTGTGTCAAATTTTTAGGGGAGTAATTGGAAGCTATTTCGCATCGAACAAAAAAAGAATCACGTAAATCGGATCATAAATCTCGGAGTAATCGGTGAAAATACGTAAAAAAAAAAGATTCTGACGAATTGAGAACCTCCTCCTTTTTTTGAAGTCGTTTAAAAATGACATTCGTTGTAAACTTCAAATTAGGTTGGCTTTGACTCTTTATATATCTTTTGACTTTATATATAATAAAAACCGAATTAAGTTTTTGTGTAGGTATAATAAAACTACTGTCTAGGGTTCGACACGCAGCGCAGCCGTGGGGCAAGCTCTAGTGATTTATAAACTATCAATTTTTATTGCGAATCTAACAAACCGGCAAATGGCCCATCTAGAGGAAAATAGTTACCGTTGCCTTTAAATATTGTAGACGTTTGCAACACTGGGTGTGCAACAACGCGTAGCCTGCCTTCAAGATGTGATGAAGGGGTTGACATAGATGTATAAGTCTGAAGAAATGAGATGAAGGAAGGGAATAGAGAGATGAGATATGGAAGATAGGATAAGGGCAGTTGGAAGTATCACACAAAACACGATTATATTAAGGATAACAGTTTCGCACAAATATTTTGAGAGAATGTGGTATCAAACCACTGGTCCGGCCTAACGAGCTGTAACCAAAGTAATAATTCCAGTACGGCTCTACCACATCGAAGAAATCAAGTGATTTAAAATTATAATGTTCAATATAACAGGATATCTATCTTCTATTATATTATACAATTCTAAACATACCGTGTCTGTACATTAATAACTAATCATGTTTCATGCGACGTGCGAGTGTTCCGAAGGCCCATTTTCCCTCTCCTATCCCATATTGCCTATCCCACCCACCCCATCTCATCCTCTCTATCCCATCGTCCACATTCAAACCTCATATGCCATCCCATCTATTCCATTTTTGCTATCTGATCCCTCTAGTACTAGTAACGCGTTGACTTTCCCCTGGTGTTCCAAACGTCTATAAGCGACGTCAACCACTTTTCAGGAGCTGGCCCGATTACCTGGCTGCTAGCTTGGTAATAAAAATAACTGTAGAGGTGTCAAGGGACACCCGGATGGAACGAAGTTCCTATCGATTAATTAGTGAAGGAATTGTAATTAAAAAAAAAATAAGTTATAAAAATATCATGTAATATAAACTTAATCAGCAGGCTCAATTTTAGTAATAACATCAAAATCACCGGCCAAAATGAGTGGTATCCTATGTTTATTCTCGGCATCGAAAATATATATATACTGAGTTTCAGCCAAAACGGCCCTGTAGTTTTTCCGTGAAAACGGAACAGACTGACAGACAAAGTGCATATATATATATATATACATACATCGCCCACTTCGATCAGACCGACCAAATGCACCAAAATGTAAAAAATGGCAAATCACAAAAAGTGTCGTTACAACTTTACAAAGGGGGCCTAGTCCCCTTTCGCCAATCGTACGGCGCGATAAGGAATTTCGTTCCAATAAGACGTTGCTATAATCACGGGTCAACACAGAACCAATATTTACACACATTATACAACTATTCAATCAGTAATCAGGGTATCAAGTCTGCTATTACAAAAGTGTCAGTATAGTCATTCACTGGCACCATAATGGTTACATTGAATGAAAAAGCAACGATTATGATGTGTTTATACACCAGTGAATTCGGGCACTATAATATTAGCAATATTGCGCCCTGCGATCCTGATTCTGCTATAACAATAATATCAGAATAGTCGACCACTGGTGTCATGAAGACTGCTTTTTCATACATATAGGAATATAATTTAGAAAACTTGAGAAAAACCATTATACATACCGATGTTGTTTATAAAACTGTAGTCACAAGTGATGGTACTTGACTTATGATTTTTGTTGTAATTGAATTCTGGTATATATATATGGTTAATGTGATGTAAAAATAAAAATAAAATTTCCCCCCAGCACGAGTCAGTGCTCTTCAGGACATTCAGCGTGTAATAGCGGTCATCAGATTGAGATACCTACATGAAATGTCGGCAATAACATATCATTCTACAGACAGTAAAGGGTTTCGAACAGCTAATGAACGGCCACTGGTTTTGACTTGCTTCAGAACTTTAAAATAACGTATTGTTGAAAATATCAAAACGGATTTATCGATCAAATCAATTTGTTAAAAATCAAATTCATTGTAAGTTCTAAGAAGCCATGTTGTTTTGGATTAAAGCTTTGTCAGCTTGGAGAGTTCTAGTGAATGTTCTGTGTTTATTGGGAGGCAATATCTATTTTGCGAATATATTTAAAACGTTGACCCGTTATGTCAGAGTTAGTTGAGTTTCAACTGCAAATGAGGCGTTATTGTGTATCTTCAGAAGGGAAACCTTACATCGACTCAACTAAGTTTGGGAGTTTTGTGTATTACGTTCAGCTGCCTTACGGCTTGTTTATAGGAACTGAATTACGTGTGCATATTTCTAAAATAGTTTATGAACTTTCAACTGACATTTAATATGAATTATGCATATTTGTCACAATATAATTAGTAAGTTAATTTTATAAGAAAAAATGTATGGGATCTATTTTTGCGTAACGCACAGAAAATATTATTATAATTATTTGCGGTACGGGAATTATTTAGTCGTATTTTTTACCATGTACTGCAGTGCGCAGCGGGCGCGTGGGCCTTTAAAGATGTACTGATGTGCATAGGCCATACGTGTCTACGTCGTACTACGACTAATCTTTATGACTGTACAAAATGAAACGGTCACATAAAATACTAGATATGAATGTGAAATATAAAGACAACGGATTAACGTAACGATTTCGTAAGGGTTTTAGTTTTTTTTACGTCTGCAGAACCCAAAAAAATGTTAAAGAGTGCCTAATTTATTTTCATGTAAGTAAATTAATTATTATTTTCCGCCAGTGTGGCTGCTAAGTAAAAAAAGTAAAAAAATAAGGACTAATTTACAATAACGAAGACTTTAATAGACCTATATATTAATTAGTTGTGTACACATGATTATAAGAAACATTATTAAAAAAAATTATGATGTTTGTTTTTTCGCTACTATATCCCATTTCTAACATTATATTATATATGTTCTATATAATAAGGGAAGTAATTTTCTGGAGGATCCACTATTTTTTAATGCCTATAGCTTTTGAAATATTACCTAATACCCGAAGGCCTACAGCTATGTATACGCAAGGATATAACCTAATAATAAGTTCAATAAATTTATATAATCGAGAAACCTTTGAAGTCAGGACTTGATACGGGAAAATATGATTCGCATCGCAAACTTGGCAGGTTTTATTTTTCCGCTATCGTAGTGAACTTGTTAAGTGAGATAAATACGACATACACATTTCTATATATACTTGCGTAGGGTGCCTATAGAAATAATGTGTAGTTATAGTAATATAACTTCCAAAATTCAGGAATATTTACTTTACGAAGTCGCAGGAAAATTAGCGCTGGTAAGTTAGTATTAGATAAAGTTTTATTTGTAAAAATTCATATCTCGACGATGCACTGTATTGTTTTATTGCTGTTTATTAAGGTTCGCGTTGATAGCTATCTCACCTTAAGTTGGACCATGACGTGGTTTAGTATGAAGCACATTAACCCAGAAAGTATGTTATGTATAGAGATGTAAAAGATATATAGATGTCTTTTTTTTAAGGTGGAGGGAAATGCTATTTACGCACAATACTGGGTCCTTCGCAAGGGATTAGACCGTTATCGCATATGGAGGTATTCCATTAAAGGCAATCCAAACATAATTGATCAGCTTGTCTGGAGACTCGAATCATTGGACGGCCAATGATTAATACCCACTAAAACCACCCTCCTCCCATGTGCCCCAGGTAGGAAAGGCCTGTGATTTAGAACGTAAATAGTTACGCCCAGGCCGAATAGATGTCTTTCATACGCTTACTGTCGTCGTAGTCAGCTGATCGCATCCATTACAGCACGCCAACCTCCCTTTATTTGCATCGTATCCTGGAGTTCATTCTGTTATTACTATGTCTCTAAAATTATTGAATATTATCGTTTGAATTCCGTCGATTCCACTATTGAAACCACTATTGATGATCCACTCTAAGAATGTTTTAACAATTTTAAAAACAACGTTTCATTCGTACGTCGTTCGTTAGTTACACTACGACTATATTATACGCATCAAATGCGTAGATTTCCGCTTGAGATAGTGGAAGTATGAAGGTGACAATTTAAAATTTTAATATCGAAGGTAATAAGCGTAATATTATAACCTTCGCAAATGCACTTCATTAAACAGACTCAATTGTTCTACAACATGTCAAATGTCATAAGTGATTAATTCAGAGAAGTAGTCAAGGCTTAGAGAGACTGTTATATAGAGATGACAGGTAAGAATGGTAGTCGCGATTATATGTTACTAGCCACGGCTTTGCTTGCGTTAATGTAAATCATGCTAATCCACTCAGGTTTTTTTATGTTGTTCTTGAAGAACACTATTGATGAACACCTATAAGGCTATCTAGTAAGGTGTCCAACTGTACTTATTTACTGAGTTTTGTACTCTTTTTTTGCAAACCGTACTCTTTCCAAATCCTGTACTCTGAAAGTACTCATTTGTATATTAATTAAATATTTAAAATTATAATAGAAATAGTAGAAATTTCCTTATGTTGTCCAGGCACTAATGCTGCTGTTGAAAGGGTATTTTCATTAGGCAATGATTTTATTGGAGCAGTGAGTTATTAGACAAACATCCTCATTTAGCAAAAAGAAAACCACTGCAAAGAAAAGTATGTTTTAAAAGAAACATGTTATGTTATGTATGTTTTTTAAAAAGAAGAAAAACGATAAAAACTTTATTTTTTATCGTTTTTCTTCTTTTTTTTCACCTATGAAATACTTGCAATGTACTCTTTTTCAACAAAAAATAATTGGTCACCTTATATCTAGCAAAGGTGGAATAACCATGAGAGCAACAGATTAAAGTTATATTGTCATTATCGTTGCCATGTCGATATATTTGTTAGAGAATTATAACGATAGTACCAATAAAATATGATCGCAGTGCCATCTTACCGCCTATATTTGGCTTTTAGTCAGGAATATTACTTTTTCTAGATGAAAAATTACCTATGTTTATTTCTGTACCGCTGACAACATGTGTGCTTCATATTGTGATGACCGGTGGTGTAGCAAAGGCGTGAAAGCGTAACAAACAAACAAATATGCACCCTAAAAATATTCGTTAAAATGTAGTGAATAATTTAAGAGAGTTAAAAGTTTAAAATACGGCTCAGGAGGTGGTTAGTTGAGTGCACTTTTTACTACAGATATGCCGAGCTTTTGACATATGTATTTGAGAGTTTGTTTGTTTGAACGCGCCAATCTCAGAAAGTACCAGACTAATTGAAAAAAAAAACCAGTGTTAGCCCATTTATCGAGGAAGAAGTCACGCTTAGACCAAACTCTTCTTTTTAACTGTTCCACGCAGACGAAGTCGCGGGGAGAAGCTAGTAATATATGAAATTGACGTGTAAAAATATTAAAAAGAATATTTATTATATATTGATGTTAAATGCATATTCACGCTGCCCACTTCCTTCTACAATTTCCTGCTTACTGCCATGAAAATGGGCATAATTATTGGGTCAAATATTATAATGATACATACCTACAAAGAAATGCGCACTCCTGGCTGTCGTAAAACGCAGTTTATTATTATACCTTTCCTGCCTTCGGAGTTCTTTTGTTTACTTTGTGTTAAAAATTTGCAATTACGAAAACGTACTATTGTTATCGTACTTGTTTTATGTCCGTCATTAGTGTCGAACTAATCCTTGTTGTTATTTAATGGCGTCAAAGCTTGTCAGATGTGCGGATTAAGTTAGTGAACGCGGGCCCTTTGTTGGTATTATACAGTTTAGTATAAAACAATGCTCGAACGGAGGGGTGGGGCAGTCAAGCAACGACTACGATACGAATAAGACGTACATTTGATAAGCGATGTAGTAACGTACTTTGCGCGTATTGAACGTATTGAATCGTGCAGTTCTAATAAACTCTATAGTAATTCCAACGGCATTTTAAGTCGAGCCCTATGTAGCTCGTTACAATAAGTTATGTTGTGATGATTTACACGGTCCAAAATCACGTTATAACTTAAACCCCACATGCAAGTGATGTAGTGACGGACTTTGCGCGTGTTATTGAATGGTGCAGTTCTAATAAACTCTATAGTAATTTCAACGGCATTTTAATTCGAGCCTTATGTAGCTCGTAACAATAAGTTTTGTTGTGATTATTTACACGGTCCAACATCACGTTATAACTTAAACCCCACAATATGCAATTAAGAATTTAACTGCCATTCGTCTTGTTAATTAGACAGACATAACTATAGTTTTTGCACCCGAGATTTGAACCAAAACATGGAAATTTCCAAAAAAATAAGGAATCATATTAGGCAAAAGACGTCAGCAGTTTTTGTCATATAATTTGCAGAGATGCAATTAATATGTAAAGTAATTAATACAATTAGTGTCGAAACAAACCAACTTGACTGATAATTTTCCTTCATTTTTTCCTTCCACTCATTTTAATATTATATAAAAAAAATTAGAACTAGGCATGTTTGGTGAAGAGTTTCTTGCGCCGCTTCTTCTCTTCAAGCCACAACATGTTGTGAAGCGGTGGTAAATTAGATTAGGCTCCCATAGAGTAAATAATATCCATAAACAAAATTAAAACTAAATAATTAAAATGAACAAGTTGGCGGTAGGCTGAATAAAAACTTTGACAATACACGTTTTGACAAATGTCATCCTTGTCTTCCGTGACCACGGCCACTGAAAAGCGGCCGAAACGTCGGATAAACCTAAATAAAATAAATTACCGCGCTTAAAACCGTTAAAACGTAGTTTTATTATCTGTACAAGTCGCGAAAACTTAAGAAAATATTATGTGAACCTTTTATTTACTTAAATAAGAAATGGCATAGAAATTACGTTAAGTTTTTATAAAGACACTCATTATTTTTACCGCTATTGCAGAAGCAACTAGTGTGAAAAATATAACATTTTGTTCAAAAAGAATCCTTTCCCTTGGTTTGTCGTTTGATATTCCTTAGCAAAAAATATTCCTTACAAGCTACATTATCTTTTTGTATAATAATACAGTCTTTATTTTTCAAATCAGCCGATCAAAAATGTTGTCATCATTTTAGTTTTCGTTAAAACTGGCCTTGAGATTTCTTTGAGTGTTTTTCACTATTTAGCATAGTTTAGGGTTTGGCCCTGAAGACTAACTTAAAAAATTCACCTGTATATATCATATTTTTACCGGATTTCAAACCCATTTCCAAAGATGCGGACCTTTTTTTTAACCAGGGATAACCCTTTTCTTAAGTTTTCGCGACTTGTACACATAATAAAACTACGTTTTAACGGTTTTAAGCGCGGTAATTTATTTTATTTAGGTTTATCCGACGTTTCGGCCGCTTTTCAGTTGCCGTGATCACGGAAGACAAAGATGTCATCTTTGATAAATTACGATTCGATAAATTACCGCGCTTAAAACCGTTAAAACGTAGTTTTATTACAGGGATAACCCGTTTGAGGACTAAGCCGCGACAGGCGCAGAAGCCTGGGGGGATAATTCGCGACCTAGTGTGGGATTCGCCAGATCAGGGTTGGCACTAGCATGCCCGGTCAAAACCGGTGCCGTGCTATTGCCGCTCCCCAGTTAGGAATACCCACTAAAACCCCTGGGTGTTCAGTCATTCGCCTTAGGCCAGGGCTACGGGTATATGACCTAGCCTCTCCGCAGCACTGGCAGGCGTGGGCCTCGAGAGGCCTCTTCCACTGCCGAGGGACTACTTTTCTCCCCCAGCATTGCCAAACTCTCTAAGCGTGGGGCGGTCTGTAACTCGCCCCACGAGAGGAGAAGTGAGCGGGACACGCCGCGCCCCCATCTCGACGGCATGTGCAGGTGAGTGAGAACCTCTATACCCCAAAAGCAACCATATAGTAGTAGTTGTAAACCAGCATAAATTTAATTTTATTTTGATACTCGTCATTCCTCACACGAAACTGGGAAAGCGGCCGCTTTAAGGCATCTGGTCTTTACTAAGCATTCAGCGTTTTTTCTTCGCTAAGTGCTGCGTCTTTTAAAGATACAACATAAAATTACAATATAATCTAAGAAAGAAAACTAATAAGTAATTAAAGCACATCACTTTGTCTTGACAGTTTTGTTTCCATCATTAAAAACGTAATGCAGTGTTGTGAGTGTTGTTTTCATGGTCCACTTAATTAATTTTAATTCATTTAAAATTATGTTACATTAGTAAATCATTTGCGTCATATACTAGTGAAAACTCCATAATTCAGAAGACAATTAAGCTTTGCTGTGTTAAAATATTCCAAATTACGTATCCGGTAAAACCACACTTTTTAGATGGTCATTTTATAAAGTCGTCATATCTATTTATAGTATAGTCAGTTTCACAAATTCAGTGTGGTGTGTGTGTAGAGTACACACGTACGGAGAAAAACATTTTCACGATTTACTTTTATTTTATTTTGTATCAGCGTTTAACCTAGGGAAAACCCTAGTAGCACTGTTACTATATAAAAACTTAATTATGATGATAAAAATCTGTAAAATTATAACTACATTATTGTCTGCATATTCGTTATCTGTAAATGTTTAACGTCATTAACAATTAATAACAAAATCACGTTACAACTAACGATCAATAACTTTAACATTATTCCAGTTGAAAAAGGGGCATGTGTTAAAGGCACATGAACTAAACTGACTTTTTTGGGTTTTAAAGAATTTATAATAACAGATAATGAACTAAGTACCTATAGATGGTAAACAACAAAAAAACTTATGAAACATAAATGATGAGTTCTAGTGAGATTTTATTACTGTAAATAACATATTTGGTTAAAGGAATATATTCTGTAATTGTTTAAATCTAAAACTTTACTGTTTTTTGTTACATTCACTACAATAAGAAAGAAACTAAGTCCATTTAATTTTAGTCTACACACAACTGCCCAGCAAAACAGAGGGGAGGGGGGAGTCGTTCCAACCTGATTTGAAGTAATACAATGAATGACATGTTGTTTATGACAACATAATGTAATGTGAATTAACTTCAAAAACGCAATTGCACCGCTTTCTATCTTGCTAATCCTTCTTTTCTATGGAAACGACGTCATTTATCGGGATAACATATATCCAAAGTTACGCCATATATTTATGTTGAGATTAATTTAAATACGTTTACTAGGTTTCACGTGATGCCCAGACAGGCAAAATTTCAAAAAATTGTACTGTGAATCTTTTAGTCCGAATTAGCGTCCCTTGGTTTTTTCACATTTTTAAACGCAATGTTCGAACTCGAACCATTTACAGATTTATTATAGTATAGATACAGAATATATAAAATAGGTTAGACGAGTTTTAAAACCAGATACACGTGTAATAAGTTTGTCATCTCTACGAAGTCCTTTAGAGTAATTAGAGTTTGTTGACTCTTTGTATAGTACTCGTAATATTAGGTTCGCGTCTGACCATGAGCTCGCCAGATGTAGAGCGAATATATGGTCTAAGACAGAGAACGCTTACCTAGAAAGTACCTATTGATACGGACTTGAAGCAACCCATGTAAGTAAAAGGAAAGACACACTCCGGCAATGAGTTTCACTTTTTCGCGATGCACGTGATGACGGTGAACGCAAACCGATTTGTTCGTATAAGTGGAATATCCATCATTTAACGATGCCGTATGTCGGTGCGTTTGAATTTCCGAGGATGGAAGGAAAAAAGCAGGATCGGAATGAAGATCTCAACTGCAAACTGTCCGATAAGTTTAACCCAGCGTCGATGTTTGAGACATGAGTTTTGTTATCGTAAAGCTGGTCGTTGCCAATCAGCCTCCTGGCTCTTCACTCAATCGACTCCAAGTGCTGCGATTTTACTCACTTTGCAAATTTAATTAAAGTATAAAAAAATATTATTCATACTTGTCCACCCGCCGGCATACTAAACCGCGTGTCAACCACTTTTGATATACTAACCGGCCTTCACAGTAAAACGCTGCAAGAATAGATGTAATTTTTCATATTACTCCTCTACGTTGAAATATGATTCACTTCAAAAAAATGCTATAAAATCTAGTTAAACCTTCGACCTTAAATGTATTAATGGTCTAAGAGTTATATATTAATATAGAGTTTCTTACAGCTTCACCTGTTTGAAACAGCGAAAACACGTTGCGAAGCTTATACAATACATAGAGTAAGAAGAGAACAATCTTAAACTTGGGTACAGCTATTTACTTTATAAATTGTTTCCGGTAGAACTTATTTGAATAAAAACTTTTGAATATGAGCATGTTTCTATACGGATTATTGACGAACCCGACGTTACAGACGGTTTAGAATAATATTGATATGGCTAGCTTCTGCCCGCGACTTCGTCCGCGTAGTGCTTTTTTTAACTATCCCACGGGAACTCTTTAATTTTTCGGGATCAAAAGTATCCTATATGTTGACTAGGGATATAAGCTACCACCATACAAAATTTCATTAAATCGGTCCAGTCATTTCGAAGATTAGCCGGTACAAACAGAGAAACAAAAAAATTGAAAAAAATCTAAATTAGTTATATTTCACTTCTTACATCCACGTGACTCGGTTTTTAGCAAAAAAAAATATTGTATAGAAATTCGACCTCTACAGTTTTATTATATGTATAGCTTCTTATCTAAAAAGAACATGATATATGAAAAAAACAGTGTACAGCAAAATATCTCCCTTCAAGTTACCACCGAAACACTATACAACAAGTTATAATTATCCAGTTTCGAAATTGTAATGCACCGATTATTCAATAGTTTTGCAACACCCATCTGCATGTTATAGTTACGAGACCACCATCATTTGTATTCCGCAACTAATTTAAACAAGCACGTAGATATTACAATATGCTGTTATGGCACCGTTTCCACTATTCAAATAATTTGTATTGTCACATAATATCATGTTTATCATTCGTGGTAGAGCCATGCTGGAATCATTATTTTGATAACAGCTCTTCAGATCGGTCAGTGTGATACTACGCTTTGAGTCAATACTGAAATAAATAAGAGTTTCAATAGCCCACTTCTCTCGCCCCTTGTGCACCTTGCACCTTCGCTATCCGAATTTCACATTCCACAGCGTTAGCATTGAGGCCTCTAAAGTTAAGATCCCATGTATGACGATTGACAGTAGGCTGACCATCAATTCGCACATACGTAATGTATGATCTTTGAAAATGTATGGGCAATTGTTGCGAGCAGCAAAAGTCACTTGGGGTCTTAACCCGGAAGTCACCGGATCACATATAACAGCGGCGTTGGATCAGGAGTCCTGTACGCAGTGAGCGTCTGGGCGCCTTCGACCTCAAAGTTGGGCGTGGGCAACTCAACACGGTCCAACGCGGATTCGCACAGAAAATGTGTAAAGCATATAAGAACGTATCTCTTAATTCTTCAATGGCACTGGCAAGTATACTCCCGTTTGATCTTCGTGTGATGGAGATACTTCGGCCAAGGGGAAAATATACCACAGCCAATGCTTGAGAATAGGAATAGAAATGGAAATGCGTATTGCTTACGCAAGCACACCTCACCTGGCCTCATACATCGAGTTGAAGTTTACCTGCCTGATGGACCAGGAGCATGTGGACGCACAACGGCAACAAGCAGTACGCATCTTCATGGATGGTAGTTTAATCGATGGGAAGGTTGGAGAATCCTGAATACCGAAAGCTTAAGGTAGCATCCTGTTGCACGGTCTATCAGGCAGGATGTTGGCGATACGTAGCCTACGGCTGCAGTCCGGTGTTTAGTTGCCTTCGTCAAATGGCAGTTGCGAATAGGAACAGTTGACGAATAGAACCAGAGATAATGTCAAGAGTCAACGGCGTCCGTTTCGAAACTCTTTTCCCTGGATGTTTCGCGGGCATACAAAATTGTTAGGCAGATCGCTCTCACCGGCCTGCGCAGCCAACGTTTTACAGGGCACTGGGGCTTCCCGGATTTTGAAAAAAAAATAGATAAAAACAAAAGAAATTAGAAAAAATATATTAAATAATAAAGAAGTATAAAATATAAACAAACCGAATAAATCTCGTTCGTCCGATGGAGAATAATTACGAGTATAATAATAAAAGAACCTCCCATTCCAACAAAAGCAATAAATGAAAACTGGTCAGTAAATACCGCTGCAAGCGCTAGCTAGCATTTACAATTTAACGATGTGTAATAAAAGTATATTCTTACAAATCAAATTTTAATGAAGTCGCGGATATGCCCGCGCCCTACTATTTTGTAATAATTAATTAATTAAAAAGCAGTTACCAAAGCATGGGGTTAATCTAGTATTCATTACATGACAATATCCTGAACCATTGTCTTATTGTTAGTCATCTATTATAATTTGTCTTTGTCTAGCTTCAAGTGTAAAAATAACTAATAATA
The DNA here is from genome assembly GCA_012273795.1 of Dendrolimus punctatus. Taxonomy (NCBI): domain Eukaryota; kingdom Metazoa; phylum Arthropoda; class Insecta; order Lepidoptera; family Lasiocampidae; genus Dendrolimus; species Dendrolimus punctatus. The sequence continues at coordinate 8,753,992 of CM022544.1, forward strand.
TTTATATAACTCTAGGTTCAGAATCAAAATTAAACAAATAAATTAAGTCATGCTTTTATGCCATATTATTTTCATTAATATCTATGAGTTATTTTATAGCAATTCATGAGAAAATTTCAGACACAGAGACAAGAATTGTAATACGTTTAAGACATCGTGGATATTCGATGTCTAACACGTTATTAGAATACGGAAAAGGTTTCCTGCTCGCTACTAGTGCGATCGAGATGGCAGCACTACGTGTTTCGCGCGCATTTGCTTCTCCTGTAGGGCGAGTCACAAACCACTAGTTTATACGTATAAATAGAGTACGTCATCGCTTCGAATACCGCACAAGTCAGAAACTGGTAAAATTATGTTTTTTACGTCATTAGATACCTACGGCGTGCATTCAATGATGGTACTAACATAATATGTCCAATTTTTTACTTGTGCAGTATTGTTAACTATTGAATTGACGATATCTGATTTAAAGAAGGTAAATTCAAAGTCAAGGCAATTTATTTTGTGTATACAGGTTTGAATATGATGTCCATAATTATAACAACTTAGGTATCATTGTGTCCTGCTACATATGTCGCTTATAAAATAAATGAACTTAAAACTACTAATGTCTAATTACGAATTAATATACAATTAATATAATAACAATACAATAATTACAATTTTAATTTCCAAAATGAGTACCGACTGAGTATCATTTATTTAAAATATTAAAAAGGTATTTTTTCGTACTTACGTACACATATAGCCAATATTTGGCTTGTCACAGCGGCACTGGTAAAACATTATGTAAAATACATTACTCTAGCGTACTCTGTTAGTCTCATAGATTATAAAGTGCACCTAGATGATAAAGAGTACAGTAGTCTGTTTTAAGGGTACGATTGGCAACCCTACTTGTGGTAACCATCAGCTTCCATCTCTCCATAGCTCTAGTATAAGGCGAAAGACGGAACCTCAGATGGTTTTAAAGAGTATCCCCGACTCGGTTGGGCGTAATATTTCTTTGGAGGTGCTGCTGCCAACCCACTGCACCTCCCCTGCAGTGGGCAGTCTCCAAACGCATTTGCCTACCTCAAAAGTGGCACCATATAAACAGCAACAGTTTTCGTAAAAAAATGGCATTACTTTACAATAACAGATAGACACTTTAATTTTATAACTATAGATAGAAGACAGTGTAATAAATGCAATGCCAATTAATGTTTACAGTCAGGTGCTTAATTTCAGGTTCAACTAATGACGTAAGTTTCTAAAAAATGTAGGTAGGTACAACACGTGAATGAAATGACTAAGATTAATATTTCCGTTCTACTTATGTAATAATATTTTACAGCCGCAAACTAGTTCTACTGCCACATTTTTTTTATCATGAATCATCAACAGTAGAAGCCGTGGTAGCACAGTAGCTAACTAACTCGCGTCGCCAACTCCAATGACGCAGGTTCAAAGCCTGGACAAAAAGCATGCATCATTTAGGTAGTTTTCTGACCTTAATGTACGAGCTGCTGGTGAAGGAAAATATCATGATGAAACCAGCATATCGAGATAACCGCGTTAAACCGCCTTGGTCAAGCATAGTGGGTACGTGGGCTGTCTGTTTACCTGTTTGCCTTCTGCTTGAGGTTTATGGACTCAATATTTGTTTCTCAAAATCTATAGAAATAAAAAAGCATCGTAGAAATGTATCTACGCGCATAATTTGAATGCGACTTTATTGATTTTCATAATTTTTTGTGTATGTTTATGTGAGTCTCCGAACGGCTTAGATTCAAAATCTGAACTGCTAGAAGGCAGTAGATTCGGGTTTTGGATTTTTATAATAAAAAATTAAGACAGGATAACGTTTGCCGCGACCACTCGTATTATATACATAAGTATATCTTAATTCCAAATTGTATTTTTGCTATAATCATATTTTAAATTCCAATGACTTATTGAAATGTTAATAAAAAAAAGATATTTGAAAAGGAGTCTCTAAGCAACATATATGTACGTATGTAGTAGCTTTGAATAGTCACCATTGCAGATTAGTATAACGAATATGACCAATCGGAAAATAATGCGGAACCTTAGCAATGTCTTATTAACACACATCAATTTTCTTACAAAAGATTTCCTTAAAACCCCTGGAATGCATTATGGAGAAAATATGAGGACTGTTATTAAATATACCATATTTAATATAATAATAATTTATTTAATTTTTGTTTTGTTGATTGAACAATACAGTGCAATACATATTTATAACACACAATAATGTTAATTAGTAAAAAAATCTTTGTCTCTGTTAGTAATTAATGACTAGCACTGATGTAGTCCTCTTAATGAAGGGCCAAATCAGTGGGCAGTCAAATTTATCAGCTATTCCCTTCAAGATTACTGCTACCGCGCAATCTGCTTAATAACGACGCAGTATTTTTACGCCATAAAGCATCAAAGCATCTATGTGTGCTTCGTCGAACATAGACGACGCACTGCAGAAACGCGGTCACCTCAACAGCACCCTAAGGGAATTATTGCATTGGACTCGTAGGGTATTGTTAGCTCTTTGGGTATATTCGAACCACAGACTAGCCGAGTACAGAGAGATAGAGTAACTAAATAAAAAATACTACACAATTGATGCATGCTTCGCTTTAAAAAATGTAAAAAGTGTGTGTTCTAATAATGGTTGGTCTTCATCTGGGATAGTGTTACAGATATAGGCCATTTCACGCAGATGCGGATTTGCGTATAATGCGTTATTTGTGATTGATATTGATTTTAATGACGTTAAATATAGACAGATAACGTATGAATACGAGTATACACTAAGTGTGGCTATTCGATAACGGCATAATGAATTTAATTTAATTAATTAATTTAATTATAACACTTTAAACCAAGCGCATTCGCTTATAATCTTTAACATTAATGCAGGTGTGACCCTACTTTACCATAAGAACAATAAATTACGATATCCTAAAAAAATACATTTCAACGTCTAATCCTTGTTGCCATTTGTCTTCCAGTGAAAAAAAACCGATGTCTTGTGTTCTTCCATTGATACAAACCAGTGATCTACCAGTTATAAATGAAAAGATTTTACTAGGTAAGCCCGCTCTATGCTAGATCACTTTGTCACTTAATGTCTTGTGGAATTGCTATCAAACGAGACCTTATACCATTATAAACAAATGTGCTTTTGAATGCGGCTAGCGACAAATCGTATGATTTAATATTTTTCATCAATTATAATCCGAATTATTCATTAGCGCCAACGTATTGTTCTGGAACTTAATATTTCAAACATAGAATTTATTATATATTATTATAATATTCGAGGCCGCAGACGTTACGGCAGAATGAATCACTTTGATTTTTATGTAACTAATTGTCTACTTACACACTATTAAATGAGTCGGCAATTAGCCGGCAGTCACAGATGATATAGAATCCCTTAAAGGTGACTAACCAAGTTTTTTCCTTTGGCTAAAACACTATAGATATTGTAATTAAAATATGTAAATATAAGGAGCTTACTTAGTAAGCTTACAACCCGAACTATATTTTATAATGCTTTTTATAGGCGAAACAGACTGTAAACTGTACCACTTGGCATAACATCTACAAGGTCCCCAAAACCATAGAACTTTCAATTTATGAATTACTAACCGCGCGCGATATCACTGTCTTTAAATTATAGCCTATGTGTTATTCGGATGTGTAAGCTATATTATAATTTATAATAATATTATTGTAAAATTTATTTAAATGCTTCAGTAGTTTTTTCGTGAAAGAGTAAAAAACATACATCCATACATATATTCTTACAAACTCTCGCGTTTATAATATTTATAGGATTCAAGTGTAAAAAATATATTTCAAATAATAACGTTGATAAAAAAAAACATTTAATTGATTCGATAACTCGAAGTAAATTTAAAAATTAACTTATATGTGAGATCAAGAATAGAGATAGTATTCTTCCTCCATGGTCTTCACTTCCAAAAAGTGTTTTACAGTAGAACTTATTTTGGCATAAACTTTTTAATTGGTATGTGAATATAAAAAAATAGGCTGGTAGCGTGAATGGTGATTGCAGTGTATGTAATGACTTACACTTTTTACTTGGCGATTGTGGTCTACTTACACTAACATTTGACTAAATTTACATTCTGTTGTCCTACTTATACTTGTATACTTCATTCAGAGGTTGTCTGGTAGAAACTGCCATGGGTGATAAGACCGTCGGCTGTACTCGAATATGAATTAATGTAAGAACATTTTATATAGCATTTTTTACAATTTACTATTATTCTATTCAACGATAAAAAAATTAAACCTTAATGGGGCGGCCACCCCAAAAAAATAATAATAAAGTGGAATAGACTATATTAACGAAAAAGAAAACGATATTTTTTTAAATTTATTGTCTGTTTGTTTGGAATCACGTAAAAACGACTGGGCCTATTTCAGTGCAGTTTTCGCTGATCGACACCAAATTCTTAGACTTAAAATCTGTGCTACTTTTTATCCTGGAAATCCCGCGGGAACTTTTCTGGGAATGGTTTAAAATGACCAAATTAAAAAATTGAATTCCAATGTGATTTTTTAATGATCGATAGCAAATTTTGTAAGTTTTTTTTATCCCGGGAATTTTTCTGGAAGCGGTTAGTAGTTGTTCCAGTTTATAAAAATTAGCTTATTTCGACACAGTTTGTACTAAAACGATGGCTAACATTCCTTACTTAAATGCTGACGATACTTACGATAATTTCAAGTGAAGCGTGGACGTAGTCGCGGGTATTATTATTTATTTATAAGAAAATATGAACCAATTATAAAGTTATGTTTTTTAACCCTTGAATTATACTGTTGTACGATGATGATAGCTCAAGAAAATTGAATTAAATTAATCATTTGTTATGCAGTTCAACAACGTTCGTTGTAATTCTAAAACGAGGCCGAAGATTAACTAGCGTAGCATAATTTAGTTTTAACGAATTCGTCGATCGTCTTATTCGATTTTTGTTTTAAGAACATACTGTGTTTTTTGTTTCAAGATCATACTGTGTTTTTGCCGATAAAACGATTACGTTTAATGCTCGGGCTTCATATAGGACAGTGGTTCCTAAAAGTATTTGTATACTGCCCTCTTTTAGAATAAATTATTTTTAGCGCCCCCATTTTTCACCTACTTAAAAACTACTATAACGTCAAATTAAATTAATTTATTATTTTGAGCTATATTAGAGGAGATTAAACATTAATTCTAAACAAGGCTTTTACTGTGGCCCGCAAGAGTTAACTTGAGATCTAAGCGCAGTAGATAGTGCCCAATGGCACTGAGAATGATTATCGAAAGACAAATTTATAATTTCAGACAGAGTATCTTTTATTCAAAACAAAACAAACATAATCGATTCTTATATTAAAACGAATGTGAAGGATGAATCTGTTAACTCTACACAACGCCCCCATTTTTTCTGGGTCTCTTACCGCCCGCCCATAAGGGGGCGTTATCGCCCACTTTGGGAAAGGATGATCTAAGATGATGTTATAGTTATTAACTATGGCCAAATGTGTCTTATTTACAGCGACAAAAATAACTCCGTTAACGAAGAGCTACATTAGTGTGTATACATAGGTTCAATATGTAACGTCAATATCACTGCAATAAATAGGGTTTTTTTAAAGTAAAACATCTTTAGAATCGTTGTGATTGGAAACTCAAGGAAACGCGAAAGCGAACCTAAAAAGAAATAAACACATAAATCTGTAGAATTAAGCCTGCTAGATAATCAGATATTATACATTATATTTAATCAATTAAGCACTATGCTCGTAAAGATAGAGTTGAAAATGTTCAAAACATTTCACAGCGGCGAAGCTAACGCATGGTAACCTTTAGGTTGAATTAGAGGAATCAGACAGTGGGATAGATGGAATAGCATATGCGATTAGAAAGTGGGCTATGAGATCTCCCTGCCCCATTCCATCTTCTCTATATCATCTTCCTTTATGCGATCTGATGGGGGAGGAGAGAGGAGAATGGAAAATTAATCGTTTTAGGCTGATATTCTAAGAACGTGATAATACACCCATCGAGCCGGCGCTCAGAGCTTTAAACAAGATAAAGATTTCACATTGGCTCTATCACGTGTTAGTCCACGTAGTATCCAGTATATCTCGCGATGGTACCAAGGGGGTTGCGTCCTGGGACGTGGACTTAGGTGTCCGTGGTTAAAACCATCAAGTATTAATACGAAGAGAGCCTTTTCTTCTGCCGGCTAATTCACACGCATTTGAAGCAGATGCCAATTACTTGAAAAGACTTAAATACTTTAAACATTAATTTTTTTACTAATTTAATTTGTTCTCCTTTAGCCAATCAATCTCCACTGCTGGACTTAGGCCACCCCAAGTCTGCGACACGTACTCGGTTGTCCAGCATACCTCGTCCAGCACCTACCGGCGACTTTAACCAGATCGGCGATCTAGAGCGTGAAAGACGTCATATACTACGTTTACCGAGACGCGGTCTACTCCAAGACACGTCATGATCCAAGCGTTAGATTCCGGTTGCGTTCCTAGGGTCCACTTTTGTTCTTTTGTCTTTGCGTGGTCTTCGGTATACCCCGTTTGGAGACCATTGGTACGCTTATCAATCCTCACAACGTTAAGGCAGTATTTCTTGGGCCGGGAACCGGCGGAGCGGCGTAGCTGGGTCCTCAAATAATTAACCGGTCGCCGTGAAAGAGACCATTTCAACGTAAGTGACTTTCTAGCAGTTTGTGTGTTATTTCACAAATATGAAGACTACCACGGACGCGGGAGTTTCTGACGCGGTCTTTCAGCGTAATTCCATACATTCCAGGACACGTTTGCTCCATCTGCATTTAATTTATTAATTTTTATTCCAAGAATCAGACTTGCCATTCAATCTTCTTCAATTAAAAATTCATTATTTCTACTACCCTGCTTTACAACATACAGCTAATACCTGCGGTAAAAGGCGACAAAACAACCTAAAGCCAAGAGGTAAGGTATTTGCCCGTCTGGATGGCTGCCACCCTTGGTTTAGAGTATGCTGGCAGAACAACTTTGAGTTGTGTTCCATTACTAGCATCCAGGTTCTAGTCTCCCTTTACAGAGCGGCAATAACTGGTAATATCTTTAGTGTTACAAATGGTCGTAGGCGATGATAACAGCTCTCCATCAGGTGGGCTGTTTGTCTATTTGCTGAACTCATGAAATAAATAAAAAAGATAGATAGATAAAATTTTATTGTACACCATTACAGAAAACACAGAAAAGCTTATAGCCTAAAAATATTTTAAATGTGCACAATGGGCGGTCTTATCGCTAAGAAGCGATCTCTTCCAGAAAAAGGAATCTATATATACTACGTGGTTTAAATTCATACCTACCTAAATCTACGTCATTCGTTCAGTCGTTCAACTACGTCACTTTTCGTTTCAATCCTACGACATACATGACTCGTCAAGTTTTCCATTGTTAAACCATAGGCTACAATTAACCTCTGTTATTTTAATACTACGTTATTTTTGCATTAATCTAACGGGTTTTGTATTTATATAACAGAAAATGACTTGCATAATGAGGTCGTTTAACGATAAGACCGCCTGTGTTTTTTTCTAAAAGGATCAACAAAAACGTTAATAGAATATATAATTTTATGCAATGAAGGCTGCTGTTGCCGCAAAAGGTCAAAAGCGAAGAGCAAACGAAATAACTACTCGTTGCTATTTAACTAATCAATAATGACAAACAAAATCATAAATTTTCACGAAAGCTGTGTTTTTATCTTGATACTTTGGATTCAATGCATATTTCTTCAAGAGGATAACCAGGAGGTGGATTCAATAGGGTTGGCAGCGTTCAGTAGATTTCGTCAAATCTTCTCGTCGACCATCCCTCAATGCTTGAAGACGAAAGTATTCGAGCAATGCTTCCTCCCCGTCTAAAACTACGAGGCCGAGAGGTGGACGCTGACGGCAGCATTGTTCCACAAATTCCAAGTCGCTTGACGGGTTATAGAGTGAGCTATTGTTTCTCTTACGGCTGATATATCCATAAACCCGCATACTCATTTGCAGGGCATCACTGTAAGTGAGCGTAAACAATAATGTGCTCTGCTGTGGATGCCACATAGATGTTCGTTTTGTAGGCTCGTTGCGAACGCTCCGCGTGCTGCTCGCGGTGCGCTCGTGAGGTTACGTACTTTGAAAAAACTCTGTTTTAGTATCTAAATCATATCGTATTTTAATTTGTAAAAAATGCGTGGATGTGTAGATGCCTATATTTCCTGAGTCTTGAAGGCTTAAAGCCTTAACCCAGATTTTTTATTGTATTATATTTTTTTTATTGTAGTATATTAGATCAAAATTAGAATACTGTTTTTTAGCCTTCACTAACTAGATTGTAATGCTGAATGATGCCCGTCATCTACACATATATAATAATGAATTTTGTATGAAGGAGAAGGACTCTGTGATTATTGGCCGGTTCTTATATCTTACTATTCATCCGCTGGCCTTACCATTGGTTGAATTTTGACATTACTTAAATTATCTTATTCTGACACAGTTTTCACTAAAGCTTACATTCTTTTTTAAATGTTGCGGTACTTTCTGTCCTGGAAATCCCGCGGAAATGTTAAGTCAAGGGTGGACGAAGTCGCCGACATATTTTTAGTATTGTATATTTTTATCCTTAGTATTGTATATATATTTATAGTTATAGATTGTTTAAGATCATTAGCAACTACGGGGTTTTTGATTAATACAACAATAATTAATATGTAATTAAGGAATAAGGTAAATTTTTACATCTAAACTTTAGAATTAATTTTTTTGGCAATGCTATTGACGTGACGCCTGTTGGCGTAGACCCACCCATATGTGGGCAGGCCTCTTCAGGTCTTCTAAGATACCTGTTATCTCAATTGTGGTTATGGTCAATTCCATCATTATTCAGCTTAAAAGTACTTGTAACTTTTTCGTTTGCAATCAAATTCTAACTGTTAACTTTGACACCTTCAAAAACACCGTTGAACATGAAATAAGTAGACTCTGTCTCACGAAATGAATTTATTTTATTTTATTGCAGGAGTTCAGCAGACAGGCAGGGGCCCACTTGATGGAAAGCGGTTACCACTGCCTAAGGACATTTGTTACACCAAAGGTGCTAAAAATGCGCAGCTGCTCTATTGAGGGAAAATGGAACCTGGTTACTAATGTCGGAATACAACTGAAGGCTGTTATGTTATATGCGTGTTATTTATATTTATATAAGTTTTAAATTGATTCTCATTGATTTTTTATTCTTTTGTCAATTGAATTATTGTTACCAGCAGAATTGTTGGGTTAGTTTTTTAACTCATCGAGAGTTTTTGAACCATAATATGGATACTTCGTCCGAACAAGCGGCTCAAATTGTAGCATTGGTGCGGGAGGGCTTGGATCAACGAACGATTGGTAGAAATTAAAATTTAAACCAGTCTACGGTTTCTAGAATATACAGAAGGTTTGTGGAGATGAGAGACGAGAGAGAGTGGCGAGTGGATTCTTACAGAAGGAGACGTGGTACAGGCAGGACTTGACCAACTACCGGTCGTGATGACCAATTTATTGTTACAACTTCTCTGCGAAATCGTTTCCTCACGTCTGTTAACATCAAAACAGAGCTTAATGAAGTGCGTGGAGTAAACGTGAGTGCACGAACAATAAGAAGAAGGTTAAAGGAAGCGGATATCACCCCTTTTAGACCAGCAAATGGTCCAAAGTTGTGTGTAGCTCACAGACAAGCTCGCTTAAGATTTGCGCGTGATCACTCGGCGACTTTTTCGCCCATTTGTCACAGTAACAGAACTATCACAAAGTGAAAAATGTTCTTTGGACATAAGTATGGGTACTTCCTTGCGTCACTTTGTGTAAGCTTATCGACAGAGCTTATAATGAAATTTGCTGCATTAATTTCCAATGCAAAATGATTATCATATCGCCCTCTGTTACGGAATAGCGCAAACTAATTCAGTCTCTAGAGTAGTAAGTAGGTATGACAAAACATCTTCTAAAAATGATAACTCTGAAAAGCTCCTAAACACTACATGATGGCGCCTCATAAGGCTATTCGCTGTTCAGTGTTTGAAATCTTATTCCTCTACTTTCAATTTACTTATTATAAAAAATGTTTTAGATACAAATAAAAATATTTATTTTCGAATGGAATCATACAAATTTAAGTTACTGTTACAAGAATCGGTGAAACTCTCTCCATCAAGGTAATTTTTACTTCACTATTATTAGGTTTTTTTATTTGGTTACCGTTTGACCACTGTCTCATCTGATGTTGAGTGATGACGCAGTCTCAGATGGAGCACGCTTACCTGAAGATACCTATTCACTCGTGACTTGAAGACTTAAAGATTGTATTTGTCAGGAAAAACAGACACCGGCAAATTATTCCACTCTTCGGCGGTGCGCAACAGAAAAGACGAAGCGAAACGCTTGGTTCTAACTGGTGATGTTTCCACAATGTAACGGTGGCGCAATTTATCGGTCCGTCTGGTTGTCCGATGGTAAAATAAAAGATAGAGGAGTCAGTTCGTGCAACTCTAAGCAACACTCCCTGAAACGTATTCAATAAAAGACAGTCAGCCCCGCGACCTTGCGTCTATAATCTAGACTGAAGTCGAGCATCAAAAAGACGATAATTGCCGACCAGCCTCCTGGCTATTTGCTCAATTGATGCCAACGCCTCTAAATGGTATTTAGCTGGTTTGGTACATGTACTACATTCGTGGTCTTTTTAATGTATTTTGAACCAATACTAGGTCTAACAAAGTAATTCGTATAAATAATTGCTGAAAGAGCTTGGTAGCGATTGCATTATTCCCATTAGAGACGATCACATTCGTCTCGAAAATTGTTCTTCGTATAAAAAGCCTGCCGCACTAGTCGCTGGCGACTGGGAGTTCATCCACACTTCCTTGACACCTGGAAGTTATCTACTGTACCTGGCGCTCGCTCCTTTATGCCATATGTGAGCATGCTCTGGAATGAGCTCTCGCGATTTTCACAGACCGCTACAATATGGGGCTCTTCAAAAAGGGCGTAAACAGATATTTAAACTCTCAACGAGTTACGCAACGCATTGGTTCCCTTAGTGTTGCAAATGGCCATGGGCGACGGCATCCACTTGCCATCAAGTGGACCCATCTATCAGTTTGCCCATAAGCTTACATAAAAACCTTTGTTGGACAATAATTGCTTACTAATTATTTAAACTTGTTTACAACTTAACGAAACCAAGAAACTTACTCTAACACAAGTTGAATAAGATCGTGAATACCCGAAAAAATAGTTTGTCAATAGATTGTCAATTCAAAATTTACAAGCCAGACAGCTATCTAGAACCGCAGTCTTTCATATTTTATTATATTGCCTAATTACGCCATTGTAATTCATAATTAAATTCAATTTAACAATCCCTATCTGCTAACAAATCTTCAACACTGTATATTTTATAGTCAATTAACACACAACAAAGCTTGTAGGTAATCAGATTTTATAATTAATTGAGATAGGTACCAAAAAAATGCCCTTCATCACAGCTTGACTTAAGCAAACTAAATTTTATGTTAATCTAATATATAAGAAAACAATTTTGCAGCAAATTATACTTTATACCCGGAACTAATTTGCTAAATGACGTACATATTATGTAGGTACTTTTTTTATTGCAAAGCTGGCAGTCAGGCTGACGACAGCTCATGGAAAGCGATTATTACCATGTGTAGACATTTGCATTTGCCTTGTAAACAAGTGGCAATAGCAATGGAATGAAAATTAAGGCGTTTCTTACTGCACGAGTTCAGCAGACAGGCACAGGGTCCACCGGATGAAAAGCGGTTACTATTACATATGGACACTTGCAATACCAAGTGTGCTCTGTTGTTCTCTTAAGGAAGACGAATCTGGCCACTAATGCCGGAACACAACTTACGGTTGCTATGGCATATGCATATACTAAACTAGGGGTGGTTTAACACTGGTGGTATATAATTGAATATACACACAGTGTTAATAGTATATAGTATAAAAATGCAGGAGCAAACCTCGCAGCCTCCCCCTCCACCTATCACGAAGCCCCCCCCGCCGCTGACGCTGCTGAGAGTGCGAGGTGGCGAGGGGGGGGAGGAAGGAGAGGGAGGGGTGATGGCGCAGGAGCAATCCTCGCAGCCTCCCCCTCCCCCTATCGCGAAGCCCCTCCCGCCGCTGACGCTGCTGAGAGCGCGAGGCGGTGAGGGGGGAGGAAGGAGAGGGAGGGGTGAAGGCACAGGAGCAATCCTCGCAGCCTCCCCCTCCCCCACCGAAGGAGGATAGCGCCCGTGACACCTGGTAGCCACGGGTGGGCGGCAGCGGGCGTCGAGGTCTGGGGGATCAGAAAGACCTCTGCAGGCACTAATGCCGCGAGAGGGCGCGAGAGGCAGCCACGCGTCCCTCTCAGGGCCGGGGAAACGTCATTCCCGGCCCGCACACAGGAGAGGCCGCCTCTGTTTACGAGGCGGCCAGCCGCTGCCGGGGTTGCGGGGTAAGCTCGCGCATGTACCGTGACCACGGCGCTAGGCGGAAGAAGGCTCCCCTGAGGTTTTAGTGGGTATACCGGCGCCGGTCGTACTGATTAATCGGCGTCGGTGAGCCCCACATACCGGCCGCGCATGATCCCCCGCGCGGCTGACGATGCCACAACGCATTTCCTCATGTAAAAAAAGTGGTGGTAGCCATTCCGACGCAAATACCCGACTGTAGGTAGTTTTGTTGTCTCTTACGACAGGCCACCCGGCCCCAGGAAATTGTATTATTTACCCGTTTCTGGTCGAATTAATTAAAGTATGACACTGAACCTGGATTTTTGTATAAGATCGAATCAGTATTGCGTACAAGGTATATTTCTAAACGAACACCCCGACTTTAAGAAAAGTAAGCGAATAACAGTTCAAGAGAATGAAATATTATGTATGACCATAAAATTTAAATAATGACAATCTCCAATACAATAACTTTTTTTCATACCAACGAAACCGCCTTTAAACAAAAAAAATATTTTCTATAACATCTTCTAGACGGTTTCAAGTAAAACATAAAAAAGCAACACAATATCGCACTACAAAAATCGCATCAAACCATATCCCAAATGGAGCAGTAACATTAGTATTCTTCTTCCACGCTTATAACCATATGAGGCGCATATTACGTAGAACCGTATTTTTAGCAAATGAAACAAGTAGGTGTATTAAATTCTTTTTATTTTTTATTGCATTAGTTCAGAAGACAGGCAGACCTTATGGAAAGTGGGTACCATCGCCTGTGGGCATTTATAAACACAACGATACTACCAATATGCTGCCGCTAAAGGGAACCTGGAACCTGGCCACTAATACTGGAACACAACTCAAGGTTGTTATGGCAGCATACTTTAAACCAGTGGTAGTTAGTTATCCAAAGGGGCAAATTCCCTACCTTACAACAGGCCACCAGACCGCATAAAGTTGTATTATTTCTCTGTTATTACATGAATCGACAGAAATGTATTCACATTTTTTTTACAATTTATTTATTTAGTTCCCATAAAAAGAAAAACAAAATTTATAGAGTACAAAAATTTGAGAAATTAATAAAATGGGAAGGATAGGTGCCCAAACTAGGTAAACTGGTATGATTGTACTCCTGGCCCTCGCATCCCACAATGATACTCCATTTGTGTATAATATCAAATCTGTAATGCTTGAGGGTTATAACTAATTATTTAATCATTATCATCCTGACAAAAGTAAAATAAGCCGACAGACAAAACACAGTAGGTATATTTTAATTACCACTAATTTGAATTTTCAACAATATCCTTATTAACCATATTAAAATGCAATAAATAATTATCATTCATTAATAAATTATCCAAAATAATAATTACAAATATTCACAAATTGTTATTTATATTTATGAAGATTCCATTATTCATCGAGTAATTAAAGCGTGTTTTTCTTACAGTAATTGAATTGTAATGTTTATGCACTTTGACTGTAAAGATTAATTGTTCAAATCTTCCGTGCTACGAAACACCATTGTTAATTTATTCCTGTGCTATTACAATGCATGATTGGCGTCACAATACTAGGTTAATTCCAGTGGGTGGACGAGGTATAAATGCTCATGGTACGAACAAACCCGTCACAGCCCAGCGAAGGGTCGATAGCTCAATAGTGCCTAACGGAGACCTATAGACAATCCAGAGTAAGTTAACATCAAAATCTATTCAATTAGCTATATGACACATTGTAAAAGTGTAGTCTATTATTTTTTGATTTTTTGTATTTCTGTTTATTCGAGATTCACTTAAAAACTACTGGGCTATTTCGATGCGCTTGGCGTTGATCTATAGCAAATTTCCGGGCTTCAAATTTGTGGTATTTCATCCGGGAGTCCCGCGGAAAATTTCTTGGCAGCTGTTTAAAATTACTCTAAAAAATTAGCTTATGCTGACACAATTTTCACTAAAAGATTCGTAAATGCTTCGATTTTATGTGTCCTGGGAATCCCACAGGAATTTCATGGGAGTGCTTGATGTTACAGTTCCTATGTTCATTACACATCTTTAGTAAAACAGTTGTATTTGTGTATGCCTTTTGTCGCCATTTTTATCCCGAGTTTGCGGGAATTGTAGGGAATCCAAAAAAATCCATTGAAATAACCATATATTTTAAATATTGGCAAAATAATTGTATTCTTTGTTACCTGCTCAACGCGGACAAAGTCGCGAGTAAATACTAGTCTTTTTCTTTTTTTATGTAAAAATCAATTGCTTTTCCCTAGTCTCACTAAAACTCAAAAACGGCTTGACTGATTTGAATCTTTTTTTTATGAGTAGGTACTGGTACTACCCGGATTGGTTTATATTCAAATTGGATCCGGTAGGTGTCGCTGAAATCGGTCGCAAAGATTTTGATGAAATTTTTTGTGCGTGTTGATTGGGATGGCAGTGTTGAAATCGGGATTTAGATTTTTATTTTTTCATAATAAGAACGAATACAGGGCCGCTAGTGTTACAATAATTTCTAAAATTATTTTTATACATATTGCTAAATTATAATACTTATCTTACTTTTAAAAGATCACGATAAAACGATTTTTATTCCTATTTAAACAATAATTAATAAGATGATTTGTTCAAGTTATGATGTCATAACTTGCTATTCTCGTACGAAATCAATCTATGCGGTTTCGGCATTTTTTAAGATAAAAGTGTCTCAAGTGACTTCAAAGTCAGCTACCCTGTTGGATTTTTGACATATTATACGATCATTTTTAAAATAAGTACATTATTTATAAAAAGAACATATATACATTTAATATCTTGATGCTTTCATAATTTCATCGTAGAAATAATTTAATTTGTCATATAAATAATAGTTACTGTTCATTGACAAGCCAAGATTCCAGGTTCGATCCGTGACACGGTAAATTCCGTAAACAAGTTTCTGTTATTTTGACATCGAGCCCTAGACTCGTCCCTTATATATTACCTACTAGCTTCTGCCCGCGAAATTGTCCGCGTGGAATAGTTTAAAAAACGTTTGGTCTTAGCGTGATGATAAGTAGGCTATCTAACACTGAAAGATTTTTTCAAATCAGACCAGTTGTTCTAAGATTAGCGCGTTCAAGCAAACAAACAAACTCTTTAGCTTTATATATTAGTATAATATAACACAAGCTTGATAAATGTGAATATGCTTATCTGCCCATTTATTATTTTAATATTTATAGTAATAATTAAGTCTACTCTTTGGAATCACATCCGGTTGCTCCAGCCCGAACAGATCACCTATCCAACCATAACTAAATAAAAGTGTTAGTTTTGGGTAGTGTGGTTGAAAATCGAAACTTGCTTGTCATTCGATCCGTCAAACAACACTTCAATCCGTTATACAAACTCTTCGACTTAAGTTTTACTATACATAATTGTTATTCAATGCCTATAAGACGTGAGAAAATAATTAATGTAATAAACAATAAACTCACTGTGAAGATAAAGAAACAATAGGACAATCATAGTAATTAAATAGAAGCATTCATGCCCCTGAACTTTTAGTCATCACTATTAGATGGTTGCTTATATGTATTGCCTACAGTACCTACCACTTATGAAATATTTGAAAACCACACTTTAATCCTTAATTTTATACAACTTAAATATCGACTTATTATATATGAACATGTATATATTTTATTATTTTAAGAACATTCATATAAAGGAATAATTAAACTAAATAGGCAGATGAATTTAGGTCTGAATGGTCTAAGATTTAGGTACCTTTTGTATAAGGTCGGCAAGACAAGTTACACTTATGTATGAGATGATTACTCTCACATAATAATATCAGGGGGTGAACATTATTTGTTTTAAGCAACATTTTTTATTGCTGGAGTATAGCAGGCAGGCAGATGGCCCAACTGTTATAGAAAGTGGTTACCGTCGCCTATGAATATTTGCAACACTTTAAACTGACGCTTAAAATAAAATTATCGCTGTTTAGCCACATATTTGTAGCGCTTGCTACAATGTGCTGCAGAGCTTGTAGATTAGACTGGAACTTGACCGCTAATAGCCGGAGAACAAGGTTTTTATGGCAGCATGCTCTAGACCAGGGGTGGTAGCAATCCAGACGGGCAATACCCTGACACCTGGTTATGGATTGTTTTGTCGCCTCTTAGGATAGGCCACCTGGCCACTGTAATTAGTATTCTTTCTCGGTTTCGGTATGGATATTTCGCAAACGTATCGGAAGATGAGAGTTTAAAGTTAGAAAAGACCCAAAAAAGATAATACATTATATAAAGAAAGAAAAAAAAACATAGGTTTTTATTTGAGACCGTGTTCTTTATGTTATATTAAATTTGAGACATTAGGATTAGGATGGGAAAAGCCATTATGTGAAGTCTGTTACAAAGTGCTACAACAAATTAAAAAAATACCTTTGCCCTTTGATATTATGTTAATATAACTAATCACTCTGACGGTGATCGCAGACAATCATACGATAGTATATTATAATTTAATAAGAAAATATAAGTGATCTTTCATAAAACCATTATAAACACATCACTAAGACGACCCTTTTTACCGATAGGACTGTTCTTTGTACACAAATATAACAATAGGGCCTACTAGGTTGTAAATTCTCTGTAATAGTGTACAATACAGTTATCTACCTATAGGTTTATGCTATTAACCTATTGTTTTCTTTTATTTTCCAGATCTAAAATGAAATTGCTAATATGCATCGCGTTTACTTGTTTAGTGGTAGCTGTGTGGTGTAAACCATCATCTACATACACTGACAAATGGGATCACATCAAGGTAGAAGAGATCTTAGAATCTGGACGCCTATTGAAAGCTTACGTCGACTGCCTAATGGGACAGGGTCGTTGTACACCTGATGGCAAAGCTCTGAAGGAAACTCTACCCGATGCGCTGGAACATGAATGTTCCAAATGCACTGCAAAACAGAAATCTTCATCTGACACTGTCATAAGATTTTTGGTAAACAAACGTCCTGATTTATGGAAGGAGTTGTCACACAAATATGATCCAGACAACATCTACCAAGAGAGATACAAAGACAAAATTGACTCTGTCAAAGGCAGCGAATAATTATCAGAATAAGTAGTAGTTATGCAGAATATTTTAGTTGACAAAATATATTAGTCGTGTATTAGTACATATAAAAATATATTAATAAAATATATTAGTAAATGTATTAATAAATCTTGCACTGAATATTCCGAAAGGAAAAGAACCAAAGCTTTAATCGGATTTTATTATAATAAATGATTTTATACTGATAAAGAAGAATGACGTTTTATTTTATCAGAAGTTTTATATTTGTACCTACATGTTATAAAACTCAAATTATACTTTATTGTACCTATGCCTATAATATGTCAAATCGCCATAACCGACCTACACGTTGACTATAAAATACATCATAATAAATTAATAACAGCCCATATGTGTCCCACTGCTGGGCTCGGGCCTCCCACCAAAAGGTGAGTAGACAGTTTACCCGCCACGCTTGTCCAAGGCGGCTTGGCAGGTTTGATACATCGCTTATCTTGATGTGCAGGTTGCACCACGATATTTTCCTTCACCGTTATTAGCACGTGGTAATTGCAACAATATGCACATTAGGTCAGCAAACTGCATAAGTGGTGCGTGCGGTCCAACCAGGATCGAACCCACGCCCTTTGAGTTTGGGACGCGTGCTCTAGCCACTACGCTACCACGACTTTTTAAAGTTTTACTTTTAAATAATATACATTATTGAAAATATATAGCAGTTCGCCAGTTATTTTTAAACAGCTAATGGAAGTTGAATTATTAATATTACAGTTACTTACAAGAGGTACATGAAATAAACTAAAAGAAGGATAATTAATATCAAACTACAATTAAAAGCATGCTTCTAGAGCAATTCACATATTGTCTTCTGTACATATTCCTTCTAACTGTAGGCATTAATTTATTATTACACACCCGAATACAATATCATAGCAATAATTTCGCTACTCGTTTTTATCTGCCAAGAATTTATCGAAGGCATCTTTGTACTTCTTCTCTTTGTCGAATTTGTCAATGAGTTGCTCCCAAGATTCAGGATGATCCTGAATTATCGCTCTTACAACCGTTCTTATTAAATCCTTTTGTTTTGGTGTACATTTACCACAAGTAGTTTGTAGAGCTTCCGGTATCACTTCTGTAAATAAACAACACAACAAAAAAACTGAACAACATTGTCACTTTAAATGTTAAAATAAATTATTTTACATATTTATTATGACTTGTTCCTTCTTTACGTATGTAAACTAGTATGAAACTATTTTATGAGTAGTTACTCAGGTACTTTTAGTGTTCTGTAGTAATATTGTCAAAAATCGAACTCTTGCAATCATGTAAGTGCATCCGTCTGTTATATTACATTAATTGTTTTACTCAAATATTGCTGGGCCTATAAGGATGAATGAGGATAAGGATGAAGATAGATATGTAGGCTTGAAGGCCAATTTATTTTTTAGGCTTCTTTATAACCTACAGGAAAATTTTTAAAGTAGAATAGAATAGAATAGAATATACTTTATTGCATAATATTCAGATACAATTTAAGAATTTTAACTACAGAAGACAATAGGCGGTCAAGTACATACCAGAGTATGTGAATCAAGGGTAAAATTGTAACGGTTTACAATGGCTTTTGCATATCATTAAAGTCTGAAAAATAATGATATATTAAATGATATTTTTTATCTCAGTCGACGCTTCCAAACCTGTATTCTCTATTATTAAACTCTACAAGGAATGGGATGTTAAGACAGTCAGGCAACTCTTCATCCTGCACTTATTACTTAAAAAACACTCTCTTATCAATTTTAATCAGGCCATAGATAAGCGACGTAAACTAGATGTTTGTACAACTCCTTTATTTCGTACCAGTCGTACACAAAATTTCTTCTGTTTTCTGGGTGACTTCCTCTATAATAAAATTAATAATATATTAAACATATACCCCCTTAATAAATGTACCTGCAAAGCAAAAAATACTAAGTTTTTGAAAACTCTCGATTATCAGTCCACTGAAGACCTCTTGTATATTCTTAAATAACTATGTTGCTTTCTACTACCAACGTTATTTCTTAATCACTTCCACGATTCTCTGTCTTCCTATACATCATATTATGATCTTAACATTGTCTGACTCATTCACCCTCCCTCAATCACACATACTTCTTCTTATATCAGCTATATACGAACTTACCCTACTCACACACACACGCTACATCACACTTTTGCTCTTGAAGGGCTCACTCTAACACGATTACTTAGAATAGTTATACTAATATATTTTCTTTTTTCTGTTAAGTAGCCAACGGGTTGATCCTGGTGACCTGTACCACAGGTTTCTTTATAACCTAATTCAGGCACCAGCCTCTTAGTTAATGTTGTTACTAGATTTAAGATTCACTGTGTACTTAAAAGGAAAATAAAGAATTATGTTATGTTTATGTTATTTATTAAACCCTCAACTTATGAGCTATGAAGTGAAAAATTCTGAACAAATTCAAAATTATCAAGGTTTCAAACAAAATGGTTTAGAAAAGAGGTTTTGATGTAGATATCTCTGATAAGCTCTCGACGAAGCTCCGAAAAAGTTCAACGGATTTTGTTGGAGTGGCCCCGCTTACAGCACCCTTTTGCCGTTCAGAGAAATGTCGTTGCCAGATGTCATGCAACGATATCGTCCTGTGAAGTTTTACGTCTCCCTTTCTCTTATCTCTTCTGCCTGTGACCGTGCCGTGTTTAAATGTATATCGTAATATTGTGCATAATAAATCAAATAAAAGTAATCGGAAATAAACGCCATAATTTATTGTTCAAAGTTATCCTTTCGATCCACAAAAGATTTCAATGATATTCATTAAAATCTGTAGTAGATTCATTGTTTTGTGGATGTTGGTATTAAAACACCAATTTTCGTCTAAAATTTCATGTACCTATGTTTCATTTCAACTTCTTGCAAGGTTTCGAAAAGTACAAAGCCCAAGGAAGTAATATCACTAGTGCCACAGTTAGCAAATAGTAAGAAATAAAGTCGTGGTAGCGTAATGGTTAGCGCACGCGTCCCTAAATCGAATGGCGCGTGTTCGATCCTGACCGGAACGCATGCACCTCTTAGTCAGTTTCCTGATCTAATGTGCATAATGTACAATTACCACGTGCTAAAAACAGTGAAAGAAAACATCGTGATGAAACCGGCACATCGAGATAACCGATGTGTCAAACCTGCCAAGCCGCCTTGGACAAGAGTGGCGGGTATACCGTCCGATCCCTCCCTATAATGGGAGGCCCGAGCCCAGCAGTGGGACATTTATGGGCTAACATTATATATATTTATTATATAAGAAATAATAATATGATCAAATAGGTTATTGATTACGCATTGAAATCTAATGCCCCTGCCCCTGCTTCATCTTCCTTAGTGATTGGGACCAAATGCGACTTACTTATAGCGTTAACGATTATCTACATTCGTGAATATATATTATTTATCTGTCAAATATTTAATGTCGTTAGCAATTTCGCAACTTAAATGAACTAAATCTTCGTGACACAATCACTGCACTTATAAGAAATACACACTAATAAGTCTGGAAGAGATCGCTTTTTAGCGATAAGACCGCCCTTTGTACTACATAACTAGATATAATTTAGTCTTAAGTTCATGTATGTATTGATGTACAATAAAGAGTTATCTATCTATCTATCTTATATTATACCAGGTGTAGCCGGGATATGGCAAAGAAGAACATAAATATCTACTTACTTTTAAAATCTTTAGCCTCAGGCGTGCAAGGTCCTTCATCAAGAAAACATTTAACATAGCCAAGTAGTATTCTATCATTTTCCAATAGTGGCTGAATATCAAAATCATCATAACGAGAGCTGTAAAAATCTGCTATTACCAATGACACTATACATAGTATAATGCAAAATACTTTCATTTTGAAATTGTATGCTGAATGTAAAGTAATTTACAGATTTGAATAACGGTTAATTTTTGTTATAATTAACTACGATAATAATGACATAAGCACTAATTCCGTGTACATTGAAATAATCCTTATAACCCAGTTTATATTTTAAAGTGAGTTTTCAATCATCGCGCAACTTACTGGAACTTAATAAGAACTGAAGGGGAACCGAAAGTAATGATTGTTTATAAAGACCTGTTTTTCATTGTCATGCCATTAACTACACAAATACCATATAAACAAGCAACAATTACAAATTTCTAGACGTGAACACAATCTTAAAATGCATATTATACGATCAAGCAGTGATTAGTGAACTCATGTAACTTACCGGATGCTCCTTGAAGACAATAATAAAATCACTTCAATGTTTACGCAAACAGCCGTTTTAATTAGATTTGTAAATTTTTATGCAATCGCTAGTCTATAGAATAATAAAACCTTACTTATATAGACTTGTATGTAATACATAGACGAATATTATAAAATGTCACAAACGACACAAATTGTCACTATGAAATGTCCCTTTTTAGATTGATATCTTTTCAATAGTTTATAACATATTATTTTCTATTATATTTTTTTGTTACTAAAACATGCCTGTCGATTGTCAAAGATCAACATCTGGTGGTAAAGGAAACATAGGCATGTTTATTGAAAGGGATCCAAATATTTGTGCAGCTGGATTGCCTACAGCTCAACCTGATGAGCGTCTAGGTGACTCTTTAGAACACTATTTGTTGAAAGATGAAGCGGATGCTTTAATAGGCGATGCTATTATTCCGCCAACAAAGCCAAACCCTCTACCACCTCTTCGCCACGCTATACCCATTGACAAGCGTTATGCGGGACCATTTTGTGATATGGCTCAAATTTTCAACCCTCCCATTAAAACTAAATTTCAAACACTGGTTGCTGATTTTAAAGATACAACATATTCATCTTATTGGAAAATGCCGGTAGGGGGAGTTAGAGACCCAGTGCCCATGTTACCTGAGGGTTTCGACGTTTACACGACGTTTGGAAAACCTACAGCATTCCACGGTCGACTGTATGATGTTGTTATGCCTAAAACGCCATATCCTGATGGAACTCCCTCAACAAAGCGCCCTGGTGTTCAATTAGAGCGTAATTATTGCTCTCCTCCGTATCAACCCGATGTTACTTATGGTCACAGGACCCTTGTAGACAAACGTGGAACGTATGCAAAATGTTGTATTACTGATCACAGAGTTACAATAGGTACTGCAAATCGAACTATAATAAATACTATTCAAACTAATTATCAGGATATGAACCAACCCCGACTTGGAAAAGTGCTAGCTCGGAATGACAACATAAGCAATGTACCGAAAGGCTATACTTTTGGCAAACTAAAACCACCTGACAATCTTCCAGAGTGCCTTACAACCTGTGACATCAATCCAGGTATGGAATCCTTCAGAAAATGTTTGAAACACCTCAACACACTGAGAAAAGGTTTATCTAAACGGTTTTTACCCACGTTTTTCAGGAACTTTTACTTAAATCTTAAACATTTTGACAAAGAAAAAACAGGTTGGTTACCTAAAAAGACTGTGTACAAATGTTGTGGCGCAAAGTTCATAAGATTCGATCCCACTTTAATAGAACCTCTATTATCTATGTGGAAAGCATTTGATGGATCAAATATTGAATACAAAATTTTTGTACATGTTATTAATTACAGAGAACCGTCTCCAGAAATGCCAAAAATACCAGATGTCCCTGAAGATTGTTTAGACTTTAGAACAACATATACTGAAATGGTTAAACCAGGTCAAGTAATTGATAACAGGCTGATGGCTGGATTACCCTCTGGTAGATATTTTGATCTAGATTATCCCATTACACCAGAAAGATGTACAAAAGCTGACCGGACTTGTCTTCCACATGAATCGGATATGAAGTCATGTTTATGCCCAAGTGTTTTGACTCTTCTACACGTAAATCACAGAGACATGTACGAAAAACGTGAACCACATGTAGTGAGAAGGGTTTTTGAAGCAGCGGGTGAAACTTTTACAGATGAAACATTCCATAACACATGGGAAGAAGCTAAAAAATACCATTCTCAAGGATGGGTATGTTACGAAACATTTAGAAAGGCGTTAAATAAAAGTAACAATACGATGGAGGTAGTAAACGAATAATAAATATTTATTTCTTCGCCAATACTAAGTCTATAGTGTAAATATATTTTGATAATATATAATTATATAATATTTACACTAGTTTATATATCTAGAAGGTGGTAAAATTATTAGTACAAGTTTGTTAGATAATAAATACTTAAAAACCGTATATTAGGTAATTTAGATGTTTATAATAATTTTATTATTCGAAGAAATCTTTGAAAGCTTCTTGATATTGTCCTTTAGGATCATATTTTTGTACCAATTCCTGCCAAAGCTCTGGGCGCTTATTTTTCACTTCGTGTGCCAGTTGTTTGCCCATCTGCTTTTGTTTGTCTGTGCACTTGGCGCAATGTGTAGCTAGTGCTTCAGGCAGTTTATCTGAAAAAGAAGTTCAATTTTTTACAGATATTTGTTGTCTTCTAGTATAATATTAATAACATTAAATGTACACAATGGTTTTTTGAAATTTGAATTTGTATCCCATGAAAGCTATCCGGGATTAAAAAGTACACATACGATTATTTCCATTGTTGAAATATTATATATCATATTAATAATCGTATGTGATATAATGTATTTGTGTGTTACAAGCGGACCCGACTGATATTGTACTTCTCTGAAAAAATCGAAAATATAGAATCCGATTCCAGTGCCATCTACTGGATACCACTTGGGAATCTAAACAATAGATACGACCATGCATAGAAAATGCATTAAAATCTACCGCACCATTTAGGAAGAAGTCAGTGACACACACGAGCAGAAGAAATATATTTACAAAGAATGTATTAAATTAAATTATGACGTTATAAATACATGTCAACATTGTATCGTTTTTAAACGAATTTGTCAAATCATAACAGTTTTTGTTGTTTTGTAGTGATGATAAATTATTATACCTTCCACACTTGAGAAATGATTGGTCTCCCATATATCTCCTAATTAACCGCTTCTAATTTTATTTATCTATTCCTCGTGCATCTGCAAAATACACAAATGACAAAAAGCCAAAAAGCTATAAAAGTGCCAAATGTGTCATAGATACCCAGAATTACGAAAATGGCAAAAACGTAAATAGTGCCTAAAATGACCAAATTCAAATAATGCCAAAAAGCCAAAATAACCAAATACACTAAACTGACAAAATAAACCAAAATGGCAAATCACAAAAAAAATCTATCCTACATTCTGAAATAATCTTTGCAAAAATCTATCCCATTATCCGGAATAAAAAGTTTTCCTTGTTCACCCTCAGCACCACACCTACCGGTTTTAACTGTGAATCTAAACGATCCGGGTACCCATTCAAACACACAAAAACTAAATCATCAAAATCGCTCCCGGTGATTAGGACGATTCTAGAACCCGATCTTAGCTCCATCTACCGGTTCTAACTGTGAATCTAACCATCCGGGAACCCACTCAAACATACAAAAACAAAATTACCAAAATCGCTTACAGTGATAAGGAGGATTCTAGAACACGATCTCAGCGCCATCTACCGGTCCTTACTGTGAATCTAAACCACCCGGGAACTCACTCAAACATACAAAAACAAACCCACCAAAATTGCTCCCGGTGATTAGGACGATTCTAGAACGCGATCTTAGCGCCACCTACCGGTCCTTACTGTGAATCTAAACCACCCGGGAACCCACTCAAACATACAAAAACGAAATCGCCAAAATCGCTCCCGGCGATTAAGAGGATTCTATAACCCGATCTCAGCGCCACCTACCGGTTCTAACTGTGAATCTAAACCGTCCGGGAACCCACTCAAACACACAAAAACAAAATCACCAAAATCGCTCCCGGTGATTAGAAGAATTCTAGAACCCGATCTCAGTTCCACCTACCGATTCTAATTGTGGCTTTAAACCATCCTGGGACCCACTCAAACACACACACACAAAATTTCATCAAAATCGGATGTATTTAGTAGTTTGTAGTTTACGATTCTATAAAAGACATACAGACAGACATTCATTTTATATATTAAGATTTTATTTATATAGTAAATAAATAAATAATTCTATCCCTCTTCTATCCATCTGTTAACTATAAACGGTCAAAACTATCACAATTACCAGAACTTCCAAAATTACCAAAACTATCAAAACTGCCAAAACTGCCACAACTATTAAAACTACCAAAACAATCGAGAGTACCAAAACTAACTATATCTACCAAAACCGCACAAACGACCAAAACTACCTAAACAACCAAAATATACAAAATTGCAAACCACAAATAAAAAAACCTATCATATTTTCTGGGATAACCTTTACAATAATCTATACTATAATCCGTGACAAAAAGTCCCTTCATTGTCATCCCTTGCCCACACTCGGTACTAAATTTACGTATATACCCAATTTCAAACAAATCGGTCCACTAGTTTTTCCGTAAAAGCATAAAAAACAGAGAGACAATTATATTATTATCCCCAGAACTATACCATTTTTCGGGATAGAAAGTATCCTATGTTCACCCTCGGCATACATCGAAAATATATATATGCTGAGTTACTTTCGTATTTATAATATTAATAGTAATAAGGATAATAAGTATAGGGATCCTTGTCTATCTATCTGTAAACGACAAAAAATGCAAAAATTACGAATATGACATAAAAGCAAAACCTAGTCCCTGCTTTCTGGGATAACCTTTATAAATCTGTCCCAAAATCAATACCTTTTCCGTGAGGAACAGTATATCCATCCTATATAATTAAACTTACATATTTTATATCGAATATCAGATATAACACTATATATAGCTGATTGTTACCTTTAACCTGCTTAACTTCTGGAGTGCATGGTCCCTTGTCAAGTAAGCAATTCACATAGGAATTCAATAGTCGCTTATTTTGCAGTACTTCATTTACATCAAAATCATCATTAACAGACTCATATTTATCTTCGGCCATAGCAGCTAAAACCAAACACAGGGTAATAAGAAATAGCTTCATCTTGACTGTGTATCTATCACAATGGTAGTTGCAACAACTATAGTTTCCTCTACGATTGCTCTGGTATTTATAGTGAGGATAGATTCTTAATTATTTTTCTTGATACGTTAGGTATTGTGGTAAATATGTCAACGTTAATTATGCATAGACATTATTATAAAAATATTTTTATAATAATAAACGTCTGCACTTCAACTGGTATGTTTATTTTTAAGAACCAGTGAACAGGAAGTCTGCTGATTAGTGGAAAAGTTCAGTTGTCAGTGGAATTTTTGATTCAACTTATATACTAGTTGTTATCCGCGATTTCGTCCACTATTAATTTTATAGTGCCTAAAAGAAATAAAGCTGGAATATGTACTTATTAATTTTCATAAGTTTTCGCTACTTGTATACATAATGAAACTACGTTTGAACAATTTTAAACGCGGTAATTTATTAGATTTTTGTTATTACATTTATATAATACTAGCTTCTACCCGCAACTTCGTCCGCGTGGAGTAGTTAAAACAAAGTTTGGCGTTAGCATGATGATAAATGGGCTCCATAAATGGGCTATCTAACACTGAAAGAATTTTTCAAATGGGACTAGTAGTTACTGAAATTAGCGCGTTCAGAAAAACAAACAAATTCTTCAGCATTATGTATTAATAGTATAAGATTAATATGAGTGGAAAAAAAATATCAATCAAGTTGGTTTGTGTTCCGGTGCACGCAGAAAGAGCTCACGGTGTCATCAGGTATGGCAGTTGCTTTTTTCTGGGTTTGGGTCTTAATAGTTTTGATGATTGGATCCCCAACAGTCCTTGTTGGCTAGCATTATGCTGAGCCTGGGTCCAATTTAGGACTTATTTTGTTTCTTTCTCTATTTATGTTAACTTTGTTTTATTGTTCTAAATAAAATATTTTCTTTCTTTCTTTCTTTCTTTCTTTCAACAGGTGGTACTTGCCAACCATCTTCTCTATTGTAATTTGAGTGTTTTTTGATTTCAATAGCCGCACGTATCATTGTGGGTATGAAAAGATTCTCTTTTGCGAAGATTTATGGGTTATCGAATCTAATGTAGTGGTTGCGTTTATCCCGCCTGTGTTCACTGATGGCAGACTTCGTAGACCGTTGTATTTCATGTCAGCAATGTGTACTTCATGTACATATTAAGTAACATATTAAGTTTATTATTGTACATTATTTTATATATACCATGATTATTATAGTCTTAAGCTGCACGCCAGCAATTTATTGTGATTAAGATCCAAAGGTTGCCTGGGAGAGATTGCTTTAAGCAATAAGGCCACCCATTGTACTACTTACTACCTTCTAATTTTAAGATATGTCAATGTGTTACTATTTTAAGTTGGTGTACAATAAAGAGTGGATATTGTTGATATTGCGTATCTAAATATTTTCATGGCGATTGGTTGAACGATACAGAAGCTGATGCGTTGCGGGGACATCTATTGGCGAGGTAAACTTCACCATGGAAAAGAAACTCACCAACATTCCTGATAATAATAAACTATTTCGGAATTTATCTCTTTCCAACAGAATTGACATAGTATGTTATTATTTTAAAGTAACCAACAGCTAAACGTTGCAATCTATACTAATATTATAGTTATAAAACAAAACCTACTTCAAACTAATAAGCAAAAAATAAATATTTAACCGACTTCTTTCTACAATATTTTGAAGCCAGTTCCAAGTGAAACAGAAATAAGGGTTTTTGTCAAACGTGACCATGGAATCGCCTCGGAAGTATATACTTACGAATAAAGAAAAAAAACAAACTTGAACCACAATTGACAAAGAAATCCCGTAATATGAAGCGCGTGTAGTATATGTAATGTACATAAATATACTCATTGATGTATCAATATTGTTACATCAATGATTATCCTATAATAAAGGACCTATCGATTGCCATGCCACCTCCGCCAGGTCCCGGTCGAAGGGGAAGGCCCAAGAGATGTTGTCTTGACGTCGTGAAGGACGACATACGTCCTAATGGTCTCAAAACGGGGGATGCTGAAGACCGCGCGAAGTGGAGTAGATAAGTAGGAAAGCGGCCCCTGGGCGTCGGAGTGCAAGTGAACCGGGATTTAATCGGATGATGATGATGAAAGGATCTATCGATTGTTTATCGGATTTATAATTTTTTAACGTAGAAGAGTTATGCTGAACACATTACCTTGATCCACAGGTCATATGGTAAGCTCGAACCATTTGATAGCACGCTCTCACAGAATATCGGCGTGAAAGAGCTAATTTTGAGCTAATCGTGTATCGTACGATGAGTGTTTGTTCCGACGGCCAAACTCTGCCTCCCCTTTTTTATGAGGTGTAATCCGTCATGGACACCCTACTCTTCGGGGCACGGTAGGGTAGTGTTGGACTCCCGATGGCATGGTCGGACATGCCAACTAAACCACCTCTTTGTGCCATTTTGACGCCGTGTATCAGGAAACTATGCCTCCCCCTAGTCCAACCCTTTCGTTTTAATCCTTTTCTCCGATCCGTTTACCCCGTTCCCTATAGGAATATTCCGCCATGGAATAGTCCAGCCTAAAGGCTACCAACCCTATGACTTCGCCCTTTAGTGTTGCAAACGTCTATAGGTGACGGTATCAACTTTCCATACGGTAGGCCATTATAGGTCATGGGACGTATCACTCCCGAAGATACAGTTAGCTATGAACACTGCAGTTAACGAATCAACACAGTTTGCACCTTCTTATTTAGTCCATGGCAGAGAAGCAATTTTATGCGGATCTCAATATATAACAGTCAAGGACAACAAGTATGAACCAATTACATTAGCTCGTAGGTACGTCAAGAGACGAGTATGCAGAAAACCTAGGCACGCTGAAAGACGTATTCAGTAAAGTGCGAGAAACTCTTCATAAAGCACATGCTTGTTTTCCAACTTCGTCATAATAAAACAAAATAACAGTACATCATGCTTCAAGTGTTAGGCAAAAACTCTATTACAAGTTAGCAAGAATATAAAATTAGTTTTATTTAAATTAGGATTAAAGTGTACAGACATACATCTTCTATTATGTAAAGTAAAGACAACAAGTAAACCGGAATCAAAGTAGGTAATTTACATAATTAGTTGACCATATCATTTGACCTCACTTCACGTTTTAGAATAAGCACAATTACATTAATGTTAAAAGATTCCATAAGGAAAATAAGCAAACAGTTTTTATATATTTAAAACGTTAACACAACCATACAGAGAAATAAATTGTTAATGTATCTGTCAGCCTGTTCCATCATTATGTAGGTATGTTATCTTATACTAATATATATAGAGCTGAAGAGTTTGTTTGTTTGCTTGAACGCGCTGATCTCAGGAACTGATTTGAAAATTTAATTCAGTATTAGATAGTCCATTTATCGAGGAAGGCTATATATCAACACGCTAAGACCAATAGGACCGAAGCGCCAATGAAGAATGTTTCAAAATCGGGGTTTTTTGATTACTTTTTTTTTAACTATTCCACGCGGACGAAGAAGAAAAAATTTTTTAAGGAACAATTTTTCTTTTGAAAATCGTTATTTGTATCAAAGATTGAAATTCCATAAAAAAATCAATTATCTTATAAACAACGCATTTGTTTATAACAATTTTTTAAACAATTAGAGATAAAAAATTAAAAAAAATATTTCTATGGAGTTTCTTATAAGCATAAAAACGGATTGTTAATAATATTAAAAAAAAATTTTTTTGATGATTAATTTAAGTTTTTAATTTTGCAACAACGAAAATTATTGATAAAAAAATGAAAAATAAACATTTTCTAATTTTTCCAACAGGGTTCTATTCTAAAGCCTTTCAAGTATTGCTCCAAGAAAGGAAAAACATCTTAAATTTATAGTTTAACAATTATCACACTTGCAATGTTCATGTTCAAGCAACAAAAAAATTATTAATTAACTATTGAATAACTAAATGAAAAATTGTTATAAAAAAAATTTTCAAGCATAGCTGCTTGAAATACGGCCGAAAACGGTAAACGGAAAAATTAATTCAGTGTTAGATAGAAACAAAGTTTATTGGGAATTCAGAAAATATGGCGGTACGAAGTTCGCCGGGTCAGCTAGTATATAATATAGGAGACACAAAGAAGTCGCTCGTTTTCAAACCGTTCTCTAAATGTTGCAAATTAAGTTTTTAAATCATCAATCAATCAATCGTTCATCGTCTCCCAAGCTTACAGCCACGTTTAAATTCAGATGCCCACAATTTCACTTTGGTAAATGATGGTGCAGAGTCATACACAGGATCCAACTCATCTTTGATTTGCTTAGACGTATTGCCTTTCAAAAACAAACATTTAATGACAGAACGATACTCGATGCCACCGAAAGCCGCTGATTGGCCGACGCGAGCCGCCGACATACCCCTATGTGTCTGGCGGCTCCCGTACCCCGTCACCGGGGGGTAGTTGCCCCCTGCGAAATTAGACCGAGGCAAAGAGCGTCAGCTCGAGGCCCCATACCGGCTCTGCCACCCTTAAGGTAGAGACGATGACCTACTCAAGCGATACTCGATTTTGTCCATTTTCATAAAAACACTCACATCAACTCACTCAAACAACTGTTACATAACAACTGCGCGTCCAAAATGGCTGAAACTTTGATGAGTAACTGTCAACAGATGAACAACGAAATTCGCTAGCTTTTATTTATGAGTGCTATAATACGGCCGGCGTAACTTGGCAAATGTGAACATAGGCTCTGCGAACTTTAGAGCATGTGTGTGATGAGTGGGCATACGACTCGTCAGTGAATACAATTGGTAGCCCTTCATCCCTGTATTTTTCATTGCTTTGTACTAGTTGGTCACTGTATTTACTTCACGAGTTTACATGCGCTAAAGTTCGCAGAGCCTATGTTCACATTCGCCAAGATACGCCGGCCGTATTATACTATCTTCAGGTTGAGGTCGGAAACTTCAGACCAACCTGGTATATGTGACTTTTTTGTGATTTCATCTCGCTCGCGTTTAATTGTAAGGCGAGCAATCCTAAACCCTAAATTTTTAGAGGGTGCTAAAGTTACCGGTACGGATCCTGAGAGGCCGACGAAATAGTAGGGATCTCTTTGCGCATTGAACATAGCCTATGTGATGAAATTTATCTACATATCGATAATACCTATATGTTTTAGTCCTTTACTCCAGATGACAATACCATATACTTCGAAAAAGAACCGAAATTTCACTATATATTATAGTCTAAGGTCACCGCTCAATCGTGTCAGACACAAGTCATTTTCCTTGCGTTTAGTTACAGAAAACTTTCACTTAACTTCACTTGCAGCCTATATTTTATTATTCAAAACATATTTTGATCTTATTCAGAAATTTAGGTTAAGTTTAACTAAAATAAAATTTAAAAAAATATTAATGATTCAGTCTAAAAATATGTTTTAAATACAATTTTTATTTATTTATTCGCTAAAGAGACTGATGTAGGTAGGTTAATAATAGCGACTATGTAGGTACTAAGAGCTTTGATAGAATTACATTTTTACTGAATGATTGTCATATTTCGTATTGTTCTTTCATGTCCATAGGGCTTCTATCAGGTCTTGAAAGATGGGGTAGACACGATATATTTTGACTAGAGGATGTCGTGAAGATAGATATATGTCCATTTGCATATTTAGCTTCATCTTACATCATCAACATTCAGTATGTATTTGTATATTTATTTCTTAAATAAATTAAATACAATTAAAAATTAAAAATAAACTAAGTTATAAATATTACAAGCTATTATAGACTCACTCAACATTCATGAGTTTAGGATATTAGCATATAATATACACATGAAGGCTGCCGCGGGTGTGGGAATTTCTGACGCAGACTTCGTATGTGACTCTACATACCCACCGCAACATATTCATTTCCGTGACACGTACCTCTTCCTTGAGCGGGAATAAATAAATTATTCAACAAATTCGGAGTATATTTTTTGTCTCTAGAAATACACAGGTTTGTGTTATATTTATAACTATGCCCGCGACTCCATCCACGTTTGATTTTAAATTTCCACGGAATTCTCAGGACACAAAGTACCGCAGCATTTAAAAATGGGATGTAAACTATCATTTTAGTGAAAGCTGTGTTGGGATAAGCTAATTTTTACTCACCCGAACAACTATAAACCGCCCCCGGGAAAATTCCCACGTGATTTCCGAGAAAAGAAAAAAACATACTGTTTTTAAATACTAACACATTAAATTAGCTATCGATCAGTTGCATAATTATGAATTTGATATTTTTTTCAACTTGGCGATTTCATATAATTCCAAAAAAAACCCCGCAAGATTCCCGGGATAATGTCGATCAGGGAAAACCGGATCGACGTCGGCCCAGTAGTTTTTACGTGAGTCCCGAGCAAACAGACAAGAAATCTTTAAAAAAATGCTTTGCGGTTAAATGTCGGTGCAGCATAAGAATTCGTTTACGTTTTGTGCTAAACTGGTTTTGTTATAACTGTAATAGTGATAAGAAGTTTAAGTAAATCTTGAATCAGTAATAAATACTGATACCAATATTTTTTTAAAGTAAATTGGTCGTCATTACAATGTTATCTGTCTAAATGCTCACGAAGCAGAAATATATCCTAAGAACGGCCGGCATATAATTATCTGCAACACCTTATTATTCAGGTTATAGATGTATTCCACAATATACGTAAGTAGAACGTTAGAGAATCATTTATTCTTGATTGATGCTCTACACTCTACAGAATAACCAAGGGAAATTATAAAAATTTAAACAGTCTTCATCACTTCTTTTATTTATAAGTACATAAATTATTAATCGTTTTAGAACTTAGATGATCGTTTTGACAGTTCACTTCTAAATGTTGCAAGCAACAAATAAGCTAAACATCTAAGTTCAAGCACCCGTTAAATAATCCTGTCATCATCTAATATTCTTTAATATACTTTTTATTAGCAAATAATAATTTGATACTTTGTATGTCTCTCACAAAATAACACACACATTCTGAGAAAGCTAATATTGCTTATTACAATTATTACATCTATGATCATTTTAAAATATCATTGCAAGTTTGTTTCTGTTTTGTTTTGTCTGAACTTAGGTTTGAATGTGAACAGAATTTTATATTAAAAATATTTACGTGCTTTGAACTGTTGACTGCATAATTTTAAATATTTTTCAGGAGGAAGTAATTGCCACTTGTCACAGAATATAACGGCACCGATCGCTTCTCTAGGTATAATAATTCTATCAGATATAGAAAATTATACAATTTCCTACGGCCGGGCGCCAGGTGGTAGCGTCTGGATTGCTACCACCCTTGGCATATAATATGCTATCATAACAACCTTGAGTAGTTTTCCGGCATTAGTGGCCAAGCTTATAGTCTGCTTTTAGAGAGCTGCAGCAGCACATTAATGTTACAAATGTCAATGGGTGATGGTAATCGCTCTCCGTTCGGTGGGCCGTCTGCCTGTTAGCTGAACTCATGCAACAAAAAATAAAAAATAACATTGTTGAATATCTTCAAAGACCATTCCTAAAGCTTATATTTTATCTTAATCTAATCAGTTACATTTTTTACTAAACACCGGTGATCAGAAATCTGTAAAGATCATCTCTGTTGGAGCGGTCGGGGTCGTACTTGTCCAAGAGTTCTTGGAAGCGAAGTTCACTTTTAGCTTTTATGCCCAGAAGTAGCTTCCGTACAACAGCTTTCTGCTTCGACGTGCAACCGGCGCAGGCTGTTGACAATGTCTCGGGGAGCACACCTGTAAACAAACGCAAATATTGATTAATACTCATGTATTAAAGATAATACATAGTTCATCTTCAACGTCTAAAGAACACTTAATACATTGAAGTTGAACGATGAACACTGAATCACTAAAGTTAAATACTTTACTCTGACGAAATAAAAGTAGTATAGACGGGGCTTACATGAAGGAAGCGTCGAATGACGCTTTTAAATGTCGAATGATTAAATAAACTTATGTAATAAACACGTGGTTTGCGTTTGTGTGGATAATAACAATGTAACCCCTGGAGACTATTCACCTTTATCTTTACTCACGCAGGCACGCAATCGCCATTCTATAATAAGATTGGCTTCTTTTAGCCGGCTTCATTTTTAGAGTTGTCTGTCTTTCTAATAATGTTCAATGAATACCAAAAACCATATTAATTATAAAGCAGGTAATTCATGATCGACGAGTATATTGCGAACAAACAGATTTGCATTTCGGCATAGAAAATGTTATTAAAATATTGTTATTGTTAAATAAATAAATTTAAAAAAGAATATTCATGTTTTAAAATAGGTATTTAAGTAAATAAATAGGACTATGTAAAAGCTGACCGACCTATGTAATAAAACCACAGCCGTTTTGTAGGTCTTTGACTGATTTTACTAACACCAAACGAATGAGTTATTTATTATGCAAGGTCGAAAAAGCATACTTAACTAAATAGTTGCGATTTCTAACACAAACACAATTGTTTAAAACCAATTAATAATAATATGCAACTAATATACAATAAGTGACTTATTTTAATACGAACATTTTTTATTAGTCTGTGGTTCTTACGGAATGCTTCGATATTCAAATATTAAGAAGAATCTTGTATACGGAGGACACAAATAAGAACTCACGTTTGAAATTCTTGCCGTCTTTAGTACAAGGTCCTTTGTCCATGACGCATTTGTAATAGGCAAGGAGGATCCTTTCATTCTGGATTATTGCATCGGCATTGAAGTTCTCGTAGCGGTTGTTGTACTGCGAGTAGCAAGACACCACCACCGTCAGCAGGCACACGCATAACAACCAATCCCTCATTATTAAATGCTCTGAAAACAATAGGAAACTTTTAAGAATATTGTATAGGTAATACCACCAACAGCATTCCAACATATTCGCTTCTTAATTTTTTTAAAGCTTAATAGTAAGATTCTTATCACTTGCAATATATTTCTCTTTAATTCCAGAATGGAATAAATTAATAAAAAAACAAAGACATTGAAACTAAAATATATTATGTAGCAGATCACTGCCAACGGGGAGCGTGCCCAGAAAGCTGGCTGCATTACCACGCTGTTGTACCATTCCAGAATTAGTATTAGAAGAAGAAGCATACGAAATTAATGTTGGTTATGGATTATATTATAAATAGATATTTTATTGCACACCAAAATAAACAATTACAAAAAAAAGGTA
Source organism: Dendrolimus punctatus (assembly GCA_012273795.1). Lineage (NCBI taxonomy): Eukaryota > Metazoa > Arthropoda > Insecta > Lepidoptera > Lasiocampidae > Dendrolimus > Dendrolimus punctatus. Next base: position 8,790,016 of record CM022544.1, read on the forward strand.
TATCTACAATACTTTATAGGCAATACAATTGACGGCTTATCGCTTTATCTTTACCCCGCAACCGAAATTTTTTATCAAATCTGGCTATGTCCACCACTTAACCCCACAGAAAGAAGGTTATATATCTAAGTAAAATATTAATAAACTTCCTAAATTTTACCAAAAATACATTCGCCTCACTATCGGTTTAAATTTGACATACGTTCCATACAATTATGAGTAACACCAAAATTCTACCAATGGTAGGGCAAGTGAGTGTCTAGATAGATAGATAGATAGATAACACTTTATTGCACACCAAAATATACAATTACAAAAACAGACCATGTTTACAATATTTTCTAGGCAATACAACAGGTGGCCTTATCGTTCAAAGCGATCTCTTCCAGGCAACCTAAATAACAGAGATTGAATCAGGCGAAATAGGTGGTGCAGGAAAAAGACAATAGATACACAATACAAGAATACTCAAACTAATTTAAGAAATAAATATACAAATATATACATACTCATATATATACCATAAAACATAAGTTATTATAATAAATAAATGTCTTAGCATGATTATTAGGTAAATCAGAAATAGCTATTTGTGGACAAATAGTGTTTTCTGAGTACATTTCTAAATGTTGGTAAGGATTTGACCTCTCTGACAGTAAGAGGCAGCATATTCCAAAGTTTGACAGCCTGCACCGTAAAAGAATTATCATAATAGGATGAAGTGTGTGCAGGCGTCAAGAGTTTTCGATACGTATCATGGCGCAAATTGTGGGCAGTGGATAGGCGAAGGAATTTAAAACGTTCCTTAAGGTACTGGGGACTATTAGGAGTATATAATATGTTATAAAGGAGAGTGAGAATGTGAGTATTCCGGCGAAAATGAATAGGACGCCACTTGAGTCTTTTACGATATTCGGAAACATGGTCAGTGTCTAGTAATATATGAACCGGCCATAAACGAAATAATTAAACCCCCAACTTTTAAGAGCCTGGTATCATTCAAGAAATAGTTGCATATTACTTTTTTAGTACAAATTGAAAAACAATAGAACTTATTATATAGACTCATATGCACTCAAATCGCGGTCCCTTGGTAAACTTTCACAAAGTCAAACACTTTCTATATTTAAGTTTGTCAGTAACGAATGTTATTTGGATGTAACAGGTATCCTTGACTATTTTTAAGACTAAATGTAGTATGTATCAGAATCTATGTAATAAACAGGATAGTACACTACAATTATTTCATATTTTTTCCTTTTCTTCTTTGTGAACGTCTAATATTGTTACAATACAATAAATAAAAGTATCTATTCTAGTAATCATAGAGTAACAGAGAGATAAATAAATATATATAAATATATATATACATAAAGTTTTAATTATATTCCTCTTTTCAGAAACTGTGTTGATCATTTAATTAAAAGTCGGATTGTTCGTTTCGTCGGGAACTTCGGAATAAAACTATAATAAAGATTATATCGACTAATTCAAGTTTTGGGGAAGCGAAAAAAATGAATTGTATTAATTTAAATGATCCGCTTTGCTGTTTTAGTATATTTCTTTATGTAGTAATTTTGTCATTTTATATTGTACACAAAATGTTGTAATACAGCCAGCTTTTTGGGCACGCTCCCCGCTGACAGTGATCCGCTACATAATCTACTTAAGAATTATGTATTTAAATTGTGTATATGTGGATAATTTAAATTTGTTAGGTGATTTTAGTTTACACAAAAATTACATATAAAATGACAAAATAATTGTGATATATAAACATGAGCATAATCCTAAGTTTTCATCCAGTGAATGTTATTAATATCTCCTTACCTAGTAAAGAGATATAAATAACATTCGGACGTCGTCGGTACCTATGTACATATTATTAACGTTGACTACTATCTAATACCTATCCTAAAATAGTATAATAAATAAGTACTTACTGTTAAAAGAAAGTAGAGTGTAAGTCCTGCAGGTATGGCGGCCACTGTCGATATGGTGAGATCTCGACTCCAAACAGCAGGGTGCAAACAAACCAGTCCCCAAGAGGTCGATGTAACGGGTCGCATACAAAACACGCTTCGTCCGGAATCGAAGAAAGCAGTATGGGCGGTCTAATATTATGCACTGCGTGTAACCGTTCCTATTCGCTTTAAAAAGCTTTTGATTGGATACTGTCAAATCTTTTAAATTTGGTACAATATTATGTTTATTTTTAATATAGGTATCTACGACAAAAAGTTTTTAAAATGTTTTTCACATTTTTTGTAATGTTTAAAATTTTACTGTCGCGATACTTTCTGTCCCGGGAATTTCATGTAAAGCGTGGACTAAGACGCGCATTTCCTAGTAAGCTATAAAAATTCAAAAACATTGTAAAAACTTTTTGTCATGGATATCTATAGTAAAAATAAAACTACACCAAAAACATTTCTCTTTACTGTGTAAGTTATAAATTTTATTAACGCCTTTTTCGTAATACTCATAAATGACACATGTAAAAAAATGTGTTTAAAAATTAACAGTATTACAATTATTTTAATTTTATTATTATTATAATTTGTCACAAGATTCTTTTGTTAACAATGTCTAAAAAAAGGAATTCATTTTATTATTGCTAGTTATCATTGAATCACAAATGAAGCGTTTATTAAAATTAAAATAAACAGAACATCAAACTGGTTTTGAAGTCAATACCCTTATTCACCGTTTCAATGGGATTTTTGGAAACGTAAACAATCTCAGAATGCCTTTTAGGGCTCTGTAATTGCTATTTTGACAAAAACCCATCCGGTATGTCACAATCTAGATACATAAAGAATAATATAGATGAAATTTTGATGAATGTATAATTATAATAAATTATTACTTTCATTAACTTAACATAATTATATTAACTTAGTAAAACTGTAAAAAATCTAAAAAATTCGAGCCGACCATATTCCCGTAACTTAGGGATATTTTTTAATATAAGCTTGTCTGTGCAGGAACGGAAAAAGAAACGGATTCCCACGGCCGAGAGTCCTATTTTAAAAGGTGGCAAAATAACCAACAGCCATGATAGGGTTGCCAGTGTGGATGGCTAACACCCCGGGTGTGCCATAACTACTTTGTGACGTGCTCCGCCTTTAGTGGCCAGATTCCACTCCCCCTTCGAGGCTGGCGACACACTGGTGTTGCAAATGTCCATAGGCATCCATAAGATAACTAAGATACATCATTGTTTAAGTTTTTAGAAAATATCATTGAAATATGTAATCTCAATAATTGTTGACGTCATGATATGAGTAAAATGCCGTTACTTTCCTAAGAACACCGTTTGAGTTATATCATATCCTTCTTAATCACACTTACGTATAAGAAAATATGAAAGTGGACGCTATTATCCTTGTTCCAACTTTACTTTGTAATAGATATAGACATGAATATCTTCTTCTTCTTTCCTTCCTATATATAAAAATGAATGTTTGTCTGCATGTCCTTTATAGAATCGTAAACTAGACATTTGATCATGTGATGATCTTTAGCAAGGTTGTTTTGAATGAGCCAAAGAAGGTTCCTGAGTTGGTTCACAATTGGACCCGGTAGGTGGCGGTGCTGTCGGCATATCGATTGAAACTTTTCCGGGCAGGAGGGCGTCTGCCGGGACAGCTAGTTCCTTATAAATTTTAATACATAAAACAATTGAAGACATGAGTGGATGAAGGTGATAAGTCGCATAATTCCAATTCTGAGTAAATCGAGATAAAAGTTTAACTTTTATTTTAAACTGAACTGAACTTAACACCTTTTATAACTTTTTATTTTTTAAATATGCCTTATGTCTATCTCTAAGGTCTGTAATCATTTGGTATCGACTTATAACCTTCATCTACGCAAAAAAAGCAAAAGACCGAATATGCGACATATCACCTTCATCCACTCACGTCTTCAATTATAGTAATCTTATTATATATATGTCGGAGGGAAGCTTTAATTGAACGTATTGTTGACTGGATGTATAACGCATAATATCATTTGTTTACATTTTAATTACTTCTAAAATTCTTAATGTAATTTAATTAGATTTCTATAACTTAAAGATCGTTCTAACCTAATAAAAGTTATGAATATTGTAATTTAATAAACTACCAATCAGAGCAGAGCATGTCTTGAGCGGGGTCAGACGCGCCCTCTATACTTTGAGTAGTATCTACTTCGGTAGACTGAGGAGTTTTTGTGACACCTTGGGTTAATGGCAGCAGGTCGAGATGGACCTTAGAGTATTTTTAAAGAAAGTGTTTTAAGTTAGAAGTATGAGCGGGTGCCCTGAACCCGCTGCTCGGTCTAAACTATGTTAAAATGTCTCTTAAATCTAAATTAAAAGTGTATAAATCGTGGCTATTGTGTTTTATGCTCGCATTTTATCCTGATGACGCCCACTAAACCTGCAATAACTAAAGATGATGTCGTGAGAATGAGGCCGTTCTGCGACATATACATAAAAATATAAAAATTTGTTGAAAAATGCCTTCCAATGAGTACGTCTAATTAGAATAACTACATACAAGTATGTTTGTAGGTCCGCTTGTCGGCCAAAAACGGTAAATTAGCCGCCGGCTATAGCGGATGGCAAATACTTTGTTTCCTTATGATTCATTTGATCATTGCGTTTAATATTGATTCAATCCATCCTTTTACTTTAGTAACTAGCTTTTATCCGCGACTGTGTCTGGTTTTTTTTACTTTCTGAATATATTAAAAAACAACTACGACGCTGAAACATTAATTCATTTATTCACACATGAATTTTTTTCCATAAGTGTTTATATTAAATAAAGCTTTTAGAAAATCTTACATATAAAATTCTCGTGTCACAATGTTACCATACTCCTCTGAAACGGTTTGACCGATTCTCATGAAATTTTGTGTGCATATTGTGTAGATCTGAGAATCGGACATCTATTTTTCATCCCCCTAAATGTTAAGGGTAGTCCACCCCTAATTATTTTTTTTTTATAAAAGTCTTTTATTTTTTTACGCTACAGCATTAAAAAATACATATAACCCTAAAAAAACCCTTTTCAACCCTCTACGATCAACTCTTATTTTTATTTGTTAAATATTGATTGAAGCTTTTCCGGACAGGACAACGTAGGCCGGGACAGCTAGTAATAAATTTTAAAAATATATGAGTTTTCATATCCTGAGACGAGAAATAACGAGTTGCTATGCACATTTTAACAGGGTATCAACACTATATTTAAGGTTTTTTCAGACAAAAAGTAACTTATGAGCAAGCTCTGAGTATAAACTGAACCACGAGGAAGTTTATGTGCTGTAACTCCATCTAAATTGACAGCATTGATAGATTGTATCCTGGGAAGGACAAGCTACTTTTTTTCTAAAAAAAACTTTGTGTAACGATTATGTGTATAAACAATACTACCTCAAGCTAAAAAACAACTGAAATAAAATGTGTTCACATGTTTCAGAATCTTTGCGAATTTTGCAAAGATTCTGAAACTACCATTGAAGGTGTAAAATAAGGAATTAATATGGTGTTTTCTATTTCTGCACTGGTTATGTGCAGTGTAAGAAAAATAAATGCGGCGAAGTAACGTGTAGCCGGTTGCAAATAAAAAAAAATTACTATGACGTATAAAGAGCAATGTTTCATTTTTATAATATTTATTAAGGAATGGGAGGAGAACACAAGGAATAAAAAACTTCCAGTTTAAAAACGTAAATCGAAAAAATCTCCTAAATTCTACATCACTACTGCTGATCAGAGATTACCACAACTTCTCTGTCTCTCTTTTTGAAATAACAAAACATCACTAAAATTTTACGTAACGTTTTATTATTTAAAATGTATTTTAATTCAATGCTTTATTAGGACAATATTTTTAAAAATATCAATTGATTTTTAGACCATGGATCTAAGACTGAAGGTTTAAAAAGTTTAGTTTTCATTTAATAAAATAAAACCTAGACCACCAAATTTCCACAGATGATATTTATGTAAAATTACAAGGAAGCAACAAAAGTAACATCTAGCCATCAAAGTAGAACTAATATGTATTTTTCTTATATTGTTAAACTGATTTCAGTTTCAAATTTTATACTAAACTAGCTGTGCCCGCGTCTTCGTCTTGTCGTGATTTTTCGAGAAACAAAAAAAAACATTCCAGGAGTTCAGCAGACAGGCAGACGGCCCACTCGATGGAAAGCAGTTACCATCGCCTATGGACATTTGCAACACTAAAGGTGCTACAAATGCGCTGCTGCTCTCTTAAGTGAGACTGGAACCTGGTCACTAATGCCGGAACACAACACAAAGTTGATATGGTGGCATGCTTTCGAACAGGGATGATAGCCATCCAGTCAGGCAAATGCCCTACCACCTGGCTGTGGGTTGTTTTGTCGCCTCTTACGACAGGCCGCCCGGTCGCAGAAAATTGTATACTTTCTCCGTTCCTGCACGGATAAAAAAAAAATAGCCCAAGTTACTCCTTATAACATCAGTTATCTACCAGCGAAAACACCGTCAAAATCGATCCAGCCGTTCAGAGATTAGCTGGAACATTTAGACAGATAGGTGGACATACAGACAGACTTTTTAAATTGTTTTTCATATATAAATACCGTAGGTCTATACGATCATATACTTTCAGTATAAAGCTGTTATTTTGACATTACAAATAGACAATTTTACTTATCTGTGTGTATAGACCTAGGATATGAAGCATCAGAGGAAGCGATCAACGACCTAGCAACCTCAACGCTCTACCTCACCGGTCCATGGTGCACTATGCAGTATACTAACGAGGCAATGACGACTGAACTCCTAGTGCAAATAGTGGGCCCTGGGGTCACTGACAACCCGGCTCAAGGCATTGACTGCGGCAAATGGCTCATAAACTTGAAGTCCAAAAAATAATCACCAGTTCCCAGTAAAATAGAGCTGGATGAGAAAAGCTGGACTTAGACCTCATTAAGTATGCGCCACATATCCCAGTCTCCCGTATCTAGATTCTACCGGCGACTATGCCCAGTTCATTAGGCTACCGGGCTTGAGGGCATCCTACGCTAGATTTGCCGAGACATAATGAGACGAGGTGCAAACATGGGAAACTAAGTCCAGCTGTGGACAGAGACCGGCTAAAGAAGAAAAAAACTAAGGACAGTGATAAATAGCGCAAACTTGGGGAGGTCTACGTTCAGCTGTGGAAAAGCTTGGCTGACATCGATGGTAGCCACGAACATATAAGTTCAACATTTAAAAGAACAAATGACTTTGAAACATTTACTGGTTTAACTCCTTTGAAACAATCAAGAGCTATTTAACACTGTGAGTATACGACTCCAATAAATCCATAAGGCGTTTTTTTAAATACAATTATAAATATAAATGTTATTAAAACAATCTAATCTACAGACTTAGTCTCATCGTAATCCTTTAGACGTGTTATTTTTTTCATTTTTAGTAAAAGTTCGGAGGTTTTATTTACGTTTTGCTATGTTGTTTTGTATAAAACATATTGGTTAGTTGCTCGGTGGTTTGTACAAGATAAACGGTTTTGTAAAGATATAAAAGGTCCACTGTTTCCATTACTTGACCACAAAATCACAAAAAATATTTCAAAGGAAAGAACACGTATCTCAAAGACAGTTCTTTAAAATATTTTTCTGTAATCGCATTTTTTTAAATTTAGTTGTATATCGCTTTTCGTATATCATTGTGTGAGTTCACTTGTGTCAAATTTTATCCTTATTCACCTAGTTATGAAAACTGACTGTGACATGACCACAAACAACACAGACTTGAAACATAAGGGTTTCCTTTTAAGCAAAATGGCCGCGGAACCCTAAAAACGTCCCTAAGGACAATTGAGATTATATGTTACGATATTGAAAAATATAATTATTAAAATATTTTTACAGTAATTTATATTTTGAAGTTTCAGATATAATGATAGTGAATGTTTTGTACATTATAATAAAACACATATTGAATTTAAATATTATAATTACAATCAAGTATAATGGGATTTATGGGTATGGTCGACCAAAACATAATATGAATATATATATAATGGTTTCATACACATGTAATTTTAAACGTTACTATATTTTTAAATTAAGTGTAAACAGTGTATGTATACCGCTATTAATTTAAATAGTGTTACGAGTTACGGGACTTGAATTAAAATACGGTTGGAATGACTTTAGAATGTATTAGAACTATACAAACACGTATAACAGGTACAAATATAACTGGACGTAACCAGTACAAACGTGATGCACGATTCAATAACACGCGCAAAGTCCGTCACTATATAGCTTATCGAATGTACACACGTCTTGTCTTACTTGTGCCTATCGCTAGACTGCCTCACCTCCGTTCGGGTATTCCTTTATACTAAGCTATAGCTATTGTCTCGACACAATACTTGACCGCGTAACGATAATTTCCAAGAATCACACCTGGCTAATCACTAACATAACGAATAACAATACACAATAGGCTGTTTTTACAAAATGTTAACACAAAGTAAACAAAAGACGTCAAAATTCCGAAAAGCTAATAAACGCAGGTGTAAATTGGTCTTTGTCGGTCGTAACAATAGTAATGCCAAATATTCTCACGTATTAATTTAAAACAAAACCACCATAATTATTTTGATATTTTTCACAAGTTGTCTGATACAATAAATATAGTGTATAGCGGCCATTTTCAATTTATTTTTTGCCGTTAACCAAAGGTTGGTAATATACGTCTTTTTAAAAATTACAGCGTCATACATAGGTACGATAAGACAGTCGGATGGGTATGATAATTTTACAAATGCACCATTTTTACCAAAATGGCTACGAAACGCTACAAATATTTAACAAAACGACGTACTTTTTTGTAGGATTGATGAGTATATTAAATAAAGTTGCAAATATAATCACTTATTTTTCTGACTGTACTGTACTGGTATATACAATAAATAATATGTATTATGTCAATAAAGTACATTATCTAAAATCTAAATAGTAATGATTACAAAATTCAAAACTCTTAAATAATTTCATGAATTAAAAAATATCGCTTCCGTTGAATCTTTCATATAAATGAGATGATGTTTCCTCATAATATCACTCTCATTGCCTCCCTGAAAACCGACGCTTAAAGGTAAAATTTTCAATATTTTTATTAGACTTTTAACACATATTTTTCATCATGGTATAGGTTCGCTTTTGAGAGCTATCTCACCTGATATTAAGTGAAGATGGAGCACGCTTACCTAGTAGATACCTATTCGCTCTGACTTGAAGAACACTGGTTTATATGAAGTAGGATTTTATCATCGATTGTGAAACCTGCCAAGCCACTTTGAACAAGCGAAGAGAATATACTGTCCATTCCCCTATAAATAGGAGGACCTGAGCCCAGCAATAGGCGTTTATGACATTATTTTATTTTACAAGATTTACAGATACAGTTTTTATGGCTCATTTTACATTTTAGAACAGTTCCATTTTATAAAATTCTACATAGTCATTACTTTCACCTCAGATAGAATTGGAAACACAAACATGCTGAAGTTAACGAAGAACGTATTGCAACATAGCACCACATTTGATTATGATAATGACGGATAATAACATTTTCATTTATTAAACGAATTTTTTGACTATAAAATAAATATAAACACTATATAATAATAATAAAAAATGACTATTCCAAAATCTTATTTACCCTATATAACCTAGATTTGTTGACAAAAAACCAAGTAAGGTACCTGAGCACAAATATGATATAATTGACTTTTATTTAATAATATTAATTTAATTTATACATATAGGCATGACATGTAGATTAACTAATTGACATACAATTTACATATAATTTAAAAATAAATTATAGGTGATATGTATACATCCAAAGGAATGATAATAGTGAAAATAATTACATTTTAATAAATAATTTCGTTAAATGATTGTAAAATAGCTGTGTTAAGGAAGACGGATCGTTTTTTTTTTCAATTAATATAAATGATTATTATTAAATTAATTTACATGTATATTATGATTAGTTTTTGCACACCATGAAAATGGTAGAATGTATAGGACTTTATCTTATCATTGTAACAACTTTTGTACTACATTCTGGCAAATAAAGATTATTATTATTATTATTAAATGTTTTGTTCCAGTAACTTGTGGCATTATGAAAGTCTTATTCAGCATTGTATTGATGCTATCAGTTCCATACATTTTATGTTATGATGAGAAATATGACAAAATTGATGTAGATAAAATCATAAATGACGATAAATTGTTTAATGCTTATATTGATTGCATGCTTGATAGAGGACCCTGCACACTAGAATATTCCGAGGATTTTAAAAGTGAGTAATTTTGTTTCGATATCTATCCAGTGGCGGTTTTAGGCTAACTGTCAACCTAGACCTCGTTTGAAATAGCGCCCTTTTTAGGGTTCCGTAGACATTTTATCAACAATAAAACCTTTATGTAAATACCATGTCCAGCCGTTCATCATTTTATTTTATTATCATTTATTCAAATCAAAGTTTATCGTAATATTTCGCCATTAAAATTTTGATACCGGCCTAGACCCCGGCCTCGAGGAGCTATGCGTAAATCCCGCACTGTATCTGTTCATATAGGAATGGAAAAAGAAAAGTACTTCCTGCGGCCAGGAGGCCTATCTTAAAAGGCGACGAAATAACGCACATACAGATAGTAGGTAGGGTATTTGCCCGTCTGAATTGCTACCACCCTTGGTTTAAACCACACCACCACAATAACCTCGGGAAATTTACCAGTATCCACTGGACGGCCGGCAGCGCATTCGTTGCACCTTTGGTTTTGCAGTGTGGTAACCACATTCCATCAGCTGGACCGTCGCCCTATCTGAATGCTGAAATTCAGCAATAAAAAATATTCCTAGAAACAGAATATCAATAAAAAATGCACCTTTGCGAAATAGTGAGGTAGGCTGAGAATTCTGGTTATAATATTAAGGGACGATAAATAGAATAATACATAACTTAATGTATTCACTTCGTTTAGATGAGATTTGTATTATGTATAAAATGAAAAAAGTTAATACATGTGCAAGCTGTGGAATGAATGAACCCTTCCGCGGTTTACCCAAAGCACTACAATATGAGGCTCTTGAAAAAGAGCCTAAGCAGGTATTTAAAGTCTTCAAAGGATAGGTCTATGTGTGACGGTAACCACCTACCACCAAGTGGACCGTCTGCCAGTCTTCCTACAAATAAACATAAAAGATACCTGTGTTGTATGTATTATTGACAATTCAATTATTGTTTCTTTTTTTATTGTGATTTGAAGCAAAACTATCGTAATTCTGCCATCATTTCTATCTAGTAATAAATCAGTCATACCTATATGCAAAATAGAGTATTCTTATAATAAAAAAAAAAAAAAAAAAAAAAAAAAAAAAAAAAAAAAAAAAAAAAAAAAAAAAAAAAAAAAAAAAAAAAAAAAAAAAAAAAAAAATAAAAATAAGAGTATTCTTATAATTACTTACAACAAATAATATGTAAGATATACTGTAAAATCATGTATGTACAGACGTAACCTATATACTTGTAGCATTGAGATATAACATTTTTATGTGATCTAAGCCATGTTTTTCAATCTTTTTGAATACGCGACCACTTTACAGGTTGAAGAATTTTGGCAACCCCCTTGGGCTATAGACAGATAAAAAGTAATTAAAATGACTACATTTATGTGTTTCTCTATTCTGATACCTATATTTATATTGTATTTTTACGGCCTATACTTCCAAAAAGCCGTTGAGCTTGTAAAGTACCTATGTATGAGGTTAAACTTAAATAGCCTTTTCCCTTTTGCTGACCCCCCCCCCAAGTCTCTGACCAAGTTTAGTAACAATGTCATGTGAAAAGTCGCAGCCTTCTATTCATAACTAAGATAAGCTATAAAGACGCAGGCAATAATAGAGACTAAATTATGTAATTTACACTATTTACAGAATTGCTGCCAGAGGTCATAGCTACATGTTGTGCAAAATGTAGTCCACTGCAGCGTCAGAATGTTAGGAAAACTGTTAGGGCTTTAACTGAGAAGAGGCCTGATGATTTTAAGACCTTCAGGGACAAGTTTGACCCTAAAGGAGAATATGAAAAAGATTTCACCGCGTTCGTTCTTGGTTCTGATTAACATCACTATAGAACGTCGAATCTGTTAAATAAATAAAAATATGCATTGCAAAATGGACTTCGATAAATGTGGAGCATTTAATAAACTTGTTGCAATTTATATTTTGTTTCATTTACTTTGTTTTTTACACTAAACTAACTTATCGTAATTTATCAAAATATATCAGAAATCTTTGAATCCTAGCTTTTGCATTATCTGGAAGAGATCGCTTTTTGCAATACTACTACTTTTGTACGATCTTTTCTTCGCATACTTGTTTGGAATGTTAATGTTTCGGCAAACAATAATAGTATAGGATCCTTTGGGATCTTAGAGTATAAAGAATTAAGATAGTAATAAAAAAATATATAAAAAAAAATTATATTAGAGCTGTCCTTTTGTATAGCACTTAACCATCACCTGTACTTGAGCGACACTAGTAAGAGCTGCATGTTATAGTAATGAATATGTTGCGATAGATGTGTGGAGTCACGCGTAAAGAGTGCAAAAAAAACTCCCACATCCGCGCCAGTCACTGCAAGAGGGCTGCTACCCTTATGCTGGTACGACTACGTTTTACGGAAACCGGCTAATTACGTGGGGAACAAATGTCTAGCTGGCTATGCTGCCTCCATCGGGTCCCGGGTGAAGCGGAAGGCCCAAGAAATGCTGGCTTGACGTTGTTAAGAATTACATGCGTACCAATATTTCTGAACGTCGGAACGAATGCTCCTAACCCGACCAGAATTTAACGCTCGGATGACTTTACGCTTTATGTAAAGTTATGCATATTTACTTCTATGTTAAATGATAACTACCGAATTCAGGACCTTCTTTACCCGAAATGCAAAGGGTGTGTGATATCCGGGCGCAGAGCCTCAAGGAGCACAAGTCGATCTCTCTATGTAGAAACCAATAAATAAAACTTCACACGGCTATGGACATCGAAAAAATTGTAGTACATCCAGTATGGGGACAGTTAAGTTCCCTCATTCAGACATACAAAATAGACTTCTTGCCAAATGTCATACATATGTTCATAAATCTAGTAGCTTTTGATAAAAGTTCCTGTTAAAGTAAGATGGAGTGATGGCGAAAATAACTAAAACTTATCAATTTCGTTTTTGCCAAAATGGATAAGCCCAATTTTTTTTTGTTGTTAGCAAGGAGAATTACTCCTAATATGGCTAAGACGACCCTGATCGAATTATATCGCAAAAGTTTTATCAAATTAGATTCCAGTATGTAAAGTGCAAAAAATAACATTTTCTGCAAAATGATGAACATTGAATTATTGCACTATGGAAACTCTATAAAAGCATGCAATAAAAAATAACCCAACACCTAGTAAAACCACTCACGAATCTTGTTCCAATATTCGTTAAAAACGTTCAATCTTTTCTATCCTTAACAACCACAAGATTATTTATGATTATTTTTTATTTTCAGACAATTAGCTGCTGCCTCTGGTTTGTTCTTTCTCTTGCCTTAATTTAGTCTGCCTTAGGCTGATGTGCACCGAAATTTCACCGACGGTTAACCAAAAATAATCACTGTTTTTCCATACATTTTTGGCGATTATTTTATTTTAACCATCGGTTAAAAGTCGGTGCTCACCAGCCTTAGTAGCCATAGAACGTAATGTCTGTGGTAATGAACCCGTCTTCCTTATATTCATGTCACTATTTGATTTAGAATTGTTTCTCTTCAGCCTCTAAAAGACAGTTCGTAAGTAGTTGTAGGTTTTAATATATTCTTTTTTCCTGTATTTCCTTTACGAAGGAAATACAAATGCTAAGTGTCATGTGATATATTACGCAGAATGATTGCAACGCTAAAGATTATGCTATCTAATTACACAATCTATGAAGTAACATCAGTTCGCAGCTTTGAGCTGAGCGGGTGGTTGGCGCAACACGACCGCCCCGTCAGGCCCTGCCGCTTGACACAAAAACCTACTTGTGCGCGATTTGTGCAATTGCAAGGCACCACTAGGGGTAATCATTGAGCACGCTATTACTAATATTTACGAAATTATAATAATGGAGGTCTGGCTTAAATTTTACAAATACGTATTTAATACTAGTCATTTTAAAATCATTAACACTAATCATTGACTCTGTGGCAATGCTTAATGATGTCGTTTCAAATTCTATCAAACAACATCCCCGCTTAGTGTAATATGTATCTTGTGCATATTGTTATAATTACCATATGCTGACAGTAAATATGATAACGTTAAACGAAAATCTTGCACGTCAAGTTTACCAAAGTGTATAAGGTAGTAATACTTTTTAAATATGCTAGACCAGTATATAGTCTGCTTTTCTGAAATGAGGAGTTCAGTATGCAACAGTAAGAGGTAGATGGTCTGTTATTATAAACACTAATTGGACCATTTATGGAAAGTTGTGAGCGTGTAAATAACTTTATTTTCTTGTTCACATGTTATAAAATCAAAAGTTCTGTAACATTTTTAAAGAGAAAAAGAAAACAATATATAAAAATATCATAAAATTTATTACAATATCAGTCAACAATGTGATATTTCAATCAATATCACATACAAATAGTTATTTTTAACCCAATCGCGTGATTTTATGCTAGAGTGGAATAAATTAATTTACTTAATAAGTTTGTTCCTAAAAGATGGCATCTTGGAAGTTGAAAATTGAGGCGGTTGAACTTTCAGCATTAATAATACTGAATGAAATATATTAAATTGAGATTGTAAATAATAATAGAGAGCTAATGTTGTAGGGTTCTACGTTGATAGAATCTAAGGTAAAAGTAGCAAAACGTGAGAGACTAATTCTAAACTACAATTAGATGAGGTTTTAACTTCCTTGAATGAATTTGTCGAAGTTGACACGGTACTTGCCGGTGGGGTCATTCTTAGACACCAGCTCATCCCAATATTTAGGGTGCTTCTCTTGGATTGCTTTGATCACCTTCCTGATGTTTACTTTCTGTTTATCAGTACATTTTGCACAAGTAGTCTCTACTGCTTCTGGTAACGCTTCTGAAAATTTAAATATAGTTTCTTTATAACATAAGAAGGAGAAAATTACCTATATTATTATATTTATTAAATTCTAATTAATTATATAAATTACCGCGCCTAAAACTGTTAAAACGTACTGTCGTTATTTATAAGAAGGAGAAGTATAACATGTACAGATTATTGACGAAGTGTCATTTTTAGTCTTTGATATTAGACCAAATCAAAATGGGTAATTATATTTGTTCAATGATATTTATTTAGAACCAAATCAAACTCGTTCGCAGGTTGTCCAGACGCGGACGCGAGTAAACCGTTCGGTGACCAGTCGCTGCTCAGAGTGTTCGTTGATCATAAGAGACGTATAACCTATTAGATACCAATTGCCTACGAACTACATGGTGTTTAATCATTAATCACGCGAAGTTTACAGGTTGACAACGCGGCGTTCACCCATGGAAGACGGTGCCTACCAGGAGCCAGATGGCTTTAATGAGCTATGACGCTAACAAGACAGTTTTTCTTATTCAGTCTAAATCTATAATTGAAAACTCTCAAAAGTCGTCTATTTAGTTGATTATGATTTGACCACAACGCAGTGGGTAAAACTATATGTTGGTTTAAAGTGCGTGCTGCGTGCGTATAGGGAAAAGACATAGCCTTCCAAAATTCCGAAATACAATTACGTATGCACAAGCTGCTATAAATGTCTTAAGATTTCCTTGTCGGTAACAACATTGACCTCGACCTCGTTAATGCAAATATGAGACTGGTCGTTTGTCCGAGTTATGTCAACATTTAATATGAATAAACATCGAATTATTATAGCTTAAATAATATTTGAAATATGAATAAGGATATGTTAAAAGTTAAGTAACTGAAGAATATTTGAATAATATTTATAATATTTCACCCTCGGTTTCAAAATTTTGTAGAAATTGTTACTTAGATTCAGTGTTTGATATAAATCCAACTTTGATAATAATAATAATAACCTTAATATTTTTGGTGTTGTTCCAAAACCGACTTGAAAATTAGACCTGTTTGTGTAAAGCGGCATATAACTACTATGTTGCATCTAGAAAATAGATCTGGATGTGATAAATTTTCTTAACTTCATATATTTATTCACTTACTCCTTTATATATTTTATTACATTAATGTATAAATTAATCAATCAATATTTATAATAGTCACAAAATAAGGTTTATCAGCTCGTTAAAAAAAGTAAGAATAAAGTATTTTATTTTATTCATAATCGCAATAATAATGAGGTTTAAATAACTTTTTTACTTCTTTTTAACGAACTGATAAATCGTTAATGTTTACTACCTGTGTAACTTCATACGCATAATTTAACGCATAAGGAGTTACACAGGTACAAGTAAACGCTAACTCCAAAAGTTCTACTGTTAACAAATAATTTCCAGCTGGCAATAACAATAACTTTAGTTATGAAACACTTCAAAAATCATTGTTTTTTCAATAAACTCACTCTTAAAATCAGCTCCCTCGGCCGTGCACCTTCCTCTGTCCAAAAAGCAGTTGATATAGCCTTCAAAAGCCTATCGTTTTGTATCAAAGTCTCACATCAAAGTTGTCATATTTTGCGTGGTATTTTTCCGCTGCAAACGTCGCCGCGACCAGGAAGCCAAACAACAAGTACCCTCATTATGATTAAATTCTGAAAACAGAAGTAAATTTTCTTTAGCTTTAATAACTCAACTTAATTCTATCAATACGAAACTAGTAATGTGGTTAGCCTCGATTGTCAAACGATTCTATTTAGCTAGTTACCACGGACATTGGACCAATAAAGTTGTGATTAGAATATTAAACAGTATCAACACTGATCATTGAATTAAATGTATAATCATTATTATTATTATTATATACAACCATAATAAAATATACATATGAAAGATATTTTATCAATATGGTTTAAAGTTTAAGGTATTCAACGAATTGAAAACAAACAAATTTAGGTACTTGAAATTTGTTATATATGATATTATATTATAGTAAGTACATTAATATTATATACAGATATAATGCAATCAGTTAAAATTACATTAACAATACATCGTCTTGAGCTAAATTGTAATCCATGACATGCACATTAAATATACATGTAAAGCATTATCCTATATCAGGAATTGTAGAACATGATGTTGAAAATCTCGAGAAGGACGTCCCAATTTCAGTTTAAATAGACTTATACAATTCAGACGATAACATAAATCGTAACATAAATATATTAAACATACAGATAATATAATAAAAAATTAAATCACTTTTACACAATTTTTATGTCACAGTTTTGAACTGTCCTCGAATTTATTTATGACGCACAGTGCAACCTAGGTGCAGTTCATTCACCCACCTTTTACTCTCTATAATGGTCCTAAAGAACTAGCAATCGCCGAAAGCGACAGTGGCTTATATTGACAAGAGTATACCCACTACAATCGTTAGCACACGGGTCAATTACGATGTTTGTAATACAATCGAAATCGGACCTTTTAGCTAAAAGAATACGGTCGTTTCTTAAACTATTTTGATTTCACTGCATGATATACAATGCATTGCGAGTGAAATGTAGCTGCCGTGAACCATAATCCAAAAATATTGTGGATTGCTGCATTTTACCAGGAAACTTGTGCAATTTTAATAAGCAATAGGGAAAATCGATAATATAAACAAAGTATCTTTAAAAAAATTCAAATGTGTGTCAGACTGTGGCCACTGCGAAGGTTTTCGTAGAGGTGACTAATGCCCCAAAGATAATAAACGAACCCCGAGACCTAAACTAAGCAATGGCTCAAAAGCAACTTTACGATTTTTTTAAATTGGTTATTATTATAGACAGTATTCGACAAAGAGCTAGGTAAAAGATCTTAGTCCATACAGTCTCGTCTCATGTGTAAAATTTTCAATATTGCTTATATTATAGTTTCTTTGACTGACAACCATAAACGGAGATAACTAGATAACGGAACCTGTGATAACTAGTTAGATACTAAAATAAACTACACAGTTAATATTTCGTACAAAAATAAATAAATTTGCTACCCAAATAATTAATTTCCTACAGCTTTGATTCATTTTAAAATAATAAATAATACACATTTTAGAAAAATAAAACTGCACAGTCCACCATCACCTGCAGTTTCCGGCAATAACTCTTTGAGAAAAATGAAAGATACTGAAAATTAGAAGTCAAAATAAAATCTAAACCTACAAAATTCAAAATTTGTAATTATGGAAGCTATATTTACTCTATTTCGTTCTTGGTTATAACTTAAATATAGTTTCCTAGTTCAGTTATTTGCACAGGCAACAACCACTTTAAGTTTATAAATTAAAGAAAGACAAGAATTGATTAAGAACTTAAGAGGTCCGTAGTTAAGAGTTGGAAAAACATTTCTTCTTCTTCTTTACTTACTGTAAAGGAAAATGAATGTTTTCATTTCAAAATGGAATCATACAGATTACTTATTCAAAGTCAATGAGTTCACCACCGCTTTCAAAGCTAATTTAGTTACTGTTAAAGGAGAAGTAGAATATCTTTATAATAAGTATTTTTGAGATTTTTATTATGCCCAGTATATTTGCCTATTACAAATATGACAATGAGACAAAGGGCATCACGCCACTTAACCGTCAAAAACTGCCCATCGATCATGAGTAATACAAACCATCAACAAAGAAAATATTTGTCATCGATTTTATGATTAAAATGCAAATGCAACCAAGGATATTGTATGTTCCTTTTGTACTTACCTCATATATCTACAAATATTTACAATCTAAATAAAATAGTTTCCTCAAGCGCTCGATATAGCCTTTTCGAAAGCTGTATAATATTTGTCTTGAGGGTCTAACTTCTTTTGCAATTCTGCGAAACTTTCGGGGAAGTACCTCTTGAAAGCGTTAAATGTTTTGCGTGAAAACCGTTTTTGAGATGTTGTACATTTCCCACAAGCAGTTGTGACAACCTCCGGCAATACCTCTGAAAACATGAATAATATATATGTATTGTGATTTTAGGAATAAGAAAGTAAGGTCTAGACTGGGCTCAAAAATCTGTGATATAATTTGTACTAACGAGCCAGAATTAGCCAGCCTATAAAAATATATAGCACCATGCAGCGCCACCTACGGTCATTGTTATCTACCATCCAGACCCACTTAACACACCCAATATATTTCATCAAAATTGGCCCAACCGTTTATGAGGAGTTCAAGGACATACACACGAAAAGAAGAATTTTGTACATAAATGTAGTATGGCAATAATAAAAATAAGTGTTAAGATACACATATGAAAGAAAAACAAGGTCCCTGACTTAGTTAAGGGATTAAGGGAGGCTAGAGAGCAAGTAAGCTCCATTATGAAAAAATAAACACCTTTGAAAAGAGTATGGTTTCTAAATTATTTTGCTCTCTTTTTCTTTCACATTCTCTCAATTATTTGAGGTCAGCACAATTTATCCTTTCCTTCCTCCATACTCCTTTAGTCTAGTATACGTCCTCTCTCACACCACAAATAATCATGCTATCTTTCACGCAATGTGATTGTTGGTTATATGAGTTTTAGTGAAAAGTTTTAGGATAAAATTTTCTCAATTTTATATTATATGGCTTAAAAATTGACAACAGTTAGTGTTGTTGGATATACTATAGTTTGCTTATAGGGCAGTAATACTTTTTCGTATTGGAATTCTGAACAGCTTAGGAAATTGTGAACTCTCGAGCTACTAAGAATTACATTGTTTTGGATCAATCTAAGACCTATAATTTGTCCACAATCTTTTCCTATTCTTTATGTCTAAAGTACGAAAATATTATAAGGTTGTACTTTTCTATGCTATATTAAAACACGTTAGTAAAATTTTATATTACGTTGCATCATTTAACGGTTCAGATATGCTTAATTAATGTTTTGAAATTAATCTCAATTGTTTAGTGAGTGAAATGTGATTTTTCGAATATCAGAAGAGCTCTATTGTCGGGCGTCAAGCAAAGTCCTAGAAGCAGAGGTAAGGGTTTGATTTTTATCAGAATCCAGCTTTTACTTTTCCTTTTTACTCCATAATACCGTTGTTTGTGAGATAGTTATTTTCGATTAAATGCTTGTTTATCGTTCCGCAGTCAAAAGACAAAAGCAGTAAACGTTCGTCATCTCTACGAAACCTTTAACTGAATGTGGTTTGTCACGCACCTTTTTTATGGCCAATTTTTATAGATGGTCAATATTGGGATTCTGTAAAACTTCATAATCCGACAATTACTCGAATTCGACGATTATAGTTTTAATTGTTTACTTACTACTTTTAAGGTATCGTTCCATATTTTATAGAACTGGTCAGAACGATTTCAATTAACTCGAAAACTAAACATACCATGTCCAATATCAGAGTATTTCATCTTCTTAACTAACATGATATTAAGGATATAACCACTACATGTTACGGGCCATGAGCGAATGAAGAATACTATACGTGCAAGGAATATCAATTTAAAAAAATATATGTGTTCCCTAATTTTTTATTTCATAAGGTCAGTAAATAGGCAGACAGGACATTTGCAACACCAAAAGCCTTACAAATGCGCTTCTGCTGTCTTAAGGGAAATTGGAACCTGGCCACTAAAACTGCTGGAACACGACTCAAGGTTCTTATGGCGGTATACTCTAGACAAGCCGTTGTAGCCATCCAGACAGGCAAATACCCACCTGGTGGTGGGTTGTTTTGTCGTCTCTTACGACACGCCGCCCGGCCGCAGGAAATTGTATTAATTCTCCGTTCTTACGGAAATATAAAATACGGAAAAAATTAATTGAAAATACCACATCCGTCAAAACAGCTACAGATATTTTTCAAACATTTAATTATTGCGAGTCATTTAAATTTTAAAGTTCCACAATCTTGATTTGTTGTAGATATCTCTAATTCATTATTTAAAAGATACACAATTTCCATGATTTAGGTAACTAATATTTCGCTACCATTGACAACATTGTTATCTTTTAAATATTTTTACAACTCAGTTACGTGTGTAGCAGCCATCCGTATTCGCTTTTTCATAATTTTACTACAGAACTTAATAGTGTAAATAGACTACACCGTTCAATTAAATTTCATTCATGTAGACCTAGTAATTTACGAGAGAATGACTATGATATATAAAGACAAACAAACTGACGGGCTATTGTATGGGGCCCTGTTTTTCCAAAATAGCTACGAAACCCTAAAAGTTTTGATAGTTCTATACATCATACATTACAGGTATAATAATACGACGTTAATTTGTTTTAAGAAAAACAAGTCTATCAAGATTAATGCCAGCTTGATTTGTTAACTATGGTTTAATCAAACCAAACATTAACAAACCTGTTTATGTTCTTTTATAATGTTTTTGTGGTTTCAACAGACATGAGTGGATGAAGGTGATAAGTCGCATAATCGATCTGAGTAAATCGAGATAAAAGTTTTACTTTATTTGAAACTGAACTGAACTTAACCTTTAGCAACGTTTTATTTTTAATGCTTATATCTATGTCTAAGGTCTGTAAATTTGTATCGACTTATAAATTCATCTACGCAAAAAGCAGAAACGAATATCACCTCATCCATCACGTCTTAATGTTCAAAATATTTTAATAAAGCTAATGATTTTGCCGTAAGTTCCTGAGTCTATGAGCCTCTACAAATAATTATTAAACCGGATTATCGGCTCTTCGTACAGTCAGATGGTTAGTGCTTACAGTTAACACTGTTTTAATGACCAGATATTTTTATTTATTTATTGCGAAGACGTATCCTCGATTCGTCCTACAGTCAGATGGCTAGTGTAGTGCAGTTTTTTAATGAGCGAATACTTTTTACCGCGAAGCTGGCAAACAGGCAGACGGCCCAGCTGATTAAAAGTATTTACCGGACCAGTTGCTAGCCTTTAGCATGGATTAAAGGAAATTGCATAGAAGGGATGGACTACATATGGGAAGGAGGTATCAATAGAAGGAATTGGTAGAGAAAAGGGGATTTGAGCCACCAATGTCTCACTTATTGTACCAAACACGATTAGTTCAAGGGTAGTGTCATTGCACGTCAATTTTCAGTAAAAATGCTGTATCACACCGATCGAGCCGGACCTAAGAGTTCAGAACCTAATCAGAATAATGATCCCAGCACAGCTCTACTAGCCCAGTCATTTGGGGCGAAAAAAGAGGTTACCTGAAAAGTTTACCGGAAATTTTGAAAATGGGTAATTTTATTGGTTTCGATGTGCTCTCTTCCTGAACGTCAATATTGTTGCCGCTGTGCTCCGTAGTGGAAAAAAGGCCATTTTATAAAGCTTATTATAGCAAGTTTATAGCTGATTGGCTATGACTTCAAGATTTACTTGCTTTTTCGTCTTATTTGACTAAACTATATACGAAAAACACTATTGGTTTTTAGTGTGCACCACTCGTACGCCAAACTATTGATTTTACAAAAAAAAATATAATTACATAAACTGTAGGAAATTTTCTCTTGTTTAACTTTGTATTTCATATTTTTATTTTAAAACGAGTCGGAATGGAGATATGATCAAAAAAACTGCTTTTAGCCGTCTTTTTCCCGCTATGGCGGCGCTAGCGGCACTGATACGAGGTGGCAAAATTGCCATCCGAAGAGCACTTCGAAATCTATAAAATTACTTATTTTCAAAACTCCCGAAAAACTTTCTAGGCAAAACTACCCAGTGATCGTACTATATACGTTAGTTAGTGAGTTAATCCCATTGTCGCAGATGACCATGGGCGAAGACTCCCGCTGACTGTCAAGTAGATTGTTCATTAGTTTTCCTTCCTTAATGCCATAATTTTTTTGATTTCCTGATCTAATTTACATTATGTATACCTACGGTATATTATGGCGTGCCGTTTCGACACTTAATATACTACGCACGTATGAGCATTGTACTCGTAGTATAGCTATGGCACCTTCAGACTTTGTACTACAAGATACATGATTCGAAATAGTATATTAAAAGTCTTTGTTATCCGGTTCGTAACTATCAAATGGTATTCAACAATGACAAATTACCCCAATTTTAAGTTTTTCAAAATTAAATATAATCATCATACATAATCTCGTGTATCATTAAATTTTAGAAATTTGAAATTAAATATTTAAGAAAAAATAAATTTGTTGATTATGTGACCTTTTTATTTAAATTCGAGTAGGTTTAAAACGGTATGACAACTAATAGTATAGTAGTAGTAGTAGAGTACTTTTGGAAGTTAACCTGGGACAGACTTTTGGGTGAAGTTGATTTGTTTTTTTATTGCAGGAGTTCAGCAGACAGGCAGCCGGCCCACTTGATGGAAAGCGGTTACCATCGCCTATGAACATTTGCAACACCAAAGGTGCTACAAATGCGCTGCTGCACATTTAAGGGAGACTGGAACCTGGCCACTAATGCTGAAACACAACTCAAGGTTGCTATGGCGACATACTCTAGACCAGGGGTGGTAGCATTCGGGCAAAAGCCCTACCACCTGGCTGTGGCTTGTTTTAGTCGCCTCTTACGACAGGCCGCCCGGCCGCAGGAAATTGTATTCTCTCTCCGTTCCTGCACGGACGTAAAATTGTGTGTATGTAATAAAATTAAAGCACTTTTTCACGGTCTAAATACACTTAATTATCCAAAATGAATTTCCTGTTTATTATAGCAAATCAACATAAAAATAAACAATAATATTTATAGCTACATAAAAGTATATGATGCAAAAGTCGGTTTGTATAGTCTGTATAGGAATAAAAAATGGAGAACGGAAATATATGGGATAAGCTCTTAAATTCTAGATTACTAGATGATACATTCATAACATGTTAGGTATATATAGGATTAAATCAGTTAAAGTTGTAAACGAAATTTATGATATTTAACATTCGAATGGTTTATTTTATCCGTGCAGGAACTGAGAAAAAATACTAATTACTGCGGTCGAGCAACCTGTTGTAAGAATTAACGTAATGACGCACAGCCAGGTGACAGGGTATTTGCAAGTCTACTACTGGATAACTATCACCCCTGATCTAGGGTATATCGCAATAACAACCTTCAATTACGTTCCGGTACCAGTGACCAGGTTTCAAAGACGGGACAATGTCAATACGTCAAACGATTTGATAAAACAATATAACATTTCAAAACACACAAATTTCAAATTTATGTGTTAATATGTATTAGATAATATTGTGTTAATAAATTTTAAAACAGCAACTAGTTTAGATCATCACGATGTGTTGCATTGCTTCCTTACTACAATCGATACGTTCAATTTTTATGCATCACTTTCGAATTTTGCAATATATAACATTAATTGTAAAATATACATTACATTATGAACTAGTACAATGAAGATAATTTACACCTATGTATTCTGCTTATAATCCCTGAAGACTATAAGTAGCATACTGAACCTAAATAATCAGAGTCAATTTTCAATTTGCATATACCTGTCACATTGAACTTAGCTTACTAAGTACTACTACTTAAGCTTACTGCTGTTCTCTCATAAATTAAATAAGAACAAAGAGTAAGACCATAACTTGTAAAATAATATTTTTATTACCTATAGTATAGAGTATTTTGGATATTAGGTTAAAGTTAAATTACATATATTAGCATTACCTTGGCATTTACCGCGTAGATTATAATTAATAGTTAGTGTACAAATCTTTTTATATTTTCCCATCTAGAGCATTTAATTTTTCGACAAAATTGATACGCATAACTATTTGGACACAGTAAATATTTCCACGCCATCTGTTTATATGAAGTCACCAACAGATGACGCAGCATCAACTTATATCCCCCAGGGGGTGCCGCCCTGGGCTCCCCTCCGTCCAGGAAGCGGTACAAGGGGATGCGTCCCCGGGGCCCCAAGCGGCTACTGTCACATTCCCCCCTTCACTCCGTGACAGTGGTGTCCCACCTTTCCGCCTCCTCATCCTAAAAGCCTTCCCTTCCTTCCAAACCTCCTCCCAAAACACTCTTCCCTTCCGAAGTTAGGTGGCCTCCCCCGACTCCGACCGCTGATGCTGCTGTAAGCGCGAGGCGGCGGGGAAAAGGGGAGGAAGGAGAGGGAGGGGTGAAGGCGCAGGAGCAATCCTCGCAGCCTCCCCCTCCCCCACCGAAGGAGGATAGCGCCCGTGACTCCTGGCAGCCACGGCGGGCGGCAGCGGGCGTCGAGGTCTGGGGATCATAGGACCTCCGCCCGCACTAATGCCGCGAGAGGGCGCGAGAGGCAGCCGCGCGTCCCTCTCAGGGCCGGGGAAACGTCACTCCCCGGCCCGCACACAGGAGAGGCCGCCTCTGTTTACAAGGCGGCTAGCCGCTGCCGGGGTTGCGGGTTAAGCTCGCGCATGTACCGTGACCCCGGCGCTAGGCGGAAGAAGGCTCCCATGAGGTTTTAGTGGGTAAACCGGCGCCGGTCGTATTGATTAATCGGCGTCGGGGAGCCCCACATACCGGCCGCGCAGATCCCCCGCGCGGCTGACGATGCGACAACGCATTTCCTCAAGTAAAAAAAAAAAAAGCATCAACTTATATATGCTGTGCATTAAGCGACCGAGCCAACAATTTGTGTATTAGTAAACTTCTTAAAATGTTATCCACAACCTCAAATTCTCCCTTCTTTGGCTATATAATATAACTGAAATGATTTTCTTTGAAATTCAGTAATTTGGTGTAAATCAAATTGTTCTAAATAAAACGTCAGAAGTATAATCTGTGGCGCAATCTGATCACGGAAAATTTTGATGATTTTGAAAAAACATAAGATTGTAGGAATAGGCACAATAGGGCCTAAGTGCTACATGTCTCTGAAGCGAGATCAGCCAAGAGCCTTATTCGAATCACATACTTAGATTGATGATTAGACACAGATGCCTTAGCCACTAACGAGTACCTGTCTTATTCATAGACGGTTAGAGTAAGTTTGTAGGCTTCTTTAAAGTTCGTAGAGAAGTGTACAAATTTACTCTAAATTAATATGAATAAGACCGTTAGCTACTACAATTTTTATGACAGCCACATGTAATAAATTAGGCGTTCTTTTCCCTCCCCGAGATATTCCTAGATGAACTTTTCCATGTTTGTAAAACTTTAGGTTTTATTACCTTTTTATATTCTTTACATTTTACAAAACAAAATCGCTTTCCGCGTCTGTCTATTTGTTCGTATATCCTCTAACTCCTAATAAGCCACGCAACGGATTTTTGAGCGGTTTTCACCATCGGTTAGGTAATTTTTTAAATTTGTATTTAAGTTACCTAATTAAGTTTCTATGTAATTCTAGTTACTACGGTTTGATCCGCGACGATTTCTAATTTTAGTGTGTATGACACTGAACTCTTTCTAAAACTCTGGACTTCATTTAATGAAATTTTTTGTGTGAGTTAGGGTAATGGATGATTTAGATGCACAATTGGAACGGGTAACTGGCGCTGCAATCGGGTTCTATTGTTTTAAGACAGAACAACGACTGCTGGGCCCGCTAACTACTATATAAAATTATAACACTTACGTTTGAATAGCCTCCCAATGGGTGTACAAGGTCCTTTATCCAAGAAACAATCCAAGTATTTCTTTAAGAGCCTAGGATTTTGTATTAAATTATCAATATCATAATAATCATACCGTCTATCGTAATAATCTTTGTCAGTTTCAGCCAAAACTAATACAAGGCAAAAGTAGAATAAGATCACTGATTTTTTTGATGTACACATTTCTTGAATAAAAAAAACTTATTGGTAATATTGCACTGCACTGCGTTACGTAATTCGTTGTAGACCTTAGTCAAATGCCGTTAATGTCTCAAAGGCTTCTATTTAAAACACTCGCTAGATTTGACCTTCAATCAAAAAATAATATTTACAATGAAGATACACAAAAAACGAAAGAGCTATAATTAAGTTTAGATCCCTCGATGTTATTACCGACTACAATTAAAATTAAAAAAACACTACAATTTAATATTCATATTATTAATTTCCTGTACAATCACTATGTTAGGGATGTGTTGATTTTATTCGATATGACCTCGCAGCTTCTCTCCTAGATACAAAATTTTGAACAGTGTCGGAGGATGTCGTAGGAACTCCGGTCTCCATAGGCAAGGCCGGCTTTACCGGGGGCGGAAGGGGTGCCTAGCACCTGGGCGCAGAAACCTAGAGGGCGCAAGCTGACGACCTTTCACCTACATAATTGCTTACGCAATCGTATTTAATCTGACTTCAAAAAGGAGGAGATTCTTAAATCGTCCGTATGTTTTTATTGTATGTTCGTTACTCGAACTCTCCGTCAGTTGTCAATGGATTTTGAAATATTTTTCTTCACTCGTAAGTATGTACTCCCGATGTAGTTCCCTGGTCACCAAGTCAGGATCTGATTAGTGGATCGAATTCTGGAGAAATCGAGAATACATACATACATATCACGCCTTTTTCCCATGGGGATAGGCAGAGACTATAGATCTCCACTTACGACGATCCTGACAAACTACTTTCGCTTCATCTACTTTCATTAACCTCTTCATACATGCACGTTTATTTGATTTACCCTTAATAAAGAACACTGTGCGCCTAAACTCTTTGAAAAAAGCTTGTATACGCATGTAGGTTTTCTGCAGGCACTAATGATTAAATATGCATGTTATCTGATTTCTTCGTCAATTGCGGATCAATTATGATTCTTTTTCTTTAGTCGTATAAGTACTATATACTCCTGAGGCGGTTCCATGTTTACCAACTCAGGATCTGATGAGTGGATCCAAGAGAAATCGAAGTAACCCTTATTAAAAAACACCGATAGCCTACATTTTTTTTACATTTTCTACTGGCGCTTATTTTTTTTAGGAATGTTACGCGATTTCTCCGTCAATTGTGGAATGATTTCATTTTATTTTTTCCGAGATGGTAAGTAATTAGAATGAAAAACTTATATAATTCCTAGATTTATTATATGAATTTTCATTCAAACTAGTTTGTTAGAGCGCCGCAACGATGACAATCCAATGGAACAGAATGATACAAATGTGGATGTTCCATTATAAACCATACACGTTCAACGCTTTGCCCTCAATTGCAAAACAAGTATTTCGACCACATTACTTATATTATTAAGTATACAGGTTTTTAAATACTTACATCTTAAATTGTTTGAGAAATTTCCATAAATGCATAGTTACGAAACAGGTGAACGTAATTACTTTTTAATTATGCAAAATGAAATTGTACATTTTTGCATATCCAATGAAATTTTTACTTTTAAAAATAATACCTTCGTATTTTTCAATACGTGTTATTTTTATCCCCCAAGTACGAATTACTTATACGAGGCTTTGTGTATTACAGATTTATGTAGTTTGTATCGGGAGTGTTAAAATAAGAAGATATTCCATATAGGTCATTAATATCTAATAACTTATTTACCTTTATTTCTTAGCCAAACTCTTTCATATATAATATATCCTTAATTTAAGAAATTATAAACTGTCTGTTAAGAAACGCCTGCTAATTTGGCAACACCAATTGTCAATACATGGAGTTGTACAGGCGCTTAATATTAATAGACCGTTTTTCATATCCATCGTCATAATAAATATCACTTATATCCAGCGATTACAAGGAAGAGCAGTCTGTCTCAAATTTCGGCTTTTTATTTTATCCTGTCTCCGCAACATAAATTTTGTCCCATATTTCACCCCCTTCAAGACCGATTTTGACAGAAAAGGCAGCCTATGTACCACAGAGTACTTTATATATATATGTGTACTATGAACTAGAAGTCCCTAGTAGTACAAGCTCTCTAAACGTTCAATTCTAGATGTTTAGTCGTGGCAAGGTTAACAGTTACTTTCTCATTTTCAATATTAGTAAGGATGGATGCATGAATAATGTGATAGTCGTTGTTAACGTAGATCTGGGTGGGCCCCACCACTCCCAACCACTCGAATTTCCAATCGAATCATATTGGAATCGTAACTTTTGCCGGTTTTGGTAGCCTGTAAATTATCTCGGCTCAATATACAATCAATCTTGATTTGACCGAAACTGATTTAATATGAATTTTAGAGACTACGGATTTGACCTAAGTAAAATTTGTCAGTCGAATGGATCTTGACTCCCACTAGCATAGTATTTTTTTGGGAGTTGCAGACTTGAGACCCAGGGAGACTAGATTTCGTAAATTGTATTATAAATACAAATGCAAAATAAAGTGGAGTTTTATATTGATTTTGCACGTACCAGTGTATCTAGGCACGTGTCAATGTCACTAAGCGAAGCCCCAAGACCACCATTTTAAACCTTCAATTAAATTTATCAATAGTTCTTCGTGTCAGAATTTTAAAACATTCCATAGTCAAACGAAAAATACATATTTATCCTCATGTTCGTGAAATTCTGTATTTTTATTTACTTAGAACATCGTTTCTCAACTTGCGGATCGTATTTGTTTTAAAGATACTCGCAGGCTGTAAAAAAATTAAATCTATATACAAATTAAACGTATAAATAAACAATTAAAAAAGTATTACAATTATGTATTGAAGAGGTCGTCGCAAGACATTTTATTTAACTTTTTGTTTTTTAGTGGGTCGCGACATAAAAATGGTTTAGAAACAATAATTTATATAACACCGTCTTTTGGTACCGAATAATATATATCCTGTCACAGCTATAAAATATTGCACACATTAGTCCATTCCCTAAAATTCTTAATTTTTTTGATCTGAAATGTCACGGAATTTTATAATTAGAAGGTAGGTTTAAAAAAATATACTTCACTGCTATATTTTTATTAAAAATGTTATAAGCATTTAATCATTAAGAACTAGCGACAGCCTTTTCTAATGGTCCGAAATAGATTCCCTGAGGATCAAATTTGTTAGTAAACTCCTCATATTCCTTGGGCAATTTCTCCTTCAACCCAGCTAAGAATTTATTGAAGATATGCTTTTGAGCCTGGGTACACTTGAGACACGCTGTCTGTACTGCCTCAGGAAGATCCTCTGTAATCAAAAAATATTTTTCTATGAATTCCTTATTTACTATCGGTATCTATACTATCGGCAAAATCGGCAGACAAAAACATGCATGTGTAAGTTAAACTAAGCAAGTTACGCTTCTGTTGTGGCTAATACACAACTGACTACTCTGGGACCGATCCCAGACACCCCGACCATAGTAAATAACTAAAAGTTCGCTTCCGAAATTTACCATGCCAGGAATTGAAACTGGATCCTCTGTATTCCAGCGAATTCGGCTGACTAAAACTTAATACACTCAACCACAGATGCCGTTGACAATATTGGATGGTCAGGGTAATCTCCGATACTACTGCATGATTTTAAAAATTCTTTCACCAGTGCGAAGCTATTTTATTCCCGAGTAGCTATATTTGACCTTTGTTTAATTTCAATACTTTTTAATGACCCTTGATCAGTCCCGGTTCGAAGTGTGCACGGGAACGCCTGACAAATATGTAGTAGCAATAACGTTCCACGCAAAAATTGCGCACATCCTCGTACAAAGCACTGCGAGTGCTTTCTGCGCTGATGAATTAATCAAATATTACAAAGCTAATATAAACATTGATTTGCGTGCGTGTGTGCGTGGGTGCATGTATATTGTTTAATGACACCCAGCGAAGCCCGTGGGCAAGTGGGTACGGGTCAGCTAGTCAATAAATAAAACTGACAATTTGCCTACAATCTTTACATAGTAGGTAAAAAACAAAGTAGTTGCTTTCCGCATCTGTCTGTTTGTCTGGCTGCATATCCACTAACTGCTAAAACATGCTACGGATTTTTAAAGGGTTTGCACCATGAGCTACGATTTTTTAAGAAGGTTTAAACATATAGAATAGCTTTTCCCGCGGCTTTATTCGCGATGTATGTAACTAAATAGAGCTACTTACTAGAGAGCGACCTGCGACCTAGCCGCAGGGACAACTCTAGTAGAGATTAAAACTCTTAAAGTGTTATACAGATAAATTTGCTTCGAGACATTAATAAAACTAAAGACTTAAAATATTAAATAATATTGAATACTAAGTTAGAACGAAATTTAAATTTAAGAAGTCCTGTAAATATACAAACGCAAAAACGTCTCGAAGCTAATTTACCTGTAAGTCTTGTGAATTTTCATTTCATTTGCACCTCCATTTAAGGTAGAAGATTTATTTTGGTCCATTGAGCCAAGGAAGTTATTTAATTCACAAAACCCATCTGAAAATTCTAGAGAAAGCTTAAATGTACGTGCAGGAACGGAGAAAGAAAAAGAATACAATTTCCTATGGCCGAGCAGCCTGTCATAATAGGCGACCAAACAAGCCCCAGCCAGGTGGCAGGACATGTGCCACGTCTAGGTGGCTACCACCCCTGGTCTAGAGTATGTCGCCGTAACAACCTTGAGCTGTGTCCCTATATTAATGGTGAGCTACCAGACTCCCTTTAGAGACCAGCAGCACATAAGTAGCACCTTTAGTGTTATAAATATCGATAGGCGATAGTAACCGCTTTCCGTCAAGTGAGCCGTCTGTTTGTCTGCTGAACTCATGCAATGAAAAAGAAAATAAATGTGTTTGTACCATTGAGATATTAACTCAATGGTTTGTACGTACTTTTGAAGTCCGCTGCAACACTGTTACATTCTTGCATGTCGAGGAAGCATCTAATGAATGAAAGGAATTCGTCATTGTTATTCACTAATCGGTCTATATCAAGGTCATCATTCTCCGTAGTGTAAGTCTCAGTTGCATGAGAATAACCAACAGCTAAGAGACAAAGCAACAAGAAGATCTTCATTTCGTGATAGTTGCCTGGAACTAAATTCTGGAAGTTAAATCAATTATATTTTATTACTACCATACATACATATACTTGTGAAAAATCATAATTGCATCCGCAATTCTACATACAGCAAAATTGACCTCACAAAAGATAGAATATTACATTTTATGTTATCTACATAGAGCATAGACGAACAAAATAGAATAGATCCAGTCCCGAGCTCTCCGAGTGAAGCCGACTAAAGGAAGCGATTTTGTAATAGAAAGTCGATTATGCCGAAGTGATCGTTTCGAGAACTACTACTACTGCCAACACTAAACCATTATTAGCCGGTTCCTATATATTACTATTCATTAACTTACCTTACCATCGGTTGAATTTTGACATTATTTTTATGGAGCTTATGTCAAACTTTAACCAATAGTAAAGTCAATGCATGGTTAGTGAGATCTAAGAACCGGCCATATGTGAACTTCGCACACAAGTTCGCTGCATTTGTCTGAAACTATCTATTGATAGCGCTTCTAATGTAATA
Source organism: Dendrolimus punctatus (assembly GCA_012273795.1). Classification (NCBI taxonomy): domain Eukaryota; kingdom Metazoa; phylum Arthropoda; class Insecta; order Lepidoptera; family Lasiocampidae; genus Dendrolimus; species Dendrolimus punctatus. The sequence goes on from CM022544.1 coordinate 8,822,590, forward strand.
TATATAGATATCGTTGAATTCAACTTGTATTGCTATTATTATATCAGTTTTGCAATATTTGTATACATATATTAAGAAACTTATAACAGCTAAAAAGCATGGCTTAAACAATTCTTCAGGCTCGATTACACAGTTTACAGCAGTTAAAAAATATATCTCAATCTTGATCATATTTCTGATTTCTGAGGGATTTCACGATAACGGATCTGATATGCTCTTAACTAAATAAAGTTAAGATGGTTATTTCCAACAAATATTGATATATTGAAACCACATAGCAAGCAAAACTCAAAATATTATCATAGCAAATAATACTTATAAGTCAGGGTCAGTAGCTTGTAATGTATAATATATGCCCAACTGGTCATTTTGGTTGTCTGAATACAACTTTCCAAGCTTTTGGTTAAAATTATTCTCAAATTTTAATGATATATGAGCAAATCATGCTAAAACTAACTAACTAACTGCTGAGGCTCACCGACCCAAAATGAGTCCTGGCCTCCAAAATGAGATACTCCACTCCTTTCTGTTCAGCGCTGTCTCCTGCCAGTCATCGGCATGAAGCACGCGCAGATCAGCCTTCACTACGTTTCGCCAGCGATATCTAGGCCTACCAACTGTTCGCCGTCCCGTTGGTCTGCCCAGATAGGCTCATTTCACCGCGCGATCCTCCCCCATTCTGTGTAGGTGGCCAAGCCAGCGCAACCCATGTGCCTTGCTCTCGCCTATTATATTGGGCTCATCCACCAGTTCTTCGATTTCGGCATTTTTACGGATCCGCCTGTTGCCATCGCTTCCCCGTGTCGGACCCAGGATCTTTCTAAGGACCTTTCTTTCAGTCACTAACAGCTTGTTCTCCTCCTTCAGTGTTAGGGTCCAAACCTCACAACCGTACATCAATATTGGGCGTATGACAGTTTTATATATACGTATCTTGGTTTAACGGCTGAGAAGCTTGGATACTAACACCTTATGAAGCGCCGCGGTACATCGTAGGGTATTGTGAATTTGAATAACTACATGTTGCTCGCGGGTGTTAGTGTTTGTTAAAGTACAGCCCAGGTGTAAATTATTAAATTCACACTGCTATTTCGTTCCCATCGAAAGAGTTCAATAACTTGGCTAAAAAAGCTTCACTTAAAAAACGATCCGCCCAATGCTTATTCAACACTGATAAAAAGAGATACCGATGCAAGATACAAAAACCGTGCGAAACTATATTAAGAACAATCTCAAGTTGTAATAACTCAAAATTAAGTTATAATGGTTGTTAATGACTGCTGCCTTTCTTATCTATCAATCAAAGTAGCTTCACTAATTATTGTTCGCACCGTCTCGAATAATCCAACAATGTGTTTTAATAATAATGACGGTTACTAATTATTTTTTGCAAAAACCACATCGTCTTTATATTCTAATAACCTTCTAGAATGTTCGGCTAAAATTACTCCTAATTGATATTCTTAATGCCCAGGCTTCACCTGCGATAATGTTTTAATTATTGACTGTGGCCAAATGGTTAACGAATACCTACATAAGGGTAAACATTCTATGTTATCTATCAATACTTATTATTATTATTATTATTATTATTATATTATTAACGTTATTAACAATATCGTATCATAAATAATGTATTAAATCCATTGCTACATTTGCGTAAGATTGTCACTTATTCCAGATGTGATTTGTCTCAGATTATCCCAAATGAAGCAGTACCATAACAGTATAAGAATTCGAATAAAATACATACGAAGTTAGTTAACAGACAAATAATCAATCATTCGTATAGTTAGTTAATTACCAATTCATGAACACTTAAATCTTCCATTACAACGGTCATTACCCAAGGTAATATTTATAAAAACGAATGTCAAATTGTTTAAAAAAAGAATTAGATGATTTCGGCACTTTGTTTTTTTTCTGAAGTCAAATGCAGATGTGACATGTTTATTCACTAAAAACAAAAAAAAAACAATAATCTGGTTTATGGCTGTGTTAGCTAAAAATTTGGACTTGTGTATCTAAACTTCAAACAAGGTATTTGGCGTATTCTATATGTCCGTGTATTAATGATTTCATTACACATTATTGCACGCCTGAATTAAAAACTAAAACATTTATGCATTATTATATTATTTTTAACATATAACATCTACCAAATTAGCATTGTATGTATGATGTAAATTGTGAATAAGATGGTAATCTGTCTAGTTTCCTATGTGCCATAAAGACACTAATATGTGTATCTGAATAAAATAAACTAGGAATTTTAAAATCTGTTTTGTTATTATTTTAGTAAATATAAGATTCAAATAACACTCACTTGAAATACGAGCTAGCTCCCTGCACACCGAGCCGTGGAATGTGTTCAAAGTTCAAACATTCCTTTTATATCTTTACACTAGTGGTAGCTGTACTGCTTTTATTCTGATAACTTTGTTTAAACTTGTTGTCATTTAAAATGTTTTGTTTACATTACCAACTTTACATTACAATTATATATAAGATTTATTTCTTTCGTTGTATTTAAACAAATAACAGTATAATTTCATCTTGGCCACTTCTTGACCTTGTACGTTATTCTATGTCCCTAACTAATATTAAACTTGTCTGTTAAACCAGATATTAAACGATGCGTTTCTCTCTTTCAATTTAGATAAATCAACCAAAGTGAAACATATATAATAATATTATTAACTTATATATATATGTCGGAGGGAAGCTATAATTATTGGATGTATTGTTGACTGGATGTATAACGCACAATATCATTTATTTACATTTTAATTACTTCTAAAATTCTTAATTTAATTTAATTTGATTTGTTAAATGTTTCTATAATTTGAAGATCGTTCTAACCTAATAAAAGTTATGAATGTTGTAATTTAATGAACGACCAATGAGAGCAGAGCATGTCTTGAGCGGGGTCAAGGACGCCCTCCATACTTTGGTAGTATCTACTTCGGTAGACTGAGGAGTTTTTGTGACACATTTGGTTGATGGCAGCAGGTGAGTTGGACCTTAGAGTATTTTTAAAGAAAGTGTTAAGTTAAGAAGTATGAGCGGGTGCCCTGAACCCGCTGCTCGATCTAAACTATGTTAAAATGTCTTTCAAATCTATATTAAAAGTGTATAAACCGTGGCTATCGTGTTTTATGCTCGCATTTTATCTTGTGACGCCCACTAAACCTGCAATAACTAAAGATGTCGTGAGAGCGAGGCCGTTCTGCGACATATTATATATATATATATATATATATATATATATATATATATATATTTGGACTTCTTTTGTTTACTCTGTAGTTAAATTTTGCAATTAGACAATAGCCTATTGTTATTGTTTTCGACTTTTTGGCCGCTCGCAGGAATAATTAATCAGGTGTGCAGATTACGAAAAAATTAGCTCACGCAGTTGGTTGTTGTACTACACAGGTTACTATAAAACAATGCCCGAACGGAGGGGTGAGGCAGTCAAGTGAGGATAGTGACAGATTTTGCGCGTGTTGTTGAATCGTGCAGTTTGACTAGGAGTGTCTAGTTATATTTGTACTTATGTTCTATGTGTTTGTATAGTTCTATAGTATAATTCCAACGGCATTTTAATTCGAGCCCTGCGTAACTCGTAAAAATATTCTTATATGTACTATATTTATTTATCATTATTTATTGACTGCACCTATGTCAGTATAAAAAATCTAATCAATCCTTGCCAAGGCTTGCCTAAAAGAAATCGCTTGTTAGCGATAAGGCCGTCCGTCGCACCATCTCTTGCCTTTTGTGACTTCTGTTTGTCTATGCTTTGTTATATGTACTAAAGAGAATTGGTTATTTATAGTTTGACATAATATTATACATCATAATCACGAACCTAAACCAGGTAAAAGTATCTAATAATGTGTCCTAAGTAGGACTTAATATAAATAAAATTATAGTGTTACAACTCAGGTTCCAACAAAAACAAAATCCATCTGCATATCTCAAAAAAAACAGATTTTATTACCTGTCGGCATTTAAACTAATTGTAATTATTTTATGATCGTCTTCTTTTGTTTACTTATTTATTGGCATACTTTTCTAGAAAACAGCCAATTATTTTATTGTACTCATTTATGGCTACTTGCGGCCGACTCATTAGCCAGGTGTTTCGGATATGTCGACTACGATACGGTTATATTTGTGCAGTATAAAACGATGGCATGATTGAGGGAGGGTCAGTCGAGCGAGAACCACGATCAAGGCGAGACGTGTGTACATTTGGTAATCTATTAGTGATGGACTTTGCACGTTTTATTGAATTACGGCCTTCTGCATTACGTTTGGATTTGTTTTGTTCGGTTATGTTTGTACCTGTGTTATGCATGTTTGTATAGTTCTAATAAACTCTATAATAATTCCAACGGCATTTTAATTCGAGTCCCGCAACTCGTAACAATACATGTAAACTTAACATTTCCTTAACAACGTCCACCAAATATTTTCTTACAAGGTTGATGCAAATGATAAAATAATATAGACGACACCTCTTGCAGTATCAACCTGATAGCGCTGTTGTAATATGACATCGTTTCTGATATCCCAAAAATAGTTTTACAATGCTAATGACACTAAAGTTTGCGTTGATAATAAAGCTTCTGACGATGTGTAAAATATAAGATTTTGTGACTATGTTATTTTGAGAACAAACTTTGAACTAGACAGGTTGGAAAAGTACAACAAATGTAATTGTTTCGAGCTGTTTTTTGGCTGCATAAGCGTAAACAAGAAAATTATATACATGAAATCGGACATAATATTACATAGGTAAATTATGTTTACAGCTTCATGGCGTTTCCTTTTACATCGACTCTCAACTTTGGCATCTACACCGCATATCTAGCACAAACTGCGGCAAAAACGCTGGTCATACTCTCGAATGTAAAACAGTACTTTACATCTGAACAGCTATTAATGTTGTAAAAAACACAAGTACGAACATGTATGGAGTGCAGCTCTGCCCTTTGTAATGGCTCAGCCAGATATCACAGGTCGTTACCAACCAACTTTTCGACGACAAAACTCAAAGTCTGAAACATTACGCAGTGTTGGTAACTTATCGGTTTTCTATCAGATTCACTTTGGAGAGTGTGCAGCTGAGCTCTTCGATCTGATCCCGCCATCTCCCTTCCATCATTAGTCAACCAGATACACCGGCACGCGGCACCGATATATGGTGGATATTCCACGAATAAGAACGAAGCGCTTTGCATCTAGTTTCATCATACCGCAAAGGTGTGGAACTCATTCTGTCTATCCCCATACTTATAACCTGGGTGTCTTTAAGTCCTATGTGAATAGGTACCTTCTAGGTAAATGTGCTCCATCCTAGACCACATCTTGGCTCCACATAGGGCGAGATTGTGGTCAAACGCGAACCTATACTACAATAAAAAAGATTTGGCAACCTGTCTCTAAGTAAGAAGCCGCTGGTGTTTGGGGGCTAAAATGATCCAAACCAAGTACACATGAGACAAATGGAAACTGACAAGTAACAGTTTTAAAAGTAAGAAATAGAAATAAATCCTGTAAGGTAGTTTTATTTGAAAGTATATAATTAAATACTAAAAATAAATTAACTTATAAATATAAACTACAACATTACATATTATGAACTATATAAAAACTAAAACTAAATAAAAAAGGGGAAAAACGTCTAAAGATGAGTTCATGTTCCCAAGCCCCTGTCATTTACCGGGAACGTTCCCAAAAGGCTGGAGGCGTTACCATGTTGTATAGCAATGCCTAGTCTACGCAAAATAGACGCCAGCCTTCTGGTCGCGTGTGACGCCTACCAGACGTTTGGCGACGTCTCGGTAGACCTTTAGGGCGCTGAGATCCCACGGACCACGTAGTAGGAAAGTATATTATCTACTTATAATATACCTAATAGTAATTAAGTTATTTTTAATATAATGGTTCGTATTATCTTTATTATTCTAGAATAATACTCTAACACGGACAAGGAAAATCTTAATGAATCTTATTGTATGCGTGTTGTCATACATCATACTTTTTATGCTTTAATAAGTACCTATCATAATTTTGTCCGTATAAAAATAATGATAGGTAATTAAAAGGCAAAGTTTTTATGTCAATCCGAATGAGTAATTGATTTTTAGTTAGAGCTACAAAAAAATACCGTATGCAGGAACATTTCATGCATTTAGGGTCCCATGATCGAAACAAGACACCACACCGCTTTGTATGCGAGTGCAATACAACATTATTGTGGATATTAAAACTTGTTAAATAGTAAGAAATAATAGTAGTAGAAATAGTAACTTACGTAATTATTATGATTTAAAAAATCTTTCTAATATAAATATATAAAAATTCTTGTGTCGTGTTTGATACCAAACTCCTCCGAAACGGCTGAACCGATTTATATGCAATGTTGTGTGCATTACGGGTAGATCTAAGATCGGCTAACATCTATTCATCTCCTAAATGATAAAGGTGACCCACCCCTAAATATATTTTTAATTTTTACCATTTTTTATTTGGTTTTCGGTATCAAAAAATACATACAACCAAATTTTCACCCTTCTACCACTAACCACCATATTTTAATAGCGATAACAGTAATAAATACAAATCAGTAAATACAATACAGTAATAATAAATCATTTTCTCCTTGGATAATTTAAATTCAAACTTGAACCAGATGGTGCTGCAATCGGGTACCAGAATTGAGGTGTTTTTTTTGTTGTTGTATGTGTTCAGATTTGTCCCGGAATGGTTTAAATCAATGATTGGACCCAGTAGGTGGCGCCGCGATACTCCTAAACGGTGGGCCTTATATTAATGAATTTTTTTGTTTGTTCAAGTGGGTTTGAGAATATTTTAAGTGAACATTTCGTCCCGGTAGATGGCGCTAGGATCGGGTTCTAAATTTTTATTTTTAAAGCCAGGACAACGTCTGCCTAGTATACATATTGTTACAACCTAGCACCGACCAAACCAATTCACACCTGCATACCTATAAAAACACATTACCTTCCGGCATTTGGACTTCTTTTGTTTACTTTGTTTTTAATTTTGTGATTAGAAAACAGACCACTGTGTATTGTAATCTTTTATGGCATTCATTAGGCAGGTGTGTCGGATTTAAAGTACAAACTGATTCTAAGAAATTCGGTCCACGGGCCGGGCAGAATATTGCATCTGTGCAATATAAAACAATGCCCCGATTGAGGACGCAGTAGTCGAGCGATAACCACGAGAGAAGCAAGACTTGTGTACAGTCGGTAATCTATTTAGTGACGTACTTTACGCGTGTTATTGAATTACGACCTCCTGCATTGCGTGTGGACTTGTTGCAATCGGTTATATATGTACCAATTTCATACGTGTTTGTATAGTTGTTATAAACTCTATAATTATTCCAACGGCATTTTAATTCGAGTCTTGCAACTCGTAACAGTATATATTTTGAGAATTTATACGCCGCAATTTTAGCAACAAGGATTGCACTCAGCATAATACTGTGCCGTAATTATATCCGACACAACATTGAATATCAATGCAAACCAGCCTTTTGTTGTGATACCTAAACGACCCGGCTTAAAATTTATATTCAAGTAAAAGTAATTTAAATACAATGTTTACAGAGATAAGAATAATTATAAACATAACAAAGAGATACTGTAACTATAGGTAAGTACCAAAACCAACCGATAGATATCAGTTGCTTTTTGAAAACTTTCCGTATTTTTATAACAATAGTGAAATATAAACCTGTGCATTACTTCTTAGACGGAGATTATAGATATCAATAGAGCAATTTAGCGGCGTGGCAAGCCTTCGGTGTGGGACGCAACCTGCGTGGACATTGGCCGCATCCCATTTACCAAACACATTTAATCAGACGGTTCAGCGGCGGAAACAGCTCAATCACCTAAGCGGCGCGAATATACAACCCTCATTGAGAGTTTTATGTTTGTGCTGTTTGCTGTTGAAATACTTGCACTGTGGGGTTCTGAGGCCATGAGCCTCTAAAAAATTATCAAAACAACTCATTGACTCTTCAGGTGATCAGAGGGCTGGTGCCTACCTCGGACAACGGATCACTATGCCCAACAAGCGAGGGAATGTAGCTAGCCTTCTGGCACCTTACCCGTAGAAGACGGTGACCTAGGCTCATAATGCTAGTCTTGAGGGACTATGGGTAGAATGCAATAATATCACTGAGTTCAGTTTTCTTCTTTTGTATTTAGTTTATAAAGTCATTGTACTAATTTATTTCTTACTAGCTTCTGCTGCGACTTTGTCCGCGTGGAATAGTTAAAAAAACCCGATTTTGAAACATTCTTCATTGGTGCACCGCTTCTATTGGTTTACAGTCATGATATGTAGCCTTCCTCGATAAATGGGCTATCTAACACTGAAATAATTTTTCAATTCAAACCTGAATCCTGAGATGAGCGCGTTCAAGCAAACAAACAAACTTTTCAGTTTTATATATTAGTACGAGTATAAGATATAGAAATAATGCGCAAATTAAGACCTAGCAACTGAAATTTGTTCTTTTATCGTTTTATTAGACATTTGTTGATGTATAGTACTTACTAAAAAATGTAATGACTTTATTGAAATATGGCCTCCTAATGAGCGTAATAAATAGTCTTCCAATTGTATGTCGTTGAAGTCCATGCACTTTGTGCAGTGTTGTAAAATTTCTTAAAATGCACTTGGTGGATTTCAAATTTTACAGATATTTTTGCTTGGATACTCAAGCTCTTAAAAACAGGATTTTGTACTAGTTAATAAAACGGAACGTCGGTCTGCCTGACAGCATGCAAAACATGTCTTAAAACTTCAGCAATACTAAATAATTCGAAAAACGTTCCCAATCCAACGATAATTTGAAGCCATCGTCTTGTTATGTATATTATTAAAATCTGAATTGTTTTTATAGTATTCAAGGGTACATTTTGAATAGGTAATAAGTATTCATTAATCAAACTCAGTACAAGTTTAACTACATCTTTATTATAAAAATATACGTGTTATGCAGGTCACGGCTTAACGTTTTATATATTTTCTGTCGTTGAGACTATTACTATATAATTCTACGTACCTGTATTCCTATGATGCTCATTTATGCTGATGATATTGCTGGCAAAAGAGGATGCCTGGTGCGACGAGTGAATATGGGGAAAGTGTCGCTTGTCAACGATGGTCTGATACTAAATGTGGCGAGGAATATTTGGCCTTCACCATTACAGATTCCACATCCGTACGCATACGCGAAGATACGGTACAGCGCGCGCACCAGTTTAAATACTTGGGTCTGTACTTCATACTACCAGAGACATCGATTTCGACATCAAGTCCCGTATGTCAAGCAGCTTGGGCCATGGCTAAAATTCTGGTTAAGCTATTAGGAGAGGTCTATAAATCTGTCATTAGACGTGTTTGTATGGCAGAGGAGCGTGGCCAATACTTGAGTGACAAGCAGCAAGAGATGTGTGATGAATGTTGGAGACATGCAGAAGGACCATTCGAGAAACTCTCACATTTCCGACAACCTCCATATGCATGACAGATAAACTGTAAGATTGTCGCCTACGTTTATATGGCCACGTTTTACGGAAACTTGTTTGTCACGTGGAGAACAAATATCACGCAATATCGCCGCCACCAGGTCCCGATCAAAGTGATATACCTAAGAAATACTAGTATGACGTTGTAAAAGATGATATGCATACCAAGGGAGTTATTTTTGAGAACAAATAACTCCCTATTTCTATTCCTTTTTTTTTCTTTTTTGTAATTAACTGTTAGAGCCAATTTTTATTTTTATTATATAAATTATTTTATAGTGGAAACTTGATTGATATATGTGTTCATAAAAAGCGTAAAGCTGACCTTGATACTAAACGCGACCAGTTAAAGGCTCGCCCACCTGCTGCCATTATATATAACTACGACAACGGCGTACTCACGTGCCCTCAGTGTGCACGAAGTTTCACCGCCAAGATAGGCTACATAAGCCACCTTCGCGCGCACCAGCTCCAATTATCCGACTAGGGGTCAAAGTGGTCGCCATGGCCGAAAACGGTCGGAACAATCATCATCATCATCATATGTGTTCATTTGTGTTTTATATTTAAGAATTAATTATTAATTATTGTATGTTTCCCAAACAAATTAAATAAACAAATAGGGATGACGAAGACCGCGGGAAGAGAAACAAAAGTAGGAAAGCGGTGGCGGGCTTCGAGACAGACGCTTCCAACGCAACCGGGATTTATCGGAAGGATGATGACAATGATCACACATACATATTATAAATCGTATAATCCTGGTGGCTTATCACCTGAAGGACCTGGAGGTCTTAACCGGGAAGAAAGCACTGCTAAGGAAATTCTGTGATCTAATGTGTCAAGTATTACATTTACCACGTGCTTAATCATGGAGGAAAATGTCAAATCAACGTCGTGAAGAAATTGAGACTCAAGAATAATGATGTGTGAAATACGCCAATCCGTCTTGATACAGCGTGTATGGTTCTGTTTTGTAAACTAACGAGAATAAAAATGTATCAAATATAATTTTTCAAATTACTTATTAAACACAATAAATAAATTTCATGATTCTACTTCTACTACCAAAGCAACTTTAGTTGCTTGGAAAGGAAAATAAACAATACAGCAAACTTTCCTTCAGTAAAATAATAGATCTAGGTATAGTCTAGCAAGTTCCGGTTGTGAATGGTATGTTTGATATCTGTTGTACCAGAAGACTGGACTCTAAAAATCAGCAGAATATGGCAATAGACATAATTCGAGATCGCGCCAGATAGACAGACCAGACTATGTCAATAAATATGTACTTATAATTATTAACGCGACCAGGAGATGACATACAGGATATATTTCAAACCTACAAAATAGTAGGTAATTATCTTTAGTTGTGGTGCAAAAATAATTTAAATAAAAACATTTTATATCGGTATAAGGGAATTTTAAAGCTGATTTTAACTGAATTTTCCCTCAGTAATCAAGAGAAAATTAAGGTTCCTACAATCATTTAAAATGATTTTTTAATTTTTTACATATTACATAGGTACCCACCAACCACCATCCTAAATTAAACAAACTTAACCTTAAGCATCTTTGTTTGAAACTAATTTGTTAATATTAAGTACAATATTATTGTACCTAAATATTTTAAGACTATTAGCGGAATACTGATTTAGATAATATGGTAGATATATAGACATAATATGACAAATCTTTTTAAATACTAATGCCTACAAAAAAGATTAGAGCAATGTTCTTAGATGTTCATAACATTGTTAAAAGTATTAAGTGGCTCTTTTAATGGGATTAAATTGTAAAAAAACATGTTAGGAGTAACTGTCGTAAAATAAAGTCTAAAATATATAGTTCTGAAAGATTCCTAAATCCGATTTGACTAAATATTGATACTATTTATTCTTCTCTAGCCACATTTTCTAAATCAAATTGAATCAAAAAAGTCCTTTCAGTCTTTAAGAGGTCCATTTTTACAGGGCTGTTGTCATTTGTACAATGCAGTTTGTTGTTAAGAAAATCTGAACGAAGTCTAAATTAAAGAGCTGACATTTTCAACAACATCTTTATTAAGCAAGTAAGTCGTGAAATATTTTCTATTAACAATAATGTGATGTAACAGGCTTATTACTAAATTATAAATAATTGATCATATTGTATTATTTGGGTCAATTATCCAAAACATAATAATTATCAAATGTGCCAAAATAAATAAATATACGTATGTATGAAATTCAAAATATGGCATACAAACCATCAGGCGTGCATAAAAACAGCGCAAATATTTTAATATAACACTTCCAATGTCAAAACATCTATAACTTCACCTACAAGTATATTATAATAATTAAAATAAAGTTTTGAGTTTTTGAGTTGAGTCCTTTATAAGAATTATAAATAATTTTTTAATTAATTTGGTACATAAATACTTACATAAATTAATTTGAAATAGTCAAGAAGCGTATATGAAAACAATAAATAATTTATGTTATTAATTCATTGTACCCATGCCAATGATAAAACCTATTGGATTCTTTATATACTGTAATACCTATTCATGTACCTATGTTTCTGAAAATAAAGTTTTATCTCTAGATTGATGTGATTCCAAACGAATTAAGAAGCTGTGAGACCAATTTCAAATATTTAGATTTAATCAGTGCCATTGAGGAAATTTTCAAACTCGGTCTTATAAAGTCCTTTAGGGTCTTCCTGCTGCACCAACTCAGACCAGATTTCGGGCAGTTCGTCTTGGAAGGCACGCACAACCTTTCGGATGAGCACTTTCTGTTTCGGCGAACATTTAACGCACTTTGTTTTGACAGCGTCAGGAATTACCGCTACAACAAAATAATCAAATTACAATACAGTACAATACTCTTTATTGTACAATACTTGTATAGAGTTTGTGTCAAATTGTAACCAATAGTAAAGCAAATTAATGAATAGTGGATAATAGAAACCCGAAAGTAATATAATCAATTAAAATTAATTATAAAAAATACTAGCTTATAAGGGTCTTACTGGCGGGTACGACCCTTTCCCGTCCATTACAGGGTAACAGACAGTTAACCCATTACGCTATGCAAAGCCACCTTACGAACAAATCAAAAATCAATGTCAATTTCTCATGTTTCTCGTGTGTAAACGTAATGAAATGCATACGAAGCAAAAAACTTATGTGTGTGCAGTTCACACGCAGTACAAATGAAACAAAGTGTGAGAAGGGGGAAGCGATTCTAAACTTCGTGACGGCACATTTCATATATTACATCGTTATAATATATTTAAGTTTTAAAACACGAAATTTGAAGTATTAACGAAAACTTCAAAACATTTCCAACTGTATCCGTATGATGTGTTTAAATTATTAAATATAATGTATTTTATCTCATTCTCTCACAGGCTTAGTCCTATAAATAATGAGAACAATTCTAAGGAAAATTCACTTCGAAAAAACTACGCAAGCGACATTAGAAGAGAACACAGGAGTTTAGTCACAGAGCCAGCAAGATTGATTCATCATCATTAAGCCAATCACATTCCACTGCTAGAAGTAGGTTCCCCATGTTTGCGCTACACATCCTGGTCCTTTGCTTTCCTCGAGCATCACCTACTAGCGCCCGTACGCAGATTGTTAGTCCGCCGGGATGGGGGCCGGCTTGCACTACATTTAGCATAAGTAGCCGCTACTTCAGGAATGTCGGTCCTACGACAGACACATGCCACGTCAACTTGCTGATTTTACAAGTAAGTCACGTCGATTACTTTAGTTCGTTTACGAAAATACTCGATTCGGATTTTATCCGTAAGACAGACTCCGAGCATATCTCGCTCTATAACTCGCCGAGTTGGCATTTTTGGATCAATCCTGCCATACGGAAATCATTATCTTGATTATCTATATGGTCGGCTTGGTCAGTGTGATACCAGGTCCCACTGAATAGGTATCGGCGCCAAACGGTTACCCTTGAGCTAATCGTGCGATGAGTGAAAGTTCCGAAGGCCTACTCCCCCCCCCCCCCCCCTTCTATTCCATTCCTCTAGTTCGTCTATCTCATCTTATTATCCCATCCTAAAGGCTAGCAACGTGTTGGCGTCACTCCCGGTATTACAAATGACTATAGACGACGGGTAATACTATCACCGTCTGGGCCGACAGCCAGTTTGCCAGCTTTGCAATAAAGAAAAAGTTTAACTTACTCTTGAAGTCATGTCCTTCAGGTGTACAAGGTCCTTGACTCAGGAAGCATTTGCCGTAGTTCTTCAGCAGCCTGATGTTATTTACCAACTCATCGACATCGAAGTCGTCGTACTGGGTGCTGTAGTATTCTTCGGGGCGTGCATAGGCGATTGCGGCCAGAGCAAATAGAATAATCAGGGTCTTCATGTTTGTATATATTTTCTGAAAAATTATAAATCATCTTATTAGCTTTTTATGTTTACTTACGGCCAAACAGAAGGCCCGAGCACCTGATTGGTAGGTGATTATCATCGCTCATATGTATCTGCGATACTATAGACTTACTACGCGAGACACGCTTACCAATGTGCCCTAAATGTCTAAATACTGAGTAACCTAATTAAAATAGTTACATAATTAAATCAATTCTTATTGTTCAAGCAATACGTAACTTATATGTCAACAATTCACTGGTTATGCAAATAGGTTTGACATAACTTTGATAGATAATAGCTCAACTTACCTTACAAGTGTCCTGTTAACCGGTGCTAGGTGTAATGTGTCTTCTGATTGACACCGGATTCTTATATATAGATTTTAATGTACAAAATGGATCTATGTACGTGTGTAAACATATCGGTCAGTTTTGGCGAGACCAAAGCCGCTGACGCGATCTTGATAAAGTTTGATTTTCATGAGAATAAAACGTGTAAATTTCCGATCGCCATAATATGTTACAGTGCGCTATTCGAGTGCACGTGATAATTGCTTTATAAACAATCACACTGTCCAAGTAATGTTTTATGGTAACGCTTACTCTGAAGATTTCTTGTAAGGCATATTATGCAATACTAAAAATTATAATGATTTAAAACTGACGTGTATGTTTCTGTAGCCATCTTGACAAAATGCTTTTAAAAGCGTCCTGTGTGTCTATGTAGGTACGATTATGTATGTTACAGTAATTTTGCTCAAAACCACTAAAGGCCAGTTCCTACATCTACATGCTCACCTTACCATGGGTAGTTTGACTTACTCGAATGGAGGAAGCAGACGGGACCTTTGGGACAATAAAATATATAATGAATTGAGATATAATTAAAAAAGTAATATTTTGCTATTACAAAATGAAAACTTCTGCACTAAATTCTATCTGAAAGGCGAGAAATCTTAAAAAAATCACAAACATTAATAAGTTATCAAATACAATAATAGATTTATGTGAATGGTTTTCAACAATTAATAATAATATAAAATCACACTACAAGACAGTTAGTCTTCTTGTTATTAAAATTATAAAAAATAAATTATTACAAATATCGAATATCGTTATATTAAAAATATCAGATATTATTAATTAAATATCACAAATTATATATAAAATCATTCCTATTATTTTTGTTTTTGGCAATTGGCCACCAATATATTACTTTTACCTTGGCCAAAAATTCCTCTATTCTGGCATACATACATCTTCTGTCACATCACAATTATAATCCTCCTCGTCATGTCGTCCTTGCACAATCCACCTTTAATTAAGTAAACTAACTGGGTCTATATGAATGACATTTGACAGGAAGGTGTATGTATATGGGACTACACTAGATATAAATAAATATATTTATTGAATGCAATACATGGCGGTATGTTAGCTCATATTGTAAACAATATGTCCGCCTCCACTTTCAATTATGAAATGAAAATATTATTTTAAAAAAACTCAAGGTTATATAGAGCGGCCAAATGCTTTCAACTAAAATCGGTTTTAACAATATCCGTTAATTAGTTGTTGAGATATGACGTGCCGTCTATTAAATAAATCCCACCCATTTTTTACTTTTTTCATGTAATATAACAATAATGTTTGTTTTCATTCAATTTAGCGACATTGCATATTTGTCCTTGTTTATTACAAAACCCACACATGATATGCAATATATGCATTTTACAAGTAACTGCTAAAGATTTATTCAAGGTGAAAACCATACAAAGCAAAAAATTGGCCATGAGGCAGAGGTGACAAAGGTCCACGTTCTTCGTCATTTGGACAACGGAATCTGGCGTCACTTTAATTTTACTGCCTTTGAATTGAGACTTGAAAATTTTACCATAACTTAGCATGCCGAGAATCATAATATTTACTAAAAATTTTACACCGCAAATTTCAATACTTTTCATGAAATAAAATAATTAAAATCGCCAAAATACAACCAAAACAACAAGACTTTTTGACATTTCACGTTAACATTTGGGTCTTATCTAGGTATATTACCTATGGAAAATTAACGCAAAAGAGCAGATATTTTTTAAGTTCTTTTACTATTTATCTGTTAGTGATTATTATAACTAATTTTACATAATTAATTTTATAGGGTAAGGTGATTCCAAAGTTGGAATTTCGCACCCTGAGTCGGCTGGTAGGGGGTGTTGAAAGGGGTGTACGGAATCCAGCCTCGTTCCGCTCACCATTACTGTCTACCAGAGTTGCGTAGTTTTTTATTCTTTTTCAATTATATAAAAGAGCGCTGAGTGGATTCAGCAACAATTTTAATAGTACCTCGCCTTGGTAATGTGGAAGGCTTGTTGGGTCACCCTCCACAATTTCATGCACTTGTTTTTTATTAGCTACTTATGGGGTAGAATTAGATCCTTATTCTGTCCTTGTAGGTTAGAAGGCTAAGTAAGCCCTTGTGATTTTGTTTTCAGTATTATTTTTGAAATTTAGACCGGATAATTTATTTTCGATTTTATAAAAATCTGCTGACTCATTTATTGACTTAAATAAAAAGGCTTCAAAAAACATCTTTATTATTTTTGAGATCCAAGTACGACTATATAATGTACATTAAATATTTTTTTCAATATTAGATAAATCGTGACCACACATAATTTGTAATTGGTAATCAGTTGTAGGTACTATATATATAAATATATATATATATATATATATATAG
Source organism: Dendrolimus punctatus (assembly GCA_012273795.1). Taxonomy (NCBI): domain Eukaryota; kingdom Metazoa; phylum Arthropoda; class Insecta; order Lepidoptera; family Lasiocampidae; genus Dendrolimus; species Dendrolimus punctatus. The sequence goes on from CM022544.1 coordinate 8,839,308, forward strand.
TATGATATAGCGCCATATAAAATATATGTTTCTGTTAAATTTCTCTATACACAGGAGAATTTTTCAAATAGCTTTGTCGAGTTTCCTTTAGTTTGCCATTTATCATTCATTTACAGAAATTGTTTACAAGCTTTACTATTATTTGGTATAATAATACAAGGTGTTTTTTATCAGCTGATTCTATTCTTAACAAAGGAAATTGATTATTTTGAAATATTTTATATCACTTTAGTTTTCGTCAAAATCAGCCTTGAGATTCCTTTGAGTGTCTTTAGTTATTTTGTACAGTTTTAGTATTGGGCGTTTTGGATTTTGTAATCTTTTATTAATTTATATTACCTGATTTCAGTAGATAAGCGGACGTGATGGAAAGCGGTTACTATCGCTAATAGACATTAGTAACATCAATAATAATTAAAGGCTACCAATGTCCTGCGGCTCTCTAAATAGAGATTTGAACCTGGTCACAAATGCCGGAACACAACTCAAGGTTGTTGTAGCACTATACTCTAAACCAAGGATAGCAGCCGGATTGCTACCACCCCTGTCTATAGTATGTGCCCATCTGTATAGACGGGCAAATACTCTACCACTTAGCTGTGGGTTCTTTTGTCCTTTGTCCGCATGAATAACTTATCGTTTTTCCAATAAATACTGACTTCATAGACAAATAAACTAATGCGCATAACGAAAAATAAATAAATTCATTAATAAACAATTCCAAAAACACAAAAATCATAATTACTTTCACATAAAATCGTTGAAATAATAAATTAAACACCTAATTAAAAATAAACTAAATTATAAATAAATTAATTAAAAATGAACTAAATATACAAACTAAAATTAAACCCTAAAATCTAGTTTGCAAATTGCCAAAAATACTGCAAAACTCTAATAAAAAAACAATATTTTTCAAATATGTGGTGGTGTGCGGCTTGAACTCGCACGTGACCATATTTCCTGGTAAATCATTATAATTTTAGATTGGATTTAATATTATCACGACAAACATGGTCAGGGGTTATCCGTGTGCTTTCAACATCACTATCAATATTTGTTTTGTCTTAGTATAAAAGAATTAAAATCTTTTTCTGGAGCTTAGTCAATTATACTGTCGAAAAGTATTAAGGTGATAATAAACATGTCTAAGTTAGTGGTATGTATGTTATAATATGATTTTTGGATATATAATTGTATACTTTATTTTTAATTACCTCCATTTATTACGATGGTAGGTAAGAAGGACAACACAATAATCTATTTTTAGATGTTTAAATTTTTTCTTAATATATTTTTTTTATTAATAGTCTAAAAATATATATTTTAACATACTAATATAATATATTAAAATATACTTTATTAGACCAAATCAAACCAAAAAATAAAGTTTCAATCAGTATATCGACTACTAGTTGTGGCGATTTTATATTTATATCTCCTGAATCCTGTAAATTATCGAATAAAAAATAAATGAAATCTACGTAAAAGTTTTATATACATATATTATATGTATAGATACACATAAATTTTGCTGTATGTTAAAAAATCACAGTCTAAAATATAATATAATATTTAGATAATAAAACGCTGTAATAAGCCAGCCTTTTTATTACCACTTTATTATTTTTTATTGTTTTTCTGTGTTTAAGGTTATAAAATGTGTGTTTTCTTTTTATTATAATATATTGGTGTATAGTGTAAAATTGTATTAATGATACTACGTAAATATTTTCTAGATCCTATTCGCTCTGGTCGCTTTATTCACCATTGCTAGCGCAAACCCACAAGGCGGTAAGTTATTTTTGTAGTTTTAATAACATTATGCAGTAAAATTATTATTATAATAAATTTAGCACACGAAAAAAAAAGGTGGCTAAGTTTTCTTAATTTCTTCTTAGTTTTTTTTTTCTTAATTTTGGCCATACCATTATTTTTCTTACTACTTAAAAATACGTTCTGTGTTTAATTTCAGTGCGATTTTAGGTTATCCTCCTGAGATAGCGATTCTCGAATCATAAATCCTTTAGATGAGGAAACCTGGTATCTATTTTGCCCATGTTGCCACCGCCATTGTTAAGCCCCTCAACGGTCTGAATTAAATAAGAAAATAAAACGAGAAACTTCGTACTCTCGGCACAGCATTATCTGTTACTCGAAATTTAATTTACTTAGAGCATCTTCTGTTTTCAGTGAACGTTGTCGATGGACAACCGGAGCCAGGTAAATAAACTAATTATAAGTATTTAATTTGCATAAATCAATCATCATACATTGCCATTTATTATTGTGTTCGCCACACCATTGTCAAGACTTGGGCGCTATATATTTATATCCTATGAACACGCAAGATAACAAATAAAATACACTCGAAAAATTAAGATAAAATATCGATTTTAAACACTAGAATTTTCAATGAAACCCGTCAAATCGTCTCGGAATATGTTCGAGATATACACACCATAAATATTATCAACATCCCTTAAACTAGTGGTCGCCCGTAGTCAAAATTAGACCATAATATTCTGTTATCAAAGACAATATACTTCTATAATCACAGATTTCGCCAAGGCTACATAGTTCATTAAAATGTTACATGAGCTTTGCATTTGTTCGAGGACGCAATTTTATTTTTGGGACATGTGTGGGGGTCAATAGAAGCTTAACCTCAAGTTTGTGGGGTCGCCACCCTTGTCCCCCGGCCGCCATCTTGGAAAAAGGGGTGAGAACACGTTTTTCGCGATATCTCGGAAACTATGCGTCTTACAAAAAATTTGCGAAGTCATAATTTATAGCAAATTGCTTTGCTTACAAATATGTCTATATAACTTTTTGCCCTAAATTAAAAATTTAAAAAGTTATAAGCAAAAAAGTGAGATTTTTTTATTCATTCCTCTTTTCTTTACCATAGAACTTATCAAATTTAACTTAACGAATATGGTATCCCCAGTAGGCCTACTCCACGGACATCTTGTTTATAAAGTTGTTTATAAGTGTACGTCTGATGAAAGATTTAGAAATAATATGAAATTGAAATCCTAATTCTGCCACTGGACATTATTTCAAATTTGTAATATTATCCAACTACTGAGATATTGACAAAGCAACGTTTTGCTGTTTAACTTCTATATTACTTTTGTTTGATGAAATATATTTACTTTTCAGTTCAAGTAGTTGATGGCAATGGAGGTACGTAATCATTTTTCCCTGTATGACTCATAAACTACAAACGATTAAGTAACTTTATACAAAAAAAACATATACAAATATATTGCTAATATGTATCAATATGAAAACATTAATGTTGGATTTGAGCTTCACCATTTTTGGTGTAACGCTAGTAGGTAACTTCGTCTAAGCCTTATTTGTATTAACATTTGTTAATTGACTGGTTAACTTGCGAGATTAGACTAAGTACTGATCATCGGTTGGATAGAAGGTTTCCAATTAAGTTGGAAATTAATCGCCGATTCCCGATCTTACTTTTCATTCACTTGCTGTTATATTATACAATAAGTAGAAATTTGACATTACCTGTAGGTATGATGCTTATGTCAAATTTTAACCAGTAGTTAGATAAACGGTTAATTAAATATAGGAACCGGCCATAAGTAGATGTTTGTCCAGACACGATAAGGACTCATTCAATTCAAGTTAATCTACGACTTAGCAATGCAATGCAAGCTTAAATCACGTTTTTTTCTCTGCTCCGTCTGGAATGTTAATATTAGTGACTATGGCCCACCAAATGTGTTTATAGCGTAAAAATAACTCTGCTAATGATTAGCAACTGTAGTGTATAGACACATACGTTATCTATCAATGTTTAATTTCATTAACTATCAATAGCAATGTCGTATCACATTTTTATCAGTGCAGGAACAGAGATAGAGTACAAGTTCCTGCAGCTGGGCGGCCTGTCGTAATAGGCAACGAAACCCAAAGCCAAGTAGTAAGTTATTTGGCCGTCTGGATGAATACTACTCCTGTTTTAGAGTATACCGCCATAAAAAACTTGAATTGTTCCTACATTACTAGCCAGGTCCAATCTTCCTTAAGAGAGTAACAGTGCATTTGTAGAACCTTTGGTGTAACATAAATCAATAGCCGACACATTGTTTAAAAAAATTACATATAATGCATTAAACATTTGCGTGAAACGATCACTAGCACAAACTTTATCCCGATGAAGCAGGGACAAAACAATAAATACTCTGCGCTGTACTTAGTACACATGAAGTATCGCAGTTGGACCATGACAAGAATTCCTGCATCTGCAGCAGGCTTTATATCTGTGATACAACATTGGAAGTATCTATATTGAAGTTACATAATAACAATCACTGTTCTATTTCTTTTCAGTGAACGTTGTTGACGGGGACCAGCAAGGTAATTTTTTAAACTTTTAATTCTGTAATACATGATGTTTTGCTTTATTAAAATTTTACTGCTGAGCCATACCGAAAAGTCTAAAACATGTTTTAAATCATAAAACAACAATAAAGCAAAAGGTTTGAAAGTGTCATTTCCAGTAGTATATTTTGTTTTGGGCGGAAGGCAGTCCATTGGCTCATTTACAATATAAAATCGTTAATCCAGTAATGTCTTTTCTTCTATGATACCAATATAATTTATGTAAGGCAAGCTTATGGTTTTCGCACTCTGGTAATCTCGATGTGTATGCAGGTATTGTAGATTCCCTCACGATATATTTCTTCACCGTCAAGTGGTGGTTATTTTAAGAATAGAATATTAACCAGGATTCGAACTAATTTCATTGGAATTAAGCTGATATTAACTGTTCTACCAAATTCATTCAATCAAAAGGGGCAGAAATAAAAGGACACAATCACATTCAATGATTTAATTTTATGTTTACATGGATCACTGTGGTTGCTTCATCCAAATAAAAAGATAGAAGTGAACCGTGATATATCAGCATTAGACTCCAGTGCCAGACGAACCTTATTACGAATGCAAAAATATACGTACTTACTTCATAACCAGTTTTAAGGAAATATTTTATAATGAATTCGAATACGTACATACCTTATTTACATACTTCACAAATTTATTAGGTCAATATAATTTTGTACGGTAAACTAGATTGTGTATTAATTATGCAGGTTTTTATGACATAGTATTAAAATTTAAAATAATTAAGAAAAAATTGAAACCTAAAATTTATTTTCTTTTGTCTTTAGTTAACGTCGTCGATGGCCCGGGTGAGTATATTCTTTTTTTTGTTTATTCTTCTAGTCAGTATCAAGTATTGTAGAAGACCGAGCGTCGGCATTGGCCTTGGATATACAGTATTTAGGACGATTTTTTAATCATCTGAGAAAAGTAATCAGTCGAAGAAATTATAAGCTTACTAAATGCAAAAGTGAACAATTCAACTATTTTATACAAACAACTGTCATTGTTAAGTTTTCCGTATTGCGTTTTTTCTATAGAATTACTTTTATCTGGTAGTTAGCAAATCGGCCCTTAAAAGACATAAGAGAACAATGGAATAGAGTAAATGTGGTGTCAATTCTTTTTTATTGCAAAGCTGGCAAAAGAGTAGACCGAGCACCGTGGAAAGTGGTCACTGTCGCCTAAAGAGTTTTGAAACACCAAACGTGATGAAACCAACGTATAAATCGCACGCAGAAGCTTTGCCGATGATTACTTACTATTATTGTATTGTATTGTTTACTATGATTGTATATTCTTATGTAAAGTATTATACAGTAACAAAATAAAATAATATATTTACTGCTACAACTATTTATGTAACCTTTTCTTCTCAACCCCACTGACCATCCGCGCGTCACATCATGAGGCTATCGGCAAACCTTCTGCGCACGGTAGTATTGCCAGATTTTGGTTGGGGGGGTCTGGAGATAAGGGATAAAGTGGGTTGGATAGAGGTCAGACAGGAGGAGGTGAGCTAGTGTCAAGTTATACAACCTGTAAGTACAAGAATTCATGACTATTCAATTTTGAAAATAAACTTCAAAGAAAAAGATAGCAGTCAGACCATATGAGCCCAGAATCCTAGAATATTTGACAAGCATCTAAAGCCGAATTCTGCTGGTCGAGAAGAAGCATTTCACTGTATATCGTAGTTGAGATTATTATTACATAAACATTATTTTTGTCGGTGTAATTATTTGCTGACTCATATTACAAGCACGGAGACGTTTAAGAATGCGAATATTTGTCAAATTTTCGAGATAAAGAAAGAGATAATTTATTTGACGAAATATTCACGCATTTTTGTACATTACTTACATGCCTTATTTTATTTTACGATGTAAAAAGTATAAATTAAAATCTATCTTTGACAATAATGTACTCCGCATTTTCAGCAAACAAAGTTTGCATTGTTCATGACTATATATATATATAGTTGGTTTGGTGACATAGAAAATCAGGAGACCCTCACTCCTGGTAGAAAGGATGAGCTGCTCTATGTTGTCCGTAGCAGCTGTATGAAGCAGAAGCCTGAGATAGGAGACGAAATGTTAGGAGAGGTTACAGCAGACTGCATTTGGCTAACGAAGGGTTCCAAAACCAAAATGATAAAATTAATCCCTTTCCATGGATTGACACGTACCTGGCCTATATTCTTTGTAAATTCTAAATTCTTAATTACTATAATTTTCCTTTCAGGTGGACCTCAACCGCGTGAAGGAGGCAGTAGATAACTCAAGTTTTCATCATTATATGATGTATTTTCGTTTATTTTGTAGTTTTTTATTATTAATAATTCTTGAAGCACCACTATTGTACTGTGTTTTATTATAACGTCACATCTAATTCGTAAATCAGGAAGTTTCTTTGTTCATTTTGTACGTTCTTGAGAATGAATGAATGAATTTATATTACGATTATAATATTATGAAATTTGGTTTATACGTGTATAATTTTAATTAGTTAGTTTTAGTTTTTATTTATTAGTAATGTAGATTAACATCAGATAATTTTATGTGATCTGAGGGGATGGCTTCCACAGTTTACGATCTATATAAGCTGTATGCAAAACCGAATGCACCGATTATCGTGAAATAAAAGTCTATAATGCCTAATGCCGAAAGCAGACGCTTTATTTCTGTCTTTCAACATTGACAGAATGAAGCATAGTCAACTTTAATAAATAAACAACCTCATTTTTTTAATGTGATTTTTTTTACTCATTACACAAGTACCAAAAAAAAAGTTGTTTGTTCTGGGTGTCAGACTATGATTTTCTGGCGTATTATTCCCGCTAAAAATGTGTCTTTGTGGCGCCGATTTGGGGAGGCCTATGTCCAGCAGTGGACTCTGATCGGCTGCTGTCGACGACGAATCTGAACCAAAATTGGGGGTCAATTAGCAAATAATCGAGAAAAACCCAAAACCAATCAATCGATTGACCGAAAAAAAAGAGATTTTATAGTTGTTTTGGGTTTTTTTCGACCATAATTTGCTCATTGACCCCCCGGTTCTCACTTCATGTTCAGCGAGAAAAAACACGCCAATAAATCATAAGCTGACGCATAACTTTTTTTGTGAGACTATATTATCTGTTTATTTGTTATTTGATGGTGTATTTTACATCGCAGAGTATTTTCAAGGGCAATTTTGTGTTTGAAATATAAAATAAGTACTTTGTTTATAAATAAGTATTAAATACAAATAACACATGTTTAACAATAAAATGAAAGAAAACTCAAAAACAGTTGAAACAGTCACCTATGATTATTTTCACAATAAATTTCCGTTTATTTCTTTAAATATTTTATATTTCATTTCTACACAAATTGAAAACGAATTTAAAATTCAAGTCCTGTATTTATTCGTACAGGACTGGCGGGCCCAACTTGGATTTAGGATATTTTCATTAATTTATTTTTTATTCTACTTCTATCGCGTTATCAAGTTGCTGTCGGACTCGGAAAATATTTATGATACCTTTTATATAAAACCATATCGTAGTGCTTTGGCTAAAGCATTGGAACTCATTTCAAGTTACTTGCACGCATGTGAAAGCCGCTGTAAAGGGCCAACCTGCCTCAATCTAAAAACCGAAGGCTGGAAGACCTTTGGGTTGCATGAGGAACCGTTCTTGAGATCGTCGCATGCATATGAAGACTTAAATTTAAAAAATAAATAGTTTTTAAGAGATATCAACACTAAGTTTATTTATTTATGTCCATTTAATATAACATAGCTCTGGCTTTAAATTATTTTCAATATTCCAGTAAAAGTACATAAATACTATAAATAATAAGCTTTATTAGTTTATTTTGTATGTGGGTATTATTGTATTTTTTCATATTCGTTTTTTTAGTTTTATACCACAACAAAACAACGTATTGTTTAAAGAATCACATAGAAGAAAAACTCTTCACTTTTTAGGGTCTATAACCATTTTGGCAAAATCGAAACTCATACAATCGTCATATCCTTCTGTCTGCCTGTCCATGTACACACGTCATAGCTATTTTTCTATGAAACTAGAGTCTGCCCAGTATGGATAGACTCTAGTGTAGTGCGTATGGATAAAATTTAGCAAAAAGGTTAATGAATAAATTACTATATACATCTTTGTTTGCAAATATACAGGTATATCTGGCAATACGCAGTTGTGAAGTGAAATTTCGAATAAAATAAAAATTAAGGGTGGCTACCAGAGGTTGTTTAACAAAAAATAGGGTTAATACGCACTTCACTGATTTTTTCATAGTAAATGTATATTTTTTTCTCAGCTTCCTCTCTCTAATCGAGGAAGAGTTCTTATTTTCGTTTGTGTATTTTTTAATATTTTTGAGACAAAAATTGAGGTATTTTGCTTTATTTAGTCGATTGTATTTACATTATAGATTTACGTGTCATTTATTTATTATTTAAGTATAACAAAATCATTACAACATACAAAAATAACTGTAATCTTAGCTTATCTATCAACGAAACATTTATTTGACCTTTGACAATTCAATAGGTCAATGGCAATCAGACGATTGAATTCAACTTATTTATTTATAACTAGATTTTGCCAGCGGCATCATTCGGTTGAAAAAGCATATGTTTGTCATCAAATGGGTATGTTATATTTCTTAGAAATGTCGAACATTAGTTTTACTTGAAAGTATGAGAAATATCTGTAACGGTATCCAACGGAGCGGAGGTAGAACTAACCTCTCAAGGTCTCAAGCAGCACGTTAAAATTGTCGCTATCATGTCATTATCGTTGTCACGGCGATGTTTGTTAGTAAATTGCAATGATAGTACCAATAAAACGTGGTTGGAGCGCCATCCACTCCTCCTTCTTCTGCTGCAACTTTCCACAAGTAGGTAACATAGTGCCTGATTTGCGTGCTATTCAACGAGGTGATGGTCAGTATTTTGCGGAAGTTTCCAACTGATAGCGGTCTGGCACTAGATTTTATTTATAGTTTATTAATTAATTTGTATATATGGTTTATTTTTAGTTTCATTTATAGAATACTTAAATTCTAAATTAATTCAGTATATTATAAACTATTTTTTTATTAACAGTGTAAGGCTGGTGTGCACCGACTTTTAACCGATGGTTAAAATAAAATAATCGCTAAATATGTATGCATAAACAGTGATTATTTTATTTGAATCGTTGGTTAAATGTCGGTGCACACCAGCATAAGGGTTTTAAGTGAAAAGTTGAAAAGAAACCTATGTCTATCTAACTAATGTATTATGTAATATATACCACCGCCAGGTGGTAGGGTATTTGCCCGTCTGGATGGCTACCACCCCTAGTTAAGAATATAACTCAATAATAATCTTGAATCGTGAATTCTTTCGTAAACCACAAAAGACGTTAAGTTGTAAAACAAGTACCTCCTTTTTTTAGAAAATAGCAGCCCTTTTGCTGTTACAAATGACCATAAGCGATGGTAACCGCTTCCCATCAGCTGGGCCGTCTGCCTGACTGCTGAATTCATGCAAAAAAATAAACTTCAAACAAGTAGATGGTTTGGTTTATAACTTAGTTTTATACTTCAAGACCACCTTAGGAGGTTTTTAGAGTAACTTTTCTACATGGTTATGCTCTTTCCTGGTATACCTATTTTTCTTTAGTTTTAATCACTAACAAGTCATCTCTAAATAAGGAGGACGTCTCATAAGGAATTAATAAACATTCTAATCAGAAGAGAAACCAGATATTATCCCCAAGCTAATCAACATACCCTTGTGCTATTAATATACAATGCATCACTCTGTGCCTGATCCCAGACACCTAGACCATATTAAATAATGAAAAGTTCGTTTACGTAATTTTTCATGCCAGGAATCAAACCTGAAGCCTTTGCGTTCCAGTGATCTAGGTCAGTAAATATTTGCCACCTTAACCGCAGAGAGCGAAAGTTTCTTTGAATTTTTTTACATTTTCCTCAATCGCAAAACGTATATCTTTGAGTCATTCAAATACGTAATATAATACAAAGTGGTGAAATAACTCGTTTTCCAAGCAACGTTGCTAAAGAAATATCAACTACTAAAACTTAAAAATCTATAGGTTATTTTTAGAAAATACTTTCCGAGTCCTCCTAATTTACAGTACTTGAGATAAATCCCATTGTGCTCATTGAAGCGGGTAACAATCATTCCCAGTGACATCACTTACTAAAGGAGATACAAGTTTCAACTAGCATTAATTGAGCGCGCCGTCCGCGGGACTGGCCGCCACTGGCGACTGTTCCACTGTAACCTCGTTTGCAATACTCGTCTCATTCTCGGCAACATATTAAATATTATCTCCAACATATCGATAAACATGACCGTATACATCGCAGGCTTTATATGCGCTCTTGTCTTGGTAAGTTTATTTTGACGTAATCCTCCTGTTTGCAATACATTTAACGTCATTTTACTTAGAAACCTATTAACATTTTCGATATATGTCTCTTGCAGGCGGCCTTGGTTGTCGCTTGGATAGCGTATTGCATGTTCGTCAGGGAGCGGCACAAATCAGAATCCTATCAGTACAACATATCGGATTTGCAGCATAGAAATTACTTACATTCACAGGAAGAGGACGAAGTGCCGGATGCGAAGAAAGACAAAGAAATAACAGCCGGCTTCTTTTACTTACCATCGCGGCATAAGGACAAAGATGATTATGTGAAAAGACCAGATTACCCTGAAGGTCCGGTATCTCTCACTTCTCCTAGTACGGAGAAACTGATAGAGATGCTTAATGAAAGTGCTGATGTTCACTACAAAGATGGAATTTACGAAGTTGATAGTCATGTTAAATTCCACAGTGACGTATAAAGGAGTTCATTTTACATTTAATATCAAATAGTGTATGAAAATCACCTTCAAAATAAAAGCACAAAATACACTAAAACTTGCTAACATTATTATTTTTAATAAAACATATTTTATTACGTTTTTATAAATTATTTTGTATTTCCCTGTAATATAAACCAACACAATAAACTCATAAATTTCAATTTTGGGCATAAAATTTAATTGTGTGCCAAATGCTACATTTGTATTTTAATTAATGTAATATGAGCATGTATAGCCAAAATTATTAATATTATCACAACCGATATCGTAGAGTTTGTATCGAACCATATGAGAACATGTGCTATAAAAACATTTTAAAACAATATCGTAAAAACCAGCTTAACTTGTATCAGACACACACGTATAACTTTATCGATATTATAGATGCTACGTCCCATAGTATCACATCTATATATTAAACTATAGTGTTACCATTGCCTCGTCTACTTGTATTTATATAGAATGGTGTATACATATCCTTGTAAATCATATTTGTCGATGATACCACATAATTATGTTCTGTATTCTACAAGACAATTTTTTTTACCTTCATTGTCGTTAAAAAATCTAAAACTGTGCTCAACGAAATGCCCATATAACATTTTAATACTATAGTAATTAAATTAGTTTAATAAAGTATATTAAAAAAGTATAAAAAATTTAAGTTAAAAAATAAAGCACAACAGCTTTATTTTTTTTTTAACTTTAAGTGGTGAAAAAGTATTAATCAGAATTATTTTTAAATTTTGAATATAAGTGTGGAAACATCAGTACCTACCATAAATATTTTACTGGCAAAGACACAGATAATACTTGTTATATCATAGAATATTTTGACATTCTATGCAAACATTGTTACCAATAGAGATGTCACGAATTATGGCTTAGCCGAATATCGAATGTTCGGTCATTTTCTCGGCCGAAGCGCCGCATATTTGGCGTAAGATGTGTACATGTGGCATTCTGATATTTTAAAAACTGGCCGAAACGTAAAATTAATTAAAATTGCATTTAACAGTGTTAAAACGTAGTTTAAATGATAATTTGTAATTGAAATATATTCCCTACATTTTTTTGTAATATGTGCTGGATTTTTTCACGATTTGTGAATTCAGTATTCGGCAAAATAGTACAAAATATTAAGCCGAATATTTGTGGTATCTATAGTTTACAATAAACATTATGATAGATATGGGGGCCAATAACAATGTAATGTAGTTATTGAGTGAGGCTTTTAATTCCATCAGCCATCTTGTCGACGACGCTCTTCTCTGTAGGTTTGAAGACGTGGACGACTGCATCTCCAGCATCGTTTAATGACTTTACCACATCGTTCCAGGCGCTCTTCATTGTTTCCATCACGTCGCGCTTTTCTCGAATGATGTTTGATGACTCATAGGGCATTCCCATGACAATTGTAGCAAGGCACTGGAAAAAAATATAATTTAAATTTAACTTATTATTTAATTAAGTTTAATAAGTAATCCACTACTAGAATCAAGCCTTTCTAATAGAAGAGTAGAATATGCAACACGTTTATCCAAAGCACATTAGCCGTTTCAAGTCAGGTTTCCTTTCACTAGGGTTTAAGAAAGATTTTTATGTAAAATAAATCGATATTTCAAACGATTATTTCATTGAAAGGCTCGTGCATATTGGCAGCACTTTGTTTTGCATTTCATGGTAGGTACTTTAAAAAGTCTGGAAGACGTTCAGTCCTCGTAGATAACTTCTTTTTGTAGTATACTGTTACAGAAAGCTAAACAAGCTAGTAAGTAATGTTTTCGAAATGTACACAAAAGTAAGTGTTGTCGCTAGAAAATAGTTTAGGGAGTAATACAAATTGGTATATGAACATCAGCCCCCTTTGACAAGCAGCTTTAGCGCTAAACGAATAGAATAGAAAATGTATGCGAATGGCACATCGCCACGCTAAGTATTATGTCATATATATACTTGTATAAAAATATGTGTTATTGTCTATTTTCTTTTTATTTATTTTACTTACATGTATTGTGTGATAGTCTCAAGCCGCCCCTACTACTTATTTATGAGAAGATTAATCTAAATATTGATAATACCTATATCAATCACTCAACACAAAACAAAATCTACACACTATGCCAATCCATATACCTACAAAGTAAGAAGAACAATTAATGATGGCTAGATTTTAAGATGCAATATTACAGTCCAAAGTCTTAAGATCTCTTTAATTTAATTGACTCGCGTAATTAGTGCTTCGTCTTCGCACACTTGACTGCACTAAAATACATTTATATACTTTACAGATATATACACAGATGTATATAGAGCACACTTGTATGCCTCGCTAACTACATCATCCTACGCTAGTTGTAATTACCGCGAAATATATCTTTATAATAATGTCAATAACCTATGTGCGATGGACCCGAACGAGACAAAATCATATATATTTTATTTAAAATGGGACTAAATAAAATGAAACAACATTTTTTCTTTACATTCGAATCGAAACGACTGTCTTTAATAATATCGCAAAAAACCGAGCTGCCAATATTATAAAATTGTTACAAAAAGTATTTATTCATTAACACTATGAATATACAGTAAATAGCTTAAGCATCGCTATTTCTTTGAAGTAGAGGAGTGGCGGAACGATAGATTTTCTAATAGCTTATATTGATGTGTCATTTTCCTCATAACTTTTCCTGCAACACAGCGTAATGTTTTCTACGAATTAGGCAAACATTCGCGTTGTATATTTCCAAATTATGTAATTTTGTAGCCTGTCTCCCAAATTGATGAGTGTCGCTGTCTTGAGGAGGCCTTCGTCCAGAATTGGACTGTGAATGGCTGACGACGACGATGATCTTCACCCAGACCAGACTAAATAAGAAATAGTTCATTTACTACTTGCAGACAAAACAATCCACAACCAGGATATTTACCCGTCTGGATGGCTACAACCCCTGGTCTAGAGTATGTCGTCATAACAACCTTAAGTTGTGTTCCAGCATTAGTGGCCACATTCCAGTCTTACTTTAGAGAGCGGCAGCACAAGGTAGCTCCTTTGGTATTACAAATGCCGCTTTCCATCAGGTGGGCCATCTACCTGTCTACTGAACTACAGGGCTAGGTGTTGCAAATGTCTACAGGCGCATGTAACCAATTTCCAAGGGTGCCGTCTAACCTATCTGCAGAACTCATGCAATAAAAAAAACAATCTTATTCACGTGACCAAAAGGCTGGCCTGTACTTCTGGGAACGCATCGGCGCAGCATTGCATCCAGTGCGGGGGGAATCCAGCCAGCGTTTTAGGCACATTCCCAACCAGCAGCTATTTAGGACCTACATATTATTTGTATTTTTTTATTAAGAAATTCTTCATAATGGAATTTATCAAATAAATTCAACTTATTTTATTTATACCTACTGATATTCTCGTTCAACGCCAGCACGTGTACCTACTTATAATATTCCTGCTACACCTGGGTAATGTAAGTGTTAATGACTATGGCACGCAGACGCAAGGGTTTAACATTGGAATGCGACATTGTTAATGTTAGTGGTCTGATCTGGGACTATGGCGTTCGACCGTCGCAATGTTCCGAGAACATAGAAAAAGGGGCACTTGTACTTACTTGTATGTTTTCAAAACCACCATATTATTATTACTGTTATTTACATAACAACCGTGTGGCTTAGGCACTGATCCACTATGACTTAGGTATATTGACCCCAATAAATCTACCTTTGCCTTACTTATTCACCAAACCGTGCAATACGATGGACCGCGACGCCATAGCTTACAATGCAATGCGCTACATTGTATCTAACAATAAAAGTCGTTCGAAACGCTTGAATTGAATCAAGGAAGTAATGTTTGTATAAAACTACTCAAGTTTTTCTAAACAAAATATTAATATTTTAATCCGGTTTTAACCAAGACAGACATTAAATAAGCAAACAGTTTACTTAAACATATTTTAGATAATAGTTTAAACTGCTTATCTCTATTTCCTATATCTTACTGAGCGTTCATTTGCCTTCGGTACTATCGGTTAAAAAACAAGTTCCATAGAAGTAATGTCAAAGTTCAACGTATGGTTAGGCAAGGGCATGACTTGTAAGATATAAGTACCGGCCGCATTAATTACTGCGGCAAGATGAGTTTCATGTATTTTAGGATAACACTGTTTGTATTCTATGTCCAACAGTAGCTACAAATGCCTAATAACACCACTGTTTTACTAGCAGTGCGATGTGTATAACATTTACAGACCTTTGGTGTTGCAAACGTCCATAGGCCTGTCTGTTGAACTCAAGTTATGAAAAAAATATCTCGTGTATCTAGTAAAGTTCTATCACTTACAATGCACAAGATGATCGCTAGTCTAAAATCCATTGTCTTCTAAATAAACGTGGATCTTTCTCTAATATCCAATATTATATATTAATACTCGACTGCTTTAATAAGTTTATCTCGTGATGTGACTAATACCAAGGCCTGACTCTTACTGTACTGTACTTACAAAGGACTGACAGGAAGGTATAAATTCGCTTTGGTCACACATGTGCGTTACAGTAATCAGGCGAGGAGGCGAAATAACTGGTGACAATATAACTGCGCACAAGGGTTGTACACTTAACTCTTTAAAACCAATAGATGAATTTATAAATATTTCTGCTTTAATATCGATCAAGATTTAATCAACAAATATAGGAATTTAATCAATATACTTGGGCTTATATGGTTTACAATTCGATTTGCTGTTATAGGTTCAATCGCTTGTAGTTTTGAAAAAGTATACATAAGAAATAGCACATTAGAACCCTATACGAAACCCATTGAAGAAAAATATTAGCAGTGACAATCTTCTAATATAAGAAAACATCCTTAAAATGCTCTTAAATCAATCCGAATCCCAAATCATTTTTGTCTCGTTATCCAAAGCTTAATTATTTAAAAATCATTACTATTTTATTACACCAAATCAGTCAAAAATTGAAACAATCTTATTATACGGATTTGGTCTAAAAATTGAGGTTTAAATATTGAAACGTCAACAGAAGAAGAATAACCCGTAGTTAGGTTTTTTACTAGCATTCTCATTCCTAGTTTTGTTACATGGTAAATACCAAACTCCATGATTATTGGTCAACGGTTGAGTAAAAAATATCGTAAAGTATATAGACTAGGAAAGAAAATACTTTAACATTTATGATATAAATAAAAACTAGTACATATAGAAGTAGATGAAACAAAATTTCTGAATGACAATAGAGATAGAGTAGAGTACGTGCAAAATAATTCCAAATCTGAAATAATAATTTCCATGCTCAAAACCATAATGTGTGAAACATCGATTTATTGAAGAATCATACATATTGCAACACCAATAAACAAATTACATTGCACACTGTATTCATCAGTTGGTGGAGAAGCATTACTAATATAAGTTGGACACACACGATTATTGTTAATCTGATGTGACAGAGGACTTATGTCAGAATGTATGTGGAAGGAAAAGCCATATTATTCCGACTGCAAATAATTGGGAGAAGGTGAATGAAAACACAGAGATTCCCATATAAAAATAAATACTAAAAATGTATGACAACCATAGTATATACTCGTACATTTTGGACACCCGATGAACATACAAATTGAATAATCGTCCACCGGAGATGACATGCTATCTACAACACAATAATAATCTGATTCAGTGATCTGATTACTCACATTGTCCTTCATGCGCAAACACTAGCACCCAAGGAGGTAAATGTTACACTAGAAAATTATAGAATCAAATTTGATTGCCCTGAATCATTCAAATTCTGTTAGAATTTTCTTATACTACATTTTGCCAGACTGAAAACAAAAAAACACAGTTTAAAATAGACAGAATATTGTATTTAATCATCATCTAAGAAGATTATACTATAACTCATATCACATTTCACAGTCTTTTCTAAATCTAAAAAATTCTTATAACAAACCAAATGCCTGGACATGGAGCCTAAAACGGCTGCTTTTAACGACAGGAATCAAAATAAAGTAGAACTTGATATTATGACTGACACCCACCTGTAATCTACATACGTGTCAATTTCACTAAGCGATTCACCAAAATTGACTGCTTTGGGCTTGCAATACTAAGGTATTGCAAAAGAATCGGCAAAACATATTAAAACAGTCATTTAAAATCCTAAATTCTTTTGGACCCATTTTCGAGCTTGATTGTAGTATGACTTCATACTGCTTCCAGCAGTTTCTGCAGACGATATGATTTTATTACCAAAATCTTTCACAGAGTCCATAAAGCTTTGTAAGCTTTGCCGCTTGAATCGCGACCTTGCAGACTCAACTGGATATAAGGATTGAAGAAGAATCACCTGAAAACAAACGATGCGTTACAGATAACATATGTGGTATTCGTATTGTAGACAGACGTGGATTTGAATTCTGGTCAGGAAGCACATATCGCTTAGGTTATTCTGACCCTTATACTGTTAGATTTCAAAGAAACCTAGAATAGAATAGAATAAATTTATTGCATAACGTTAAGAAACATTTCAAGAAGTTTTATGTACAGAAGGCAATAGGCGTGTTATCACTAAAAGCAATTTCTTCCAAACAACCTTAGGTTGGATTAAAGGAAAAACCTACATACATTACCGATGTATAAAACCCGCTAATCCGCCTGTGACAAGCGTGGCGGGTATAACATCATGTGTATGTGCAGTACGTCATTTTTGACCTGTTAATTAATACATTTATTCTTTGATTTTTGAGGTAAATATAACACGATAATGATTGGTCTATAGTGCCTATGCAGTACAATACTTGGTTTTCATCCACCACATACCGGATTTCTGGAAGAGATCGCTATGAGCGATAAGACCGCCTCTTACTTTAATGCAAATGTATCCATATTTAAGTTTATGGTGAACAATAAAGAGTATTCATTCCTTTTTAATGCATATCTTCAACAAACATATGGACGGCCAACCTCGTGGAAAGCGGCTACTACCGCCTATGGACATTTGTAAGGACTAAAGATGATACTAGCAATTTGCTGCCGCTCTCCAAAGGTAGAGAACGGCAGAGTATCTGTCCTACAATCATTCATCTACATTTTACGTGAAGTTTAAAAAAAAATATTTTGTAACTAGCTGACCGGCGAACTTCGTACCGCCTATTTTCTGTATTCCTAGAAGCCTTTGATCCATGACACAAAAACAAAATCACCAAAATCGGTCTAGGTGATCAGGGGGATTTTAGAACCCGATCTCGGCTCCACCGACCGGTTCTAATTGCGAATCAGAACCATCCGGGCATCAATTTAAACACCCAAAAACAAATTCACCAAAATCGCTCCCGGTGATTAGAAGGATTCTAGAACCCGATCTCAGCGCCACCTAGCGGTTCTAATTGTGGCTATAAACCATCCAAGGATCCACTTAAACACACACACAAAATTTCATCAAAATCGGATGAATAGTTTACGATCCTATAAAGGACATACACAAACATTCATTTTTATATATCAAGAAGATAGACAACTATTAACCTTATGTTTTATGGGCCGTTCCCATATCTTACTATTCATCCATTTGCCCTACCATCGGTTGAATTTTAACACTACTTGTATAGAGGTTCAGGGCAAATGTACGTTCAGTAAGATATAGTAACCGGGCATTAAAGCACTTAAAAACATATCGCAATATAAATGTAATTATAAAAAAACATACCATAAATATGAAAATCATGAATTTCTGTCTCATTTCTAATAAATAGAACTACTGGGTTGGGTATTAATAACTTAATTAATAAGACGAAATGCATTAAATAAACTCTATATCTTTCTTGGTATATAAATGAGTCACGTAATTATGTGACATATCATTTGTGAGAAAAAACTTGCATTTTTGTTATCGTAGGCAGATTGAAAAGTGATTTCAAGACGAAATAATACAAAATGTATCATTTTTTGTTTACGCAACAATGTCCGGTGCAGTCATTGATATCGCATGCGTTTTATGGTTCGGTAATTATTTTGACAACGAAACCCTTGTGTCTTCTTTACATCCGCACCCTCCGTCCGTCTGTCCGTTGGTTTTTGTATGTCACATTAATTTTTCTCTGCAACTAATGGATCTATATAGATAAATTAGAATAAAATGGCGTAATCTAAAATATAATGGTGCTACATAATTGTTTGGTAAAAACACGAATAACTAAAAATTATGGGTAACTGCCATATATACATGTATGACCGAAATAGATATATGTAACATTGAAAAAACTTTTTCCAGCCCAAGGGTTGATAAAAGTTTTTTCAATATACATAAACTACATTGTCAAATTATGATCCTTCAAACCACTACAACAAAACAGTAAAATGAAATGTGCAAAAAACATATTGTAGAAGTTGCATGGACATTTGCAACACCAAAGGTGCTACAAATGCGCTGCTGCCTCTAAGGGAGACTGGAACCTGGTCACTAATGCCGGAACACAACTCAAGGCAAATACTTTTACATCGTAAAATTTGTGTCACCTCCACCTCCTCTAACTTTCTATAGTAGAATTATTTTCTCCGTGCAGTTAGCGTCATAAATCAAAGCTCGGCCTCAGCCCGGCTAAGCGGTGAGCATGTTGCGCGGGCGCAACGCCATTATCGATAAAAACTCATTCTTATCAAAGAAATATTGTCATTCTTATAAAAATCATTATTATCTTTTATGATGTTAATTTTAAGCTTAAATATAAGTATTTATATTTATTTTAATATAACTTGTTACATTCTAAACTTTTGTACTCATAGTTTTTTAATACATAGATACCTAATTAATAATTTATTTTAAATCATTATTATTCTTATTTTTATAAATATGTTGTTTTATCTATTTTTTTCCTTCATTTAGATTACTAACCCACAAAATGACAAAACTAAATACACTATCGATAACGCTTATCGACAACAATAACGCGTATCAGTATGCCTGCCCATAAGGCCCGTGAGTGGAAGAGAGAGCGAAATACTCGCTTCACCGCTCCGGTTATTTATGACCCAGACTGCACGGAGAAAATAATTTACTATAGTCATACCACCTTCATTCACCTAGCCCGAGTAAAAGGGGAGGTAGTTTCAAGAAAGGCTGACTTGAAATTGGAACTATTATACGTTAATGGTCTCACAATGCTGAAGATTTATTATAAGTTTGTAACCTGAGTAATGTCTATAATTTGTCATCTTGAACTACATATAATATCTAATATAATCTTCTTGAAATGTATCTTAATGTTATGCAATAAAGTATATTCTGTACTTTGCAAAATTAGCAAAGCGAAAACATTAACACAATGCTTCATTAAGCAGCACGTAACCTGAATATAAAATATTAACCTGTTATCAATTTTAAAAAATCGCAGGAAATTGTTTTCCAATTAAACAGCAAATATTACTGGTAAATTTAGGCTATCGACGGTGTCAATTAATACTGAAAATTATGGTATTACGTTTAAAACAGATATGAAAAAGTATAAAATGGAAAAAATTACAAATACTGTATCACTACTGTGTGTTTTTGAAACTGTTAAAGGTAAGTGAGCACGTTGTTTTGTTTTATAACCTATATTTTGAGTCCCATGTGTCAATGAAACTTCGTTTGCGTTTCTATGATCACGGTTTTAAGCTATATCCCCGGGATTTCTCAAAGAAAATAAAACTAAAAAATTGCCTAAATGATGATGATGATCGCTTCTGTGATTCACACACAAACCTCAAACCAAACCTGCTTTATTTCAATGAGACTAAAGACTTTTGGAACAAAATGTAGCTATATGTTTTTTATTGGTCAGAACTGCTACCCTAACGAACACGAAAAACACAGGCACTTTTCAATACTCCTATACTTAAAAAACACTAATACTGTTCTTTTAATACCAAGTTTATACTCTTCTTACTATTACATTATATTTATATAATATTATAAAATTCTAAACAGGCCATGTCTGTACATTAAAGCTATTAAAAAAAACAACTGGAATAGACCATATAAACATATAAACGATGGAGAATACGATGCATTTTTTCAGATTCTTGTCTGATTGTCTGTTTATCTGTTTGTTCTGGATTCAGGTAAAAACTACTGGGCCGATTTCAATATTCTGAGCATTGTTTAAAATAATCAAATTAAAAAATAATTTCTAATTCCAGTGATTTTTTCGCTCATCAATTGTTAATTTTATGTAGGTAATAAAATGTGTGACTTTTTTATCCCGGGAATCCCAAGGGAATTTTCCCGGGAGCGGTTTGTAATTGTTTGGGTGCATAAAATTAGCTTCTTCCGATTCAGTTTTCTCCAAAACCATAGTTTACATTCTTTTTTAAATTTTGCGATGCTTCGTGTTCCGAAATCCCGCGGGAATTTGAAGTCAAGCGTGGACGAAGTCGCGGGCATATCCTAGTATCTCATAACAAATATGCAGAACTATGTAATAATAATTAGAACCTACTTACTATAAAAAATAATCATTATATAAATAATACTATGAATACAATGTAAGAAAACTTAACTTATTGTATTGTATTCTACCATAGTCTTCAAGACTATAAGTAGAATACTGACCAGATCATCGTCTTCTATGTAAGTGCCAGAAGCTGGCTACGTTCCTCGCTGATCGCCATACTGATCCGTTGGCCGAGTAGCACCAGCCTCTGATCACTGAAGAGTCGATGAGTCGTTTGATAAATTTGGTAGAGGCTCATGCTCAGACCACGGTGCAAGCGTCTCGACAGCAACGCACAAACATATAACTCTCACTGAGGTTGCATATTTCCGCGCTTCAGTGATTCGCTAACTTACTATTAACTTACTATTACATCAGCATGTAACTATTTCTATTTTATATACTTCACTAATAGATGTACTTGTCTAGCTTCTATTATCTTATGATATCTATTGTTACTCATTTATTTAATACATTTACTTTTTACTGACGCTGAAAGAATATATACAAGCATATATTTTTAATGTCATGTTATGTACTAACTATATGAGTTTATGTTGAAAATAATATTTGCAAACACTTTTATTATTACGTTGAACGCAGTCCTTTATTGCAACTCGATACAATTAAAAACACATTAAAGAGACAAAACGCCTAAAAGCCTCCTGTAATGCTTTGTCTTGCAATTATTGTAAAAACTGACAGTATTAAGTTGACGATAAACTGGACAATTTTCTAAGGAACGCCTGTCATAAACTTTTGTGTCTACACTATATCGTGATACTATTTGCTCATATTATAATACAAAATAGAAAATAAATCGTTTTACAAGAAATGTGTCCAAATGCTACAAGAAATGTGACAAAGCAAATTACAATAAAAAAAATATCTCTGCGAATCACGGCCTGTGATCTGATGACCTGAGTTGGTCTTCTTTTGGTCTAAAATCATGTTTCCAATAATGAAACGTTTAAAAGTGAAGGAAGATTAACCAGAGATATGTAGCAAATAATATTAATTAAAGTACTCATTCATCCCGAGTATTATTTTCCGTGCTATAATTCAAAGGCTCTGGATCGATTCCCATAAGATAGATGGATAGATAACACTTCATTGCTCACCAAAACAAACAAAATGCATAACTACAATACTTCTTGCCAAAACAACACGCGACTTTGTCGCTAATAGCGACCTCATCTAGGCATCCCCAGCTTTTAAAAAATTCGTAACTAATCTGGCAATATAAATGGAGCAGAAAATGATAGGACTGTGCAATTTAAATAAACATATATATATAACACTAATTACTTACCTTAATGAAATACCAGAAGCATACATTAACTAAGCTACAACAAACTATACGATATCTACTCTAGTCTGAATAATTCTAGTGTATAATTCTAATGTTGTCAATATTTTGTTACAGATGAAATTTATTTACTTAACTCTTCTGATATTTGCCGTTGTTCTTTTGGACAAGGGGAATTCTTCTAATATTTTTAAACGTGACGCAGAAGAAGACAAGGCCGCGGAATCTACAACAAAAGCCGCAGAAACTGAAGCACCGAAAAAAGATGATTCAAAACCTGACAAAGATTCTGAATCTGACTCCGACAAAGAATCTGATTCAAAACCTGACAAAGAGTCTTCAGGAAGCCCATTGGACAATATAGGACAGATACTCAATGTTCAAAACTCACCGAACATAATAAAAGATATGAATACTTGGGTGTCTAAAATTCCTACTTTTTTTGGGAATCGCAATTAACACTTGTAATCAATTATATCTATTTATCAAAGCTGTAGAATTCACAAAAACTAATCAATAAACATGCGACATAATTTCATCATTCTCTACATAAATATTATTGATGTTCATATCTTTTGCTTACACCTGATACAACTGTAACGCTTTTAATGTAGCCAAAGTGCGTTCTTTGAGCTGCGACATTGTTATTGATTGACGTTAAACACGAATCCATAACTCATGTGTGTGTGTGTATATATATATATATATATTCAAAGATCGATATGCAGTCTCTTCCCGGATGGCTTTATCCTAGCAAACCTAGGATAAATCAGTCGAAGGCTTTTCGACAAAACCCGAAATAAATTCCAATTTCAGCCTTTGACTAAAGTGTTTTAGTCAAAGGCCAAAACTAACCTAACCTGACCTAGAAGTACTTAACTTTTTAATCAAACGTAGAACGGAAAATAATCTGTTTCGGGCTCTGGCTAGTAGATTTTAGAAGCGACTAAGGCAGACTCGGCCAAACGTGGATTCATTTTGTTGTATTTGCCAAAAAGAGAGTTCAGGTGCACATCCGTGCTTAGTTTGTAACGGGTGCGCCAGAGAAACTTACTTATTTGAAAGGTCAATAAAAAAAAAAGTACTTCAGTTATTGTTTTAAAAATTTTTTTATTTGAGAATACAATATCCCAATTTTTTTTTATGCAGTCTTAAAAATGACATCGGATAAATGGCGACTCCCATTGCGCATACACTGATGAAGTTGATTTTTGAAATTCGTATCCACTCTTCGCAGCATATCAATCGGTATGTTGGCAATGGCGTCGCGAATGTTGTTCTTGAGGTGTGCTATGGTCCGTGGTCGATCGACATAAACCAGGGATTTCAAATAACCCCATAAAAAGAAATCGCATGGAGTCAAATCTGGAGAGCGTGCCGGCCATTGGAGATCGCCTCTGAGAGAGATGAGGCGGTCGGGGAAATGTTGTCGCAACAAATTCATTGAGTCTCGTGCTGTGTGTGCTGTGGCTCCATCTTGCTGAAACCACACGTTCCTAACGTTCATTTCTTCGAGTCTTGGAAGAAAAAATTCCTCGATCATGTTCCTGTAACGAGGTCCATTTACGGTAACTGCGCGTTCGTTTTCTTCAAAAAAATAAGGACCAATTATTCCCATTACCGACACCGCACACCAGACAGTAACTCGCTCACAATTAAGTGGCTTCTGGTGAAGCTCACGCGGATTTACATCACACCAATAACGCATGTTTTGCTTGTTGACGCAGCCGGAAATGTGGAAGTGAGCCTCGTCACTGAAAAAAACGACCGCGTCTTCAGGCAGGTTATCAATCAGCATTTCACATGCATTTTGACGGGCAACAAAATCGCGTTCAGTTAATTCTTGCACAACAGCCAATTTATAGGGATGAAATTGAAGGTCTTCATGGAGAATTCGTCAAACAGTGGTATCAGAAATTCCCATAGCAGCTGCGTGTTTGCGAGCCGAACGCCGGGGAGAACGCACAACTGACTGCCTCACTCTTTCGATATTTTCCGGAGTTCTGATGGTCCGTTGAAGTCCATTTCTGGGTTTAGCGACACTTCCACACTCCCGAAATGAGTTAACCCACGACAGAATCGAATTACGGCCAGGAACGAGTCTGTGAGGAGGAATTTCAAAGCGAGCGCGGAAGGCACGTTGCGTAGCAACAAGTGAGCGACCGTTAGAAAAGAAGCTCTCAACTGCGAAGGCCCGCTGCTCTCTAGACCAGAGCATGATGGCAACTGACTGGAGGGAGAAACAAACTTGGGAACTTCCCCCTCCAGATGCGCCCCCTCTTGCCCCTTTACCCGCCCAACTCACCGCGCGGGAATTTTTTCAAATAAGTAAGTTTCTCTGGCGCACTCTGTACATAGATCTTGCATGTTGTGTACGCTCTTGTCAAAATAATGACTAATATGTATTCTTAAAGCACTGTTATCAATCCTATTTCCAAAGTAATAATAAAAAATGTATACTTCTTCGGATTAGTGTATTGTTTATTATAATATTGAAACAATAAACATTAACATTAAAAATGTCGTTTTATTATACCTAATCTAATAAACAAACACATTCCAAAACCTAATTGAGGTCTGACTGGTCAAACCCCGATTTCTTGAAATTGAGTTTCAGCGTTTGACTATATAAACTAGACAAAAATTCGTTAGTCAAAAGCAGAAAAATCACATTTATTTGGACTTTGATTAAGACTTTATGTCAGACCTGAGGACCTGACCTGACCTGACCTATTCAGGAACTAGGAGCGCCGGAGCTTCGACGTTTGACTATAACATATACACTAATGTAGCTAATCGTCAACGCTTTAAGTAAGTCGCATTTGGTCACAGTCACTATCATAAAGCAGGTGGAGCAGCGGCATTAGAAATAGTTTGTTCCGCTAATTCCACATTATCAGAGCACTGTTTTTGCACTACACGTAGTCGCTGAAGACCATAATTATCAGTCTGAACCTGGCTCCCAAATTACAGCAATAACACACCAAACATTATTCACACTAAACGAATATTATCAGGTAACCGACTTTTTTTGTGCGTTTTAAACTTGATGATAGAAATTTCCAAATAGCAATGTACATTACATACTTTGTATTGTAGTTACGTAATTTCAAATTATGGTTTAAAGACACTTGCTCACTACATATGGAGTTAAATTAGAAATAAAGACGCAATGACTACCACTAAAGAAATATTTAAATTAAAGTCAGGCAAGAAGTTCCTTACGCTAAAGGTATGGAAAAAGATAATATTCTTCTTCCATACTTAAAGGTTACCTGGAGACAGCATAGCGCTTTTTCCTTACGTGATGATTTTTGTCAGTTCCCTTTACTGTAAGCCGCAAGAAACATCTTCGTTCCAAAAATACTAAAAATAACAATTGCCCTAATAACTGAAAAGCTCTTAATTTTCTACAGCAATGTTCCCAGATTGAGTTTTGGAATTTCCCCATTAAAATATGATGAATTTATTATCCCACAAGTAGCATGGACATCCTGACCGCCGAAATTATTAAAAATATTTTAATTCTTAGCTGGAATTTTAATATCGCAGACACCGAATTTTATGTCTGTCAAAATTATTATTCTCCTAGATAAATATACGATTCTTGCGGCATAACTCCGTCTATAAAAATTAAATTAACGCGACTAAAGCCGCGGAAAAAGCAAGTAATTCATCAGATACCAGAAAATGACCTTGTTCCCAACTAGTCAATAGGATTTGAGTGTTTCTATTCTTCTTCTTATTTCAGAAGAGTTTAAAAACGAATATATTCAAAACCAAAAAGTGTAAAGAAAACAATATCGCGGGCTTCAAGCCAGAGGGACGTATAAAAAAAATGCGTTTTTTTTTATTTCGTCTATCATTTATATTTTTATCGATACACCACCTCTGTTTTTTTTCATAATAGTAGGTTAATACTAGTAGAAGTACTTTCATACACAGACATTGAATACATTGAAAAAAACTTGTTAAGTTTTTTGTATCTCCAGAAAAGTTGGTTTTTGCTTATACGCCCCTCTGGCTTGAAGCCCGCGATATGATATTGCTAAAATAACTGCTGTAGTACAATACTGTGTTACAGTTGTTAGCGCCCACTTCCAGAGAACTCGATTATTATAAATTATTAGCTGTGCGCGCGACGTCGTCCGCGTGAAATTTGTTTTAGAAACCCCTCGATTTCGAATCATTCTTCATTGGTGCTCCGCTCCTATCGATCTTAGCGTGATAATATATAGCCTATAGCTTTCCTCGTTAAATGGGCTATCTAACACTGAAAGAATTTTCAAATCAGACCCGTAGTTCCTGAGATTAGCGCGTCCAATCAAACAAACAAACTGTTCAGCTTTATGTATTAGTATAAGATAAAAATAAATTTATCTTAAAGATTATACATTTAAAAATTCACGTTAACTTTTGTGATAAATGTATGTTGAAATCTATAGATGTGTGAATTTATGTGTATGTTTGTGTTCATGTAAACGCGTGAGTGTGCGAATACAGACTTATACTAGTGTAAAATGCCCAGGTTATTCTTTTGAATAATATAACTGAAATAATATCTATTTCACAATAAATTATACGTCAACCTCCAACAACGCCAAAGAAAAAGAAAGAGCGGAGAGAGTAATAGTAGTAGTCGCAACAATGTCAGGCAAAGGATTTTAGTTCATATAGCCAATTTTGATGCATAGGTAAGTCTACGTGTAGCTCAGCTGAACTAGTAGGTTTTCAACTAACACCATTCAACGGAGTACTTGTGATTATTCGAAAGGCAACATTTGCCTAATGGGTAGAGAAAGTTATAAATATTATGACCGTGGAAAAAGAATTCTTCCATTCTATGACGATGGATTATTATAGATCTAGTATTTACCTATTTTGATTGTTTATTAACTTACATTTAATATCTACTGCTACTGCAATACCAATCTCGGCACAAAGTATAAATCAAATTTGGAACAGATTTGGTAACTAATCTACCCATAACTTTACACCAAAAACCCACAAGAACATTATATATGCAACAAATTAAACTAGCAACGCAATAGATAACTGACATAATAACTGCAAAACAATTTACTTTGCTCCGATAACACTAATTGAAAAACTCGAAAGAAACATTTATATGCGTCTGCAAAGCAAATTATATTTAAACGGCAAATTTCAGACATGCAATACTGTCTTCTCGTGGTATTTTTAATGGTAGTAGTGTGTGAGGGGAAGGATGATCAACGGTTTATACCAAGCCATCCTTACGAGTCTTCGCCATGGCGGCCAATGTATGAGCCTTATGGGGGTTATGAAGATTCTAAGAAGAAAGAACCTCACCATGAAAGTACCCTCTACGTCCAAAAGGAGAACGTGAAGCCGTATGTGCCAATACATAAGCCGACTAAACTCTACACGTTTCCATATTACGTTTATAGTAATGTTCCAGCGTACCAGGCAAGCTATCCCTACCATTTAGGTTATAATAACTACGGAAAACACTACGTGAAAAAGGAAAACGATGAAAAGTATGTATCATTATACAAGGATTAATAATTATGTGTAAGGAAGAAATTCTCCTTTAAACAGTGCTTTAACTTACTTACTTGTATGTCCTTGAAAAGCAAGGGTCGTAAAAATGGCCTGGACTTTTGGTGGGCTTGCGTGAGGCCATAGGAAGGCCAACACGTAAAAGTGGCGTAACACTGACAAACGGTTATCAATGTCTACACCGCATAGTAATGCACCCAAGGACTAGCCCCGGTCAGTGCAGAACTATTATGTATTATACTAGGACCAAAGTACCGGACTATTAGGATGAACTGTTAGTGATCCCAGAGACCTGGGTCTAAAGAAAGAAAGAAAAACTTTATTAGCAAAAATTGCGACGTAATTACATTCCTTATGTATTGCACAGAGCATATTTTGAAAATTTGTACGCCGCATTTTCAGCGAACAAGGTTTGCACTCAGCATATTGCTATGCCGGAATTATATCCGACACAACGCTGATTTTCAGTGCAAACCTTCCTTTTGGCGTAAGACTAAAACGACCCAATTTTGTTAATAAAATAATAAACAACTGTCTGTGCGTAACGGTCTGTGGAACTATGTCGTCTGTCCGTTATAATGTTCGGGGAACATGGATAAAATGGGCAGATGGTGACTCGCCACTCAACAAGCAAGAGGTCCAAAAACATGCCGTACAAGAGGGGCAACATGACTGTGAGTGGCTAAGGGGTGTCGACAGGTGGGTTGCAGGTTCAGCGAAGCCACTTCCGATGTTATGCCATTTATTACTTCCACCCCTGGAGTCTTAGCTCTAGCGATCTCTATTCTGTGCTAGCTGATTAAGGCAAGCACGGAGGTGGAGACATTACCTTGGCCTCCCGGAGTCAGACACGAGGTGTCGCTGCTCGCCTAAGGCTTCGCCACAAAGCCCATGCGGGTTAGTTTACTTTATTATTAAGTTGTGCAATTGTTTGATACCGCAATTCATAAAAAATAAATGTATGAATATTACTTTGTTTTCTTCAAGCATTTAAACATTTCTTTTTGAATCAGTAGCCATTTTGACAGATTCAAAACAATATGTATGCATGTGTGTGTCTGTGTGTGTGTATACACAGATTCAGACAGAAAGACAGATTTTAAATTGATTGTCAATGAGATATTCGCTTCTATAGTTAAATAGTAATACCTACCCCTACCTTTTAAACTATGAATGCAATAGAACATGGAGAAACTTTCAGCTATAGGTAATGAAATGCATGCAATTACCTAGCTAGTCATTTTAAAGATATGAAGTAGTTTCGGGTATACGCTACCTGGGGTTCCGTATTCAAATAGCAAATGTAATAATAGATTTTCATCGTCAATACAGGCCCTCAATCGTGAGTTTCCCAACAACACAGATCATTTAGGTTCACATCACGAAAACCAGTATCCACTGCATACGGACATTTGCAACACCAGAGGTATCCACCTTTGGTGTTGCAAATGTTCATTGACGGCGGTAACCACTCTACATCAGCCTGTGTGCTGTACTCCAGCAATAAAAAATAAACAATTTTAATTTTAAAACCTCTTTTACAAACAGAATTAAATTAAAGCATTAATGAATTTTTAATCCCCCTAAGGGACTATTTATACTTATTCTGCTCAATTCGTCTTTTTTATATAGAATACGAAAAAGAGCCTTTACAATTTAACTCTATTGTATGCGGGTGATAGAGTCGGCGCTGAATAACTTTAACCAAAATCGTCCAGCCAACGGACCACGAAAGAGGAACTCAGATAATAATAAAATAGAAGAAACCTGCTTATACATACACACACACATAAATATAGAATCCATTTTTAACCGTGCAGGAACGGAGAAAAATACAATTTGCTGCGGCCGGGCGGCCTCTCGTAAGAAGCGACAAAACAACCCACAGCCAGGTGGTAGGGCATTTGACCGACTGGAAGGCAACCACGCCTGGTCTATAGTATGTCGCCATAACAACTTTGTGTTGTGTTTCGGCATTAGTAACCAGGTTCCGGTCTCCCTTAAGAGATCAGTAGCGCATTTGTAGCACATTTGCTATTGCAAATGTCCATAGGCGATGGTAACCACTTTCCATCAAGCGGGTAAGCACGAGTAAGCTTAAATTTTTATACATATTTTATTCACATATAATATATACATATAGACATTATATACATATTATAATTATTGTTAATTTTCCGATACGCAGATCATTGTCGGTCATCTACTAAATCATATCCTCATTTATATATACATAAATGTAGTTAGTCTTTAAACGTCAATAAATAATAATGAGGTCTTCACTCATTCACTTCAATCATTACATTAAGAACAATTCTGTCAAGGATAATTAATACCAGGGTTTTCCTACTACTTTTCAACTATTATACTGAATTATGATAATAAATAATTTTGATTTTGTTGTTTTAAAATAGAAATAGTCCTTGATTAAACGCTAGATGGAATTAAAGTTCGATCTTTATAGTTTTTATGTGGCTGATGTTTCGCGAAGTGTTATGTTGATGATGATTATAGTGATATTCTATGATTTCCAATAACGTACCCGAGACATTCCATTCTGTCTTTACAAATATTTATAATCGAAAACACACGAAACAAATGTTTACAATTATTGGTAGCTTCTCAATTTTCATTTCGCAGACGCCATTTCTGCTAATGTTATGCCATTTTATGTGCGAGTATTCCACCGTGATGATATCGATAAGATATTATGGTTTTAGTAGAATACGATTTTTTGAGACTTTCGCAATGGTATATGGTGAATATGGTCCCAACACCACGATTTTGAAATAGCGGAAATTAGGCCCCTGTCTGACCGCTCCTTCTCATCCCCTTATTTGATTATATTTATCCCATCCTAAAAGCTGGTAATGTGTTGATTTTCCCCTTATTTCAAATGCTTAGAAGCGACGATTATAACTTGTTATTAGCTGAGTCGTTTGCCTGTTTGCCAGATTCGAAATTTAATAAAGCGATTTCGTTTACTGCGATTACTTTATACTGTAAACATTAAAGACTCTGATTTTCGTTGGTTTTGCCCTTAGTGTTACAAACGTCAATAGACAACGGTAACCACTCTCCGTCAAGTGGGATGTCAGCATTTTTTTTCTCTTCGAGCTATAAGCAAACAATAATAAATTTAGATTTTAGTGGAAACGAAAGAATATCGAAAATATAGATGGCCGTGAAAAAAAAGCAAATAAATATATTGTACCTTGTTTATGAGGTTGCTGCCATGTGGAACATGTACTCTACAGTCACAGTATCGATAGCGGTGTCAGTAAATGAATTAATAGCGAAGAGCCTTGATCGCCACCTTGAAAGGCTCGCTTGGTATTTGGGTTAAGGGTCGGATGAAAAAGGTGTTGGACGCGGCCCGTGTTGTGTGGAGATTCCTATCTCTGGACCCACTATCGGCTGAGATCAGTTTTTCATGCTTTTTCTACAAATACATGTACACATTCTACAAAGTATTTATAAGAGCAATCTAAATAAATTTTAATATGAAATAAATATGTAACAAGCCGTGGTAGCGTAATGGCAAGCACACGCTTCCCAAACTCAAGGGGCGCGGTTTCCGATCATGGCTGGAACGCACGCACCACTTAGGCTGTTTTCTGACCTAATGTGCATATTGTTACAAAATTACCGCGTGCTAAGAACGGTGAAGAAAAACATCGTGATAAAACCTGTACATCGAGATAACCGATGTGTAGAACCTGCCAAGCCGCGTTTGACAAGCGTGGCGGGTATACTGTCTGTTCCCTCTATAATGGGAGGCCCGAGCCCAGCAGTAGGACATTTATGAGCTGTTATTAAATGTGATAATAATTCTTTTTTTCAGAAAATTAACACAATAATTAATTAATAAGAAATACTAGGACATTACATTATCAATGTTATTATCAATCAATAATATATGTACATGTATAATACTTTCGAAACAACCGTTAAGGGACAACCATGATACAATGTTTCCCCTATTTGGTACACATATTAAAAATTCAGCGTTAAATATTACTCGTATATTAACGGATTTATATATCCGGAACATTGAACATTTTGAAAGGTTTTTATTTGAAGAAATAATTAGTTATTAGCCTGAAAATAATTCAGAATACATTATCAATTTCGGGTATATAAGCCAGCCTAGATTCATTCGTAATTATTGCAAACATATCTTTGAACCGAACGTGCAGAAAAAAATACAACAATGGCAAAAGGATTTAAGGTATGTTAATAACAACTTTATTATTTTGTAATTTTTTTACCTCTTTACAATGGATAAGTTCCAATACTATCTCTAACAATTCTATCTATACCATGTTTTTCTTTACTGTATAAAAAAATTAAAAAAATGTTGAATTGTGTATTTACAAGGTTGTTTTAAAAATATTTTCTATTTTAATATCTAACTTTAGATTTCCTTAAATTGACTAAACCCGATTTTTCAATCATTAGATAAAAGTTATTATTTTTTTTTTTTTTTTTTTTATTTAATTAGTTAAAATGTCTTATCAGCCTAACAACTAAGGCGACAATATAAACACGTTATCTTACCTTTTGTGTTAATTAATACATCAATGCAATTCAATGCACTTCCTTAAAATTTCCTTGAGGAACACGTGAGAATATCTAATTCTGTGTTCACCTCACGTAAAAGTGAAAATTAAATTGTATACATTCATTTAAAAGTGTAACAATTCAACTGCCTTAACTCAAGCAACCGCCATTTATATTTTTTCATGTTGTATTTTGGTATATCTTTTATCTGGTGAATAAAAAATCGGCTCAATTATTTAACGAATTGCAAATATTGTGTTTGTTGTATCAAAATAAACTTCAAAGGAAAACAATGTATAGTTATTATGCTTTTTTTAACTCCATTTTCATACTTTGTAGATGGAATATATGTAACGTTCATTTAGCCCAATGGTTCACACATTAAAATAAATATTATTATACTTTAAACCAATCTGAGTTTTTTTAACTATAGAGTAACCCTATAAAAGCTATTAATCTAAAAGTTACATATTATAAGGTAACAGCCGAACAGCAACATAACACCATTATTATAATTATCATTGGCCAGAAACTTGAAAAAAGAAACTAAAGTTTGAAAGATGAAAAAAAAAGGTTGCTTAAATTTATTTAAGAAACACAAAATGTATTTAACACCCTTAAATACAATCAGCTTCTTGCATATCGCAAAGTTTGCTGCTAAATATATTTAAAGAACTGTCAATACGTTCTGTGTAAAACGTATTTAGACTGTTTAAAATGATTAAGTAATTTGGTGTAAAGGCGATCGTTATGCAAGCGAGCCTTAATGTTTTAAACTACTTATTTAGACTCTTGTTATAAAACTTATTTTAGGCAATTAAATTATGGGAAAAAGTGATTAGATAATATTATATATTGTCTAACCAACTTATTATATACTGACGTAAATAGCTATTTAGTGAATACCCTCCTTGCATAGTTTCCTATTTGGCATTCATCCTCCATTAAAATCTTCTAGCAGAAATATTTTTACAATCAAAATCTATTTGTTGATTAGCCAGTTAACCTGTAATACCTAATATGGATTTTTTACAATTCCAGCTTATCTTCACTCTTGGCCTCTTCATTGCCCTGCTTGGAATAGTATCTGCTAGAAATCAATACAACGCACCTAATTATAATTACGAAAACTATCAAGAACGTTACGCCCGTAGTTTAAGTAATCAAGATAATTATGAAGCAGGATTTAACAGCAAATATAGCGGAGGCTTTGAACAAGCATACGATGCAAAGTACAGCGGAGGCTTTGAAGGCTATGGTGCAAGCTACGGCGGAGGAAAGTAACGACGAGAGTTGTTACGACCGGGCGACGGTAGATCACCATATTTCACTTGACCTTACATAACTCATGATTTGGTAGTAAATAAATTTTCTTCTCTGATTCTGTGGTTTATTATTATGATTTCACACTGCTTTGTATTTATTTTAAGATTTATAGATAAATAATATTCTGTACTTAGTATTCAGACTACATACGTGATGAGTGTAGATGAATGGAATGATAATTGTGATATATCACAACTAGCTTCTAAATGATACATCAGTGGCTCAATGCTGCTATTACTATACCGTCAAAACTTCCCGACACTATCGTCTCAATCGCATGTTTGCCTCCTGATTGAGGAGTTATGTTAATTCCAATGGCATGCCCATGGCGAGCCACACTATCTTTATTTATTTATTTATTATGGACCATCAACAGGTGATACATCGTACCTATGCATCCGTCTTAAATCTAAACAATGCTCCTGCTAAATATACTCCCTATTATAGTCACATCAAGCATTGCGTCATATATTGTAAGATGTCAAATAAAAAGTTAAATTTGGATGATGTACATGTTATAAGATATTAATTAAACAATAAAAAAGCATAAGCAAAAAATAGCAACAATTAAACATACTTAATCTGTCTGGGATATTATTTTCAAGAATGTATCTTTAATTAGTTAAATTTATTATTATTGAAAGTTTATAAGCGGAAACTCGCGGTGGAATGTTGAAAATTCTAGTAGCTTTTCACCCATTAGTTATGAAGCCCTCGATATATATACTGAGTTTCAGCCAAACGTGCTATCGTTTTTCCGTAAAAGCGTATAATATTAATAAGGATTACGTTGAGGATGCTGTAGCTGCTCTGTTGTGACTTTTTGGGTCATTTGAAACTTTAAATTGCTCTCCTGATACATCTGCCAAATGTCGCTTATGAAATATATACAAATATTATGCCCAAAAAGCTATCTAAGCGATACAGGATCGTTGTCATGATTCAAGCCCGTGAAGTATTGGAATTAGATTTGAAAAGATGTCTTGATGATTAATTTCAATTCAATTTCACATTAAACTGAAACTCCTATTTTAAACACACATAATTACAATCCCAGAAAAGAATGAAGAATCTATTTTTTAGTAATGCTTTTTTGCAGTCTTTGTTTTAGTGTACAACAAATTGTTCTTTATCAAGATTGAACTCTGTACACAAAACATATACAAATCTATACTTCTGGATATAACATCTATAATTATTTAGATAATCGCTACATTCATACATATTACTCGTCTCGTCGGTATGTAATCATTATCATTATCATCACCTTCAGACGAAATTACAATTTCTAGAAGATTTTTGTTTGTTTACCATAAATAATTCATGACTCAGTAACAAAAAACCCAGCATGTTCGCGATCGTAAAATCATTACGTGTATTTACTCAAATAATTCGCGTTGGGGTTCAATATATCATGCAGTATTCTACGTGATTTGTAGGTGACATTGGATTAAGCAGGTAAAATCCCCTGGTCCGGATATAATATAATAACAGTGTCAATTATGGTTTCTGAATGTAGGGGTAGTATACTATAGAGAAGAAATACGTAAGAAAAATAATCCTACATCTGACGGCCCTTGGAGTACAATAACAGGTGACACTTGAACCAGTGTGTAGGCGATCCGTGCGAGCTCTTCTCACTCTATAAGTGAGACAAGTTCGCTGGATAAGCTATCCCATTATAAACAAATATTTCAATATACAACTGGTTAGCAAAAGGGCCTACACCTGCAAGGGTCATGGCGCTGGGAAAGCTGTTTTCTCATGACCCTAGCTTAAGGTACGAAGGAACACCAAAGAACGTTTCAGTGAGTATCCAGCAGTTGTCGCAAGTCCCACGTTACTTCACTGTTTGTACCCCCAACATTGGGATGAGCACATCGCATACCAAAAATGTGTAAATAGAGTGGCCTTTTTTGTGTGTATTATTGAACAAATTATTTTACTTATTTTCTAATGCCTTTCATAACGGCCGCAGTTAAGTTTTTCAGTATTTGAAATCGATCCAATTGTTATATTATTATTTATGAGAATTTTAAATAGACGTTAGTGCATTGTAATAAACATGGTACAGTAGTATTTGTCACATTATAGAATAATTAATAGAACGGAGACTTACTTACTTATAGGATCTATAGAAAGTCTCAGTCTTTATCGGTTATACACGTTTTTTTCTCTATTTATTTCTCCCTCTACGGTTGTTAAAATTTAGTATGATCTAAACTACCTAATGTAAGTAATTATTTTTAAAAGTCATCCAAAAAAAGTTCAAAGTGTCTATTCATGCGTTTTGATAACTACTATAGGTACCTTCTTTATCGGTCAATGACTTGTAGATTGACATTAATCACTAAGCACATATATAACAAAAAGGCTGAAAACAAGTTAGTATCGCCCCTGGTGTTGCAAACTTCCATTTGCGACGATTTCTAATTTCATCGGATGGGGCAAATAGATATACTAGTTTACTCGGTTCAAGCTATAATTAGTCAACAACTTGTTGTTTTATCAAACGAAAATTTACATACATGGAGGCTTGTTATCAGCATTTCTTTTTCATGTACTTTTTTTACTATACTGATATGTATTAGTCTGTAAGCCTTCCTCATATTAAATAAATAAATAAATACAATTTTGTATATAGTCAAGTTGGCAAAATCCGTCGGTGGGGGAACTCCAAACACCTCTCAATATTTCCGTGTTTGAATAGTTACGACGACAACAAATCAGTCAGTGAATCTAAGACACAAATGAATTCTGGCTTCGAATCGTAGTTCAGACTACATTCCGTTTTAAAAAGATAAAAAACGAGCGTGTATTAACTTACCCCATTAACAGACTTCGCCATCTTGACTATATACTTACGAAACAAATAGCACAGCAAAATTACCAATGACCATGGTACACCTATATAATAATAATAACAGCCTCTAAACGTCCCCCTGCCGGGCTTGGGCCTTCCGCTATAGCGGGACGGAAGAAGAACGGATAGTGTAGACACAGGAACGGAGGATATCCAAAAAATGATCTGAATTTTCTCGTATATATTCGTTTATTTTATTTTACAATAATTATTCGTTAATTTAAAACGTTTGTCGAATAGTCACGTAATGTAATGTAGGGAAGTTTTGTGTCGTTTCTTTATGTCACTGATATTGTGACATTTACACTTGGACAATGTGTCAATGTCACAATAGAAACGATTCATAAGGCCAAAGGTTTCGGAGCCAGAACGTAAATTGGCTTATTGTGTCTGAATAGATAGTATATCCGCCACGCTTGTCCAAGGCGGCTTGGCAGTTTGACACATCGGTTACTTCGACATGCAGGTTTCATCAGATGTTTTCCTTCACCCTAGTTAGCACATGATAATTGTAACAAAATGCACATCAGGCCAGAAAACTGCCTGCAGAAAAGTGCTATATGCGTTCCGGTCAGTTTTCCAACGCGTCTTACGCGTGCGCTGGACATTACGCTACGAGGACTATACACAGTAGACCTTTGTATACATATTGTTATGGATACTATGTATATACTCTGAATCAAAATACATATTTTGTTAGTTCAAAATTGTGTAAACAATGACGTAAGAAAACCTCTGATTTATAAATTCAAATCTAGTTCAAAGTCTAGCAAAATTTAATTATTAAGATTGTATAAATACCTTGAACTTGAGAAATAAATATTAATTAATTTATAACCCGGAACATCAAATATTTTGAAAGGATTTACTTGAAAATATAATTAATTAATCGCCTGAAAATAGTTCAGAATACATTAGCAATTTCGGGTATATAAGTCAGGGTAGATACGTTCACAGTTATTAATGAAAATTGCAATTTCAACAGAACGTGCAGAAAATACACAAAAATGGCAAAAAGTTTCCAGGTATGTAGGGCTTTATTATTTCTTTCATATTATAATTTCTTTCTCCATTTAACAATTTCTAATGACATATTTAATAAGGATTATCGAAGTAGGTCATAAGAGGTTGGACATGTTCTTTCTAAAAACTATTTATCGGTGGAGCAGGGTGGAAATTTGTGTAGGGTAAACCGGTTGAAAAAACATATCAATGTACATACGTATGATGCAAGCGCCGACTTCATGACTATTGAAACGTGTACCTCGCAAAGTATTTTCTTATTCTAATTTTCATTTTTAATTTCACAATCTTACTGCATATTTTGAAACAAAAGCCGGTACCCGATCGGCTATTTATTCAATATGTGCGGAAAGCCGCCCAATGTAAGAGAGTAATATAATAATAATACACGAATAAAAATAGAAAACATCAATAAATTTTCATTTCTCATGTTCTGAAAGTACCTTTGGAGTTGTCTGATCACAAGGATGAAAACAGTACTTTTCCTGCCTGCGATTTTTTTTCCTGCTGTCAAAATATTTAAAAAATGTACGAACCATAGATAATACATGCGATTCATGTCCCAACTATTTTTCGCATCCATTATTGAATCGCAGCATAAATATTATTAAAATTATCAACAATTTTGTAATATCATTTTATACTTAACAATCATTATATAATTTACATAAAATAGAGCTAAATATTTACTATCATCAGAGACCTAAAGAAGCTAGTTATGATCTCTTCCCGTCCATCCATATTAGATTAGTAAATATGAACCTGCGGGCGACATGCTGAGTAAGCTTTCTCCAGCGGAAGGCTCGCAGACGCATGTCAGCATTTATTAGCTTAAGTTTTTGTCTTAAGATTTATTCATTATTAAATTAGAGACCTGCATTTCGGTCACACGTATATTTTGTATTTTTTAAAAACCCTTTTGGCCCGAGCCAACACTTGACTAGCTTGTTTAAAGTTTTAGTTTGTACACACAACGTTATTACTTACATACAGCGTTACCTATTTTGGAGTGAGGTCTTTTGGTTTAGTTACAATAATTTTAATTCCCAAGTTTTTATTGGATATTCAAAACACTGTTTATTTATTGTGTATTTAAAACAATTGAACCAAACAATGATCGTGATTAATTATTCAAAATCTCTCTCATCTTAATCATTTGGGATCGACAAAGTATAAATTATGTTCTACTTGTACAGTTTCCTGTTCTAGCATAATATCTTCTCTAACATACCACAATACAATCAATACTTTTTAATAGCTAATATATTTTTTTTTATATTTCCAGCTTATCTTTATTCTTGGCCTCTTCATTACCCTGCTAGGAATAGTATCTGCTAGAAGTCAATACAACGCACCTAATTACAACTACGAAAACTATGACCAACGTTACGCTCGCAGTTTAAGCAATCAAGAGGGTTATGAAGGTGCCTTCAATAACAGATATGGCGGTGGCTTTAAAGAAGGATATGGTGCCAGATATGGCGGTGGAAAGTAATGACGGAGACGTCACGGTCGCGGTGGTAGATGAGCAACTTTTCACTTGACCCTTGGTTTGGTTTTATATCAAATAAAAATTCTTCTATATTTCACTTTGTTTATTTTTGTTTTCATTGTTTTTATTATATTCTTTGTGATATACTTATTCAGGAACTGTCAACTAAGCTTTAATAATAAGAAATGAATATAATTATTATTTATATCCGAAAGTAAATAAATAAACTACAAAGCTTTTCCGTAGTTATATGTAGGTAATAACGACAAACACTTTTTTGAGAAATCTGCAGTATCATCTAAGTACAGTATAAAAACACCTTTGATCAGTCACTTTTAAGACCACAGTGCAGTTTCTTGCAGGTTCGTTTATATTTTCACTAGGCAAACAGACACAAATAAGGAGATCGTTAAAAATACGGAAGGTACTTTGTTATTAATCATTCTGATATTAGCCTCCTGGCTTTTTCTCATTTTGGAGTTAATTGTTCAAACTCCACACCCCCGCGGGGCCCAACAGATTAAATATAGTATACATTACATAATTAGAATAGAATAGAATATACTTTATATGCATAACATTCCGATACAATTTAAGAAGTTTAACTACAGAAGACAATAGGCGGTCTTATCACTAAAAGCAATTTCTTCCGGACAACCTTAAGATGGATTAGAGAAAATTGTGTAACATGTGGGTTTTGCAATATAAGTAGAATGAAAAAGTATATATAAGATTTTGATATGGTAAGTATAAATAGACATGGAAATAAGACAAAAATATACATATATTGATATACATAAATAATAATAATCATAGTAATAAAGCATAGAACTACGTAAGTTAATATGGGGGAGATGAAGATGTTATTATAGACTAGACTATTAGAGCCCAAGGTAATGATCCTTCACGAGTCCGTTGAACGCCTGAAGAGGCTGGACACGCCTGATTTATTATTTTTGTTTATTTATTGATTGATTACATATTTGTTTATAGCACATTGTTATAATAATTTATATTTATTTTTTATATCCATACAAATGAATAAAATTGAAGTTTCTATTTGCAATGTAAAAAAAAACAGCTTTTACTAAAGCTTATCTTAAGAAAGTATATAAGGTACATCATACGTCAAAAAATATATTTTTAAAATTTTCCTCTCTCTGTCTGTTTGTTCCGGCTAATCTCTGAAACGGCGGGACCGATTTTGACGCGACTTTCACTAACAGATAACTGTTTTCATACAATAGTATCAAAGAAAATAACATGTCATCACTTAAATGACATAAATAAATTACCCAAAACCGGTTAAATCAATACACAATTAACGAAAAAAGTAAGATGATTAAAGTAAATTCGTCCATTTTCCTAATAATAAAATAACATCTCTATCTTCTATTGGCAGTGTCCAAAAGCTGGTTACGTCACTCGATCTGTGGCCCGAGATAGACAGCCTTGTGATCACTTGAAGAGCAGACGAATTGTTTTAATACCTCAAAGTTTTTGTTAGCTAATTTTATCCTATCAGGCGAACGCAGACAGAATCATCGTCTGGTTTTTTCTTCAGGCTTTCGACATTAAATATTTTTTATATAGCTCTTTTCTATTCATAACACAGATCTTTATAGGAAAACAGTTAATATATGTGTATCGTCATATAATAAAAGTAAATTATGTTATGTCAATATTTATCTTTATTCTCTTTTGCATAACCACCGTAAAAAACCACGCCAGAAGCGTATTCATAAGTCAACTAATCCATAAAATCCTTCAAATGTTACGCCTTGTTTTTGACATCATTTCGCTTAAATATGATTTTTTTATAAATTGGCATCCGCTTGCTAGATATATCAATTAGCATCTCCGTTTCTAGCTAATTAAAAAAGATTCTCAAATTTTTCGTACATTATTATGTTTATACTCCGAGCAATACATATTTAGAATGCGCTACATGTGCTTGTAAAACTTGTGATCACCAGGATTTTTTTAATTTGGCAATGCATTGCCATTGTTTTTATATCATGATTTATCTTCTCTATTGATCTTATCATAAGAACATTGACACGTATATCCTTTACGATGTTAAGCCAGCATTTTTGTTCTGATCAATAAGATATTTTGCCCTTTTGGTCTCGCCACGGTAAACTGTACTTGCTGCCAAAATTGGAAATGAACAGAAACTCTCCATATAAATGGAGAACTATTGTCTTACCGAGTGACTTCTGCCACAGCAGCTCCTACTCCCATTTTATATGTATCATTAAAGTATACATACATCTAAAGTTCGTATAACTGTTATGTATAAGGCGGTAATACTCTAAGCCCACTTTTATTAGTGGCAGAAAATGCGATTTCAAAAATATACATTTAACGCTAAAAACAAAGAATTTGACTTGACAGTTATAGATTTTACTTTTTTATAATTTAGTAGAAAGTACATGTGTAATTTATACTTCCATTATAATTGAGCATTCGTGACCGTCTCGAACTACTTATCAAACAAAAGGGAAAGTAAATAAAACTGCATATAATATGGAATAAGTATAATATTAGGTATATATTAACAATACTAATAATTGGTTGCATTAAATGTTAAATTTAACCTTAAATTAATTAATTTGCACTTAATAAACGTGAAAGTGTTGTTCGAGTGCTTGTTTCCTATTCACGGCGTGCGCAACGCAATTGGTTTATTACTATCTAATTGTGTTAATTTTAACCATGCAAGAAAAGTGTGCGATGCAGTCGTCCATTAAAAAAATATTATTAAAGTATATATCCTGCATATCTAGTAGGTGCCACAGTTTTTGTTCCGTTCAGCTATTTTCCGTAATTTAAAGTTGGGTTTGTAGGGTAAAGACATGTTCCAAGATTTTTTTCTTTGCATTAAACTTTTAGAACCACTTACCGTTTAGTCAAGTTTCGTGGATTTTATTTAAATACACGTGAATTTCCATATGAAGTGAGAAACCATATATAAACATTAGAGCGAATCATCGTGTCAATCATTTATTGGAGTTGGACGTGCAAACATCCCACAATGTTGTTTAATAAAGTAAGTGATATAAGTGTTACAAAACGAAATCAATCAATTCCATGTGATATAAGTTAAAGGGGACATAATAAAAAAAAACATTATTTTATCAAACTTCCGGCTAATTTGAAACTATTTTAAATATTGATTTATTTGAACACCTTGAGGAGAAAGATATTTTAATACTATTATATTATTTTTATTATTTCAAAATCTTAAAAATGTATTGACATTTTTATAAATCATATTATTCTTTGCTTATTTTTGAGGTCAAATTATAAATCCAAGAGCTAAAAGTCATTTTACAACTTAATTATAAATAATTAATGAATAGAAAAGTGAAAGATAGAACTATAATTATTAATACCACTGTCTTTTTAGTGTGTAAAGTTATATTTGAATCGTCCTTTGAATGACTCATTGATTGAGAAATCAGCCCTAAAATGAACTGCTTACTATAATATATATACATAAATTATTATATGTCCTATATTTCATGCAATACAAACTTTTATATAACAATTAAAGTCATTTGACAAACCACTATTAGATCATCT
This sequence comes from Dendrolimus punctatus, assembly GCA_012273795.1. Lineage (NCBI taxonomy): Eukaryota > Metazoa > Arthropoda > Insecta > Lepidoptera > Lasiocampidae > Dendrolimus > Dendrolimus punctatus. Next base: position 8,882,824 of record CM022544.1, read on the forward strand.
ACCTTGAAATTTATTGCAACTTTTCTTTACAAATAATTCTTGTACAAAAATAATATTAAACTAAAAAATATTGGATCTTTATTTAAATAATTAATGTTTTATGAAATGTTTACAGTTGACTCTCATCACTTTAACTATGGGTGTCCTGTTAGCCACTACAACTGCTCAATTTGGAGGTGGATATGGTGGATACGGTGGACAGGGTTATGGAGGAGGATTCGGGCAAGGGGGATACGGGCAAGGGGGATTCGGACAAGGGGGATTCGGGCAAGGGCAATTCGGACAAGGGGGTTTCGGACAAAGGGGATTCGGACAAGGGGGATTCGGCCAAGGGGGATTCGGCCAAGGGGGATTCGGCCAAGGGGGATTCGGCCAAGGGGGATACGACCAAGGTGGTTTCGGACGAGGCGGATTTGGACGATGAAGAATGAAATGATTACCAAGTGTACAAATAAAATTGTTAGTAGTAGTTATCTTTGGACGGATACAATAGTTGGCATGAGTTGGCATTATGTAAATAAACAAGACCATAAGCAGTTAAAGTATTGTAGACAGATGATAATAATATAAAGTTAATAAACTGGTTTGCACAGTTTTATACTTATTCTTTGTTTTTTCATAAACATAATTATTCGGATACAATTTTATATAAATTTGTCTTTAGATAATAATTATCTAATTCATAAAAACATTATATTATAATATCTAACTTAAAATGTGTCTAAGTTTTTCTAAGACATTTAAGCATTATTAAATAGTGTAATTCATTACAAAAATCATGTTTTTAATGTTCGAAAAATAACTTCTAAAGAACAATAATTTATATACTAGCAACTTAATTCAATGAATTGAATAATAAATAGAATTTAAGTGTAAATTTAATAGATATCATATATAATAACACATAAGTATGTTATTATATAAAATAACATACTTATGTGTTATTTGTAATTTTGTTGTCATATCAAACAAACTTATGATTGTAAATTAATAAATATAAATGATTGAACAAATTTATTTTTGACTAAGATTGTTTATTCTCTAATCCCTAATTCTGGTAGCTGACTTAATGTTAAACGAGCGTTTGAAAAAAATTGCGACATCAGCTGAACAAAAATATTACTAAAATGTAAAGCCAATCGCGTGCCTCGCATTAGAGCGCTGTTACCAAGTATACTGTCACTTGGAGTTTCTGTTTCTATACTATTACTAGGTACAGGAGGCACATCTTTTACTTCAGGTTTTGACAGAATAGGCTGACGATTAACTGCGTTTAAATAATTATTAATTAAGTCAGCTCTACCAATATCTGTAAGTAATCCAGAAGACTGCGCACCTTCTCCTAATACTCGCTGGTTGAGGACTTCGTTATTGCCAACTGAAGATGCCATTGGATTAGCAGTAGAAACTGTATTCCATGGTGAAAGATCTGGCACGAGTCCAGGAAGCTGTCCAGCGCTTGTCAATGGGGTCGATACTTGTATTTGTGATATTTCTGATATACCTGGATTCAAATTTAACAAATTACCAACTCCAGCATTAGAGGGTGGTATGGACAGTGGTACAGAATTATCGAAAAGAAAATTAAATGGTCTTGGTCTTCCAACTGATGGTGTTGATACAGGCATTAACGGCTGTCTTATTGAAGCTGCTGGCACGTTGCTTTGCGTTAACAACGTTGTTGGATTTATAACAGGCTTTAAACTTACTACTTCCGGTGTTAGCAAAGGAATTGGTGTGCTTTGGGAGTTCGGCCTAAAAATAGGTACTGAGGTTAATAATACAGTAGGTGATGGGCTTGAATTGTTTGGAACAAATGGAGGAATTGTAAATGAAGCACCAGGTCTAAACGGAGTTACTGCTGTATACCCAGAAGGAATAATTGAAGATGGGGGTAAACTGGAAGGCTTTTGCTCTGAAAGAGGCCTCGGTGTAATAATTAACTCAGGAGAAAGTATTACACCATTTGGTTTGACTACTGGTACCGGTGTCAAAAATGGACCGATTGAAGCAGCTGGTTCCACGTGTAAATCATGTTCTATTACTGGTGCTGGCGCTACTACATTTAACTCCCTTTTTTGTATTCCATGTCTCACTCCAAACCTTCCGAATGGAGAGAACTTCTCTTTGATGAACGATATTGGTTTCCACACAAAGGGCTTCAGAGACACGTCGAATTCTTTCTTAATACTAAATCCTTGGAAAAGTGATTCTACGTTGATAATATTAGAACTAGTCACAAGACACAACACCAAAATCTGAAATCAGAGATACTTCACTATAATTTAATAAAAAAATATATTAATTTTTACATCAGAGTTAAAAAGTACCTGCATAAAATGCATGATGTTGCAATCAATGACTAAACAAAAATAAAAAAGATCTTGCTATGACTGCTTTAAATAATTTTCCTATCAAGGGTTAAAAAGAAGTAATTATGACAATAACCTTTAAATTGCAACACGCTATGCCATCTTCATAAGTCGAGACAAGGTTAAGATTTCTAGACAATCAGCTTCAGATAAGATAAAACCTGTGTTTTTCCCTATGAATCTATTTCATTCTAGAATATCAAAAACAAATCAGTCATGTCATGGAAAGTTTAAACATCTTTCTAAGGCTGGTGTGCACCGAAATTTAACCGACGGTTAACCAAAAGAAGCACTGCTTTTCCATACATTTTTGGCGATTATTTTATTTTAACCATCGATTAAAAGTCGGTGCACACCAGTGAATAAAAATCATCATCGTAGGGTTAAATCTCGGCTGCATTTGGAGTTTTTGCTTCGAACCTAGGGAGGGGGGTATATATGATTTTAAGCTTTTTGTTCAAAATCCCCCTTACCCTTGGTTTCCCGTTTGACATTCCTTCACAGAAACTGATCGTTACAAGCTACACTGTGATTTAGTTTAGTATTGGAATATAGGCTGTGTGCATTTTTTCAAAATGAGTCGACTCCTGACCTGACCAGGGTAATTGATTTTACACAAATATTATGATACCACTTTATTTGTCGTCAGAACCCGCCTCAAGACTTCTTTAAATGTTTTTTCGCTATTTTCTATAGTTTAGGATTTTGCCCGGACACTTGAAAATTCACCTGTATATACTAAACTACAAACCTGAGTAAGTACATATAAGTCTTGACATACATTCATAATACAACTGTTTGTCTGAAGCCTTACTTAAATAAATAAATAATAAAAATATTCATAACCTTTTCTTGTTTAGCTTGTACCTAGAAAGAACGAAGATGCGGGTGGAATATAGTAGTAAAATACTTTTAAAAGTAATTAATAATTTATTCACTGTACTCGATACAGCACGCATAAAGCATAAAATACAGCGAGACAGCATACATACACTTTGTTTTCCAACCACGTTATGAATACTAATTGCATTCTAGTTATTTACTTGGAAGAACGTCAGTGAAATTCACTTTTTATCCTACTTTTGTATGTACTAACCGTTTTGTAAACAAAACGCAATAAGCTAATCTCGAAATTCTCAGTGGAAAGCACATTTTTGTATGCAAATAAAATTATACAATTGAATACTGGATTTCACTAAATTTTTATATTTAGTTTAATATATAGCGAATAGTTTTTTAGAATTGTTCCCTTTATCAAAAGTACCTTATATATTGTACATACCGAACTTCGTGAAAGTTTGTTTCCTTAGCTTCACATAAAATTTCTTCTAAACGAATATTTCAAGGCAAAAGGATCCCATACTCATCCCCGTAATCAAAAGTACCAGCACTCTATATTTCAAGACATTCAATAAATTCCTAGGACCATGCAACACATATATTACAAATAATCTATCACTATAAAATATCATTCCTGGTGGATTTTATACGTCTTTAGTTTACATATTTTTCTCCACCACCAGGATATAAGTAGTAATTTTAATAAGCACAGGTCAAAAAGAATGCTTATATGGTGCATATTCCTCGGCTAGGATTCGAATCATTACTGGAAAGAGACGAATTTGTTTGCCATTTATCAGATATCCGTTTGGAGAATATGTAGATAATAATAAAGAAACTAGCTGTCCCGGCAGACGTTGTCCTCCCCTGAAGAAATAAAGTTTAAAACCCGATTGCAGCGCCATCTACAGGGTCCATTGAGATGTAAACTATCCTATCTTTTAAGTTGGATCGAAATCGGTTCAGTAGTTTTGGGGTTTATTGTCAACATACATTGACACAAGATTTTTATATATATAAGATGTGTATGAAAATGCGAATAGATCATTACTGACAATGATAGCGGTAATATTACTTCTAATATGTGCATAGCGTGCCATTAGTAATGTAGTTATTCTGAATATTCACATTTATACAACAAAGATATCCCCACCGTCAAGTACTTCCTGCCTATCGACTTTAAAAGAAAGTGAACTTATTTCGACCTCATGTGATGTGGTGGTGGTAACAGCAAAATCGCAGAGCAGAACAGTACGTACAGGAAAAGCGGAGGTGTTACATATTGGGTAGAACATAATAAGTTAAAGTGGAATACAATCTATGATGGTCGGAAAACAGGAGATGATACCTTAGTATCTTTTAAACCAAGGAATATCATCCACCAAGTAAGTACAACGTACACTCAGATCAATTGAGATACTTTTTATCATCTTACAAAAGATCGTAGACTCACAGATTTTGTACGAGTACCTAATACTTAGACAACATGACGTTTTAAGTAGGTACAAATAAAGATCCAAATAGCGTATTTATTATTATTTAAACAGTAATTAAAATTATTTCTATGATATTTTAAAAGTAAAGTGATGAAATGTTATTTTAACACCTGTTCTTTTATATGTTATTAATATTAGAGTTTATTGTTATATGTGTCCATATCTCTATTATTTATTTACTAGCTGACCCGGCGAACTTAGTACCGACATATTTTCTGAATTCCCAAAAGACTGTTTCATGACACAAAAACCAAATCACTATAATCGGTCCAGGTGATTATGAGGATTCTAGAACCCGATCTCAGCGCCACCTACCGGTTCTAATTGCAAATCTAAACCATCCGGGAACCCACTTAAACACACATTCATTCATTGGTGCTCCGCTCCCATTGCTCTTAGCGTGATGGTATATAGCCGATAACCTTCCTCGATAAATGGGCTATCTAATACAGAAAAAAATTCAAATCAGACCAGTAGTTCCTGAGATTAGCGCGTTCAAGCAAACAAACAAAGAAACAAACTTATCAGCTTTATATATTAATATAATTATATAAGATAAAACTCTCTTACCGACACCACACCCTGTTAAAATATCCGCTTCTATTATGTTACGTTGCATAGAAATTACATTCAAACTGTTATAAGCGGTTTAAGTAATAAAGCTTTTTAACTATCCCACGGGAAATCTTTACTTTTCGGGATCAAAAGTATCCTATATGTTGACCAGGGATATAAGTTATCACCATACAAAGTTTTATGTAAATCGGTTGAGTCGTTTCGGAGATTAGCCGGTACAAACAGACAGACAAACAGAGAAACAAAAAATTCAAAAAAAAACTAAATTAGTTCTATTTCACTTCTTACACCCCCGTGACTCGGTTTTTAGCATTTTTTTTTAATTGTACAGAAATTCAACGTCTACAATTTTATTATATGTATAGACTCTATAACAAACACACACGCATATATAAAAATCGGTTATCTATTGTTTGCACGAAAAATATAAGCAATAATACATCATATGCCATAATGTTACTTGCCCATACATGCGAATTTACCATAACACTTATGTGACATACCTACTCTTGTTAGCCCGTACATTCCATAATGACGCGAGTGCCATACGTATTGTTATCCATATTATTAATTGCAATAATATTATTGAACAGAATATTTCAACGCAATACTAAATTAATTTCACCGTAGAAAATTAACCTAAAGCCTTTGACCTAAAAAACGATTGGCTTTCTAGCACTTCTCTTCTTCTTCGATGGCAAATGATGTTATGGCATATGATAATTAGGCCATATAATTATTATAACAAATGATGTTATTGAAATTGACTTTATGGGAAAAAAAGTTTCTAGCACGCGACTAATATAGTAAATAATGAGTATGACATATAACATTATAAGAAAAAATATAATGTCTGTGGACCAGTAGGTATAGCAGATGAAATTATGGTAAATGAAATTCTGGCAAGTGGTGTGTATCCGATAAAAATCTACATACTATTTTTGTATATAAATATTTACCATAGTTCTCTCGTTTCGTTCTCACATATATCTACTTACTTAGGAGTCGGAAAGTATTTTTTCAATTATGACGAATTAACGGAATTCGCGTGGTATCTACGACGTAAAGAACCCATATTTAGTCTTGGGTGTAAAAACAAGTTTTACAATATTTACTCTGGTCTAAGTGATACCAAACATACATATATTTGCTTGCTAAGAAAAATATTTTTTACTATAAAAAAGCTATATTTCGTTTTCAGAAGCATGGAGACAAAATTCTTAGCTGCAATTTTTCTTTTAGCCATAATTCTAAGTACTTGCGAAGGAAACATACTTCACGACATGTTTGGATATTTTTTTGGTGTACAAAATGGAAAACGAAGTTTATCGGATGCCATTACTGAATATTTAGATGAGCTATATCCCAAAGACGATACAGAAACCAGAATGTTGAAGACGATATTTGAAATGTTGTCGGAAGAAGGCCACGACGCTGAAGAGAATATAGATGCACTAGAATTATTAGGAGAATAAAATGCCAATTTAATTTAATAAATGTATATATTGACATAGTTTGTAGACTTAAGAACTTATTTATTGTATTGATAAAAATATATTTGACTTTAATGGATATCCATACAATTCTTCTTTTAGGGAACGCCTGGCCCTGTAGTTCCTAGTCAAGGGGCATTGTATATTATAATATAATAACAGCCCATAAACATCCCACAGCTGGGCTCGGGCCTGCCACTATAGCATTATAAATGGCATTAGCGCTAGACGAATAAAGTACAAATATATGGGAATAACATAATACTTAACGTATCAACATATCATACCTATACATTTTCGACTTTGTTTGTTTAGCACTAGTATTACTTGTCTGCAGGTTGTCTGAACATTGATGTGATGGTACGGTTAGAATCTTTACAATAACCCAGGTGATAAAAACAATGATTAATTTCATGTCGATGTGGGTATAGCGAGCCCAAAAGGCTGAATTGAAATTGATTTATAATTAGCAATACTATTTAGTAAAATATTTAATATCTCTCTTTACATATTTAGAGGTTTAATAGTTATAACATGGTCAAGCGGTGACTCTGTACTCATTGCATGAGCGTCCGAAAATGCTTTATAAGATCAGCAAGGGGCAATTTAAAGAGAATAAATCGGAGCTGCGGGTAAATGCTATTATCATACCTATGTTACTCCAGGCTACTCCCAATTTTATGCTTAAGCAGAGAAAGCACTTCAGGCCCAAAGCTCTTATAATGTCTACACACTAAATTTATTATCATGTAACATATTACCTATATCCCAGATCAGTGTCTGGTTGCTAAGTAATTACGTTAGGCGTTATGACAAACCAGTTTATTAGAATGATGACCAAATTCAAATTGTCAATTGTCTTTGAATTGTAATCCTTTTTCTAAGTCAATAATTATTAATTTAAAAAGCTCTAATAATAAGTAGGTAATTATTAACTCTTGAAATAATGCTATCAATTGAAAGTGCGAGCAGTGTAGACCACGGTGTCTGATTGTGCTTCAAATATCATTTACCTAGAATATGTACATAAGTTTTACAGTCCAATAGTTTAACTATTACATGTGACGACAAACAATACGACTTTGTATCTCCACACAGCGCGTTACTCTACGTTGCCTTCGTTTAGTATGATGGAGTTTCATGTTATACGGTGTCACAGTTAGAGCTCGATTATCATCTACATCGTTTTCACCCTCGATGAACTCATCGCTGACTTGTTGGGCAATTTTTTCAGCAGAATACTGAACGAGATCATCCCATACAGGAGGAGGTCTTCTTGGATTTGTAAACGGCCCAGTTTCGTAACCACATTCGAGCCGACCACCTCGTAGACGGCACCCATCATTCAAGTGTAACGTCCCTTGGCTATTATATGGACGTCCCCTATTCATATTGTATCCACACAATAATCTGTCACCAACTGTCTTGCACAAACTACTATCAAAATCATAGGGGCAACACCGATTTCTTGGTCTAGCTGTTGGAATTTTTTGATCGACAGTCTTCGTTACAACATGTTTTAGTTGATCTGTTGCAGTTACAGGATTTTCTATTTGTTTTGCATTCATATTGCAGTTTCTTGCTGATACATACTTGGTCGTTACTAATACCTGTAGAGACATACTTAATTTTAATATCCTTATTTCAAATATATGTGACAAATTATACTTACTCAAAGTATACTGTGATCTAAATACATTTTCTAATATTATTAACACCGTAACAATTTTATATAACACACAAAATAAACTAACCGTAATCATTCTGGCAAATATGCGCATGTTTCCTTATCATAAATGAATTTCAATTAACTTTACCAAATGTTAGGTACAGATTACAAAGAAAAATGCCTTATTGAGCGCATGCTTAAGTATATTTTATTTAAGAAGCCAAGTAACAGTTCTCTTTAGCAATTTGTTTTCAATACCCAACGCATCGACGTTGATCAGACTTAGGTCAATCTTGTCTATATTAATTTTATCGATATCTATATTATTTTTTGTTAACAAGGAATTCCAGTGATCACTTCCTTTTATACTACTCTTTGATAACTCCCAGAGCTGTTTTCTTAATTTTCGTTTTATAGAACTTCCGCTTTTTTCAGGAGCATTCAGAGTCAAGCCACTACGTCCGCTGTTAGGCATGCTGCGAATACTCGCAGGTTGCAAACTGTCTTTGCCTTTTATTGTAGACTTTATTTCTTTAGACTTCGTTTGTTGGCTATTATTAAAGAATACTGGAGAAACTTTTTTGTTAATTAATTCCCATTCTTTAGCATTTAATTTAGTCTGAGCCCTCACGGTTTTCCCAGGTGAAATATGTATTACTTTCTGTCGAACTTCTAGCTTTGAATCGTTATTCTTAGGTTTTACAGGTTTTGTATTTTTAACCAAATGTCGATTATTTTTAATCTTTTGTTGATTGTATTTAGATATCTGTTTGTGTTTCTTTTTCTGGGAAGCACGAATTTGTTTACCTGTCAACAAAAACAAATTATTATATAACATAATTCATTTAATCTCTATAAAGTAAATATTAGTCACAAAAATAATAATTTGTTAATTTATTGAAAATATTTCCATATTAGGACCAGTGTACAGTAAAAAATTATAAATCAATCAGTCTTTAAATATTGAACTTTTTCAACTTCGATATTTTCGTGAAACGGCCTCGATTCTTTTTTTTCTTAGCTATTTCAATATCACGTAATATGCTGTCTATCTGAATATTGCCTAATCTACTATTTTTTGATAATCTCAATTTAGATATTTTTCCTTTTTGATAGTCTTCCAACATCTGATCAAACTTCTTTCCCTTCAACCCTGTTATAGAATATTTTTTCTTTACAGCCTCAATATCAGGATCATTCTCTTTTTTCTTTTTGTAATTTTCTAATATCTGATTCATTGTTGCTTTATCAAGTTTATTTATTGGTTTTGATTTATGGATTGATAATACTGAAACAGAAAGTTTTCCGTCTTTGTAGTCGTCCAACATATCTTTTAAAAGTTTTTCTTTAGAGCCTTTAATTGAATACTTCTTTTTTATATCTTTCATCTTTTTTTCTTCTAAATCGTAAAGTAGTCCAATAGTTTTCAGAGATTCGTTTAATTTTTTTGGATTTCTGAATAAAGATAGCACAGTGGGCACGTTGCGTAGGGAGGTAGTACTTCCCTTTTTTTTCATTTTGCCCTTAATGTCATCAAGATCCACGCCAGCTATCTCAAAATCTTTTAGCTTTGTATCTGGTAAATCGAATACTTTCTTTTTAAAGTGTTTTAGCATTTTTTTCCAAAGCCATCCGTGAATCTTTCTTTTGAATTTGGATTTAAGGATTTTTCTTCCTTTTGTTTGAGTCGGTTTATGATACTTTCTATTGTTCTTACGACGTCCTGTATTAAAGCAGTATTTATCGAAAACGGTACAATTATACGATCTTTGTTAATTATAAAATATATTTTTTAAATAAATTTAAAAATATTTAATTTTATACTTACGATCCTTCCAGAGACACATTTCATGATTTCATCGTTAACTTTTGTCATGTGAAAAATAACTTCTTCATTTTTGTTAGTCCATTTTTAGATAAATACGTATTCTACTGAATCCATTTCGACGTTGCAAATGTATAATATTGTAGATTTGCGAATAATTCAGTCATATGTTTTTATTTTATTGTGTAGTGCCATAATGATGTTCATGACAATGGTTTGATTTTTGACTGTTATGATATATAATCTATAAAATATCTATGACATAAATAGAAGAAGGTTGAGTTATTAAGAATAAAGTATATAATAAAGAATCATAACTGTTAATTTTTAATCAAACCATACTTAACTAATTACTTTTGTAAATTCGAATAAATTAATTTCAACTACAAATAAAAGGTTTTCAGTTCTCTACATATGGTCCATGTTATAGTTAAAACCTAAAAAGGTGCCTTTCTGTTTTTATTTCATAATGATCTTGTATGAGGTCTCAGCGTGTAATTGAAAAATGTGTATAAATAAATGAAAATTTAATACATATTAATACACATACGTACGTAGAACACTATAAACTCTTTTACTAATCACACTCCTAGTATAATGTAGGTAAATTCATAAACAAGAGAACATGCCATTGTTATTAAAGGTGAGTAAACATATTTATAAAGATTATGAAACACATTATTTACTATTATCCACTATTTAGTTTTGACCAGTTTTATATTGCATATTTGTAAAACAAATTCATATTCGAAAGTAATAAATGTAACATTTTTTTTTATTTGGACCGATTAAAATTCAATGAGTTGATTTACGTGGGGTTATTGTCTAAGAACACGGGCCTTACAATTAAAGAAAAAAAATAACGCCTGTTATCTGTTTCAGGAAACGTTCATAATCTGTTGTGGGTCTATTTACGTAATATGTGCACCTAATATAAGCCATAAAGAAAACGACGGTTTCAGTTCAAAAGAAAATAAAATAGAGAATAGTAACGAGTTTTTCGCTTCTAATGATCAATCTAGCCATACACGAAGTAACAGAGCGAATAATGAAATTTTGAAAAACCCCTGTCAAGGGTACGACTTCGATAATACAATTTGTGAATACATAAACAACAGGTTACTTTGTGGTTACAATAAAAATAAACGTTCTTCAAAGAAGGATGAAATAATTAACATGGGCAATGGATGTCGAATACGTGGGGAAAGACTGGAATGTGGGTATTTAGAAAAACCATATCTCAATCATCGACGTCCACCTACTGATGACTCATCCTCTGAAATAGAACAAACCTTACTTAAACTACGTTTCGTTAATGTCACACCTACAAGAACAAGTGTACTACCAGAATTAAAGACACAAATTTTTTTCAAGGCAGGAAAACGACATACCAGTTTAAGTTCCAAACAAGATGATACTACATCACAAATTACCAAACCTGTGATAAAATTGAAATATGTTACAAGAATCGCAGCATTAAAAAGCACAACAGGTACTACAATCGAACAAGAAACAGAAATAAATAGAGAACATACACGTCAAATGAATGTAGACAGTAAAAACATGTCAAAAGGATCAATTAGTCCTAAATCTACATCACCTGCTTATAATATTACAACAACAAATTTTAAAACAACAGCGAAATCGGTAAAATTGACCTCAACCCATTAGTAATTGAAGAAACAAGTTTTGTGACTAACTTTACTAAAGCTAAAGCAACATCTAATACTTTAGGTAAAACATCGTCAACGTTTATACCTATATTATCTAGAAGATCTAAATTATTGGGAATGAATGTAAGACGAGCTATATTTAAACATAGCAGAAGAAACCCTCGAAGATATTGTGTTGATAAAACAGACTCTGTTGTTTGTTACGACTTTTAATAACATTAATATTTATTATGCCCGTATGTTGTTTTTGATACAATGTTTTTCCTAAATATAGTAATGTAGCAAAAACGAAGGTATAATGTATATTCATGTTATTAAAAATAGTAACAAACAATAGAGTCTGTCTTATCAACACAATATCTTCGAGGGTTTCTCCTGCTATTACTAAGATTAAGTGAATTAGAATGGTGGATCCTTCTAAGTAAGGTTACCAGCATTCTGGACGGCCTAATTGTAGGAGGTGGCCTAAGCTCAATACTCTATTTAATGTGTGAAGCGATTATGTAGAATACAAAGCGAAATTTGGATTGATTACATTTTATTTATTGAATTATATTGTAGTTTAGTTTATGCTATTCAACATTATTTTACTTCGTTTATATCTCTCTCACCTTCGCCACTCAGCTCACAAGGACATAAAGGTTATGAATTTGATTCTGAATCGACGTAACTAAAGGCTAGCTTAGACGATGCGAGCTGCTAACCAGACAGTAGACAGCTACTCGGCTTGTCTACTCCTACGCCAGCAGCTGGGCTCGCCTTTACTGTCTACACGACACTAGTAGCTGCTGTCTAGTTTTGCGATTTTATTCACTTCTCGGTTGTAGGTGGATCGTATTTTTTTTTCTTAGTTACCTCGCTGGTGTTGCTTAGATGCATTTTTTAGCGATATATTCCAAAGAAGCTTTTCTCATATCTCTATTTCGGTAGTTTTTATTGAAACAATTCCATAAGTTTTCTTGCTCTCTGTATAGTTTCATGAATAAAATATTATTTCAGAAGACCATCTGGTCTTCTTAAATAAGTGTTATGTAGGAGTTGCTGGCGGGCGAACATGCGAGAGAAAACAAAAAATCTTGAAGTAACTCGGACGCGAGCTACTGTCCAACTCGCACGTGCGAGTTACTCGTAAGTAACGTCCAAACAGTGCGAGTTGCTGCAGTACAGCTACTTGACAGGCTGACTCGTACGCTAGCTCGCACTGTGTAAACTAGGCATAACTCCGGTCTAAGTTTCACTGGAGTAAGCTCCAGTTGTCTTTTTTATATGATACACATAACAGAAGTGTAACTTTCTTTATGCTGTAACATACAAAATCCATATTTGTATTCATAAACAAATAAATACCAAATATATAGTCATATGTAACTTCGAAGGTTTACTTATCGTATAATAAATATAATCGTATATTACGATACTGTAAATATTCTATACAAATGTCTTTCCATAACAAGAAATATTTCTGCAGATTGTGAATGGAATAATATGCTAATAACAAATTGCTATTTAATACAACTAGAAATATTTTATTTCAGAACAAATCAATTGGGTTTTCCATCATTCATCAATGTTATTTAGCATAGTACGCCATCGATAATGACTAGGTACTAATGACTGTTTTCTTAATGAAATAAACACTTATTGAAAGATGATTCAGAGATCACTTAATTCAATACAAACTAACTGAGTCAATATACCTGTGTTAGTCATTATAGAACTGAGAATAACATACCTCTGCGCAATGACCTTATTAATTAACGTTAAACTTTTTGTATAATTTTCTTCGTGCAAGCTTTAAATCCTAGTTGCTTCGGAGTATAGACGTCGAAGCCCGAGGTTCGCTGTCCTACTAGAGGTGGGTAGATCCGGTCCGGATGTATACATATTGTCGGACCAGCATCGATTGCGTTATTGACGGATGTACAACTAACAGCAATTCGGATAACAGTCCGACAGTATTGGCAACCTTGCAGAGGACCACATCAGAAGACCTGCATCCACATGGACCCGCATCCGAGGGCAAAGTGGCAGATCGCACCCATATAGATGATTATAATTTAAAAATGACCTAAATAAATTTGGTTTAACGGATCAGCATACCTCATAATCCGCTGCGCACAATAATCAGCTGAACTCATATGGGTCTTACAGACAAGAGACCTGGATATGCATCTTTAGATAGGGATTCATGTTAGGATGCAGCTCCGAATAATAATTGTACTCGGATCCACCTTTACTTTTTTTCACTTTTTGCGGTCTTTGCCATTTTTAATTGTGAGACCATTGGTCATGTCATTTGTACAACGCGAGCGAGTATTTCTTGGACCTACCTGGTCTTATTTTTTTCTATAATACATGGAGAAAATTATACGTCTCATTTCAATGAGCTGGATTTCAATCCTGCTTGTGTAGCACTGACCGCTATTCCACCATATGTCACAATTACATACTACCAGCTAACCCGTCTATCCACCTTGGACAAGTATTGCAGATATATTTTCCAATTCCCTATAAAGAAGAAGCCCAGGAATTGAACGTTTATGTGCCGATATATTAATGCATTATTGCAAATATGCGGAAGATGCTTAACCACAACACGTAAACTACATTGTATTTAATTTATAAAACTTAACCAAAAACTTGTCTTGCGCGAATTCATTATCATTAAATAATTTAATTTCATGTTTATTTCAATACTAGCTGCTGTACACGTCACTTTAATTGCGCGGCAACAAAAAAAATTAAGACAAAATTTCTGTTTTAATCCCATTTTCATCAAAATCCGATGAGCCGTTTCAAAGTCTACTCCAGAAAACTTTCAGATACTGTAATACTAAAAATTAAAAATCGATCTTTTATAATTATCTACACAGTTAGATATAATAATTATAAACTCGTTATTAGTGTGAAGCATAGACAAACGGAAAAAAATACAATATAATAAAACAGGCGGCTTTAAGCACAAATTAGACGCTTCATTTCTGTCTTGCAATTTGCATGAACCAGTAAAAGTGAACCATATAAACATAAACTTGGATCGTGTCAATATAAATGATTATCGACATTTCATTCTTCTGTCATTTTGGCTAAATTCATAGCATTATCGCTACGAAGCGATCCTCGAGCAACTCTTTGCTAGGATTGATAGATTAGGTATTGTATTAATAGCATTTTCACCTGTTATATTTATTTTAACGTCAAAAATACATCAGTACCTTTTTTTTCCGCGCAGAAACGGAAAAAATACAATTAACC
Source organism: Dendrolimus punctatus (assembly GCA_012273795.1). NCBI lineage: Eukaryota > Metazoa > Arthropoda > Insecta > Lepidoptera > Lasiocampidae > Dendrolimus > Dendrolimus punctatus. The sequence goes on from CM022544.1 coordinate 8,898,023, forward strand.
TGTGGCCGACTGTGAAAGAGGCGATAAAAAAACCTTGAGTTCTATTCCGGCATTAACATAAGTACCATTTAGAGAGTGGCAGCACACTGGTAGCACCTATGGCGTTACAATTGTCTATAGGCGACGATAACCGCTTTCCAACAGGTGGACCGTGTGCCTGCCTACTAAACTAAAATTATATATATTTTTTTTTATTGCCTGAAGCAGGCAAACAGGCGGACGCCCCACCTGATCAAAAGTGGTTACCGTCGCCTATGGACGTTTGCAACACCAGGGGCGTTGCCAACGCGTTGCCGGCCTCTAAGAAATTTTATAATGCCTTTCTTGAACGACCCCATGTCGTAGCGCAGAGGGAAAACCTCGGCGGGAAGTTCTCTCCAGATCATTGTTGTACGCGGTATAAACGTTCTAGAGAACCGTTGCGTAGTTGAGCGTGGGAGCTCCAGGAAATGGGGATGAACATCCCGTCGATGGCGAGCGGTGCGGTTGTAGAAATTAGGTGTTGGCACCAGATCAAACAGTTCCTCGGAACACACCCCGTTGTATATTAATAATTATTTAAAAGAAAACTAGAAATAAATTTAAAAAAAACACAGATAATATTCGTGGCTGTTGTCGGCAGGAAGCGTTCCCTAAATTCAGGCGACATTTTCTAGATGAATCACTACGCTAATTGAGTTTAGCGGCCCAGAGGGCCTTTGATTGTGGGAACTTCTATCAATCGTGTCAATAGAAATGATGGCAATGGGATTCCCATTTTTGATAGACAAACTGTTTAAATATGTTATTATTTTCTTGTCATAATTATGTGCGGTTATTTACCCATACTTCGGCATAAAAAATGCTTTAGTGTCAACGATTTATAAAAACTCAGTGATGTGTGATTAGATTATAAAAGGTATTCTTAAACAACGGATAGCGTCATTTTCGAACAGAACCTCAAACAATGAAGACTGTGAGTAATAAATATTCACTTAGAATAAATAGTGTTTGCTAAAGTCATTTCTTAAATATTGACATACAGATCAGGTTTCTTGAGGTCCGTGATTCCGTCTTGTATGAGACGTTAAAGTTCTAAATAATTACACAAATGTCATTTAATATTTTCATCTTAGTTGTTGTTTTTTATAATCTGTTTATTATTGTATCTGACATCTTAATATAACAAATATTGAAATTTAAATAAAAAATATTAAATTATGTAATAAATGTATAAAAATACAATAATTGTGTCATTTGTTAAATGCAATTATTATAATATATGAGTGAGTTTTTAATCATATTGTTTAGAATACCAAGTAGGAGGGGATGGTTTTGGAGGGATGTTTTACATGTAGTTTTATTTTCAAACAAGGGACATGTATGCGAGTCGGCTTGGCACAAATATGGTTGGCATATAAATGGTTCCTTTTAAAATACAATATGGATATTAAAATTCTTATTCGTTCATCTTCGAATATAAATAAAATTAAATGTAGGTATGCATAATATATAAACATGTACATTTCAATTGAGCTACTTAAAGCCTAACTATCGTTTTGCGCTATTTTTTATTATTACTCCAAAAATTTAATATTAAAAATATTTATAACATTTTGATAATTTACAACTCAAATCCTTTCATTTGACAAATTATCTGGAAAATCTCAACTGTATAGTGAATTGTGAGTTTTCAAGCTCCACAAAAGAACTCGGTTGCGTGGTGCCAGTCATAGACGTCTAATTAGACTAAGGGCGGGATAATATCGGCTTGTCTTTCTGCTTTATACCTCAAGTAGGCAGAAGAAAGGCTTGAAGATTACTTAAAACTTTTATAATGAACACTTTCTTTGACTAGGTCCATAAACCATGCGAAGTTGTGTTTAAAATACAAGAAGACAAAAATATAACGCAGACTTGTTTTGTGAAAAGTGTAAAATATAGTGTGAATTTTTATGTTATAAAGTGCATAAACACGTTGAAAGATTGAGTGCATAAGAGATTTTAGTTAAAATCAAGATGTAATTTTTAGAATGTTATTGAAAATGTCGTAAGTAACATCATGTTTCTATATAATGAAAATGTTGGCACTAATAACATACCAAACCAAATGGAATCAGGCAATAATAAACAGTGTGCAACTACTTCAGTAAATCCTTGAACTCATAGTCGTATAATTTTAGCTTAAGAATAATTAATAACTTACAACTTGTTTTTGTAAATAAAACTACAATAAAACAATCCGTTCCTAGTACAGTTAATGAGTTTGGCCCGGGTCATGTAATTAGAGTTTATTATATAAACTACATATATATCTATCTTAATATATATAAATCTCCTGTCACGATGTTTGTCCGCGATGGACTCCTAAACTACTCAACCGATTTTAATCAAATTTGCACACCCTGTGCAGTTGATCCAACTTGAAAGATAGGATAGTTTTTATACCGTTGGAACCGGTAGGTAGCGCTGAGATCGGGTTCTAGAATCCTCTTAACAACGGGGAGCGATTTTGTTTTTGTGTGTTTGAGTGGGTGGGTCCCCGGATGGTTTAAATCCACAATTGTAACCGGTAGGTGGCGCTGGGATCGGGTCATAGATTTTTATTTGTTCAGAGCAGGACAACGTCTGCCGGGGCCGCTAGTAATATTATAAAATTCTAAACATACCATGTCTGTACATTAAAGCTATTTCAAAAAACAACTGGAATGCACTATATAAAAGAAGGAGAACATGATGCAATTTTTTTAGATTTCTCGTCTGTCTGTCGTTATGTCTGTTTGTTCGGGATTCAAATAAAAACTACCTGGCCGATTTCGATGCGGCTTTCGCTGATCGACAGCTAATTCTTAGATTTAAACTCTGCGCTACTTTTTATCCTGGGAATCCCGCGGAAATTTTTCTGGGAATCATTTAAAAAGGCCAAATTTAAAATATCTTATTCTAATGTCAATTTTTACTGATCGATAGCAAATTTAATGTAATAAAATGTGTGATATTTTTATCCCGGGAATCCCGCGGGAATTTTCCTGGGAGCGGTTTATTCCGACACAGTTTTCACTAAAATGATAGCGATACTTTGTGTCCCAGGAATACCGCGGAAATTTCAAGTGAGGCGTGAACGAAGTCGCGGGTATTCGTAATGTAAAATATAATTATAAAATTGTAATTAAATGATAATTTTATACTTATTTAACAAAAAAATGTCAGAATAATAATTTACAACACGGAAATAAAGTTAAATGTGAATAACAATAATAAAATGCAATGGTAGGTTAGTAGCTCAAACTAGAGTTCCAATTGTTGTGGATTCGAATCCTAATCTGGAAGCAAGCACACACACCAACATAAGCTGTTTTTGGCTCAATAACGATGAAGAAAAATATCGTTATGACTACTGCACATCAAGATAACCGATATGTCAAGCCCGTCGGTCGGCCTTGAATAAGTGTAGCGGGTTTATTATGTATTGCCATAACAATGTACAATGCAATGTTAGGGTAATACACAATATATCAGGGACCTACTACATCTGGGATAATCTTTGCGTCAGTGACTAACACTAACACAGATGGAGCAGGGGCATTTATGGGACTGTTTATAACAGTTAATATTTTGGAAAAACATTGCTATTTTATATAATTTAAACATTTATACAACCTAAGCTCTCTCCAAAAACGTTTTTAAGATTGCCTTTAAATATGCAACAGATTTCAACGTGGTAAATCAATGCTGGAATCGTTCATTGTCTTGATTACAGGCTCTTACGGCTCGATCAATATCACATCTTACAGAATATTGACTGAAACGGTTAGTGTTAGATTGAATGTTTGATTATTTGAAAATGCGCTTGCGATAGCCCGATTTAGATTTTGATTTTTATTTGAAGAGAGCAAAATGCAGCAATGTATGGACGGTGGCGCCACTCGTAGACGTGTTGATTTGATTGACACTCACGATTTTGCAATGACGTTTAGACCAGCATTTTGGAATCGCGGGAATTAGAATACAAGCGTTTAACACCAAACCCTACAGCTATATATAATATCATCGCATAAATATCCCACTGCTGGGCTCGGGCCTCCCGTATAGGGGATCCTGGCACGCTTGTCCAAGGCGGCTTGGCAGGTTTGACACATCGGTTATCTCGATATACAGGTTGCAACACGATGTTTTCTTTCACCGTTGTTAGCACGTGGTAATTGTAACAATTGTTACAACCCTACAGTCTTTAGCTAATAACCACCTTTCAAACTCACCTCTTTATCAGCTAACCGTGTTTCCTACTGTGAGAAAGACTTCCGCTTGCCCTTCCTAAAGGCTGGCAAAGCATTGGTATCCTCATAGTAGTGAAAACCATCATAGGCAACGATAGCCGCTTTCCATTAAGTGGCCGTCTGTCTGTTTGGCGTATCAGGCAGTAAAATACTACTTTTTTCAGATAATCTGTATTGGCCTTCTCTTCTGCGCATACTTCGCTTATGCTGCAGCGGTACCATTGGATGAAACTCCCACATTCTCAATAGCTGTAAACAAGGACGATGAACGCGAAGAAAACCTGCAGGCAGATGAGTCCAGGTGGCGCAGACGCGGCGGTTGGCGTGGTGGGTGGGGCGGCGGCTGGGGCGGCCGCGGATATGGCGGCTGGGGCGGATATGGGGGTGGATATGGTAGCGGATACGGAGGCGGTTTCGGCGGAGGTTACGGCGGTGGTTTCGGCGGTGGTTACGGAGGTGGTTTCGGCGGCGGCTACGGATGGGGACGCTGAGTAAATTAGACAAAACACTATAACATTTAACTGTCTGTGATTCTTTTTGTTGCAATAAATATAGAGTAACTATTTAACAGTCGATTTTTTATTTTTACTAAAACTTGCTTGGTAAACTTTGAATGCGCATAACGGGAACGGTTTTCTGTGACAAAACTTTCAAGTTCTACCTTTTTATACAAAGTAAATATCTAAGTTTATGGTAATCAGATAATTCCCAAAGTCACAACGAGGAAAAAATATTTTCAAAAATTACTTTCACTTTATCTATTTTTGTTATAATCTTGCTATGAACAAAAAATACCATAATGTTCGTTGATCTCCTTTTCAGTTTCATCAGTTAGTTCTAGATATTTAAATATTAATATGGATTGAGAAGCACAAAAATTCTCTCAATATCATAATTTACTGGATCTTGACTGCGATGAACCAGTCTATTTCAAATAGGACAATATGGCTGACGCATCCATAAAGTTACTTATGGAGTATGGAGTAGCGTTATTATTTAATAATAATCTCTATTGTAATATCTCCCATAGCGTCCAAATGGAAATAGACTGTAGATTACCTTCTTCTACAAAAAATCCAGTAGACAGTTTACTCGTTTGAAGACCAACCAGGAACAAATTAAATACATTTTCAAGGATTATGCTACAAAATAGAAGTACTTTATAACAACAATGCGTTATTGTTAATTCATCACGGTCGAAATTAGTTCCATAATGTAGGTGGTCGAATTTATATTTCGACACCCAATTCTACTCCAGTATACATCTATATGTGTGTATGTCACAGATTATTTAATTATCTCAGAAGCTACGAGCCAGCAAATATCTAAAATTATTAGGTATCTACTTAAACAAATAGGCCTTATAGAAATCTCGCTAAGGAGTGTTAAAAAAGCTACCTCTTAAGTTCCTAATCAATTCTTATCTGTTTTTGCTTATAAACATGATTTAGCTGTAGTTTATCTGAAAGGCGTGCAGATAAAAGAATAATGAATAGTAAATATGTTTGTATCTAAGTAATATAATGCGAAAAAACAGAAAGGGCAAATATAGGTATAGTTGTCAAAATATCAAAACTAAGATTTTTAATATTTATCTTTTCACGACAGCTGATGTTCAGCACGTCATAATTCTTCTGAGAGCATGTTTGATTCTTGATAATTTGTCACCGAGCGACATATAACTAATTCAAATAAAAATCGCAATCTTATCTTAGCCATTGCTTAAACTAAGTTTTAGGGTTTGTTAATTTTGTCAGGTTTTGAACCATTAGCATAATTAAAAAGTGTTTATAACTATGGCGATTACTGTAAAATACGATAAAACATTTGTAATATTGAAAAAGGGGAGGAAAGAGAAATATTTAGTGGCCAAAATATTCAAGAAAACGTTTCCTCGCCCTCCAATTTATAACAAATATAATATTAAAAACTATTCGAAACTCGGAGGCCATGGGTCCAGAAGCTCACCGCCTTTATCGAGACCTTCTACACGCGAGCAAAGGCTGACTGATATTTTGGGCAATGCATAAGGGTTGCCATCCAAATTTAACGCAATCTGCGTTTTGCAAACGGTAATTTGTGACCCTTTATTATTTTATTTTTTTCTAATTAAACTTTAGTATATTATTTGTATATTTTAATTTAAGGTTTTTATGTGAATGGAAATTGTAATTGTAATATGTAAAATTGATTAAATTAATATAAATGAAAGATTCACTGTAAATTCCAGCTTTATAGGTATTTTTGACTTCATTGCATTTTATTATGCAAAGATTCAAAAATACCTATATTAAAATATAGCAATTAGTGCAACACGTGCAATTATCACGTGGTCATAATAATAATAATATACGTAGTGTCCTATAGTAGACTGTGGTGGTTATTCCGTAACACCGGCGCGAGGCGGTGCATCAGTAAGTTTTGTAATCGAGTAATCATGGATATAGGGAAAGCTATACATACCATTGTTGGGGACCACCCCCTCAGCGATAGAAGATACCTTTATATTTCTTTTATCGTGTAGCCATACAATGTGTATAAAATAAATAATATATATAGACGGCCCCTGTGGTTGAGCGGGCTAAGCCTTTGCCAGCCCACGTCACTGCAACGCTGAGGATCCAGGTTCAATTCCTGATATAGTAAATTTCGGAAACGTATTTTCTCCGTTATTTATTACGGTCTGGGTGTTGGATCGGCCCCAAGTTTTCTTTTATATATTACCCATAACACAAGCGTAACTTGCTTAATCTGGGGATATACAACATGTGGGTTTGTCTACCTTTTAAAAAAAATAAAAAAATACTTTGGGTGGGGTGGCACCAATGATATGGTTTACCCTATATGTACTTTTTTATTGCTAGCTCCTCTGTTGCTGGTTAAGGTAGAGGTGTTTTTTATATCTTTAATTTTCTTCCTTCTATGGAAAAAGAGCCCCTTTACTTTTTTTTGCAAAACTCTTAAATATATTTTACAATGTTGTTAGTATTATTATATAACGTTGCTTCTTATTACCCCATTTTACTATATATTTATCTACCTTTCTATTCCTATTTTTTTAATATGTATGTATGTATGTGTTACAGGCAATTTGATAAATCCGGTCACTTTGAATGAACTGGTCTGTATACATAATGTGGGTGCCAAGTGGGCAATATAAATAAAACTACATGATTATTAACACATATGAACTGTAGTGTTTTGTTTATTAAATGAGGTTAGGGCTTAGGGTATAGTTACATGGCACTTTTACTTATTATTTGACATATAAAATTAATTTTGGGTGGTTATAAAAAAACAAAGGAGGCTAAGGGCTACTGACTTATATTAAATTAGCCGTATAACAAAGTTTTTGATATTTCGGTTGGTTACCCATCGCCATTTTGTGGTGTCGTCTCTAGTGGTAACACACAATTTCTATGATACATGATACAGTCAAATATAATGCAGGTATTTGATTTATTTGAGTCCTTTGATTAGTCATTAGAAACTAACATGATAGACACACGTGATTGCTATTTGCGTTATTTGCTTTTGTTCTACAAATGAAGGAAATTTAGCGAAGTATTAGCTTCGTCTCCACGTGAATATTTATGGGCAAATAAAATAAAATCCGACTAAGATACGCCATCTATAGTAACAGCGTTCGATTTGTATTGGATATGGTACAAAAAAGTAAACAATTATTTTGCAGAGAAAACGTCGAGTACTATTTGGACGGGTTACATAGATGGAGCATCGCTGGGAGAAGTGTTAGAGTTAGAAGGAAACTATGTTGAAAAAAAAATGTCTTGTATCTTTGTTAGGTCGGAAGCTTTTCAGACCACCACATATAATAAAGAAATGCATTGATATTCATACATACATACATACAAATTCACGCCAGGTCCCTTGCGGGTAGGCACGGACAACAGAGCGCCATACAGGCTTATTCTTATACACCTCACTTGCTTCTTTTACATTCATAGCTCTTGTCACGCACGCTCGTCTGTTCTTAAGGTTCCTGACATCACCTTCTGCTAGTACATGATCAATTTGATCATGAAAGGTGTGTCGTGGCCTCCCGCGACTTTTGCATCCATCCACTTTTGCATTGTTAGCACTTTTTGCACTTGTTTTGCACTGTTTAATCATTCTTTCATCATACATTCTTTCCACATGCCCGAACCACCGGAGCATTCCATTCCTTACCTTCACCCCGACACTCTCTTTCGCATTTATAATATTAGTTAGGAAGAAAAAATATATTTGATATATCGTTCGACTGTGATATATTAATTTTTTTTGCCTTAGAATGCATGCATGAATGCACACTATGCTTATACGTCCTTGACCTTGACCTATAATAGGCAGGGTTACGGACAGGCATGTGGTCACACAAGCTTAAAAATAATGATTATAAAAGTGAGAGAAAGTTCCCCTTCCCTATGATTATGTTGTGATCCCGATGAAATCGTGTCATTCCCTGGTATACCTCACTCTGGTGTGAACAATGCATTATTTAAAGTTGAGTTATATTTGTATTATTTGTGTGTCACTGGTAAGTACTATATAATTTTATTTTTGTTTGACTATATATATACCTATTTATTTTTAGTAAATTACTAATATATTTACACCTTTTGTGGGGGTGCCCTTAAAATAAATGTCGGAAATATCGAAAAGTTGACCTAAAAAGTGAAAAAATTAAACAACAACAAAAAATTATGGACCTACAACTTTCGAGAATTAGCGTGCCACTAAAAAGAAATGACAAAAAAGTGCATTTGTACATTTGTATAAATAAAAATATATTCCGACTGTGGTACAGAAACTTTATGGGTTTATTCGTGTCGCAGAGTCGTATAAAGTGTTCTTCTACTCCAAAGTAAAAGACGATTATTGAAAAATGTATCGATACTTTTTATTTTTTTTAAACTCTAGTGTAAAACACATTGTGCAATTTTACTCAAATTCATTTTCACATAAAGTATTGCACTGTCTCAAAGAAAAAATATTAATTTAACGCCGTACCAGATTTAAAAAAAAATATTAATAATTGTTTCCATTGATGTGAATAATAGCCGATTTTAGAAAATGAAAATAAGAATAGGTACACAATTTGCTCAATCAATCAAATAATTTATTTGCCCAAATACATGGTGTATACAAAAAGGACGACTACATAACACAAATTTTAAATAATTATAATCCTATGCATGGGCCCTTTTTGAGGTCGAATCTGTTCGACTGACTTTGCCTATAGAATATATTGCATTTCGCACTTGGATAATTTTTATTGCCTAATGCCTATAGATTAATACAATGCAGTACCATTTTTATTACTAGTTTTAAATACACCTGTTTGCACACTATAATAAGTATGGGAGAATGTACTGTGTCAATGAGGATTTGTAACATCCGTTGATTAGTACTGTTTTACAAAAGATATTGACTATTAATTTTGTAAACATGACATAATAGGTCAAGGCTCTTACATAAAAACTAAGCTAGCTTGAAATACGTCTCGAATACACGTGTATTCTATCAAAAATTGGAAACTATTTTGCTGCTATAAATGATACTAGATAAACCACCTCACAAGTCGTATACTAGAAAAACTATAAAGATAGAAATTTATGAGATTTGGAATATTCTAGAAAAATACTTGTACCTATTCGCGTTTGATAGAGATATATTATGTGTTTGATAATGTAATTACGTAAGTGTTTCTATCTTCCTTTCCTTCCTATCCCTGATGACCATAAGTTTAAGTGGGTTATAAAAATGACCCAGACTTTTGTAGAGCATGCGTAGGGCCATGGGAAGGCCAACACGTAAAGGCTCCTTGACAAATGTAATGTAAATGTGGTGTGACATTGACCGACGATTATTCCTGTCTACGCCATATAAAAATGCTCCCAAGGACAAGCCCCAGTCACTGTAGGACTAATGTTTAAAGTGAGAACAAAAGGTACTGGACTATTGGGATGAACTGCTGATGGAAATAGGGATCTGGCACTATGGGCTGACGGTGACTCGTCACTCCCTGTGTGGGCCCCAATAAGATGCCGCACAAATCAGTGAGGCAACATGGGTATGAGTCACTAAGCGGTGTGGAGAGGTGGGCTTCAAGTTCTCCGAGCCTACTTCCCTCATTAGGCCATTTATAATTTTCATCCTTAGAGCTTGAATCTTAGCTTTTGCGATCTCCACTCAATACGGACCCAAGCCCGGAGTTAAGGCAAATTGGTTAAGGTAATGCCGATTAAGGCAAGCACGGAGGTGGGGTTCCGAAATCGGGTACAATATGTCACTTCTCATGTAAGGCTTCGCCACAAGGCCCCCCTGCGGGTTATTATTTGTTTAATTATTATGCTGCCTCTCTCTAGCGATCCAGGCTCCAGAAGTTTCCTGTCTTTAATCTTTTTTCTTTTTTTGTACTTTCACTACCTGTTTCCGAGTAATGCTTCAGTGGCTCTTTTGTTACATGCTCCTTGTACATATTGTCCGGTATCTATCTTTAAGTCCTAGCTTTACTAACATTTATTTAATTGAATCGACTTTTAAGGGATTGTATATCCTTTATCACAGAGCTTTAAGCGAAGTCTTGTTAAAATCCAGCTCAGCCAGATATAAATCTTTGACTCTTCTTGAACGTTGACCCAACTTGGAAAGTTACCTTCACAAAATAGTTGAAATGCTCTATACAAACATATTTTTGCTTTAAAAACAACGTCCCAAATATTATACGTATTAAACTAAATTTATACGTTTTCAGATAATACAAATATACACAACAAACCCGTCAAAACTACATAACGCACCCTTAGGACTATAGAGACCTTATTACAAATACCAAGTTCTTCAATTTTATGCCTTATTTTTATGTACTAGATGTTAAAATCCAATTAATCAATGTTGATTTAGGTCTATATAATGTTAAGCGTACGATAATTAATGCAAATATCAGGCTTAACACTCGTGCATTTTTTGTTTGTTTTAAACCAGATAACTTTGGAGTCCATAGCTGCAGTGGATAGAGAAATTTTGGACCCGGCACTTTTCTTAGAGCCCAGTCCTCCTATGCTGCCTACGAGGTACACAGTGTCACCACAAGAACGATGGGTTTGAAGTTAAATACCCAACACAAGCCAAAAACGTTAGGTAAATCACAGGTTTATTTATTCATTTGGACAACACAACAGATAACAAGCTATACATATATTATTACTCACTCACTGACATATCAACGCACTGCAAAAAACTACTGAGGCTAGGACCAAAAAAATTACATGTGGTTCCTGTCCATACTGCAGGTGCGCAATAACAAAGGATTTTTCAAAATTCAACCCCTAAGGGGGTAAAAGGGATCCCCCTTTTACTAGTTAGTGAAAGTTTGTATAAAAGTTCGTCATTTTCAAAACAAGATTATGTTTCTAGTTGCAAATAAATATGTACGTGTATGGGCGTTTTTTTTGTAAATTTAACCACTAAAGTGGTAAAAAGGAATAGAAAGTTTGCTTACTACTATTTTTTTAATTGCCAAACTGACAACTAGACAGAAGTCCCTCTTATGGCCGGGGTCTATATCTTACCAAAGTTCATTTGCTTTACTATCGGTTAAAATTGGACATAAGCTTCAGACAAGTAATGTCAAAATTCAACCGATGGTAAGGCAAGTGAATGAATAGTAAGATATAGGAACCAACCATTAGAAGCTTGCAACACCGGAGGTCGTAGCCAACGCGTTGCCAGCCTTTGTAATAGGATACAAAGGATGGGATAGAGGGATCAGACGATAGGAATAGGAGGGTAGGGAAGATGGGGTGGAGATGGGGACGGGACGAGGCCATCGGAACTCTCACTCATCGTACAATACACTATTAGCTTAAGGCTAACCGTTTTACGCCGATATTCTGTGAGAGCATGGTATCACACCAATCGAGTCGGATCTAAAAGCTATATATTATCTAGACAATAATTCCAGTATGGCTATATAATCTACGGGAGGGAAACGGCGAGTAACACCTAGTCAATAATAAAAGTAATTAATTAGTTAATTACCCCGCAGGGGGATCCTTTGGTCAGTAGTGAAACCTCGGATCTGACTCTGGGGCCCAAAGCAAGGCCCCCTGTACGGTGAAACCGAACACTGAACACGCGTACATTGCATTTTACTTCATTTTATTAATTCTTAGTCAGTACACGAATTACGGCCACCGCGTGTGCTCCCTCGCTCCTTTATTTTATCTTTGGTCTTTTGAATACACATTTGATAAATTTATCCTTTAGTTATAATTTACAACGAATCCCTAACGCTTTCATTGGTCCTTCGAGCCAACAGGCGGGACTTCATCAATTTCTTTCCTTACCGGTTAACGAATTGTGAGTGGTCTCGTTACAAATCAGCACTTTGGACAATAATCAGTGACACGTGTATACCGTGGACATAGTTTTGCAATCGAGTGTTAAAACGAACTAGCAAAAGAGCACCTTTGTGGCAATTAGCACTTAGAAGCAGCACATCAGCAATATAAGCAGCAGCATTCAGAGTCTACTGTGGAGGAATCAGCGGTAGGCCAGCATAGCAGAGCATCGGTTGCGGAGTGAGTCAACAGCATATCAGCGGCAGTCGAGGCCCAGCGGTATAAAAGTAAGATCTTTCCTTTTTTATATATACTAAATAGCAGCACAATGGAAGATCTATACTACCAACAACTCGAACTTAGCGACTTTATCCGTAAAATACCGATAAATATAAAAAAGGACAGCGCCGAAAGGAAATCTGACGACTATCTAAAAAAGCGACAGGAGGTATTAGAGAAGTATTGGTCGGAATTTAAAAACAATCACGTAAAAATGTGTGAGCATGGGATCAGAGACCATGCATATTTTATAAATGCTGAATATGAAAAAGCGAACAAGCTTTACACGGCCGCCAAAGAGGTAATAAACGAGCAACGCCTTCTTTTATCTAGCAAGCAAATATCGGCAAAGACCATTTGGAGTACTACATCGCGATCAGAGGAGGAAGACCTAGAGGAAGAAAATCAAGCAGGAGCAGGTTCATCAGGTGGTAAGCAGCTGCAATCAAGCATATTAAGAACTACAGAGTCGAGGGGTTCTACTAGCAGGCTAGACGATATAATTCGTAAGCAAAGAGCAAATTTTAAAGCATTTAAAAGATCAGCAAGTTTGATTGATGTGGACTCCATGTCAGAAAAGTGGGAAATGGAGGACGCATTAATGACACTACAAGCACGATGGGCTCAAATTGACTCCCTTCATTGGGAGATCGATAGCGAAATCGGCGGAGATAACGAAGAGTATGAGGAGATTTATAGCCAGCACGAGCGATCATTTATATTTTTAAAGAAAGCCATCAATAAAAAGCTGTGGAGTGTATCACACAGGGAGCACTCCACTCCGAAAATGGATATACCTGTATTTTCAGGCAATTATCAGCAATGGACATCTTTTAAAGACCTTTTTACGGAAGCTGTCCACAACAACCCTATATTGTCACAAGCCCAAAAAATGCAATTTTTAAAGGGAAAGGTCAGGGGTGAGGCTGAAAGAGTTATTCAGCATCTCCCTATAAGCTCCGATAATTATAAAACTTGTTGGGAAATTTTAAATCATCGTTACAATAATAAAAAGCTAATTTTCACTTCTATAATGAACACTATATTAGGGTTGCCTACTACGCAATATCAAGTCCCGGGTAATATCAAAAAACTACATGACGTAGCCCTAGAGAGTTTACACGCCATTAAAAATTTGGGTATTAACGTCAGCTCATGGGATCCGATTCTTGTGCATTTATTATCCCAAAAACTGGATAGCGAAACTCACGGGGACTATATTACCTCCCTGAAAAATTCAAGGGAGCTACCGGTGTTGCAAGAATTTTTGGACTATTTAGAGTCTAAATTTACCAGTCTAGAAACATCTCGCAGAAAGATTGATCAAGTACCGAAATCTAACTTTCAAACAAAGGAATGTGAAAAACCAGTGCGACGCAACCCTGGTTACATTAATAAATTCAATAATCATTCAACATACGCCAAAGCCTTGCACGTGTCTACCATAAGGTGTCAAATTTGCAATTATCAACACCCGGTGTTTCGTTGCACAAAGTTTATAAAATTGTCTAATGAGGCTAAATTAAATGCAGTTTTAAAATTAAAATTATGCAAAAATTGCTTATTCGATCACAATGGTAAACAATGTATTTCCGATAAGCGATGTCACAAATGCTCAGGAAAACACCACTCAGTTTTACATGACGCATGCACAAATAATATGGCACATTCCAACAATGCAACTATAGCGTCCAATTTAATTACGCAAGACGAAAACGTGACAATTACGGCACATACATCGCAAAATAAAGACAAATCAAATGAGGTACTATTGGCCACAGCCTTGGTAAAGGTTACCGCGATTGATGGCTCCTATCACATATTAAGGGCGTTAATCGATCCTGGATCTCAAGTATCTCTAATACGAGAGAGTGCGGCAAAGAAATTGGGACTACAAAAAACAAAATTTAACGGTTTAATATTCGGCGTCGGTGAAGTTGAAAATAATTGTAATGGAGCAGTGAAATTAAATTGTGCCTCAACTTACAATGATTTTTCATTCATTAGTGAATTCATTGTAATAAATAATTTATTAAAGGATATACCACATAAAGCCATTGACACATCGAAGTGGTCATATATACAAAATCTGAAATTAGCTGATCCATACTTCAACGTAAGCCGTCCTGTGGACTTATTGCTTAGCGCCCAAATTTATGGGATGATATTGTTAGGAGGATTAATGAAAGGAGACAGCTTATCGCAACCGGTATTGCAGGAAACTAAGCTCGGTTGGATAATTTGTGGTGGTGGACAAGCGTCATCATTTCAATGCAATGTTGTAATGAATAATATCGAAGATATACAAAAATTTTGGGAGATAGAGGACATATGCGAAGACTCCAATTTGTCCTCGGAGGATCAGGAATGTGTAGACTTTTACTCGTCAACTACTGAACGTCGGCAAGATGGACGGTATGTAGTAAGATTGCCGATAAAACAGGATATACAAACAAAGCTTGGGTCGTCTAAAGAAATGGCCATAGCACAGTTCTACAACTTAGAACGTAAATTTAGCAAACAGCCTATTTTAGCAGAGCAATATAAATCGTTCATTAGTGAGTACATAGCCTTAGGGCATATGGTACTCGGTTATTATAATAAGCAAGCACTATCGTGTTACTTACCGCATCATTCCGTGATAAAAGCGGAATCGGAAACTACAAAGCTACGTGTGGTATTTAATGCGTCAGCAAAAACGTCTAGTGGCTATAGTTTAAATGATTTAATGTTTAAAGGACCTAATTTACAGCAGGATCTACAAGGACTCATATTAAAATGGCGTCAGTACCGATATGCTTACACATCAGATATAGAAAAAATGTATAGGCAAATTTATATCTGTGAAAAGGATCAAAAATATCAGCAAATAATATGGAGACAGTCAACAGATCAACCAGTACAAACGTACAATCTGACTACTGTTACTTATGGAACAAAATCAGCACCTTTTTTAGCCATGATGACACTAAAACGTTTGGCCTCGGATGAGCGAGTAAAATTCCCCGAAGCGGCTAAAATATTGGAAGATTCATGTTACATGGATGACGTCGTCCATGGTTTCCACGATATTTCACAAGGACAACAGCTTATAGAAAATCTCAACAGTATGTTAAAATTAGGAGGTTTCACATTAAGGAAATGGTCATCCAATCAGCCAGAAATACTGAAAAATATTCAAAACTGCAATAAAGAGGGAGACCTTATATTTAACTTTAAATCGGAAAATACTCCAAGGACACTAGGCTTACGATGGAAACCTCGAGATGACAAGTTCACATTTCAATTCAACTTGGCTATGTCAAATACCAAAATAACTAAACGATTGCTTTTGTCCGAAATATCAAAGGTATTTGACCCGTTGGGATGGCTGTCGCCCTTTACAACTAAATTAAAATTAATATTTCAAAGCATGTGGTTACATAAAACGCATTGGGATGAAGAGGTCCCTGAAAATATAAAAAAGGAGTGGCTGGTAGTTTTATCGGATATTAAAAATTTAGAACAATGCGAAATACCACGTTGGATCGGTTACAGTCCTAAAGAAGTCATAGAACTTCACGGCTACTGCGACGCGTCGAATAAGGCATATGCAGCGGTTATTTACGTTCGCATACGAAAAGATAATAAGCAGTCTGTGGTACTATTGGTAGCTAAAACTCGATTGGTACCAATTTCAAAAACATCTCGTTGCCGAGATTAGAATTAAGTGGAGCATATCTGCTGGCAAAGTTAATGAGTAAAGTTATCAATTGTTATAGCGAGCTAGATATCCGACCGTACGGTTGGACGGATTCTATGGTGGTCCTAGGATGGCTGCAAGGTGACTCCAACCGATGGAAAGCTTTTATTGCAAATAGAGTTCAATACATAATAAAAATCATGAAACCAAATATATGGAGGTATGTTAAATTGGAAGAAAATCCGGCGGATGCCGCCAGTAGAGGGATATTAGCATCTCAGTTGATGAAAAAGACTCTGTGGTGGCATGGGCCGCAAACATTACTCTCGTTTGGCGAAAATCGGGAGACAGAGCGACCCATTTATACTACTGAACAAGAAATTAAGACAAAATTAATAGCAAGCAAGGTGAATTCTGTTCAAAATAATGCAAACGATAGCATAATAAAACAGCTTTTATTTAAATTCAGTTCATTTTATAAGATTACCAGAGTGATGGCATGGGTTTTACGAGCCATTAAAACATTACAGTTTGATAAGAAATTAATTAGGTCCAATAAGCATATTGGCTTACCCGGATTCCTTACTATATCCGAATTAAAGAAAGCAAAGTGGCTTATTATAAAATTTATTCAAAGAACAGAATTTTTAGAAGAAATTCAGTCATTACGACAACATGGTAAATTACATAAAAGTAGTAATTTATTAAAATTAAATCCATTTGTTGATAACCAGGGGATCTTACGTGTAGGAGGTCGTTTGAGTAATGCAGTCATGAGTATGGAGATGAAGCACCCTGCCGTACTGCCTTATAACAGCCGACTAACTACATTGTTAATTCAACAAGCTCATCTGTTCACCTTCCATGGTGGGCCACGCCTAACCTTATTTAATTTAAGACAGAATTATTGGATAATAGGTGGTAATAAGGCTATTAGAAAAGAAGTAAGAAACTGTGTAACTTGCAGGAAACATGAGCCCAAATTACAGCATCAATTAATGGGAGAGTTACCCGAAGCTAGGAGTAACCCCGCCCCCCCATTCTATCACACTGGAGTGGACTATACAGGCTACGTTTATGTGAAAAGTAGTAAAGGACGGGGCATTAAAACGACAAAGGGTTACATAGCCGTGTTTATTTGTATGGCGACCAAAGCCATACATTTAGAACTTATCTCTGACTTAAGCAGTTCTGGTTTTTTAGCAGCATTACGTCGAATGGCAGCTAGAAGAGGAGCACCACGGCATCTCTATAGTGACAACGGCACGAATTTCGTTGGGGCTCATAGATTCCTCCAAGAAAGCTATCACGATTTTAAAAATGAATTTGATGACACATTCTTTGCCGAACTAACAGATCTAAACATAGAATGGCATTTTAACGCCCCCTCCTGGCCAAGTGCGGGAGGATTATGGGAACGAGCAGTACGAAGTTTAAAACATCACTTGAAGCGTGTTATTGGAGATCAGAAGTTAACGTATGAAGAATACAGCACAGTCTTAGCACAGCTGGAAGCCTGTCTTAACTCCAGGCCTCTATGCCCCTTATCAGAAGACATCGATGACTTAAATATACTAACACCAGCTCATTTTTTGATTGGAAGATGCGGCACTAACATAATTAAGACTGAAAAGGATGCTCGAACTAGGTGGCATTTATCCGCTAAATTAGTACAAGATATATGGAAAAAATGGAAGTCAGAATACTTAACGCAGTTATCAATAAGAAGCAAGTGGCGAAACACTGAACAAAACATAAAAATGGGTGATTTAGTCACCATCCAGGAAGACAATCTACCGCCGGGTAAATGGATGTTAGGAAGAGTCACAGAAACTCATCCTGGTCAGGATGGATTAGTACGAGTAGTAACACTTAAAACCAAGGGAGGATTCATTAAACGACCTGTGGTTAAGCTTTCGATATTACCGATATTGCCTACTGCGTGTAATACGGAAGACAAGAATATTAATCAACAACGTGAACCCAGGATGGAATCGAAAACTAGAATCAGACAACCATATAAGCTTGTGTCTGTAGCGATGTCGTTAATCTTTTTTGTTTCGCTAATAACGTCGTCATATGCTGCGTTTAATATTTCACAATTACCTAATAACAATTCTCTTTATTTCGATTCTATAAATGACATGCAAGTTATTAGGGACCGATGGAATTTAATTGTATATTATGACATGAACCCCTACTGGCAAGGGGATAAAGCTGCAACAAAACTAATGGATTACTTAGAAAGACTATGTTCCTCGCTAAACGAGAAAAACCATTGTACTATGATATTACTACAATTAAAACATAACTATAAAGAGCTACAACATTATAATAAACTTATGCTAAGTCAACAATTTGAAGACGGGACCAGACAGCGTCGCGGTCTTGTAAATGGTGTCGGTTACGTCGCGAATAGCCTGTTCGGATTATTAGACGAGCGTTTCGCGGAACAATACAAGAATGACATACAACTTGTAAAGCAAAATGAGCGACATCTTGCTCAATTGTTAAGAAATCAAACATCGGTAATTGAAGCTGAATATAACATATTAAAACGAACCGAGGAAAATATCCAATCGCAACATAAAACTATTAATACTCGTTTGATTCAGTTGGATAATGCTGTGTCCACCACAAAAACAGAATTAGAAGCTTTATACAAAAACCAAGAGTTTAGTTTGTCGGCGATTACCGCTATCAATTTATTACAAAATCTAAAAGGAATTCAGGACATACTGCTGGATACCATCACAGATGTTTATCACGGTAAATTGAATACACATCTGATAACCCCGACTCAGCTACAACGTGAGTTACAGTTCATCTCCGGTCAGTTGACAAAAGATATCACTCTGCCCGGGGGTCTGTCTGATCTAAAACATATTTATAGCATGCTGAAAGTAAGAGCCAGGGTGTTAAAAGAGTACCTTATTTTTGAAATTTCGTTTCCTCTAATTAGTAGAGACAGCTACAAGATTTATAAAATTTTATCTGTTCCACACCAAATTGAGAAAAATATGATAACCGTTCTACATGTTGCGGAATATATTGCTATCAATTTAAGAAAGGACGCCTTTTTTACTATGTCGGTTATGGAGCTCCAGTTATGCCTACAGAATGAGTACTCATATTTCTGTCAAATTAATAAACCTATACAGCATTTAAATATCGAAGAAAAGTTCTGTAAGCTAGATAACTATAAAAAATGTACGGTAATAAAATCCCCTTGTAAAAATATATGGCAAGAATTAAACAGTCCCATGAGATACTTCTATTTTTGCTGTGATAGTTATGTGGTGAGAATAATATGTCACGATCAAGTATCCTTTAAACAAATATCTGGCGCGGGGATCATTGATCTCGATTCGAACTGCATAATAAAAAGTAAAGACTTTACTCTATACTCACAAGCTAAGCTATCGAATACCATAAGACACAGTTCAGAGCTACAGATCCCTCATACAGCCGAGATAAATCACATAGTGAACATATCGATCTCTCACTATATGCCGTATGAAGAAAGCCCGCTGAATACTTCTATAAATAAATTACAAAATGAAATAGAACGACTAAAATCAGCCAATACTGAGTTGCCTGAAAACACTCTGTCCACCCATGACATTCACCAATACACTATTTCTTATGGCTTGCTGGGGTTCGCCGTGCTGGGAGTAGCAATATTTCTATGGAAAAGAAAACGAGCAGCTGCTTCGGTGGAGCTCGCTCAAAGTGTAGAAAATAGTGTTGTGTATTCGCGAAAGCAGAGCACGGCTGATCGACAGCCTAGTGAAGTGACAAGTGATAAGAAATGCGACAAATCTACGTCACCTATTAAAAGGTGTAGCTTTAGATTAGAGAATTTAGATAATGCATAAAAATCTTGTATCTTTTGGCCCGGGAGCATGTACGGTGAAACCGAACACTGAACACGCGTACATTGCATTTTACTTCATTTTATTAATTCTTAGTCAGTACACGAATTACGGCCACCGCGTGTGCTCCCTCGCTCCTTTATTTTATCTTTGGTCTTTTGAATACACATTTGATAAATTTATCCTTTAGTTATAATTTACAACGAATCCCTAACGCTTTCACCCCCGCCTTCGTGCTTGCCTTAGTTAACCGGCACGGCGAGGAGACCGCTAGAGCTAAAACTCAAGCTCCAGTGGTGGAAGTGATAAATGGGATAACGTTGAAAGTAGCTTCGGTGAACCTGCAGCCCACCTCTAGGCACTTCTTGGCCACTCATACCCATGTCGCCCTTGTCTTCTATGGCATTTTTTGGGATCCATGCACAGAGTGGCGAATCACGGTCTGCCCATTTTTCCATGTTCCCGGAACATTGCAATGGGCAGACACCATACTCCCCATATTCCCAGACCCCTAGTACCACTAGCATTTTACCCCAATAGCCCGGTCATTTTTGTTCTTATTTTCCACAATAGTCCTACAGTAGTAGTGGCCGGGACTTGTCCTTGGGTACATAATTATACGATATAAACAGAAATAATCGCTCATCAATGTCACGCCACATTTACATTAAATTTGTTAAGGGCCCTCTTTGTATTGGCCTTCCCATAGCCCCACGCAAGCCCTCCAAAAGTCCGGACTATTTTAATGACCCTTGGTTTTCAAAAAGTAGTTAACATAATATGTTTAGTTGGTCAAAATGTCTTCCAAGGGCGCTGGATGACAGACATATGAGTGCTAAAATTGTTTTCGTAAACAAATGAAATTTGTAATATCATTAATAATAATTCACTCACAGGTAGGTGTATAACAATTTATTATACACGAACGACTCGATCATAATTAATAATCATCTGTTTTTTTATTGGGTTCGGTAGTGATTATGGCAAAAGTGAAACACTTTAAAAATTGTTATCTTCGCCTGTCTATACAGTTTTACAGAAATAGTAATTCATCGCGTGGTAAATACAAAGTAGACCAATTAGACAAGCGGGGAACAGTGTACAAGTTGTATTTATAAGCGGAACAGTATTAAGAATGCAAAGTAAGCAACACTGCTATTTCCCCTTTCGAGTAAAGTTCAATACAGTTATTTACATAACTGTCAATATTGGATATTTATATATGTGCTACTGACATGTTGCTGGCCTCGAAGTGCCTGGGACCTGGCCACTAATGCCGAAACTTAACTCGAGGTTGTTACGGAGGTATAGTCTACACCAGGGATGATAGCCGGCAAACTGGCAAATGTCGTATCTGGCTGTGGGTTGTTTTATAGCCCGACCTCAGGAATTAATAATCTTTCTCCGTTCCTGCACGGATAGAAGATTTATAAACCTTGGCAAGAAGGTATATCTATCTATTACTATAATAAATCTGTGATTGCTTCGAGTTTGAAAATTGTGTTTAATAATGTGAAAAAAATCAGGGGGGGCTAATTCGGACCAGCAGATAACAGAAGTTCGTTTCCGAAATTGACCATGCCAGGCATCGAACTCGGAGTCCGCGTTCCATCGAGTTCGGTCTTCGGTATTTCACTACTTTCTATCATGTACATACTTCAAGGAATTTGAAACCTAATGTTAATTCTTCTATATGTATAAAAATCAATTACTGTTTGGTTGTCGGGCTAAAACTAAAAAACAGCTTTAACAATTTTGAAGCAAATTGTGTGTTTATGTGTGTTTAAGTTGGTCACGGGGTGCTTTAGATTCACAATTGGAACCGATAGCTGGCGCTGAAAGACAAGATTTTGCCGTTTTGTGTGTGTGTTCCAGTGTGGTCTCTGAATGGTTCAGATTCACAATTGGACCCGCTAGATAACATTGCAACCGCGATAAAAATAAAAGAACTATATAGTTGTTTTATTTTTTCATAGCAGGACGATGTTTGCCACAGACACACTATTAATAATGAAATTCAAATGTTTAATCAATATTGTTAAGTTAAAATTATTTTATCAAAATAATAATTCAATAAGACGTTTATATGATCTAAGACAATAATACATAAATATTTTGTTTTCAGCGGTTGCAAAATCGTATGACAGTGGTGAATTAATGGAAAATGCTGAGACATTTTGGCCGAGTCTTCGTGCAACTTATCTTGGTGTGAGGACGGTACCACTCTCTTTCAGCGCGTCCGGAACGTATGGAGGATATTCTGACAACTCACCAGGAGTTGTCGCTACGAGCTACATGGGCATGGCTTCAGGAAATCCTGATATCATTAAATACAAAAATACAGGATTGGCCGGGAGTGCTTACGGAACATACGGAACAGATCAATCTGGTATTAAAATATTTAATGCAGGCGTGAAGTCGGGATGGAGTGGTTGGGGAAATGGCAAATGGGGGCATTACGGAAAAGGATAAGAAAAACATAAGATAAACGTCTTCTATAAAAATTTATATGTTACACTGATGGATAATATTTTATTTTTCATTGGATTAAAGTTTGATATTGTATAAGAAAAATTACCGCTTTTTCCTTACATGACGATCTCTGCCAGTTCACTCTTGTAAGCCACGTAAAAGAACTTCGTTCCAATAATTGTGTACTTTTGTATAATTATCTTCTATTTATATCTAATATTATAAAATTATCTAATATTATAATAAGCATGTCTATATATTGAAGCTATTAAAAAAACAACTGGAATAGACTATATAAAAGATGGAGAACACGATCCAATTCTTTTTTACATTTACATTGTCTGTTTGTTGTATGTTCGGGATTCCCGGAAAAACTACTGTGCCGATTTCGGCGCGATTTTCGCTGATTCACAGTAAATTCTTACTCTCAAAAGTGCTACTTTTTATCCTGGGAATCCAGTGGGAATTTTTCTGGGAAGTATAATATGGCCAGATGGAAAAAAAATCGAAGTGATTTTTTCTCAAATTTTATGTCTATTTTTTATGCCGGAAATCTCACGGGACTTTTCCCGGGAGTGGTATAAAGTATAAAAATTTGCTAATTCCGACACAGGTATCACTAAAACGATGATTTAAATTCTTTTCAAATGCTATTATATTTTGAATCCTGGGAAGCGGGAATTTCACGTCAAGCGTGGATGAAGTCGCGAGCACAACCTATAGTAATAGTAATGACGCCTATATCTAGTTTCTTTTGGCGGTCTCTATGGTCTAGTGGCATAGGCCTCATTGCCAATTCAGTTATATTTTTAATCTACTCCAGACTTCATGCATCTATTATAAACACTCAAATGCTCGCTCTAGTTGCCACGTAGTCTGGTCAAGGATTAGATTATAGTTAAGAATAAATAGTAATAATACTTTATTAAAAAATCACAAGTTACTAAATAAGTACAATGTTTAGCCCAGTGCGATTTTTTTCTAAATATATAGACAAATACATAAAAAATCTTTATCGTTCTGTGAGCGAGTATAAGAAATTCTAGGTTCGTTGGATTCTGGATTCCGTTTCTGAGGAGTTTCTGAGAGTTATTGTTACGTACTAACTAACTATATACGTTGGCTCAGCGACCTAAAGTGAGTCTTGGCCTCCGAAACGAGAGCACGCCACTTCCCTCTGCCTTTTTTTTCTTTTTGAGGCGAGGGAAAATGCTACCGATTTACGCACTACTGGGTCGTTGCTAGGGAACGACACACGTCTGTCGGGGGAGGTATCACTGCAGCAATAGTATGCTCTTGGCAGTGATCCGCCCGCGATCGACTTCAGCTCGTGTGGAGATTCCGAGGATGCTGCAATACCCACTAAAAACCCCTCCTCCCTGTCGACCCTGCGCTTTAGTTTGTGAAGGAAAGGCTGAGATTTAATACATAGTTACACTCAGCCGATCCAGCGCAACAAAGTGCCTGGAGTGTGCCCTGGGAGAACACACCCCCCTTCGTTAGACGGGGGTCGATGGTTCCTTGCTTACGTAGCTAGCTAAGGGCCCCCCGTAACGGAACCTAACTCAGGGCGGGAAGTAGTGCGCGTACCTGCCTCTCCGGGTGCCAGCTGAAGGCCAGCGACCTCGAGTAGTCGCATTAGCACGCGCTGCAGGACTTCTCTCCCTATCGCGTCCTGCGACCTCCTTGAGAGGCATTACTGCCTCGCAAAAAGTAACCGCAGCACCCCAGTTGTCGCTGCTCTGCAACATGGCCTTAACCAGGTCGCAGAGCGAGTCGACCGGACCTACTTGCGTCTCAAGGCCAAAACGCTGCGGCGCCCATGCGGCGCACTCGACTAGCGTATGAAGCGCCGTGTCGGGTGCGCCGCACTGCGATACAGATACTTATCGAAACACCCGTGTCCGGCAAGTATCTGCGTCGTCCTGAAGGTCAGGGTGCCGCTGGTGCGGTTGACCCATTCCGTCAGCTGCGGCCTGATTGCATCCACCGTGTAGTCGCCGGCCGCAGGGCTCTCGAGCTCCTGAGACCAGACAGCTATCATGGAAGCGGTTTACCGCTTCCTGATCGCCTCCATTTCGAGCTTCCCTCTGCCTGCGCTGTGTATTGCCAATTGTGGGCTTGTAGTACAGTCAGGTTACGTACTTCTTAGGTGAATCTTAATCTATTTTGCAAACGTAAATTGCTTTAAAAAATTAAAAAGTGTGGAATTATCGTTGTTTGTTGCATTATTATACATAATTATGAACAAGTGATGCCATTTTGCCAAAACATTTTGCAACCGCAAGTGAATAGGGTTCATGAACACTTTATCGATAAATACTGCGCATTTTAAAATATATAAAAGTCATTTGAATATCAATCTGTAAAACTCGATTTTCATATTCTCAACTATTTTATATATTATTATTTTACGTAATGAAGGTGCAGCGCAGCGAGCCGTATAAAATCGGGCTTGTACCAGAAAATTCTGCTCGCGTAGGTAAACTTCTAAGGGCGGCTTGCATGACGCTCCTTAATTTTATTTAAGAAACACTAAACGCATTTACCGCCCTTAAATACGATAAGCGTCTTGCACAACGCTAAATTTACTGGTAAATACGTTTACACAACTGTCAAAGTTAATCATCCA
Organism: Dendrolimus punctatus; assembly: GCA_012273795.1. Lineage (NCBI taxonomy): Eukaryota > Metazoa > Arthropoda > Insecta > Lepidoptera > Lasiocampidae > Dendrolimus > Dendrolimus punctatus. The sequence goes on from CM022544.1 coordinate 8,923,567, forward strand.
AAAATGGCTATTTAACTCCTTAAACGCGTTTAAACATTGTCACTCGTATGTCTTTACGAAATTGTCACTTATAAAAAGTCAATAACAGATTGTCAATCGTATATTATTTGCTTTAATTATTTATCTCAATTCTACATACCCATTATTAGTCCAAACTAACATGGTAGCGGAGTAATAAAGTTAAGGAATTGGATCCAGTAAAGATATTTTAACTAGGAAAGAATAAATACAATATTCTAGCATTGTACTCGACCTGACGTTCACAATGAATATGACCGCAGAGGCTTCAAGGTAAAAGTAATGCACCTAGATGGTAAAAATTAAAAGCCTTGGCGGTATCGTATTGAGACAGCGTGCAGGGCAATATCCGGTACTGAAGAAATTTTGCAAGGAAAACTTCCAAAGCCCGATGAGCCTGCAACATCTGATGGTGGAGATGCTAAAGCCAAATATGATATAAATTACAACAATTTCTAAAATTGACTGTGCGTTTCAACTCTAATGACGACAAACATGACGATGAGATTCTAAACAAGTTATGCATATAAAAGCGCTAAAGAAGTATGGATAGCTAGAACGCCTATGTTATGGAGCAGCGAAGACAAACTTATGATCTTTGTCTACAATTCTTTGATTATAAAAAGGACTCTGATCGTGAGATGGGAAAGCATATATCTTCTGCATTAAAGAACATTTCAACAAATCTTTTCATAAATTAATATTTATTATTCTTATGAAATTGTAAGTTATTAAAAAGTCAATTACAGATCGTTACTCGTATTTTATTTGCTTTATTTATCTCAATGCTAAATACCCATAAAATCGAAAATAAAACCGCACAGCAAAAGATCATTCTTCAGGTTGCCGCTAAAAATTCCGAAATAAACTTAACCAAACGAACAAAATTTCAAATGTCAATTTGAGATTGGCCAAGTAAAATCCTTTTTACGCAAGAAATAACTAACATTTAAGCTAAATTTCGTGTGTTTGTTCGATAAAACGTACCGCCACGTGAAATGAAACACATCTGGCTGTTTTACCGATGGCATAAATACATTTTACTAAATGACATGAGAAAGTGTCTCGTGCAAGACAACGTAAATGCATTTACTGTTAAACGCGTTTAGAGAGTTAAATAAAATTAACTAATTTTATTTAAAGACGATTGTTGTGCAAGCGGGCCTAAAGCTATTATAATAATAATAGTAGCAGCCCGCCCATAAACGTTCCCTTGCTGGGCTTAGACCTCCCATTTTCATAGAGGAACGGAACGTATACCCATTACGCTCGTCTGACGAATTGGCGTGTTTGACACACCAGTTATCTCGAGGTGCAGGTTTCATCCAATATGTTTTCCTTCACCGTTAGCACATAGTAGGTAATCATATTAATATGCTCATTAGGTTATAAAACTGCCTAAGTACTGTATGCTTTCCTGCCAAGATTGGAAGCCGCACCGTTTGAGTGTGGCACGCGTGCGCTAACAAATAAGCTACCACGGTTTCAACTTACCTGATTTTGAGTGATGACACGGTCTAGATGGAGCTCACTTACCTAGAAGAGACCTATTCAGTCGTGATTTGAAGACCACTAAATTCTATTTGTCCGGAAAAACAGACTCCGGCAAATTATTCCATTCTTCGGAAGTGCGCACCATAAAACATGAAACGAAGCGCTTGGACCTGACAAGCGGTGTTTCCATCATGTAACGATAGCGTAAACCTGTACATACATACATACATCTTCAGCCAAATTCAGTCCACTGCTGGACGTAGGCCTCCCCAAGTACGCGCCACATATCCCGGTCTCCTGTCTTCCGCATCCAGCCCCTGCCGGCGATCTTGCGCAGGTGCGTAAACCTGTACGTCTCGTAATCTGATGGTAAAATGGGGATAGGAGAACTAGCTCACGCAGTTCTAAGGAACGCTCCCTGAAGTGATAGAAGACCGACACTTTAGCAACCTTACATCTATGGTCAAGTCTGAAGTCCAGCTTTAAAAAGACGGTCATTGGTGACGAGCTTCCCGGCTCTATTACCAATTGATTGATTGATTCCAATGCCTCAAGCTGGTATTTAGCTGAGCCGTCCCAAGGATAAGAACAGTACCCAATATATAAATAAACTTGTGCTTGGTATATGTTCAGCGGTTGTTTCGTCGAGAAGTCTTACCTCTTCCATCTCCTTGAACGCACAACTGATGCTGGCTGGGTTACTTTTTTTTGACCTTAGAGTGTAGACGGCTGTCATATACGAGGCTATCTGGGAGTTAAGGAGATATAACCCAGACGTGTAACACAGATAAATGAGTTTGTAAGTTCTCCTAGCCAATTAACCAACCCAAGTCGTCAGGGAGTGAAATGATGAGATGAGGGGTTTGAGCCCCTCATTATAGTATAAGACTAACAATGCCATGTCTGTACATTAAAGTTATTTAAAAAAACTGGAATAAGTATATTACAAAAAGATGAAGAACACGATGCATTTTTTCCCTCCCATTTTTCAAATAAAATATGCATCACCGGCAGCACGAAATGGTGGTAGTACAGCTCACCTCTTAATTCTGCCTTATTAACCAGACTTTTATGAAATTTGTTCCAAATCCCCTAAGACCCCTCTATCTTTAATTAAAAAAAACTGACTTCAAAAACTAAAAAGCATAAAATAACTTATTTCTAAAGCTATTATTAATTATAATATCTTATTTTTAATATATATTATCTAAAACATCTTAAAGTCGGTGCTTAGTAATTTTCAAAATATAGTAATTTTTATGTTTTACTTTACTGACTTCAAGATGTTTTATAAAAATATATATTAAAAATAAGATATTATAACTGTTAACGGGTTGTCTGGAAGAGATCGCTTTTTAGCGATAAGACCGCCCTTTGTACATAAGTAGATATAATTTTAGTCTTTAAGTTCATGATTGTATTGGTGTACAATAAAGATAGATAATAGATAATAGATAATAGATAGATAACTTATGCCACATATAATTAAAACAGTCTATCTATCTATCTATAATTAATAATAGTTATTTTATACTTTTTAGTTTTATAAGTCGGTTTTTTACACGAAGTTTTTTTTGTTATTTGTTACTTTTTAGTGTCTAGCTATGGGTACGGCTACGAAAGATGTCGCGCGCCTTAAAAAATATAGGTCCCAAGAAACGGGAACAAAAAAGTTCGTAAAATGAAAAAGTACATAACAAAAATGATAAACATACACAGCGCGTATTTTTATAATTCGGCAGTCTTTTTGTTCCAAATTTTATGTATTTTTACGGTGCTCTCCTCTTTCAAGGCATAGATAATTTAACGCTTTGGAATCTTCTATTAGAAACGCATTAACTTCAATTTCAAACATACCTTTCGATTCCTCAGGTGGACCCAAACTTCTCAGCCTATAGAATAGGAGGCTTGGGAATACGCGACTGTTCCGATGTACCTGCTTTTCGGCTTTAATTTGTAGTAGTATGGACCTCTGGTACAATAATTAATCAGTTAGTACGTGCCTTTGAGGTCCCATACTTAGCTGACGCCAAAAACGCGTGGTTTCTAGCATGCACAAGGCAAAAATTCTCTAAGAGCCCAAGTCGCGAAAGCTTGAGGACGGCCCGCGCAGCCAACTTACATACGAAAATCTTTTGTCATCAAGCTGAGCGTGGTCGTCTCTTAGCAGTCTCGGTGGGAGTCAAATTTGTGTACAAAAATGTCATTAGTTGATTTGAATTTTTGAGTTGAAAATCACGCCTTTTCTACGACATCGACAGAGAGAATTAACGCTCTGTGGTCAACGCCCACTTTGACCCACCTCTTGCTATGGATCGTTGTGAGCACTTTGTAAAGGAAAATAATGATGTCTTTAGTGACTTTTTGCCACGACCATAACGACCGTGGTCGCTATGTGGAAAGGCTGACGGAGCATTTTGGGCGTTGTGACCTACTAGAGGATAGCGCCCTTAAACTTGTTTCCGGGCTCAAATCACCTTTAAATTCATCTATCGTATATACGAGAGATGATCTATAAATATCTGTAGATCACCCAAATTTTAAACTATGTATTTATTATATGTATTTGTAATTTTGTATTGGTAAGCAAAGGCTTCCATTAGGGACTCACAACGACCACGTTCACGACCGTGATTTATCCCGCTCCACTTGCTTGCCGGCGTTACTATCGAAACCCAAGTAGGAACGGTTATTCGACCCTCCTCTTGACATGGGTCGTTGTGTGATTAAAAATGATGTCGTCATAAATGACGTATTCGCCACCACCACAACAACAGCGGTCGCCTTGTGGAACGGCTAACTGAGCATTTTGGGTGTGAGCTACTAATGGAACTCCCTGAAAGTGTTATCTATCTACACTATTTCGTAGAAGACCCATCTTATGCGCAATTACGATTCACTTAAAGCAACTTAAATATGCCAAAAGTGTGTCTACCTACAGAAAAAGGTCACGCGAACCAGATTTAAATACAAAAAAATCAAATCAAACGAGAGATCAAGTTTTAAACAGGTTGCAGATTTTATTTATGCATATATTCACTTTAACGTCTATAAAATAGGCTAGACTGAAGATATTATAAAACAGTTGTGTATTGCATCTATTACAATGAAGTGGGTGAGTATCATCAATATTATTATTTTTAAGTCTTGACTAGTTTTGTTTATAGTATCAATTAACATCACACTTTTCATGATAAAAAGATATATCATATTTATCTATGATATTATAAAATTCTAAACATGCCATGTCTGTGTTGTACATTAGAGCTATTTAAAAAACAACTGGAATAGACTATGTAAACGATGGAAAACAAGATGCATTTTTTTATATATTTCTTGTCTGTTTGTCCGATTATCTGTTTCTGTTTAGTTTGGATTCACATAATACTGGGTTGATTTTAATGCGGTTATCGCTGATCGACAACTACGAGTAATTATTAGACTTAGGTTCTGCGCTAGTTTATGTCCTGGAAATCACGTTTTCTGGGAAGGAATTAAAATGGCCATATTAAAAAACCGAATTCCAATGTAATTTTTTTACCAAATTTAATGTAATAAAATGTTTAATATTTTTATCCCGGGAATCTCACGGGATTTTTCCTGGGAGCGGTTCGAAGTTGTTTGAATGCATAAAAATTTGCTTATTCCGACACAGCTTCCACTAAAACATTAGCTTACTTTTTTTAAAATGCTGCGATGCTTTTGTGTCCCGAGAATCCCGCGGGAATTTCAAGTCAAGCGTGGATGCAGTCGCGGGTACATATCCTATATATCCTACTATTATAAAATTGAAAAAGTATAATAATTTGTTTTTTAGATTTTTATGTTTGTCTGCTTGTTCGGGATTCACATAATAACTAGTAAGCCGATTTCGATGGGGTTTCACTCTTTCACTGTAATATCTCTGGAATCCCACGGGAATTTTCGTGGTGTAAAGAGTCTCGGTTGAAAAAGAAATCGGATTCCAGTTTAATTGTTATCACTGATCAATAGCAAATTCTCAGTTATAAAATGTATGATACTTTATATCTCGAGATTTCTGTGGAATTCTTCCCGGGCGCGATTTCAAATTTTTAGGAAACGTCAAAACTTGTTTTTTCCGTCATACGTAAAAGAAGTCGCGGGCAAACTCTAGTGTAGTTATATACATTTAAGACAATAATTTAATAAATAATAAAATGCGTATTTGTTAGTTCTTCTACCCATTCTATAATTACTGTTAATCAAAAGGAGAGAGTAATGAGTGAGGAGTGGTGTGAGTAGTGATGCATTTGGCTCACTTTCAGCTGTCGTATTCTATAATTTATTTATACAATAATCACGGTTTCGATCCTAGGAATTAAATTTTGACTTACATCTTTTTTTATTAAACGTGCGAAATATGTTATTAAAAAAGATCAATTTCCACTCTAATGCTGTTCTTTGGCAAATGATTATATTTATCAAGTTAACGTTAGACACGATACCTTCTTATGCACGTCAATCGAAGGCAAAGTGGAAGCAAGAAGAGGCAAGGGAAGACCAAGGCGAGCATACATGTATCAAATAAAAGAGAAAGTGGGTGTCGTGTCCTACGTAGTATTAAAACAACTGCCCTATAATAGAGAAGATTGGAACAGGCTCCAGCCACAAGAGAGTAGCTCTTAAATGATAGATAGATAGTCTATATTAACGATGGGAATACGATGCAATTTTGTCATTGTTTATTTTCTTGTCTGTCTGTCGGGATTCACATAAAAACTACTAAACCGATTTCGATCCGGTTTTCGTTGATCGACAGCTAATTCTTAGACTTGAACTTTGCGCTAATTTTTATCCTGGGCATCCTGCGGATTTTCTGGGAACGATTTAAAACTGCCAAATTAATAACAAACGAATTCCAATATGATTTTTTTACTGATCGATAGCAAATTTAGTGTAATAAAATGTGTGATATGTTTTATCCCAGGAATCCCGCGGGAATTATCCCGGGAGCGATTTGTAGTTGTTCGGGTGCCTAAAAATTAGATTATTCCGCCGCGAAGATGTGGCCATTAGAATACGTTTTACAAAATTGGTTTACACAAAATCTATAGTAGTTCATAGATAGATATGGCGTATTAATTAAATGTATTTTGATGGTTCAGTAGCCAAATGACATTTGTACGGAACCATTCACTGTGCTTGGACTATCAGACACTTGTCCAATTTTAATATTCTGGTTTTGTTTCAGTTTGCATTGTTAACGCTATTAATCGCTATAACAGCGATGGCAGCAGGCTTGCCTACTAGAAGAAATGTTCGGAGCCCTCACAATCCTGTTGTCCAAAAGCCTAGTGCGCCTCCCAGCGCTGTCAGAACATCAATCATCGCTACTTTATATGGACGTTGATTCTTGTAACTCACCCTAAACCACGTTGACATGATGCTTGCACGTTTGGATCGAGTATATTTGTATGGAATAACTTCATAGAAGTATTTCTTATAAGTATAATCCTTCATATAAGTATAATCCAAGAATTCTCCAGACGAAGCTGTCCAAGTACTCGGATTGTCAGTTGCCATGATACGAGTAGCAGTCAAGTAGATATCCAGTACTAGGTCCAAGCGCATTGGATCGTGTCAACGCGGCTTCAAGAAATCACACCAGTTTGAAAAATAAAGTATGATATTATTGCGCATTTCATTTTAAATCTATTGTAGACAGTATCTATACCTATAAATTGTCTTTATAGTACGAGAGCCCACAACCAAAAACATGCATCATCGTTTTACGGCGAAAACCGTATGTAATCGATAGATTACTTGATTCTAAAGCCGATTAGTCGGGCAGTAACGGTCAAAACCGTAGAATCCTCATGAGGGCCATTTATGCTATGTCAAAAAAAGGCAGTCATTATAATTCTAATTCATCTGATATTAACAAACCACAAGATTTTATAATTTTTTTTACGAAAATATATATTTTCAGACATTGTGCGCATAGCATATTCTGGCCTGAATGCATTATCAAAAAAGTCTAAAAATTTAGCTGAACTGTATTATAGCAAGCCTGCAAATAAAACTTTTTTTAAGGCTGTTGGGATTACTAAAATATTATTTTCAGACATTTTCAATGTTGCCTATATATCTCCAAAAACGTTTCGGAGTCACACAGCAAATACGCCAGTGTGTTGTGTTGAATTGCAACAGTATTTGTTGCGATCCAAATATATTGCACAAATATAGAGCAACGCTCATCATACAATAAAATCCAACGTTAGATACGTTGGATTTTGAACCTCACCGATTTTGGTTAATATGATAACGAGGGACGGTTATAATTTTCGTGGTTCTCCTGTAACCAACTACGAGAGTTGAGCGGCCTTATTTTGGACGAAGAATTAACATACACAAAAGGTAAAGTTGGCACGGTACGACTCGTACTGAAGATGTTTTATAAAGAAATCGGCGATTTCAACTAATACCATTTGCTTCCAAGAGAAAGACATTAATGATAATCTGAGCAGTGAAGAAGAAGTGAAACAATATTTTTCAAACTTTATCCCACTTTTCTTTTATTCAATTTATTAAACTTGAGTTCGACAATTCGGGTAAGATACAATGTAAGAATTAGACGGTTACAACTGTTTCATTGGCTTAATAAACTTAAATATGTCACAATCGGATTTATAACAATTTCTAGCTATGTTAACATATTCAAAACGGTCTCAAAACATTACGTGCTTATATTTTCTTCTGAAAGCTGTTTTTTCATATCAACTAAGCCAAATTGTAAACATTTTCTAACAAAATGAGACCAAATTCAAGAGGAACTAAAACAAAACCGACTTAACACTAAAATCCAAAAAGTAAATAATAATAAAAATTTACCGACTTCTTTCTACAACATCTTAAAGTAAGTGCGAAGAAAAGCATAAAAGAACAACAACAAATTAAGAACATAATATAAAAAAATAAACTACGAATTGAGAAACTTCTCCTTTTTGGAAATCAGTTAAAACGTTTTCAAACGGGCTGCTGTGATACTTTTTCTCATTTTCACACGGAGTTGGGACCGTATTTCCGCTGTCCCGTAGCCCTGGCATAATAGTCTAGTCAACAAGTTCAAAAACGTGAAAAATAGTGATAAAGGTCCTAAAAATATGAGCGATAGCTGATTGGATTCGGAATCACCTCTAGAAAAATGTTTTTGGAGGATTTTGGTACAGGTAAAAAATTGTAATTGTTATTAACAAAGTAAGATGAAAAAAATGGTATTTAGTTTTTCTTTAATAACTCGAATCATATTAATTTTTGAGCAATTTTGAAAGCTCGTTAAAGAGTAGGAAAATTCCGATAAAACAGTCCCAGCTCCCGGAACTCTTATCTCCATTGTTTATAATTTTAATTAGACGTTGAAAATAGGTCTCCGCGCGGGTATCTATTAAATGTTGTTTTTTTTTTCAAATAATATTTCACTATGCCTATTTTCACATTAAACAATGGCCGTAATAAACATAAGTTGATTATTTTACGTAAGTCGAGCGTCCTCCATCAGGCCTCACACGACCACTCTCACGATGCGATTCATCTCGTTCCACTTGACTGCGGGCGTTACAATCGAAAACGCAAATGGGACGGATTATTCGACTGACCTCTTGATACGGGTCGTTTTGAGCACTGCGTGATCGAAAATCGTGACGTCATTAGTGACATTTTTTGCGGCGATCATCAGTAACGGACTGGTAAGATACGGCCTAGTGTTGGGAAACGGCTAAAGGGCGGTCATTTACTACGAATATCATTTCGACTCACACTCTCACAAGTACAATATAACAGGGTATCCTGGATATGCGAAAGGTTGAGGATGGTACACCAAAGGCTTCTTCAAACTGATATTCTTTAACTCATGAGGATGCACCGGCTTAGGCAGTTTAAGACGATAATTATAACTTTCAGATTGTGTTTGCTGTAATACAAAAAGATATAATCCTATGAAATATTTTAAAATAATGCGAATGCATACCAGTAGCAGTTTAAATACTAATAGAACCACTTTTACACCAATACAAAAATAATAGTGGTACGGACACATGTTACTTTCAAAATATCATAATAGAAACTATTTTAATTACTGTTTAAACAATAATGATCGCGTTATTAGACTCCTTTTACTTCTACGGTTTTTTAAAATCTATGAGACTATGACGATTTAAAGAGGCCCTTTCACTATCCTACGGCGAGCGGAGCTTACAGGAATCAAGAGGAATCCTGCTCTGTATAACCGGACGCAATACAGGCTGTAACAACTTTAACGTAATGCAGGATTGTGAATGTTTTTGCAGCCGGTGTTGCGTACAGGCATCTAGCATCTAGGGAGCGGAGTAGACAGTGAGTCTGTCCTGCTTCCCGGGTACACTCAAGCACTGATGCGCTAGGCTCAGCGTGTAGCTACGTTCTAAGACTCACGCTCTTCCTACCATAAGCGCGGGGCACAAGGGAGGAGGGTGCTTTTAGTGGAGTATTGGCCTATGGGTGATTAAATCGAGTTCCGGCGATTGACTCTAGTGGCTGCGCTATCTTCAATGGCTTACCTCTCCTCGTTTTGGTCTAATCCCTAACAAAGAACCCGGTAGTGTGCGAAATGCATTTCCCCGCCTCAAAAAAAAGCGATGTTGCGTCCGGAAACACAGTGCAGGATGCCTCTTGAGTCCTAATAGTTCTGCTCACTGCAGGACAGCTATGCAAGATAGTGAGAATAGTAAATGAACTCATTTACGCAGCAGGCTGCCACGCCGGACAACGAATGATAAAAATTATTTGTTTTGGTAGACCTACTGATTGTGGATTGTTAAGAATAAATAGTAGATATGTATATAGCCGGTAAATTCAATTCTATGATCAAATTATGGCCATATATATATATTATGGCCTCTGATGTCATACACTAAATTAAAATTTTAAAAGGCTCACAGACTAAAAACCCGTTTTAGCCAGACTATAGCACACTATAGCACAGAAAACATGTCTGCGTATGCACACAACTACAAATAAGACAATAATTCGCTATCTCGCACCTCGTACGAACGAAGAAAAATAATAGACCTCTGTCTATACTTTTTCGTTACGTTCGGCATTCGTCGCCACGGAAGACATATTATAGATAGACCCTTTTCCATCTATACGAAAATACTATACTATAAAGAATTACCATTTAAAACTGTTTAAAAAGTGATTACTTACTGTAAAGAAAATACATAGCAATATATTTATGAAATAACATTTAAACCAAATCATTTTTTTTTTTAAAACAACCAATTTTAATATTATTAAGATAATAAGTCGATATATTTAAAACAATGCGGTTTCTTCTCCAAGTAGTCGTCTACTATAAAGTTGACCGCAATCTATTTTATAAAAACCGATTATATTATATTATTATACATGGTACCTATTCCACGTTTAATTTTTATAACGCTAACATAAATAGTCGAAGTTGTAAATACGGAATTACCCAATCGCCAGTGCCGGTTTTAGCATTACCGGCAACGTGCACATTTCCGTACAGCGCGGCGTGTTCCTTCTAAAGTCCGTGCAGTTTACACGCAGTAGAAGTGAAACTTCAGAGACTATACAAGTGAGGTGACCAACTGTACTCATTTACTGAGTTTTATACTCTTTTTTCGCATACCGTACTCTGTCCAAATCCTGTACTCTGAAAGTACTCTTAAGGAACGATGAGAAAATAGAACTAGACAAAAGATAGGTAGAAATCTTTCGGCATTTTAGAGTAGAACATATCCCACATGCAAATTCAAAAGTTTAATAGAAATTTCCTTATGTTGTCCAGGCTAATGCTGCTGTTGAAAGGATATTTTCACTAGGGAATGATTATTGGAGCAGTAAGAAGTTGCAACTTTCTCTCCATATATTCAATATACTCTTTGCAACTTTCTGTAAAAACATTATCTGCCGTCTCAACAGTCAAATTACATTTGACAATTAATATACAAAATGAAAGTTGTTTCAATGTGGCTACATTATTAGACGAAATCCTCATTTAGCAAAAAAAAACCACTCCGGAGAAAACTATGTTTTTTAAAGAAAATAAAGTTTTTATCGTTTACTCTTCTTTTTTTTCACCTATGAAATACTTGCAAAGTGTACTCTTTTTGAACAAAAAATAGTTGGTCACCTTACATACAAGCGAACATAATTATATCTACAATGCTTAGAACTACCACAACTGCCAAATCCTCCAAACTGAGCAAGTTAAAAATTATTAAAATGATTAGCTAATGGTTAATGTCTCTTTTTTGTTTCGAGTTTCAAATGACGATTAAACAAGTTTCACTTCAAAAACTTCAAAAGATTTCCAACTCTATCTGTATGAGCATTGTTTAAATTATTAAATATCTACTTTATCTCATTCTTTCGCAAGCTTAGTCATATAGATTATTTGTTTATCTCTTTTTAGTTTCGCTTTATCGTTACATCAGTTTTATTTCGATCCCAATTGGGATTGTTCACTTTTTTTCAATTTAGCTTTTTGAAAAACCATTTCGAGGCATAGTGTCCCTAATCATTTCTGTCTAGTTAAAATTCCAAAAACGTACGATTTCTTGTATTTTGTAAGAAATGCGTTTGACCTTTATTTGACCTTACTAAATCCAATCACGTGGGCCGTCTGCCAGTTTGCCAGGTGTAAAAAAAATTCTAACTATGATTATATATAGATAAAACTTACTTTTATTATTTTTGTATTCTGGGCAAAGAAAGCAATTTACACTTGTCCCTTATGACGTCATCGGAGAAATAATTTTAAAATCGAATTGTAATAAAACTAACGCTTAAAATACAAAAATATTCAAATTAGTATCTTATAATACCCTATTTTACGTAATAAAAATATAAAATCAGAGGGTAATTTTTTGTGAACAATCCCCATTAGACCTATGTTTAAATCACCGCTCTTATTCACTCCAATCTGTGCTGCAAAATGTAAAACTCGGTGTATCTCATATATCTTTTTAGTTGGAAGGATTGTCGCATTGTCGTTCTAATAAGACGTCTTTATTCTTAGGTATTTTGGCCCTTATTAAATAATTCCATCAAAATTACACGTTAAGTCAGCAGAATAAAGTTCAAAGTTCACTTCAAAAACTTCCCATAGACGCGGCGCTGCAATCGTCGTGCTTAATCCTGCCAGAGTAATAATTTGCTAATCCCTAAATAGATGTAGGTAATTACTGAATAATGGCAAACATTGCGTAGGATACATACTGGCACTGGCGTACTGGCAAACGTAGCGTAGGACGCCCTCCTGCCGGGTGGACTGACGACCTGCGCAAGATCGCCGGCAGGGGCTAGATGAGGAAGACGGGAGACCGGGACATGTGACGCGTACTTGGGGAGGCCTACGTCCAGCAGTGAACTGAAATTGGCTGAAGAAGAAGAATTACTGAATAATAACTACAAAATATTCCATAAATAAAGTTTTAAATTTATTTCCCGGCTACTTAACGAACAAAATTCTATGATATGGTGAGACTGCCACTTTTATTTGCCGTAGGACTTCTTTTACGACGCGAAGTCAACTGTTCATTTCACTAGCCAACAACAACAAAAAACAAGCAGTTAAAGCTTTACCGAATTAGCGATTAACGACTTGTTATTCTTGATAACTTGAAGGAGCACTCTTTTTTATATCGCTAGAATAATGCATTTGCGTATACCCTAGCGTCTCCGGAAAACAATCGCGCCCTGCCCTGACGCCGCTACTGCCAATAGTCAATGGTGTGTAATGTAGGTAGTTTAATGCAATATCATTAAACCATAAAACTACGAAACAAATTGGAAATGTACACACGTATCCGTACGTATCGTATCGAATTAAAGTCCATGTTTTATGATGTCCGTTATCGATCATACAATAATGTAAATTTCATTCTTAGTGTTTTCGGCCTAGCTTTGGAACCAATTCATGAAGTCTGGTATAATTTTCGTAAACAAATACATGCATAGATATGACGCCTGTTTCCCATGGAGGCAGACTAGGATCTCCACTTGCGACGATCCTGTTCGCTTCATCTACTTTCATTAATCTCTTCATACAAGCACGCTTGTTTAGATGCTTTTTGGCCGACCTCTTGTTGACTTGTTGACCGTCGCGATCAACCGGCACCAGCTCTACCATTCACAATACTGTCTTACACTTGTATGGTCACTACATTGAGTTATTTAGTTATGATCTAAGGGTCACTACAAAAATATAACTTTTAGCGCAAGATTGGTTTTAGAGGGGCACAATATTATTCTTAATTTAATAAAACAAAAATTTTCAGGAATGGGTCATAAAAGTATTAAAACAGAAATGAAACTATTCTAACAGTGTAACATAAAACATTTAAGTAATTATGGAAATGCCGTTTTAATAATTGCTTGGTGAACAATGGCAAAATATGTGCTCTCACACTAAGGAAGGAGTAACGAATGAGGCCAGCTGGGACAAGAATGGGTCAGGATTCTAGGAATTTGTGGATGGCTCTAATAATAACAAAATTGTTATAAAAGCTTAATATTAAAAAGAGAGAATTTTTATTTAATAATAAATTATAATAAAAACAGTTGATTCACAATTAGAATTCAATTAATAATTCAATGTACTGATGGAGCCAATACTGTCAGATTCAGAGTTTTTAATGGAAGTGGTGGCTTATTTGTGCACACTCTTGGCTGAGCTTGGATGTGCCTTGACCATCTGCACACATGTATGATAGATTCTCTTTCCGAAACTGCCATCCGCTCCTATGGAAATAAATAAAAAATAGATAGTTCTTAGAAGTGCAAATATATAAAACTCTGGGAAACCCGCGGGAATGTTTATGTCAAGTGTGGATGAAGTGTCACACATATCCTTGTTACATTATAAATGTCATATAAATGTATATACATTCTTGATATAAAGCTATTACTAAATAGAACAGGACACTATCAGTTCAAAATTGCTGAACACTAAAATCTTAATCATTGGTAGACAAACCTATGATGATGAACCCAACAACTCTATCTTTATACTTGTAAATGTTTATAAGTAAAAACTCATGAAATTAATGTCCAACATCTTGGTAGCTTTTCAATATTCATTTTGGCTAACACTATTTCTGAAAATGGTAATAGCAATTTTTTTCTATATTATTCTGCCATGATGAGATTTTCGGTTTAGTACAATATAAATTTATGGCAAATTCTCAATGCAATTGTATTTTGAATATCTTCATACAAGATATTGAAGTAGCAGAATTGGACCCCTGGGCTAATGCCCAGCTTTACTTCTATAAGTTTTGTGCACATACACCTCTAAGGCTAAACCCACACTAAATTTTAACAATAACAGATTCTGCAAAAGTTCATGGATGCGTCTGTTGTTGATAACATGTAACTTTAAGGGTTTATGTGAGCAAAATTTACAGATGTGAGGCCAGGGTTAAAGCAGAAATAATAAAATTAGGAAAATAAACACTAATAACTTACTAATATTGGATAGAGAACATAATATGCAGCTACATCTGTCACAGACAAATGTTGGCCAGTTAAATATGTATTCTTTTCTAGTGCCTTGTTGATATCCTGAAACATTTAAATACAAAATATAGTATTCAAATGTATGTCTAGTAATGAGTTCAGAACATTTAATACTCAGATGCCCAGTACGCAAATTTTACAGCGAAGGTATCCCCCTTTCTGCAACCCCTATGGTTCGGAGTTCTAAAAATATTACTTTTTGGTAAACATAACCCACCTATTTTTCACTAATGCTATTGTGATAGGTTGTAAAAGGAGCAACCAGAGACTAGAAGAGTGATTTAGTTTAGGTTAGCTTTAAACCAAAGGCCAGAACTGTCTAGTAGCCATTTATTATTTATTTTAGATACACAATTTATAATTTCATCTTTACTGGCCACTATTTTAATTATTTGGTTATTATATGGTTACTCTTGTAGTGTATGTGAATGTGCTCTGTTGTATTTTTTCTTAATTTTTTGATGACTTCACTGTTTTTTAGTTATGGAGTTTCTTTTGGACTTTGAAAGGATTGTTTAACTTTGGATCTTTGATATAACTGCAATATTAGTGAAAAAATATGTGAGGTTATGTTTATTTAAAAATACCCTTTCTAAAATAACCCAACCCACTCCACAACTCTGCTACTTAAATTTTGTGTATGAAATCTATAGATTTATCAATTTCAGGGTGTCTGGTAACACAATTATCACAAAGGGCTAATCTAACACCTAAAAGCATGGCATTGAATTTTTTCCAGATGAGTATAATACTTTATTGATATTCCGAAAATTTTAAATACACAGTGATATCTGATAATATAAACCTCTTTGTTGCTTATAGACATGATAATTCTAACACTAAATAACATGTCACTAGAATAAGTCATAAAGATTAAACTAACAAAGATTCCCCAAGCCCAATGCATAAATATCACTCAAGCTCTCCAGAGACAATAACAAATGTTCCTTCACTCTGAGGTGTATGTACAAAAGAGGTTTTCTTACTATATTATGTTACTGTGGATTTTAATGCCTATCCTCATCTGTGAGTGATGAGAGACATATTCAACAGAACTCACATCATAACCTACTATAACTTACTGTCACTAAACACACCATGTCATGGCTGTGACCAGTAGAGCACAGTTTTCAAGATTTTCATCAAAGATGATTTAGACAATGTCAAAGAAAAACCTGCATAATATTTCCAAATGCTGCCCCAGACTCATTCTTTTGACTTGCCTCCCAATGTTGTGACTATCTACTTCAAATTTTTTGCTACACAGGACTAGTATGTTATATCAAATGTCTGGTAGCTCTAAAACAAGATATGGGTGGGGTATATTTATACCACACATTTATATATTATGAACAGATTAAAACTTTTTTAGTAAAGGTTAGAAGGCTAAGACCGGTGCAAAAAGAAGTGGAGCACCTACTTCACCTTTGTGCTTATTTTAATAAGCACTCAAAGTTAAAGGTGTGGTTTACATATATGTCCCCGGAATCATAAGTAATGAGCGGGGGAGGGGGGAGAAAAACTCACCCCTTCTGCAACTCCTATGTGCGGGAAATGTATAGTTCCTGAGTTATTAATGTTTTTGTCAATCTAACCTCACTTCTGTTTTTCACTAATATATAAGATAAATAGTGAATGGTTACCAGTCGCTTCTGGCAATCGCCAGCCGCTGCCGGGGCACGCTCGCTTCGCTCGCTCGGCTCGTGCGCTTTGGTCTACACAAAACCTAACCTAACCAACTGTTTAAAACTCCACATATTTAAATTTTCGGATACATACAGTCTCCTATTTCGATAAATCCCGTCAAAAAACATCTCGGCGACAAAATTACCAGATCATTGTCGTGAATTTCAAACTTCGATAATTAATTGAATTATTTTTTCCACTCAAAACCAATTTCAGTTGTTATAAATAAGTCTTAAATATATTCCTAAACACATTAACCATTAAAATCATCCAGGAAATCATCCGGGGACATATATGTAAACCCAACCCAAAGTTAATTTTAAATCTCAAATAATAAATGTGCTATATACTGCGCCCCAAGATTGTTTGATTGATGATGATAGCAAAAGAAAACTAACCTGTAAGAAACTCCTAGCAAAAGTAGGATTCACCGCTGCTTGATTAGCATACATAGCAATATGTTCCAACCACTGATAGTTAAGCAACGTCTCTTTGCGACTCGTGTTCGAGTCACTTTTCGCAGCTAAACGTAAAACGATACTGGCAAAACCTTCAACATTTTGACTGTCTAAAATTGTCGTAAGAACCTGTTAAAAAAGATGGTAAAAATGCTTTCATAAATTTCAAGTGTTTAATTATCATTCACGCAATATATCATAAATAATATTTGGTATGATTTACCTTATCAGTATTGTAACAAACTGTTCCTACTGGTGTATTGAAATACTTTCCTAGCATTTTTATTACATCTAAATTACAGGCAGTCATATTTTAAGTTTTCAAAGTACAGTTTTGTGTATATATAAATGCACAAAATTGGTATTTGACACGAATGAAATTTGCAATTACCAAATAATTGTAAAAAATCAGATATATATAGGGCGTTCCACTAGTAACGCACAACGCCCAAAATGCTCAGTTAGCCGTTCCACAAGGCGACCGCGAGCGTTGCGGTCGTGGCGAAAACGTCACTAATGACGTCATCATTTTCGATCACACAACGCCCGCAACAACCCATGTCAAAAGGTGGGTCGAAGTGGGCGTTGACCACAGAGCATTAATTCTCTCTTGTCAATATATTGACAAAGGCGCAAATTTTGAAACACAAATGGCGAATGAAAAAATATCTTTCTTTATTAATTTTGTAAAATTAATTTTAATGTATTTTGAACAGCTACCTATCATTTTCCTTTATTTGTTATTAACATTTATTTACATAATTTATTTCTAATCAGTTTTCATTATTGTTGTCTTGAATATAATTATATAATTAATGAGAAATTCATTGTTTGTAGATATAGCTTTTGCTGCAGAATAATACGAAAGAGTTATAACTCAGAATTCAGAACTATAGATAGATAGATAATTCAATGTATTTCTTGAAAGTCTAAAGTGGCTTTGAAATTCTTCATCTGAATAACGATCAACTATATTTTTATATTGTGTAATCGTGGCCTGAGATCACGTTTTTTAGTATTACGGTTTATAAACTTAACGTCCACTCTTCAACTGAGCTAGGCGATTTGCTTTCTTCTAAATTATTACCGCGATGAAGTAGCCGATACCCAATTGACCCATTAAGGACATTTTGTATAAATAGCTATATATTTTTAACATAAATTAGTCAACCCTACACATTGAAAAAGGCGCGATTTTCATATCCACCAATGACATTTGCGTATGACATTAATGACATCAACGCCCCATAACCCGTTCCACTAGCTTTTAGGATTGTAACGTCCGCAAGCAAGTGGAACGGCAAAAATCGCGGTCGTGAACGTGGTCGTTGTGAGTCCCTAATGGAACGCCCTGATTGTGTATTAAGTATTGTAAATAACACAGAGTACTTTATATATACTGGTATAGAGTCAACAGTCATAATATATATACTAACGCACTCTATCGGTATACGGCATTATTCAACGGCAAAAACCATACAGGGGGTCTAGTGTTATTTTGATTTTTATATTAGACTTTTGGAAATTGCGGGAGTTATAATTTAACTCCTGCAACTCCCAAAAGCCTTTCCAAAAAATGATTATTTGTTAGTAAATAAAACAACAATTTAGCGGTAGCGTGATTTATTATGTTTCCTTTTATTAAAATATTCAAAGGCATATATTTTCATAACATCATTTGTATCCACATCTAATCTGGTGCCGTTAAGATGATGTACTTACAAGTTTTACCATATCTGGGCACACAACAACCTCTTTTAGAAGAAGCCATAATCCAAGTCATCAGAAAACAAATCGTTAGGCAAATTGGTGTTCAGGGTACATGCGTAAGTCCAACGTGATCACAGAACACTAGTAAACGTAATAAGCGAAGTCTTTGGAGTCCAGGAATCAAACAAAGTTATCGAAAAATAATCAAAACACAAAGTACATACGTTCACGAATGTAACTTGTATCAGTCGGAATGTCATTTTGGTTTTGACATAATTGACATCTTTGAAATAAGTTTTTGGTAAATCGACAATTCATCAAAAATCTATTAATTAAAGTTAAAAAAGAGCTTTATAATTTGAAAAAGGTGAGGACATTCTAGTCCTCACCTTTTACACACACTTTAAAATATATTTATTAACTGATATGGCTTGCAAAAACATAAAAACATATCAAATATTTCTTAAACAAGTATTAAAACAACTGCGTATAAAGAAACATTATATTCATTCATTTGGTGATTAATTTGAGAACAGTGACATCTACTGCAATACCTACCTACTAATAGAACGCCAAAAAATCTCTAAGAAAAAATAATTGTACTGACTGTTAGGACACTGGTAAATAACGGGTAACCTCAAAGCAAATTTTGCTCAGCAAAATCCTTTTAAAACTTTATTCAAATTTTGACATTAGCAAAATCAATGCCAATAGCACAGGGTCAGGGCAGTATTAAGATTTGGGTAAGCTGAAAACGAAACCAAAATTTTTTATTAATAACATAGTATTTGTAAAAAAATATAGTACACTTTATTATTTTGAATTAAAAATACCCAAATATTAAATCAACAGGAGTTTACATAAAATTTAGTCCTCTTCCAAGTTTATCAGTTCTTCAATATTAGTTTCATCCTCAGGAATCTTAGAATTTAATAATAATAATCTAAATAAATAACGGGTAACCTCAAAGCAAATTTTGCTCAGCAAAATCCTTTTAAAACTTTATTCAAATTTTGACATTAGCAAAATCAATGCCAATAGCACAGGGTCAGGGCAGTATTAAGATTTGGGTAAGCTGAAAACGAAACCAAAATTTTTTATTAATAACATAGTATTTGTAAAAAAATATAGTACACTTTATTATTTTGAATTAAAAATACCCAAATATTAAATCAACAGGAGTTTACATAAAATTTAGTCCTCTTCCAAGTTTATCAGTTCTTCAATATTAGTTTCATCCTCAGGAATCTTAGAATTTAATAATAATAATCTTATTAACTCCCCGTAAATAGTTCATGGATGACGTTGACGATTTATAATCTATATTCTTCAACTACAGATTCGACAACGTGATTACATCTCAATGGACATTTTTTTTTAATGTTGGGCTAGCACCAAATTGTATTTAAATATTACTTATATAAGTCATATAGGCAAGGTATTGAAATTATAGTATTTTTCGTACTATGGTTATATATGTAGTATATAGTACGAAGCATGAAACTGTAGTACAAATACTACAATTATAGTACGAAATCCAACCCTGCATTAACATCATAAATCGTAGATTTTTAACAAATGTCTTTGATTTGTAAAATCACCAAAGAGTACATCGAATATATAAAAAAAACTCCATTTACTGACGTCAGATCAAGATTGAAAAATACAGAATGCGGATTTGACTGACACCAGCATGTTGAAGACTTAAAGAATGTATGTAATATTTTCCTTTGTCTACAATTGTGCCAAATAAAAAAATAATAGCATTAAGTGCTAATGCTGACAGTTGTCATATTGTCGGAAAGTGCTCAACACAGAGTACTTTATATATACTGTGGTATAGAGTCAACAGTCATAATGTATATACTAACGCACTCTATCGGTATACGACACTATTCAACGGCAAAAACCGTCCAGGGTGTCTAGTATTATTTTGATTTTTATATTAAACTTTTGGAAATTGCGGGAGTTAGTAATTTAACTTATTTGTTAGTAAATAAAACAACAATTTAGCGGTAGCATGATTTATTATGTTTCCTTTTATTAAAATATTCAAAGGCATACATTTTCATAACATCATTTGTATCCACATCTAATCTGGTGCCGTTACAATGATTTACTTACAAGTTTTACCGCATCTGGGCACACAACAACCTCTTTCAGAAGAAGCCATAATCCAAGTCATCAGAGCACAAATCGTTAGGCAAATCGGTGTTCAGGGTACATACGTAAGTCCAACGTGATCACAGAACACTAGTAAACGTGATAAGCGAAGTCTTCGGAGTCCAGGAACCAAACAAAGTTATCGAAAAATAATCAAAATACTAACAAAATACATACATTCACGAGTGTAACTCGTATCGGTCGTCGTAATGTCTTTTTGGTTTTGACATAATTGACATCTTTGAAATAAATTTTTGGTCAATCGACAATTCATCAAAATCCAGTTAATTAATTTTTTACTTTAATTAATAATTAAAGTTAAAAAGAGCTTTATAATTTGATAAAGGTGAGGAATAGAATGTTTACACTTTAAAATATATTTTTTACCTGATATGGCTATGGCTTGCAAAAACATAAAAACATATCAAATATTTCTTAATCAAGTATTAAAACAACTGCGTATAACGAAACATATTTTTTTCTTTCATTTGGTGTTCAATTTGAGAACAGTGACATCTACTGCAATACATACCTACTAATAGAACGCAAAAAATCTCTAAGAAAAAATAATTGTACTGACTGTTAGGACACTGGTGC
This sequence comes from Dendrolimus punctatus, assembly GCA_012273795.1. NCBI lineage: Eukaryota > Metazoa > Arthropoda > Insecta > Lepidoptera > Lasiocampidae > Dendrolimus > Dendrolimus punctatus. Next base: position 8,945,238 of record CM022544.1, read on the forward strand.
TCAGAATTTTTTTGTTATAAACACCAAAATATACAATTTTAAAAACTATCCTGAAAATAATCTAGTTATTCCTGCAAATACTAAAGCTTCTTTGTCTACTCAAATTCTGATTATGTGCTACCTGTTCCAGAGAGGAGTTCCAGTAGGAATATGAAAACAAGAAAATAATTAGGAAATATTTTATGTTCTGTTATTCGTGAATTACAATTCGCCTACATGTTGACTTTATGCCACAATTATTTCCGTATTTGCCCCAATAATAAGAATGTGGGACAACATTTCAGTAAAAAGAAATTCGCGTTTGGCGTTTTCATTCTTGTGCTGGTTGTTGTTTTATGGGTAGTTTCAGCAGAGTTTACAAAAGTAAGAAATTCGTATTATAATCCTATTTAGTTTACATGCAAACAAAAGTTCTAACTTCAATGGTATTGTTGCAGTATTTATATGACGTAAAACATTTGGAGAGGCCTTTCCTGGTGACCTATGTGAGGAGTTCGCTTCTGTTTATTTATTTGATAGTGTTATGCTTTTCACCTCCAACGCGCGACCCGTGCCGGCCAGCTGATTACACAGTAAGTTTACTATAAGAAAGTTATCAGAACAGATGTTTTAATAAATGCATTTCTTAAACTTGTTATTCAGTTAGACGATTTACCCATATAATGATAATATTATATAAGATATATGTTAATGAATCAATTTATTTTTTACATTTAAATACTAACAGTAACCTAGGTTATAAATGAATTAATATAAGCTATGTAACAAATTGGTCCTAGAGGAAAACAGGCCAAAAGGACTGGCTACTTTACCACATTGAACACATATGTGCTACATTCCATTTGTTCGCTGTTTGCCAGCTTTGGAATAAAAAACTTGAGATCATCTTAGTATTTGAATAATGTTAATGTTAGCTTCTTCAATGCTATTCGATGCAATTCAATTGTGTTGTGTTTTTATTATTATTTTATGTTTTAATTACTTGTTTGGCAGTTTAAATATATAAGCTGCTATAAAATGAAGATTAAAAAAATAGATTTACAATAAATATTACTAAACATTTTAAACAGTGGACATTAGGAAATTGTCTTGTTTTACATCTATACTATTTGTATGAATAAAACCTCTTTGTTATAATTATCTTTTTAGATTAGATGTAATACTTATCTGCTATTAAATATTTAAATTTAAAATAAAATATGAAGATATTTGTTTGGTTACAGCAATTACTGGAGCCTGGAGCTGAAACAGATGATGAAAATTACTTCACTGAGTCTGGGAATAGTTTGGTGAGTTAACAATCTTTAATCAAAAATAGTTAATATTAAATGTTTATGATATACCAACTAATTACTTTTACATACACAATTGCATATCATATTTTTTTTCTTTTTATTATAATATGATTTGAAATCATATCAGGTTTTAGTTATACATACATAATTCACATCAGGTCCCTTGCGGGGTAGGCACGAACAACAGAGCGCCATTCAGGCTTATTCTTACACAGCTCACTTGCTTCTTTGACATTCATAGATCTTGTCATGCACGCTCGTCTGTTCTTAAGGCTCCTGGTTGTGGTTATTATTTTATTAAATATCTATTGTAGGGTGATTCAACATTTGTGCCTGTACGTGCCGGCGAGACAACTGACAGTGATGATGCCACTCCAAGAGCTGTACGGTTTAACAAAGTGGCTGAGGTGAGCTGTTTTAACTATTGTATAAATCAAACACATTTATAATACTGTTATTTTTATATAAGGCCACACAAACAAATTAACATTGATATTTCTCACCAATCTGATAATTTTACTACAATTTGACTAGTCATACTTGGCTACAGCATGAAAATAAATATTTTTCAATGGCTGATATGCACTCCATTAAAATTGTAGACCAAAGAAGTACTTGCTTGAAATCATGAGGGATGATATGTGTGCTATATAGTTTAATAACTGTGATAGTAGTAGATAATAAGCATGTTTTATTCTATACATATGAGAATGAATTAGGAAATCACCCAAGTGCGTGTGTGTGATAGCGTCCTTAAAGAGTAAACAAGAATGGGGATTGTTCACAAAAATTACCCTTGGATTTTATATTTTTATTACGTAAGATAGGTTATTTTAAGATGCTAATTTGAATATTTTTGTATTTTAAGTATTAGTTTTTATTTATAATTCGATTTTAAAATTATTTCTCCGATGACATGATAAGGGACAAGTTTACATTGATTTATTTGCTTAGAAAACAAAAATAATAAAAGTAAGCTTTATCTATATATAATAGTAGTATAGTAATCTGTGCTACTATTTAAATGTCACTGTCATTACTGATTACGTACAGGGCGTTCCATTAGGGACTCACAACGACCACGTTCACGACCGCGATTTTTGCCGTTCCACTTGCTTGCGGACGTTACAATCCTAAAAGCTAGTGGAACGGGTTATGGGGCGTTGATGTCATTAATGTCATACGCAAACGTCATTGGTTAATATGAAAATCGCGCCTTTTTCAAAGTGTAGGGTTGACTGATTTATGTTAAAAGACATATTATTTCAGATATTAAAATAAAATGTCCTTAATTGGTTCAATTGGGTATCGACTACGTCATCGCGGTAATGATTCAGAGGAAAGCAATTCGTCTAGCTCAGATGAAGAGTGGGGGGGATAATTTTAGAAAAACGTAATACTAAAAAACGTGATCTCCGGCCACGTATTACACAATATGAAATTAATGTAGTCGATCGTTATTCAGATGAAGAATTTAAAAGCCACTTTAGACTATCAAGAAATACATTTAATTATCTACACAAATTAATACAGAAAGACTTAGTTCGTCGTATTGCAGGATGTCCCACAATCCCTTCTCGCCAACAATTGATGATTGCTATTTGGAAAATGGCTACAATGGATTCTTATAGATCAGTTTGTGACCGATTTAACGTAGGACGAGCCACTGCTGTAAGAGCTGTGCGTCGAGTTTGTTACGCTTTATTTATAAGAGCCTCAAGTTTTATCCGTGCAGGAACGGAGAAAGAATACAATTTCCTGCGGCCCGGCGGCCTGTCGTAAGAGGCGACAAAACAACCCACAGCCAGGTGGTAGGGCATTTGCCCGACTGGATGGCTACCACCGCTGGTCTAGAGTATGTCGCCATAACAACCTTGTGTTGTGTTCCGGCATTAGTGACCAGGTTCCAGGCTCCCTAAAGAGAGCAGCAGTGCATTCGTAGCACCTTTGGTGTTGCAAATGTCCATAGGCGATGGTAACCGCTGTCCATCAAGTGGGCCGTCTGCCTGTCTGCTGAACTCCTGCAATAAAAAAATAAAAAAAAAAAAAAGTTTTATACAATGGCCTAAGGAAGATCGTGCTATTGATGTGATGTGTGGATTTGAAAGAGCAAGTGGCTTTCCTAAAATAATCGGAGCTATTGATGGGACTCATATTCGTATAAATGCTCCAAAACTAAATCCAGCAGATTATGTTAACAGGAAAGGATTCCATTCTATTCAATTACAGCTTGTGTGTGATCATAAGACTTTGATAACACATTGTTATGTTGGCCATCCTGGATCTGTTCATGATCAAAGAGTTTTTCGGTTATCTGAAATTGCAGGTTACTTAAATGAAGATGTTGCGTTCCCAGAAAATAGTCATATTCTAGGCGATGCCGCATATGAAATACATCAGCATTTACTAACTCCTTATCGAGATAATGGACACTTAAGTGAGAGGCAAAAAAAATATAATTATCATCATTCAGCTGCTAGAGTGACCGTTGAAAGATGTATTGGTTTATTAAAAGGACGAATGAGGAGCTTGTTACATTGTCTACCAATGACGCGGGTAGATTTAATGGCAGAGTACATTGTTGCATGTTGTATCATTCATAACATTTGTACTTTACGAGAAGATGAGATAATGGTTGTCACTGTACCTGAATCTAATCAACTAAATAATGGAAACTATTCGCGTGAAGGAAGGCAAAATACTGGAATACTTAAAAGAGATTTTGTAATGAATTCATTGTAATGCCTATCCTACGCATTATAGCATACACACACTCCTTAAGGGCATATGGTAGTTAAGTATTTAATGCATTATTCGGGAGGCGAAATTGTTAATCGCGACTCTACCTAATGTAGTTAAAGTATTATTGTCCTATTGTACTCGTTTACGGCCGCTCGGGAGCGTCATTAGCCATGTGTTGCGGATTATAAGTACAAGCTAATTCTCGGAAATTATGTCAACGTTGGCGGACGGGCACATTTGCATTTGTGAAGTATAAAACGATGGCTTGATTGAGAGAGGAGTCAGTTGAGCTACAACTACGATCTAGGCGTGACGTGTGTACATTCGGGAATCTAACAGTGACGGACTTTGCGCATTTTATTTAATTTAATTACCGTCCTTATTACGTTTGGATTTGTTACGTTCGGTTATATTTGTACCTGTATTATACGTGTTTGTATAGTTCTAATAAACTCTATAATAATTCTAACGGCATTTCGTAACAATACTTTGATTATTATAAAGATGTGGCTTTCTAGGAAAATAAAAATTTGACAATTAATAAAAATATTTTATTTACTTAAACCTAAAACTTACTATTTACTAAAATAAAATACAAAAAAATAATTATAATATCGAGACTTATTTATCAGCTAACTTTTCTAAAACTGCAAGTAATTTCTTATCCATGTCAATTCGCTCTTTGTGCCTTTTTATTTTATTTTGCTCGTGTTCTTCTTTTTGCTTTAATCTTTTTGCGAGTAAAGATGTTATGGTAGGTTTTCTCGATCCTGAAATGAGATTTAATTTTTACAGTCTTTTGGTTACAAATAAAATTATCTGATTATAACCTACCTATAACGTCTAGAGCATGAAATAATTTGGGCAATATTCTATCTTATCAGTACCTAGTCAATTTTAGTACCTAAATTATAAACAAAGCGAATTTATCCATGATATTTTAATATATATATAATATGGATATAATAAGAGTATGTTTCTTATGAGCAGTGATTTTTAAAGTTATGTACCAAGGGTGTCTAGCGGAATTTAAAGTATAAATATTCTAACCGTCGACATAACAGGTTTTTAATTGTTCGTTTAGGTTCTTTTAATCAAATAATTGTTATTTTAACAAGGTGTTAAAGCACTTGATTATAAAAATACAGTCATTACTATTAGAGTAATTATCATATGTACATACATACATAACTTCACGCCAGGTCCCTTGCGGGGTAGGCACGAACAACAGAGCGCCACACAGGGCCATTCTTACATACCTCACTTGCTTCTTTGACATTCATAGCTCTTGTCATATATAATTATCATATGTAATGTTGACTAAAAGCGTAGTAAACAAAGCAACCTGATACCTGCACGATGTTCGATAAAATACTAAAAATTACTCTTGATATACTCGTAATATGGAAGTTGCTAGACTTTAGATGAATTTGCGAAAGTGGCGCCCCTGTTATTTTGTACTATATTTGGCCATACTCTGTCAACTTACTTAATGAACATTCACCATCTGAATCACCTATACTACTATTGTTCCTTTCGTCTTGCTTAGTTAAGAGACCTGTGGATGATGCAACAGCAACTGGACTGCACCACGCCTTTTTGGCAAAAAGTTCCTCCATTATCTAAAACAAGTTATAATTATAAAAATATAGTGTATTAAATTAAAAACTTATTTACTTGTAATTAAAAAAAGTTAACTACGTTATAAAAATTATACAAACCTCAAAAAATTGCCAATCCCTTTTATCGTTACCAGATTTATTATTATGGTCTTTTATGGATTTATATGTTTTTTTTAAACTACGCATCTTTGAAGAACATTGCGGCCCAGTTACCTGATATCCATTTTTTATTAATTCCTGGGCCACTCTTTCCCACAGTTTTTTTTGGGACATTTTTCCACTGTTTAGTGTGTCTTCCATAGACTTGTAGGATTCTAATAATAGAAGTACACACGGTGGACTCCACCTGTATAAAGAACCTGAAATATGCACATAATATATGACTGACATCTTCGCATAACCATATAAAACAAAATAACTATGGAATTTATTATTTTTAATATACCTTCACCTTCTTGACTTTCAAAGTTGAGATCACCTGCGTTATTACTTTCTTCAATGTTAAGAGTTTCTCTATTAACATTATTTTCGTTCACATTATTAAACAAAAAAGATTCTGAATTCTGAGTTGTAAGTGTAATCCTTTTGTATAGTTCTTCAGCAAAAGCTATGTCTACAAACAATGAATTTCTCATTAAATAAATAATTATATTCAAGTCAACGATAATGAAAACTGATTAAAAATAAATTATGTAAATGTAAATAACAAATAAAGGGAAATGATAGATGGCTGTTCAAAAAACATTAAAATTAATGTTACAAAATTTATTTAACGCAATTATATTTACCTGTAACCGCACGTTGAGCCTCTGCTGGAGAAACATAAGCTTCTATTAAAATATCTTTCTCCGAATCAAAGAAAGATATTTTTTCGTTCGCCATCTTTGTTTCAAAATTCGCGCCGTTGTCAACGTATTGACAAGCGAGAATTAATGCTCTGTGGTCAACGCCCACTTCCACCCACCTTTTGACATGGGTGGTTGTGAGCGTTATGTGATCGAAAATGATGACGTCATTAGTGACGTTTTCGCCACGACCGCAACGCTCGCGGTCGCCTTGTGGAACGGCTAACTGAGCATTTTGGGCGTTGTGCGTTGCTAGTGGAACGCCCTGGTATCGTGATCATTTTAGTTTTTTTTGTCGCTAGGCTTATAATATTTCATGTTCGACCATTATTATTTTCTATAGTTATCGTTAAATTTTTTATAGTGATCTTTAGGGAAAATCCATGTTACAGAACTTAAATCAAATAATGTACAGCTAGATTTTTTTTACACCTGAAGCAGGCAAACAGGCAGACGGCCCACCTGATTGGATTTAGTAAGATCAAATAAAGGTCAAACGCATTGCTTACAAAATACAAGAAAATCGTACATTTTTGGAATTTTAAATGATAAGGGACACTATTCCTCGAAATGGTTTTTCAAATAGCCAGATTGAAAAAAAGTGAACAATCCCAATTATGAAAACTATTACTACTATACTCGTCTTTAAGGCATTAACTCTAAGTTTATATTAATTAAGCTGTGAATGGGAGCTGACATACTTTTATTTTTTCATTTTACTGTGTAATGTCTCGCAATATATCCACATAAATATTTTTCAAGGTGCGTGTAATGTCAGCGGCGATGGCGAGCGAGGCGCTGCTCGCGCGGCTCTCATGGGCGGCCTCGGTGCGGGCCACCGAGCACGCGCAGCGCAGGGCCGCCGCCGCCGCCACCAGGAGGCATCTGCGCCTCGCCGTCGTCTTCTCAATACCCGTAAGTGCTTTTATTGCCTGAAGTAGCGATGCGTAAACTAAATGAGATCAGTGATTTATAAATCTTTTTCCTTAAAAGAATTAAATCACTCTTTTAAATCTTTGGTTTCGAATGAGATAATTCATTCAGTTGACCGGTTTTAAGCTTTAAACTAACTCTAGAGAGTCTAATTTACTGTGTATCATCATTGTATTTCTTAGAGTGCGCATGTTATCTCATTTCAATTCACAATATCCTGTATCTACTGTCTCAAACTACATCCAAGTATCTGATTTGTTAGTTTTCATCATTCCACGTGACTAAAATCAATCTTAACATAGTGAGTTAAAGATATATTTTTAAAATCAAAGATTTAAAGAATGATTTCGAATTTTGAAAGATTACACATCTTTTAAATCAATCACTCCTGAGTTACACATCTGTAGCCTGAAGCAGTCAAACGAACAAACGGCCCACTTGATGCAAATTGGTTACTGTTGTCTATGGACCTTTGCAATACCAGGGCGCTGCTAACACATTTCCATTCTGTAGAAGGGCTTAAATAGGAGATAAGGGGGTGGAGGTGAATAAAGAAGGGGAGGGAGAAGCAGACCAGCAGAATTCTCAGTTGGGCAAAGTTGGCTGCACTTTAAGATAATCAAAACCGTTTTAAACATAGCATTTTATTAAATTTTCATTTCTACTTTCAGTAGCTATGATCACTGAAGACAAAGATATCAATGAGTAATGTTAAAGGTGTTATTTAACCTACCCTCAAGTTGTTCATTTCAATTATTTAAATTCTGTTTGTGATAATTATTTACTCTGTGGGAGCCATATACCAGAATGTGTAACCATGACTCTGAAGTTAACTAACCGAAAAAAATGTAGTAGAGATCATAAATTAAATAGATTATGCAATTGATAAATAACCAAAATGTGGCAACATTACAGTACTTACTAGCAATATTACTCTCCACTGTCAAAAGTACTTGGTACTGATAGATTGGTTCATACTCGAAGTTATGAAGAAGAATCAAACTGCACATCCAAATTAAGTAATTTTCATATTTCTAGTGTGAATGGATTACAGCATGAAATTGTGTTCAAATTGCGTTAAGTTAATATAACTGTGGTGTAAAGTTATTTTAACAAATCTTTGTTATTAGTGATTATGGATGTAATGTTCCCTAAATTATATGATCGACTTTAGGACTTATTGTGAGCAAAATTTTACAACTCTTCAACAGGAATGTGAAACTCCATTTTATATAAAATCTAACATACCTTGATTATGATGATTTTGGGAAACACTTCATATTTATTTAAAATGACATATCTGGGGGTTAAAGTAGCCATTTTGGCAGATTGGTATAATGAATATTATGACAAATGTCAAAACAGCATAGCAACTTATGTCATATAATTCACCTGCCTGTATGTCTAGCCATATTTTAATTGCACTAAATGCTGCTACAAAAGCGACCGCCTTAGGCCCTCCTGGTCGCAGTTGCTTTTGCTTGTTTAACCACCATTGTTTGATATTCCAGTGGTTCATATCAAACTACCTATATCGGTTAAGCCTACTACATACGTCGACGAGTTCAGCAACAATCTACACTTCTACAGCGGGTGCGTTCGCACTGTCCCTCGGCGCGATATTTGCACAGACGGCCAACGATCGTTTTAACCTCTCCAAGTGTGTGTCCGTACTCTTCACAGCTTGTGGATTAGTATGTTGATATTTTTTACTATAAATATGTTATTCTTAACATCATCATAGCAATATCAATCATCGTCGCAATCACACCGCTCTTTGTGAACAATTAATTGTAGTTTAAATATATTAGTACTAGAGTTTACCCCGCGGCTGCGCCGCGGGTTAACCTTTAGTGCGTGTTATAGAGCAAGTGCAGGTTATATTATATTACATTTTTATGCATTTGCCCACGGACGATTCACTTCATTTTATATCGCTAATTATACCATCCCCCGTCTATCTGTCAACAAAATAAATTACAAAACTTGACAGCGACCGACATGACCAAAATGGCAGAATAGGCAAACACGACCAAAAAGGCCAAATAGGCCAAAATGACCAAATAGGCCAAAAAGTCTAAAATGACCGAATAGGCCAAAATGACCAAATAGGCCAAAATGACCAAATAGGCCAAAATTACCAAATAGGCCAAAATGACAAAAGAGGCCAAAATGACCAAAGAGGCCAAAATGACCAAATAGGCCAAAATGACCAAAAAGGCCAAAATGACCAAAAAGGCCAAAATGACCAAAAAGGCCAAAATGACCAAATAGGCCAAAATTACCAAAAAGGCCAAAATGAAAATTATCCCTTGTCCACCCTCAGTATTTAATTTACATACGTACCGAATTTCAGCCAAATCGGCCCATTAGTTCTTCCGTAAAAGCATAACAAAAAGAAAGACAAATATATTTTTTATCCCGGAAACTATCCCACTTGTCGGGATAAAAAGTATCCTATGTTCATTCTCGGTATCGAAAACATATATATACTGAGTTTCAGCCAAATCGGTCCAGTAGTGTTTACGTGAAAACGGAACAGACAGACAGACAAACAGACAGACAGACAGACAGACAGACAGAGTTACTTTCGCATTTATAATATTAATAGAGATATTTTTAACAGACTTCAAAAGAGAGGAGGTTCTCAATTCGACTACATGTTTGTTACACAATTCCTGTGTCAACTGTGGAACGATTTTCACAATTTTTCGTTCAAAAGAGTTTGCTCCTCAATATTACCGTTGTCAACAGGTCAAAATTTGACTAGTGAATCCCAGGGAAATTGAGAGCAACCCTCGAATAGTATAGGCACGTGTATATTTTTTTAATAACTATACAAGTATTTGCGTAAAGTTGAAAATACAAACAAAACCGCCTTCAAAAGTAACTCAAATGCAAAAAATCAATAATTTCTACATCTTGAGTCGGTCCCAAGTACAGCAAAAAACAACAACAAAATTGCAAAATGCACAAATTCAAGATGTAAATTTTTAGTAACCTATGAAGTCGTTTTTGTTTTTTGTTACGGGTTTTATTTTGTATTGGTGTAGAATATAACTCGAGAAACAAAACTTAAATAATATGAATTGTCATGCAGGTAATATTGAGTGTGTCCGAGAGCCATCAGAGCAATTGGACCGGAGTGCTCTCCGCTCTGGGCTCAGCATTGTGTTACGCTGTACATTTGATAATGTTCAGGCGAGAATTACAAAAGGGCGATGGGATCAACTCACCTTTACTTGTAGGTATGTGAGATTTTATTACAGTTTTACTACTTTATCGTGATTTTTTCAAACTGCTTGCTTATTACTTTGGTATTGAAACAAATTAATGTTCTTGACAAAAAATATTTTTTTTACTAACAATAAGTATAACCGTGTATTAATATAACATTGAAAAATAATGAAATTTTTTTGTAATAAATTACAGACATAATTTAAATTTTAAAAAAACCATAAGTTTATATTATTTTTTTTTGTTATATTATTCCTAACAAAATAATAAATGAGGTTACGATTGAAACCACTCAAAGGATGTGTTTGCAATAAAAATGTTGCATTCCAAAAGCCTACTACATTTCGGGAATTTGATGGGAGTTTCGAACAAAGTTTTTGAATGAACAGGCCTATGTTTAATTATCTCTCATGAATATTATGTCCTGTCTCATTTTAATTATTTTATTACTCTTGCTGCGTTCTTGAATTTAGTAAATGTATTCATTATCTTCATAATAATTTTAGTTCCAGAACATTTCTCTCTATGTGATTCTGACAGAGTTAAAGTAATCAAAATTTGTGCGAGTGACCAAAGCCGCAAACCTGCTATTACAATCATGTTAGAATGGTTGAACATTGGTATCTAATGGTCTAGTATAGTATAGTATAGTATACAAAAATAACCACATACTTCACTGGCCTCATAATTGCTGCTTTCATACAATGTACTAGAGATTGTCTCGCATGTCATATCCTAGGCAGTAGCTTTATTTTGCTTACCCAAAAACTTAATACGGTTTTTTATATATAATAATAACAAAGAAACTAAGTCCACATGATAGTATACACAACTGCCCAGCAAATCATATAGGGCGTTCCATTAGTAGCAGTAGGGTTAAACCCTTTCACGACCAAGGGAAACATTTTTCCCAGTTTCAAAATTAAAAATTCTCATATTCAATTAAGTACTAACTTATTTATATTTTTTTAATATAATGTCAAAATGGAAGGTATGCCGAACATAAGAACGTTTAGAAAGAAACAAAATATCAAATAAATTAAAATATAAATAAAAATAATAAAAAAATATGTTTTCTCACATTTAGTGGAGCTTTAACAGACAGACGAAAATTCTAGAAATTGCATTTTCGGAGTGTCCTGGTCCGAATTATCTCTCCCTGATTTTTTTGTCATTTTTTAACACAATGTACAAACTCGAACCATTACAGATTTATTATAGTATAGATAGATAGATAAAAACATCCACTTACTTCATTGGTATCATAATTCCACCACATGCTTGAGCATAGTACACAAAAGCGACCACTTACTACACTAACGTCATTATGACGCCAGTGATCAACCATTCTGACACGATTGCAATAGCAGACTTGGTTCCTAGGCATCCGTTCGGTAATTATGTTAGTTTTATATTATCCGCATACGTAGGCCTAGTGGGTTGTGGATGTGGGTGCGTGTTGTGGGCGTTGGGTGGTCTGCTGGCGGCCCTCAACGCTGAGAAGGTGGAGCTGCCCCCGCCGGGCCTATGGAGCTGGCTGCTGATGGACGCCGCACTTGGACCGCTTCTACTCGAGTCACTGTGGCTTTGGTCAGTATTTTAGATTATTTTGCCATGTCTTCGATAAAAATCTAAGAGTAAATAAATAACAGAGTAAACTATACCTATTTTTATTTACGTTGGCAAAAAACTGGGGTCAATGATAGTACATTCTCATTATCGTTTCTCAAAAAAAAAAACGTAAATAAAAGTAATTGATTTTGAGTGAATTACGTCTGTATAAATTACAATTTTGCGTAAGACTAGAAACACATTTGGTTTGTTTTGCGGGTTACAGTACAGTACTGGCTGTGGTATATATAAAAATATTTTTCACTATATCAAAATTATGTAATTTTACTTTTTTTCACAACCGGAAATGGATTGTTTTTACGATAATACTATCTATAGTAAATATGATACAGGAGTTATTACAAACTGTTAGTGTTTTACACAGGCTATAATTCCGTTCTGCAGTTTTCGTTTGCGCAAAGAGGGGCATGACGGGTTTCTGACTTGTAAATAATATATATTAAACTTTATTCGAAAGCGGAAATGGCGGAGTGTGGCTTGCTATGCATTCTTAGGTCTGTTCCCCTTACACGATTCGTACACTGTCGCGTACTACTAAGGTTGGTCTACTGCACAGGTACATGGGGAGGAATTATTAATTGTGTTAAACTGTACTACACTTAGGGCTGCTTGCATAAGACTGCTTAAATTTATTTAAGAAACACAAAACGTATTTAACGCCCTTAAATATATTTAGCGTCTTGTACTTTACGTTTAATTTTGGCACAAAAACTCAAGATCCTACTACTATTGTTCATTTTATAGTAATTTTACACATTTTTACAAAATAAAACTGCAAAGCACAACATACCCTTTCAGTTCCAAAACTCCTTGTTTTTTTTAAACTAAAATTTTATGGTATAGATGTGTTTCCGTATCCCTATAAATAGAATAGAAAACACTTTATTGTTCACCACATACACATTGTGTATACAATTTACATTAGTAACATTAAACAGTAAAAGTAGGAGCAATGGGCGGCCTTATCGCTTTAGAGCGATCTCTTCCAGACAACCCGGGCTATGGATTTTATGAACAGGAAATTCGCAAGTGTATGACGGTGGTGTGCTAACTAAATACACATATTGTGGCGACCGAGGGTGGAACTGCCCAGCAGCGTAAATCAGTTTTAGAACTTTTAGAAAGAACTAAAAAATTATGGAAGGAAAAGGCAAGGACGGATATATTTAGAAAAGGATAGACGATAAACGAAAAAGATAGATAGATCATAGAAAGAGATAGACGACGAAAGAAAGAAAGAGATAGATAGATGTTAGAAAGGGATAGATGTATAAACGAAAGTTCCCGAACAGAAGGGAAGGAAGAGACAGAGATAGATAGATGGGTTCTAGAAAATTCTTCCGGGTATATAAACAGCGTAAGGCGCGCCTACCAGGCAGTTTAGGGTTGAGAGTTGAGTTTTAAAGTTGAGTTCAGTCCAAAACGGTGAAACGATAAGTGCGATACTAAAGAGTTGGAAGAGAAGGTTAATAGAAGGCAGAGACGAATTAAGTGGTGAATCTAGTGACAAGTTTGGTGGACAGATACGTGAAGGAGGTGTGTAGCGTAGTTCGAGAGGGGAACCAGAAGCGAGCTACACGTGATAATATCGGAGGTGTCTAAGCAATATCGGCGACGGTATTGAGGGTGTGAGAAGTTATCGTCGGAACTGTGCATCGTTGGTCGTGCGTATAGGGGCAACCCTGCATAGAGGTACTGCGTGCGGCTGTGTAAGTCAATAAAAGATTTTAAATTAAAAACTGGTGTTTACTTCCTATCCATAAGTGCGTACCCCCGCTCGTACGTAACAATAAAATAGGATATATAAATATCACACAATACATACACCTAAAATGAATTAAAAAAAGAGAATAATCAATAACACATATTAATATCGCCTTCGCTGTTGCAGGGGTCTGTCGTTGACGTCGCCGCAGGTGGGTTCGGGCGTGATGGGGCTCGCGTTGCCGCTGTCGCTGTGTGCGGAGGCGTGGCGCGGGGGCGCGGGCGCGTGGCGCGGCGCGGCGGCGCTGGCGGCGGGCGCGGGCTGGGCGGCGGGCGTCGCCCCGCTGGCGCCCCTCGCGCGCCTCGCCGCCCTGCCCTGCTTCGCCGGCCTCGAGCGCAGGTGGAGGGCGGCCGATGGTTTCTCGTAAGTGCATACATTTTCGAAGTTATACTTTAGGCGCGTTAAAAAAAATGATCAGTGTTAAGTTTTACGATGCGCGCGCACACCGTCCCACGAAAAACCTACACCATGAAGTTAGCTATAGTCAACCGACACCTTGAAGTTAGCTATAGTCAACATTTTAGTTTTTCTATTGTTAGTGTCGTTTTTTCTACAAACGTAGAATAAGGCAAAAGATAAAAATTTTGAAAAGATTTTTATCTTGGATACACCAAAGAAGTATAACTTCTAACGCGTGTACATAAGTACACAACTTTTTTTAAATGGGACGACATCGAATCACCTGAGACGACTTTTCAATAAAAAGCATTATTGGCACCCACTCAAATTATTCAATATATTAAAAATCTTAGTATTATTGAAGATAAACTTCTTTATCGGCGTTGGAAAAAAAATTGCCGTCACTTTTTTCGGATACGCGTCATCTTGTTTTCTTGCCCCTACCACGGACACGGTCGATTCCACCGTGGTATATTTAACCAATTTCTATAAAGTAGATAATTTTTCGAAAAATAAGGTCAAAAAGAAGTGAAACTTCTTTTCTTATGTGTGTACACTAGTACACACACACATTTTTATTTATTTTACACCCATACAATAATATTATTATTACCTACTATTTAAAGTTTTTATTGTCTTAGAAGTAAGTCCTCGCAGTGCCATATGTTTTGTACGAACATTTTGCTTGGAGGCTATTTAACACCTTTATTTTTCAAAAACTTCACAGTGGCTAAATGCAAACCGTGCTTAGCCATATTTTAAACTCATGACGAGCAATGAATGGATCGACCAAGATTGTGGTTATACTAGTCTAAATGATAAACGTTTTTGAATGTTTGTTTCTTCCCTCTTCAATATAACAGGATATAGAAATGATTTTAATGAAATTTAGTATATTTTTAAGATGAATGTGTACTTTGTATGAATGTACTCTTTGAGTTTATGAAATAACATATATAAAGTAAGCTATCTAAGAGATGGCGCTGTACGGAAACTTATTTCGCGCAAAAAAAATATATGTGAACGAAGCGTAATCCACAAATATGTGTGGAAAATAGTAAAATTTCAACTTCAACAGGGTGATAAGAAACATTCCTGAACTTGACGAGCAATCGGAAGCATTGATGTCATCAGACGAGCCCACGTAGCGTCGCAACACACGCGGGTTCCGCTAAACGTAGCCGCCTTAACTAGAAAACTATTGGACTTTCGTGACTGTTCATGTAATATTAGTACAATTTTCAACAATTAGAGAATTCAGCTGCCCCGTTTCAAATGTAGCTAACTGATCAATTTTGGACCCTACATTTTCGGGACTTTCATTTTCTTTTTGTATATAATGTCATGCTTTTATTAAAGTATTGAATCTAAATATATATTTTCAAATTGAAATTTTGATTTTTTTATTATGACAATTTATTGGAAAAATAGTAGATTTTTTAGTTTTAAAATGGGGCAACTGATTTGATGCAGATGTAAAATTTGTATGCAGGTGCAATACTCCATTTCCGATGTGTTCTAAAAGTGAAATATAACTCTATGGTATTAAAATAACTTATTTCCGAAGGGTACTAAAAGATTTTTTTTCGAGGTATGGAGATTAAAACTAAGCTAAGTATAAACACATTTCTTTGTGTGAGGGCTTCAAAAGTTTAATATATTTTGAAAGTACTACTATAAATTGCTTTTATTTGTATAACATTCAGATTAAATTTAAAATGTACTTACACTATTCGCCCAAAAGCGTGATTAATACAGTACGCGCAAAACTAAATGCGCTTCGGGTGAAGTTACGTCTGTACGTTTACTGTTATCCACGCGATTCCGCTTAGCATATTAGAGCGAGTGCGCAACACTCTCTTTTGCTCTCTCTCTCTCTCTCTCTCTTTGAACCTTATAACTGTGTTATGTAATGAGTGGCGCCGACTTGGGAAGGCCTAACTCCAGCAGCGGACAGTGATTGACTAAGTACGACTGTGTTCTGCGCAAAAACTCGTACGAACTTCAAGAGCGTATTTCAGTTTTGCTCGTACTATAATTGTAGAAGAATATTAGGAATGACAATTGTCCAATAAGACTGTTTTTTATTGTGAAGCTGACTAACAGGTCTAACTAACAGCCTAGCTGGTGGAAGGTCATCACTGTCGCCTAGACATTAACTACACCAGGAGCTAAGCTAACGCGTTGCTAGGCTTTGGAGAAAGACCATGGGATAAGGGGATGGGAAGGGGGAAGTGAACCCTTGGAATTGTCGATTCATTTATGCACACGATTAAATCTCAAAGCTAACTGTTTCATGCCGATATTCTGTGAGAGCGAGGTATCAAACCGCTTGAGCCGGCCCTAAGAGCTGTAAGCAAGATAATGTTTCCTGCTTTGCTCCACCACGAACAAAGACTTACTGAAAACTCCTTTAAATCGTACATTCGTTTTATTTATTAAAAAGCGCCACAATTGTCCCTTTAAGAACCTTAAAGAAGCCTATAAAATTTCTGGAACTCAATATGAATAATACCGTCATTATTTCTAGACCAAGTAAATTTTCTAAACGTTGTCATCTATTTTTTTTTTAAGTGTTAGAACTAAATAGACGTTACGTGTATATAATGACATTATTAACGACATCTGTCGAACATTCAAGCACTGGAAATATCATTCCTAGTATTCCTCTACTTTGGTTAATGTCTACAATGTATGAAAATTATTAATAAACATTCATAAGCCAACAATTTGACGTATAAAATAAATGACGTAAACCCTTCGAACGATATTAATCTGTCATAAGTTTGATAGAAATTCGAAGCTTAACATGTAAATAATAATTTCAACATTTATTAAAATTGATCTGCATTATGACTGTGAATATAGTGTGCTAAACTGTTTGAAAGCACTTTGGGTTTGTTATTTGGACACCCTGTTAATCCTAGTCTAATTGTAATATGGTATTTAAAGTTTAAGGCATGTTAACCATTAAGTAACGGACATCATTCCAAAGTATTTTTATAGATTATTTTATGTAAGGAAGTATCTGTATTTATGTCACAATTATATTTTAAATACTTTGATGTAAATTTAAATTTCGCGATAAGACAATTTGAAAATGTTCTAAATATTTTTAGAATGATTAAAGTTCTATTTCCACTAAAGCGGAGAAGAGCAAGGAGAAGTGATGCTATATAATTGACTAATAAGTTGTTATTATTTCTATTAATTTGTTTTTATTTTATTTTCCTATATATACAAAGTCTTACTTTATTCTATGTTACATTTTTAACAATCTATTACATACTTTATTTTACTCTTGGTTAGTACAATTTTTCTTGTGCTTTACGGACTGGCCACGACTCGGATGAAGCGACGAGCGGTACGAAACCGCGTCGCGCGCTACAAGTCGTGACGTCCTTCATACTTCTTAATACTTTGTTTTTGTTGCTTGCTTGTTGTGCCGCACTTACTGTGTCTTATAAACTTCTTGCAATCTTATTAAGTAATAGATCATGTGTACATAAACATATGTCATCATATTTTTTAGGTGATTTATTCAAACTACAATTTTAATACAGTGTAAGCGTATGTTCAGAACATACGACAGCAGAAGTCTTTTTTTCAAAACGCATTTGAATAGAGACGTGAAATATGCGCTTAACTGGTGTCTCAAAAATCTAAAATGACTCTTGCGCTCTAACAAGCTATGCGTTCCGCATTACTGAAGAAATTTTACCCGGTACACTGGTCGTTTCCACATATCCGCTTCCTTTTCGCTTTATTGGAAACCTGGCCTAATAGACCAGGGGCCACAATCAGAGATCGTAAGATCGTTTAATAATATGTCTAACGGCGTAGTTTGGGCCTCACAATTTCAAGGATGGATGATACAATATTCGCATTTCCTAACTAGATTGGCAAGTTTAACACTTCGATAATCATGACGTGTAGATTACCTCAATACATTTTACTTCACCTGTAATTAGAATCCATGCCATTAGAATAGAAATGTGTCCGACTAACAACAAAGCAACTATGACGTGTTTTGACGTTGACAACAATTAAAATTTATATTGATTAAACTACATATATCTAATAATTATGCCAACTATCAATTACGGCATTTTCGCATTTTTAAATCATTATAAGTAGGCAATATTCACAACGTATTATTTATTTTGCTACGAAATCACGCAAAATAAAAGTTTTAATAAGTAAAAGGAAAAATGCTGTCAGTATTGCTAGTTAATGGACCATTATATGACGCTAAGAGCTTTAAACATTTTTTTTTCTTTATTAGACTCGTAATTTTCTAATTATTCTGATAAATGTTAGAATTGATCAAGAATGTGCATTATACTTGAAATGCGTTGTAATTTCAAACTGGTGACGTGACGCATCTTATTTTAAAATGTTTAAATAGGGATACTTCCATCTATTAAAAGTAATGTGCAATTATATCAATAAATAAAAATTACTACACAGTATAATATTTTTAAGTTCGCATGTAAAGATTTTATTTCTTGTAAATACACAATCGCGGTCAACAGTGTGTTTGATTTAAACATTGTTCACCTTGACAATTGCATATGAGATAACTTTCAAAAAAATCTAAATATATTTTTCAACACACTTGCTCATAAAGTGGCTCTATGGTCACCGCAATTAGGCACAGAATGACACCCATAATCAAACTATGACTAAAAATTATAACTCACTAGTGAGTTATAGATTCTTTTTTAATTTTATTGGTTGAGTTGCTTTGTTCTTAAAAAAGTTTTTATTCAAAAAAATAATATCGTGTTCTATAGAACAAATAAATTAATGTTCGTATTGCTGGCTCATTTCATGCAACTTCTTATTTAAATAGATAATTTTAACTCGTACCTGTTTAATAAATAAAACTTTCACTTATATATAACTTTTTTTTTCTCTGTAATAAAATAGTACTTTAAATTTCCCATTTTGTACGTGGCAGAATAGGCGCAAACCCTATGCGCGGAAAAAAAAACCTCATCCCTTTAGTCTGTGGCCGATCGCAATGCGCGTGCATAGGAAAACTGATTATTTTTTCCCGCCATAGCGAAACATTTTTCACAACTCGTTTTTATTGTTGAAATTATAGTTATGTATTGAAGTGAAACTTCTATTTAAAGGGGGTCTTACGGATTTTTGGCTCACGAAAAGGTGTCACACGTCACGTGGACACCGTCACTAATTCTTACATTTTTAAACTCGTGATATCTTTCGAATGGAATGTCCGAATTGAATAATTCAAAAAGTTATATAAAGGTATTGAAGCAGTCTTGAATATGAAGTAATTTATTTTGATAAGAATTAATACCAAGATACAAATAAAGAGCCATTTCTAACGGCGGCATTTTAATTAAATTTTTAAAATAAAAGAACACTTATTGTGGCATAACTATAATAGTTAGACATATGTTGTCGCGACACTTTTTGTAGATAATGATGTGTTCTACAAAGTCGTAGTACATTATTTTATTCTATCATCAATATTTTTCGCAGTGCACGCGATTTTAGGTATTTTTTATACCTTGCGTTACATTATTGGAGTTTTAGTAAGGATCCCTAATTTTTTTGTAAATATAATATAGCCTTTGTCACCCGGGAATAGTGCAGCTTGCCAACAGTGAAAGAATTTTTCAAATCGGTTCAGTAGTTTCAGAGCTTCTTCAATGCAAACAAACAATTTAATCTTTCCTCTTAATAATATTAGTCCAGATATTCATATATTTACTTTAAAATTAATTCGATATGTGCATATTATAAAAAGCGTAAGATTTTTCGCTAGAAGTTGTTTAATAGAATTGGGAGCTGGGTTGCCCTAAAAAGCGCTTTATCTATCTCCGAACGTGCTATTGAAGCCCCACTGGCCGAGCGCCGAGGAAATCCCGTAAATGAGAAAGCGAGCGAGAGAGCGATCAAGGATATACCTCGTAATATTTTCTTAAGTTTTCGCGACTTGTACACATAATAAAACTACTTTTTAACGGTTTTAAGCGCGGTAATTTATTTTATTTAGGTTTATCCGACGTTTCGGCCGCTTTTCAGTTGCCGTGGTCACGGAAGACAAAGATGACATTTGTCAAACGTGTATTGTCAAAGTTTTTATTCAGCCTACCGCCAACTTGTTCATTTTAATTATTTAGTTTTAATTTTGTTTATGGATATTATTTACTCTATGGGAGCCTAATCTAATTTACCACCGCTTCACAACATGTTGTGGCTTGAAGAGAAGAAGCGGCGCAAGAAACTCTTCAGCAAATGCCTAGTTCTAATTTTTTTTTTATAATATTAAAATGAGTGGAAGGAAAAAATAAAAGAAATTATTAGTCAAGTTGGTTTGTTTCGTTGCACGCAGAAAGAGCTCACAGTGTCTTGAGGTCTGGCAGTTGGTTTTTGCTGGGTTTGGGTCTTAATAGTTTTGATGATTGGATCCCAAACAGGTGGTACCTGCCAACCATCTTCTCTATTGAAATTTGGGTGTTTTTTGATTTCAATAGCCTCACGCATCATTCTTGGTATGAAACGATTCTTTTCGCGAGGATTTGTGGGTTATCGAATCTGATGTAATGGTTGGGTTTATCCAGCGTGTGTTCACTGATCGCAGACTTCGTAGACCTTGTGTGTTTCATGTCAGCAATGTGTTCTTTTACCCGTGTTTTTATGCTCCTCTTTGTTTGCCCAATGTATGATAATCCACATTCACAATCGAGCTTGTAAACACCTGCATCCTGGAGTGGGATATTGCATTTCACAGGTCTCAAAAATTGGGTTATCTTTTTATGCGGCTTGAAATATGTTTTGATTGAAGCTCGCCTGAGGATGTGACCAATTCTGTCTGTGACTCCCTTGATGTAGGGTAGGGTAACAGGGCACCGCTCAACTGAAGGTGGTTTGGGGCCTTTGTGACGTTGGTGTGGAGTCTTCAGCTGATTGCGTTGTAAGACTCGCTTGACATGCTGAAGCTCTCCAGCCACATGGTTCCTGTCACAGATTTTTTGTGCTCTCTGAAACAAAGATTTGCCCACGGTAGCTAACTGACTAGGATGGTGGTGAGACGAACCATTAAGGTATTTGTCTGTATGGGTAGGTTTCCTATACACCGTATGGCCAAGAGTATTGTCAGAATTCCTTAGGATAAGCACATCAAGAATAAATCAATCAAATATCAAGAAGCTGAATAAAAACTTTGACAATACACGTTTGACAAATGTCATCTTTGTCTTCCGTGACCACGGCAACTGAAAAGCGGCCAAAACGTCGGATAAACCTAAATAAAATAAATTACCGCGCTTAAAACCGTTAAAACGTAGTTTTATTATATATCGTCTTATTTTTTTTTTTTTTTTTTTTTTACTGCGCTTAAAACCGTTAAAACGTAGTTTTATTATCTATACCTCTGCTCTACACGTGTCTGGGTATCACTGCCACTATTTGTGGTTTATGTAAAAAAATATAGAGTTTGTTAAGGAAACAAATTAACAACAAGAAAACTTTGCCAACGGTTCAGTTTTTCGAAAGTCACAACAAAAGTGAACGACAACGAACGGCAAAACTGTTGACGTAAAAAAATAGTCGGTGCGTATGTAGCGGATTACACCATTAAAATGTACCTAACATAACCAAATTATAATTTGCAGTAAACCTGCGAAAAATCGAAATGTGTGCTGGGACACATTAGAAGTGAAATTTCAACGGACAAGTAGAAAAACGAATCGCAACGGACAAGTGGAAAAACGAATGGCAACGGATAAGTGGGAAAATGAATCGCAACGGACAAGTAGAAAAACGAATGGCAACGGATAAGTGGGAAAACGGATCGCAACGGACAAGTGGAAAAACGAATCGCAACGGACAAGTGGAAAATCTTCAACTGACAAAATGAATCGCAACAAAATTTTAACTTGAAGTTTTACGGGCAGGTTTTCAAATTGGACAAGTACATTAACAACTGCCCGTAACACTTCAAGTTGAAATTTTGTTGCGATTCATTTTGCCACTTGTCAGTTGAAGATTTTCCACTTGTCCGTTGCGATTTGTTTTTTCACTTGTCCGTTGCGATTCGTTTTCCGACTTATCCGTTGCCATTCGTTTTTCCATTTGTCCGTTGCGATTCGTTTTTCTACTTGTCCGTTGAAGTTTTTAATTAAAATGTCTACAGGTACTAGTTACGAAGTAAATGATTTATGTTGTACACCGCCCGACATAAGATGTGAAGCCCTTAACGTTATGGAAAGTTTACTACCTGAAAACTCCAAGGAAAAAAATATATTTTATCTACTAAATAAAATGAGTTTTTGTTGTTATTTTATTCACAAGTGTGTTGAAAAACGTCGTATGATACACGTGTGTATTGATGATTACCGTCCTCGGCTCTCTTAAGACCCTCGCCTACGGCTCGAGACGCAATGGCGCCTCGTCGGTAATCACCAATGTTACACAATAGTACCATAATGTACTATTTTTTTTTACTATAATTATATTATTAGCTATATCTATACATCTTTTGCTATATCTAAAGTATTATATGTGAGTTGATTTAGTGTGGTGTTTCGCTGGGGAATGTCGCCTGTTGTATGTTGATGTAGCACCACACGGTGAGAGCCCATGACTCAATCGCCCTAGAGATGAGTACAAACTGAGACGAAGAGTGTTGTACTCGTGGTGTGTTTACTTGCTTAATTGTTCTTAACTTAACTTAGACTATATATACAGATATTTTATCGTTTACGTGATGTGCACACTAATATTCTAAACATTTTTAAATATTATATTTACACGTTTAAGGGATTGGACGTTTTTGATGATACAGACAAATGCCCAATCTTATCGACAGCTCTAACACTGATATCTATTATCTGTATTTACATACCATCACGTTCATGTATTCGGTATGGTCTTTAAGGGTACTTCCAATTGAACGCTCGCGAACGAGCGTCCGTGATTTTTCCAGTTCCACTTGCTTCGAACGATACAATCATAAACTCAAGTGGAATGGATTATTTTCTGCGTTGTTGTAAACATTGCAAATGGCGAGTTTAAAAGTAAATTAAAAGCTTTAAAATAGTACGTTATAATTTTCATACTTTAATAATTATTATTAGTTAAAAATATATACCTAATGTTTTTATATGGTTGCAAAATGGTAAAACTCATGAAAAATCTTGTTAGCGGTAATCAAAGTAGCTTTTTCTGACCTTTAGAACATCGAGTGGCCGTCTTTGAAATTTTTGAGCCAAATTTTCTCATCACCCATTTGAGATGTGAGCTCGGGTCGAGCGAAAATCATGATGTCAATCAATAGTGCCGTTTACGCTGCGACCATAACAACCACGTTCGTCGTGTGGAACAGCTGAAGAGCATATTGAGCGTTGTGACTTGTGATCGTCAAGTGGAAGTTGGATAAAGATATATTAACTTTGTCAATGTAACTAAATGGTTTCACTAATTTTACTTACCTTGTTTTCAGTATCAGTTAACAGAGAAAATGAAGTAAGAAGTGGTAAATGCACATCAATTATGTTTTTGATCAATATTTATGTGAGTAGGTACATATGTCAACCTGTGTAGGCAACTCTATTTATTTACCACAGTTCAGTTTAATTTTGACATTATTTATAGTTATATGGAGCTTATGGCAAATTTTAACCGATATTCTACTATTGGTTAAAATTTGCCCTGGCAAATGAACGGTCAGTAAGATAAAGGAACCGGCCCTAAATCGTTTTTAAAATGTTTATCTTTATATTTGTAATTGATTTAACAGGAAATTTTACGGTATTTATATGTGTAATGTTATGAACTTTGTGCAAATTATAGATATCTATAATATTCTAGTATTTTATTTTTCTAAAAATTGGCAAAGGTAGCTTAACAGAATTTCGAATCATCTTTTTTAAATGGTCTTATATTATTTTGTGACTATAGCAAAACTAGCTGCTTAACAAATCCCAAATACGTATGTTTAATATCTACAGCTATGCTATTAAGTTTCATCAATTTTCGGTCAGTATTTTTTATATGTGAAGAGAGACAATCATGTATCCATGACATCCTCACAAATGTTTACATTCGTTATCTTGGTACTACTCGCCCGGAACGCCTAGATAGATAGAGCTTAGATTTATTCAAAATCTTTGGTTAAGGCCGTCCCTAGCAGCTTACTAGTTTAATAAATAACGACATCGATTGCGTAAACTATCCTGTAATGTTTAAAATCAGTTTTTACCTAGAAATGATAATCAGGGCGTTCCATTAGGGACTCACAACGACCACGTTCACGACCCGATTTTTGCCGTGCCACTTGCTTGCGGACGTTACAATCCTAAAGCTGGTGAACGGTTATGGGCGTTGATGTCATTAATGTCATACGCAAATGTCATTGGTTGATATAAAATCGCGCTTTTTCAATAGGATGACTATGTTAAAGAAATATAGCTATTTATACAAATGTCCTTAATGGTGACCCATTGGTATCGGCTACTTCATCGCGTAATAATTTCGAAGAAAGCAAATCGCTAGCTCAGATGAAGAGTGGACGTTAAGTTATAAACGTAATACTAAAAACGTGATCTCAGACACGTATTACACAATATAAAATATAGTCGATCGTTATTCAGATGAAGAATTTAAAAGCGATTTAGACTTTCAAGAAATACATAGAATTACTTGTTGTCTATCTATCTATAATTCTGAATTTTGAGTTATAACTCTTTCGTATAACTCTGCAGCAAAAGCTATGTCTACAAACAATGAATTTCTCATTAATTATATAATTATATTCAAGTCAACGATAATGAAAACTGATTAGAAATAAATCATGTAAATAAATATTAATAACAAATAAAGGAAAATGATAGATGGCTGTTTAAAATACATTAAAATTAATTTTACAAAATTAATAAAGAAAGATATTTTTCATTCGCCATCTTGTTTCAAAATTCGCGCCTTTTTAAATGTATTGACAAGAGAGAATTAATGCTCTGTGGTCAACGCCCACTTCGACCCACCTTTTGACATGGGTTGTTGCGGGCGTTGTGTGATCGAAAATGATGACGTCATTAGTGACGTTTTCGCCACGACCGCAACGCTCGCGGTCGCCTTGTGGAACGGCAAGCTGAGCATTTTGGGCGTTGTGCGTTGCCGGTGGAACGCCCTAATTGTGTTCTATTAACATTTAGTGTTGGTATATGCACTAGTACGAGAAAATAAAAGTAATAGCGGAAATAATTTATATTGTCATGCTTATAGCTTACAATTACTTTGTAAAAGTAAATATCCAAAGATTAAATGTTAGCTGTATCCCTCGTTTACTTCTGCCCACTCCACGGCAGAAAGTAGGAAAGTGACGAGTGAAATGGAGCATGTAAGCGCCACTTATTTCAATATTGATTATCCGCTTTGTTCTACTTTGTACTTACTGCCGCGGCCGTGGAGGTGGGCACGACGTAAACGAGATGTTATGGCAGCTCGTGCAGCGGATGTAGCAGCAAGTGTAATATGCCCTAACTTAACTGCCTTTGGTTGTACGCAGTACTTGTTAGGCGCGCTCCTCAAATAACTCACAACACCTAAAACACTTTGTTACCCGTTCCACATGGCGACCACGGTCATTGTATGATCATTATGGTCGTGGCCAAGACGTCACTAATGACGTCATTATTTTCGACCACGCAGCGCTCACAACGACCCATGTCAAAATATGGGTCAAAGTGATCATTGACCAGAGCATTAATTCTCTCTATCGATTAAGATTGAAAAAGGCGCTATTTTCAAATCAACCAATGACCTCACAACGACCACGCTTGTTAACACTATTTTTCCCTTTCCACTTGTCCGTATAAACTCTAGCTAGTGCAACGGATTATTCAACCCACCTCTTGACGCGGGTCGTTGAGTGCAATGTGATTGAAAATTCTGACGTCATCAACAACGTTTTTTGCAGCAGTGATCGCAGTCGTACCATGGAACGACTCAAGGAGCACTTTGATCGTTGTGAGCTACTAGAGGATCGCGCGCCATATGGAACATAGCCATCATTATCATAGTCACATGTGCTATTGTAAACTAAGATCTGGCTTAAAGGCCTAGTTGCCAAGCCATAAACCTAAATAAATAATTTAAATAGACACCACATTTGTCAAAAAATTAAGTAACAAGTCGTAAACATAACCTCGCGGATCGTGGTGTTCCAAGCATGATATTTTTAATATTATATTCTTGTGTTTAAAAAAGGAACTAAGTTCAAAACACATACCTCTAAAAATTGAACTTATTACAAAAATTTAATATGTGTACTCGATTATTCGTCGGCAATCTTCCAGATAATGCAGAGGCAAATGATTTACGTGTAGCTTTCTCAGCTTATGGCGAAATCACTAATCTAGATTTGAAAACGAAATCTTCAAATAATGAATTAAAGGAGCAGAAAAAATTCGCCTTTATAACACTTTCTGGGTCAAACTATAACATAGAATCATGTAAGTTGTAATGAGTTGTTTACCAATTTTTTAGTTCTCCTTCAAGAGGCTAATCACATATAACTCATCGCATGAGTTATTTTTGCAATATGCTGATTGTCCGAATAACAGGATAATATAAAAAATAAATGTGCAAGCATTTAATAAAAAACGTGCTGTAAATAACTAAAACATTGAAATTTATGATTTCTTTCAAAATCAAGTAATATTTTGCAGCTTATGGCATTGTTTTCACCCATTGTACGAAATAATTAAAGTAGTATTCAAGCAACAAGATATAACACAATTAGATCTTTTCTAGGCATAAAACACTTTTCCTCTGAAGATTTTAATGGAACAAGACTATATGTGACTAGAGCTAGGGAAAGCTTTTTAGAACGTCTCCAGAGAGAAAGGGAACAGGGCCAGAAGAAGGAGGCAGTAAAGGTACCACCATCTTATATATAATATAAAAATTCCCTGTCAGTGTTTGACCCCAATGAACTCTGCAATTACTCAACCAATTTTGTTTTTTTTTGAAATTAGGATTTAGGACAGGTTTAATTTTAATTTATAATATTATTTTTTTAAACTGTGAAATTGGAAAGTATGAATTGCGCTGACAACTATGTTACATAAGCATCAAATAGATGGCGCCATACTTTAGGTACCATCTTTTTTTCATTAATAGTATATGCACCTTAATCAATATCAATCTAATATATATAAATAAAAAAATGTGGTTTTGAGTGTGTACCTGGATATTTTAGATTCAAGATTGGAACTAGAAATGGCTCCTCGATTTCTACTCCTATACTCATATTTTTTTTTATTGAGATATAAAATTAACTTTGGGTGGCTTAAAAAAAATAACCATATAGGTTAAGGTGAACCTCCACTTCGCTTCACATCCTCCTTACCCATTTAAGCTATAATAAAAAGGTTCAGATCTGTTCATAATAAATAAATGCGCCCTATGACTGACTATACCCTACCCAATTTTTATTTTGTCTGGGTAGAACAACAGCTGCCGGGACCTCTAGTAAAATATAACATTTTTTAATATTTATGACAAAACATACATTGTTTTTCTTTAGATTGTTATACTTATAACACACAAGCACAATTTTTGCAATCAATTACATTATTTTATTTAATTATATATAAATGTATTAGCTAACATAAGTAACTGCATACCAAAGTTACATATTAAAGTAGAAAATGTTTTAAATTAACCATCTTGTAATAAACATATTACATGTATTTTATTCTTATAATAATTAGTATGTAAAATTTAAGGAGCAGCTCCCAGAAATACCACCCAAGAAACAACCAATAATCAAATTAGGTGAAAATTTGAACCCCCGTAAAAGAAAACTAATAATAGAAGAGAAGCCAGAACAAAGAGCCACTAAAATATATGAAAGGAAGAAACATACAGAACCACACTTGCAAAATGGAGATGTTATGATAAAACAGTTAACAAAGTTGTAACAGAAAAAGATAAGAAAAAACAGGATTCAGAAAAGAAAAGATTGGAGTCAATGAAACAGAAAAGGCAAGAGTTCAGAGCCAAGCAGATGATAATAAAGACTGGATTGACTGGTGTGGTTAGTAAAGTTTACAATTGTGGTTTTTGTTTAATAATAACACTGGCAAAAAGCACAAGATTTTGGATTAGGTTTGTGGGATTAACCGCAGACCAATATTGCTCACAATACAAATGTTTGTTTGAATCTTAGTTTGAACATATACAAAGTGTACCTATATGTGTTAACCTGAGTTGCAAACAAACATTTGTGTTATGAGCAACACAGACCTGGGGGTTAATCCCAAAAACCGAAACCTAAATAGAGATAACAATAAGTTTACTCTGCCAGTGATAGAATCTAGGACCTCTGCAATTCTAATAATTGAATGGTATAACATTTACCACTAGATCACAAAAGCCATCAACATGTTGAAAGTGATAAAAAAATGTAAGTAATTCTATTTGCAGGATAAAATTCCAAATAAAAAAGTTATTTTCTCTGACAGTGAGGAAGGAGAGAATGAAATATGTGAAGCTAATAAAGTAAAAAACAAACAGAACAGAAAAATAAAAACACATTATTTGATGATGAGGATAGTGATGGAGAAGTAAATTTTGAAATTAAAAAACACTATGAAGGCGTGAAGGGACAGAAGGTAAAAATTTATAACATTTACACCATTATGGATAGAGCTATTACAAATGTGTAATATTTACATGTAGGCTATATTCGTTTTACTGCATATTTTTTTGTGTGCTACAAACCCATGTAGTACTAGAGTTTCACAAAAAATAATTAATTCTGACATATGTGGACTGACAAGACATTACATAAGGGTTTTGCCAAAATATCTATGGGTCTCTGAAAATTTTACTTCTAACAGTTTAAAAATAACTATCTTATTGGAATCAAGTTTTGACAAGTTAATTTTGGAAACTCCTCATTAAAATTATCTTGTTAAGGATTTAATGGAATGCATTTGGTGTGGTTTTATAGTATTATTTTTATGTTCATTGTAAAATTGTTATTATGTTATTAATTAATTTTACATTTATTAACCCATTACTTTGATTGCTATCTATTTTTAATATATCAATGGCTATCTATGACTTATTGCTTATTTTTCAGCATTTGGTATAACAACAACTGTGGCCTAAATTTATTCAGTGGGTTTATTAAATAAATCAGTGTTATTACAGCCTCATTGGTTTTGCAATATCATCCATTTTACCCTTCCATCCTAATAAATAAAATTCACAGTACAATTATATCAAATCATTTAATACTTAAATATCGTTTTGCACCATTAAATAATAATCTACATCAAATGTTTCTACTAAGGCACATTTGCTGTTCATTTATATTTAATTTGATTTATTTAGGTTTTAGACTTACAATCAAGATACAAATCTGATAAACGTTTCACATTAGATGAAAGGTTCATTGAAGATAATCCAGATGACCATCATCAAGACATAGAAAAAGAGAATGATGATGAAGTTGAAATAGCAGACGCAGATGAAAAAACGAAACAATTGAACATTCTGCAGGATGTACTTGGAGTTGCTATAAAGACAAGTAATAAAATTTAGATGGGAAAAAATCTAAGTGAGTGTATTTCAAAATTACACTCCCACATTCCCAAGTTATACATGTTGCAATTGTATGTGTGTGTGTATAATGGAAAGTTTGTTAAATTTTCTCTATTGAGAATTGTCAATCTTCCTCCGAGTTCAATAAACCAACTGGCTAGTTGACTATATATAATGTAAAAATGTATCATCTATTAAAAAATACTTGTCTTTGCTTTCTGTTGTAACAATTGTATGATTTTCTTTGATCGACCACAATGAATATACATATTAAGTAATTACATTTTTTCATCTTTCATCATGGTTTCTAGAATGTGATCCTGATTACAAAAAATATTTTAATGAATGATACAATTTTTTGCTCATGGTGGTTGCACATTCAGAACCATAAATAAACTAATAATACATATTTGTTATTTATTTTTGGAAATTGACTGCGATCTGAGAGTGAAAATCTTGATATTCTATAATTTCAGACCAAAGTTGGGTATGCTTCGCTTTGACCCGTCACATCCAGAGCATGCAAAGTTCTTAGTTCCAAAGGAACAACCACAAGAAACAAATAAGAAAGTAAAAAAGAAATCAAAAGAAAAGCAATTAGAAAATAAGGAAGAAATACTTGAACATGTTGTAGAAAAAGTAGAAGTGTCCAAAGAGCAATTTTATAAAGTCAGTGAAACTTTGAAGGATGCAATTGCTCAATCTAATACATTCAGTTTACGCAGCCTATTTCCAACAGCAGACGAAACTACTCAAGGTATGTATTGTAAGATTGTGTTCCTGCATGAGTGGTCGGGTTTCAATTCCCCCCCTCAAGGCCAGTTGCAAAGATGCAAATGGCTATATGCAAAGGTTCAAAGGTAACCATTATCTATCAGATGGGCCATCACCTGTATCCTGTACTCTAGCAATTAAAAACATTATACTAGTGTTTTTAAACTACATCTAAACATATTTTTTCCCACATTTTCATTATTCTTTTTATTTTGCCTGGCATTTATTATTGGCTTAATTCTGATTTCTTACAAATTTATTCCACTTTATAGAGATGCTTCAACTGCAATGTCAGTCCATTTACAATGTACAACCATAATTAGTCCGTTATTTACGATGGTCTTGGTGTCTGGGATCGGCCCCAGTGTAGTGCATTGTATATTAACCATAACACTAGCGTAACTTGCTTAATTTGGGGATATACAATGTGTGTTTGTCTGCCGATTATTATTATTAGATAATTAATTAGTCTTGGGCGACTATGAGGTCTAACTACAGGGAGTTTCATTTCAATAAATATGTTTTTCTATAGGTAAATCATAAAAGAAGACCCATAGCACTCTGGAAATGTAGGATTAGAGATTTGTCAGAAATACATTTTTACTAGACAATTGACATTCCTAGTATTCTTCTGCCATAGTAGTATAATAGTCAGATATTTTAACCACTTAGCAGTATCCCATCTCAGGGATTTCTGAAAAGTGGATGAAACTGTTAATAAAGATTGAAACATACAACAATAATTTAGTAATTATAGTTCTTGCAATATAAGGGGGCGAGCTTGCTTTAAAATTGTACATTGTGATAGTGTGCATATCTGATGAACCATTCTATAGCGAATGTGCCGTCCAATCATATCCACTTTTGGTCTCACACACACATGATTACCATAACCAAAGACTGCTTATTTTTGTATATTGTAAGACCTATATCTTTGAACATGTGTTTTTAATATTTCTAGATATGCATGAACAGGAATCAGATTACATACCACTGGAAACACCTAAACAACAAAAAGTTAAAAATCCATTAGACCCTGGTGAGAGGAATCCCTTTGTGTATGACTCTTCTGATTCAGAAAATGAAGATGCTACTGAAAGTAAAGTCACAGTAGACCTACCTATATCTGAACCTAAAGCAGTTTGGAAAGAAAACTTGTTTTTCTTACAGAATGACAACCGCTTAAAAGGTAACATCTTACTAAAATGTGATACTTAGAGTTACCATATAAGTGTAGTGAGTTTATGTATTTTGTAAGAATTAATCTTAATTGTGTGATGTGTTTTCATATTATTATTGAACTTTATTCACATAAACTGATTATGGTAATCAATAACTTATTTATTTGTGACCTTATTTTGAAGATATCTTGTCTCCCAAATAAAATTTAGAGCTAATGTTTTTCATATTGTAATAGAAAAATATAAGTTTTTGAAGTCATAACTGAACTCATTATAATTTCTTGGACCAGAAAGCCACCCCAGCCACTCCTTTCAACATTGTTACTTTAAATTAATTTGTGAATGCGGAGGAGTCCAGTTTATCCCAATATTTGCAGTCAAGAGCGATTTTCTTCCATAGGGACCTACTGATTTTTAGTTGATATCTGTATATATGTAATTTTTCTTATATATGTGTATGTCATTATGATACTGGTAGACTGATTTTGATGAAAGTTTTTTTTTATGTTTGAGTGGGTCTCAATTAGATCTTGTATGTGGTGTTGACTCAGGTTCCAGAATTTTGATTAAATAATGAATAATATAAACAACATATTTGAATTCTTAATGATATTTCAGAAGGTCTAGCCTTTTTCACCACTAATAATGCATCAGAAGTTCACAAAGAAAGAAGAGAACTGAAGTCCCTAGTGAAAAAACGAATTTACAACAAAGAAAGAAAGAATCAAATGTTCCAGAAGAAAATTGGTGGAAGGAAGAAGACAATGAAAAAGAGCTTTAGAAAGAAAAGTTAATTATACTAATAATTTTTCACTTTACTGAGGATTTTTAATATTTCTGTATAAATAATAAATATAATACAAGACAATAACTACAATTTATTTCGTGTTTGTATGAATTTATCTCTTCTTCCAAGTAGGCTTTTTTCTTGCCCCAGGCTGCCCAGGCTTCTTGCGTTCCCGCCTGCGATGATCTCTGGTTAGCAAACCAGCTACTTGCATTTTCTCTAACATATCCTTTTCGACAAAACTGCGCAAACTCCAAGCAATACCCCACCTAATAGCACCAGACTGACCTGATGGACCACCACCCTCAATGTTACATATAACATCAACTTTATCTTGCATTCCAGTAAAAATCAAAGGGAACAGAACTTGTTCCCTAGGTTGAGTGTCTTCAAAATAAGACAAGTCCTTGCCATTAATGGTTATTTTGCCTGTACCAGGGGATTTAATAGTAACATCACCTCTAGCTTTCTTTCTTAAGCATTCATAAGTTGTAATATAAGCTTTACCTTCATCATCATAACTGGGTTTAGGGATCTCCAAAGCGAATTTCTGTGATGCAAGAGGTTTCCTATATTTTTCTATGAATTCTTTATGTCTATATGAATATGGCAATGAAACAAGCCGTTCCATAACCACCTTAAAATTGTCATACTCCAAATCCATAATGCTTTCTACTAGAGCCATTTCAAGTTGTTCTTTGGTGAGCCATACACTTCCACTCAATTCGAGTTTGCCATTAGGATCAGGAGTTGCCTTTTTTCTTATTACCCGGTCTTCAAAATTATTTGCCTGTTGTATATTCTCTACAGCATCATATAATAGTTTAAAAAAATTTGGTTTCCCAGTATAGAATAAGAAATGGTGGGGTCTACCGGCTTCATCGAATTCGGCAGCTTTTCGTGCGGGGAAAACTTCTTCTGGAGGCTTCATCAACGGCCGAGCAGCAGGATCGTAAATACCACTTGGAAATAAGTACTCAATAGCTCGATCGACGTCCTTTTGAGTAAAAGTTTCAGGATTCTCTCCCATCATATTTGCTAAATGCCGCTTCCCGATGTTATACTCAAATTGTTGTTTCTTCATAAATTCATCATGTTCTCTGGCTCTTTCTAAATATGCTTTCATAGCTTTGCTGACTTTTTTTTTCTTACTGAGAGTTTCCCAGTCAGTCATGTTGTTAATAACATCTGAAGTTCCTGATGCCGTTGTGGTATACTTAATGGTTCCCTGTATGATAGGATTTCTCCAGGAAAAATGACTTTTTGTTTTAGGAAAAAAATAACGTATAATATTAAAAGACATTTTCATTTAATAATACAAATTTACTTGAGTGTTTTCGCATAAGTTTTTAAGTTTAACTAATAGCAAAATAAAACGACAAGTTTAATATGAATAACCTCCAATATTATACCGATTATACCTTTTTTTTGACAAATTGAGAAACTCGTTAGAGAGTATTGTTGTTTATTTATTCGCCACAAAGGCAGACAAAGGAATCTTAGTCCGTACAGGCAATTCTGATGTTTAATAGGTCTTCGTATAGTAGCGCAGTTGACGCAGTTGTATTGCAGGCTACAACTGACGCCATTCAATGGAGTTCTTGTGAAAACTCGAAAGGCTACATCTGACTATACAGTTCACATTTCTCACAAAAA
This sequence comes from Dendrolimus punctatus, assembly GCA_012273795.1. Taxonomy (NCBI): domain Eukaryota; kingdom Metazoa; phylum Arthropoda; class Insecta; order Lepidoptera; family Lasiocampidae; genus Dendrolimus; species Dendrolimus punctatus. The sequence continues at coordinate 8,979,700 of CM022544.1, forward strand.
CACATAATTTCTACTCAAAAGCTATCAATATCCTGCAACTATTGTTAATTTTAGCGTAATTATACACATTTTTAGAAAACTAAACTGCACAGCACAACGTTCCTTTCAGTTTCCGCCAAAACCTCCTTTCCTTTATTTTATAAATGAATGACAATACAAAATAAAAAACGATTAAAAGATAGATCATAGTGTAATAATAAGGCTTCTCCACATTCTCACACGAAACTGAGAATGTGAACGCCTTTACGTGTTCTGATGTTGTCCGCGAGTTAGTCGAGTCACCACAATTTTTAATCACCATCTTTATCTCCACTTGTTTTAAAACGCTTTCATATATTAAGTGAATAAACAGAGAAATTCATAAAAAAAAAATGTGCCAACTTATAACTTACACTTCTGGCGGGTGTCCCGAGACGCACACGTTTTTTTTTTATTATATTTTTATATTCACCTGACATTTTATCTACAATGTGCGTTGGAGCCATAAATCATAATCATAGAAAGACGAATATATTAAAGGCATAGTATACGCGTTCTATCTATGTATGCTAAAGAATTTTTTTACTCAAAAATTTTAGCAACTACAGATTTTTTTTCAGCAGTTGGCAGAGTCATCAATTTAAATATAGTCACACTGAAAAGAATACGTTACAAATTTAAATAGCCAAGTAACTTGACATTTGACAGTCATAGAGTAAAATAGCGTTGTTAATGTTATAACGTTTATCGTATTCGTATATTATCGACGGCTATTTACTATTTGAGATTTTATTGGGGAGGTAGTTTTGAAAACGAAATCAGTTTTAGTAAATAATAATAAATACTTCTTGTAAAAGAATCGTTCTGGCTCCTGAATTTGTTAGTCAACAACTAAAAAGTTTGTAGACTTGTTTGTGGTGTTTATAAAAATATTAGACGAATATCAAGCTGCTAATAAAATGACTGAAAGTGATGATGATTTATTTAGCAATAATGTTTTGAGGTATCCTAACGAAACCACAGTAAGTATTACACTTTTAAGCAATTATAATTATAACAGATGGGTATAACACTTTATTATGTTGTAAATTTCCATGAGATCAATTTTAATCATAGCCTTCATGACTTATGCCTATCCCAAATGTTTTTAAATAACCTTTAGTTTATGACCTCAGTGGGTGTGTAATAAAATGAAATGTTTATCTTTTACAGACGTTTTCAGTAAAAGGTCCAAATGTCAATATGACAAACATGAATGTAAGAAATTCTCAACTCAATCCAGGATTCCAACCAAACTTCAACAGACGGAGATCTGCAAAATCATGTATCGATCAAAGAAGTTATAGACGTGACATATCTCCCATGTCAGTATATAGCGCAGTTGAAATTCCAAGGACTTATTCTCATCAAAATGGTCTGAATTTTCAAATGTTTAGTGGTAGAGGTGTTTCTCCAGTGTCTGTAAGAAGTAGAGGTATCTATGTCAAATAATAATACTAACATACTTTTTCTATGCATTTGCCTACTGTAAGCAAATATAATATACTGGATTTATATTGTTAAAACTTCTGATGTTTTAATCGTCTGGTTATCTGCTGTTCCAATAGACAACAGTGGTAGGGTATAGTTATGAGACACCTTTTGTTTCTTATGAATAGATCCGAACATAAATAATTAAAATTAGCTACAAAAAAATAACCACAGAGGCTAAGGCAGGAGCAAAGTGACTCTTCACTTCACTTTGCTCTCACTTGACCTCATTATTTTTTTTATAACCACCCAAAATTGTCTTTATATCTCCAATAATAAATTAAAGTGTCTATGTATGTATATGTATACTGCATGTGACAACATAATCATTTTCCCAGAAGTCTGTTTGCTGTGTATTTTAGAAATAATAAACATCCAAAATAAAATAATGTTGTTGCTCGCTTCACCTCATCTAATATATCTCTATGTGGCCCCTTTAGAAAAGGTTTAGTGTTTGCCTGTTTAGATAAAGTGTATAATTTTATTTTATTATTCCCAAAAGATACTGCTTGTTCTATGGTGAAAGCTAACCAGTTTTTTTATGGTTTGTGAAAAACTTAACAGATACAAAAGTCCAAAGAAAAATTACTCTAAAATGAACAATAGTTGTAGGATATTGATAGTTTTTGAGTAGTAATTATGTGTTTTGTGAGAAATGTGAACTGTTTAGTCAAATGTGTCCTTTTGAGTTGTCACAAGAACTCTGTTGAATGGCACTAGCTGATTGCCTACAGTTCAGCTGTGTTACACATAGGCATAAAAAAATGAAGAAACTTTATGTAAACTAAGATCTGGCTTAAAGACCTAGCTGCCAAGCCATAAACATAAATAATAAGACACCTTGTTATGTGGTGAACAGACATCAAAATCTTTATATATGCCACACTCCTGTACTACCAAAGACTATATATTCACTCTAAATTATATTGTTGCAGGTACTGTTATTTAGATCATCCTTTAGTAATAAATGTCATAAATATGAGGCATAATGAATAGATAGATATATCTGTTTCTATAAATCTAACTGCCTGGTCCATTACTTACTATTTTTCTAGTCCCACTTGGCACTGTTAGTCACTGAAGACATGTGGATGTGTGAGGGGCCACCCCATGAACATAGCTGGTTGCGACTGCTGTGGAATCACTGTGCACTTGCACACATGACAACTAGTGTGACAGACAATACTATTGTCTATCAATTACTTTAAAATAAACCAGTATAATAATAACTGTCCACAACACTATGTATTATTGCTGTTTTAAGGAGAAGAAATCCAACAAACTCCCTAACAATATAAATACTTGAAACAGTTATAAATCTTTCCTTTGTTCTTAAAGAATGTCATTTTAAAATTTGTAGTCAAAATGTTGCTGTTGGAAAAATATTTTATATATATCTTGACTATTTCAGAATCCACAATCAGTTCATGCCTCAAAAAAATAGCTTTAGCTTTCAGAGAGGCTGAAATAGATATGAGCTATAAAAATTATCAGTTTAATAGTAATGAGTTGAAATTAATTAAGGATGCATACCAAAAATTCATGAAGAAAAATTTGAGAAGAAAAATTTCAAAAAAAAAGGACCAACAGAATTTTGGTAGACACTATAAGGCCAATTCTCAGGATCTGTCTGAAGACTTAACAAGTGACTCATCCTCTTCAAGCAGTGAAGATAAGTCTCAAAGAAAGGGTTTAAAAAACAATAACTATAATACCCTAAGTTGTACATCAACAAAGTCAAATTTTACTTTACCAAAGTCAAATATGAAAGTTAATAATACCTTCAGAGGAAACTCTGGAAACATTGAAGCTGATGTATTTGGAAATATTTCATCAATTCAACCAGTAAATGTGCAACCAGCTCAAAACCGACAAAATATTCCTATTATGCCCAAAAATAGATTTAAAAAAGGGTATGCTTTACCAAGTCAAAGGTTCAATCGTTCAACTATTCAAGAAAGCAATGAAAATGTGTTACATAATAATGAATCTAATCAATCTGGACACAAAAGAAATCATGATGATGAAGATATAAATGGACCTCAAAAGAAAAAACAAAAAATCTCTCCAACACCAAAAATCTCGAATGTACCTAACAAAAAAGAAAATGGTTTTGATTTTGTAATACCAAAATTTCCAGTGCGAAAATCTGCAACAACAAAGAAGAGTGGTGTAGAAATAATTAGTTCAACTGTACTTCATCCAAGCACCTTAGCTATAGAAGATTCACCTAAAACCATTTCAGATAAAGAGGCACAAAGGCTTAAAGATACTGAAATAAATAGTGATCAACTTAATGAAAATGACATAGAGGAGAATAATAAAGATACAAGTAATGTATCTATGAGACCTAGTTTTATTAAAAGGAAGCTTTTTACACAGAGGATAGAGGTGACTGAAAAACAAAATCTTAGTACAGATAGTGTGCAATCTCCACAAACAGGACATTCTGTGAGGCAGAAAGATAAGACTAAACCAAGAAAACTGACAACATCACAGTCATGTCTGACTAGAGATATAGACATTGAAGATAATAATTTGTATAATCTGATTTCTAAAATTGTTCCAGCTGAACATATAAATAAACAAGATACTGTAATTAAGAAACCTGTTGTTAATGGTAAAAATAAAGAAAATATTAGTAGTAGTAATGGACAAAGTAAGAACAGCAAGTCAAATAATGGTGATGATGACTGGGACATTGTATCAATTATTTCTACATGTAATCTTGATGCTGTTAGTGAAACATACACTGATGATGAAAATTTTGAAGCTAAAAAAAATAATGTAACAGATCAGATTAAAAATAAGAAGCAAGAAATTCAAAAATGTGCTGCTAAAAATGCAGTTATTGATGACAAATTAACTAAGCAAACAGTGCCACCGAAAAATTTTAGTGTAAAACCTACTAAAAACAGTAAGTAATTTCTTGATTTAAGCTTCCCTCAAAGAAATAAATTATTTTAATAGTGAAGCATCATGGCTTAAAATTACTTAGATAGGTACCACTTTATTGCTCACCAAATATACAATTACATTGTTTTGGTAAAAACAATCACGGCTTTATCACTTAAACCAAGATCTTCTTGGCAACCAAACTTAAAGAATAATTAAATGTAATTTGTCAATTTAGGGTCCAGATTATTAGGTAGAACTCAAATAGACACACTAAGTATTTTATAAATAAATACATGCAAAACAAGAACTATTTCTAACAGTATTGTAAAGGGAATTTGTTTTAAGTGTGTTTATTGCGCTTAAATCATGTTATATGTCACAATTATGATTACAATGACTGCATTTTATTTTCTATTAACTGTTAATAATAGACATCAACATAGAACATTACATCTATACTAATATTATAAAGAGGAAAATTTGATTGTTTGTTTGCATTGAATAGGTTCGGAAACTACTGAACCAATTTAAAAAAATCTTTCACTCTTGGCAAGCTACACTATCCCTGGTTGATATAGGGTATATCATATTTTCCAAAAAATTACTAAAACTCGAATAATGTAGTCCAAAAATTACCTAAAATCGTGTGCGCTGCGAAAACTATTCATGATAGAATAAAATAATGTACTACAACTTTGCAGAACACATCATTACTTACAAAAAGTGACAGTGACAATATATGTCTAACCATTATAGTTATGCCATAATTAGTGTTTTTTATTTGTAAACATAATTAAAATGCCGCCGCTAGAAAAGGCTTTTTATTTGTATTTTGGTATTAATCCTTATCAAAATAAATTACTTCATATTCAAGACTGCTTCAATACCTTTATATAACTTTTTGAATTATTTCAAATCGGACATTCCATTCGAAAGACATTGAGTTTAAAAATGTGTGGTCGCCGCGCACCCTAATCGGCTAGATAGACTTATGCGATCTAAGTATCACTGAGGTAGGAGCAGTAAGGAAGGGGAAATATTTTGAATTATTTGATTGTGATTAATAATACGTATTTTAAAGTTTTTTTTCTGATGCCCAGGCCACTTCCCTGCACGGGTCAGCTAGTAATTTATATCTTGGACAACGGGATAGTGTTCCCAGAAAAAGTTTTCGAATATCGAGTACGAAATTATAATTTTCAGTATTACTAACTGTTTCCAACTGTTTGTCATTAATCTAATTTTGTTTTCAACTTTTAGATGCTACAAAGAAAACCGCACTGACAACTTTTAAATCATTTTGGGACACCGATCTGGAAACTGATTCTGAATTTACACCTAAAAAGAACTTTGGTAATGTAGAAAAAGCAAATAATAATTAAATTAAGCTTCAAATTTCTTCATTTAGTTAGACTTTATGTTAATATAAATTATTTTTTCAGGCATTACTCAAAAAGAACTTGCAATAAATCAAGGCAGTGGCAATGAAAATAGACCAGTTACTTTGCATAAGGATAACTCTGAAAGACTTGGTAACATTTTTGTTTTTAACGGAAATATAAAAACTCCGCTACAAGAATCTGATAAGACATCAATTCAGCCAATGATTTACAAAACATGCACAATCTCAGAGTAAGAATAAAGCGCCTTTCGAAAAATAGTTGTTGTGATGAATCTGTTACTTCAAAACTGCAAACAAATAAAGAGCTAGTCTCGAAAAATAAAGATAAACACCACAATAATAAAGATGAACTGACAAGTACAGGCGATGTGCTAAAAAATCAAAATAAAAAAATATCTATAAATAATAAGATGACGGGACAGACATCTAATGTGGAAGCAGGTGGCAAAATCACAGCTAAGTTTAATAAGGAACAAAAAAATAGAAATCCATCAAAGAGTAAAGTTATTAAGGGCACAGACAATAAATTCCCGGTTACAAAAAACGGAACACTTGTAACAGATCCCAAAAACAAAGGTAGTAATCGAAACAGAATATTACTAACACCAAAAAAGAATGCTTCTAAGCCATCGAATAATAAACTAAATCAATCAACTTTATCTGACCAATTGGATTTATCAAAATGTTTACGATCACGAATAGTTAACCTGTCTCATGATTCACTGACTGACAATACCACGAAGAAAGTGACACTCACGAAAAGAAACCAAAATAACATGCAAGGGAGTATTAAATCGTTTTGTATAAAAAATAATTCTAATCAAAATGGGAAATCGACAATGAACTTTATAAGGAATAAAGCAAACGCAAGTGACAATAGCATGCTACTGAACACAACTGTGCAAACAAGAAGATCAAAGGCTTTAAATGCTTCTAAGGATATGAGCATTTTAAAATGACATTTAATACTGTCAGATTAGGTTATTACTTCACCCAAAATGCGTTGTTATTCAAACAACGCCGGACATCTGATAACTATACATATGGCATTGCTTGCAATGCCACGTGTAAAGTAAGATATTGTGGTAAATAATAAACAACTACAAGGAGGTTATTTTAAACCCTCATCTGAAACAGTGAATTTCACAGTTTTCACTTTTGAGTGAGTGAAACTGAAATAGTGCAATTTCAGTATAATTTTGGTAAAGAAAATAGGATTTTAATTATAACCAATACATGAAATAATTGACCATTTCAAGTACTTGTATAAGTTTCAAGAATTATTCATAAAAAATTGCCTCAGCCTTTATAACCATTTTATTGGAGGCCAGCCCACATCTCAAAATAAAGTGAATTTTGAATTTTGCCAAACGGCGTAAGCTTAAGAAGTTTACTGGCCCTTATATTGCCACATTGTCACGGTAAGTACTGACAATGAAGGAAATTTATTTCGAAAATACTGATCTGTGAATTTCTCAGGTTCACCTTATGTATGTGTGGAAGGGAATGGTATATATACCTTTGTGTGTTAATATGAATAAGTAAGTTTGAATTGACAAGAATATAAACATAACATTAATTGTAAATAGATTTACATTTAAATTTTTAGTGTAACAGTGGAAGTCGTTTTATATATGCTTGAGGGAAGTGGTTTAGGATCGAGATAATGGAATAGGAAGAAAAATGTCAACACTATTTATTTCACGTCGATATTCTGTGAGAGTGTGGTATCTCTCGAATGTAATTGGCTCTTAAGTTGTAATCAAGATAAAATTATAAGATAAGAATATAGAATAAAACCATGGTAACAGTACAAAAAAATATATACTGTGCCCAAATAAATGGTTTTTTGGTTTCACTATAAATTAAAAACATATCATTTCAAAACCTAAATGATTAGGGAAAAGGTGTATAGAGATTGTTTAAGATTTGATTCTATTTATAAGTCAATTGGTTTTCTTGCATGTAAACAAAATTATTCCATGAATTGTATTTTAATTTATTATTTATAATTTTCGAGATATCGAGTTGAATAATTGTTAATATATTCTTTAAATATCTTTAATAAAAATAGCTTATAATCGTATAAGGAAAACGCCATAATTATTGGTAGTTTAAGTTATATTAATATAATTATTTTAATAATGGGAAACATAAGCATCATTTTAAAATGAATTTTATTATGATAGGCATCCGTGGTACTTAAAATTTGCTTCCTATTAGCTAGCATCTTGTTTTGCAATAGTTAAGGAAACTGTATCATTAGTGACACCCCTTCCTCCGCCATCTATGATTGGTACTCCATTAATTTTATAGAAATATTATTTATTTTATTTGTTAGTCATAGAATAGAGAGACAGGTGACACTACCGCTCACAATAATACAAAATAGGGGAGTGGACACATGTTATTAAACACTAATATTTTTAATCTTATCGTCTGACTTTTAAAATAGCATGATTGAAACAATTTTATATTAGGCTGCGACATTTTGTAATTTTATAAATAGTATGTCAGTTGATTTGACAATCCGTTCACTTAATAAATAATTAGCATACTGGTTGGAAAAACAACAGGTGGTTTATCGCTAAAAAGTATCTCTTCCAGGCAACCTAACTCAAAGTATATTCTTAAGTAATCTGGCGATGTAAGTGGAGTAGTAGAGAGGATAGGACTGTACAGCAGTTTATATTTTTGTATTGCATGAGTTCAGCAGACAGGCAGATGGCCCCCCTGATGGAAAGCGATTACCGTCGACTATAGACATTTGCAACACCAAAGGTGCTATAGATGCGCTGCTTCTCTCTAACGGGATACTGGAACCTGGCCACTAATGGCGGAACACAACTCAAGGTTGTAATGGCGACATCCTCTTGAATAAGGGTGTTAGTCATCCAGACGGGCACCTGGCTGTGAGTTGTTTTGTCATCTTTTACGACAGGCCTCAAGAAATTGTATTCTCTTTCCGTTCCTGCACGGATTAGTTTAAATATACATTACTTATACTAATTTATAAATTCAATATAAACATGAATCCAAAAAACATTTAAAGCTTACCTATATATACTTTACATACGTATATATAAAATCATTTAAATATATATTATAGTATAATAATATGAGAAGCATATAGTGAAAATAAGAATATTATTTTTTTAATATCTTCAATAAATTGTCTGGGTATCTATCATTGGATAATACAATATAATTGAGTGGAGTGTCAACAATGGTATAATTTAACCCCGTGTTATTTTTTTACAATATAGTCTTGTATGATTCCCGTTTAGAATATTATCGACATTTTAATAGAGTTAAGTTCTGTGGATAGTACAAAGAATTGTGTAGATTTAAAGACTTAAATGTTAGGACGCCTAGTTCACTATTAGTATGCAGAGGTTTGTATCCCGGTAGTGTAAATTTCGTAAACGAATTGAGTTGCCCATTTTTACCCGGGATCTGTTACAAAGTCCATCGTGTACGCAAAACAAGTGTAACTTATTTTGTAATTATATAATAGCTGTGTTAATTTGCAGTCTTATTAAAAAAAATATGTTCTTAATTATGCAGTTTGAGATATATTTTACAAATGAGTTAAATTTTAGCGTTAAGAAATTATGTTAAATTGAAAATATTAAATAACTGTTTACATAGTAATGTAATTTCATTTAACATTCCTATGCCTCGGATCATTAAATATTAAAGCAACATCGAACATTAACTTCATACTAAAATAGCTTTAACATAAGTATCAAAATTATTTTTACTGAAACCAGAATAGGTATTCTTGACTGGTGTGCAGTGTTGCCACATACCAAACCATAAAATCTGGGTTGCAGAGTCTAAAAATCTGTAAAAGTTACATTTTTAATTTTACTGAGGTACTTTAATGAAAATAAACTCTAATAAAAAGAAAACAAGCAACAACAACAACAAAATAGCTCATAGATGAAATTTATTAACACAATGATAAAATAACATACTATTGAATACAATGTAAGAAAACTTATTTGTATTGTATTCTACCCATAGTCCCTCAAGACTATAAGTAGAATACTGAGCCCAGATCACCGTCTTCTATGGGTAAGGTGCCCAGAACGCTGGCTACGTTTCCTCGTTGGATCGCCATACTGATCCGTTGGCCGAGCTAGGCACCAGCCCTCTGATCACCTGAAGAGTCGATGAGTCGTTTTGATAAAAGATGAAATTAAATATATTTATTAGTTTTTATATATGTTTTTATTTATTTTACCAATCAATTCCTTTCCTTCAACAATTGTTTTGTTAATAGCAGGCCCTCTGTTGTCTCAGTATTTAAATGGTTAATTGAACTTCCGTGTTTTAGTTTTGAACTTTTGATTAAGTTTATTGAAGAAAATATCCTTTCTACTGGAGCGCTGGAGTGGGCGAGGCATAATAAAGTGGTAACTAGCTGCTTTAGAGTCGGATATATAAAATTTCCGTCACTGTTTTGTGCACAAGAAACAAGTTGCCAGAAAACTTCAGGATCTTCTTCATTGGAACCCAAAAGATTATTATTCATTCTCAAATGTCGCCACTCATTATCTAATGTTTGTAAATCTGCTTGTTGCATAATGTTTGGAAAAAATTTGCAGTAAGTATAATCACAGCATTTACAACTGACCATTTATCATAACTGAGTATTCAAGTATGAAATACCAAAAATTCTGATATACCCGAATGAACAAAGCAAATGGTCAAAATGTAAAGAGTTTCTTTCGCAAAATTCACCTACATAACCTGGTCGGATATTAATAATTCTCAAGTAGATAAGTCTCGGGGAATTCCTATTGTACCTTACGTAAAGTTGACATGATAGAACATACTTGTACTTATCATTACTATCAAAAAGTGCGAATTGAATACAGCTATATACCTATGTATAATTATTTTTTAATTTTATCATCAAAAATCTGTATAAAAATAAGGTCAAATCTGTAATAGAAGCTAAAATTCTGTATAAATACAGATAAATCTGTATATCTGGCAACGCTGCTGGTGTGTTTATCTATCTGCATTCGGCTAAAGTACATGTAGACAATATACTACGCTTTGTCGATGGTTAACTATAAAGACGTAGACAGAAACTTAAAGACCTAACTCAATTTATCAGAATACTAGATGACCCGTGTTATAAATTTTATTTATGCTCGTGTCCACTTAGCTGGGTGTATTAGAAAATATTGAGCACAATCCAATATAGCCTTTGTCACTCAGGAATAATGTTGCTTTCTACTTTTAATTTATTTTCCAATACGCGTACGTTCATTATACATAAAATTTTATATTAGACTGTAGCACAGCATCCTCATGAGTTTATTACTGGTGACACAATTTTCAAAATTGTTTAGTAGTTCAAGAGATTACATCCTACAACAAACTTTACCTCTTTATAATATTATTGTAGAAGATTACAGTAGCCATAAAAACATTTGTATTTAATATAAGTGAAAATGTGAGCAAACATAAGCAGGTTTCTAATAAAGTTTAAAATATAATTAATAGGAGAAATTTAAAAAGAAACTTCTATGGGGCCTTTCACAAAAAAATTAAAAGAGCAGTTCCGTGTACGTAGTACATTATATTTCAATGGTTGCGTACTTTTATTGCCATTTAATTGATTTTTTAAATAAATTTAACATACAGATAAGAGTTAGAAATATTTTGATTTTTTTCGTTAATAGTTCAAATTTCGTGTTTTAAAGCTTAAATATTTTTGATTTGGGAATGTCACGTTGGGAATTTAAGACCGCTCCCACCCCTTGTCACACTTCGTCTACCCCTTATTGTGTGACGTAATTCATGGATGGCCCCCAATTATTAAACATTTTATATGCAGAATCAGAAAAAGCACATGGCTAATAAATGTCAGATGTATTGATTGTTAAGCCGTTCATGTCACCACTTTACTACGTGATAGATTATTGCTTTCCAAAGTAGCAAAATACAAGCGCACTGCTATAGGTAACCCAAAATCGGGGATTTCTGAATCTGACAAACAATTCTGAAGGCCATGAATCTCAATACCAACCCAGTTCCGTTATTTCAAGGGTACGCAACACTTTCTATGCCAGTTTCATACATCAGGAAACCCGGTTAATTTCACGCGTTATTTTCCTTTACTTCGGTCGTGCTCTTTACCAGGATTCGGACATAATTTATATATATTCATTCACCTGGCTTACTATTTGTAAAAGTTTAACATTACTTGTACAGAGTTTTGTCAAATTATAACAATAGTAAGGCGAATGAACGGTTAGTAAGATGTAAAAACCCGGTATTTTAGTGATTTAACAATCACGAATTCCTCAGCCATTATTAAGGGGAGTTGAATTCACAAAAAAAAAACACGGTACTAATAAAGTTATTTTTATTCGATAAGACATTCACAGAAAACCAGAGGCAATTAATATTTGATGTTAAGGCAATTTATGAATTCTATAAAAGTAAATAAATTATCTATTTTTCTTAACCAGCATAACATCTTTTTCGCCAACAAGTCGTTAATTGTCGCGTGGCAGTTTGAAAACTTTATAATAATTGTTTTATATTACAATATTAAAATGGTGCAGAATTATCTTCTCGTCTTCTATTTAAACCTATAATAGATATTCGGATTTAACACGAACTCAAGTCGTAAAATAATCGAATGCACGCCCAGTTTTGAAGGCGGTCCACATTCTAAGAAACTCGAGAGAAAAGGAACTGTTTCAAATTCGCTTCTCTTGCTTTCTCATAAGAATACGGACAGCTTTATATAAAAAAAAATTATCAGAGAATAATTATTGTTTTTTATTGTCCCGGCTGGTTTAAAATAGTGTTAGGACAGACCACATTTTACATGAAATCTGTCAACATCTTTCAATACAACCTGTTCCAACAAGTAGCCAAAACCGTCAGAAGCATGCGCAGTAAGATTTCTCCATTGTAAAACTGCACTGCATACGTACCATAGTTTGCTAACGATTTGCTTTTGTTGGAACAGACCCATGTTTGTCGGAAAACACGTATGACATTAATAATATACCATTAATACTTTATTTTCTTCAGATCTCATCCACATATCATCGTTAGTTAGGCGTTTACACGTTGATAATACTAATTTAGAATCGAACATTGCAATCTCAGCCAAAGGCGATATTATTAACACGATTAAACAAGTAACAGTAAATCTCTTCCAATAATTTAACAAACTATTAAATGCACGTTAATCAGTAGGCATCGGTGGCCCGGAAATGCTGATTTTCAAGACAAACTCTCACATACGTATTACGAGAACATCAAAATCCGCCACAAGTTTATCGGGACGACACAGAAACCATCGGACGAAGCTCCGTCGGTCGGACATATAAAAGATAAGAAATAAATTCAGTCAAGAAACCGCGCTCCTCAAGTATATAGGAATGTACTTAGATATGACACAGCCATGCTTTGAAATAACTGATGCAATACATCCATGACATGTTTTTCTACTGTAACTATATTCCCTTGTGTAAGCATGAGTTAATAAGGCCCAATTCTATGGATATCCGGCACATGAATTTTAAGTATTGTGGGGACGGAGTAGGGGTGGGAAGTTATACTTATCCCTTTGACCCTGAGTTCTTTAAGATTTTAATTTTTTCGTAAACACAACTTTCCTCATTTTTTCACTTGTATTGCATTTATGTCATACGTTCAAAGTCGAGCAAACCTATCAAGGTCCAAAAGAAAGCCAGCAGCCAAGGTAAAGAGAACCAAAAAATTGCTTAAGTCGTCGAAAAATAAAAACACAGAACACATTCACATACTACAAGAAAATGAAATGAAAATCTTCAAAATGGCGACCAATAGAGACGGGAATTATGCATTGATTCTTTTATTATAATTGCAATTATTTTTAACCACATTAAAAAAATCGCATCTTCTGTTCTGTTCTGTGTTGAATAAAATGTTTTGTGTGACACGAGGATCTGGCATCGCTACTCTAGGTCTATATAAAATAAATGGTCACAATTTGTTCTAACACTCGTCGGCCGCTATCGCGGCATGCACGTTTCGCTCACTCGTGTGCTCTGGACAGAAGCTAATTTAAATCTCACTGTTCTAGTCACTGATCGCGACCTTCCACCGACCATCACAATAATATTAGGGAAAAAATAAATGAGGTTATATTAACCAAAAAATAATAATATTTGTAGAACTCTGGACCATAGAAGTTGCAGACAGGATAAGTATACCTCCCCTCTACCAACTCCACCCACATACTATACCGCACATCACAATAATATTAGTGAAAATTTAAGTGTGGTTATATTAACCAAACAAATAATATTTGTAGAACTCCGGACCATAGAAGATGCAGACAGGATAAGTATACCTCCCCTCTATGCACTCCACCCACTCATTATTTAAAATTCATGTACCGGATATCTAAGCTACAGCCAGGATCGTTTATTTAATTGTTCAGTTTTTATGCTCCCTGAGCTTTATACGCCTCATATATTACACCAATTTCCAAACAACTAGAAGAAAAGCGGCGTGAGATTTCTCCGTCTTTTTGGACAGCGTGATTATGAAAACACAACGTGTGTCGAAAATGACATACTCACTCCACCGCTGTCGTGGAAATGGGTATAATGTCAACGAGGAGTTAGATCTAGATATATACGCGGACCGCTCGTTTAAAATCGAACATCACTAGCCGGTCAAACGACAGTACATCGAATGCAACTAAATTTGTACCAACATGATTTAAAATTTCGCTAACTATTAGACACCATATGCAGTAGTTTTTCCGTTATGTTCTCACATATAAATTTGAAACAGTTTAAAAGTATGAAACTTATAAGTCATCGCAAGTTTGTTGATGATAACCCCTCCCGTCTCCCACAACTGCAACCCGCGGTTGTTTTGTTTTTAGTACTACTTATGCTGGTGTGCACCGAAATTTAACCGGCGGTTAAAATAAAATAATCACTGTTTAGGCATACATTTTTAGCGATTAATTTATTTTAACCATCGGTTATTAGTCGGTGCACACCAGCCTTAGACAAGCCCCGGTCCCAGTCGTTGCAAGCGGGGGTCGCGACCATCGGCATACCTTCTGCGCACGAATCATATTTTGATTTAATTATATTTTAATATTCGGGCTATAATGATATGTAGGTAGTTGAATAAAAAAAATATCAAGAAATGTTATTCAGATTTAAACTTTTTAAATTTCGAACTCTAGAAGCCTCTGGGAGCATTAAAACTGTCAAAATAAATACTACCCTAATTTTATGCTTGAAGCAGTCAAAATTTAAACAGTTACAATAGCATTATGAAAAACGCGATGATGACTTGCATGAGATAATGACGATGTTATTATACATTGAAGGCCACTACTACGCAGACTAGAGATGGGTACTATCGTGCAATTGCGCTAACTCATTTCACTTCATCGGTGTATAATATCCACTCAAAATAGTGCAACTCATTTCAGCACAGCTTAACTCAAAAAGACATGAAAAAACTTCAAGCCAAAATGTACCGTTTGTGCTATTCACTGATGTCAGCGGACGCGCTTTGCTATTCACAGGTGTGTACTATTCTGCAGCGCAATTTTGAGTTAACTCAAAATTGCACATGAGCCACTGAATCGAAGCAAAGAACTTTGCTGAACTACCCATATCTAATGCAGACCTAAACCTACATGATTACGACTCATTGGCTGTGAAATACTAAGCACTCAATACAGTCGATGATTATAAAGCGATATAATTTCGATTTGATATAATATACAAAGAGCACTATGATACGCATTGATGTTATACAATATTTATGTTCAATATTCATCTTCTTCGTGCGGGTGAGGGTTGTCGCCGTCTATCTCTTCTGGGGGCGCGAACCCATCCTGCAACAAATTACAACATGCATTAAACTTACTTATTTAACTAGTAACACATGCAATGAGGGATGCCAACTTAAGATTAGGGACCTTACTTATAAACATTTCTTAAAGTTCAGCAACTGATTAGTGAAAATCTTACTCATAAACTCCTCTTTAGCCGAATATTTTGGGTACAACCTACGTTAATCATTCAAATTTCGTTTATCTGTACTCCTCTTAGTTAAACAACAGGTAATACATGTTTATAAGTAAAAACATATATATTCATTGATTACGGTCTGATCCTGATTCTCTACTTAAGAGATGCCTAATCGTTTCTTAACGAGATTATAATAAGTAAGGTCGTTAAAGTATTGTTATGAGTTAGCTGGACTATGCGGGAAAATACCGAACACAACAAATCCTAACATAATGCAAAAGGTCGTAATTCAATAAAACGGGCAATTCCGTCACTGTTAGATTCCCGAATATACACACGTCACAGAATTTATCTTTACGGGGGCCTAAGTTGTTACAGAATGCTTCCCCTTGGCAAGTTTAATCCGTGCAGGAACGGAGAAAGAATACAATTTCCTGCGGCCGGGCGGCCTGTCGTAAGAGGCGACAGAACAACCCATATCCAGGTGGCAGGGTATTTGCCCGACTGGATGGCTACCACCGCTGGTCTAAAGTATGTCACCAAAACAACCTTGAGTTGAGTTCCGGCATTAGTGGCCAGGTTCTAGTCTCCCTTAAGAGAGCAGCAGAGCATTTGTAGCACCTTTGGTGTTGCAAATGTTTATAGGCGATGGTAACCACTTTCTATCAAGTGGGTCATCTGCCTGTCTGCTGAACTTCTGCAATAAAAGTGAATTTAAAAAAATACCATCAGATGGATGAACAAGACACTTCACTGCAAAACAAAGTCAGGTATGCAGGTAATCAAATGCTATAAAATTCAACAAATATTATGACGATAGTTACATGTCATATTATAGGTATGTGGTGTGGGTATTTTCGAACAAACCAGCACTCATGCAGATATGTGTATTTAAAATGTTGATTAACACATCATTAAAGTACTAAGCTTTGTTGAGCAAACTAATATAATTGCTAAATTATCATAATCAAAGAAACTTTAAAGGTGCCACACAATGGTAATGGGTTTATTTTTGTAACTGGTCTGCTGGTATGTGGAGTTAATTAAAACAGCATGAGTTCTAATCCCAGAAGGATATTAAAGTTTGTAAATGTTCATTAGATTCCGGTATTGTCATATATTACCACAAACAAGCACACTTATGTGTTTGCTGATATTATTTGCAAGGTTGATAAGAAGGAACAAATACATGTTCACATATTTGTATATAGGGATATGTAAGATGATTTAAAACATTTGTAAGGTACCTCAGTTGCATATAGGATATCCAAAATCTTGGGCACAATTGGAGCGTTCTGCTGGTCTTCCATCTCTTGACAGATCACCTCTATATCCCGGAGCTTGCCAAAATAGAAGTCCCTCTCCTTTTCCAAACCATCTACTGTTGCCTTCAATTCATTTATCTGGAAATAAATATGCATGTTATTAGTTCATCTGTCAATCTGTAAATATATAACACTATAATAATAATAATGGTCCTCCCATTATAGGGGAACCGAGAGTATTTCCACCACACTTGTCTAAGGTGGTTTGGCAGGTTTAACTCTATTCTTAATGAGATTAGAGTCAAATCGAGTAGATTGCATACTAAATGAAAGCTCAAATAATCTTTTTAATTTACATAACATAACTAGTATTTGCCCTCGACTTCACTCACAGTAGTTAAATAGTAAAGATTAATATTTTTTTACCAACCTTTAAAATTGAATGGATTTTTATTATGCCAATGCATGAAACTTAGATTTATCCATAAAACCGTGATATTAGTAATGTTACTAAAGATGTTTTCAACTAAGATGTCTCAATAAGGATTTCTAATAAATACAGATGCAATGCGTCAAAGTTAATCTAGTGGTTTGGAAGTGGAAGAAAGTCTCTGGAAATATCTGGAGTCCAAATGTAGTAACGTATAAAAATGACATAAGTATCAAACTGTGTTGTAATAAGAATAACACGTCCAGTTTTCATGATATTTCTAGGCGTATAATTCCCAGAGAGTTGGTCTGAAAGAGAGTGTCGGGGTGAAGGTAAGGAAAGGAATGCTCCGGTGGTTCGGGCATGTGGAAAGAATGTATGATGAAAGAATGACTAAACAGATATACAATGCAAAAGTGGATGGATGCAGAAGTCGCGGAAGGCCACAACACACCTTCCATGATCAAATTGATCGTATACTAGCAGAAGGTGATGTCAGGAGCCTTAAGAACAGACGAGCGTGCATGAAAAGAACTATGAATGTCAAAGAAGCAAGTGAGGTGTGTAAGAATAAGCCTAAATGGCGCTCTGTTGTTCGTGCCTACCCCGCAAGGGACCTGGCGTGAAGTTATGTATGTATGTATAATTCCCAATAAAATTTTTGAACTTTCCGGTACTGAAGTATAGGAGTAAAAACACTAAAAAGTGAATCCGTTTTCCTGAAAAAGTACACTAGAATGCCCATGATATTAGCTTTTTCAGCATTTAAGTCAAAAATGTCTGTAGAATAATGAAAACCTTATAAAAGTTAACATATATTTATGAAAAGAAATTGTTTCCGTTTTCCATCAATCAAACAATTCGATCCCAATTGGATTTTTTTAATAGCTTCAATATACAGACAAGATTATTTTACAATATTAACATAATTTTAACATTTAATTTGACGTAAACCACTATGTATACGTGAGTTTGTTGAAGTATCTAAAGACTAAAGAGTTTCAATATACAAGAAATTTAGAATTCGAGATCAAACTTTTTTTATCAGCAATGAATTATTGATGTTTTTTGTTTTACGTATATGAATTCATTTGTCTCAGATTTAGAAATCACAGAATATATTAATATAATAAAAGATTAGAAATATATATAAATCATCATCTTGAAATACCACCATGGATAAATATCATCTTACTGATGAAATGAAATATAAAATTGTTCATTTGAGACAAGGAGTTTCTGTAACGGATGTGTCAAATGAATTGGGCATATGTGTGGGCTATTTTTCAAAACACAAAGTAAACAAAAGAAGACTTTGCTCTCGATCAGCGAAAATCGCATTAAAATCGGCCTAGTAGTATTTACGTAAATGTGGAACAAACAGACAAAACGACTAACATACAAGAAATATAAAAATAGTATCATGTTATGAATGAATGAATGAATGAATGAATATGCTTTATTGTGTTTTAAAAATACAGTTAACAGAACAAAATTTTACAATACAATAGGCGGTCTTATCGCTATTAGCGATTTCTTCCAGACAACCTTTGGATGGACAAAAAAAATTGATAAGAACAGGGGTATGGTGCATTATTCTCACTATCGAATCAGTATCTTATAAATACATACATGATATAATATACATACATTAATAAAAATATAAATATTATACTAACACGATATATGTAAATAAAATATTATAAAATACACTTACATAAATAAATATAAGACAAGAAAAATATGACAATGACGGCTGCATCTTTAATTTGAGCTATTTGAGCTATAATAATCCTTCACAAGTTTATTGAAAATGGGCAGTGATGTGCATGTTATCCATCGTTTATGTAGTCTATTCTATTCCAATTGTTTTTTAATAACTTCAATGTAGAGATATGGCATATTTACAATGTTATGATATTACTAGCTGTACCCGGCAGATATTGTTCTGCCCTTAAAAAATATAAATTTAGAAGCCGATTGCAGCGTCTTCTTCGACCGGGACCAAATATAAATTTATATCATTCTCAAAACCACTTAAAAGAACACAAATAATTTCATCAAAATTGGTCTCACCACTTAGAAGTTTAGCGGCGTCATCTACTGGATCTAATCGTCAATCTAAACTATTCCAGGACCCACTTGAACCTTAGACCATAATGGTCTAAGATTTAAACACACACAAAAATAACTTCACCTAAATCCTGGAAAGCGATTGCAGCGCCACCTACCTGCTTTAAATTTGAATCTAAACAATCCAGAGACCCAAATATACACACAAAAAATTTGGTTAAAATCCTGGAACCTGTTTGCAGTCCCACCTACCGGGACCATTGCTAATCTAAATCATGCCGGGATAGGTCCTGGGATGGGTCACGGGATGGTTTAGAGGGGTTCAAGTGGGTTGAACACACACAAAAAAAACATCAAAATAGCTTCAATCATTTAGGAAGATTTCAGTGATATTCACACAAACAGAATAATTTTATATATATACACATTTTTGGGCCAGAAAACCTCGCGGGCGTCCCCGGAACACCCAGTTAAATTTAAATTTTATCAGAATCTGATCAATACTTTTGGAGCACATTGGGGACAAACATAGATATTTATTTTCATTGATAAATAGATTTTTTGAGCCAGAAACCTTTTCGGGCGTCCTCAGAACACTACCAAAGTTTTATCACATCTGATCAATGGTTTAGGAACGCATTGAGAACTTATATACAAAACATTGATTTTTGTTTATATGATAAAAAAGGTAACTACGGATTTACCAATATTTGACAGCAAACATATATTAGTAATTAATAATAATAGTCACATTTTATGTGGATAAATATTTATAGTGCTTTCAGAAAATAATTTTGTGTCTAATATTCGAAATGTATGGAAAATAAAATAGGAAACTGCAAAGTGATGATACATTTCCTATGAGCATATATGAGAGTTGCACTGGGGAGGTAAAATGGTATAAGCGTCACTGCTGCAATCGACGCACAATCAATAAAAATAGCCGAAAAGGGTTTAGGCTCTGAACTTTATTGAGTGAGAGAAAGCTTATTGTTTGAGAAAGACAAGAGACAGGCTTGGTTGTCATCCCTACTCCGTGTTGTTTACGGGGTGAGAAGTGTCACCGGTAGATTCCTGGCAGGAATAACTCATCGAGTGGTAACAGCTCCATTATCGAACCGCCGAGAGTAAAAAAATATTAAAGTACTACTAGTGTCGCTATTCAAAAATAGGGGTTGATAGTAGAAGAATGAAAATTTAGGGTTGTTTGTATTTTTTAATGCCAAATCATAAAAAAAATGTTTTTTACAATAAATTAAAAAATTGGGGTGGACCGCCCTTTTCACTTTATGGAAAAATAGTTTACGTCCTATTCTCAAACCTACAAAACTTCATAAGATTCGTTCAAGCTGTTTCGGAGGATTATGTTACAAACACTGTGACACCAGAATTTTATATATTAGAAAGACTATCATCAGTCCGCGAAACTTCGTTCATCATGGAAACCCATGATGATGATTCAATTAATAATGAATGAATTGCATAGATGAAGAATTAACTGACGGTCTTATTCATAGAGAGAAAACTTCAAGCTTACTCTAACTTTATGAATAAGACTTAGCATTCAGTAAAAACGGAAACTTTAAGATGCATACAGTGTCATCACGTATTAAATAATATAAAGAAAAGTACAAAAAATCTGAATAAATTAAGAGGACTCAAATATCAAATATAAAGGGAAAATCATTACCCTTCTAGTCAATAAATTATGCTTAATTGGAAAAAACTGGCGTTTCTTTCCAATCCCAGTGCTTACCCTCGATCAAACGTAATAAATATTATTATGCTCATATCACCCTCCTCGTCAATCACACTGCTGTGATCAGTTTTTTGATTCAAATGCTTTCGTTAATTTCAGATTGGAAAAGTAAGATGCTTTACATTTAATGCCAATTTAAGTAGTGCCAGTTTAAGTAAATCCACTGTTTCTTTTTCTAAGTCACATTTGCGGCAAAGAATGATCACGTTCTGACAAATATAAATAACATAATAATTGTAAACAGGTTTGATTTTTGTCAAACTGAATATAATAATCAAATAAAATACCACCCTTAAAACATAGTTTTATTCAACCTTAAAAATAGTAATATAAGAAATTAAGTATTACCTGGTGATTGAGCTCATCAAGTGCCTTGGAGTCACCCTTCGCGCTTTGATTTAGTCTAGAGAGGTTCACCGGCGGTGACCTAGTTGTGGTGTTAGCCTTTCCAACTGTCAAGAAAATAATAAGATTAATTTATGAATTACATTTTAGACATGACAAGTTTGTATGTGGGCTTCTTTAAAAACAATTAAAGAAACCTACAAACTTGCTCTAGCTCAATATGAATAAGACCGGAAGTTTTAACAAATTTCCTTTTCATTTTTACTGTTTTGGTTTCAATGTACATTGGTGTTTTTAAATGTCACAGTGAAAAATATATGGACTTTTTTTATGGAGCATTAATTGTTTCTTCATGATTTCAGAAGAAAGCACAGTTAACTATACTCCCATCCAAGATGGATGAATAGCTTTCACATATTGATATCAACATCTTTATCCATCATTTTAACAATATGTACTTTAGTCCAGCAAAACTGCCTGAATGTTCTATGCCCTCCACCATATTTAAAACTACTAATTAGATTGATATATCTCAGGCATTCTGTTAAGACTTATTTCAACACCATCTATGTAAGCTGTGTTGATTTGCAGTAATATTACTTTGAGTACAAAACAGACCAAATCTTTTAATTTTACAAATCCATACAGTAACAGAAAAAGAAGACAAGTTTCTATTGTCCAGAAGTCCTGTCAGAAGAGGTGTCAAAACAAACCACAGCGAATCGGTAGGGTATTTGCTTGTCTGAATGGCTACTACTCCTGGTCTAGAATATGCCACCATAACAATCTTGATTCATGTTCTGGAATGAGTGGGCAGGTTCCAGTCTCCTTTTAGAGAGCAGCAATGCAATGTCTATAGGGGACGGTAACCACTTTCTATCAGGTGGGCCATCTGCCTGTCTGCAGAACTCTTGTAATAAAAAAAATAAACTGCTGTACTCCCTTTAGAGACTAGCAGCGCTTTGGTAGCACCATTGGTGTACCAAACGTGCATAGGTGATGGTAACTGTATTCCATCAAGCAGCAGTCTGCAGAACTCATTCAATAAAAAAATGTAAGAGTTACTATTAGTAGCAATTAGAGTTCATACAAAACTTGTTATTTTTGTGATATTGGCCAAATCAGCTTTAATGACATTAGAGCAGTCCATTCAAAAAATGTAAAGACCCTAAGCCAAACAAATTCACTTAGCATAGTTGTGTATGGCCATTTTATGCATGCTAAGTTGATTTTTGTGTACTATATTTGCATGAGTATTACCTGTATAGCTATGCTAGTTTACATAGATGGTGTGATGTATACATCAGCAGTGCAATTTCAAAACCTAACCACTGACATTATTTTTTAGAGGAATATTTGTGCATTTATTGTCTTAGTAGGTATTTGTAGATGTATTATGCTTGGCAACACACAAAAAGAACTGTAACTTAAAATATGATATCACTCATACATTTTATGTGGTGTGGTGTAAAATTTCTCATAATGCACTTGCTAGGTTTTTTAAATTACACAGCTTACTTAGTATAAACAATTGTTTATAAGTGAGTCAATTATTATGTTAGTAATTTTTGTCAATAATTTAATCATACTTTTTGTTAATCATTGCAAAAAACTTAATACGAAAATTATATTGTTAGTGACACATTTCCAAAATTGCTTATACTATATATAGTTATTATGAGAATAAGTAACAATATGAATCATTATTATGACTAAAATATGATGTTGATAAAGTATGATGTAAAACTAGGTGTGACAAGTGAGACATGCTGTGCAAATATGAGTAAAATTGCAATAGTGTCTGTGTGATATGATACAATACAATGTAAAGTTCTACATAAATATGTTATTACAACAAAAGGCAATTATTTACACTCAACTCATATTTCATTGTAGTGTAGATAGGTAATATATAAGGATACAACCAAATATACAGCAAAATAAATTGAACACTTAAGGTAAAATGCAATGGTTCCACTGAAACTATGTATCATAAATACATATTTATACTTTTAAATATAAATCCTCATTGATACAAACAGAAGAGAGAAGCGTCACATAAATGCACAATTAAAGAAAACAAAATAGTACTGGTTTGGGGTCTAGCGGGAACTTTGGCGATTGGGGCGGCTGGCTTCTTAGCCGCAGCAAGGCCTCGGGGAGCGGAGGCGCCCCCATGGCCCATAGGTAGACCCTCGCGCTGCGCCACAGCGTCATATTCCGTGCCTCCATAGTTGGCATCAAAGAATTTCTTGAACCATTGCAAAAACTCAAAATTATCTTGAAAACGACCCTTCACCAGTTTGTCAATTGGTACTATCTACAAAAGAAAAAGTGGAAGGTATCAAAACAAAAGAATTGATAAGTAGCCATGGGGTGCCAGACTGCCAGTACATACATACACAGGGAGAACCTATCCTATCACTAATATTCACATTGACCACTCTAAGAAATGACAGGACAACATTGACATGAAAATGACTACATTTCTGAGTGTGGTGTTGGTGTGTTGTGCTTTAAGAATATTTAGGGAATGCATACTGCCAGAGTGTTGGATGGGGGCTGGGCGACGGGTAGGCCTCACAGGAGGTTGCACAGGATTGCTCACACACAGAGGCAAGCCCGACTCACAAGCCCCTGAACCGATTGTAAAGCCCCCACGTGCATCAAAGGCATCATACTCGCGCCCATCATAATTAGCATCAAAAAACTTTTTAAACCATTGTAAAAACTCAAAGTTGTCTTGAAATCTGCCCTTTATCAGCTTGTCGACAGGTATTACCTATAAATTTATTAAGTAATAACTTGTGAATATTAAATATCAATTAATTCAAATATAAAATTCAAACACTCACAGCATGTTATCATTATTGTGTAAAATGTTGTTAATACCTTATCTACTCCCATTTTTTTAAATGCAGCTTGAAGAATTTTGAAGTTTTGTATGTACTCATGTTCTAAATTTGTCTTGAACTTAATCCTTTTCATAGGAACACTGCCTGGGAAGAGCATATCCATGAACTGGCAGTAAGCGGCTCCTGTGCACAGTTCTTCGATTTTGGCGAAGTTTGAATGCAGGCAGTCATTCACCCACGCCAGCATGTCATGCCGCGATAGATTCTCCGATGTGACATTAGTGGAATACACATTTACTGCCATCTTATTTTTTCACGTATTTACCCTACAACACACATCATCATT
Organism: Dendrolimus punctatus; assembly: GCA_012273795.1. Lineage (NCBI taxonomy): Eukaryota > Metazoa > Arthropoda > Insecta > Lepidoptera > Lasiocampidae > Dendrolimus > Dendrolimus punctatus. The sequence goes on from CM022544.1 coordinate 9,004,613, forward strand.
GACACTCCAAAAATAATTCCTCAAAAGAATGTTAATAAAACATCGAAAAATAGCAGATACTGATGTGGATACGAAAAAGAAAGCCGGTCTAAAAATAGGTCGTGGCATATACGTGCAGCTCCAATGGACCACGTAAAATTTTGTAAAAGTACGATCATAAAAACTATAAAAGAAAATATTATCAAAACAAGTAAAACTGAAACAAGTAACTGTAAACCTGTCTTTAAAGTAGCGGATATAGCAATATGACAGGCGAAGAGTCGAGACGACTCATCAAAATCCATTGCCGCATTTTCATTATGAAAAATCTTCATTACAAAGCACTTTCCAATTAATTGCACATACCTACGTTAAACTAGATCTGAGGCTTATAATTTTTGTAGTTTTTCATTTAACGAATCTACACAAAGTATTCAAAACGTTTAATTCTCCCAAAAAGCTCACCTTTTGCTTTCCGTTTAAGCACAGACAAGACAATATTTTTTTAAATATAAAATCAAAGCTGTGAGTACATCTTCATTACAACCTCAACAATGACAGTTGTCTATGACTTTGGTCACTTTGATATTTTTTGGCCAAGTACATACAGCGATAGTGAAAACCAATGGTTACTGGAAGGGCTTCGTTGGCCCCGTGTGTATGTATTGATAGAGAGCCGTTTGGTAGATTCCTTTATCTTCATGTGGCGTGGCGAATTGCCGCTGAACGCCGCGCCAACGAGCAGTCAAACGCTTGATGGCCTTTTCTAGGACTCTAGGACCTTGTGGTATACAAATTACCTAATTGAACCTCAAAAATACTTAGTGTCTTCTTTAGCACTAAAAAAAAACTAATTCTTTACTAAAATATCAACATGTAGCGGAATATTGTTGTATCGATTATTGGTAAATTAGATTTAATGTGTGAAGTCTGTTTAAAACATAAATGTACGTCAATGTGACATATCATAAATAAAATAGACATACTGCAAAATGGTCTTTTCAATAAAACATGGCGCAGTCGCGAGTTTGTTTTAAAATATTAAATTTAAAGTATAAAAATGTCAGAGAATATAAAAATACCACCAAATTTCGATATTAAATCTACAAATGCTAGAAATGAATGGCGTCTATGGCGGCAATGTTTTGAGGACTACATGATTGCACGAGATTGTGAGGCGGCCAATGACCGGAAAAAAATTGCATTGCTACGAAACATTATGGGCATCGAGTCTGCCAGAGTTTTGTCAACATTTACTATGGAAGGTAAGGAGATTGGAAATTATGAGGCGTTGTTAAAAGCCATTGAAGTCTATGTCAATCTAAGGTCAAACGAAGTTTTTGAGAGGTATAAGTTTAATAGTCGCTTACAAAAGCCAGGGGAGACGTTTGATAATTTTTTGACCGATTGTAAAAGCCTTCTGCTCACCTGTAATTATAGCTCTAAAACGGAGAGGATTGAGGATCAAATTTTGAGAGACAAAATTGTGCAGGGTATATCGGATAAGTCTCTTCAAGAAAATTTGTTGCGAATAGAAAACTTAACACTTCATAAAGCAACAGAATTTTGTCGTGCTAGTGAACTTAGTAAGTCACAAGCAAAGGAGATGAACCCAGACATTGAAATTGACAATGTAAAGGTGAACAAAAGGAGAAGTATGCAGAGAAAGTATGTACAGAAAAATATAAGTACACAAAAGTTTAAATGTAGGCGCTGTCAACAAGTACATGGTCAACGGGAGTGTCCAGCCTTTGGGAAAAAGTGCGCTAAATGTGGTATAAAAAATCATTTTGCAGTGAGTTGTAAAGTAAAGCAAAATAAAGTGCAACAAGTTAAATGTGAATCGAGTAATAAGTGTGAAGATTCCTCCGAATATAGTTTTTTCTGTGGCGTTGTAAATTGTAAAGATAAGTCAAATTGGACTGAAAATATTTTGATTGAGAACCAGATTGTGAAATGTAAGTTAGACACAGGAGCAGACATAAGTATTATGCCATTACAAGTTTTCAAAAAAATAAATAAAAATTTAAATTTAAAATTGAGAGAAACAAGTGTAAATTTAGAATCATTTGTCGGAGAAAAAGTGAAACCTTTAGGTATGGTAAATCTATTGTGTAAATTTAAACATGTAGAATCTTATGAGAATTTTTTAATTGTTGAAAAGTGTAATACAATGTTATTAGGATTGTCAGGGTGTGTACATTTAAATTTAATAAAAAGAATAAATATTGTTAATAACCAAATTAGTGATAACGAGAAAGATAAATTTATAAATCAAAATTTAGATGTTTTTGAGGGTATAGGAAAATTGCCTGGTTGTGTAGAAATACCAACTAGAAATATAATTGAACAAATTTGTCACCCATCTCCAAGGTTACCAAATAGTTTGATGAAACCCTTAAATGTTGAACTTCAAAGATTGTTGAATCGGAAAGCTATTGTAAAAGTTGATCAAATACATAATAATGCTTGTGTAAACAGAATTGTAATTGTAGAAAAACCAAATGGAAGTGTAAGATTGTGTTTAGATCCATGTGATTTAAATAAATATATTGTAAAAAAAAAAAAAATTACCCACTTTATCAGATTTAGTGATGAAGTTAAAACATCATAAGTATTTTCTGTCTTAGATTTGAAAGAGGGTTTCCATCAATAATTCTTAGTAAAAGCTCATCTTGGAAGTGCTGTTTTGCAACACTGGGTTTACAGATATTTACTTCAATTATTTCAAGATATTTTAGAATTATTAGTCATCACATTTGCGGTGAAAAAGTTTCATAGGTATATTTATGGTTCTGAAGTTGATGTACAAACTGATCATAAGCCAATTGTTTCAATTATGAGTAAATGTATAAGTAAAATAGGCTCTCCACGTTTGAGAAGATTAAGATTAAAATTATTAAATTATAACCTAAATGTTCAATATGTACCAGGTAAGTTTGTTCATTTTGCTGACATGTTGTCAAGAAATTGTTTGAATATTACTCAACATGACAATGAAATGTTGCATATGGTACATTCTATTTCTGTACACTTGCCAATGTCACCTGAAAGAATATAAATTTTTAGGAAAGAAACAAATAATGATTTAATTTTGAGTTTAATTAGCAATTATTATTACAATGGTTGGCCTGAAGAAAAGAAATTATCACAAATGTGTAAAGATTATTATAAACTGAAAGATGACATTTATTTTGAGTCTGGATTAGGTTTTTATCAACATAAATTGTTAGTACCTAAAGCTTTGAGGTTATATGTTTAAAATTAGTACACGAAGGACATTGTGGGATAACTAAATGTTTAAAAAGAGCGAGACAATTATTTTATTGGCCAAAACTGTCCAAAGATGTTCATGATATGATTAAAGAGTGTCGTACATGTGAGAAATATAGACCAGCTAATATACATGAACCATTATTGTCACATAAAATCCCAGAACTTAGATTTTCAAAAATTGGTACTGATATACTGGATTTTAGAGGAAAATATTTTCTAGTAGTAGTAGATTATTTGTCACATTGGTTAGAAATTGTGCCATTATATGATAAAACTTCTAAATCTGTCACTAATGCTTTTCAAGAGGTATTTTGTAGATTTGGATATCCTTTTGAGTTAATAGCAGATAACAATCCATTCAGTTCACAGGAGTGTTTAGAGTATTTTAAGTCTAAAGATATAACTTTAATTACTAGTAGCCCACACTATCCTAGAAGTAATGGAATGGCTGAAAAAGCTGTCCATATTGCTAAAAATATTTTGATAAAATCTTATGAAGATAATGCAGACTATAGAAATTTTCTTATGAATTATAACAATACTCCTTTGTCTAGTTTAGATGTTTCACCTTCACAAATATTAAATAGTAGAAGTATTCGAACATTGGTTCCCACTACTGCTCAGCTGCTTAAACCTAAAGTTCAGGAAAATGTTCATAAATTGTTAAATTTGAAACAATCTTTATTAAAAGAAAAGAAAAATTTATCTTTAAGAAAGAAGGAAACTAATTTTCAGAAGGGAGATAAAATAGTATATAAAACAAATAAAGAAAAATTTTGGAAAAAGGGGAATATCTTAAGAAAATGTAAAGAACCTAGGTCATATTGGATAGATAGAGAGTTTTGTAATAAACCATTAAGGAGAACAAGTTACCATTTGAGAAAGTCTTATAGTAAAAATAAAAACTTTAATTTTTCTAAATATGTACCAAGTTTTGATGATGATGATGATGATGATTGTATTATTGTAACTAATAACAATAGTGAGAATATTTCAGTGTCTCCTAAGGTAAAACAACCTTTTGTAACTAAAAGTGGTCGAATGGTCAGACCACCAAATAGGTTGCACATATAAATGTAACAGTGTTTATTATTGTAATTCAAGTTTGTCTTTTATAATTTAGTATAAGTATCAAGTTTAGTTTCAAGTTAGTGTTTTTTTAAGTTTTCTAAATTTGTTTAAATATTGTCTAAGAGGGGAGGTGTTGTATCGATTATTGGTAAATTAGATTTAATGTGTGAAGTCTGTTTAAAACATAAATGTACGTCAATGTGACATATCATAAATAAAATAGACATACTGCAAAATGGTCTTTCAATAAAACAATTAATCAAGTAATTTAATTTTTGTTGTGTTTGTTAGGGTTTTTTTTGGAATCACGTTCCAATCTAGTGCTTTTTAAAAGTTAAATAGCGCATTTTCTATAACGAGAGCTGGAGCACTGAACATCCCAAACACCGTGCCCATTGTTAGTCGCGGTTTACAGACGTGTCTTATATATATGATATTGTCTATGATCCCGTAAGTGTAATTGATTAAAAAAAACAATGCAAGCGCCTATTCGGTTGTTGATTCATTCGTTTCGCTAAATAAGAATCACATGTAAAGTAAAAATCGAATACAATTGCGTGCACACATCACGACAAATAGTAATTACATTGCACCGCAAGCGCGTGCTGAACGGTGCGGGGGTAGTTGTGGTTGGCGTCGGTCAATTATTCGATTGTTTTAGTACAGCCTTCGATTGCGGTGCGGATTAGTAATCCTATAAAATAGAGCGCATACCAATTGACAATCATTGTGGGCGTCGAACACAAACTAAAATATAAATAAACAAACGATGAACTATCGAAATAAATGATTCTCGATCTCAATCGAATAACCGAAACAATCGAATAATTCGATTGTTTTTTTAGTAACAATCAACTATCACCAAATTTGGAGGTCACTGGTCAGTATTATATTGAGTTTGGTTTTAAGATGTTGTGAATCGAGAGTGTTTTTATTTACTTACTAGATCCGTGACTTACATTGATTTTTAGAAATATTTCAAAAACAAATGCAAAAATCTGCTCTTCGTTGAATAAAAGGAACAAAATAATATTTAATTAATTAATTGCAGCAGCGAATTTAATTTCACTAAATTATGTGTCCTTTAAATTTATAAACAATTGACAGCGCTTTGTTTACGTTATTATACTTGTTATAACTTAAACAGAATTTATCTTTAGCAAATTTAAATAATTATAAAAGATGTCTCAAAATGAGGAAGATGAAACGCGCCAGACTGAAATTAACGAAAATACTATCACTATTAGTGAAATACCCGGGAAACCGTTTTCACTTACGGTGGAATTTCCTTTGTTTCTTAATATGTTATCATTTGGACTCGCAGGTACTTACTTGTATTTTTCTTTAGTTAAGATACCAGGACAAGGCTATTAAATTGTTCTATATAAATGTTAATGTTAGTTTTTAGTATAAAAATTAATAGATTTTTTGGCGGGAACTTGAACTTTCTACAACGTCCTTAATCGTACATTTTTAAGGGGCAAATGCGTGACTGTCTATATATTAAGATTAAGAAGAGTTTCGTAGTAGACTAGGGGTAGCAAACATTACTTAGGTACGTAATGAAATCTGAATAACGCCGTTTTCTCGTCAGAGAGTACTAGTGTTCTGTCACAGAACTTCTGTGACGCCGCGCCTTAGACAAGCGTGGCGGGTTTACTGTTCGTTCCCCTAAAATGGGGAGGCCCTGGATTTGTAATCTATTTTAAATTTACAGAAAATAAAACTGCAAAATATCATGTTCCCACCAAAAACTAAGACGCCAATTTTGTTAGTTTTTCTGAGATTACATCGATTTACATAAAAGAAACAAAGCATCTATTTTGAAATATTAAACAAATAATTACGATAGGACCTAAATTTAATACTATTATTTACACTATGCTTAATCATAAATTACCAGTTTTAGAATGTTATTTGTCTTGTCAGTAAACTATCTTTAAAAAGCTATATGGCGTGGAAATGCGGCCAACATTTTGGGAATGCTCTATACCGACCGTATACCGATAGTGACCGTGGTATCCATTTTTATTTGTAAATATGTACAGGTATAAATATGTCTATATTATTATATATAATATAGTGGTATGTGATAAAGCCCGATGATGGTATTTCTATCTTAATTACAGCTGTTAGGACTGGCTCGATCGGTGTGATACCACACTTGCACAGGATATCGATGTGAAACAGTTAGCCTTGTGCTTATCTTATTTCGTGCGTTTAGTGAGAGTTCCGATGTCCCACTTCGCTCTTCCCTATCATTTCTCTATCCGAATCTCATGTCCAATTCCTTCTAGCCCATTCCTTTTGTATGATCTTTTTTTTTTATACAGGGGAAATCCGTTTGAGGACCATAGACCGCGCGAGGGGGAAAGGTCGCGGCCCGTGTGTGGGATTCGCCAGGTCGGGGTGGCACTAGCGCCCCACGATAGGATGTGGAGAGCTATTGCCACACCACGGTTAGGGATACCCACTAAAACCCCTGTCCGATCCCGAGCGTCCTTTGTCCGGGCTGTGGGTTCGCTCGCGCATTCACCACCAGCCCGGACGGACGGCGGCCGGCCCCTTTGCGGGCTGGCCTCACCATTTTGTGGCCGGAGATCTGGGTCTCTCCGGCTCCTCTTCCTCACCGAAACGAGGTGAGAGGGGGCGCGCGGATCGGCGCACGTCCCTCCTCTCCGGCCTTAATGTGCGGGCGGATCCGGTTTCCCCGCCGGTCGCCCACACGGCCGTAGCCTACGGCGGCTGGAGATCGTCGTGCACGACCCTCCGACGCCGCCGCCGGCTCTGGCAGGAGGGGAGCGTGGTGGTTTGCTCCCTCTCCCGCTCCGCCGCCTCCTTCGCGGACATGACGGTCTCGCAGAAGGAGGCGGCTGCGTCCCACGCGTCGGCGCTCCCAACCATGGCTCTCACTACGGCCGGGAGGGACAAATCCGCCCCGATGGCCGCGACGAGATCACGGCGTTGCTCGTCTCAGGCTGGACACACCTGGAGGGTGGTGGCACCCTGACGATTGTTCGCTCCTTATTTGACACAGGTACCTCCCGAAGCATCCGTGCCCCGCGAGGACCTGCGTCAGGCGGAACGTCAGGGTGAAATCCTTCTATCTATTCTATCCCATCCTAAAGGCTGGCCACCCGTTCGCTTCGCTATTGGTATTGCATCGCCTATAGGCAACGGTAACCACTTTTCATCAGCTGGCCCGTCTGCCTCTTTGCCAGCTTCGCAGTAATTTTTATTTTAGGTTTTTTATATGATTTAAATCAGCCATCTGCCTCCGTAAACTTCTTGAGTACTTTAGACACATAGTATAAGCTACAATATTGTACCTAAAGTTTCATCAAAATCCATTCATACATCCATTCTTACAAACTTTCGCATTTATAATATCAGTAATAGTCTAAGAGCCAGTGAAAGGCTGACCGAACATATTTTAGGAAAGCCCAAAATTTCCTCAGTGGGTTCGGTATGCCTACCAAGCATGGAGTGGGGGCCAGTTAAGCGCGGTCGCGGTGGCCCTATCTACACTCAGGTGAGGCAGGTGTGATATGTCAAAATATAGTATTTTAGCTATTAAAAAAAAACGGCAGATGATTATCTCGGTTCCAGAGTTGTGGCAGACAATTTGAAAATATCAAAAAAAAATATTTTCAGATGTATTTTAGGCAACTTGAAATTTATACAGAGTATTCTTTAAGGTTTCAGAAGCTTAAATTTCTAAAGGCAGACCGATACGTCGGTTCCTTCGGCTTGGCAGACAGTAAAACGTTCCTTCCCCACGAGTATCAAATATATAGAACTACTAATTATAATATTAAATCAGCTATTTCATGAACTGTTATCAATCTAACACATAATATGAATAACATAAATGAATGAACTTACTGTCTTTGAATGGATTATGGGGAAAATGGGTCATTGGGAATCAATATTTTTTTTATAGAATACAAATGATATTATGAAAATATTAATGACCATTATTTTTATTTTTCAATTATTAAACACAAATATGAATAAAGAAAAGTGAAATTAAAAAATATTAATTAAAAAAAAAAAAATTAAGTGAAAACATCGAAACATATTTTCTTCCCTTTTTTTTACACATCAAAATCATCTTCTGAGTCATCGTCTTCATCATGAGAATGAATGTCATCATCTTCCTTATCAGTTTCTGTAAAGTAAAATTAAAGTTAGCAAATCGAGTCTCTTATTTAAAGTCAAACTTATAACTACATAAAAATCAATTACCTTGAGAATCCTCAATCAAGTCACCGACTAGACATGGCAGTTGATCTCCCTCAAACCATTTGAACATGTAGTAGTTTTCTCCCTCCAGCCAACCATATTCAAGTGGGGTTAATGTTGTTGGTTGTTTTCGAGAAGCATTTTTCCAAATGTTTGAAATATAATGAGCTCTCAAAAACTGTTGATATAACTCGCTTTTACAAGGAGGTATAGAACTTGCATCGAAATTTTTTACTTTTTTCGTGAAATTTTCATAAACATCAGTAGCTTTATAGCTACTGACGAAAAGTTGAAATCTCCCATCATCCACGTCTTCTGATTTCTTCGCACCATACATTTGGCAAGTAAACTTTTGGATGATATCGAACAAACTTTGTAACTCCTCCTCTCCTAAATTCGGATCACCAAGATGTGCAAAAGCTTTCTGAAATTCCTCACATTTCTTTAATAAGCCGAAAGGTCTCTTTTTTCCTTTGTTGAAAAAAGCAGGGTTAAAGTCCGATCCGGTAAATGCATGGAATCCACTCAAGCTGTTTACTAATAATTCACCGAGTTCTTCATATATTTTGGTGATATCAAGGAATCTTTCGTTATTACCAGTCCCGATAAGCATCCAAATATGCGAAGAAGCATTTTTTAATTTCTTGATATTCACGAGCATAATTATTAATATATCAGTATCACTGGCTCTAATGACAACATTAGATTGTTCAACAATGTTACATGCATGGTAAATAATTTTAGTATCAGCCTCTTCATGCAAGTCGCAACTAAGATCTTCAATAATAGTTGATTCAACTTTCCATTATTTGTTTTGTAAGATCGACAATTTCGACAATTCATTCATTTATGTTATTCATATTATGTGTTAGATTGATAACAGTTCATGAAATAGTTAGCTGATTTAATATTATAATTAGCAGTTCTATATATTTTGATACTCGTGGGGAAGGAACGTTTTACTGTCTGCCAAGCCGAAGGAACCGACGTATCGGTCTGCCTTCAGAAATTTAAGCTTCTGAAACCTTAAAGAATACTCTGTATAAATTTCAAGTTTCCTAAAATACATCTGAATTTTTTTTTTATATTTTCAAAATGTCTGCCACAACTCTGGAACCGAGATAATCATCTGCCATTTTTTTTTAAATAGCTAAAATAGTATATTTTGACATATCCAAACGGCAGCTTTCCTAAAATACTTTTTTAGTTCATCAAATTATCACACCTGCCTCACCTGAGTGTAGCTAGGGCCACCGCGACCGCGCTTAACTGGCCCCCACTCCATACTTGGTAGGCATACCGAACACATTGAGGAAATTTTGGGCTTTCCTAAAATATGTTCGGTCAGCCTTTCACTGGCTCTTAGACTATAAGGATTTATTGTCATTTATTTATATATAGATGTATTTTTTATTATCTTGCTATATGACGTTGCGACGTACTTGTATGATTACAATTACATTTAAAATTTACAAAAGAAAAATTACATTTACATTAAATTAATAATATTAATTATATATAAATAATATTTTATTTTTTCGGAACATTTTAGGTGCAGCTATAAGTAACTTGATCCTCTATAGGACATGCGTACACTCACTGAATCATACAGAGTCAGAATGCAGTGTCTTTTTATCGTTAAAGAAAAACAACGAAACGCAACAATTGGAAAAAGAGGTCCAACAATATGCTACCATGGTGAATACCGTCAAAAGTGTTATCGAATCTTTAGCCCCAGCTCTACTTTCGATGTTTTTGGGTGTGTGGTCTGATACTTATGGCAGGAAACCTCTTATTGTTTGGCCATTGTTCGGTAAGTTTTCAAATTGAGCTTCCGTACGTATTCTGCAGGAACATTGTTTTTGGAATGAAATTAAATCTTTATTCAATATGAAACATAGATATGACGTGTCGTTGCAGGAATAAATAACCCGTTCATTTGCGAAATATGTAATTTGATATAAAATGTTTACATAGCCGAAAGTAATGATATCTAATATATAACTGGATTTAAAACGATTAAAATATTTCATTTTTGTGACGACTTTTGTCTCTATGTGTAATCTCTTTATATATTCAATGTACTCTTTGGTGTAATCACATCACGGTTGTCAATAATATACTTAAAATCTCGCCTGCCAGCCAGTGGGCGAAAAGGTTTGTTTCGGCACAGATACAAGGTCGTATATGATGCTGAAAGCATTTTTTGCTATTTTCTGGCATACAAATTTGTCTTGTGAGTATTTAACTTTAATTCAATAATTATTGTAATTTTTAATTATAAAGAAAGAAAATAGATGGCAAATTCCTAATTATTATAGGTTTAACAGGGGTGTAGTTATACCACCGTATCAGCCGTATCAATCATACGGGGCCCCCAGGCTTCAAGGGGCCCGAAAGCGTGTAAGCAAAAATTCTTCAAATGTTATTATACACAATCTTTTATAGATTAATAATATATTTGAGAATAACTGCTGGGCCAACAGGAACAGTTATCAGATATGTCTTTATTGCCTAAACAGGCAAAAAAACCTAGAAAAACTGAAATCTAAAAGTCTTCAGCTATAGATGATAAATAAGCTTGCCGATAAAAAGGCTAAAATGTGTATCTTTGATTTGAATAGTTTGTCTAGTTTAGTTCCTGGAGCATTAAGTACAAGTAATAACTTATAATCAATATATAATTATTTTAATTCCATTCCAGCATTTTTTGTTCGTTTTATAAAAAAATACCTTCCTTTGGGCCCTCCAACACGTTTTCATACAGGGCCCGTCTAAGGCAAGCTACGCCACTGAGGTTTAAATCTAAAACATAAGACGATAGTGCTAAAATATATTAAATTACTTTCTTAGGTACATTAATGGTCTAAGATTAGATTACCATCACAAGGCATGGCAGCTTAGTAATGCACGCTTCTCATGTGACACGGGTTTGAGCCGAACTGAACCTGACAGACAGGCTTCTATCTAAATGTGCGTGACCTACTGTATTACAAGATATGACGACGTTGTATAATGTATGTATGACGGTGAAGAAAAACATCTTGATGAAACCAAAACAACGAGATAATCGATGTTCCAAACTTGCCAAGCTCTTGGTCAAGCGTGGCGGATAGGTTAGGTATCTTCTGTTCGTTTCTCTAATTGGATACCCCCGAGAACAGCAGTACAACGTTTAGGTACTTTGCTGTTATTTTGTTACAATATTGAAAATTCCCCCATTCAAAAATTAGTACAGATTTATAGCAGATTTTGTGACGAGGCGACATATAAACTCGCACATAGCTACAATTGCGTCATGGTACTTTCACTGATTAAGTACTATAATATCAAATTCATTATAAGAAAAAAATTCTCGTTCACAGAAAGATCGCTTCTTTAATTAATTGCATGACGTTACTTAAGTAGCGCTACCTATTAATAGCCGGTGCCCATATCCATGGGCGTAGTAATAAAAATGGCGCATAGAGCACGCGTCATAGCTGTGCTGCTTCGTGAATGATCATCAGTCATCACATTCTTCTTGCTCATTTGCGAAGCCCGGGAATCACGAACGTGCCTATTCAGGTTGAAATCACGAAGTAAATATAACGGTATGAAATAGTTGAATGTTGTATAATTTGATTTTTTAATACTAAAAATAAACTAAATTATAAATAAGTTATAAAATATGCAAGAAATCGCTGCCAGAGGGAAGCGTGCCCCGACGAAGACTGCATTGCCACGCTAGCCTTCAGATGTGGCATCAAAGAGTTTCTTACGAATTTATTTGGAAGCACCCTTTGCCGAATGCCGATGCACCCAACGGACAAAGTTTCAACTCCAAACAGATCTTCTTGCCTGCCTCATTTCGACTTTTAAATTTAATTTTAGTTGGCGATATTGCGCGCACCTCTTTGATAGATGCACCGCGCCTGGGGCTAGTTCCTTATTTGCCCCATCTTAGCTATGCTTCTATACCTTACTATTCATTCACTTGCCTCGCTATTGGTTAATTTTGACTTAACTTGTATGGAGCTTATGTAAATTTTAACCGATAATAACGCAAATGTAGCGTATATATAATAGCGTAAGATGTAGGAACTAGCCATAGATCAATTACAAATTGTAAATTACAATTAGCGTTTAATTATTACAATTCATAAGTACAATATGTCAAGGATCATTCGATTAGATTGCATTGGGCATACAGCCGCATTGGCGCGTGATCTGTATGACGATGGCCCAGTTTTGGTCCTTACATACCTAAGAGGATGTAATTATATTAGCTGTAAATATTTCGAACAGCAAGGGTCTCCAAAATTTATGGGGGAATGGGATATACAGCACGCTTGTGCGAGGTAGATTGATAGGTTTCACTCAGCGGTAACCTAGGATAGCATACAACGATGTTACTTTCAATTTTAGCATAATGTGAATTGTGAAAATTAAATCAGATAAACTTCGAAACCAGCATGCTTTCCGGGCAGGACTCAAACAATCGTCACTGAAATAACACGCGAGAGCATTGGCTCCACTAGGTTGTGCCACATAATTAAAATAACTACTTATTTGCAAAAAAGTTGTATGATCTTCTCTAACGAATGTAAGGTACGTTGGAGGTTAACCTGTTTTTCAAGTTGTTTTCTTTTTGTACAAGTTTATTTTGGATAGTCATTTTATTGTGCACAATACACTTATTGCAATTTTTATATGTTGTTTGTGGTTAAAAATAAATCTAATTCAGTACAATAAAACTGTTATCTTTTTACATACATAGATTGAAGTAGATTTAAATTACTTACATATAATTCATATCTCATAACCATACTTCGGGCTATCAATGACCATATTCACTGCATATTTTATTTCGGAAAATTAATTATCAACTCGTATTATCAACCGTATATCGATAGAATTCATTTTTTTGGTTGCGTGAATATGAAAAATCTATTTTGGTAAAACTATGTAATGTTTTGACGATAGAAAGCACCTACAATTCATCTCTGTTATGAAAGTATATGATGTAGCAAATTCCATATAAAACTGTTCATTACCAAGTTCACGAAGCAGGGACAAACGTATCAACATCCTGATTAGTTCCATATTTGTTTCCGAACACAACACTCATTACAAAGGGCGTATTCTCAAACTTCTTTCGTCTTTCGATTTAGATTTTTTTTGCTTATATATTTTATATTTAAGTGCAGTTTCATTTAGTTTTGTGTTATATGTACTCTAATGTTACAGTTATAAAGAAATCTATGTTCTTCCTTTCTTGTCTAGAATTTTATTGACTCTTTCGGGCTGGTCGGACAAAAACGAACGACGAAAAGCGTTTGAAATTAACGCTCAGTCCTATCGTAATCAGTCCGGTCAATTTAGACATCCAAGGTTACAAAAATTCCCATCCAGCTGATAATTGGCAGGATTGTTCAAAACACCATTATAAATAAAATCTAAAAAGTTCTCATCGATTCGATACCTGGAAAAAAGTTCCAACTTTTTAATTGTTGTATCTCGAAAACGGCGGTGGCTCTTAGGAAAAAAGTATGACATATAGACATTTTTATGGATAATTAATTATCTGATCTACAATTTGTGTCGGGGCTAATTTTATAATAAACCTTACCGTTTTGCTGAAAATCGCAAAAACCCGTTTTTGTGATTTTGAACTCGGTTAAATTTTTTTCAAGGTATCAAATCGATGCGGACTTTTTAGATTTTATCTATAATGGTATGTTGAACAATCCTACCAATTTTCAGCTGGGTGCGAATTTTTGTAACCGCGCTACTATGTTTTGGTCTGATTTGACCGGACTCTAATATAATATTTGATAAGAGAGATATAATATTGAAGGAATGAAGATGGGTATATAACTGGCCTTGTACACAAGTGGTATTAGCACTAAACAAATAAAATAGATAATGTATGGGAATTATATATCGTTAGTCGTTACGCTAAGTATTATGTCATTCTTATACATTTTCATTCTATGCATATAGCACTAATGCCACTTGTCTACATGGCCTATGCAGAAAAAATATAATAATTGTTGTATTATCGATATCTTAACGGAAAAGATAAGATATATTTTAGGTATCGCGATAACCGGAATGTTGACTGTTGTCTACAGCATGATGAATAACCTAGGTCCTTGGTGGTACATTCTTACCGTAGTACCTTACTCACTTACCGGAGGATTTACTGTCTTGTTCACTGGCGCATATTGTTATATTAGTGATTCCACAAATAAAGAAAAACGATCTCTTAGGTAACAAAAAAAATGACGGATAAGTGATGATACAACCAGGCCAATTGAAAATAAAAGCTGTGATAAAATATAAATGGACACAGTCATAAAAATCTGGGTAGAATTAAAAAACAAGGATAAATAGGACATTATGATGTCATTACATCCCTAGCCTAGAGTTAGCCTAGAGCTATTACATATAGATTATGCTAGAGTTATTACATATTATACACATATATTACATTATGATGTAGGTATATCTTTCATTATCAGTATTATAGTATATCAGTAGCAAACTTTGACTTTAATGTAGCTGATAATGTCTCTCTATATATATCTATATTCTTTCTATAAATATCTCTATATTCTTTCTATAAATATTGTAAACACGAAAGTTTGTAAAAATGGATGTGTAGATAGACGTATGTTTGTTACTCTGTCACACAAAAACTACTGAATGGATTTTGATGAAACTTTACAGTAATATAGCTTATACATCAGAATAAAATATAGGCTATAATTTATAAAGATAATGTGATTTTTTATAAATATAAGAAATTTCCAAAACCACGCGGGTGAAGCCGCGGGCGCAACTAGTATAACATGAATTAGAATCCAATACAACGATAAGAATGGTTTTTATGCATTTATTTATTTTCCTAATATCACAGTAACATAACAGAGATGTTAGGAATTTTGTATAATCTGTAATTTATATTAAAGACCCAGAAAATATATAATGTTGTTCTAATAGCAGTCGTAATTGAGAATCTTTTGGATATTTCTTTTGTCCTGGCTGTATCACACTTGTGTTATCATAAATCCTTTTGAAATTTCATCAAGATATTGCAATTCTTATTTGTTTCCAGAATGACTATTTTGGAAGCGAGCGTGTCAGTTGGAAGTGTTATTGGATCTTTACTTAGTTCCTACGTTCTTAAAGCTGTTGGACAAGTTTATTTACTTTTAATCATGACTACACTGAACGTGTTTGCGTATGCGTTTGCCAACGTGTGTATTAGAGAATCAGTGACTGGAGCCGTTCAGGTATGGTAACAACCTCTGGTACTAAGAACAATTTTCCATGACCTGTTAATAGAAGTAAATCGTATTTATTTTAATGTTTTATTACGAGTTACGCAGGACTAGAATTAAAATGCCGTTGTAATTACTATAGAATTTATTAGAACTGTACAAACACGTATAAAATAAGTACAAATATAACTAGACGACACTACTAGTATAAACTACACGATTCAATAACACGCGCAAAAGTCTGTCACTATATCGCTCATCGAATCTACGACTTGCTCGTATCGTAATCCTCGCTTGACTGCCCCTCTCCGCCTTGGGCCATTGCTTTATAATGCACAGATCCATACTTGGCAAACTTCGACACAATACAAAAACAACAAGGATCGACACTAATGACGGCCATAAAACAAATACAATAACAATAAAACGTTTTTCTTAATTACAAATTCTAAACACAAAGTAAACAAAAGAATTCCTTAATGCGGGGTAATAAATTGCGCTTTACGACAGGCAGGTGTGCGTTTATCTTTGTCGGTATGTCACAGTTTATTGAGTGTGATTTAGCAAATGGAGAAGTAAAAACATGTCACTGGCTTGGATAGGACTGAAAGGTCACAAATAGAATCTGTTGGTCAAACAGATGACTGGTATGCGAAATGTGCAAGCCCGCAATCACGGCAGCTTACATGTCACGTCACAGCAGACAAAAACCAATAGAGTAGCCTATGTAGAGCAAATATATAGCCTTGTTGCTTTCTTCTTCTTTCTATTTCTGTAAAAGGGTAGACTCATGAAATTTTAGTTTGAATACGTGAAGTTAAATACTCGTACATACATATGCCAATGACTGATAACGCGTAAGCAATAGATTCTGAAACAGATGTTTTATACGCAAATAAATTTATCTCCAGGGTGATAATGAAGACATTTTATTGATCTAAATTTTATTTGCATTGCATAAGTATGTAGATTGATACATTCCACAGAAGTATATCAATTTCTGTACGAAGTTAACCACCTTACCAACAGTCAAAATTCATCTAATATATAAAATTCTCGTGTCACAGTTTTCGTTGCCATACTCCTCCGAAACGGCTTGACCGATTTTGATGAAATTTTTTGTGCTTATCCGGTATCTATGAGAATCGGCCAACATCTATTTTTCATCCCCTAAATGTTAGGGTAGTCCACCCTAAATTTTTATTTATTTTTTAGACAAAATTTTAATTTTTATTTTTTTATGATACAACATACAAAAATACATACAACCCTAGATTTTCAACCCTCTACGATCAACCCCTATTTTTTACCGGGCAGGACGACGTCTGCCGGGACAGCTAGTAATTTATAAATGAATCATTGCATTGCACCAATTCGCAGCTTGTTGAATATTCGGTCATCTGGACTAGGTAAAGCATATATAATTTTAATAGATATCTATGATAATTAGGATTTATTAAGATTTTCTACTCGATGTTACTTAAAATCTATTAATTTCATCATCACCACCAACGGTCAATTTGCAACAACGTTTCCTGTGAATGGATGGATTAGCAAAATAGATGGTGCTGCAATCGCGTTTTTCAATTCACTATCATACATACCTAAGTTGTCATAAACAACATGTCATTAATTGTATGTAAATTAGGTTGGCCAAGCCTCACTTATGCCTAGATTATATTATTATGATTAATTTCTTAGTTATTGTCATATGTTTTTATATTGTATGTAAAAACCGAATTAAGTTTTAAGCTATTGCATAGCGTTTATCGCGGACTTTGAGCGCGGCGACCGCATCAAGAAATTTCGTAACGAAAATAAAACCTAACACCTCCCACTCCGCCCTCCATGTAGCTCGGCCGAGCGTTCGCGTAACGTGTATGTGTATGGTACGACTGTACGAAGCTCGCACGGATCGAGACGAGCTACTCCGAAATCGGACGAATACGTAAGCAGCTGTTTGTGAGAAAGTATATAGGTGTAAAGTATATATCTATCATATCTTTATAATGCCACACTCACCGCATGTGCGCCCCGTAAGTATATATGTAGGTATATATGTATACATAGGTGATTTGTTTTCTTATCGGTCACCACGCTCAAAAAGTGTAACTTGAATTAGTATCAAAGAAAAAACTTGAATTAATATCAAAGAAAAAAGATACTGTATAAATAAATAATTATAATTGCATAAGTTGATAAAAAATGCTATGCAATAGCTTTTTTATGTAAGTAAGTAATATAAAGCTACTAGGTCTAAGGGTGATACACGGCGGGGAACCATCCCCCCCCGGCCCACACACAGGAGAGGCCGCCTCTGATTACGAGGCGGCCAGCCGCTGCCGGGGTCGCGGGTTAAGCTCGCGCACATACCGTGACCCCGGCGCTAGGCGGAAAGAAGGCTCCCATGGGGTTTTAGTGGGTATACCGGCAGCCGGTCGTATTGAACCGGCGTCGGGGAGCCCCACACACCGGCCGCGCATGATCCCCCGCGCGGCTGACGGTGCGGTAACGCATTTCCCCATGTAAAAAAAAAAAGGGTGATACACGGCGTAGCCGCGGGGCTAACTAATCTAACATAATGTTAGATAACATTTGTTTACTTGTTATATCAGCCTGATTATGACTGTAAGTCTTAATTATCAGTCACAAAATAATGGTATCTTGTCACGCGGTGAACATTTATTAGGGATTTTGTTTTTGAAATTAATCAATTGGAGAATGAATTAGCAAGAAAATACAGTACTTTAGTCTCTTATTAACTCGTCTTAAATTTTCAACCGGTTTTCATGCTGCTTCGCTTATTTAAACTTCAAATAAAAACTAAAGAAACTATGTTATTATGATAATTTAATCAGTTTTTCTGTTAACCTTAAAGACGGAACCACATATCTATACCGAGCTATATTTAAGTAAGGAATACAAATTTATTTCATGGCGTTCATTGTATTACTTACATTAATTAATAAATTGACTATGAAACAGCTGTAATTTATTTGTGAACTAGTGGCTAAAATTGCTATGTCATTGTATTATCTTAATGACATTTTCATGGTAAAGACTGCATGCGTGAATTGCAAAGCCAAAATTACCTTTTCGTAAATAAGAACGCTGCCAAATTCTTATTATTGCTTTGTTTTCTTTTTCAGGGCGGCCTTAATAGCGTATTAGACTGGTTACTAGTGAAAGAAATGACCCGTGAATGTTTCAAAAAACGCCCTAATCATGGAAGGGCGCAAATACTTTTACTTACCTTTGCGAACAGTTTAACAATCTTCATACTCTATGGATTCATGTCTTTGGAGTATTTATATACAAGGGAGAAACTCCATTGGTCGATTAAAAATTACACGATATTCTCAGCAGTCAACACAATGATTTCATTCATTGGAGGATTCTTTGGGATTATGGTAGTGCAAAGATTTTTACGCGTCGGGGATTTGACCTTGGTGAACATAGCGTTTATATCTACAACAGTAGAATACGTCATCAAAGCGTTAGCGGTGCAATCTTGGCACATGTACTTAGGTGAGTATTTTTTTTGTTTTCAGCACTACTGAAACTATATTTTGAATACCTCACACTACACACTGAACACATTTTTTGTTTAATACCTAATTGATTTTTTTATTTAAATAAAATTTAACATGTTGTTTAATAATAATCATGAATCATTTTTGCTGTCTCATAAGTATATTCTGAATATTGCACGACTACAATAGTATCCATGAGCACATTCACTCTTTCCAACTTATATCACTTTAGGAAGCTTCAAGAAACTACCGTTAAAATGCGAAAACATTTGTGAAAAATTATGCGCTATTACCGTAAAGCGAAGAAAACGTCTATTTTACGTCTATCTTTAAGCCAGTTTCAATTTGAAAAAGGTTATAAATTTCTCAATCCAGCAAAAAAGCTATGAAACTGCATCACACTCGCTCCCTTTCGGAACTGTTCATATTATTTTTCTTAAAAATCAGACGAATATAATTTTATCCTTCTGTCTTATAAACTCTTAACCAAATAGGTAATTTTATTATTTTTATGTTTATAACTCTAAAAAAACCAGAATTATTAAAGTATTCACTAGTTTTCCATGCTCATGGATCTGTGAAGTACTTAGTTAATGAAATAAATTGATAAATTTAAAAACACAATTAACCATGTTCTGTTGACATAAATCATAGTTCTTTTGTTAGGAAACGAATAATACTTTTGCAATTAATTATAATTGAACAACAACTAATTTTATAACAAAGGAAATGATAAAACACAAACCACATTTTGCATCAATATTCAGTTCTGTTTTAGTGATTATTGAACTTTGTTTCATATTTACTAAATAACTAACTGCTGTGACTCACCGACCCAAAATGAGTCCTGACCTCCAAAATGAGAATACTCCACTCCTTCCCGTTCAGTGCTATCTCCTGCAAGTCATCGGCATGAAGCTCGCGCATATCAGTCTCCACTACGTCCCTCCAGCGATATTTGGTCTACCAACTGGTCGTTATCCCTTTGGTCTGCCATAGGCTCTTTTCACCGCACGATCCTCCCCCATTCTATGAAGGTGGCCAAGCCAGCGCAAGCGACGTGCCTTGCTCTCGCCTATTATATTAGGCTCATCCACAAGTTCTTCGATTTCGGCTTTTTTTGGATCCGCCAGTTGCCATCGCTTCTCCTTGTTAGACCCAGAATGTTTCTTAGAGCTTTCATATTTGCTATGGTATGTTATTACTACTGCAAATAGTTGATTATGTAAAATATTTTTTCTTATAATTCAGATGAATTAATTAAGTCAATCTATCAATAACTCTTTATTGTGCACCAATACAAAAAAAAGAACTTAGAGACTAAAACTATGTCTCATTAACTATATCTTATCGCTAAAAAGCGATCTCTTCCAGACAGCCCCAGTTTTATCCAATCAAGTTCTAAAAGTAACAAATTTTCTCACTGAAATGATCTTTCGTAGAACAAGAATATTAGAAATGGCAACTTCCAAAAAACACAGAGATAAGTTAATCTGTAGGTATACTATCTTTTTTAATAGACTAAATCAGGAATACAATCTCAAAAAGTGTCTTTTTAATGATTGACCGAGTCGGTCTCAAGTAGTTGATAGACGTGCGAGCAAGGACTTACTCGTATACTTAAGGCTCGACAACTATCTTCCCTTCTGAAAGGTCATGTACTTAGGCACTTTAGATCCTTACGGTGACAGACGGATGAAAAGGGTCACCGTGCCCTAAATGCGTACTTACTCACACGTCTATCACCCACACAAAAATATATATTAGTTAAAAAATGTTAAAAAGCGAGAAACAAGTGACCTGTGATATTGTATTATCTAGTCGTAAAAGTTTTCTGTTAGACGACTCTCATACTTACCTTGACTTTATTTATATATTGAGTTTTTATCATTTGTTTTGACGCGATGTTTTTATAATAATATTATTCAAGCCACGTAATCCGATCTATTATTTATTAAACACGAAAAATGTAATAATAAAGATTATGAATACTTTTTATCTACGACTTACGACTTTATTTTTTGTTTATTGATGCACTCAGCTTATATTTTTTTATATTATCTAAACCCTCTTCTAATTATTCGGGGTCGGCACAATAATTCTCTTTTTCTTCCATATTCCTTTTTTCTGACACACCACAAATCATATTTTTTTTGTCTTCCTTTTCATTTATATCCATCAATCTTGTAGTTTAACATTATTTTTGTCACGTGATTTCCTCATTACATACCCATACCACCTCAGTCTTCTTCATAAGCACACCGCATATAATAAGAGATAATAATTATTTTTCTCTAATTTGCGTTAAGAATACTTTTGATGACAATAACAGAGTTATAGGGTCTCATTTGATTAGTTTAACTGTGGAATGTATGGCGATCCAGCAAAAACACCTAGCCAGCCTCTTGGGCACCTTAGCCATAAAATACGGTATTTTGCTCAGTCTTGAGGGACTATAGGTAGAATACTATGTAAGTAGATAAGGTTTTCTTATTCGTCTATAAAATGGTTGTAATAATTCTAATAATTATACTAATGCTACCCACTGTAGAATTCTAAAAAGAATCACTAATTATTTTTTCGAATGTTTGTTTTAACAGAATAGATCTAACTAAAGTAATACACCTACCTAAAATAGAATAGATAACATTTTAAATTCCTAGGTTTATTATTATTTCTATTACTCTTATACCATGCGCCTGTAAGGACTTCTGCTGACTCAGAAATCATAGTACACCGGTGTGCACGCCACAGACCGGTCTCTGTGGCGGATTTTCGGATCATTGTATACTGGCAAATTTGCCTTGGAAAAGTGTCCCGGGTACACTGTCAGTTTTCCTAAAAATACGGCAGGCTTGAATCCAGCAGTGGAACGTTGGAATATTATTACTTGTTTACTATTGTAAATAGCTATAATACTATTGTATATATATTTTTAGCTGGTGGAGTAGCCGTTTTCAAAGGATTATCTTCACCGTTAATACGGTCAATGTTGACAAAAATTTTACCACTTGAGGACATAGCAAAAGTATTCGCACTGATGTCGGCTGTTGAAGCTTTGTGTCCTTTACTATCACCAGTCATTTACAACTCACTGTACGAGTTTACAATTGGTACTTTCCCTGGAGCGATTTATTTCCTCAGTGCTGCCATAAGTGTAATCTGTGTTATATTTGTAGGGTAAGTATTTTCATTCCTTAGTATGTACACGCTGGTCCTGTTTAGTGAAAATTAATATATTTATTTCAAAATTAAATTGTACAGATGGCTTATAAATTATTAAAGTCATGTGTAAAATTGCTTCCAAAGCAGTTTTAGTTACTATTAAAGGAAAAGAAGCTAATCAACAAACTCCCTAGCAGTATGTCTTTACTTTACAATTATTTTATAATTATACATTCTATATGTTTTCTTAAATTTATTTTAAATATTAAAACGGTTAACAAAGTAATCTCTATGAATAAGTACCAAAAAATCTTATTAGAGATCACATTATTCCCATTTAGTCATAGTTTCTTTTTACTACGGAAAAAGGTCCAGGCTAAGAGGCATGCGCCGCTTAAGCAATTATTCTGAAATGTGCATATTTTTACGATCAACGCTACGTGGTGACCACTTTCTTAACGGTGTAAGAAAATCTTTATGGAAACTGCATATAGAGATCCGGATGTGCTAAGCTCGCTTTGGATGAGTTTTGCGGGTATATCGTCAGTTACTTTAAAAATGGAATGGATCAGGGCCCAGTCTTTGGCTCACTGCCAATTATTATTTATTTTATTATTATTATTTATTAAGAAATTACAGCATATGTTAATAGGTATTTAAGTCTGTAAAACAGTTTGTGAATACTAATATTACAATGCAAAAAGGATGATGGGCACCGATGTGTAGAATTTGGTACTGGCACCAATCGAAATGCATATATAATTGAAAATGTATTTTTGTGTAGGATAAGAAAAACCGTGGACCTCGTCCCGGTACACTGTCCGATCAGAGTAACCCTACTTTGAAAGTTATTTATTTTTTATTCTCACTTTCTATTAAAGTATTCTGAATCGGTGAGGTTTTTTCTCCATTTTGGAACAGCATTATTATTTATTATTAATAAATATCAAAATTATTATTATTTATTAATAAAGCGTCTCAGCATGCTCGCTGCTTCAGAGAACGGGGGAGGTAACTAACCAGTTCCTGCCTTACTAGTATCTACACAGTCAGTGTTAAAAGTAATAATAATAAAAATCTTGCTTGAATATGTTGCATCAATATTAATTTATGTATTTGTATTTTTTGTTGATCAGATAGATTTAACGTAACTTTAAAACAACGAAACTGACTTTGAAGTGATTTTCATCGACAAATAGTTTTGCATAGCTTAAATTATATGCAAAATTGGATGATCCAAATCGGTCAACTGAACCGGAGACATGACGTTTTGATTATTTTTAATTCTGTTTTGAGCACAAAACCCGGATCTTCTGTAAGGTATATTTCAAAACGGACCATATACGATTTTGTCGTCATGGTATTTTTAATCACTTGAAAAAAAAGCTACTATCCATGTTATGACACACCTTGATTAGAACTGGGTACCAAAACGCCCATCATCTTTTCCATTAGGTAGTATTTCATTGACTGTAATACGAAACCATAACACATG
The DNA here is from genome assembly GCA_012273795.1 of Dendrolimus punctatus. NCBI lineage: Eukaryota > Metazoa > Arthropoda > Insecta > Lepidoptera > Lasiocampidae > Dendrolimus > Dendrolimus punctatus. The sequence goes on from CM022544.1 coordinate 9,028,645, forward strand.
ATTATTGAACATATTTCTCATTAGCATTTACCGAAAGCGTAGTTTAAAATAATTGGCTATGTGCGTGTCGGACTCGCATATGGAGGGTTTCTCAATAAATGTTAAATACTTACTAGCCTCGGGTAGTCTCGTTCGCCTGAGCCCACAGGAGAAAAAAAATACATACTTGATCGTAAAAAAAATTTTGAAAAATTTATCGCATCGTAAATAAAACCCCTCCAACCAAAATGTTACTCGTTTTTGAAAATAACAGACTATCGGATGTTTTTTATTATCATGGTTCCATGTCTTTTATTTGGGTCTTGACATTTTTGATAAAAAAAAATATATAATAATTTTTCCGACTGGTTTGCTTTTCGATTGAAGGTGACTTTGTGAACGTTTATCTTAAGTTTAGCTATGACATGCTATATACTTAAGTAGTTTTTTTATATTATGATTCGAAACATGTTTATCGTTGAGTAGTTTAAATAAACAACATATTAATATAACTTTTTGCGGTATTTATGTTTTTAAGAGTAGAAATACTTTGGGGAAATTACTTAAAACCTTCGAAACCCATAAAACCGCATCTACCTGCTTGGTCATGGTCAAACTATGTCGCGATGAAATCAGTCGCAAAATGAATTTTACAAAAATCTTCGCAATATGGCATCGTAATTAAACCTAGTTTCTAAACAGACATTACCTTTTCCAGATTTGTTCAATACTACCGATGGAATGTCACATCGCCTTACCAGCCTTTGCATTACGAAGAAGGCATACAATAACTGGTTTATAATCCAGACAGGGACCAAAAAATAACGACCAATGACATATCAACTCATTAAGGTCAACAAAAATAAAGCTATAAATACACATACCCACAATAAATAAGTACCTACCTACCTGCCATTGGGTTAAATAATGCTTCTGTCGTATTGTTCACCAAACTCTAGGGCGTTCTCAAATTCATTGATGATAATAAAATAATATACGTAGACAGCGAAAATTAAACTCAAGCAATAATAAAAAAAAATTCAAAGCTCTGAAAATAAATCGGTTGACAATTATATCATGGGGATGGGCAATTTTTTTTTTAGTTTTAAGAGTTTTAGTTTACGCAAGAGAAATCGCGTGTATATCTAAGTATAGACTATAATGCTCATTTATATTTTCCTAAGTAGTAGGTGAAATTAGGTTAAACACAAAATAAGAACATTTATGTAAAAGTCAGAATATTATTGGAAGATCACTGTCTATGGCTGCTAAGCTATCGTTCCACGACTAGAAGGAACATAGGGTTGTGGTTTTAGAGAGCTGTAAGGGAAGGAAGGAAGATCATAAAGCATTGTCACTTCGCGAAAGAACGATTCATATGGTTATCATTGACCACGGGGAAGCAAAGTTATTATGGGTATTTTATATGTATATAATTTTTTAACCCAGTGTTCTTAGAAACAGGAATCAAATAAAGCAAATTATATCTTGTACTTTAGAATATTATATTTTCCACAAAAATTATATCTCATATTTTAAATCTGAATATATGATTATATTGGCGAACCTTTTCATACCGCGACTGTACATATATTGATGATGAAATTGAGAATTTTATGTGCCTCAATGAAAGTGTACTTAACTACTTAAACTAGTTTATAGCTACTTTAAATAAGAACGTAGAGATATTAGTAGTTTTAACCCTGATTAGTACCTACCATGGGAGAAGATTACTAGACGAAAGACAATCTTTGAAATTTAAATACGTTGTTTTGGTAGTTTCACTACAGTTGCTAATTACTAGTACCGACTCATTATAAATTTACGTACATAACATTTGTGAAAGATTTATTTAATTCTTATGCCTACTCTGAATATAAAATTGTAAAGAAACTTAATAAAGAAATTGTAGACTCGACTAAAATATGCTTTTAATAGTAAAACGTAGTTGGTTGTCGATTATAGTGGTATCTATCTTTCTATACGAAAAAACATGAAAATAATTGGCTAATGCCGCCCTCTAGTCAACAATAGAAATAAAGCCTTTTAGGGACTACGTTTTCAGAGGACAGAATTTCGTTTTATACTGGACGATTGTCATTCCTAAGTAACCTTTTTCAAATAATAGTTAGATGCATATCTAAAAGAATTAGTAATAGGGAACATGCATGTTTTGTTAAGAAGTCAATAGTCGTGAATAGTATAAAAATGTTAAAATTTATCATCAAAATGTTAATTTTGTTTCGTTTTGGCGCGCTTACCAGAGGGGGCATCGCTCTACACATTGGTATTTTGTAAATTATATATAAACACCAGTAGTAGTTTTGACGTCATGATTCAATAAGTATATATGCGATATTAAATTTATTGCATATTAATATTATTTTTTTCTTCATTAAAATTCATTACAAAAACGCATACACTTAACGTGAAAGATTCTAATTAAAATACCAGACCACCTATATTAGATTTACAATACATGCATATTCCCTATTAAAAGTATATTATTATATAGAAGTGTTTACAAAAGGCACCGTGTTTGTGATAAAGTAAACGTGATATTTTTATACTAGTTTTAATTTTTTATATGCTGAAATTATTAAACAAGTATTGTTGATGATGCAGTTTTATTTGTTGTTATATTCGGGCTCCGTAGTAGATTTAGATATGTATTCCTGTAGTAACACTCCCTATTCCGGGTATCTTTGGAATTTATGTATTTTCATACTAAATATTCGTTGCCCTGCTGAAATACCCTTTGAAATAACTATTCGTGAAGCATAGCACCAAATAATTTTGTAATATTTTTGATTACACGTAACTTTTAGGGTTTCGTAGCAATAAAATTGTGAAAAACTAGGAAATACTTCCTTATGACGTGTCCCCCCTCACAGCTGCAATCACGATGCGAGGTCCGCCCTCACTATTTTTTCTTTACAAAATTGCAGCTGCGGTAATATTTTAACACATAGCAGGATATTTTTGGAATGGAAAATAAAATGTAATGATAATTTGAGTCGTATAATTATTCAAAACAACTTACATAATGAGTAAAGATTAACACAAGAGACAACGAAACTGGTCTTGAAAAATCAATGTTATTTGTACGAACATTTAAATTCGCTCTTTTAACTTCTTACTTTACGTCTTCAAAACAACACTAAACACTAGACTTTGAACTAAACTTTACCTATGGCATTTAACAATAAAAGGAATCTTATATCTATCTATAATAATCATCACAGATTATAAATTTAATATTCTAGTTTTTTTTTAATGGCTCTGTACAAATGATTCAGTACTAGCCGTCCTTAAAAATATAATGTTCTTCGTAGGTCAGTGGCTTTGTGCAAACAATTTAAACAGCCGTTCTTAAAAAAATACAATTATGTTCTTCATAGGTAAATATATAGAGATTCTGTAAATTTCTGAAGTCGTTTACAAAATTGCCGTTAATAGCAACTGTCGATTTTGGAATAAAATAATCAATGGACTGGTTAGATAAACTTACAATGTAAAAATATAAAACTATTCACGAAATAACTATTTTAAAATTTAAACTGAGCAACTTTTAATTTATCAATCACAGATGTTTATTTTGTTTTAAAGGTTATCTTTGATTATATATTCTAATCGGAGTTAAGAACTTAAACGAAGAACAAAAAAAACTATAACATAACTATGGTAATTAAAAAAAAATGACTGCCATCAGCCTAAAGAATAAAATAACATCTAAGTACAACAGTTTGATGTATGTATGTATACAATGGGCATTATGCGTTAGATGAGGTTATTATATTGTTATAGTCATGGGTAGTCTTAAAATTAGATGCTTATTATTATTATATTATATAAAATACTTGACAAAATAACATACAGTCTTGTAGATGAGGCCTAGTGCCAAGTTATTACAACTGGTGACTGGATCTGTATTATTTCTTAGAATACTTAATAGTTTGAACAAAACCTAAAACATTATTGAGTGGATTACTATATAAGCATCATATGGCTATCTCATACACGGTTTTCATATGAATTTGGGTATCTTACTTGGCAATCTAGAGAAAGCCTAAATAAATCAACGAAAAAAATAAAAAAGCAACTCTTAAAAAAAATAACAATAATAATTATTAAAACATGTCTGTATAGACACAACAAGGCTAGCTTAGATATTGTGTTATGTTTGGTTTATTATTTTTAATTGAAGTTCTCTTTAAATAAACTTTTTTAAGATAATACAGTTTCAATCACTAATGATTATTTGTAGGTATAAAAACATATTTTTTGTGTACCGATTGCAGGTAGGCACATAAAAAAAATGTGTTGTCCATGAAAAAATGCTTTACTACTTTCAATAGATCAGACTTGCCATTGAAGGGCCTCATCCAAGCCACAGAAGAAGAATACTAAGGGCTGTCGTTACGTGCCTCGTTGGAGGGCCTCATTGAGGTAACATAAAAGCGTGAATAGTTTTTAGCTTTGTAACACCTCACTTTACTTTTTGTGATTTATGATGTGTGGTCTTTGCCATGCAATTTTGAACTTTTACACTGTAATAAAACAATATTAGTAAGAGAAAGGAAACATGTGCACGAATATAGTGTGAATATGTCTCTTTTTCTTACCGTAAGTCATACGAGAGCGAGGTCGTCCGAATGAGGCGATGCGTTATGAATATTCACCGATTTATAACAGTTACATTAAGCCGATATTAGACAGTACATTTTTGTCTTTCAATTGAAATAAATGAACCAAAGCCATTTATATAAGCATAAAATTGAACCATTCAATATGAGTGAATACCCTCGTTTCTTTTCAATCACATTGTTTCAATTTGGTTAATCCTTCTAATATCAGTATTATTATTGAAGCGGCATGGGGTGCGTCCGCGTCTTATTTGAGGTAGGTACCTCTCGCGAGGCAAAACCAGTTCCTCCCTCAACCTCAAACCAATGATGCTAGATAGATTACCCGATCGATTTCAATAAGCGATTTTACTAAAAAAAATGTATTGCCGGAGTTCAGCAGACAGGCAGACGGCCCGCCCACCTGATGGAAAGCGACACTAGCGTCTATGGATATTTAAACGATCTGTTGACGCTCTTTAAAGGGACCTGGAACTTGACTACTAATGGCGGAACACAACTCAAGGCAGTTGTGGCGGCATACTCTAGATCTAGGGTGGTAGTCATCCAAACGGACAAATACTCTACCACCTAGCGAAGCTAGTTACTAGTTGGCGAATTCAAAAGCGAGTCAGCTAGTCCATAGTGTCGATGACACAACTCTTTTTTTATTTAGGCTTATGGTTTGGCAGCTAGGCCTTTAAGCCAGATCTTAATTTACAATATATTTTCTTCATTTTCTTAAGCCTATGTGTAGCACAACTGAACTGTAGGTAATCAGCTAGTGCCATTCAACGGAGTTCTTGTGACAACTCGAAAGGCCACATTTGACTATACAGTTCACATTCACATTCAACAAATAAGTGTTTTGTGAGAAATGTGAATCTATTCAATTCACTTCATTCACTATTCAAAAACTATCAATATCCTACAACTATTGTTCAATTTTACACATTTTTAGAAAATAAAACTGCACAGCACTACATCTCCTTTCAGTTCCCGCCAAAAACTCCTGACACAACTCTTGATTTGATCAGTAACCAGCTGGCAACAAGTTGAGAACTCGTGTCGTTTGGTCTTTTCCTTGTTCATTACTTTTTTGATTGCATTTACTACAAGGACCTTTCTAGACCGTGACATCAAATAGTTCACATCAGTAGTAGTTAAATTATAATTCCGATTGGCAGTTCGCGTTTGCGCAGATAGGCGAATGATTGAGACATTTACATGTAGATTATTTAATCTATATTCATCTCTATTTGCAAGTGCAAAAAGAGGACTGACTGACTGAGGACTGAGCCAAGAATGTATAGCATTCTTGGCTCAGTCCCGCTTACACGATTCGTACAATTTAAATTGGTGTACTATGTAGATAGGGAGGAATTATTAGTTTTGGAATACTGTACTCACAACTAGACGACTAGCAATTTTCATGACACTCATTTAGTTTACTAGCTTACATGCCTACATAGTATGCGAACGAGTTGAGAATAAATTAGACCAACGTCTCTCGGAATTTGTTTAAAATCTGCTTGTCAAGTAATGAATATGATTACACTGAGCGAGTTTACTAGCACATAGTGAATTCGCCAACTTAATGGTAGAATATAGCCTTAACAGAGAACAAGCGCCTATTAAAAACGCGTAACTTGTAACACGCTCTTTAACTGCAACTTTAATCATTATTCAACAAGATTCTTATGAAATACATATATATATTTACTTTCGTTATTGAGTAAAAAGTAAAGCAAATTTTTACTTGACTTTAGTGTTCTTTAGATTAGATATCGCTTGTTTGAATGAACAGGATATCACAAAATACCACTTTTAACCTAAAACATAGTCTTACTAAAAACTTATCCTCTCTATTGAAAATAGTCATACAATTTAATAATAATACACTAAGTTTATACTTATGGATGACATTAACAAAATATAGATATAGAAAAATACTGACTTGAAAATTTTCTTTTTAGGTTAATACCCTGTTCATATAGACCAACGATATAATATAATGTCTTAGGCTGTGTACACACGCGCCTAACGGAGACCGACGATTGTTTATTAGCCTTGACCAGCAATCTATAATATCTAAGTTAATTGAAGCATTCGACATTGTTGGTATATCTTAGTCATTACACATTTCACTAGTTATACTATTTCCATTTCTTTATTTTCTCGATGACAGCTCCTGGGGAAACTTGACCAAGCGTCTTTTTTATATTATGTATACATTATTTAATAAAAATATGACGCTTACGCACGTACAAGGTCATAGCAGAGTCGAAGAAACTGATAGGGATGGAGCTATCGATAAACGTAACACGATAAGAGACCCGATATTTTTTTACAAAGTGTAAGAAACTAAACTATTAGGTACCGGATAATTTTGTACAAATTTATTAACTAATATTACCTTTCATAACAAAATGTAATTATATTGTGTTGATTCTTTATTTAATTTAGTTAAAATCTGATGAATCGTCACTGTCACTCGATGAGCCCTCCCCAACATTTATTATCTATAAGTTCCTGTACTTCTATATAAACATATTTGAATGTTTTTGTTGTATTTGTCTATGTTTAAAACATGATAAATATATGCGATCGATATCATTACTCATTGGTCACAACACTACAACTATCAAATTAGAACTGTCATCGAGAAAATAAAGAAATGGAAATAATATATTAATTATATAACAAGACTTATCACACCACAATTATGAGTCAAAACCGAAATGCCTACATGTACACATTCTTTATAAAGTGAAACTTCTGTATAGACGGGGTATTAGGATTTTGTCTGTCACGAAAAAGCGTTACAGCCGTGGAGAAAAGCGGCATAAATTTAGACTATAGATTTTTTTTTGGTTCCGGATCGAATTTAGTTTTTCAAGTGATTCTGGGGTTGATTCTGAGTTTTTGAAGTTCTTATGGGGGGGGGGGGGGGGGTACCGAAAAATGCATTCATTAAAATGTATCTAACCATATTCTAATCATAATATGCAGTAAGAATATAATGTGTGCTGGGACACAGTGGAAGATGTACTGGCAACTTGAGCTTTATGGTTGTTAGGCAACTGCATTAACAAGCTGCCAGTAAAACTTCAACTTAAAATGTTGTTGTGATTCCTTTTGCCACTTGTCCGTTGAACTTTCACTCCTACAATATGTCCCAGCATACATTTTCTTAAACTTCAAGAAAAATTGATGCAAAGAATAAGATTCTGTTTTACTGAAACAGGTTCACTCACATACCTGCACATACATACTATCCATCTCTGTCTCGGATATTGTTATTGGAATGAAGTTTCTTATCGCGCGTTGCGAAAGGGGGCTAGACGGAAAAAATTAAGACCAAAAGTTGTAACGACACTTTTTGCTATAGTTGTAAGCCGTGCGGCGTGCTCGTGTTTCTGTCTCTCTCTCTCTCTCTCTCTCTCTCTCTCTCATAGAAAGCAAGCCAGTTATTTTCGTTTCGTCTTTCTATTATATTATTATAACATCTCAAGTTTTTTTTGTTTAAAGCTGGACTCATATGACATCATACCACCGTGAAATAGAACAGTTGTTTCCTAAACCAGTGTGATAAGTGATTTTACCACGCGTTATATAATTAGTGACTAGAGAAATGTGCAATGACTAACATTATAAATACCAACAAACCCCATTTGTTGGGGCTGTGTGTACGCGCCTTTACAAAAGTGTTTATCTATTTATTATCACCACACACGCACGTTTTACATAAGCACCACTGTTATATCTACACGCACCACCAGTTGAACGTGAACAAAAAAAAACAAATAGTATATTTTCAAGAAGTCCCACTAAATTACCACTCTTCATCTGGTTCTTGGCCTTGATCCACTGTTGTGGTTGCATTATTAAAGTCCTGAAAAAAAAACCAGTCACAATGTTTATTTATGGATTCTGTCAGTTCTACAAAAGATAATTTTGTTGAAAATAATCTCCACCAGGTAAAAACGCCAGACCAAACCCTCTTGATTAGATTTTAGAATTTTAATTGACCCTGGAAAGTTAATTCTTTAAACAGTCTAAGCATCCAAATAATTCATTATCCATTTATACACTAAAACATACCATCCTACCGATCTATACCTGCATACTTATTGTAAGCGATATTTTTACATAAACCGTTTTTTTATTGCAACCAACATTTGAAAATGTTTTTATTTCTTGCACTCTAAAAGTACGATTGAAATTACCTAATCAGAGGGAGAAGAATAGTTTTGTGCCTGGGAAATGATTATTCCTTCTGTCAAAATGTTTATTATTATTTATTATTTAGGTTTATGGCCTGGCAGCTAGGCCTTTAAACCAGATCTTAGATTACAACAGTTTCTTCATTTTCTTAAACCTATGTATAGCTCAGCTGAACTGCAGGTTATCAACTGACGCCATTCAAGGGAGGTCTTGTGACAACTCAAAAGGACACATTTGAGTATAGAGTTCATATTTCTCTCAAAATCACATAATTACTACTCAAAAACTATCAAGTAGTTGTAAGATACAACTACTGTTGATTTTAGAGTAGTTTTAGACATTTTTTAGAAAATAAAACTACACATCAATGGTTCTGGCCAAAAGCTCCTTCGAAAAATTTTAAAAACTGTATGAGCCATAGATAATACATGCAACATGTGTCTCAACTTTTATTTTACAACCACTGTTAAATCGCGGCATAAATTGTAATAAAAAATGTTATACTTATAAATTACTTTTCACTACATTATTATTTAATTTACATAAATATAAGCTAAGTATTTATTATTATCGGTGACAAAAAAATACTAGGTGGTAGAAATTTACTTGTTGTTTCATGTGTGATGTGATTAAACGAGTTGCATCAGATTTAGATATGGCTTCAACTCTTGATTTCATTAGAGAAGTAGCGAGTTTAATTAATCACTTTTATTTACATTCCTCATACTCGAAATGAAAACCTCAGATGAAAGGCCTATTTAGGCAGTCAAATTATTAGCGCCCTCGTTACGTTCGAGGACCAAACAGTTTTATGTCTAAATAGGTCACTTTCACCATATAACAATCTATACTCTTGACAAAGACCTGTTTCAATAGACCTTGATATAAGAGCTATAGGAATCAGGAAATCTGACAAACTTTAATAGCTTATTTAAATTGAAAATGAAATTAAGTACCTCATTTAAACCAGTCCTCTATGGTTTGCAAGAAAAAAAAAATCCAAAATTAATCATAGATTTCCATAATAAAATTTCAACAAGCAATATTCTTTCTAAACTTCTTAGTTCTTGATAAGATATATGCTGTTTCTCCAGACAGCACACAACATGTTAAATTTAACTTCAAGATATATTCCTGTGGCACTGTAGTATCGTTTAGAACCCATTGGCGTCAAAATATGTTATATATTCAAACACATAATGTTATCCAGTTATCACCTTGCAGTTGAAGAGTTGAAGCAAATGCCACTTGGATGGTTTAAAAAATACATACCCTAATATCACTGCCTCCGTATTTGTTGCCCCTATAAGTGGCCGTACCACCTCCCTGGAGGAAGTCCGGCACCGTTTGTTCCGCCTGACGGAGGATTTTGGCCAGATCGGCCACTAATGCTATGTCCTGTGAAAAAAATTTTTTGTTAGTATCTAGTTCCCAAGAAATTTCACAAATTTAAGTATAACATGACTGCGAGTGTTCCACTGCGCTTTAGTCTCTGCATAGTGAGTTGTGTGTAACAAACTGTGTGATATGTCATACACATATGAGATGAAGTAGCTATGGTAGCTTACTGTCAGCACACTCAGGTCCCAAACGCAAAGGATAGTATAGCTTCCGTTATTTTTGCGGAAGAATATTTAGTACAAAACAGATAAAGATAACTTGTTAAGATATGCTAAGATCAACACAAATATTAACAAAATCAGAAATGAGGAGGCATTTATGTAGAACTAGAGTTTACCCCGCGGCTGCGCCGCGGGTTAACCTCTAGTGCGTGTCTCTTGTTTATAGAGCAAGTGCTATACAGGTTATATTATATTACATTTTTATGTATTTGCGCACAGAAGATTCACTTTATTTTATATCGTTAATTATATATACCATCCCCCGTCTATCTGTCAACAAAATAAATTACAAAACTTGACCAAAAAGGTCAAAATGATCAAAAAGGCCAAAATGACCAAATAGGCCAAAATGACCAAAAAGGCCAAAATGACCAAAAAGGAAAAATGACCAAATAGGTCAAAATGACCAAATAGGCCAAAATGACCAAATAGGCCAAAATGACCAAATAGGCCAAAATGACCAAATAGGCCAAAATGACCAAAAAGGTCAAAATGATCAAAAAGGCCAAAATGACCAAATAGGCCAAAAAGACCAAATTGGCCAAAATGACCAAAAAGGCCAAAATGACCAAATAGGCCAAAATGACCAAATAGGCCAAAATGACAAAAAAGGAAAAAATACCAAATAGGCCAAAATGACCAAAAAGGCCAAAATGACCAAAAAGGCCAAAATGACCAAAAAGGCCAAAATGACTAAAAAGGCCAAAATTACCAAAAAGGCCAAAATGAAAATTACCCCTTGTCCATCCTCAGTACTTAATTTACACACGTACTGAATTTCAGCCAAATCGGTCCAGTAGTTTTTCCGTAAAAGCGTAACAAACAAACAGACAAATATCATGTTATCCCGGAAACTATCCCATTTTTCGGGATAAAAAGTATCCTATGTTCATCCTCGGTATCGAAAATATATATATATACTGAGTTTCAGCCAAATCGGTCCAGTAGTTTTTACGTGAAAACGGAACAGACAGACAAACAAACAGACAGACAGAGTTACTTTCGCATTTATAATATTAATAGGGATTGATTTTCATTACTAATTTTCCTTTCTCACTTTTCTTAAAGTTTTAACCAAAGTGTTAATAAGCATCGGTTGTGTTTACTTCCAAGTCTGGGATTTGCTTTCCCAAGCTTTCTTTTCCACATAATATATTATTCAGCATCCATTTTTGTGACCTGTGTAAAAGCCAGCAATTTTTAGTTACTTCTTCTACCGCAACCCGGTAAATGTGGCATAGTCGAGACATTTATTTCCCATACAACTAGCCAGTTACTGTAAATGTGATTGTACCAGTGTACGAGACTTTTCTAGTATATGCATATTTATTTTTGTGATTTGCAATATGTGTGTGAATGATACCTTAAGATCTATCCTATAATATAGGTTTCACATGAACCCATACTTTTTTTCCTTCTCCTTCACATGTTAGTCACCGCCTAAGGCATGGGAACTGTACCACAATGCTTGGGGCCATATTATAATTCCGCGTATACTACTCAACTTCACTCGTACATAAACAAACTTACCTGATCTGAATCAAAGAAGGACACAGCTTTACCCCTGTTCCCGACGCGACCAGTTCTACCAATTCTGTGGACGTATTCGTCGATGCTCTTCGGTAAGTCGTAGTTCACTACTATATCGACATTCTTGATATCTATTGGTAATAAAAAGTAAAGATGATTTTCCTCAACACATGTGGAAAATTTTTCAAACACATGCCACACACTGATGGCAAAGAAAACAACCACCGTCAATATACCAGAGTTAGGTTACATCGTATTACATTTTTATGTTAGTACTAATTGCCCCTCAAAGATTTACTTCACAAATTATCCCATCTCCGTGAAAAGTATTTGAATAGATAGACCAAGTTACAATCACATTATTTATAGATGATGATTTTTTATATCTATAAATTTGAGAAATTATTGGTCTCCCATACTGACTTCCATCCATAGCGAATCCATTCTATAAATAAACAAAATGATACACCATAAAAAAGCCTATTCTACTTTCTGGGATAATCTTTACATAAATCTATCTCTTTTCCTGGATGGAGTATCCTATGGCTATCCTAGATATTTAACTTACATACATACTCGTATATAAAGAGTTTCAGCTAAATTGTAAACAGAAAAAAAATACTTTTATTCTGGAAAGTATCCCATTTTTCGAGATAAAATTATCCTATGTTCTTCCTCTACTTATATGTTCTATGTACTGGGTTTCAGTCTAATCAGTCTAGTAATCTTTCCGTGAAACCGTCACAGACAGAGTTTATAATATTAATAGGGATAGATTTACTCCCATCATCATTTTCTTTGTCCTATTATATTTTATGCACAAAGTTCTATTGGAGAATATTTTTGGTTGAAATTGATGATTGATACTTTAGAAGAAAAGTCAGGAAACTCCTCATCATGTCTAAATACAGATTACGTTACGAAATAGGGCTAGATATGGTAAGCGGTTACAGTCGTGGTAGCGTAATGGCTAGTGCATGTGTCCTAAACTCAAAGGGCGCGGGTTCGACCTGGCCGGAACGCATGCACCACTTAGGCAGTTTTCTGACCTAATGTGCATGTTACAATTACCACGTGCTAACAGCGGTGAAGGCAAACATCGTGATGCAACCTGCACATCGCGATAACCAATGTGTCAAACCTGCCAAGCCGCTTTGGTCAAGCATGGCAGGTATATGGTCTGTTCCCCTACAGTGGGACAGTTATGGGCTGTTATTTTTATGGTAACAGTATGGCATACCGAGCCCCCTGGCGGCGACCGCGGTGGCGACGAGTATGCAGTGGCGGCCGGCCTTGAAGCTGTGCAGCGCCTCCTCGCGCTCGCGCTGCATGCGGTCGCCGTGGATGGACGTCGTCATCATCTGCTGCTCCGACAGCATCGCCGCGATGAAGTCCGCGTTGCGCTTCGTCTCCACGAACACCAGCACGCGTTTGCCGTCTGTGTGCAACGCACGCACGTATTTAATGTATGGATATACATTTTGCAGCCATACAATAATATTATTATCACAAAGTACGACCAAATATTAAAGTTTATATATGACATCGTTGATTTGTAAATAGCGTTAGATTTTTTATCTATCTCACGAGACAATCTATTATCTATTGAAAAATAATATGTGGAATTATAAGCAGTATGTTACAGTTAAGAATATTTCGACAGTTTACAATCTCGCGAGATAGATTATAGTCTAACGGTTTACATCTACAAAATAAAAACCATTCAGTTTTCTTGATGTTTGGAATAAACTAATAATAATTAATAACTGTCGTATTTTTTTGCCAAGCTTGCAAACACACAAACAGTGCATGTAATGGAATGTGGTTCCCGTATCGGTAGACTTTTTGCAACATCAGGGACAATGTGTTGCTATATTAGCAAACTTGTGAAATTTTCGTATTCAAATTCATTCAAAAAGAATATAAGTTTATTTTTAAACTAATATTCCTTTTATAGCAAATAAACTCACCATTTTCTTCAATAAGTTTCTTAAGTAAATTCTGTTTCTCATACTTTGTGACTTGATGGAATATTTGTTCTACATCAGTACTGGCCCCACCAACTATACCCACAGCCACAAACAGGTAATTGTTCAGGAATCGAGCCGCCAAATGCTGGATGTCTTCAGGGAAGGTGGCGGAAAACATCAATGTTTGTCTTTCACCCTATAAGGGGTTAAATATAATATTGATTGATTATTTACAATAATTAATAATATTAGAAATTCCTCTTTTTATTATGGATAAATTACAAATTGGGTAGGTATGTACAAAAGAGAATACAACTTCATAACATGGTCCACAAAAGGTGATGGATAGATACTCTCCAGGGCCAAGTTTGTAAAGATTTTTTTATGAGTCTTTATTGCTGCAGAATTACGTCTCAAATGTTATTTTTTTAATTCCTTTTTTTACAGATAGATATTCAATGACAGTCTTAAAAGATAGCGGGATATTAAAGAGCGCAAAACCCAACACTACTGATCAAATGGGTTGTGACATTTTTCATTTCAGGTTATCATCAAAGGGCGCGTTCCTTTTGTAGCTCACAACCCTCAAAAACTCAAGTGGAACGGATTATGGAGTTGATGTAATTAACAGCGTAATACACAACTGTCATTGATTGATTGCTGTATGGTGGATTTGAAGGTTAGAGATAATTAATGCTTTAGGGTCAACGCTCACTTCGACCCATTGTGAGCGCTGCATGATCGAAAATAATAACTTCATTAGTGACGTTTTTGCGGCGACCACGGTCATTATGGTGGAACAGCTGAAAGAGCATTTTGAGCGTTGTGAGCGACAATAAACGCGCCCTTCGAATAAAATATGATGTCATCAAAGACCCGTGAAAATTATTGCGTTTAAATAGCTCCAATTTATTCTGGAATTAAAATAATTTGGCCATTTCCAACAGTATTTCTATTTTTACTATGGTACAACGATGTAAATAGTGATTTAAAAATATAATAAAAAATCATGCACATTCCTTACTGTAGTGAGTTTAGTTATTTTGAATGAATTAATCGTGAGGTGTAAGTGTTTTAATAATATTATTTTTTGATATTTAAAACTATAAGTTGATTATGGTAATCAATAACTATTTTATTGGTGACCTTATTTTTTATTTCCCTTCTTCTAGTTAAAATTTAGGGCTGACGTTGTCCATTTTGTAATAGTAAAATATAACAATTCTTAAACAAAATTGCAAACTCATTACATTTCTTTGACACAAAAATACCCATCTCCATTCCCAGCTGAAGTGGCAATGAGGTGGGTCACATCTGTTGTAGGATTGAGGACTGATAAAGCAAATGAGTATTGGATACTAGACTAGAGGTTACATGACAATATCGGAGGACACTGGTAATGTGTCACAACCTTACAAAGTATAATTACAGCTGTGAATTAAAATTGGTAAAACATAAGACACTTTTATTTCAAGAAATGAAACAAATTCGTACATGACAAAATAGCTATTTAAGAATGTCATATATTATGTTGTATGATAGTTTACAAAGTTTAAAACAACGTGAATTAATGTAGGGTGTGTCAATGTCAAAATATCAGTTATATATCAAACTATCTAGCTGATTACTCATTATGCGATTTAGGGTCGATTTTTCAATCGTCAGATTTGTAGGATAAAATACAATATCAAGAAATTAAACATTACCATTGTCCAAATAAAACAGTCAGTTTGTCTCACTTTTACATTGAGTTACAATTTATTTGGTGGGTAACTTTTATCTGGCGATTGAAAGATCGGTACTAAAAAAGGACATAACAAAAATAAACGTTTCACCTGTGTTTCGATATATGGACTATAAGATAGAATAAATATGCGGACTCACCGCGGGCACCATGGTGGGGTGGTCCATCATCTTCTCGACGCTGGGCATGAAGCCCATGTCGAGCATGCGGTCCGCCTCGTCCAGCACCACGAAGCGCACGCTCTCGAACGACACGCGCCCGCGCTCCACGAAGTCCAGCAGCCGGCCGGGCGTCGCCACCAGGATGTGGCACCCCTTCTGATCATTGTGCAAACAAAAAAATTCATTCCACATGATGGACCAATTTTCATCTATCTTTAATATATTATAAGCTAATTTTTATCTACCTGAACGGCTTCAAAATGCTCCCGAGAAAATTCCCGCGAGATTTCCAGAATAAAATTCTTACAATTTATTACATAAAATATGCTATTGATTACTAAACAAATCGCATTGAAATTTGTTTCTTTTTTTTAACGAGCCATTATAAATCATTCCCAAGCTAAAAGTAGCGCAGATTTTAAGTCTAAGAATTTGCTGTCGATCAGCAAAAACTGAATCGAAATCAGTCCAATAGTTTTTACCTAATCCTGGACAGACATGAAATAAAAGAAACTGGCATTGTGTTTTCAGTCTTTATATAGCCTATTCCAGTCATAATGAATAATGTAAAAAAATGAAGTAGTTGAAGGAGCACCTATTCACACAAGAGTTGAATATACCAGATTGTATTTTTTTGAAAACACTGGCTCTGATTGGTATTCCACATCTATGTCATATGCAGAAGGAATATGGAGGTAAAATATTTAGTTAGCACTAGTAGTGTTTACACTGCAAAATGATGAAGTAAACCAGAGCACTTTGTAATTGTGCAGGGGTGTGCATTCATTCATTTGCTTTACTACTAGTTAAAATTTGATATAAATTCCATACAAATAATATCAATTTTCTGCCAATGCTAAGGTTGAATAGTAGATAGTAAGACCTGAAAATCTGGCATATAATATGTTTATTCAGTGGAATCTCCTGCCTTCTTATATAGTCCGCACAATTTTTTTTACAATATTTTTAATCAAAATTGTGGTATACATTATATTGTTACATATTATGTATCAACTTTGATGAGAAAAATAATGTAGTTACAAGGTCCTGCACTGTCACCGACGATATGTTAGTCGTTAGTATTCAAATTATTCAATTTACACTTTCTAACTTAAACAAAAAACTGAGTTCCATTTGAGGTACAGTTAGTAGATAGTCATACTCTGTAACTTCATTTTTATTTAACCATGTCTTTACCATTCAGAAAATATACTTAGAAATTATGCCATTTTAAGGTGAAATCTTTGCAATCAAATACTTCTAAACAATTTAATTTCTAAATTTTCGTCAAAATCGGAACTTACTGCAATATTGTCCCCTTGGTTCCGCACAGCAGTACCACCATAAGCAACTGCAATTTTCAATATGGACGCATATGAGAACTTTCTGGCTTCATTGAATATTTGTAGAGTCAATTCGCGAGTGGGCGACACTATCACCACCTGAAATGTTTTACAAAATGTTGTATGATTTGAATGAACCTTTTACAGATAATTACACAAAGTAATTAAAAACATGACAAAAAATTGTACTATAGTATAGTAGTAGACCTACATCAGTCTTATGATTATGAACATTTGAAACTAAATTTGGATTCAAAATAAGTTCCACTGGACACCATACAAGGGTACCAGGAGATATGATAGTTGATAATATAATCCATTCTCTTGGAGTATTGTTTTTAATTTTGTAATAATTAATCATGGTTCTCAAACTAACCAAATTGCACAATGTGACATCATATTTGGAAATGGCTGATCCCACAACATCCAGACCAGTATAAAAACGAAAGTTCACTTGAAAACTTTCCCAGTGAAGTAAGTGAATCAACTATCTCAGGAGTACCCAGGTATATAAGAAACAGCGAGATTCACGAACATCTTCAAGTGAATTCTCTAAAAGATACCAATGTCGATTGGCTCTGCATGTAAATAAATTGGCAGCCAAATTAATGCTGCGTATTCATCTCGGCTGAAGAGGCACGATATCCAAAGTTGTACCAGAGGATTTCTCCATAAAACAAAGTGTAGTGTTCTCAGTGGAGAACACTCATTAATAAAAATAAAATAAAAACTTCGTTCTAAAAAACTGACTTCAAAAACTAAACAAAAATTAAATGTATAAAATAACTTATTTCTAAAGTTATTATTATTAATATATATTATCTAAAACATCTTAAAGTCGGTACTTAGTAATTTTCAAAATATAGTAATTTTTATGTTTTACTTTGCACCGACTTCAAGATGTTTTAGACAATAATAGCTTTAGAAATAAGTTATTTTATACATTTTAGTTTTTTAAGGTCGGTTTTTTTAAACGATGTTTTTATTTTTTATTTGTTACATTTTAGTGTCTAGCTATGTATGGGCGGACCTACGAATGGTGCCGCGCTTCTTAAAAAATACAGGTCCCAAGAAACGGGAACAAAAAAATGTTCGTAAAATGAAAACTACTGGGCCAAACTATGTCAAATTTTTAGGGGACTACATGGCAGCTATTCCGCGTCGAACAAAGAAAGAATCACGTAAATCGGATCATAAATCACGGAGTAATCGGCGAACATACATAAAAAAAGAGAACCTCCTCCATTTTTCGCAGTCGGTTAAAAAAATAAATAAATCAAGCCATTCATTTAAAGTCGGGTTGAGACTGATTGTGATATAATTAAAAAAAAAGTGAATCACACTGAGACAGAGACCATTGAAGTGTCAGTTTTAGTTTTGACTGTGCATATGTAGCCATTGTGTTTTCACTAACCTGTGGTTGTGCACAGCCTCTTTCACCAACAATTAAATCCCGCGGGTTCTGTAGCAGGGTGTGAATAATGGGCAGCAAAAAGGCAGCCTGAAAAAAATTGACAATCATTTATTGTATCTACACCAGAGCGATACATAGATAACATTTCATTCAACTTTCTTGCTCAACAAAATAAACAATTATAAAAATTCTTAGTTACAGTATTTTCATGGTAAAACAAAAATCTTCTAGCCACCTAACTTAAAAGATAATCTGCTAGTCTGTATAATATAATAAGATTAAGTTACTCATGGACAATATTACATACAATAAAATTAATATAAGGCATAGTAGAATCAATTATTATATACTAATTGAGGAAATGTTTAAATATGACACAATGATTAATGATTCATATGATATACAAAAAAACAATATGTAATTATTTCAGTAAATGATATTTGATGTATATTTACCGTTTTTCCTGAGCCAGTCTGCGCACAGCCCATGAGATCCCTGCCAGCCAAGACTATAGGAATAGCGTGCTTCTGAATAGGCGTAGGTTTCTTATACCCCGATTTCAATATATTTTCCACCACATATTTACGAAGATTGCCCTTTTCAAATGACTCTATAGGTGGCGGAGGATTCTCACCACTGACCTATCATAGAAAATATGTGATGAGTCTTATTTATAATGTTGTATGTAAGTATCTGTCGAATTAATTGAACACAGTGAAAAGCTTCGTCATTCAAGACATACATTACGTGCATTGTATCTCAATATTTTCACATTAATATAAAAAAATTAAACTTGTCTGAATTACGATGCTATTTTACAAAGAGTTATGTCCTGAGAAATCATTATAATTCACAAAGAGGAAAACATGTATTAATACCACACTCAACACATGAATCACACATGAATGTCAAATATTCCCCCTTATTGACTAAAGGTATGAATGTCAATTGGACTTAACAGAATGGAATGAGATTATTTTAGTTTGACAAACTATTCTGAAAATGATTTATAATGTTTGGTTTGGAAGACCACTGGCCAAATTTTTCTCTTCGTATTTATATTCTTATATTCACCTGATGTTTTACCACCTACTGTGACATTGGCCAAATCAACGCAAAATGCGTTAGAGTCATAACCCCTTCAAAAGAAGAAGAAGAGTTATAATGTTTTTCAGTGCATTTATGACCGGGTGTCTCACCTTAACAGCAATGCAATCGAACTTGTCGAAATTGATTCCTGAGCTGATGGTGCTGCTAAATATCTCCGTCTCGTCTTCGGTGGGTTCGGGGGGCACGTAAGTGACGGGGGGCTTCTTCACCTCTCCGTCTTCGCCCACTTCCGGCTCGTGGTCACCGCCACCAGACCCTCCCCCGCGACCCCCGCCCCGACCTCCACGGCCCCTGCCTCTACCGCGCTCCCCTCTGCCGCCGCGATCTTCGTAATCGTCTGAACAAAGTGCATACATAAATATGAATACTTGGCTTGGAACACTAATCCCACATCGACCACGACTTCAAGGCTCGTATCATAGCAGCTTGAGGTGACAGGTGTCATTTCTTTTGTGACCCCAAAATGCCGGCCAAGTTAAAATGGCGGGTCTATAAATCTGTTACTAGACCTGTCCTTTTGTGTGAGTGACGCGTGGCCTATACTTGAGCGGCACATGCAAGATATGCGTGACACGGAGATGAATATTTTGCGATGAATGTGTGAAAAAATAGAGTCAGGAACCCGCGCATCTGCGGCAGCTTGCACGTCCGTGATATGGCAGACAAACTGCAATTGCTTACGCTGGTGCGGTCACATCTTACTGATATCCACGAAATGCTGGCTTCACATTGTGAAGAACGAAAAGCGTAACGATGGTCTCAAGATGGGGGATGCCGACTACCGCGCGAAGTGGTGTAGAAAAAATAGGGAAGACCCTAAGCGTCGGAGCGAATGCTCCAATTGCAACCGAATAATGATGATAAATTAAATACATGTCAGCAACATTGAAAACACTTGGTTGTTCACCAAAAATTAAAACTATGTCCTAATAAACTAGGTACAGTAAATGATGATCAAGTGGCCTTATCGCTTAAAGGGATCATATTCAACAGTATCAGATCAAGTGATATTGGATTCATATTAAGTTTGAGAGCTTAAATACCATTTTTATTGTTAAGAACATAAGCATTTGGTATAGTAAACATGTTAAACTGACAAGATGCCTGCCATTTGTTGTACAGGCAGGTTTCACAAGGCATCAGTACACCTCAAAGTATTAATCAACAATTAAGCTTATTATTAAACATTCTTTACCACTTGTATATTTCATAACAATGGGCCTCAAACAACTACTAAAAGGAGCTGACAACAACATTCAAATGTTTGTTTTTATAAACTGAATAGGTTAGTTTATCCTTACTTTTTTGGGCATATAAACCATAATAATTACAAGTTACAACATATTGGCATAGAAGTTTCGGCAATGTGAGTGTCAACATTGATCGAGAAAAAAGGGTAATCTATTAATTAAACATTTCATGAACAGATCTACTAAAAAAGGTCAAATAAAAATAACCATTGATTGCCTATGCCAGTGGTTTTCAATCTTTTTGAATAAGCGACCCCTTTATAGGTTGAAAAATTTAGGTGACCCCCTTGGGATAGACAGACAAAAAGTTAGTAATTTAAAATCCTATGTTTATGTTTTTCTCTAAATTGTCATCTATATTCATAATTAGAACCTATCCTCTACAAAAAGCTACTGAGCATAGAAAGTACCTAAGTATGAGGTATAATTTTAAATTGCCTTTTCCCTTTTGCCGGCGACCCACAGCTTGAAAAACACTGGCCTATGCTATATCATACTGGCCTATAACCTACTCATGGGACAATACTACAAATTATTTGTGAAACACAACAAAGTAAGGTAGTTGAAACTTTAATTGGTATTAAATTGTAAAATAGACTGAGAAAATTTAAAAGAAGGAGTATTACCAACTACATATTATCAAAACATTTGATTAACTCCAAGTAGACATACCCCCACCACCGTTAGTCTCATAGTCCCGGTGCTCCCGCGGAGGTCCTCCACCGCGGCCCCCCCTGCCGCCCCTCCCACGCCCGCCGCCCCGCCCTCCACGACCGCGTCTGTCGCCATAGCCGTTGCTGCTTACATCTTTGTCTAAAACCAACCAAAAGCCAATTGCAATCCATAAGTCCACATGTCATTTCATTTTGACATTACTTGCATGTGTAACTTATAACAAACTTTAATAAGACTGTAGCAGATAGTAAGGCAGGTAATTAAAGATGTGGCTTCAAATCCTGGCCAAGGAGCATAATATGAGACTAGGCCAGTTTTTTCAACAGTTCAGTTCAGTTTTTCCAACATGGAAATTTTATTAAAAAAATATTGGTTTTATCATAATTACAATGAAAATCTGCACTGGTAATTAATATCGCTAGTCATATGATCGGGCTATGTTAAAAACTTTTACAGAGACCAATAACAAAATGAAATTTTAAAGCTTTGATTATGAAGGTACTCAAATGACTGAGCAAACTTTCCTAGAAACTTATGTACATGACTACAAATATTATGTTTAATGAATGTAATTTATACAAGATTTTATAAAAACCAAAATATTCATTAGAATGGTTTGTGTTGTTTGAGTGGACTTTACTCTTCATCTGAATACTAATCCTAGATTAATTCTACATGGGCTAAATTAATCTGGGAATATGAAACATTTGTCTGCCAGTTATTAATGTATTTGTTGGTGAAAAAAATATTTATTCATAGTGAACAACTATGTAATTCTATTATGGTACTAACTGTTCAGATTTGACTATGATTTTAGTCAAAGAGAAATGTGATCTAGCACACACACACACTTATATAGAAGCCACCTAGCCACATGGAAGTAAGACACCCCAGTTTATATTCATTGTTATAGACTGGTTACACTTAACCTGCAGCCTTGTGTAGTTTACCTAATGGATTTACATTGGCAACACCTCTGTTGTTGCAAATGTCTATAGAGACTACTTTCCATCAGATGGGCCCTCACCTCAGTCGCCGTGCTGAGAATTCAAGTAGTGAAATAATATCTAAATATTATAACAAGTTATGTTGCAGCTTGTGGAATCTTGTCTAGTATGTTTATGTGGCCCATATAAAACAAAGGTTGAGTATAGCTATGTGAGTTCCACTTCTAGCAATGCAATTGATGAAATATAGTGATCAAAAAACAGCTCAAAGCTCATAAACACTTACAATCGTCATCATCATTAAATGTCGAAAATCCTCTGCCTTTTGATAGACTGTGGCCGTCATCAACACTATCATAGTTTCTGTTATCTTGAGGTGGAAGTACCACTGCCTAAAAAATTTTTAGTATAATTATGTAACAAATAACAGAAAACCTTGTAATGGTACTTTACTTTGGCTCTTTCATTTTGAAGTAATTTACACAGATGCAAAGATTGATATTGGAAATTGATGCATGTACTTGATTTGCATTACTTCCAATATTCTATTGTGTAGCTATTTTTGATTAAATAACTGCAGTTTTTAAGTTTGTTGTGGATTATAAACTCCAAAAAGTAAGTATATATAGGTATATATAGAATTAGGAATTATGATATTATATTAATTAATTATTAGCGTGCATGACAAGAGCTATGAATGTCAAAGAAGCAAGTGAGGTATGTAAGAATGGGCCTGTGTGGCGCTCTGTTTACTTTTCATAGAATAAAAAAATCTAAGAGATGTGCAGACTAGTCGGTAAAGCCTATTGGGCCACTATCATAGTCAGCAATAATTCAGCGAAGAGCGCCGACTATCTGGCTTCTTAGTTTATAAACTATAATTTACTAATACATTGTAATTGATACACAAGATTTTCTTTTTGACATGATGATGATTAAAAAGTAATTGAGCTCTTACAAATTTAATGAACAATCTTTTTTAATGAAAATATCTTTATTTTATTAAATACAAAAACAATGATCCAACAAGGACACAATGCAAAGTTGCGCACTAATCTGCTATAAATGAAGCATCACGGAAATGTCTGAAACTGTGATTGACTACATTACAACAGTAATCGGCCAAACTCATAATCGGCCAATCGTCACATCTCTAAAAAAACACAAACAGGACAAGCCACATTAGTATTAGAACAATATTTGAAACTTACAACTTCAGCAGAATCATCCCAATCATCATCCATTTTCTGCAATGAACAAAAAAAAGCATTACCATAAATAAATAAAAATAAAAGTGAGATCTTTAACTTAGATTACAACTTGTGATTCAAGCGTTACATATGAGTGACCTTGGCCCATAATTTATACTCTGTTTATAAACTTTTTGTGTATTATTTACATTGTTAACTGCATTTAATGTACCTGTGCACTAAATAATTATGTATGATCATATTTTTATAACTTTTCGCTAGTTTTTAATAATAATACTAGATCTTTATTTTAGGTCAATTGTTAACTTTGTTTTCATCATTAGAACATAGTTTTCTTAAATCCTGAACATTTTCATTCATAAGGAATTTTTTCTGGTCTTCATTCATACATATATTTGTTGGATGTTGTTATAGGTATGTTTATTCCAATCCTTTTCACATGTTTCTTACACTCTAGTATATGTTTTGTTCATTTCCTTTTATTAGTCTTTATACTAAATTTATTGTATTTGAAGCAATCATTGATTGGCACAATTTTGAATATGTGACAAATCTATGGGAATGCTTTGTACAGAAAATTATACAACATAAAGTAGACACACAAGTGCACCAATACTAAACTAAATTACAGAGTTAAAAAAATGGGGTGGGTTATAAAAGGCACATTTATTTATTATGAACAAATCTGAACTTTTTTAACATAGGTTAAAAGGCTAAGTCAGTGCTCCGCTGAAGGTGTCTTAAGAATATTATGTTTTCCTTTACCCTTTATTTCATACAAGACTCAAATTTCACTAATGAACATGCCAAGGTCATGTGACAATTGCACAAAACTTGTACTGGCGATTATACTCATATCTCGCAGTCCATTTATGGAAAAAATACAAATGGAATGTTTAATACAGTATGCACACTCAATATTGATGCAAGCTGCATGCATTCAAAAGTTATTTCACATATTGTCTACAAAGATATTTCATTATGAAGTGTGTCACTCATATCATATTTCTTAGTAACTTTACTTGCAAAGGAAGTACAGCTTAAATTTTTGCTGAGGTAATCATAAAATACTGTATTGTTTAATAATAGGTATTCAAAAAAAGATTTATACAATTCGAAAGAAATAAATGTACGTACATGTACTAATACATTCTTTTTTTTGTGTAGGTAGGATAAAAAACTTTAGGAAATTATAAAGCTCTTAAACTTTCGAAGCAAATAATTGATAAAGTGTACAGTGTAAACCTCTTAACACTTGAGCTTAATAATAAGTGGTTTGTTTTTAACAAAACTACATTAATTATTCATATAGGTAGATGTTTGTAAATTCTTGTTATCATAAAAAAATGTTGAATGAGTAAGTTAGACAATTAATTACTATTGTTTTTGAATTGAAAAGGAAAGTAATAATGATAAAGCACACTTCTACAGTCCGTTAGGAAGGCTAAATGGGATACGCAAAACCGACACCGGCTTTTTGCAATGACTAGATTGTTGCACGTGGGTGCTTCAGGTTCTATGCTTACAGTAAAATTGCATTCAAGTACGTGAAAATAGTTTAAACTTACCGATAAGAAATTTAAAGCAATTTGAAGCAGATTCTTAATATGTAGTTCCAATACGTCTGGATGCTGATGGAACAAAGACAAATTTCAACAAGACAATGGCGGTCGACTCTACCGGCGTCCGAGTGAACGGTTGAGAGCAGGGTGACCAGATTTTATTTGACGAATCTACTGCTTGTGGAGGTTAAAAACTACATACATTACATTATATACATTACATACATTGAATTATACATACATTAGATACATTGAATTTATACATACATTGATATTAAAAAAAAACGATGTTTCATTGCATCGTAGGAACAAGCGTCAAAAGTTTATGTAATGGTGATAAAAACATCGTTCATAAACCGATGCTTTTTGATAATATATCGATATATATCGTTCATAAACATCAATATTTTTAACATCGATGTTTCACTTTTGAAGCATAGATATCCTAACATCGATGTTTTCATGAGTGATGTTTTATCCTAGATATTCCAAAAAGTACTAGAATAACTGAAAAGCATGAATTCTACTAAAATGTACTAAATTATTTTTACATACTAAATTCTTTTGCCAGTACCTCAAAATCTACCAAATAAGTAGAAATCTACTAATCTGTCACGCTGGTTGAGAAGTCTGTTATGTGACCAGATTTAAATTTAAGAATCCGCTAATGCCGATAATATAGATATGCCGATTATAAATGTCTTTTAATTTTGATAGAAATGAGGCATTGTCAACTTTAAAGAATAAAGAAACTTAATAATAAAGAAAACGAAGTTAATTTTTAACATTTATAATTATTTTATTTTTAAGTTCTATATGTATAAAATGTAAAGACAGTCAAGTACACGTCTAACTTCGGCTTTTCGTGCCTAGAATAAATATGGCTAAACAATTTTTATCAACTAAAGGCAAAATTATTTTAACAATGTTTTTTAGGAATAACCCATAGGTTGGCCATGTACGTAGAACTACATATAGCGCCTTTAACGCATTTTGTCGTGTCATGAGCAACTTTCATATCTTTTTTTCTGATACGCAGGGGGAATGCATTTCGTACCATGTTGAGTCCCTCTCAGTTAAGGTGGTGAGACCAGACCGCGGTGATAAGCGCCGCGCAGCATGTACTAACACTCTGGGTGAACAACTATTCTCAGGCAGTACTGTTCCGCAAGGAAGCCTCTGAGAGAGTTAGTGATATCTTTTTGTGTTGTTTGTCATTTTAATATAATACCATGCCTTATCTTCGATGGGCTACTTGCAGTCCTATCATGCCTTCGCGCATATTTTTTTTGTGGATGAACTTAAAAATTCATTCACATTAGAATGTGCACCAAAATACCTAATACATGAAAAACTTTAAAACAAGTAAAGAAACAGAAGATATTAAAATTCTAAATACTTGACCAATTCGCGATCATTATCATACCCAAATCATACTCTACACAACGAATCCCTTGGCGTCTCGTACGCTACTACCACGTAGTGTTAAATTCTCTTTGCGACTATTAATATGAAAATTCTCTCAATGTGAGCAGTCTTGCATTGAAGATTCCGCTAACTGCCTGGAATGCTCAGGCAGTTAGCGAAATCCAACTGTAACTTTATTCACAAATTCACATATCCTTAACCCACTTTTTGTATGGATTTAAAAATAAATATGCGAATAATAATAATTTTATGTGTTTTGTTCTTTTTTAATGTGTGCATTCTGTTTTTATTAATAATTAAAAAAAGATAGACTTACATGTCCATCTTATTTTTATGATGACTGTTAGGCATATATTACTTAAAAACTTGTTTTTTTTGTGGTTCCATGGCTATTTTGAAAAAAAGACTTACAAAATCATTACATGCGTTTGGTTAGAATCGTATTTATTATTGTAAAGTAACCATATGACGGAAGTCGTCAATAACCGGATAGAATATTCATTAATGTAGTAATCGGAAGTCCTATAACCGGATGTCAACGTAGAAGCATTTATTATCAAGCCAACGGATATCTAAAATGGAGTAACCGGAATTTAGAAGTTATACGGATGGTGGAAGTTGGTGTTACGACGGAAGTGAAGTGGCGCCAAAGTATTACAGGATGGTGTCGCTGCAGACGCACTACGAGGATCTTATAAATACTCTGTGTTCGGGCAGAGGGGGTTGTCTTCAATCAGTCTACACCTAGTCTGCAAACGATATTCAGCTAGTCTACAACGATAGTCTACGGTCATCGGTTGAACAGAGCGAAAGCTCTGTTGGGCAAGAGGCCCATAGTATATTGTGGACGATAATTACTGTTCGATAATGGCAGTATTCTTTAAGGGCAAATTGATGCTCGATACCTGACAAAGGGTTGAGACAAACTCTTGGAGTTGTCTTAATATTTCTGTGTATTATTGTGCTGTATTAATATTGTAATAATTATTGTGTAATAAACTTTTGATTATAATGTTTCAGAAATTATTATTCTTTCTTCTAACATCAGAAGTGGGATTCGAACCGTGCCTACAATGGAAGACTACTGACATGTCGCGGCCGTCGGTAGGACTAGCGGCGGCGTACTGGTGGCGCCTTGAAGGTGCCTGTGGAGCGGCGGTGAGACACACCGCCTGTGCGTGATCGGGTCACCGTTGGGAATTCTAGCTCACTGTATGGTCAATGAGGGTCCATACTCGCGTTGGTACTGTGAGTGCTAAGGTAACAATTACGTGTCTATTCTATCTGGCACAAAAGGTATGGCATTTTTTTTTATTTTAAAACTATGCAAAGTAAGAATGACTTTACAAATAATAATTATAGTTCACCGTTCGAGGTAAGCTACTACCCTCATATTCAGGTGATAATTTTTGGTGTATGAAAAATTAGGATATGGATGAAAATATTGAACAAATTGCGTAATGATTCTACTATCGAAAAAAAAAGTTAATTTTTTTAGGCCAACCAAATTAAACCTCACAATAGTATCGTTTTATGATGTAGCCGTAAATTCACTTGTTGACATAGGAGCTAATTGTAGTGTTATCGAAGAATCAATAGCAAAACAACTCGATTGTAATTTCAGCCCGTGTCATTTAAGTCTTCGTGGTATAGGATTTGGTAGATTAAAAGTATTTGCTAAAATTACAGTACCAGTTAAATTTGAGGACTTGTGCCCTGAGTTAGATATTTTTGGTGTAAAGGACGCTGATTTTTGCATGATCTTTTTGATAGGTAGAAATGTTATTCAACCCCCGGACATAGAGATTGTGACTGACGATTGAGGTTCCCGTCTAGACGAAAAAAAAATGCAACTAAATATAGCTTTGGTGTCAAATTATATAAACCACTTTTCTGGTTCACTTTCGGAACTTTTGGTCGTGGTATGTTAAAACCGGTGAATTTGAAATAAAATTAAAAAGGGATGAAGTTATTTTATGATTAATTATTATTATTAGTTATTACAGACCATATCGATCAGCCCCCGTAGAAAGAGAAAAAGTTAAAGAAATAGTGCAAGGACTATTAGATCATTTGTAGTATCTTTGGTATTGAAAATGTCCATAGGCGATGGTAACCGCTTTCCATCATGTGAGCCATCTGCCTGTCTGCTGAACTCCTGCAATAAAAAAAAAATAGATAACCATATAATTAAGGAAAGTAGTTCACCCTTCGCCAACCCTATGATATTAGTTTAAAAAAAAAGATGGTAGCGATAGAATGTGCTATAGACTATAGAGCGTTAGGTAAATAAATTAATAGAAAAAGGTTTGACCCCTTTGATCGAAGATCAAATCGATAAACAAGGAAATTCTAAATGGTATTTATATCTATAGATATGAAAAATGGCTTCTATCGGTTCCCTGTGTCAAGTTATTCTACTAAATATATTGCTTTTGTAACGCCAGATGGACATTACGAGTTTCTGAAAATGCCCTTTGGTATTTTTAATGGCCCGTCGGTGTTCCAAAGAGCAATCACTAAAGCAGCACATCATTTGATCAAATCAAATCAAATTAATTCATCATTTATTGCATAAAACATGGTACATAAAAAAAAGATCATTCATAATAATAAAAATAAACCATGATCTTTAAATTTAGTCACTCTTTAAAATAAAAGTAAAAAAAAATAAAAAAAAACCATTAGTGGTATGATAATAAATTGTAAATGTAAAATACTACCTTAGTAAATTAAAGTCTATCATTAAAATATTCATTAACACTGTAATACGATTTGTCAATTAGAAATGTCTTTAATCTATACTTAAAATTATTGGTGTTTTGAATGTCAATTATACATTTTGGTAGGTGACTATAGAGCCTAGGAGCCATACACAACACTCTACTACTTAGCAGAGTTGTTCGACTCTTAGGACATATTGTTTTATGTGCTTGGCGTTCGCTTTTAAAAGTATTGAATAAATTTATATTGTTTCAAAGGAAAATTATGATCTCGTATATTTAAAGCGAAGTAACTGTCAAAATTTTTAAACTTTTAAAGTTGGTTTTGTTTTTTTTTGTATTACATAGATGATATGTTAATTCCGTTTAATACAATAGAAGAAACACTAGATTATTTGGAACAGACAATCTCGGCTCTTGACTCCTCTCTTTCAGTTAGCCTTAAAAAAAAAAAAAAAAAATTCGTATATAGCATTGAATATTTATGTAGACATATCGCGAGATGGTGTTAGGCCAACTGATACAAAGTAAATGCTTTAGCTAATTCGCCCGTCCCCAGTAATATTAAATAAGTTCGCCAATTCATGGGTCTATCCAGTTATTTTAGAAAATTCATCCCTGATTTTGCATCGCGAACCGCCATATTACTAAATTAACCAAAATTAATGGGAATGGTGTCCCGAACAGGATATAGCCTGAAAATATGTAATTGATCATCTTGTTTCCAAACCTTCATTAACTATTTTCGATCCCCAACTACCGACAGAATTGCACACGGATGCTAGGTCCTTAGGCTTCGGAGCAATGTTTAATGCCCTTAAGCACTCAAGAGTTTACCTTCTTGGTATTAGCTTTAATATCATTAGATTGTAACGCAATAAAATCAACTATGACTTGAAGTCTCTGATACCGTTAGGCCTGATTCTTGGTTGAAACTTGATCAGACAAATGAGTCTCAAATCAAAAATCTAATATCTCAATTACAATTAGGAGACTTGGTCCCTAATCAATATTTAATGAAAAAATGGTCTATTAAATTATAAAACTAATACCGATGCCGAGCCGAGAATGTTCGTACAAAAGGTTATAGATTGAGTATATTAAAACTATTTCACGATGAAAACTGTCATGTGGGGTATGATAAAGTTTTACACAAAAATTTAAGTGTTTTTCGGTTTCCTGGAACGGCAGCCTTTGCTAAAGAAAATATCTCCATTACCATCTTATCTGTATAGAGAAAAAGGGATGCTCTGGCCCAAAACAGGACTATTACACCCAATAAATAAAGTTGCTACCCCTTTTCATACCATTCACTTAGACTGTACTGGGCCATTTACGGCTACCACTGAAGGTTTTAAACACCTTCTGTTAAGGTTTTAAACACCTTCTGTTAAGGTTTTAAACACCTTCTGTTAAGGTTTTAAACACCTTCTGTTAAGGTTTTAAACACCTTCTGTTAAGGTTTTAAACACCTTCTGTTAAGGTTTTAAACACCTTCTGTTAAAGTTTTAAACACCTTCTGTTAAGGTTTTAAACACCTTCTGTTAAGGTTTTAAACACATTCTGTTAAGGTTTTAAACACATTCTGTTAAGGTTTTAAACACATTCTGTTAAGGTTTTAAACACATTCTGTTAAGGTTTTAAACACATTCTGTTAAGGTTTTAAACACATTCTGTTAAGGTTTTAAACACATTCTGTTAAGGTTTTAAACACATTCTGTTAAGGTTTTAAACACTTTCTGTTAATCATTGACGGTTTCACTAAGTTTTGCTTATACAACCTCTTAAAACTTTAATTTCTAGGGAGTTAATACCAATAATAAGAGAAATGGTTACATTATTTGGTACTCCGTCATTAGTGGTCACTGATCGTGTCACAAACTTTAGTTC